>OX402069.1:3239296-4615962 GCA_947859365.1 Archips crataeganus | reverse complement strand
ATTGCGTGAAGTATATCATGATGACATCTTGATCTTTGTGAACATGTGTCGACGATAATTAATTGGAAAGGAGTTACTATTAATAACTTGAATTGTCACTGTCCGTCTGTCAAAACTTTTTTCTGCTCATGCTATGGAGAGAAAATGTTTAAAGCTCTTTACGTTTAATTGCATGTTATGATCGGAAAGTTGATAATCGTTTGACCCGCACTGGAGTTGTAATTATGTAGTAGTTCATGGGACAAGGTTCTATAGTAGCCTAGGAATGAAATTAGTTGATTGTACGCAGTCTATTTTTATCTGGCTTAGTGTGCCTCTGTGTACATCCGGCAGACATGCCCGCCCGATTCCAATATTTTTGAGGAAAAAGTGCACCTGCACGCAGCCAGCGTTAACGAACCGTATAGTACCTATGCGTTTATTTTGTAAACTCGTTTGAAGAAAAGGTTAAATAAGTCATTATTTAACCGGCTCGGACAGTCTTAAAGTTGGTCAAGTAACTTTTACAACCAATCATTCTCAAATAATAATAATAATAAATATCAGGGGACAATTCACACCAATTGACCTAGTCCCAAAGTAAGCTAACAAAGCTTGTGTTATGGGTACTAAGCAACGGATAAACATACTTATATAGATAAATACATACTTAAATACATATTAAACACCCAAGACCCGAGAACAAACATTTGTATTTTTCATACAAATATCTGCCCCGACACGGGAATCGAACCCGGGACCTCAAGCTTCGTAGTCAGGTTCTCTAACCACTAGGCCATCTGGTCGTCTAATAAATTTCATTTTATACCAGGATACTAGCACAGGCGGCTAATCTCATTTGTCTCTATCTTACTATAGAATATCGACAATGTACATTGATGAATAAAAGTAACTATTCTGACAAATTTTCTCTTTTTTTTTTAAATTTTTTTTGTGAAGACGTTAGGATGTTTGAATGTTTGAATGTTTCTTAGACAGCTCAATCACGGCTGTACGGGCTTAGATGAAACTTGGCGTACAGATGGAAAAGGTCTGGCTTGCGACATAGGATACTTTAATATCCCAGTTTAGGAACGAATACTGGATCTTCACACACGCCATTGAACTTCTTCCCAAGTATCCTCACGTTAGGTTTCCTCATGATACTTATTGTTAGCCTTCACCGTAATTTCGCACATAAATGCTGGAAAACTCAAAATTTAAGATTGGGCTCGAACTCGAACTCACGAGAGACTTGACTCTCTGCTTGAGAGACTTGACCAAACCATTAAAACTACAATGGCTTTTTTGCTAAATGATTTATTTTACCTTAAAAAAAGGAGGATACTCCTGCGCAGGTTTAAAATGAATCAGTTGATTCGCGTCGACTTTCTCTGCAGAAATGTTTTAACGATGACGGGACGGGCCCGACGGTGTCATACATACGTATAAGCTGCAGATTAGAACAGCGGAGGCGGTTGAAAAGAAACAAAGAAACAATAAAACATATTCGTGATAGCAAAATTAAATTTAAAAAAAAATATCACGATATTGTTCCAAATCAGCGAAATGTTATTATGGTGTATGGTCGCAAGTGGTCGGCTTTAGATATAATGACAAATATTGATATTAAATATTTAAATAAAAGTAAAAAGTGATACGGTCGCCAGTTGCTCACCTTCGTGTACAGCCTTTTCGGCGAATTATTTTTCGCAAACTGATTCATTTGGCAAATGTTTCATTTCCCAAATGTTAATTTTTTTTGAAACTGTAAACTATTCAGGATATATTTCAGGACTATCCTGTACGTTAGGTTAGGCTAGGTTAGGTTTGTTTTATAACAATCCTGAAAAGTTTACAGTTTCAGAAAAAATAAACATTTGGGAAATGAAACATTTGCCAAATGAATCATTTTGTGAAAAGTTTTTCGCCGAAACATCAGTAAACCAAATCATGGGACGATCGACACCAATTGACCTAGTCCCAAACTAAGCAAAGCTTATACTATGGGTACTAGACAACGGATAAATATACTTATATAGATAAAAACGTATTTAAATGCATATTAAACAATAAGACTCACCTATTTTTCATACAAATTAGCTGCTCCTACCAGGAATCCAGTATCGGGAATCGGTTAATGAAAGTATGGTGGATAATGGAACACAATCATGCGTGAATGTGACGCCCTCGCCAGATTAAGAATGAAACTCTTTGGCAACAAATACCCCGCACCAGGAGACTTTAAGGCACTACCGCTACGTCAAATCATCCAATTTATGGACGAGGTAATAAAAGCGATGGAGCAAGTGCGAAGGAGGGGCAATTACACAAAAGAGCCCTACGGGTCGAAGTGTATCCGCAAGGACTTCTAAATACACGTATTAAGATAATAGGTAGAAGATAAGATGGTGGACAAAACAATATATTTTCAAATGAACCTTCTTCTTCGTGTGTATGTTATTATGTTATAACGGTAGTTCAGGGTTATACAAACCAGTTTGCACACTTCATGGTCATTTTTATATGACTAGAAAACGCTAAATGGAACTTACTTATTAATTTTAATTTGACTACGAATGTTTACGATTGCAATTTACTTCTGTGATTTTAATACAACTCTACCTATCTCTTTGTTAAAATAGAAGAGTTGAAGACCGGCTGGTCAAGTGGTCAGGTGCAGTGGTTAGAGATCCTGACTACGAAGCTTGAGGTCTCGGGTTCGATCCCCGTTCGAGGCAGCTATTAGGTACACTTTAGTACTTTCACTTTCACTAATGTGACATATTTCAAACTTTACAGTAGGTATAATTAATGCGACAAGGTACTAAAGTGTTCAGCTTCTTCTGAGTCTGACTGTACGTTGCATTTGTTATTTTTTGGACTCGGTACCGATGAGTTTTACTTTGAAAGAAAACTTGGATACACCTGCGAAGAAATTGGTGGTGTTTGTGATGTTTCCAATCCGCATTGAGCCCGTGTGGGAACTACAGCCAAAGCCCTATCATGTTGAGAGGCCTGTACCCTGCAGTTGGACGTATATAGGCTGAGATGATGATGATGATGGGTTCTCGGTCGTCACCAGCAAATCAATTGACACCTGTGTTTAACCGCTAATAACTTTCTTTGGTCTAAGCAGAAAGGCAAATACACATTTAACTTTCGAAGCCTAGCCTCTGACATTTGGACGCAAAGTCTAAAACCGGTTTGAGGAAATTTCTTTTGGCCGACGTTTCAATAAAGACAGTGTTGGCTTAAATTTTTAAACCGTATAAAGTAGGAAAAAGCTATTACAACTGTGAGGCAATTAAACCGTATAAAGTAGGGAAAAGTTAATGAAACTGTGGACTACTATCGATGGTACAAAACTATCGATAGTATTACCATTATAAAAAGAAGAAGAAGAAGAAGAAGAGGAACATACATTTACAACAACACAAGACACATCATCAATATTTTTACGATACAAAAGACAACACTAAAGCTAAAGATAGAATGTGTCATTGCTGTAATGCAAATCGAACACTGCCTCAGCATAATGCTCAGGCATATCAATATAGTATTATTGCTCTAAAGCACTATCGATGGCATCGATACTATTGATACTATCGGTAGTACTATCGATATCCTGAATAGTTTTCGAGGTCAACTATCAATAGACAAACTATCGATAAAGTAACGCTGACCCGTGGTCATGAGTTTACTGAAGGGTAGGGTACGTTTATTTAGCCGCACAAGTTTTGCAAGCTTCCCACACTTCATTCCGATAGTAGTATCAGCACCCGTATTTCGAACTACCAGCACTTAGTCGCAATTTTTTATCGTCAACCCATCACACGGATAGGGACCCATAACACTGACAACGTCTGACGGCCTTTCCGAACATTCATCCCGACGCCGGCATTTATTTATTAGAGGATTCCATGATGGTATGTGTGAAAATGACGAAAGTTAAAACAATATACAGATAAACCAGTCCTGAAAGTCGTTGAAAAAGCCAATGATTCCCATTAAACTTTGACACACTTGTCATTTAACACATTTATTGTTTTGCGTTTTGTTTCAACTTTCATTTTCCTTCATTGCTAAGTCCAACAAAAAGGTCCAGGTAAGTCTTAAATCACCTATGCCGAGAGTTGATTTTGGCTTATTATGCAATATTTTTTGTCAGTTTTCGTTCGGAGCGAGGTACAGATGCACAGAATACCAGCCAGTACCAAAATAATATGTCTAGTGTAATTAATTGTGAATCATTCAGAATTTTACTGTCAGTGCCAAATTGTCATACATATACGCGAAACACGCACCCTATTCCCCATGACTGACTAATGGGGATAAACGTGCCTTGCGGTATCCTGTCAACTCGCTTTGTACTTTAAGTTTGCAAAAATTTGTCCTCAAACAAACAAATTTGTCCGCAAAGTAACGCCTGATTCAATAAATTCAATAAATTACTCAAACATTCTTTGAAATTAGTATTTGCAAATAAAACAGAATGGCGTCGCCTAACTAGCCTAACTTAGGAACGCGTGGCCTTCGGGCCAAAGCAAAACGACACTTATTATGTAGCCAATAGGGACTTTGACAGTGTCTAGCTTCTAGGTCCCTTAGGACATTTTCGCCGCATATTTAATTAATTAGAAGACTAACTTTTGGAAAACACCTGGCCCTTGGGAATAGTTTATTTTTGTTTCAACTTTCTTCTTTTGCGTAATATTTTCCGTGAAATTTCAATTATATTTATCTATGTTGTTTTGGAAATGGTTTCAGTCAGTAAATGTTATTGAAAGATAAGTTTCTAATTTGTTCTCTATTTTTGAGAAGACTTAACAGAAATGACGTCTTGCTGTTAGAAATTATAGTTACTACAAGACATTCACGAAAATAGCAATATAAATTCCCCTTAAAAAAACCGGCCAAGAGCGTGTCGGACACGCTCAGGATAGGGTTTACTATCTGTATTCAACAAGTTAAAAAAAAGATAAATGAAAAATAATTCAATCAGTAACTTAGTGACAATAACTAATACACACAACTAACACAAGTACATACTAATACAAGTAATATTTAATTATTCTAAGGATTTGGTATTTACGGAACTTCCCAAGTAGGTATATTTTATAGGTCAGGCTGCTATTTACTCTTAAACTACTAATAATTTTCAAGCAAACTTAGCCGTTAATAATTTTCCTTGTTAATTTGAAATATTTCATCACGTCCTATTTTTTTTCAAAATTTTTACACCAAAAGTTTATCCTATGGGACGCTCGATTTTAACAAAAAAATTCACTTCAAAGTTGAATATTTCGCAAACGAATCACTGTATCGAAAAATCGTTTTCACAATCTCGTAATGATTTTAAGAGGCTTATCAAACGACACCCCACACTATTAACTATTGGACGAGAAAAAAAATCACCCCCACTCTATGTCTATGCGAGGTACCCTAAAAAATTTTTTTTACATTTTATTTTATTACTTTGTCGGGGTAATTGCTATGTATATATCCATGTAAAATTACAGCTTTCTAGCAATAATAGCCACTGCGCTAAGCCGCGGACAGACAGACAGACAGACGGACGGACGGCCGGACAGACAGACATAACGAAACTATATGGATTCCGTTTTGCCATTTTGGCTCCGGAACCCTAAAAACGAGCATTCACCTTTCCCTAATTTACGATGTGGTTTACCGTTCCACAAAATAGCGCTTATCACGCTTCATAATGAAGAATGTCGATCAGCGTAATCGATTGCTACCGATAGACATACTAATCGATTGTTACCCGTACCACAGTGACTCTCCATTGCATCGACTAAACGAGTACATTCACCTGTTACCGCGTTACTTGTTGAACTCGATCGCATTTCACTTCGAAGTGAGCGAGTTACGTTCGGTATCGAGAGAGTGGCGCCACTGCCTACGTGAAAATAATATTGTCAGTAGTTTTTTTTTCTCATTTTATTCTACTTCTTTTTACAATGTTAATTCATGTTTACCAGTAGGTACCTAATATAATGACTTGTAAACAGACGTCAAACGCTTGTAATGGTTTTCCTTAACATGACGTTATTGTACGATAGCGGCTTACGGTAAATCAAGGTGTAACAAACATACAATTGGAGACTAAATAAACTAGTTTCTTACAAGAAATTCGTTAAACTTCAATTAAAACAGTTTAAAGAGATCTCACTCACATGAGAGACATGGACACTCACTGTAGGGCTGGTCCACAAATTTGAAGTTGCTCAACGTGCTATGGAAAGGGCTATGCTCGGAGTTTCTCTAAAAGATCGAATTCGTAACGAAGTGATCCGACAGAGAACCAAAGTTATCGACATAGCTCACCGCATCAGCACGCTGAAGTGGCAATGGGCAGGCCATATAACCCGAAGAACCGATAACCGTTGGGGTAGACGAGTTCTTGAGTGGAGACCACGGATTGGCAAACGTAGCGTGGGACGTCCTCAGACTCGGTGGAGCGATGATCTTCGCAAGGCGGCTGGCAACAGCTGGATGAGAGTGGCCGAGGATCGTGCTCAGTGGCGTGCCATGGGAGAGGCCTATGTCCAGCAGTGGACGAACATAGGCTGATGATGATTATGATGATGATGATGAAAGAGATCTTGTTATTCGGATTTGTCATAGATTAGGGATATTACTAAGTTTGCGTATCATGTTAAGTTTTTTTTTACTGACCCGTAATTGACCACAGGGGTCACTTGGATGTGCAGATGAGGCCAAAGCTGTATTTAGATTATTATTATTAATATTTTCTTTTTTCTCTATTAAGTTTCACCACAACAATACATTGCATTTATTTTTACAGAATGAACTTATATGGAACATTGTAACTATTACTTAAAGGTAAACTCAGCATGCAAAACTTACACTAACAGTATTGTGTAGGGGATAAAGTATAAATAGTCGTAGGAGTTAACTAATACAATATTAAATGTTAAATAAATCTAAAGACAGAAGATTATACGAGTATTTATGCGTCTTTATAGTTGAGTTTATTTACAGCACTAGCTGTTTCTCCCAACTTTGTCAGCCTTTCGCAAAAGCTTTGCTTTTCCACGGATAAAGTGCCATTGTGTGACTTCATATTATTTAGTAAGTGAAATTTTGAAATGGCTTTAGTAGTTTCCAAGAATGCTCCCTACTTACAATTATAGAAACAAACAAAAGTTATTTAAAATTTTGTCTCTACCCCTGTCTTGATAAGAAAGATAAGTAAAAAATACTAATAGGCAACAAAAATAACGTAGGTATGAGTTTTTTTAGTACATACTAAAATGCTGTAAACTCGGATGCTGTGTACTCGGAAAGGATGAAAATCAGTAAATTTATATTGTATCCAATAAAGTAGGTACCACAAAATATCCGTGAAAATCCAAATATTATCAGTAAGTACTTTGCATGTTTTAAATTTTGTACGATCCTTTTCACAGCATGAATATTTTCATCGATAACATTTAAAACCTCAAAACGCAGCGGATACCTTTTAAATGGTTCGTAAAAGCTAACTCGCCATTGCTGAAGCATATTTATATCGTTCATTCACTCATATGAATAATTTGTTTGGACAAGTTTTATTTAGATTACCAATAACGACGCAGCGGGGCGCAAGCTGTCATCGCCAGAATACTACATGGTTAGGTAAAATTCAATTTCTAGTACGATCACTGGCAAAGATAAGCTGACATGCGAATAAGTAGTAGTATAAATATACCGCACGCTTCTTTATTTATTTCACAAAGCATTTATTTTATGACGGTTGTCTACAGCTTATCATTTCTTGCACTTTTCTCCTTTTCACACGTACACTGGTATGTTTCTACAAATAAAAAAATACACAAAGTTTTTCATAAACCTGTGGTATATTATTATTCGGAAAGTCATTTGTTATATTGACTGCCATAAATATCCATTAACACCACAGGGTTCCCTGTAATATGCGATAAAAGGTAAAATATTTAGGTAACTAGGGATAGCAAAAAAAAAGCTTAAATTACTAAAGGTGGCGTCGAAACGTAAATGTAATGTTTTGTGTGCTCTGCCTACCCTCTTTGGGAATACAGGCGTAATTTTATGTAACTAGGGATGTCTATTTATAAATATACAAAATACATGGAATAATTTATTGAATCAGGCGTTACTTTGCGGAGGTCGACATTAATGAACTGAAACAATTATTTTGCCCACCCTCGACCTTACAATAGTTACGTTTATGCAAGAAATGCGTGTTCATGCAGTTCCGCTTTGGGTTTTGTGTCATACACATTTTTTTTCGCGTGGAATGAAAAAAATTAAGTATAGACCGATCGACCTGTAGAAGCATTGTAGACGCCCTCTGCCCCACCGAGGGGACATAGGACATAAAGAAGATGCCAAAAATTAAGGTTCTATAGGCCCCATATTTGTTACCCAAATCCACATCCCCGTGTGAACCTGGCCAACTTTTGGCCCATCTAAATAAATTTTAAGTTTGAAATAAAGAAAGAAAGAAAGAAAGAAAATACATTTATTTACAACAACACAAGACACATAAATATTTTTACAAAAAGGACAATACAAAGGCTAAAAATAGAGTGTGTCATTGCGGTTGCAAATTGGACACTGGCTCAGCTTATGAGGCGTTTATAACACCCCAGCGCTGATTTTCAGCCAGTACCGTCGGTAATACCCGGAACGCCACACAGATAGATAAAATGTACACGTATAAATATAAGCGATAAACTACATAAACTACATGCGTAAATGGATAATTTGTAGATCATAAAAACGAATAATTTTAACAAAATTACTTAATCATAAATTACTATACTATAATATAACTCACTTGCCAAGTATACAACTCTGCGCGGATTAAAACAAGAAGTGAAATAACCGAGACAAAGAAAAATCAAAGAAGTTTAGTTTAGTTTGCCGACTTGGAGTCGCTAATTTTATGTCCACAGGAGAGACAACATTTGTTCCTTACACTGTGCATGACCCAACTATATCTATATAGTAATTTCAAAGGTATGTTGATATCGACGTGCATGGCATTACGTCTTTCAGCATTACTCAAAGAGTGCCGTTTTCCCGTAAGATTGGCATTGAGTCGTTAATAAACCCCTCAGTAATATTATACGATGTTATTTCCATTTACTTAGGAGGATTTTCATTCCAAAAAGGGTTCAGCTTTCATCTCTATACAAAGCTTTAAGGTATAAATCAGTCAGACGATTTAATCCCATTTAAATACAAAATTAAATGGCTACCTTGAAAACATAGTCCTTGAATTACGAACGCAATTTAGCCATATAATTAAGCGATTATACGGGGTGCCCCCCCAACTTAACGATAACTTGGTGCTCGTACCAGCTGAATGATAGTTATACCAAGTCTGGAAAAAATAATAAATTATGCCCCACAGCCATCATACAAGATGCTGCCGCGTTTCAAACTTTATTCGAGTTAATTCTCAGTCGAACACACAAATTTAATTTCAAAACTTTCAACTGTTGATGTAGCGTTTAGAAAAAATCTCATTAATTTAATCTAAAGACTAGACTAGACTTTAGTTGCTTTTCTAAGCTTTTCTAGAACTGTGCTTATTCTTCATCTGTACCTTCAATTTGTGTTCTTAACGCTTATTTCTTCTGTAAATCTTCCGTCTTATTTCTATTGACAATATAATTAGTATATGTGGAACGTGTTAGTTTCCTTTCTCTCTGGCTAGCGCGTACCCACAGCTCTATAGCCCACATAAAAAAACGCTCTCCCACACAAAATACTAAAAGGCTACTTATTCAAGCTTATCCAGCACAACTGGCAATATGTTGCACCAAACCCTCAACATCAACGACACAACTATAAACCAACCGGCCACTAACGGCTGATGGCACGGTCGCACGGGCCGCACGGCCTAGGATTAAAAATTAAATCGTTTACCTTGGGTTATGGTTGATAGTTCTATGATGTTTTGACACTACTTAACTCTGGGCTAGCACTTAACTCGGAGTTATTATAGTCCAGTGTTCCGCAAACTTTTTGTGTTCAAGGTACATCTAGGAAAACGAAAATTTTAGGAGGTACGCCATAAATGAAAAATCTTGTGAATCAGCGTGATTCACATGTGTGTAAGTGTTTTTCTTCCGTCCGTCTATCTAAATAACTTTATCATCATCATCATCATCATCATCATCAGCCTAAATAGCAGTCCACTGCTGGACATAGGCCTCTTCCATGGCGCGCCACAACACTCTGTCTTCGGCCCTTCGCATCCATCCGCCGCCAGCGAATCTCTTGTCCACCGCGCCTTAGGATGCCCTACACTACGTTTCCCCGTCCGTGCTCTCCATTCGAGGACTCGTTTGCTCTACCGCTCATCAGCCCTGCGACAGACGTGGCCAGCCCAACGCCACTTCAAACAAAACTAAATAACTAACTAAACTAAATGTATGCAACTGTTAACAGTAACCCAGATTTAACAATTAAAACTTTTAACCCCGGACTGTCGCTTACATTGGGACATAGTTTATGATCCGTCTAGATTAAAATCATAGTCAAAACAATATTGTATCTTTATTAAATTCAGAATTAACAGAGGGACTTATACAGGGCGGAAACGATATCATAAATAAATTAAATGTTTCGGCGTGTTTACGAATCGCTCGGAATTTATAGTGAAATCGGCTTGCACGCGAGATACTGGGGTAACATTAAGCTTTAGCTTAAACAAGTGAACTATCTTAACTTACTGCTCTTTTCAACTCGTAAACTTTGTAACATGTTAGCTCTGCACACTACTCTGTACAGAAACACCGCAAAATGCTGGCACGCGTCAGAGGTTTTACGACATTGTGTTAAAGTCTAAATTTGTGTACTCCGAGGGTTCTATTAGCGTTGTATTTCAGTAGTAGTCCATGATTAAAAATGCAGTACAAATGAACTTTTTTGTCGAAATATTGCGTCGTATTTAAAGAGAATTTGCAACGCTTGTGTTTTATAGCAGTATGAGTCCGTGATTACCAGAGATGAGAATTTAATTCATAATTAATTATTCAAATACCTACGATCTAGATGTGTGCCTTGCGGACTAGAAGAACACCATTCAAAATAGAGTTGAATAGAGAAAATGGGGAAAGGCCAGTTGTCGGATACTTCTCCTGGCTAATTAATGCAATATAATTATTCAAATAAACTAAAATTACCTATTCGCAAATAAAACAAAATATCACTTATCACGTATGAATTCATGCCTTTTGCGGTCGATACGGCTGGTCCCTCGGGTGCCGAGGCCAAATCTTCGGTGGGGAGTTGGGCCGTAGATAGCGTGACAGAGCCTACGACCCTCGCTCCGGGTCGTAACAGGTTCAGCAGATTGCGCTGGCCATACAGCAAGGCACTTGGTGTTATGGGGACTTTTGGGCCAGGTACGACGCGGAGTGAAGGTTTTTAGTTTGTAGGTTTTCAGATAGTATTGTTTTGGCTATTTTAGTATTTTTAATATTATTTTATTTAATACTTAACGTATTATTTGTTGGTTCTTTTTAAAAATGATAGAGTTTTCCGGCGCCTTCGTTGAGATTTAAAGTTGACTGTGCCGAGCGAGTTTGAGCCAATTATACTATTAGATAGTACTCTCAATCAATCCACTCGAACAACTTGATCGCTTGCTTGCTAATTGTGATGTATAGCTTTATTTATGCTTTTATGTTTAGAAACTTCACTAGCGCAATGTAAAACATGTATGAGGTCACGTCATTGTAGCAGATCTTCTGTTTGATGATTAGATGGCGTTAGTGTCGCTACAACAACAGCATTCAAAATTGTTATCCTATTTGATCAACCAACATATGTTGCAAATGCATTGGTAGCCATATTATTTTTCAGCATAATAATATAAACACAATAACAATTGAGAAATTCACTAACCAAATTATTCGCACGAATATTTCACTCAAAGTAAAAGCGCCGCGCCAATGGTACCACCGCTGCGCCCGCGCAGCGAACGACAAAGACAAAACATAACCTATCGCTTCACCATCACATTCACCGCTGCGATTCAGTGGAAAACGCTCGCCGCTATACGAAAGAAAGTCACCACGGTCATTCTCGACCCTGCGCTTGCGACTTTCTTCCGCGTATGACCGTGACATTAGCAAAGTCCTAAACGGGTTCAAGTGTACTTACACCAGTGTGCCCTAGTGTCCGTGTACTATAGTGTTTATATCAAAGACATTTTTTGTGTGCTAAGTTAAGTGTCACGATATGTAACCAGTTTGGGTGCGTTGGCCGGTGTAAAAGGAACTAAAAAATTGGGATCGCGGATTTCTCTTTTGGCGATTGCTATCGGATTTTTTGGAGAGAGTACCAACATGGATGTTTCAACTATGTAAGTGTTTATTTTTTTTCAAAAATCTTTTATTTATTTATGTATGAAGCGACCGAAAAAGGTAGTAAGAGTCAGTGAAACGCTAAAGTACTTCTCTATTAATTTGAATGCAATGTACGTTTAGAAACTTGTCCTAGAGAATCTAATTTAACTAAGTGATGTGTTAAATAAGGACACGCTAGTAGGAGTGAGTGAGACAAGAGATACATAAGATTGCAGGATGAAAGTCTTTATTAATCTCAAACGAACTTTTTAAAAGCTGAAACAGGGCATGATTGCTGAGTCGTATTAAAAAGAGGTTAAATATGTACTTCCGCGTGTCTTGAAGTTATACCTTTTTAGAATATCATAATAAAAATAAACATTAAGCATCGTTAGTGGTAAATGACCTAATTACAAAGAAAGCAGTAACAGTGGCTATAAGCATTTCATTATTATGTGAAAATTTTCAGGTATCAGATAATACAGATCGAGTTAAAAACGCTGGAAAATTAAACATGTTTCTTGTATGACGACCCCGTTTAATTTTTATCTTTATCATATTTTTGGTATTTGTTGTCATAACGCCCACAGTAACACATAATCGATTAAAACTTCAAGTGTATAGTTATTACGGCTCAAAACACAGACAGAAAGTGGGGTCTCAGCCTAAAAAGGACTTCATGAAGAATCCATCTCGTTTTTCACTGTTCTTGTCCGATTTTAAATAATCGCTAGAGCTATTTAGCAGTGTTTTTTCAATATTTTAATGTTCATTTGGGCACAATCAGTAGGTACAATTTTACTTACATCTAATATGGCGTACATCTAACATTAACCAATAAATGCCACCATACTATATTACCATTAGTTTCAAATAACTCCATCCGTGAAGAATTCGTTTAACGTTATCCCGCGGCAACTATCCAATTTTCCGGGATAAAAATATTTTTCATTACTATACTAAACGGGACTTATCACGCAATTAATATTTACCTCGACGTTTCGGCCACATTGCAGCAGCCGTGGTCAACTACTGGTCAGTTAACTCGTGAAACGAACAAATTATTACCTAACGGTTTTTAAAGAAAATAAAAGTCTATCACGAATATTTATTGCAGTAGACACATTAACTTATATATCAGAACAATTCGTATCGACCACATTTTTAATTTTCATTCAATTCTTATGGAATAATCGAGAAAAACTATCAAAAATGCAACGTTGCTAGCTCAGCAGGTATAAACGCTCTTAATCCAGGTTATTTACTATTGTGCGTCAAATTTATTCAGAATTCGTCGAACCGTTTTAGCGTAATAGAGTATCAAGCAAACATACATCTAACCATACAAATTTTCGCGTTTATATTATTAGTAAGATATTTCGAACCTTAAAACATTTTAAGTTTTTACGTTTGTTGAATATTGAACTATAACAAGCACGACGTAAGTAACATAATGGCCTAATCGCTTTTTTTCTTTTACTGAGATTTAGGGTCTGCAGCTGCGTTTTAGGGTCTGCAGGGCGGACTACACTGAACAATTATAAAAAATCCGTAGTGGCCTAGTGGTTCGACCTATCACCTCTCAAGCAGAGGGTCGTGGGTTCAAATCTCAGCTCGCACCTCTGAGTTTTTACAAGCTTTTATTTATCTCACCCGTTTGTTTTATTCTTGGGTCAAATCTTTGAAGTCGAATTTGACCCACTTGCAGTGGTTGGATTCACCTGAAATTTGGTATACTTATGTAGGTTGGATGACAATGCAAGTACAGTCAACAAAAAGTACAGTCAGCTAAAAAGCTTGCTTTAGAAATGAAATTTTTAACAAAACTTATTCGGAATTTATGTTACATTTGAAATTTACCAGTAGCTTTACGGTGATGGAAAACATCGTATGTAACGTATGCGAAGAAATTCAATGGTGTGTGTGAAGTACCCAATCCCACTGGGCCCGCGTGGGAACTGCGGCCCAAACCCTCTCATTCTGAGAGAAGGTCTGTGCCCTACAGTGGGGCGTATATGACCTGGGATGATAAACAATTACAAATTAAAGTTGAAACATTTTTAGAGCTCGTTCCGCTCAGATTTCACGAATAAAAATCTTGACTTTTTAGGTCACGTTTTCTGCTAGTTAGAAGCGGGTCACGGGTTTTAATTAATACTAATTGTTTTTCTTAAAACCAGCAAAAAAGGTTAATTGGTTTGTATTTGAACTAGTTAAAACTCGACTAACTTTTACTAAGAGTATGACTAAATCTTTGAATTGTTGATGACACGAATCTGGCCACCGTTTTTTGAATGTCACATGCTATATTTATAGTGATAGATATCACTCGACGTAGCATTCAATTGTTTTTTCTATCTTCGTCTATGGCGAGAAGTCAATTGTGTCCAGAGTTTACATATGACATGTAAGGTAAGCAAAGGGCGGCCTTATCGCTACTAAGCGATCTTTTCCGGGCAATATTCAATCATATTGTACCTAACTTTTATTATAACTTCCCTCTATCATTTCGAGTTGCTATTATATTATGTCTAATTTAATAACGTAGCCATAAACAAAAATGCAGACTATTCCATCGTGTTGTTAAATGATAAAAATAATAGTTAAAAAAAACTAAAAAACACGCTTTAAAAAATAAAAAATAAATTTTAATAAATTTCAATTCACTATTCTTATAGTGCAGTAAAAAATCTTAATAAGCACTTATTATATTGTTATATCCAGATCAAAATTTGTAAACAATTCTAAATATTGATAAAATAAATAATAATAGTTTAAAATATTTTATTGTAAAAAAAGCGTGGGGTGCATGGTGTCCATTGTCAAGGATTATCATTTTTCTTAAAAAGCACTTTGATTTGAGTTATGTCCATACAATAAATCACGGCAATCTGTCGCTTAGTTTCGACGTGAAGGAAGGACAAACAAACAAATAACACCCTTTCACATTTTTAATACCTACTAGCTGTTGCCCGCGACTCCGTCCGCGAAGAATAGGGGTATAAAAAATAGCCTACGACCTATTCTCAGACCTACCGAATACAGAGAAAAAAGTTTCATAATAATCGCATAAACGTAACTATCGTAAGGTCGCGGCTGAGCAAAGTAATTGTTTCAGTTCATTCATAAAAATCGGTCAAGCCGTCTCGGAGGAGTTCGATAACAAACACCGTGACACGAGATTTTTATATATTAGATCAATTAATATGGATATGGATTAAAGATTTTTTAATAGGTATTTATTTATTTATTTATTTATGGAGAACCAACAGCTTATTGTGTGTGTATTGTTGATAAATTTAACACCAAACCACATTTTGCGTAGATACATGCGTAAGTATATTACTAACTACAGCCATTCGATATATTTGTTACAAATAGTAACAATAGTAAAATAATTTATGCCGCAACACCGCAACAATTGACATAAATAGACAAACAAACAAGGTTTAGACAAATACTACAAACAAACACGAGGTATGTACATCTAAAAGGAATGAGTAATAATTCTATTCAGGCACGTATCTGACTTCTACGTTCAGGCCGGTTTTTCCAGTATTAATTAGAATTATTGGGTTTTCCAGGATATTGCAGGTATTTGTCGAGATTAGAGTTCAGGACCACGTTTGTTTATATTCATAACTGTTTGTGACATAAAAACCCATTTTAGTTCAAATTGTTACTGGCCATCTATAATGCCACAAATATATTTTTCAGAGGAAACAAAAACATTCTTCTTCTGTCATGAGGGAATCATCGTTTTATTTTATGATAATTATTATTAATTTAATGTTGTTATAAACAATAACTTTTACTATAAATGGAACTTATCAATCACGCAATCAATATTTACCTCGATGTTTTAGCCACATTGCAGTGGCCGTGGTCACGAGTTGACAATAATGCAATATGTCTGAAACGTCGAGGTAAATATTGTTTGCGTGATAAGTCCCGTTTATAGTAATCCACAATATATTGGAGAGGAGACGAATATAAACCTTATTTTTCTTTTAATTAAAGATATTATATGTTTTCCGTGCATCATTCCGTGAACTTAGTTACTGATGTACCTATCGACAAATCTCGACTCGGGTCAGTCAGTATTAGTCATTGACTTTCCACATCGAAATCGGAAACATATATGGAAATATGACTTTCTAACACCATACGAAATTTCACCTTTAAGGCATCAGAAAAATAAACAAAACATAGCAACCGGTAGAAAATCGGTCACTGTGCTAAACAAGAGAACAGGTTTAGACCAATAACTTCATAGTGAGTAACTTTACATATTTAGTTGTTTTTTAATGAAGTACACGCACACTTAGAGAACATGTTATTAACGTGTAGGAAAGGTTTGCTAAGTATCATTAAATTTGGATTCGATATGGAATTAATTACATTAGAATGTGGTTTAGATTGCTCCTTGATTTGAGCGCTACTAAAAAGTTAGCAGTAGTAGTTAGTAGGCCCTGGTAGCCTTGTGGTTTGAGAAGCCATGGCTCAAGCAGAGGGTCGTGGGTTCGAGCCTTGGGTCGCACCTCTGAGATTTGTACAATTTACGTTAAAAATTTACCATGAGTTTTACGGGGTTACCTATCATACCCTCGAAAAACTAATTTCCGAATATTAAAATTCCAAAACCGAGAACTACGGCCCAAGCCTTCTCATTTTGAGAGAAGACCTGTGCGCTGCAGTAAAACGTATAAAGGCTGGGATGGTGAAAAATTCATCATCATCATCATTTCAGCCGAAAGACGTCCATTGCTGAAAATAGGCCTCCCCAAGGCTCGCCAAACAGATCGGCATTGCGCCATCCGCATCCAATGAAAAATGAGTAAGGTATAATTATAACGTTTTCAAGGTATACTTACAGGACAAGCTGCATCTTAGCCTCGCTTCTTTTTTTTGCAGCAGTTCACAATGCAAATAAACTTTCTTACACGTCAATAATATATTCCGCCTCTTAGCCTAAACTGGGGACCGAACGAGTAAACGAGGGCACTTAGCGTGGCCCAGTTGGCCGCGGCTCCAAAATTAACATTTTCTGTCTATTCACAAGCTGCATGGCTTGCCTAGCTTTGCTACTTTATGTTAGATTTTTCATCGAACTTGGCTTGACGCGCTACCGCATGTATGGATGTGGGTCGAAGAGAGTCATGTTAAAACAGAATGTAGCCTCTAATGTATCCGGTATCTCAGGAACTTCAATCATACTTAAGATTGGCAAGTGCTCAAAAGTTGTCTTGCTAATAATAGCGACAAGCAAATGGAAATTTATATCGATATATTTCATGTAAAATACATATTTAAGTACATATTCAAGTAAAAAAAAAAATACATTAGTTTACCTATGCATGAAATGGACAAAAATATTTCAATAATAAAGTAGTATGCATAAATATTTAAAATACAATAAAACTCTTTGTAAATATCGAATCTCATAATCGGAAGTAAATATCGAATGTCGATATTTCGAAATTTGAAATATGGACAACATCTATCGATTATTTTCTGAAAAAACATTGATAATTTTCCTCTTCCCTTGTCAATAACGCCGTATTTGAAATGTGATATTTTAATAGTATATACACAATGACTTGTACACCACAAAAATAATACAATACCGAAATTTATAATACCTGATTTACACTCTCGCCTCATCACCTCGCCTCGCGCCTCGCCTCGTCGTCTCGCTCCGGACGCGAGCCTCAAAATCACACTCTCGTCTCGTGGCTCGTCCCGCAGTTCGTCTCGCCACTCGTACGCGAGTGTAAACAAGGTATAAGCGTTGTGTATAATTTGACAAAACATTTGTAAATAGGTACTACTTGTTTACATACAGTCAAAATATTGTGTTTTTAGTTAGCGTTTGTTAGTTTAGTTTCTCATTCATTATTATATAAAAAAACCCTATTTCATTATTTAAACAAACGATCGTGATTGGTCAAAAGAAGTTATTAATTGTTGTTAATTGGTTATGCAATGTTTCCTCGCTTTCATCATCGGAAGCATTTCTGTGGATCCGCGACTTTCACTAGAACTGCATTCCGTGCTGTTGTTATATCAACACAAGTGCAACTATTTAGTAGGAAAATACATAACAAACTGAACATCAGCCATCATTTCAGCCAAAAGACGTCCACTGCTTAACGTAGGCCTCCATCAAGGTTCACCTAACAGACCGGTCCTGTGCCATCCACATCCAACGCGTTCCCGCAACCCTTAACCAGGTCGTGGTTCCATCTTGTAGGAAGCCTACCTACACTGCGTCTTCCGGTCCGCGGACGCCACTCGAGAACTTTTCGGCCCCATCAGCCTTCAGTTCTACGAGCGATATGCCCTGCCCACTGCCACTTGAGTCTGGCGATTCTTCGAGCTATATCCGTGACTTTAGTTCTTGCGCGGATTTCATCATTTCAAGAAAAAAACAATGGAAAAATGACAAAAGGCCGCATGTGAGAAAAGGATTTAAAAAGGAAATTAATGAAACAATATAAACAAAAAACAAAAAGAATAGAGAAAGTATACGTCACGTAATTAATGGACTCTTTATAAATTTTTTTAACAACGTGTTTTGATTTTTTTCCTGTTTTTGTGGACTAACCAGGTCTTATACTACCTGAACTTTTATGTTTATTACAGCTGATATTATATAAGTACCATGTTTTTCCTTGTCCTATGGGCTATTGTTTCTTATCTAATTTGCGGTTAAGGTAAAGTATGTGTTGAATCACAACAGTCAAATAAATAGTCCAGACTTCCAGCACAGATGGCATTATTTCGGAAACATTGACGGGAATACTCAATCTTCTCTGCAAATGTAAGTTTTTACATTTTTAATTTATTGTTAATTATTTTTTATTTATTTAACCATACACATGCGAAGAAATTCAATTGTGTTTTAAGTTCCCAATCTGCACTGGGCCCGGGTCTGAACTACAGCTCAAGCCCTCTCATCTCTCAGACCTATGCCCTGCCAGACGGAAATAGGCTGGGTTGATGATGACGACAATTTTACAATTTATTTCTCCGTCTATTTGTGGTGGATTCCGTAAATATTTATTTGGATGGTTGCTCAAATTGGCAGTTGCCTGACTGTAATCTACACTAATATTAAAGAGGAAAGATTTGTATTTTTGTGTGTAAAGAATAAACTTAAAACTACTGGACCGATTTCAAAAATTCTTTTGCCGTTAGAAAATTACAATATAACTGAGTGAAATAGGCTTCTTTTCACCGCGGAAAAATCTATTTTCCAACGGGAAAATTAATTTATCGCGGGCGAAGCTGCGGACGGAATGGTATGAAGCATTTGCGTATCGCAAAGCTTTTTTTGTAAATAAAGAAACTACCGTCAAGAATATCTTAGATATTTTCAAAGTAAAAGTTATTTTTTATTCCGCTTATAATTGACTTACGCTTTTTTTTATTGGGTTTCGTAAAGTAGGGTTACATTGGCCCTGAAGGGTAACTTTGTCCAATGGGATTAAACAATTTATTGAATCAGGCGTTTACTTTGTGGAGGTCCATATTAATGAACGACGTTACGAGAGCTACGTTTATGTAAAAAAGGTGTGTAAATGCAGTTCCTCCACCTCCACACTGTATAAACACACACAAACCCAACTTTAATTACCACCAACCTTGACTGACGCGTTTTGAGCTCGACTAGAGCTCATCTGCAGAGTACCGCAACCGTTCACTGTGCTAACAAATGCAAACATGTTTTAAACATTGAGCTGGGTCGCGAGTAAGCAAAGTAATTGTTTCATTTCATTAATATGGACATCCGCAAAATAACGCCTGATTCAATGAATAAATTGCTTTTACTATGAGTCAATGATCCCTTGCATTGCGTAAAAGTGGCCCGATTTTAAGTTTGACTTACGTAAGTAAAAAAAATACTGAGCTGTAATTTAACAAAAATTTTTTTTGCAGAATTAAAAAAAGCTGATTTCAATCAGGATGTCGAAGTTAGTGCTCCTTTTCGTTGTGATCCTGGCTTTGATCGCAATACAATCCGGAGCTGTATCTGGATGCGAAGCATTATTAGGCGGAGTAAGTTGTTTACTTGTATATTTGAAGGGTAGGTACGTACACGCAAAGAACATATCTAGTCACCTAAGCAAGTTTTTGAGTTAAAGCGGTTTGAAAGTTAGTCATCACGAACAATTAATATAGTAAACATTTCTTTAAAGGCGAAAAAAATATTTTTTTTTTAAGTATCCATATTTAATCCGATGGCAAGTTACAGTACTTTACGAATTCTACATTTTAAGAGTATTATCGTTTTTAAAAAAAAGTGACCGTACAATACATGTTCTTTCCGTGTACATACCTACTCTTCAAATTGTGTCGACTAGTAGAAAAATATATTTGGACTGTAAATTTATAGCAGTTAACAGATTTTTCGAACTTTCGGGTGGTGTGATTTCTAACATTGGTTGGAATGGAAAGTGTGTGCAGGTGTCCACATGATGATTTCCCTCACTGTTAAACTAATGGTAAATTTCAAATGTAATCTCGTCCATATTTATATTTTAAAAAAATCAGGGAACCTGAGGCCGTATTGTCTAACGCTTCTGACGCTTGCCTTCGCTTTCACTGTCCCTTTCTGTCATCATTTTATACCGTTTGACAGAAAGAAATAGTGATTGCGAAGGCAAGCGTCAGAAATGTTAGACAATAAGCCACCTGGACTCGAACCTACGACCCTCTGCCTGAGAGGTCACAGGTTAAACGACAAGACCAACTCACCCTAAAATTATCACACGTGGCACGTATAGCCAGGAATTGTGGCCGTTGTGGGTTCAAATCTAATTCGCTCATCATCTCACATTTTCATTAAAAAAAAACATATTTTTTAAATTTTCGTGTAATTATGATTTGTAATTTTTTTATTGTAGTGTCAAAACCATGAAGACTGTTGCAGCATGTGGTGCGCTCACTCTTGGTTAGGGGATTACTGCAGTGTTCGCATGAAGTGAAAACTTACTTTTATTCTAATGACACTCAAAATAAGTTCTAAAACATAATACCACCCCTGTTACATAATCACGACAAAATGTCTACTCTCGACCACGCCACTGCAATAAGGAAGATATGAGTTCAGTTCAGTTCATTATATGGACACCCGCAAAGTAACACTTGATTCAATAAATTCATCACGATATTTTTACATTTTTATTGATCTCCATTTAAATTTTCCTGATACTTATTTTAAACTAGCTTCATCTCGCCGCTTAGGGAACGTGCAGAAACTATAGGCGGCAGCACTAATGCGACAGAAGAGACACTATGCGGACATTAAAATAAACTTATCAGGGTAAAACAGTCAAATTGATGGCACCAGTTGGCAGCACCGTCTATGTGCACGTTCCCTATAATCCATGAAATAAGGTTACATTAAACACTTTTATAGCACAAAGTTGGCTCGGTTAATGCCATCTATGGATTGCTGACGAAGACATCATCTTGAAAACTGAGATTTTAGATGCACTCTATTCTTGTTTAAAGTAAAGATTCCCACGGGAACTAATTACAGAGATATTGAGTATCCAAATGTCTTAATATAGATCTTTTCTGTCTGAATATGAAAATGAAAATTAATAAAATAAAAAAAAACCCCTAGATGTTACCCGACCGCATCGTACTTGGTCCAAACGTGCCCATCACCCCAGCGGCATTGCCCCGCTGTATGGCCAACGAGATCCGCTGCACCAAGTACGACCCGGAACGGGGGTCACCGCCTCTGTCCCGCAACCTGTTGTGTCTGTGTCTGAATATTAAGTTTTACCTCAATTCATTCAGCCATTATGCGTGATTGACTAACGAATATTCAAGCTTACAAATATTCAAACACCTTCACAAATTCTCTTTAATAATATTAGTAGGAACTGAAACAATTACTTTGCTCACCCGCTACCTTAAACCCCCTTTAACTTCTTTTTTGCGACATTAAAGTCGCGTAAAGTTGCAGACGAGCACAGTAATTTTTTCAGTTCGTTGATATGGACTTCCGCAAAGTAACGCCTGAGTGAATAATATTTGTAGGATTAAAAATAAGTTTTAAATCATTCTTAATACTATATTTATTCAGGACTTTATTTTTTTAATGTTTTTCTATTTTCATCTCAGTTTATTTATGGGTTCCAAATTCCAAGTCAATCGTATCACTAAAAGTGGGAAAATTTGACTTCCAAAATTTGACGACGTCATCCTTATACGAACTATTACGAACATTGCAAGTCAAAGAAGAGCATGTAAAAAACGGATGGTTTTTAAAAAACTGCGTCAGAAATTTTCCCTTTTCACGGTTTGTGACTATTTAATCAATTTATCTTCGTAATTCGATGAGATCGACGTTTGAATCTATAAATTTTCGACTCCCGATTAACCTTAAGAAATTTCAAAAAAACTTGTCGAAGCTACCGGATATTTTTACCAAACTTCAACTCGCCTCAAGTTTCATTCTTAATCACGAAAGCATTCAGCAAACTTTAAAACCGCCTTCAAGAACAAAAAATCCGAGAAATCTTTTCTTCTGAAGCAAAGTTTAAAATTTTTAATCCTTATTTCAAGAAAAAGTTATAATTGGACGAATGTGATTCAACGAACTTGGGTTCTTTTGTTGCGTAAGATAATCGATTACTGTTTAAATCTTGGGGAATATAATATTTAAAGGGCGTATATTCGAGCGTTTTAACCGCCTCATCATCTGGTCACATTTCTTAAGAAATGGCTGTAGATTTTGACGTGTCTTTTGGTTATACACGATGATTTTTAATCGGTGATCAGGAACCAATTTTTCTAGACCAGTAATCGGTGGCAAGGTAAGTCGCAGTTACATGAAACAAAACATTTTTATTTTTAATAATGATTATTTCGAAAATCACTTTTTAATTAAAATCGCTGTCGCCCACACACACACATAATTTAGTCTATGAGCTTAAAACCTCTTTGACAAGTTAGTATCTTAAACAATATTTCGTACTAAATACAAACTGAAATATAGATGCACAGAAAAAACCCCAGAAAAAAGACCAATGCTGGGAATCGAACCCAGGTCCTCAGCATTCCGTGCCGTGTGCCATACCCCTACACCACCACTGGTCTAGAGATTAGACACGAATCTTTCCTATACATCATACATTTCAGTCTGCTAAATCATCACCTTATTAAAAATTAAATTTTAATTTTAAGCTGTTTATTTCAAGCAAAGAACATTTTACAAAACATGCAAAACGAGTCCTTAATCCTAATTTTAAGGATTTTGAAGATTTTATGCAGTGACAAGCGCACATCTGTGTCAGTGCTTGTCACTGCATAAGGTGATGATTTAGCAGACTGAAATGTATGATGTATAGGAAAGATTCGTGTCTAATCTCTAGACCAGTGGTGGTGTAGGCGTAGGGGTATGGCATACGGCACGGAATGCTGAGGACCTGGGTTCAATTCCCAGCATTGGTCTTTTTTCTGGGGTTTTTTCTGTGCATCTATATTTCAGTTTGTATTTAGTACGAAATATATGATTTCACGGGATGACAGTAAAAGTAATAAAAAAATGAAGTTGAAAAACTTTGACGTGAGACCTATCAAATTCCCCGCCAAAGCGAAGATAAGATGACTATGCATTCGGTGGATGGGGAAGTTTTAACAATAATTATATTTTTAAATGACACAGAGACTTCATTACTTTTAGACCTCGTCTATTAAATTCCATTTTGGGTAGGGATCAATATTTTTCAACTCCTGAGCACTGATTAAAAATCATCGTGTATATTAGAGGCCCTGTACGAACTGCATCAGAATCATCTGTCATTTCTTAAAAAATGTGACCAGTTAAATCAGGCGGTTTAAAAGCCCGAATAAACGCCGTAAAGTCAGTTTCGTTTTAAAAAGAAAGTGACATTGCTCACATTACCGTAAGGAAAAATAATATAAAGAAGGAAATGATATTCGAAATACTAATAATTGTCAAATGTGATTTCGCACGTAAATTCCGAATAAATCAGAGTTGCGAGTCTGGGATCAAACCCACACCCTATCCTTGAGAGCCCATGGGTCAAACCACTAGGCTATCACTGCTTTTTTATACCTACCACTTGTAAAAACCATTCTGCGCAATAAAGAACGAGTACGCCGTTATGTCCAGCAGTGGGCGAGCCTAGACTGATGATGATGATACAATACAATACAATACAAATATTCTTTATTGATCACCAAAAACAGTACAGTGACATTAGAATTCAGGTAGACAATAGGCGGTCTTATCGCTAAAAAGCGATCTCTTCCAGACAACCAATTACTCAGAAATTAATAAATATCAACAGACTAATGTAGGTAGCAGAAATAACAGACAAGAGAAACGCAGTATTATTTAATAGACAACAAACAATAAAAACAATACAAACATAACATAAATTATATAAATAAACAAATACATTCAATGTAATACTTATACACTAATTTAATAATAATCTAATTTAATAATTTATAAGCTATGTTTATATAAAACGAGCTACCTGCAGTCTATAAGTAGTCTGCAGTCTGCAGAATATATTTCATACATACATACATACCACAGAAATAATAATAAAGAGGATAGAATGCCTTAGTTCCTATTTTCTTCTGGAACTCGTGTCGCTGCTTCATCCCCTCCACTTACTGTGTTAATGCGCACATGCAAAAGACCGGAACCATACTACGCAATCACGCACACAATTACTAATATTTTTGCTTACAAACAATTATGAACCTTACACCTTAGAGATAGCGTTGAATAACACTCAACGTAAGTCATACCCACATTTACACAACGGCGCCATTTATTGGCCGCGTCGGCATTATGTCTGTACTAGACGTAACCTGTTTTTTTGTCCGCACCACGAACTTTTGTGCAAGACGGAAGGGTTATCAGAAATTACTTTACATTGCTGCGTATAATTCAAAACGATCTGCGTTTTTATGGGCATGAGTAGCAATGGTATATGAAGTTTCGTGTTAATAACGTGTAAACCAATATTTCATAATGAAATATTTTCTCAAGTTGTATTTTGATATAAACCGCATTATTACATTAAATTAATACATACCCATGAAATGTAATCCCCTTATTAGTGGAATTACACAGCGTGGACGAGTTTCCGCAATTGCTAATGCTGCAAAACACCATTTTAAAGCACTTGTTGTCATACCCACGTTTCAAATAGCACTGAGCCACAAGTCGCGCGCTTGTGACCTACGAGTCACAAGCGCGGCGCCAAGGTCACGCGTCTAAGGCACTTCTATCCTCTTTATTATTATTTCTGTGATACATACATACTACATACTTATACTTAATACAAAATATCAATGGAAAAAAATAAAAATAAAAGAAAATGTCAAAAGGCCGCATGTGTGAAAAGGATTTAAAAAGGAAATTAAAGAAACAATATAAACAAAAAAGAATAAAGAAGGGTCAAAGACCGAGGATTACGTTAGTGACAAATAGTGAGCCTTTAGAAGGTTTTTAAAAATGGGAAGGGATTTTGCTTGCTTTAACGCCAAAGGAAGAGAATTCCAAAGACGATTGGCGGTCATAGTAAAGGAGTTATGATAGAATTTGGAGGAAGAAGGAGGAACAGTAAGAAGAATGATAAGAATGATAAGAAGAATGATAATGCCGTTTGGCCGTTTTCAAGTCTATGGTGAATGAGCATTTACTTGGCAAGCGTGCTTCATCGTAAGTCTCATCTTCGCTTTCCATCAGGCGTGATTGTGGTCAAACGCAAACCTATATTGTAGAAAAAAAAGTACTGTGTGTGAAGAAAATTTTACTCAACATCTTTTTTAATTTGACAATCCTGGACTCTAAACAATAATCCTAGGTTAGCTGCTGAACGACTGGACCATCCGATTATCAATCTGAAATTAAATCTGAAGGTTTTTTAGACGGAACATAAAATGCCATTTTCATAGACGCAAACACGATATCCTATTTAGATATCTAGGCCCTCCCAAACCATTGACCAAGACGCGTAATAGCTGTCTGTTGGTCTAACACCGTGACGAGGCCATTGATTGGTTTAAATTATGTGTAGTTTATAGAATATGTGTGTGCCTAATAATATACCGTAGAGGAACATTGCTTATTTCATAGCAAACTTCGTAAATATACAGCATTTGCTCAGTCATGTTTGTTTGTGACTTAAATTGGGCATGCGATTTATTGTTTACTGTGAAATTATTTATTATTATTGGCATTACGATATTACTATTATATAAACGACGACTTTTAATCGGTGATCATGATCAGGAACCAATTTTTCTAGACCAGTATTCGGTGGCGACCACGTTGAAGTCGCAGTTACATGAAACAAAACGTCTGTTTTTTTTAAATAATGGTTATTTAGAAAATCACTTTTTAGTTAAAATAATTGTAATCCTGCACATGATTTTAGCCTATGAGTTTAAAACCACTTTGACAAGTCAGTTTCTTGGAATACTTTGACACGAGACCTGTAAAATTCCCCGCCAAAGCGATGACAATAGGGATGTTGACATCACCAATCAACTGAAGAACTTTTTATGAGCAGTCAAAGCACAACTCTCCCATAAAGTTTAAATGGCAATAGCAACTTATGACGTCACTTATCCGCCAACTCAATCGACTAACTATATGTATAATATTTGTATCAACTAACTAAAACAAAAAAATCTAATTTTGCAGTTAATGGAAAATTAATCTAGTTTTCAGGGCTAAAATAAAGCGTTTTTTCACTGGAGTCGTGTTTTTGAATTATTTTTTAATGGCGTCAACAAATTTAGGATGACCATGCGTTCGGTGGGTGGAGGAAGTCCTATCAATAAGATAAGATAATTTTTTATTTCATAATTTGACTAAGAAATTGCAAAGGTTCTAAAAAAAGTATCATCCCCAAAGCTTATGTTAAGAGGACTTTGACCAGATAATGCCATTATGTTTCACAACTTCGAATAAAATTTTATCGACCAAATAATAAAACAAATTGACATTACAAAAAGGAAATCTTGATATATTGAGGTCGTGAGTTTCATTGTACAAATTCGCTCGTTCTCTTGAGATTTCAGCTTGAGTGCATTTAATAAAATGTAAGCCAAGACTATACTCAAATTTACTATCTGAAAAATAGAATTGCTAAAATGAAAGCAACAGGAATGACCAACATTTGAAATGCATAGTGCTACATAAAATTATAGTATATCATTGTAATAGCTTAACTCAAGTTAAAATAGGTTCACGATACATTTCCCAATTTTACATGGAATATTGAATCAGTGACGATAAACTTATGTGATCAAAACTGCCTAGACATTAAAAATAAGATACCTTAAGAGCTATCTCCCAAAAACCTTTCTTTAAACTTAACGAGAAAAAGGAAAAAGATGCCAAAGCGTTCTAGACAGAATATTTTTTTAATCTAATCAATAAAAAATAAGATACCCTAAGAGCGATCTAGACAAAATGTTAAGAATTACGCAAACACTCTTGATTATTTGCCATAATATCAAAAGACGCTGTTTCGCTCAAGTATTTAGCTGAACCGCACTTGTCTTTAGGCTTTCAGCGAATTCTTTGAGTGCTTCTGACGCCTATAGACAGCCTCGGAACTCAAGAGTGAAGTGCTTTCGCTATGGACATATCTCTAAATTTTAAGATAAATATACGTAAGATAAAACGCTTGTAACATTTTGAATTCATCTGAATGTAGTTTGTCTGTCATAAATTTTATCCTATTCAAATCTACTTAATTTATAAATGAGAAATTTGTAAGGATGAACTAGATAAAAAACAAAACTCGTGTTTTCTGCAATTCTTAGTTCTTACAATGGAACGAGAGCATAAAACGAGCCATTTTACCCGATACGCTCATAAAGACACTCGAGCCGGTGCGGCGAGGGTGGATGGACACGTCGAGGGAAAAATGGGTTTAATGCTCAAGTTTTACGCTCTGCTTTTCACTTCGATTGTAAGGAAATTAAACACCAACATTAGAAATAAAATTTACAGGGTCTTATTTTGCATGCATTGCAATTTCTATAATAATGAACTAGAGTTGCCTAGTTTTATTAATTTCGTGATATAAAACAACAGTTATAAAAAAAAAGAAACTTATCTTTTATAAATTTCTACTTTTTGTGGTTGTTTGCGCCTTAGTCTTAGTTAGACAAAGATTTTAATGTATGCACCAGAGCATAAAAAGTAATTTTATACAGCTTACATCCAGCATAAAAATACGAACTTTACGAGCATGAGAAGTAACAAATATTTTTAACGATAGCTGGAAATTAAAAGTACGATAATTGTACTTTAACAGCTTGGCGATCAAAATACCGTTTTGATGTAAAAAAAAACTGTTTAGTTCACGAACGAAAGTTGATAAGACAAGTAATGCGATTCTAATGATAGAGGTGTTGTAATCTTTTTTTTTACGTGCACGTTCTGTTGTACATTATAGTTGGAAACAATAGACAAAAGTGAATCAAAACCATAATAATTCTGATTCCATTCTATAGAAATAATTTTTTACCCACAGTGGAATCTTTTTTTTAAATAACTCTCGCGATAATGGTGCTCTACGAACCTTTACTGTAAGTTACAAGCGGGATGGCGGGGGGTTACAAGGGAACCTTGTTTTTATACGTTCGCTAAGACAGCTAAAATATAGGTTCCGTAGTCCTACAAGGAACCTTCATAGGTTCGCTATGCCCGCCTGCCTGTCTGTCTAAGTATCTGTCTGAGTCAAAATGATAGAATAAAATTTCCAACTTTTTTTAGGGTTCCGTAGTCAACTAGGAACCCTTATAGTTTCGCCATATCTGCCCGTCTGTTTGTCTGTCCGTCCGCGGCTAAGCTCAGAGACTGTTAGTACTAGAAAGCTGTAATTTGGCATGAATATATATATATCAGTCACGCCGACAAAGTGATTAAATAAAAAAAAGTAAAATAAATTTTTTTAGGGTTTTTCCCATAGACGTAAAGTGGGGGTGATTTTTTTTTCTCGACTAACACTATAGTGTGGGGTATCTTTGGAAAGGTCTTTTAAAACCATTGGGGGGTTGCTAACATGATTTTTCTATTCAGTGATTTGTTTGCGAAATATTCAACTTTGAAAATTTTCATTAAAATCAACCGTCCCCCCCCCCTCTAAAATCTAAACTGTTGGGTGGAAAAATTTGAAAAAATTCAGAATGGTAGTAAATATATTATATTTACATGGAAAATTATGGCGGCCAAATTGGCTTGGGAATTATTTGTAGTTTAAGAGTAAATAGTAGCCTAAGGTATAAAACATACCTAAACTTAGAAGATTCCTTACACATACGAAATCCTTTGAAAAATATTACTTGATTTTTTTATAACGGCTACGGAACCCTATCTTGGGCGTGTCCGACACGCTCTTGGCCGGTTTTTATTTTAATGTAGAGTCATTCTAGTGTAAGTAACCCCGCAGAATAACTCCAAGAAGTATAGCCCTCACCATCGCCTTCTCAGTGACCTTGAGCTTTCTTATGAGTCCCATCGTTGGCGGCCACGTGTCAGTGCTATATGTCATCACTGGCAAGGCAACACACTAAGTGGATTTTTGACTTGGAACTTTTTGAATAGAATCATCATGGTGTCAATGATAGTAGCGTGGAAGTATAATTTTGTATAGAGTGACGAAGCACTGTTCTTGACAGGGCTTCGAACCGGCGCCGAAAATACCTGTAACATACCGGTATTAAAAAAAATACTAGTATAAGCACCGAAAAATACGTGTTAGGTTTCTTACACGTGTATGCGATGTTGCCGTTTGGTGAGGTGCTATGCGAGTGAGTGGTCCTATTTCCGCGGGAAATAGACCGATAGCGCTACGTTTTGAGGTTTCATAAAAATTAAAGTTGTTTGTATCTTAATATATAAAAGAAGAAACTGACTGACTGACTGACTGACATATCAACGCACAGCCCAAACCACTGGGCCTAGAGATACCAAATTTGGCATGTAGGTTCCTTTTAAGGTCTAGGGGTGCATTAAGAAAGGATTTTTCAAAATTCACTCCCTAAGGGGGTGAAAAGGGGGTTCAAAGTTTGTATGGGGAAACAAGATTAGTTCGATTATTTTATTCGAAACTTCACAGAAGTACTCCTAATAATAAATGAGTAAACACGTGTTTCAGGTTTTTTGAGAATTCAACCCCTAAAAGGGGGGTAAGGGGTAACAAAGTCTGAAAATCAACATGGGTGTTGTTTCTATGGTTTATCGGGTCGCTGGTTATGAAAACAACAACGGTTTTAAAATCCGACGTGGCAGACGTAAAATACCATCTCCCTGGATGGGGTGCGATGGGTTTGAAATGTCTAAATATCAATATGGGTGTCGTTTTTAAGATTTTGCCCAAACCACTGGACCTAGAGACTTGCAATTTTGCACATAGATACCTTATACAATGTAGGCATCCACTAAGGAAGGATTTTTGGGAATTCCCTCGGGAACGGGAAAAAACGGGATTTATATATTCGATTCCGAGTGACTCTATCTCAGTAACTATAATAACTAGACTCTTCAAATTTGATACACAAGTAGGTATTACATTATTTAAAACATTAATTTCAGGATTTTTCAAAATTCCCACGGGATAAGGAAAAAACTGGATTTATATATTCAGTTCAACGGGATCCTATGAACTATAATTACTAGACTCTTCAAATTTGGCATAGATGTAGGTAATTATAAATTCCCATGGGATATGGAAAAAACGGGATTTTTCGTTTAACTGGTCGTAGAAAGCTGAAATTCGGCATGTAGGTTGTTTGGGGAGTGTTGAGCTGGATTGAGAGAGGACTTCTCAAAATTCCTACGGGAACGGTAAAAACAGGATTTTTCGTTTTACAGGTCGTAGAAAGTTGAAATTCGGCATGTAGGTTGCTTGGGGATGTAGATGAGCATTGAGAGAGGACTTTCCCATATTCCCACGGGAACGGGAAAAAACGGGATTTTTCGTTTTACTGGTCGTAGAAATCTGAAATTCGGCATGTAGGTCATTTGGGGAGCGTAGAGGAGCATTGAGAGAGGACTTTCCAAAATTCCCACGGGAACGGGGAAAAATGGGATTTTTCGTTTTACTGGTCATAGAAAGCTGAAATTTGGCAAGTGGGTTCCTTGGGGAGTGTAGAGCTGGATTGAGAGAGGACTTTCCAAAATTCCCACGGGGACGGGAAAAAACAGGATTTTTCGTTTTACTGGTCGTAGAAAGCCCAGCCCAGCCATCTCATCATCTTGGAGAGTGTAGAGGAGCATTGAGAGAGGACTTTCCCAAATTCCAACGGGAACGGGAAAAAACGGGATTTTTCGTTTTACTGGTTGTAGAAAGCTGAAATTCGGCATGTAGGTTGTTTGGGGAGTGTCGAGGAGCATTGAGAGAGGACTTTCCAAAATTCCCACGGGAACGGGAAAAACGGGCTTTTTCGTTTTACTGGTCATAGAAAGCTGAAATTTGGCAAGTGAGTTCCTTGGGGAGTGTAGGGGAGCATTGAGAAAACATTTCTCGAAATTCTTACGGGAACGGGAAAAAACAGGATTTTGCGTTTTACTGGTTGTAGAAAGCTAAAATTTCAAAATTCATAAGTACTGTAAGTAGGCTGCAAAGGGCACTTTAACCGACTTCTAAAAAAGGAGGGGGTTATGCATTCCACTTTATGATTTTTTTTTGTAGGTATGTTCACCGATTTCTCGGTCAATTGTGGACCTGCTTGCTTGCTTGCCGGTATGCTTGCTTGCTTGATGTCTTGGTTCTTTGGAATACTCATAGTACACGCGAGCGAAGCCGCGGGCAAAAGCTAGTTTTGCATAAATAATTTTCAGACCACTAACCCAATTTAATATATTAGTTTGTGTCATCCTAGAATAGATAGAAATTTAGGTATTTGTCCTTTCGATCAGTACAGGACGAAAAAAATATTACAGATGAACATTTTACTTTCATGATAGTACTAATAAATTAGAGTAACTGATCTACAGATGCATTTTGTGTAATGCCTGTCCACGGGAATCCTGATATTTAACCAGTACCTAACATGCCACCCAATTACCTCTAAAGTAATATTACATCTAATAATTATAAAAATCTCGTGTCACGGTATTTGTTATCGAACTCCTCCGAGACGGCTTGACCGATTTTTATCAATTTTTTTTCTCCATACTCGGTAGGTCTGAGAATAGGTCGTAGGCTATATGGCAAAACAACGTTTGCGGGTTCAGCTAGTAGGTTATAAAGGTTTTATGCGTTTTAGCGTACTGATATCTGTTGTTCAAAATATTTTGTTGTATGAGTAAATGACTTATTGTCTCTTTCTCTCCCATTAACTTCACGCGAACCTTCAACCACCGGTATTTTAACTACTTAAACCCGGTAAATTCATCAATTTACTGGTACTCTAGGTATCGGTATCTTGAAGACCTATGCTTGGTACTACCGGTACCTCACCCGCCGGTTGCTGGTGTAACGCCGTGATACCGGTTCCGCAAAATACATGTATATCAAGCTCTGACTGCGGCTTTGTAGTGTCCCAAAATCCCGACATGCCAAGTACATTCCAACCTCAAATGCCAAGCTCAAGCAACGGCATTGAGAGGGTTAAATTAACACGTAATTTGAATGCGTTCGCGCTTGGATGCGCGGAACTGAAAGGAATGCACAAGATAGTCTAATTTGGCCATGTTTTCAATTTGTTAAAAACATGTCCTCATTATATATTTATTTTTAGATAGATGAAAAATATGGATTGAACATCCGAAATTATAAAAATTCCTATTAAATATAATGTTTTGCTGACTGTCCCTTAATTGACCGCACTGTTCTGGCATTTTGATTGTCATCCAACATTCCACTGCAGATGAGCAAAATTTCATTTGTCAGGTTCTAATTTGCAAATTAATATAGCAAGTGTACGTAATAAAAACTTGCAAAAAAACAACTCTGCCTAAGAATGACATCTTTAAGACAAGAATAGCGTTAGCGTAAGAAAAATACTGATTCGTGCGCCATCCCGAGAAAAATAGTTCCCGCGTCATAAATTAATTCTACGCCTTTGTCTACTTTATTTTATTAAAGCTTAAAAAGATACTTTTAAAAAGTAAAGCTTATCATTGTGAATTGTTTCTTTGTTAGATGGAATAACAAGAGCGATGACAAGATCTTAAAAATGTAATACCAGTGCTTAACCTAACGCTCCATTCACGACATAGTAATTTGTTTTTCAATGCAACGATGTCACTAAGATAGCAGAGAGATGAAGTTTAGCTATCTTTGTGTGATCTCGTTGTCCAAGACAAGTACAGTTAGCAACTATTACAGGTACCGACACTAAGCAGCTAATCAAACAACAATAGCTCTTATTGTCTTAACGACAGGATCGTGTACGGATCACTTTGGTTCGTGCTAGTTTGGTATGCTGTTGACTGTTAGTGTTGACTACTGTTAAGTCAGTTGTCGAGTGTTTTGCTTCTAGTGTTTTGTAATCTTTATTTCATTTCATGGCCTTAGGGTATTTGACTTTATAATAAAGTACCTACTATTACATCTTATTAAAACATAAGGAATGTTTTTTGCAAATAAAAATCATTATAAAACCGCTATTTAAAAGACAATTTATGTAGTTTTAATTAGTTATTTAATTAGCACCTTTTCGTTCAACACTTTTGAATAAAACGTATGTGACTGTAGAAAAATAACATAGGTATTAAAAAAATAATATCATTGAAACTCAACTTCAATTAAAATTTACTTTTTGATAAATAAAAATTAAGTAACGTAAACTGCATTAATTTAAAAATTCGTTTTGGACGAAACAAAAGAAAACTTTTTGTCATTGATTTAATTCACTAGTATACCGAACTAGGTACACCGTCTAAGATAATTAAGTACAATAATTAGGAGACAAATATAGCTTGGAAAATGGTTTGTCTAGTACTAACTTGTTTTTTTTTTTAATTCATTCACGCACACTTAAGTAAAGCTAATAATTAAGATTAGACAGATTCACTGTTAATGATAGTCATATAAGCAAACACCTGTGAATAATAACTCGTAATTAGTACAATTTATTGCTTTGAAGCACGCTTGCGTGAGAATGTGTGTTAGTCGACTAAACTAAAAAGTGAAAGTTATTTTATAAACGCAAAATTATGACAAGTCCAACAGCTGGCTACTTTCTGACATTTCTTGCCGAGTAAAATAATGGTTTTCTATTAATTTAATTATTTTTTCAATCAACACGCACAACTTTTTATAACTAATTAGCTGTTGCCCGCGACTCCATCTGCGAAGAAGCACAAAAAATAGCCTACGACCTATTCTCAGACCTACCAAATATAGAGATAAAATTCTTAAAATTCGGTCAAGCCGTTTCGAAGGAGTTCGATAACAAACACCATGACGCGAAATTTTAATTTAACAGACTTGCTGTTGCCCGCGACTCCGTCTGCGAAGAATAGAGGTACAAACATACCTTACGACCTTTTCTCGGACCTACCAAACATAGACAAAAAAAAATCATAAAATCGGTCTAGCCATTTCGGAGGAGTTCGATAACAAATAAATAAGCATACAAATACCACAAACCTGTCTATTTCCAAAGATGTAACATTAATTTCTGATGTGTTAATAGTCAAATACCCCATCTTTCGCGGCACGTACTGATCAAGCACTATGTTCTGCACTATGAATGCGGAATCTAGGATTTCAATCTGCTATTGTTTGTCTATTTAACCTAGACCTTTTAAAGCTCCAGGCAAACTAGTTACCTTGGAATTGGCTCATAAGTCTCATAACATTCATCCCGTCTAGTTATTGAGGAAACCGGCATAAACTTGCGAATTTCTTATTGGTGTGAATGAATTTCCAAATCTGGACTGGGCCTACGTGAGAACTACGACCCAAGCCTTTTCATTCTGAGAGGAAGCCTTTGTGCAGTGGAACGTATATTCAACGAAATTCTACAGACATTTTGTTTTATTTTTAAAATTTCTTCTTTGTACGTGACCTGATTTATTCAAGAAATGCCCACTCGAATTTTTATTTCTTGTAGTTATCGTCATTATGATCAATAGTTGAATAAGATCAATATTAGATACTTAAATACCTATTAAACGTCCTTAAAATTTTTAACTTCACCAATTAGTGTAGGTTGCATACAAGTATAGTAGTTTTAATTATTTTATCTTGGTCCCTCAAACTAAAATTAGTTTCAAGACATTTAACAAGTTAACATTTCGTATGTTAAGGGATTTAGGAGGTAACTAAAGTAATGTTGGTAGAGCTAGATAAGCCGACCCAGTTCACACCTCTTGACACGTTGGGTTAGAGATTTTGGCATGTCTTTCAACACCCTTTATACAGGGTACAAGTTGAACGCCCTTAATGGACACTACGTAATAAGCAGTTATACCTACATTTAACATAAATACATTTTTTTTTAAGAAAATAATTTACTTCTTATCATCATCATCATCGTCCCGGCCTACAGCCTACGGCCACTGCATGCAGGGAACATGCCTCCTCTCAGAGTAAGAGGGCTTGGGTCGTAGTTCCCACGTAAAAAAAAGTTAAATGGATAAGTCCACCTTTGTACATGCATTTCAACGGTTGTAAATAATGTTTTTTATTTCTTGCTTTATTTTTACATACATTCATTGAATTTCGCCTCAGGTTTCCTCACGGTGTTTTCCTTCACCGTAAAGCTCATGGTAAATTTTAAAATGGAATTGCGCACGTAAATTCCGAAAACTCAGAGATGCGAGCTTGTCTCGAACCCACAAACATCTGCTTGAGGCTTATTACCCCTCCTAGTTACTAACATTTTAAACGCAAAAGTTTGTATGGAATGTTTGTTACTTTTTCACGCTAAAATAGTTTGACTTGATGAAATTTGGGACACAGATAATTTTATAACCTGCATTAACATATGGGATACTTTCTATCTCAGATTGCGTAGTTCCCGGGGGACAGCAATAAACAGATTATTCGCAGATTCGCGGGCAACTGCTTTACCAGCGTCGCTATCATCTGAGCTCTGGGGCCATAGACCCCATTTTCAAACCTCTCGCTCGCTCTTGAGAGGTTATCGGATCTCTCGCTCTCTCGTTCATAATACATAAATACATATCACTCAGGCCACGCAAAATTTGTGCGTGTTTGTGTGTTTGTTACTCTTTTTGAGGCTGAAACGGGTATAATGGGTTTGTATGAAATTTATTATGTAAGCAAATAGCTGGGCTAGAATAACACATAGGCTACTTGTTGTTTGCTATCCCAATATTACCAGGGAATTTTGACCACTGAGTTTAAAGACATGACATTTTGCCCGAATGTTCGTAAACAACGTAAATTAAATTATATTTATGTATTTTTAAATCCCGATTTTCAATTCAACACATACCTATTCACTAACATTTGCATTTATAATATTAATAGGATGGCTTTATGACGGCCTAAACTAAACTTTTCGAAGAACGATTGGTTCGATGGAGTAAGATTTTTCTATGAAACAAATACCCAGTAAAAGCCCATCACACTCCCTCGTCTAGCTTGACCCGGAACATAATCTTTATACTCCTTTTAGTTTTATCTAATCTTTTATTCATTTTACTTTGTTTCCATGTCAGCGAACTTAGTGCTGCGATAATTCGTGGCGAACTATACCCCGGGGTTAATGATCCGTGTTAGTCAATTTAGCGGTTGACTATACCAGAGTTCGTGTAACGCTACCGTTAATGTAATTTTCTGGGCTATTGGTCCGATCAAGAATGGAAACCATTAAATAATTTACGGCCAAATTTTAATCATCATCATCATCCCGGCCTATACGACCTGACTCTACTCTCTGGACACAGACCGAAATCCTGAGTAGAGTTCCATCTCAGGAATGTTCTACTTTTGTAAAATTATTAGATTATAAAATACAGTCAATACTTACCCACAAACAAATCCACAATAAGTGGGAACATACTGTATCAGTTGTTCGCAATGAGTTTTGCGGATCAGAGGTTGATCAAGTTTAAATAATCTTTAATTACCATGTATCTACATACAGGTTGTTAAAAAGTACTAAATCGTAAATCAGTAATTTCTCCGTTATACGGTGGCATTTGACGCGAGGCTTGGTACATAGCTTAGAAATACCCTAATCAACACGTCCTATTCATCTATGTCCACAGGGTAAAGACACATTCTATACGTCCCACTGCATGGCACAGGCCTTCTCTCAGAATGAAAGGGCCTACTTAAGGGGTTACTTGGGCCAAAATTCCCACGTGGGCTCAGTGCAAATTGGGCGCTCCACACATACCATTGAATTTTCCTCATGATGTTTTCCTTCGCCATAAAGCTCATTGTAAATTCCAAATATAATTTCGCACATAAATTCCAATAAATTCAGAGGTGCGAGCCAGGATTCGAATCCACGACCCTCTGCTTGAGAAGCAGTAGGTGAAATCACGAGGCCACCATGGCCGAATTTTAATGCTTAATGAATATTCAGTGACACTATTTATTTGTTGATCCTAGTAACACCCCAAGTAGCACAAGTAGCATTATAAGAAATCACTTTTGGTGTACACGGAAACTTGAAGCTGTACAAGACAGTGTTACAATGGTGTTAACAGCGCTGTTAACACTGAAATAACTCTTATTTGGGCACAAATTATTCAGCCTATAGTTCTAGTTTAGTTCACATTTCTGTTTAACAGCATTACAGTAGCACTATATTGGAATTATTATGAGTCACCAGGCTGTTTATCAGCTGCTTAACAGAATACGAGTGTCCTGTTATACAGACTAAGCGTCAGGATAGGGTGACTGCTAGTCTTATACATATAACGCTTTAGGTTTTACATTACCCTTCGTTCATATTGAAATTGCTTATTATATTTGCAGATTTGCTTTTAATAGAATTATAGCGGTGCCGATAAATTTCCAGAGTGTGATGTGTAATGGCGAAGTAAATGTCACAATTTTATTGAGAATTTGTGTTAACTCACGAAAGTACACCTTTATAGCCAACCTACTGTGAAAACATTTGGGAATGCAAGTTTACTGTGAATGTTTATATGGTTTTTTAGCAAAATTATTACGCGCTTCGGAAATATCTCGTTTTAATTAGAAATGTTGTGAAAAAAGTAACACACCAAAAATATATGTATACGTTTTTGAGCGATTTACATAAAATTATACGAAGTTTTATATTATACTATAATAAGTATATGAATAACGTGTAATTTATGGCAGTAAAATATAAATAACAACAGAATAATTATCAATATATACGATTTAGGTTATAATAAAATGGCGCATTCTTAAGAAACTTTTGTGAACTCTTTTTATCCTAAATTAATTACCATGACTGTACAAGAGTACACCCCAGTTCCTCTATTATACTTATTGCAGTAAATAAGAGTTCAAGTGAACCAATATTCAGCCTGTCAGCTGTTATTAGTTTTATTATGGTTCACATAAACGCTAAAACCATTTATTTGAACTACTTAAACGCATTACCTTTTAATAGTTATTTAATTTTTATTTAGTAGTTTTAATTTTAATTCAATCTTGTTTTAATTTTTAAATTTTTTTAGCATTTTGTATAATTTAATACACGATCCACGCCAACTGTTAAAATGACCGCTTAAGAATTTAATGGTTGACTAACGTGAACCTGATTGCAGCTTCGTCCATTATAATATATGTAAAGTGTTCTTTTATGCAGACTAAAACAATATATTGGTATATTTCACAGCCAAATGCTGCATTTCTGAGTTAAACAAGGATCTTGAAATACCTTCGGTGTTCACGTGTATTAATAAAACACCTTTTAACTGCTTTGAAAAATAGGCTTATAACAGAGCCGAGGCGAACCGATGTGGAACTTTTTGTGTTAAATTACTCTAAGTGTACGGTAGTTCACAGTGACACTTTTAAGACGCTAGCATTTCAGTGGTATAATTCTACGCCTTTAAACAGCAATAGCATATTTTACTACCACTATAATGCTCTTAAGCAACCAATGCAAAAGAGACTGTAAGAAGGCATTTTTGACATCTGCACTAACTCTGATCCCGTAACAATAGAATCCGTTTCTACTTTTATGATGCTGTTATACAGACTAAAGCGTAATACGCAGCTCTTAGTTCTCAGTTGAACCATATTAACTGTTTATTAAGTCATGAAGTTCCGAGTTATATCCAAAGTGATTTCTTATAATGCTAACTGTGCTACTTGGGACGCACGTTATTTTTCCCCCTTTCATCTTTATAATCTATTGATTTTTTTTAACTGATCCAATTATTGATTATTCATGTATCCTCGCAGGCTGCCAGCGACAGCGCGTGCCAACGATTTGCATTTCCATGTTTCAGCAAAAACTGAAGCAAGAGTGAAAACGGGGCCAACCTAGATAGATAGATAAAATATAACCTTTATTCTTCACGACAAAAACAAGGCTCTAAGACAACAGCCTAAAAAAGAAAAGATTGCCACTTAATATTAGGTATTAACGCGAAAGCTTGTACGGATGGATGTATATTTGTTACTCTTTCACTCTAAAACGGTTTAGGGATTCTGATGAAATAGTTTATATCCTGGATTAATTATACAGGAATCTTCTCAGACGGAGTCGCGGGGAACAGCTATTATAATGTCTATCTTCCGATTCAGTCATCAAATCAGCTCAATGGTACCATAGTATTGTATTCCGTGCCAAATTCCGTGCCCATACTTCAATAAATAGAGGATTAAAATCAAGTTCAAATATTCCGTTACATGTATGTAGTTACAAAGGAAGCTAAGATAAGCATTTTAAAAATAGGCCATTAGTACGCAACGGTGAGAGCAATGATGGATAAAAAATGATAATAGACACAATCGTCGTTGCATGCGCCGATGCAAAATACCGACCAGTTTCAGTGCAGCGAAAGTGTGTTCAATAATTCTCGTGATATTATGCGCGCGATGCATTTATCTTAAGGTCTCCCACATCTACAGACGCGGAATTGGCTTCAGCCGATCGGAAAACCTTTATGTCAACGCAATAAGAGGGAAAAAGACGTCGATCGGCTCAGCCAAATTCGGCCCGCGTTGCCGAGCCGATCGACGTCTTTTTCGCTCTTATTGCGTTGATATAAAAGGTTTTTCCGATCACCTGAAGCTGATTCCGCGTCGATAGATATTGGGAGACCTTACTTGATACATACAGGTGGTCCATTTAGATGGCTCAGTATAGCTAACTTTGTAGTTTCAATAATCTAATAATCTGTGCTAAGGGAATACTTCATCAATTTTAATGATAAGACAAACTGCATTGACGACCGAACCTGACTACGAAGCTTATGGTCCTGAGTTCAAACGGACGGGGCAGATATTTGTGTGAAAAATACGAATATTTGTGTTCGAGTCTTGGATGTTTAATATGTATTTATCTATAGGTATAGAAAGAAGTATGTTGATCCGTTGTCTATATTATGTTGAGCCATAGTACAAGTTTTGTTTATTTTGGGATTAGATCAATTTGGTGTCAGGGCATTTTCGGAAAAAAGAGTTCGGTTCGATTCCCGAATTGAGTATAACTTTTTTTAAACTATAAGTGCAGTTGTTCTTGCCATTAAAATCGATGACATGGTTCCTTGGAACAAAATGTTTCTTTATTTATTTATTTTTATTTTTGTTAATTTTTCTGTACCATTTTTGGTGTTCAATAAACAACATTATTAGTATTGAATACAATAGTAAGTACTTATGTCTTATAGTTTCCATACCGACTATCTAATTGGGCCATCGTTTAAATCCCAACTATACCTTGACAAGCTCGTGCGCGGCGCTCGGCGGAACCCTGTCGCAGGGAGCCTCTGCTGTCCTTAACAAGATTGTTTTTAATAAGTGCGGCAAACGCTGACTGCGACAGGGTTCCGCGGACGGTCGCGCACGAGCTTGTCGGACTATATTTGCTCTCGTGTATCCACCATTAGATCTGATATATATTTGAATAGAAATAACGGGATTTCACTAAATTCCCTCGGATATTTCCAAAAATTCCGAATTGATGGTCTGAAGCCGGAGAGAGTAGTAGGCACTCGTAACATATTCTAACAAATAATTATTTCTACTGCATTCCATTTCTTGGTAAACACTGCGTTTCCAAATCCTTTAACACACATAACGACGGATTTAGAATCAGTTCTCGCCTCCGGCGGTTTTCGGTGAACCGACTTCATTAAAACCGGTTTTTGTCCATTGCGGTTTTACTTGCTATTATCAGGGCTTATCTTCGACCTTTCTCTCCGGAAAAGGGTCACGAACCTTCCTTTTAAAGGTTTAAGGGGTAAAATAAATATTACGCGAGTTTTCAGTCTTTATCACCAAATTTTGGGCAGGTTATGCGCTGGCACGTTTTAAATCTTTCGGGCTATGTTGATTAGGTATTCTGATTACTTAATAAAGATAGGTTTACCATGTATGTAGGAGGCGTGGTGGCCTAGTAGTGGTTTGACCTATGGTCTCTCAAGCAGAGGGTCGTAGGTTCGAGTCGTTGAGTGGGTTGTAATTTACCATGAGCTTTACGGTAAAGCAAAATATCGCGAGGAAACCTGGATACACCTGAATAAAAAACAATGGTGTCTGTGAAGTTCCTAATCCGCACTTGGCCCGCTTGGGAACTACGGCCCATTCCCTCTTATTCTGAGAGGAGGCCTGTGCCCTGCAGCGGAACGTACATATTCTGACATGATGATGATTATGTTGATTGGGCATTCTGATCATTTAAGATACGTTAATCATGTATGTAGTATGTATGGTAATCCTACTAATGTTATAAAAGCGATACTTTGTATGTGTGTCCGCGCGTGCGTATCATTGTGTTTGTTATTTATTCCTACACGCTAAAACGACTACATGGATTTGGATGAAAGGTTTCAGCAGGCTAAGGACATGACATTGTGGCCCCTGTGAGGAATGCTTTTTTTTCTCTTTTTTTTTGAGGCTTAAGTGCACCTGTGTGACTATGCCAGCCTAAAGAGGAATGGTTGAATTGGTAAATGTCACTTGTTTGTCCCCTAATTACTAGTAATCACTCCAACTTTCAGTCTTGAACTGTCACAGAGATAATGTCAAAAATGTTTTTTCTGAATGTGTTTTCTGTTGATCTTATTGTACCTGAAATCAAGTGAAATAAATTGATTTGAATTTGAATTTATAACTCGTTTTTCCCCTAATCCATAGCAGCTAAAGCATCGGAACAAAATCACAGCTACGTAGATTAGATGGGGGTACCTACACCCTAAAATTTTGATAATATTTTATAGGTGTAAAATAAAAGAAATAAAAGTCAATTTATTTTTTGACAGCTCTTTTCAACAAGTATCTTCAAAAGTACATCTATGAAAAACATCTTATAAATCGCAAATAGTATTAGCTATTAGCGCGGGGCCGCATGGAAACTATGATTCAAGCCCTCACATTCTAAAAGTAAGACTAAACTTTGCAGACATATATTATATAGGATAAGTTGATGATGATGATGACGAAAAGTATAAAGATGGAGATGTATGTATTAAAGCATGAACGATTCGACCCACAAACAAGTAAATTTCGATTTTGGATCTCATTTTAGTACACATAAAAGCGATTAAAGATTAAGGTCACCTGAGGTAATTGCGTACGTGTTTTTTCGTGTTTTTTTGATATTTTTTCAATCTCAAATTGTGAAATATGCATCAAGTATTTTGAAGTACTGTTTGAGTCTGTGCTTTATCCAAGTCTTTAACAATAAATTTGTCGAAGTAACTTTTTTGCTGCACTAGTATTAAAAAATATACAAGCATTTTTTTAAAAACCGGGATTTTAGACGCTATTACCTCAATTTGGGAAAATGCATCTTTTTTAAATAATTGTGTATCGATTGTGATTAGGCCTCTAAAACTTCATGTCGCGTGTTCGTAATACCATATTCTAGAAGGTATTATTAATAAAAGGAACCACGAACCGCGAATAATCAGTTGAGGCCAAAAATAGTATAATTACGTAAAATGCGTCTTTATTTTGCAGACGCATTTATCCAAAGCCAAGTAACAGGTGTTGCAAACATTTTTTAACCTATTTCAAAAAAGGAGGAGGTTCTCAATTCGTCGGTTGTTTTAATCGGTTCAATTTTGATTTTATATATATATATTTTTTATTTTAGTTCCTGGGTGGTTTTTAAGGCAGTTTCATTTTTTATTTAAGATTTTTGAGTGAGTCTCACGGTAGTTTCATGTTCAAAATTAATGAAGAATCAAATAAGCAGTTACTAAAGTTGCTAAAGAATTAATAATTTTAACATCAGTAAAAATTTAAAGTAAACACACTTTCTGGATTCAGTCATTTATTTATGTGTTAAAACGCTCAAAGTTACACTATCTAGAAAAAAGTTATTGACCACTGACATTGGGGTAAATGCGTTATACAGACGCAATAACCTCAATTATACTAACGCATTTAGCAATATGAGAGAAAAGCATTTTGAATACAAATTATAATTCAGGCATGTGAACCAACTAATACTCGGCATCTTTAATACAATTCAAAAAAAATCAAAAAATCAAAAATTATTTATTTCAATAATCATAGCCTACAATAACAGTATTAACGTTGGGACTTCCCAGTAAGTATACAATACCTGTGTCAGGAAGTCCCGCTCTTCCATAATTAATTAATCACTATGAATATCGAAGAAAATTCTTAAAAATAAAATTAAAATTACATCAATTCTTAACACATGCAGGAATTGCGAGCGCATGCATGTATAAGTGTATGTGTGTGTGTGTGTGTATGTGTGAGTGTGTGTGTGTGTGTGTGTGTGTGTGTGTGTGTGTGTGTGTGTGTGTGTGTGTGTGTGTGTTTGTGTGTCTATGGCGACAATTAAACACCAAAAAACTAAAAAAAATAGGACTTAAATTTAAATGCATTTTATTTACTTACCCCACGCACTGCGTAGCTCTGTTAAGGTTCTAAATTTCAAAATTACCGATATCTTGAATACGATTCACCAAGACGCCCTCTATGTTACTTGTCGTCCTCCAAGTAGTTAAAGTGTCTATCACTAGATGGCAGGCGCTGTTGTAACTCACGTTGTTTAAAAGATAACTCAAATAAACGCAATAACCCCATAGTGGGTTTTACCTCAGGTGACCTTATTCTAATTATTTTTATCCTCAACTTATCATCAAAAGCACACTTAATATGTAATTAGTCTCACGCTTAATTATGTAACCAAGATTTTTATAATCTCCTTAATTAAATGGCTATTAAGTACATTGAGGCAAAGGTTAATTCAGCATTTTCTATTCATAATTTATTTTCGTGATAATAATTACAAAATAAGAAGCGAAAATAGGATAGGCAAATATCTTCATCATCATAGTTTCAGCCAAAAGACGTACACACAACATACGCCTCCCCCAAGGTTTGCCAAAAAGACCAGTCTTGCGCCAATCGCATCCAACGCGTTCCCGCAACCTTAACCGGGTCGTCATTCTATGTTATCGGAGGCCTACCTACACTGCATTTCCAGGTCCGAGGACGCCACTCGAGAACCTTTTGGCCCCATCGGCCATCAGTTCTACTACGAGCGATGTGCCCTGCCCACTAGTGCCCACTGCCACTTGACTCTGGCGATTCTTCGAGCTAGTCGGTGACTTTAGTTTTTTACGGATTTCATCATTTCTAATGCGATCCCGCAGGGAAACTCCGAGCATAGTCTTCACCATCGCCCTCTGAGTGACCTTGAGCTTTCTTATGAGGCCCATCGTTAGCGACCATGTCTCAATGCCATAAGTAGTCACTGGCAACATACACTGGTCAAAGACTTGACTCTTGACTCTTTTGAAACAAATATCTTACATAACAAATATTTTAAAAACCGGGTTTTACTAGAATTTTGAACCCGTACCTATCTCTTGGCTAACCATACCGAGCGTATTAACTACCCATTATAACCACATTACTTCCTAAGAAAGATAACTACCAACTCTTTGATCTCCAATTGTGACGACCAGGTGCTTTTGCACTTCTCAAATGAGTCTGTATGCGCCGGGTCCTCAAAACCGACCGCAACGACGAGTTTTGTTTAAATACTAAATATGAGTTTTTTTTCGCATAGATTCCATCATGAGATCGAACAGACTTGACTAGGACGTTGGGACCCATAAGTCTAATTAAATATTATAAAACAGTTTGTTTTATAATTTAAGTACAAAGTTAACGTCAAACCTATGGAACAATTATTTACCTTATTTACAACATGTTACATGTTTTTGTCTTGAAAAAGCAAATATCAAAGATATGAACAAAGACAAATAAAATACGTGGGCTCAAAATAAACTTAACAAACATTTATAAATAATATGGAGAGTAATAACGAGTGTAAGAAAAAATCAAAAAGTAACAAGGACATTGATATTTTTTTCTAGAAGTATGTAACTACCTAATATTTGTAGCAAGAAAACTCAAGTCTTCGTCTGTAGTACGACCCAAATTGCAAAGCGCTGCCTTCCAAAACAATCAGGTGGCACATCAAATATGAAGATTGTATGGAAATGTGTGAACGTAAAAAATTGCTCGACTGATTCGAGTGATAGGTATGTCAGCTATTTCCAACAAAGAGAATTGGGTATGGCTATTACGACTGGAACGAACAGTTTGGAGTTCGATTTCGTCTCTTGCCTTTCTTTCACTGGTCTAGGATAAAAGAGAGGCTCAAGAAACAGACATGAATGTATATATTTAAACGGTTGTTGAATAAGAAAAATGAAAATTGTCATTTTCATGTGACATAGCTTTTATCGTCCTGAATTTGGCGTGATGACGCAAAGAATGGTGCTTTTGAGATTCACGTACGGTGCCGACACGTTTTAGATTAACTGGTTTGACCTTTGTTAGGTTTACGTCGTAAGTTTTATAGATTTGGTCTAGAAAAGGTTGTTGAACTTGTTGAAGATGGGCTTGATGAGATCAGTGGAAAAACGCAAATGACAAGTAAGATTACTTGGGATACTGTAGGTGACACTGGTGGTAGGGCCGTGAGAATTAACTTTGACTATGGCAAGAGAAGATTTTCTATTGGGCGACGTAAATTTTTATACCTATTTATTAGCATTGATAAAATTAGTGTGACATAATAATATGTGACATAATAAAATTAGTGTGACATAACTAACTTGAAGAATGTTTTTATTACATAGTTAATAAATAATATTTATTAACTATGTAATAAAAACATTCTTCAAGTTAATCTAATTTCATTTAATATTTGAAATTAAAAGTTATAATCACGACTTCAGTTTAAAAAGTATTATTAGGTCAAATTATTATTAAGTTCTAATTTTTTGGAATTTTGGTTCTGAACGGTTTAAGGATCCTGAATTTCTAATCGAAAACACACGCACGTCGCACGTTGCACGTCGAGGTCTGCTGGATCCGCGGCTGAGAATGCCGCGAGGTCCAAGCACCTCAAGTACTCGGCTTTGGAGCCTTCGTATGACTTCGTGCCTTTTGCGGTCGAAACGGCTGGTCCCTGGGGTGCTGAGGCTAAGTCTTTAGTCTGGGAATTGGGCCGTCGGTTGCGGGACAGGGGCGGCGACCCCCGCTCCGGGTCATATCTGGTTCAACAGATTGCGCTGACCATACAGCGGGGCAATGCTGCCGGTATTATGGGCACTTTTGAGCCGGGAATGGCGCGGGGTGGTGGTACTTAGTTTTAGTGTTTTTTCTTTTTTACTTTGTTATATTTTTGATTATTTGTTGTTATTGTTAGTTTAGTATGATATGCTGTAATTTAATTATTTATTGACCTGAAATTAATGTATAATTGTATTTAATAAATGATAACAATTATCGAAAATAAAAGAAACGGAATAATCAGTTGCAATTTAAATTAGTATTTTGAAACACTCATTACCACAAATTCGATAAATGCAATATCCGCATTTGGGCCAAATTAAAGGGCTTGGAAATACATGCTACATTTCACTATTATATTGCACATAATTGCATTAATTAGTCTCCACTTTGATGCTGCAGTTAGAGTCGTCGGGGTCCGCTGAAAATCAACGTGATTGGTCATTTCGGATATAGTTCACTCGTGTGGCTTCGAACCCTTTGTACAATTCCTTTTCTAGTGAAAATAACGTAAAATCAGTAACGTAATCTTATTCTCCGTCAATACCTTAAAGGGAGTCTAAATGTAAAATTTCAGCTTTGTAAGTGAGTTTCTATTTGAGCTTGTCATTGGTGAGTTAGTAAAGCTAGGACTTTCTTTTTGATTCTTAAGATTTGAGCGCAAAATTGGCCTGCCTCCCTGTGAGTGTTAGCTTTATATGTTTTTATTAGTTATCGCAAACTAGGCTGACTTTGGACTGCATGAATGACTTTAGAACGTAGTTTTAAGGCAAATTTATACGTTTTTTTCTGTGACGCATTAAACTTATTCTGAAATATGATGTCGAAGTTACAACTGTATGACTATCAAAGATAGGCCTTGAGTATTTTTTTACCCTATTAGATGGGTGAATTGGAGTTTATGACCAGGTTTACTGGTCACTGTGTGTGTGTTTAAGACACTCAAAACAATAAATTGCAATCATACAAAAGCCAATTAATTACCCCAAAAGAGATATCCAGGTAATAAGACAGTTCGATTGAAAAACACTATAACTAAAGAAAGGTAGTCTCACAATGTACCTCCAAATGCTCCCCTACTCAGCGGATATTGGGAGTACTAAGTGCAAACAGTGTAGTAGGCGGATGTAGTGGTAATATATTAATAACAGTGTTTTCCTAGATAGTATTACTGTGTCACCATTGCCGCCACAAGCACTCACACCACAACCACGTGTTGTTGGCTTGTGATACTTACGGGCGAGATATTATGTTTTAGAGATAGTCGTCGCTTTACGCCTTGGTTTTGCTTGTAGACTAGGTTAGGTAATGTTTATAAATCAAAAGTTGAATGTTATACGTTACTAGCTGACCCGGCAAACGTAGTTTTGCTATATAAATTATTTCTTATCACCTAGGGATCTAAAAATAGGCTACGACCTATTCTCAGACCTACCGAGTACAGAGAAAAAAGTTTCATAAGAATCGGTCAAGCCGTTTCTGAGGAGTTCGATAACAAACATCGTGACACGAGATTTTTATATATATTATGTATAGATATAGATATAGATGAAATGACTTTTAAACACATACACACACACACACACACACTTTTTTATATATTAGATTTTAAATATGAAATTGATTCAAAAATTTGTAAAGATCCACTTAAGCTCGTAAGGTCCAACGTCCTATTTCTAGGGCTGCTAAATATATAATCCTTGCTGCCCAAATAAATGTTAAAATTCATCAAATATCATACCAATGTCCCAAAAAAACACGCACGCATTTGGAATTACAATTGTGTTAAATATATTACAATATATAGGTAATGATTTTATAATAATTGAAGTCCTGGGCTACCAGTACAAGTGCCTATCAAAGGACACTGAGTCATTATTACAAACGTACTAAAATAGTTTAGGCCTTACGAGGTTAAGTAGTTCCCATTCCTTCTTTATACCAAAGTATGTTAAGTTAAGATCTAATTTTGTTTCGCCGGTAATGGTTGTGGGCGGTACTCCCAACAATTTAATTTGTAAGTTAGTACAAATAGCTTTAAATTGTAGTAAGTCAATATTATTTGGAAGTTCGTTGTTAGTTACCAGCCTAAATACGTCTCACTGTTTGGCATACGAACAGTACTTTGAGATTGTTTAGTTTTTCTAATTTAGTAAAGTTCTTCTACTCATGTTATTGCCTGAATTTAGATGAAGATGTCCCTATTATACTATGACTCGAATTCTACCGTCCAACTCATCTATGACGTGTTTAATAGAAAGTGAACTTCATAAAACTACACGAATCTTCCAAAAAAATCAAGTGCTACTTACGCATCTCTGGAGGCTTTTCTTGAACAAATGACTGTGTTTAAACCGGATGCAAATAGTATTGAGTTGAGTTCCAAGGCCAAGTATGTTAAGTCAACAAACACTCTCTATTCATTTCTATTCATACATTTAAGTTGTCACTTAACAATGTTATACGCACTTTCATCCATACAATGTATGACTTTGCTTAGCGACACCGCAACATAACAATACAAGCTGTCAAATTATAATATTAGATACCCATTTATTTGCATTGTTTCGTAGACAAAGTGTGAAGATTTTTTTATATTATAACTAGCTGTTACCTGCGACTCCGTCTGCAAAGAATAGGGATACAAAAAATCGCCTACGATCTATCCTCAGACCTACCAAATATAGCCAAAAAAATCATAAAAATCGGTCAAGCTGTTTCGGAGAAGTTCTATAGCAAACACTGTGACACGAGATTTTTACATGTTAGAAGATTTTGTTAATGTAAATTACTGCCAGTATCTTCGGAACCTTGCCTAAAGGCCCTTTAATAATATATTTTAGTTATTATATTATATTTTTTAAGGTTTTTAGTTTTAGGTTAATTGTTCTAGTATAATATTTTTTTTATTTCTGTATAATAGTTAATTATATTCTATTCAATTTAAGCTATAACAAGCACTTATGAATGTCGAAAAATCTACCACAACTTCGGAAAAACTTTGTAGTAAGTAAGTAAGTAGTAGCTTTCAACCGCGTTGGTAATAAAACGTCTGAATATTTTACGGCATGCACGCTGTTTTTACCCCAGACGTGGGTGAAAATGGTCATAAAAGAATGTCTTTGTACCGTTTCACACCAACTCAATGTTGTAATGAAGACTTTAATCTCACTCTTCAAACCGAGACTCGTAAAGCGACAACGTACTGCGGTGCACTTTTCAAAGAGTTTTACTTTGTTTTTATAGGTCGTTAATGTATGAAACGTTTGAAACTTGTTCAGCGAGGAGCGTAAAATCTGCTGGCGATTGCGAACGTTTCATGTTAGAATATTATTAGAAGTAAGTATCTTGATTACAGTAATGGTTAATACTTGTAATATATCATTTGACTCTATGCCCTTGCAATGAATTCGTTGGCTTGCGATGGTTGATAGTGGTAGGAAAGAAAATTTTTCTAACAATTGTGAATTTTTCATGTTAGGATATTGTTAGTAGTAATGATTACAGTTATGGTTATAGTTGTAATTTGTAATTTAATTTTATGCACTTGCAATGAGGTCGTTGGCTTGCGATGGTTGATAGAGGTAGGAAAGTATTATGATACTAACTAAAGTCTTCGTATTAAATTCTTCGCCTTGAATAATACTTTAGTTACGTTACGGCACATTATTATGATAAAAATACCATATCAGGGTCCAACACATTTATTTTCGTTTTCGTTTTGCCTGTGGACACCCCAAAAGTCAAGTCTACATCGGTAAGTGGGAAGCTTGACCAACTTTTGGCCCATTTGAATAAATCTTAGGTTTGCTGACTGCGAAATCCCTAATTATACAATGTTGTATGACTCATCATCATCATCATGTTAGCCAAAAGACGTCCACTACTGGACAAATGCCTCCCTCAAAAAGTTCCACAGCGATCGATATTACGCTGCCCGTATCCAATATAATACCGGGAAGTTTTCACTTTTAATCTTAGAATCAGGAGTTTGAAACAGCTAAACCAGTCTTGATGATAAGATTATTTAAAAGCGAAAAAGTTTTTCGGGTGCGCCGATGGGATTCGAACCCACGTCTGCTGGGTATGCGCCCCAACTGGTGTTCTACCAATTGAACCACGTCCCATCCAACCGACTCCCCCGAAATTCTTAATCGCTTACATACGCCAACAGTGGCGTGTGGTGGTGTGGTGTGTTTTTTTTTCGCTTTTAAATAATCTAAGATTCGGTGAGCAGCCGTACTGCTAATAAAATAAATAATATCAGTCTTGATGAAACATTATCTAAGAGCCAAGAAACCCGCTTTCAAATAAAAAAACCGCATCCAAATCGGTTCACCCGTTTAAGAGCCACAGACACACACAGCGGTCAAACTTATCATCATCATCAGCCTATGCTCGTCCACTGCTGGACATAGACTTCTCCCATGGCACGTCACTGAGTACTGAGCACGATCCTCGGCATCTCTCATCCAGCTCTTGCCAGCCGCCTTGCGAAGATCATCGCTCCACCGAGTCTGAGGACGTCCTACGCTACGTTTGCCGATGCGTGGTCTCCTCCACTCAAGAACTCGTCAAACTTATAACACCCCTCTTATAGTTTCGGGGGTTAAAAATTGTGTGTGTGTTGTGTTGTGATAGTGGTAGAGTCTTATCTAATAATTAATGAGGCGGTGGAACAAAAACCAGATCAAGAGAGCGTAGTTCGAGACACTGAAGAGGCTAAACAAACTTGATACCCCACACTTAAGTCTACTTGAAACCAGAGCGCTGCAATGTAGCCGAAACGTCGAGGTAAGGGAGAGTAACCTATATTGAACCGGCGCTTAAATTGGACCACTTCGGTATTTCTACCAAATTACACTATTTATTTACACTGGCAACAAAAAATGAAGCGATGACAGCGCCACAAACAGTCCGCCGTTTTGCATCATCGCTTCATTTTTGTTGCCAGTGTAAATAAATTGTGTAATTTGGTAGAAATACGGAAGTGGTCCAATTTAAGCGCCGGTTCAACATAGGTTAGGTACTCTCCTATATTGAATAACACAGCCAAAAGAAAAGAAAGATAACTTTATGACAGAAACTTATATTTAAACTCATAAATACAACTTAGGGCTCTTCAAGGCTAGAGTGAATAGGCTGCTACTGAACCAGGGAGATAGTAGTCAATCACGGGTCAGTTTTATATAAAACTGTACAAAGAAATAATAAGCTTAAAGAAAAGGGAGATAGCAAAATAATAGAAACTTATATAATTCCCATTTTTATTAAATAGCATACGTACACACATGTACACTATGTGTTAAGAAATAAACAAAAGTAAAACTCTGTTCTTCCCAAAACAAACTGATTGATGATCAAAAATTATTCGTATAAACTTGTTCAAATTAATTACATTCAAACACAGGCGAATTAGCCGCAAACCACCTTTTACAAAATCGGTAAAGTTTCCTAATGCAGTTTTAATGGGCCATCAGTCTTCCGTTATCTTTTGCGAGAAAATGAAAATCCGCTCTGTAAGAAAATGTTGGCACTGTTATTGTTGTGACATTATTATCGCTAGAGATGTTGATTAAACTTTGCTTTGTGGCTTAGAGGGCGCTTGCATTGAAGCAATGCGGAGCGCAGAAATGTTTATTTACCCATTATAGACTAGCGGTACCGTATGGGACCATTTATTTGATAGTGATAGTTGGCGAAATTTGAACAACTTGCGGCGCGTAAGACGAGGTCTGATTGGTGGAATTTGATGTAGGAGACATCAATGCTGCCAACAGTTTACCTAAAACCGTACTTATCGGCATTAGTTGAGTGTAATTGAAGGTCAAAAATAGTGCATTGAAAATTTGGCGGAAATTCAAGTAAGTCATACTCATAATATTTTGTTTAGTAACCGATTAACAACCAATGTTATTGCAAAACCGTGTTATGTAGTAATGTGGCTTTAACCATTCTAAATACAGTGCATTAAAGTTGCTGGTACCATACGGGATCGCTAGCCGTTTCCCGTGCGATTTTTTGAATAAAGTTTTTTTTCCGTAGTTTTAGTTTTGAATAGAAAAGTGATAATAATTCAACATTATATTCGATAGTTACAATGCAATATTATAAAGTTTTGTTTTATTTTAGATGCAGTATACACGAGACATTAGCGATTTTGAAGTACATTGAGGACCTTGAGACTCAAAAAAAACTTTTAGAGCAACAAAAAAAATTGCCAAGCTCGGTCGAGATTGAAATGCTCGAAATGTGTTGTGGGATAAATGATAAATTTGTAGGATTATTTATCCTGCATGTGACTACAAACTTCATGTGAAGCAAATTTAGTTTTTTTTTTGACATCCTGGAGACAAATTTATTAAATAAATATAATCAAACTTATCTATAGTAGGCACCTATCTTATTATTTTAATATTCTGAAGGTTGATTTATAAAATAAATAGAAATATACAAATCTGCAGTATCCTATTAATTCCATAATAATTTCACACCTTTACTTAGTAAGAGCTAGCGGGCCCATAATTATGGTACCAGCGTTTTTTTTTTAAATCGAAGGTCACACCAATTTTTTAATATCCCAATATCGTCAAGTATACTCTAATAAACAATATATTAAATTACTATCAAAATCGGGTAACTCAAAAAAATCGTCTATAATGGGTTAATTAATCGTATGATACACATTTTATAACCAGATATTTATTGGGTGAAGGAAGACAGAACATTCAAGGTATTGAGCCATTCAACTGCATCTGATATGAGGTGCAAAAGTATTTTTTAATAACGACTTTTATTTGTCTTTGCTACAACGAACGATTTGTTCACTGAGAATCGTCACAATTCCACGGATTTAAAAATTCTAAGTTACGAAACACTAAGTACTGTGCACAGATTAATAAAATACAATTTCATGCTGATGTTATTGGGCATGTTTATTCGTTTCATGTATTTGTATTACCCATAGATGGACTCAATTGTAGTACAGAAGTGTTTGAACGTATTTGAGTGCATTCAATTAAATAAATTGGCTTTCCACATCGCTGGAGCTTTGTAGTTGCAAGCACTGAATAGTACAGTTAATATGTACTATTAGGTAGAATAGTAGGTATTTCCTACTTAGTTATTAGTGGTTAAGTTTGCGGGAGCGCGTTGGATACAGATGGCGAAGGAGAGGTCTGTTTGGCGAACGTTGGGGGAGGCTTATGTTCAACAGTGGACGTGTTTTTTAGCGTTCTGTACCCAAAGTGTAAAAACGGGGCCCTATTACTGAGACTTCGCTGTCCGTCCGTATCACCGGGCTGTATCTCATGAAGGGTGATAGCTAGACAGTTGAAATATTCACAAATACTAAAAAACAGAATAAAATAAATATTTAGGGGGCTTCTATACAACAAACGTGATTTTTGCTCGTTTTTGCTCGATATTTATAACGACAATAGGTAGACGCTTGAAACATTCACAGGATATTTAGTTATATATATTCACTTTAAAAATAAATAATTAAAATAAAATAAACAAATTTTTAAGGGGGCTCCCATACAACAAACGTGATTTTTTTGCCGTTTTTATACATAATGGTAAGGAACCCTTCGTGCGCGAGTCCCGACTCGCACTTGGCCGGTTTTTTTACATAAAACTGACCACTGATTGAACATTATCTCACTTGATGAGGTCAAGGGTGTATCTCATCAGTTCAGCTAGTGGCGTCAGCTGAAATTATGTTGATGATGATGACTAAGTTAGACGACCAGATGGCCTAGTAGGTAGAGAACCTGACTACGAAGCTTGAGGTCCCGGGTTCGATTCCCGCGTCGGAGCAGATATTTTGTATGAGTAATACGAGTATTTGTTCTCGTGTCTTGGGTGTTTAATATGTATTGGTGTATTGTGTATTGTCAATTGGTGTGAATTGTCCCGTAATATTTATTTATTTATTTATTTATTTTATTTTAAGATATTACATTAAGGTATAGTGGACCAAATTAATGCTCTACCATTTTTTACTGTTCCTAATGCTGAGATTCACATTTTTAAGTCATAACTGTTCTGGCAATTAGCCTTTAATGTTTTAAACCATGCAAAAGCAATCTTAGGGTGGTTAAATAATTTCTGATCGACTATACACCAATTTGTCGGTGCCCCATTTCTCCCATAAAATTTTAAGTCATAATGTATCATTAGTAATAGTAAACGTTAGTCATACAGTGATTTATTTCTGAAACGGTATTTTTTTCAGGACTTTTTTAAATGCCATCTTATATAATGCAGTAGGTTAGGTTAGGTTCGTTAAATAACAATTCCGAAAAATAAACTGTTTCAGAAATAAATCACTGTATGACTAACGTTGATTATTACTAATGATACATTATGACTTAAAACTTTATAGGAGTCATTATAGACCCGTTTTTTGCCGGACTATGCGATGTTATTACGATCGTAAAGTAAAAAATATTTATTTGTTAATTATCTCATAATATAATTAATTGAACCTTTTTTTGCTGAAAACACTTTTGTGACTCTAAATGGTTCTACAAAAGACCAGCGTTGGCTACAAGACCGACATTATGGTGAGTTGGGATCATTTCGTGACAATTTATCTGTTTCCGTTTTTCTTTTGCTAATTGAAAAAGCATGTCAACAATAAAATGTTTTTCTTTCTTTCCTTCTTATAACCCACCTATGTACAATACGTTTACTTTTAGTTTACCACTGACAGATTGCTTGCCTTCATTTAATTTCCAACTTTAACACCATACAAATAAAGTAGTTATTACAAAATCTGCAAACGTGGGTAATTCTAAAATAATTCTAATTTAATTCTAAAATTGGCTTTATTTGTAGGTCAGTAAAGTTGAATATAAAATGAAGGCAAACCATCTGTCAGTGGTAAACTTTATGTAATGTTACTGTAGTATGAATTCCCCATTTTAATATCCTGCGCAATTTGATCATATCCCTTAGAGATTTGTTTGCATTTCTGTTTTAGGCATTTCTCTGCGACATAATGCATAATGAACTTGAAGTCAGTTCGACCATTTAAGGTTAAATTTGACTTCCAATACTTGACCCATTGTTATACGACATTATAAATAAATAAACCTAAATACGTAATAAACACCCAAGACTCTAGCTCAAACATTCGTATTTTTTTATAAATATCTTGAACCCGTAACCACTTGGCTGTACGGCTGTCAAAAAAAAACTTTTAAAATATTGGCAGAGCACGTCCCATTTATTATTCTACTATAAAAATAGTTTTTATAAACCAAAGTTTTTTTTTTGCATTTAAAAATTTCTAATGCTACGAGTATAATAATCTTCACATTCAGAACAACAATTTAAAACTTATTGTTCGCACGTGCTAGAGATTCGGTTGGTTCACGGGTATACGAAACTTATAAGTCTTAGTTACAGTCGCATTGATTGAACAGTGTTTTTATGTTTACAGTCCACACTGGATCTCCATTCACGCGACGTCCATTTATTCCCTATACTATAAACTATTCATGTTTGAGTTGGATCTTGGATCGTGTTCTAGACTATAAAATATCTATATTATTATCCTATGTCATTTATGTTAATAAAAACCGGCCAAGAGCGTGTCGGACACGCCCAAGGTAGGGTTCCGTAGCCATTACGAAAAAATCAAGTAATATTTTTCTAAGGATTTCGTATGTGTACGGAATCATCCAAGTTTGGGTATGTTTTATACCTTATGCTACTATTTACTCTTAAACTACAAATAATTTCCAAGTAATCTTAGCCGCTATAATTTTCCTAGGAAATTTGATATATTTACTACCATTCTGAATTTTTTCAAATTTTTCCACCTAACAGTTTGGATTTTAGAGGGGGGGGGGGACGCTCGATTTTAATGAAAATTTTCAATTTAAAGTTGAATATTTCGCAAACAGATCACTGAATAGAAAAATCATGTTAGCAACCCCGCAATGGTTTTAAAAGACCTATCCAACGATACCCCACACTATAGGATTAGTTGAGAAAAAAAAAATCACCCCCCTTTACGTCTATGGGAGGTACCCTAAAAAAAATTATTTTTTTGTTTTTTATTTTACAACTTTGTTGGCGTGACTGATATGTATATTCATGCCAAATTACAGCTTTCTAGTACTAACGATCTCTGAGCTTAGCCGCGGACAGACAGACAGACAGACAGACGGACAGACAGACAGACAGACGGACAGACATGGCGAAACTATAAGGGTTCCTAGTTGACCACGGAACCCTAAAAAGTAAACAGCTATGATTAACTTTAAAACCTCACCATATTATTATATACTCGTAACTCTATTACAATACAATACTAGGGGCGTTCAATAAAAAGTGAGAATGAGTATGTTATAAACAACTTTTACTAAATGTCATTTTATTTTTCGACATAGTCACCTTTTAGCATAATACGGTTAGTATATCTTTTTTCTAAACTTAATATTCCATTTTTAAAAAAGGTCTCATCTTGAGTACTTAAAAAATCTTGTACTGCAGCGACTACCGCGTCGTCGTCTTCAAATTTCTGGCCTCTCAGGTATTGTTTCAATCTCGGAAATAGGTAGAAATCACTGGGAGCGATATCTGGTGAATACGGAGGATGCTTAAGGATATCGAACACAGCATCACTAATTGCAGCCATTGCAACGGCGGACTTGTGTGCCGGGGCATTGTCCTGGTGGAACAGCACAACTTTCGAGAGTTTACCTCGCCGTTTTTCGCGGATCTCATTGCGCAATGTTGCTATTTGTTTGGCGTATAAAGTGCCCGTAATAGTGGCTCCATGTTCGAGATAATCAATCATTAATACCCCTTTACCATCCCAAAAAACAGAGCCCATGACCTTACCGGCAGATGGGCTCACCTTGAATTTCTTCGGAGTTGGAGATGATGGCCTTTTCCATGTCATAGACTGCAGTTTCGTTTCAGGGTCGTAATGATGGAGACATGTTTCGTCCATTGTTATAAATCGCGCCAAAAAAAGTTCCCGGTCTTGCTGCATCAGGTTCAAAGCTTCTTGACAAATCTCTAGTCTAGTTTGTTTTTGCGTGTCAGTAAGCATTCTTGGTACCCAACGGGCAGATACCTTTTTCATACCCAAGCGTTCATGTAAAATATTATGCACGCTCCCCGTTGAAATCTTTACATTTTCAGCAATAAAAGGAACTGTGACACGACGATCCGCCAAAACTGAGTTTTCGACTTTTTTCACAATTTATTCAGTTACTGCTGTAGTGGAGCGTCCGGAGCGGGGGTCGTCCATTGTCGATGTTCTTCCACGTCTAAATTCGGCGCACCAACGTGCGACTGTCAAATACGGAGGAGCATTAGACCCTAAAGTGTCCCGCAAATCCAAATTGACTTGTTTCGTAGAAATTTTTTTCAAATACAAGTATTTGATAACGGCGCGCAGTTAAATTTTCTCCATTTTCGCTAACGTACTCAATAGCATTGCAAAGAAATTGCCGTATATTTTTTTAAACAAAAGACAGTTAGTTTTTTTTTCATAGCAATCAGCTAGATAGATTAGCTTTACCGGCCAGTATTTAATTTCGTAATATTAAGAGTTTGCATCTCATTCTCACTTTATATTGAACGCCCCTCGTACTTATAGTGAAAAAGTTTCACGGTAAGTTAGGGTCACGCTTCGAGTACCTAAGTTTAATAATAATGTTTTTAAAAATTGTGGTAGCATAGTGGTTTGTCCTACAGTTTCTGATACAGAGAGTCGTGAGTTCAAGCTCGGGCTAACACCTCTATATTTTAAAGAATTTATGTGCGAAACACGGAGGAAATATAATACACCTCCACATCCACACTGCCGTACCCGTACCTACTCGGCAGTGGACGTGAAGGTCGGAAATTACCAATATTTAAACAGCGCAAAGCTTTGTTTTCTCATTGTCCCTCGGGACTTCAAAGTATTAAGCACGCTTCATCCAAATGGCTTCAAATAAGAAATATTGAAATCCATTAAAACCTAAAGTCATGGGATCTGGTACCGTAATTGTTTACTTAATTCAAATTTAAATACCTTATACTAATATTATAAATGTGCGTGTTCGTTTGTTCTTTTTTAACGTCGAAACTGAGCGACAGATTGCCGTGTTTTTTGTATGGCCATAGTTGAAGGGCTGGAGAGTGACATAAGCTACTTTTTACTACGGAAAAATATCACATTCCCGCGGGAAAACACATTTTAATCTACTTCAGCGGGGGCGAAGCCACAGCCATCAGCTAGTATACTTTATACTTTACCTACCATATTTTTCCCGTTTTAATATGAAGGACCGGGGCCACCGACATAGCCAAACGGATTAGCTCGTTGAAATGGCAATGGGCAGGCCATATAGCACGCAGAACAGATGGCCGTTGGGGCCCAACGGTTCAGGAATGGAGACCACGGATTGGCAAGCGCTCCGTGGGACGTCCACCAACGAGATGGACAAACGTTTTGATGAAGGCTGCAGGTTCAAGGTGGACGCAAGTTGCTTCCAACCGTAATTATTGAGCGTGAATGAGGGAGGCCTGTGTCCAACAACAGTGGACGTCCTACGGCTGAAATGATGATGATGAATATGCAGGAGTAATAATTAATGAATACACACAATAATATTAGTAGGTAGCAAGTGCGTACTTCCTCGTATGTTGAAGGGTCACGTCATAAATTATTATTATTTATTTTAAATATGGCTTCTGTCTTATTTAGGTAAGGACAATTTCGCCAGTGTCAAAGTAAGCTCTCTTGGGAGCGACGTTGTACGGTGATTGTAGATTCTGCAACTTGATAGTAAAATTCCAGAAACCACGCGGAGACAACTTGCGCATTAAAAAATGTCAGACACGAGAGCAATATGGAATCGCCGCATAAAACACTATCAAAATTATACTTCAACTAGGTAGCCAGAGAAACAGAAATACCAAAATTACACAGCGACAAAGTACGAAAGTGATCACTTATTTATGACGTTGACTGAACAAATGTATAACTAGAACATTTAATTTCATGTCTTTTAGTCTTTTTATCTTTATTACATTTTATCATACCACAAAAGACTCGAAACCTTTTTTTCTTATTAAGCCAAAAATGTATCTTCTACCTATCTAGTTAATGTAAAGTTAATTTTTAATACTTACACAGTGAACTTTCAGCAAGAAGTGTCACATAAAACGAGATAAGACTTTAATGCGGGTTGGAAATACTGAAAATAGAGGATTTTGGCTGAAAAGCGCTTTGCCACGGATTGTTATTTTTTATTTTATTATTATTGCCCTAACCGTTATTAGAAAGGGCGATAGAAAATGAAATTAAACGGGCCCAGAAGTTTTATGGAAAATGGAATGCGTATCTTTAGTAAAGAGCTTGACGATTTTTAGGCCTGTTTATGAAAATACGTCTGCAAATATTTATAACTAGCCTTCCGTCCGCAGCTTCGCCCGCGATAAATTAATTTTCCCGTAGGAAAAGGAAGCCTATGTCAGTGATAATGTAGCATTCTAACGGCAAAAGAATTTTTGAAATCGGTCCAGTAGTTTCGGAGCCTATTCAATGCAAACAAACAAAAAACAAACAATCAAATCTTTCCTCTTTATAATATCATTATTATTTATAACTAGCCGCATCTTTGCCCGCGATAAATTAATTTTCCCGTAGGAAATGGTATTTTTCCGCGGTAAAAAGTAGCATATGTCACTCAGTGATAATGTAGCTTTCTAACAGCAAAAGAATTTTTGAAATCGGTCCAGTAGTTTTTAAGTTTATTCGTTTCATACAAAAATACAAATCTTTCCTGTTTATAATATTTATTAGTGTAGATGTGTAATAAAAGTGTTCATAGTGAAGATCTCAAAGTAAAATTCTACACCTATTTTTTTTTATCATAGTGATGACAGAAGGAACTGAGACGTATTCCTCCTCGTCAGTTTCACTACACTTGCTTGTAGAACGCCGATGCCCAAAAAGCTAGTGTGGGCTATGGCGTCTCTAAAATGTCTTTGCAACTTTTAATTCTTAGAATATTTTCTTAGATATTGTATATTCAGTCCAGAATTTCAGAGAATTCATGGAATGTTTAGACACCGGTGAACGTGATACTTTGAGCGAGCTCGGTTGCTTGTAAAGGATACATTCACAAACTTCAAACTATAGGGATAAGATGCGACAAGGATTAAGTGCCGAACTTAGAGGCGTTCATTAACAATAATGGACATTTAAAATTCGTAAACAAAAAATTTGAATGACGCAGATACGACTATTTGTCTTTGACAATAAGTTTTGAATCAAAAGGCGAACTTAACTTTTTATTTATTTTTTTAGATTTACGTACCTACCTGAAGGGTGTAAACAGAACCATATTTAATTATTTTGCTACCCTGTCCGTCAGTTCGTCAGTTTGTCACAGGGTTGTGTCTCAAGAACAGTAATAGATAGAAAGCTCACCTATAGCTACAATGAAAATGACAGCAAGGAATATAATTACAGCACAGGCAGGCATAATTATGTTTTTGATATTATCTATAAATTTGTGCGGAACCCTCGGTGCGTGAGTCCAACTCACGCTTGGCCGATTTTTTCATTAGACGTATGAGCGATAGTCGGGACATTTAACCCTAAAGTATGTTTCTTCCTTGAATTCCGCAAATATTCACCTACAACATAAAGACGCAAAGAAAAAGAAAAATAGTGGAAAGATTGGAAAGCTCGAGTCTTGTTTACTTTTATAAGAAACTGTCTTAATTTTGAAGTATAATCAGTATAATTTCTGGTGGAATGATATTGGTTGAGATCGAATACTTTATTGCTTTCGTTTGATCTTGAAGTAATAAAAACACGCATCTTCCCAGAGAAAAGATCAAGCTGGATCAGTTTTTACTGAATAGTGAGTTTGTACAGGAACTGCGTAATCTTATAACTCTTTTACCTTTTTGAAGTGTTCAGGCGGGGGAGCGTCTTCCATATAATCATCATTATTATCTCAGCCAAAAGACGCCCACTGCTGAACATAGGCCTCCCCCACGGCTCGCCAAACAGATCAGTCCTGCGTCATCCGAATCCAACGCGCTCCCGCAACCTTAACCAGATTTTGGCCATGTATTTTGGTGCAAGGGGTTAAACTATTCAGTGATAGACGACATTTGAATTCGTTTTGATATCAGTTGCGTTTTGTTATTCCAAGTCAGTTGTTTTTTTCCCCACGGAAACGGGATAAAAAGTATCCTATGTCCGTTTCCTGATTCTAAGATACCTCCCCACCAATTTTCAACCAAATCGGTTCAGCCGTTCTTGAATTATAAATAGTGTAACTAACACGACTTTCTTTTATACATATTATGTATGTAGATGTATTTTAAATTAACTAAATCTTAACAAAGCAGCGAGTATAATAAGCAATAATTTATTCATGAAACTTTGAGCAGATAATTATAATTACTTAAATATAGTTCTGTCCCGAGATATCATGTGAGCAAAATTCGTAATTATAATGAACAGTTGCTAACGCGAACTCAGGGACAGCCAATTAACATACTAATGAATTTTTAAGTAAGTACGACATGTCATGTCTGAACTCACAGAAGTGTCAACACAATAATAATTACTTAGTAAGTCTGCGTCATAAACAACTGTTGTTACAAGTTAAGTATGAAGTATCTTTTTCTATTTATTTTTATATTTTCTTCAACTTCATTTTTTTTTATTACTTTTACGGTCATCCCGTGAAACCATATATTTCAAACTAAATACAAACTGAAATATAGATGCACAGAAAAAACCCCAGAAAAAAGACCAATGCTGGGAATCGAACCCAGGTCCTCAGCGTTCCGTGCTGCGTGCTTACCCCTACACCATCACTGGTCTAGAAGTTAGCGACGAATCTTTCCCATACATCGTACACTTCAGTCTGTTATAATCACATTTAGGCAGTGATAAAGCGCATCTATGTTATGCCCTCTACCGAGAGACTTCAACACTCCTTGTAAAAGTTGGCCTAGTAGCGCCATTTCTTGGTCCAGGTGAGCGGGTAGCTCCGAAGGAGTGTTGAAGTCTCTCGGTAGAGGGCATAACATAGATGCGCTTTATCACTGCCTAAATGTGATTATAACAGACTGAAGTGTACGATGTATGGGAAAGATTCGTCGCTAACTTCTAGACCAGTGATGGTGTAGGGGTAAGCACGCAGCACGGAACTGTTGTTAGACACGAAGACATGTTTGTGTTAAGGTCGTGGGTGAGCAAAGGCTTTAGTTTCATTAGCACCATTACGTTGCGGCTATGTATCGTAATGAGGCTATAGCTGGACCGTTTAAGTAAGTTTTCGCCCGCGCGCTACAAGAGCCGGGGGGGGGGTATGACGACAAGGGGGCCGAGAGAGGTGCGGCTGCAGCCCCAGCCAGCCCCTGTACCGAGCGGGCGAGCGGAACGGTTTAGCTATATAGTCAATGGTGCAAATGAAACTACGGCGAGCAAAGTAATTGTTAACTTCATTGAGATGGATCTCCGCCACAGAATAACTGAAGACGTGAGTGGATGAAGGGGGTATGTCGCATTTTTTTCATTTTCGCTTTTATGCCATGATTGAAGGTTCTAAGTCATAATGCAACTTTGAACGCTATCAGTTCTCATGTTTTTAAAGTTAACAGCTTTAAACCCAGTGTATGAAGGACCTATGTACAACAATAAGATACGTTCTTCGTGAATGAAAGTGCTAAGGGCACATGACTCTAGAAGTGGTTACCAGTTTGCGAGTTAATGTAACAGAAGAAAGTGTCATGTACGCACTTAGCTCCTTCATCCATGTTATGAGACAAACTTTTATTTTCTCTTATTCTGACATATCCGATATCCCAAAAAAAAAGAAAGCATTTGGGATCAGCTGAAATTTATAAACTCAGACTGCAGGTATTTTTACGAAGAAATTCTACTAAATCCTTTGATCAATTATAACTGAAGATACACATTGCCGAACAAAATCCCCTTCAAAGAATGTCCGAACTTTTTTATTTGTTTGCATAACAATTAAAATCATCACCTACACAGAAATTTGAACCTAGTCTTTACTTCATTACAGTCGAATTTCGGTTGACACTTGACAGCTAAACTTGACAATTTCACGCCACGTACTGAGAAAAAAAGAAGGCCACTTTTATCAAAGTGGCGCTCATTTGGCTCGGACATTTTCGGGCGCGCGTCTGTGGATCTACAGTTATAATTGATCAAAGACTAAATCAATAAATTTTGTTACAATAAAACACTTTCATTTATTTTACTTCTTTTCTTTGCAGAACAGCTTAAAGGAGAAAGAAGGGGTTATGTACTTTTTTATATAAAAAAATGTTTTTTAAAAGCATTTATTAAAAAAATCAATAGACCAGGCTATTTGGTTGATTTTTATAAAAGTAATAATACCCTATTCAATTTAAAAACAAAATTACAACGTAAAAACCTTTAACTGCGATTTACTCGAAATAATGTTTTTGTGACATTCCGTTGGGCACCGCTGATCCGAAACCAAGAGCACATGGTTCCCAATCGTTGATATTTAGGTAGGTATATAAATCAAGAAAGATAACAGTGTGTATTAATTCAGTAAGTAAGTAAGTTAATTATAAAATCGTTTAGAAGTCAGTTTGTTGCAAACGTCACAGAAAAAAAGATGCTTAATTACGCGCGACGCGGCTAGCGTGCGAACCAATAGTCGAGCGACAACCTGCTGCCATACAGTACCCGGCCATAAAGATTGTACACGGTCTATGAAAAAAGACTCGGCAAATATCGGACATTTGCAGTCTTTTTCCAAAGACTGATGTGTTTTTTTTTGTTTGTATGTGTGCGCTCACTCAACCTTAAATTGCTGACTAAGAAACTAATTCCAAACTACATAGCCAAGAGTTTCTTAACCAAAATCAAATAACAAGTTAGCTATGAAGTATCTTTTTTTGTACTTATTTTTTCAACTTCATTTTTTTATTACTTTTACGGTCATCCCGTGAAATCATACATTTCGTACTAAATACAAACTGAAATATAGATGCACAGAAAAAACCCCAGAAAAAAGACCAATGCTGGGAATCGAACCCAGGTCCTCAGCATTCCGTGCCGCGTGCCATACCCCTACACCACCACTGGTCTAGAGATTAGACACGAATCTTTCCTATACATCATACATTTCAATCTGCTAAATCATCACCTTATGCAGTGACAAACGCACATCTATGTTACACCCTCATCGAGAGATTTTAACACTCCTTCGGAACTAACCGCTCACCTGGACAAGAGATGGCGCTACTGTGCAACTTTAAACAAGTTAGCTATGAAGTATCTTTTTTTGTACTTATTTTTTCAACTTCATTTTTTTATTACTTTTACGGTCATCCCGTGAAATCATACATTTCGTACTAAATACAAACTGAAATATAGATGCACAGAAAAAACCCCAGAAAAAAGACCAATGCTGGGAATCGAACCCAGGTCCTCAGCATTCCGTGCCGCGTGCCATACCCCTACACCACCACTGGTCTAGAGATTAGACACGAATCTTTCCTATACATCATACATTTCAATCTGCTAAATCATCACCTTATGCAGTGACAAACGCACATCTATGTTACACCCTCATCGAGAGATTTTAACACTCCTTCGGAACTAACCGCTCACCTGGACAAGAGATGGCGCTACTGTGCAACTTTAAACAAGTTAGCTATGAAGTATCTTTTTTTGTACTTATTTTTTCAACTTCATTTTTTTATTACTTTTACGGTCATCCCGTGAAATCATACATTTCGTACTAAATACAAACTGAAATATAGATAATCTGATAATAGATTTCTGGGGTTTTTTCTGTGCATCTATATTTCAGTTTGTATTTAGTACGAAATGTATGATTTCACGGGATGACCGTAAAAGTAATAAAAAAATGAAGTTGAAAAAATAAGTACAAAAAAAGATACTTCATAGCTAACTTGTTTAAAGTTGCACAGTAGCGCCATCTCTTGTCCAGGTGAGCGGTTAGTTCCGAAGGAGTGTTAAAATCTCTCGATGAGGGTGTAACATAGATGTGCGTTTGTCACTGCATAAGGTGATGATTTAGCAGATTGAAATGTATGATGTATAGGAAAGATTCGTGTCTAATCTCTAGACCAGTGGTGGTGTAGGGGTATGGCACGCGGCACGGAATGCTGAGGACCTGGGTTCGATTCCCAGCATTGGTCTTTTTTCTGGGGTTTTTTCTGTGCATCTATATTTCAGTTTGTATTTAGTACGAAATGTATGATTTCACGGGATGACCGTAAAAGTAATAAAAAAATGAAGTTGAAAAAATAAGTACAAAAAAAGATACTTCATAGCTAACTTGTTTAAAGTTGCACAGTAGCGCCATCTCTTGTCCAGGTGAGCGGTTAGTTCCGAAGGAGTGTTAAAATCTCTCGATGAGGGTGTAACATAGATGTGCGTTTGTCACTGCATAAGGTGATGATTTAGCAGATTGAAATGTATGATGTATAGGAAAGATTCGTGTCTAATCTCTAGACCAGTGGTGGTGTAGGGGTATGGCACGCGGCACGGAATGCTGAGGACCTGGGTTCGATTCCCAGCATTGGTCTTTTTTCTGGGGTTTTTTCTGTGCATCTATATTTCAGTTTGTATTTAGTACGAAATGTAAAATCAAATAACTCCAATTTCACTTTATTCGTGTTCTTGGGTGGTGAGCAATGAGTCAATTCGAGAATTAAATTCCGGGCCGAAGCTGCACGTCCTGTAGGGACCTGCAGGGGCAATAGGGAACAGTAAGGCAAATAAGTACTTAAAGGTGGATTCTGAGAAAGTGGCACCGGTGTCAATGACGACACGTCGGTGACGCCACCACAGAGCGGGATTTAAAATATTTTGAACAAAACAGATACGGCACGTGCATGAAAAGCGCGACAGTGGAGCAGCGGCAATGACTCGGCGTCAACCGCATGATGTGGCGTCACTAACGCAGATGTTGCTTTACTCGAAATCTCATCTTTTTTATTTACTTTTTATTTGTATCGGTTTCACTTTGAGTCCAACCAAAAGTTGTCGGTGTATTTTTTCGTCGGTGACTTCTGTTTTTGCGCGAATTTCATCATTTCCACGTCTACATCTCTACTGCGCACACGTAATCATCATCGTGTAGTTTTGCAACTAAGTGAGGCGGTGGTCCAGGTTGTCATTAGCAGTCGGAAGCAACACGCAATTAACTGTTTCTATATGTTTTGTACAAGCTTTAACTCCCGATTTTGTCACGCTGCGACTAAGAATTTGGTCTTGAAATGGTTACGGCGACATTTATAAAACACAACGTTTAAACGACGCCATTATATTGATTGGAGACAAAATCTTAAAAATCGAGGTGCTTCATCTTGGACAGTCTGCCATATTCTTGTTTAAAATTATAATAACTATCCCCCGGAAACACAATACATTACCAGGATACTTATTTTAACAGCAGCAGAATTATTTCGTGATTAAGTAACAAACATCCAAACATACAATGATCTTCTCATTACTAAGAAGTAGTGTCCGACCGAAACACGATTTTTAGCCGAAACCGAAACCGAAACCGAATATTCGGTTTTTTCCTGATTTCGGCCGAAACCGAAACCGAAACCGAAATTTTTGAAGACGTATCATATCAAACAAAATATTCAAAATTACTGTACAGATCGTAAGGAAAAGGTTATTGCAAGGATTTCTTATATGAGAACAGTTACTTTTTTTGTTAAACAAAATAAAAAACGTTTATTTTTAATGAAAAATGTCTTGGCATAGGTATTATATTATTCAAAACAAACAACCTATTCTTATCACGTCTAAACTAAATTCACAATCCTAATATCAAACGTATTGTTCATTAATCACAGCATAAAATGCAGTAACAAATAAAATAAATAAAATAAATAAATATTAGGGGACAATCTTACACAAATCGACTAAGTCCCAAACTAAGCAAAGCTTGTACTATGGGTACTAGACGACGATAAACATACTTATATAGATAAATAAATACTTAAATACATAGAAAACATCCATAACTTAGGAACAAATATTCGTGCTCATCACACAAATAAATGCCCTCACCGGGATTCGAACCCTGGACCTCTTGCTTCGTAGGCAGGGCCACTACCAACTAGGCTAAAGCGGTCGCCAAACAGATTCTAAAAAGTAAATAATAATTTAATAAATAAACAACACTCATACATACTACTGTCGCTGGTCCCAGCTGGGCCGGCCGCCGATGCATTACCTATACCTACCCGGCCGAGCGTGTCCGAATTAAGCCGAGCGCTCCCGATGCGAGAGCCGCCAGAGGCCGCGAAGTAATTTCGGCCCGGCCGAAGGTTTCGGCCGGATTCTGGCCGAAACCGAAACCGAAACCGAAACTTCGGTCGGACACTACTAAGAAGGATAAGATTTGATACAGGAACGGCCCAACACGGTTTGCGAGCGGTAATTCAATCGTTTGGGAAAGGATAGGTATGGAGTAAATAAATAAATAAACAAATAAATAAGGCTCATCCCAAACTCAGCCCAAATCTCTCGCAACCAGTGATTTTTGGCGTTCCTGAATAGCAGTTCAAACCAAAACCAACCCAAACGATTGAATTACCACTACCAAACCCGTGAAAGCCCGTTCCTGAATAGCCTCAGGTTGTTTTTTGTCGCCTAAATGATTGGTATTGTAATCTACTTTATCACGCATTTCATCATTTAGGCGACATCGAATCCATACGACGGCTAAAGGGCGAATTGATTCAAGCCCCATCCTGGTTTGATTCCAATTAGGGTTATAACTTCAATATCGCCTAGAATTCAATTGAATTAGTTTGCCTCTCAACAGTCGATTATACATAGGTACATTATTATAGTTAGGGTACGGGCTGCCGTGATTGCCGTGAGTGCCGCGATAAAGATTTTAAAAATCACTACACATGCTTCAATATCTATCATCTAATCCTCTAGCTTGTTTTCTTCCAGTGACAATGTTTTTTTGAAGTGAAACTTCTAATGCGACTTCCAAAAAGCGTTGCGTTAAATGCGTTGCGTTAAATATGCAATGCAAGTTGACGTTTACGTTTATCTCGCATTGTATATATACTAACGGATGTTAAAAACTTCGATAGCATTCAGAACTCATACTGTCTGTGCAAAATGTATGAGACTTGATAAAAGCGCCATCTAGTGAGTAATTTAAACACACAGATGCATAAGTAAATTTAGTTCTTTAAGTTATTGCAATTAGGTTCATTGTATAAGTGCCTTTTTCATTTCCACATTACGAAGTTTCACTTCTTCCGCGCGGAGGAACTGCACGCACTATCTTTTTTATATCATTGCTGTCACATGTTTACCTAGTCTATAATGCTGCAATAAACGATTTTGACTTTTGTTTTTTAATAGATATCGGGACCCCAATTTTTTTTTTTAATTTATTTACTTAAGTGGCCAGCCAGTAGATAGCCATGGTGGCCTAGTAGTTTGACCTATGGCCTCTCAAGCAGAGGGTTGTGGGTTCAAATCCCGGCTCGCACCTAGGATTTTTTCGGTATTTATGTGCGAAATTACTTTGGAAATTGATCATGGGCTTTACGGTGAAGGGAATCATCGTCTGCATACACCTGCGGAGAAATTCAATGGTGTGTGTGAAGTTCCCAATCCGCACTGGGCCCGCGTCAAAACCACTTCGCCACCACGGCTTTGAAATTGTATAAATTTATGATGCAAGGCAAGACATGGAAGATAGACATACTACTATATTGTATTATTGAACATCTAAATATCCCAGTGCCCGACGCTGCCCCAATAGCCGACACTTTCAATCTTAATTCGTAGCAATAAAGGCGATAAGCAGGGTGTCGATTATTGGAATTAAAGTGCCGAACACGGGGGTATCTGTTTTATATATTCATTTTTTTATAATTGTATATTAGCACTCATGTTTCACAAGTAAAAATATATTTAACTTTATCTTTTTCTTTGATATTATGTTACGGTTACGTTTCAAAAAAAGATACTGCTTTGTAACATTTAACAAACGGACGTACAGACTACGAAGCGTTTTTGAAACAGACCCGATAAAAAATACTTTATATTCCGCGGGAGTACAATACGTTCTACTTACATACCGTCGCATGACTGTTATACGGCCACATCTCAAAACGCTGGGTGAGTGCAACAGTGGCACAATCCAAAATATAAAAACAGTTAATAATGAACTGTTTTTATATTTTGGATTGTGCCAGTGTTGCACTCACCCAGCGTTTTGAGATGTGGCCGTATAACAGTCATGCGACGATACAACTGTTTCAAAGCTGATGTAGGTCGGTAAGTAACTTATCCCTTCAGTTCAGTCAACGTAAGTTCATACAAAAAAATACCATTCCAAACCAAATTTAACCCTACTCCACCGAAATTTAATAAAACTTTTTGCGTAAATATCCAGTTAAACCCGGTTTTGTTACTTCAAGGATTATTTTGTACGTGTCCTGCTACATTTCTGGGATATAACTCTGTTAGATTTTACGACAAAAAGTAGTGGGGCAAAGTTGAAAATGTTGGAACTGAATAACCCAGCCTATATACCACTGCATGACACAGGCTTCCTCTCAGAATGGAGGGCTTGGGCTGTAATTCCCACGCAGGCCCAGTGCTGATTGGGAACTTCACACATATCGATACTTTTAGTCAAATGGCATTAAGAACAACAGTTTTTTTTTTCATTATTTCAATCTCTATCGATCTGTATATTGAAAATTTTGATATCTTACAAAATTTGACTTTTACACCGTACATTTTTTCATAGCTCAACCAAAACTGCTCTACATAATAGTGGGTGTATATCAAACTCGATATCACATGGAATGTAAAGGAGGTCTTGAAAACACCATGAATGGCATTTTGTCCTTTACGCCAATTGACTGTAAAGGTATCGATATCATTGAATTTCTTCGCAATGCTGGATTCCTTACCCATGCTAAATTTCAAATGATTTGAACATTTTTTTTAATAATGCCTGATGGTCGAAAATATTTAGGTACTTAATGGTGGAATTTTTCTATATTCCACTGAGAAAGGTACACTTAAGTCTTCTCACGTTTAAGACAACGATCAGACTAGTATTTGCATATCATTAGACTCCTAACTAGATCTGAGAAAGTTCGCGTCTCACTCGCAAATCAGATTACTGTAAGTTTGTACAAGCTTTTAGAACTTTTGTGGACGTATGTAGTCTTGTGTGTAGTCTGGGTCAGAATTATCCACACACACATCGTGTGAAATTTATGACTGTATACATTGAACTGTCACAAGATACAATTAACTATACCTACCTACACCTTTATGCGACTAATACCATAATACTTAAACGTTCTGTCAACTAAATAGAAATATTTTAAAATTTAAAGGCCATTGTAATAATATTGGAGGATTATCATCTTAACCTTTATACGTTCCGCGGCTAGGCACTGGCCTTCTCTCAGAATAAGAGGGTATAGGACCATAATGCCCACTCAGACCCAGTGCGGGTTGGGAACTTCACACATACCATTGAATTTCTTCCAAAATGTTTGCAGGTTACCTCGCGATGTTTTTCTTCACCGTAAAGCTCGTAGTAAAATTCAAATATAATTAAAATTAAAATATAATTTCGCACATGAACTCTGAAAAACTCAGGTGCGAGCCCGGGATGTGAACCCCCGGCCCTCTGCTTGAGAGACCATAGGTCAAACCACTAGGCCACCATGGCAATAACAACACAAACAATTTATTTATACACAAAGTTTTGTAGATGGATACGTACAGAAGCCAGTCAAAAACCTAGGTGCAGACGATATAGGTGTTCTGTATAAGCATAAAAAACAATACAAATCATTTAACGATCCGCTTTCAATTTTACAACCAACCAAATAACCTACGGCGCTAATGATTGAAAAACCTTTCAAAACCCTAAAAGGGTGTAACGTCATTAAATCTACGTGGACAGGCCGTCACAGCTAGTTAACCCAATTTGAGGGGTTGAGTGACAATAGTGACACGGATTGATACAAGGCGGATTTCAACGAGGGGTTTTATATTTATCTCGGTTACGGCCATATATGTATGTAGGAAATGCACTTCGTAGACTGATACTTCAATTGATGACGCAGTGATAGTGAGTCCTGAGTGCATACGGTTATAATTATATTCCAAAAACTTAGCTTTAACAAAGAATTGTTATTGTCTCATAGAATGTAGAGCAATCAAATGGGCCATATTATTGTATATTGGTTTTCTTTTTAATAAGAACCCGCATATATTACGCTTTCTTCGTAACTTGAAACAATCGATGGGAAAAGCATGTCATTTTATGGATAATTGCTTTGTAATTCTCATGGTAAGTGTGAGGTGTGTTAAATCAGAGTTGCTTCCGGTATTGTTTACGTGAGACTTTTAAGTATTTGTCTTCTCTTGATATTCAATTGTTTCTAAAAAAATGGCAATTTTTTGTTTATACATTCTTTAATCTAAGAACTGTACATTTTGCCCTTTTACATTTTTGATTTTATGAATTTCCGCTTTAACATCGTGAACCCATTAGGATAAGTTAGGTTAGGTAAGTTTTAAATAATCTTCAAAAGTTTTTGATAAATGTTTTAAGTATCGATATTCATATATGTCCATCAAAAACTGTGGAATCGTTAATATTGTTAAATAAAAAATGGAAAATTTGATTGTATAAGAAATGCTTACAAGAAAAATCCCTGGCTGTGGATCCCGTCCTACATAGTAGATACATTTGTCCACCATGGTTGCAGTAAATAATTGAATTGAAATCACTGATTCTTAACTTTCGCTGTACAAAAACTTCTCTCATCACACTGTACTATGTACACCAAGCCCGCTACATCGCGTTCGAACTCGAGACTCGACTCAATACGTATTCTTCTTGAGACTCCTTTGAGTTTGAAAACCTATTTCAACATTGAAAAAGCACACAATTAAACTAAAATCAAATTAACGTTGCTACAAAACAAGGCGAGTCCGCAATCTCTGGGCAGACTGCCCAAATGGCAACTTTACCTTGTTGTATGGTTGCCAAAACGACCCCCGTGCCAGACCATTGCTTACCCAAGAAATATATACTCGACCTCGTTAAATAAACGGTGTAGGCGAAATTTTGGAGAATATGAATAATACAACATTGCTTTGCCTTGTATATAAAATTTATTAATAATCTACCGAAATGCATACAGAAGATAGTCCTCAATGTGTTTAAAAAAAGTTAATGCAGATATATTATAAATTGAAAAGGATATACCTACTACGGTGTAGGGGATGTTCTCTCGCAAGACAGTTTTCGGTAAAGTTAATTCGAGTGTTAGAAAATGTTATTTACACGCTAGTATAAGAAAGTTGTACATATAGCAGGATAAGCAACCTTTTGTCTCATTACCATCTAATGACATTTGATATAATTACTTACTTGATATATGCAAATAAATCGTCTATCTATACTGTTAAGTAAAGAAACATTTTGAGACGCGCATTTGTACTTGTCGATCTAGTATTCTAGTATATTGAACTGGTGATGAAAAAGACAAATTGACGGGATAATTTAGACAAAAAGAATATACAATACTTACTACGCCAGACTGCCACTTGTTCCTAAAATATAATATCTGTAATTTACAATGTTAAAGAACAATTTTATTATTATTATTACAAACAGAAGGCAAAGTGCTTCAGAACAAAATTTGCAATTAAAATGATTTTCTTTTTGTTTCAGATGTCAATGACCTCATCAATCTCGTGAAACTAATAACAACGGTAATGAAGTTTGATAGAGACCACCACAAAAATGGATCTCTTGCACGGAACAGAAAATCGAAGGCCTAGCAGATCAGGATGGAGGTTCGCGGAGAAGAGCCTAGTAGTCATAACTTATATATTCCTCCTTATATTACAAAACAATTGTCAGACAGTTCTTAGTAACGAAACAAGTCAAATAGAAAACATAACCAAAAGATTAGACAGTATAGATAATAATGTAGAATCTAAACAATGCCATAGTTGTCACAATAGTAGTAAATTTGATAAGAAACATAACGAAGTGCCAAATGATGAGGCGGAGAGTTTCATTGATGAAGTCATATCGACAGTTGGCACGTTTACAACGAAGTATTTACTTGTCAATAAAACTGAGAAACAGTTAGAAAATGAAGTGGAGAGAGTGTTAGATGAAGCACTTAGCAAAGATAGGTATGAAATCATAGATGGAGTGGAAATTAAATCAGTAAAGGATAGAAACGCGAGGACACTAAGACGCAATGATGATGCTGAATCAAGAGCACTTTTTAGTACTTATACGTATGAATACAGATTACTGCAAAAGATCAAGAATTTTGTGGAAACGCATATCATTTCAATCAATCTACCCAAAGCAGCAAGATTCATTACATTTCGATGTAAGTATAAAAACTATTTATTTGTCGTACTATCAAATGAAATAAAATGAAATGAAGTTTATTGCGGAAAAAAGTACGTAGGTAGTCGTGGGTACAATCGATAGATACATAAAACCAATGAAATGAACTAAAACTAAAGAAATTAAAATGCTGGTTCGTACCTGGTGCAGCAGGTTTCCCTGACTGTTCAGCGAGGCAATACTACTAGTGTTATGGGAACTTTTGCCCATGGTTTGTACCTTGGGCAAAAGTTCCCATCATTCTAGTTCTGGGTTGTCCAGAGCAGTTATTTGGCTGTCATTTGAGGGTTAGGTATTGGCATCATTGGTTCAAATATTCAGAGTTTTTTTTCTGGTGGACAACAGCCACTCTGGCGTGAGTGCAGTCACTAAACCGAAAAAGATCGACCCAAATAAATTAAAAACAAAAATGAATCCTGTTTTACCATTATCAGAAACATAAAGCTAACAATAAGACAGCTTCATTTCAAAACTTAAGTTGTTGACTATCGCATTTCATATTCTGTTTAATTATAAATCGTAGCTGAATTTTATTTGAAATTTAAACGAAAACCACTGCGGGATAGTAAAATTTCATTGGATATAAAAGTTCTTCTAGTTCAAAGTAAATGCAAACTCCGCTGTTAGCCGTTTGACGGTTATTAAACTTTGACTTGGGTTTGTGTTTGAGTGGGAACTGAAATGCAATTAAATTATTCAATTTCGATAGCAGTACCGAATAAATGAACAAGCATTCTGTATAGGTATGCATGATGTTTCATTTGACAATTGAATCTTAGACATAACAAACGATAGGACAAATAATATTTAAGACAAATAACAATTTCGTCAAATAAAAAATATGCGGTACAAAGGTTATGCCATCGTTATTCGGAGAAAATTAGTTATGCGAAATATCAATAGGATCAAAAATTTTAAGCCATCCGATATAATTAGATCCTTCTTAATTCTATGACAACTCGATTTATAAACGTCTTAAGAGTTTGGTCTTAAAAAAGTCACGGTAACATTTTTAAAGCACAACATTCGCTCGGACTACGCCGTCTATACTCCATTTAATTTAGAATTAGAAACCACAACAACATTATATTGCGGCTCGTGAACTGTAATCTCTTTACAATTTGTACTAGAGTAACAATTGACGACACGCAAATAAAGTGACATTAAAACAATTTTATTTTGCGGCTCCCAGACTATTGTACTGTACTATTTGCTAAGTAAGAAATAGTTGACGAGCCGCAATATAATGATGTTGTGGTTTTCAATTCTAAATCAAATTAAGTAAGTATACTTACTTATTGATTGCAGAAAAAGTTAACACGCCATCTATAGAGCCGAGGTACCTAAATAAAGATTAGACACACACAGTGTCAGTCAATGGCATTTTGTACATTTTGACCCCAAATTATTTTGCCGTAAAAACTTCCAGACACAAGGACGTTTAGACCAAGGTGAATGCTGCCTTTAGAATATTGTGACTTAAACAAAATATTGGCCAAAGCATGTTATGCCCCTAAAATATTCAGACAAAATGTCTTGTCGGCACAAACATTTTGTGCTTTTTGACAATGATACATCTAAAAATTTTATGCATTTTGGCATTTGTACCAAAATTATCTGTTACCCTTAAATAGTGGGTACTCTATTGATGATCGTACCTCTTGTTTCGTCGTTAGGCGCGGAAACCTAACCAGAAGGCCCAGAATTTCAGTGTGGGATCTTATGCCATTCGTGTGATTATCTATTTATAATTTTCAAGTCCGGATGGGCAAATTTCTTGGTTAGTAATTGATGCTCTTTAATAATTGATGTGTCCTTTCAGCCTTCGGCCTGAAGAAGCTTTTCGTGCCTCTCCTCTTCGGGGCCCAACTCTTCAAGGGCATGCTTCTGGCGATGTTCCTGCCCAGTATTTTGGGAAGTTTCGGGAAAATTCTCGGGAAAGGTAAAACTTTTCTCATGTCATAATTATATAGTAAAAGCAAGTTACATAATCTTGTTAGTTGATTTCACGAAAATTTACGTATTAGCGCTTGTCAACTGAATTAAAAAATGGAACACATTTTTCGTTCTTTGAAGCGAAGGGTAGATGTTCAATATAGGTACTATGGTTTACTGATATTTATCAAATATACTAACTAGCTGTTGCCCGCGACTCCGTCTGTGAAGAATTCGTTTATCGCTATATAAATATAAATAAAACAGTTGAACGATTTAAGAGTAAAGAGGTAACAGACAAACAGGCAAATAGATACACAGAGCTACTTTCGTATTCGTATTTGTATTCGTATTTTGTATATCTAGCATATGAAAAATAACACTTATTTACTTAATTTTGAAATCATTAGTCATTACATAATTATCACAAGCTTTTATTTTACTTGTAATGTATGTATCTATGTATGAGCGAATCAAATCTTGCAAGCTAAATTTGACCCATTTTCCGGTTTCCGACTGAGTTAAAGTTTTGCATGCATATGTAAATCAGATGACAATGCAATATTATTATGACATGAAACTGATCTGGTGATGATTTTGGAAGTTGGCTATAGGAACTTGGCAAAAGGGGTTTGGGCTCGTTTGATTCATCTTGACGAGTGCTTTGGTAACCAAGGGCAAAAAGTACAGTCAACAAACAAAGCTTGTATTAAAAATAGAGTTAAATCTATACATATAATAAATCTGTAACAAGTCGGTGTCTGTACATTGAAGATATTTGAGAAAAACTGTCACTAGGGCTATTTATTAGCACAATAGAGCCCAAAACAATGATTTTTAGAATTATTGTCTGTTTGTCTGTTTGTCTGTTTGTCTGTGCGTTTGTGCGCGCTAATCTCAGAAACGGCTTAATCTAGAAGGATGCGGTTTTCACTGATATGTTGGTATTTTCTTGGATTAACATTTAGTGTTTGTTTCATTTGAATCGGTTCACAAATAAGATAGATACGTCTATTTTAACAATTTATCGAACAGGTTTTTTTTGTTTGAGCGTGCTGATCTCAGGAACTACTGCTCCGATTTGAAAAATTCTTTCAGTGATAGATACACATTTATGATGCACATTTATCGAGGAAGGCTATAGGCTATATATCATCACGCTAACACCAATAGCGCAGAAGAATGTTTCAAAATCGGGGGTTTTTGAAGTAATCTATAGGCACGCTTGACTTGGGAGTACGGTGTGAATGTGAACGCGGGTGTGCGGAGGGGTTCGGGGGGGGGGTAATTTTTTTTGATGAAAAAGCAAATTGGATAAAAAAAATAAGCTGCCCAAATTACTAATTCCACGCGGACGGAGTCGCAGGCAAAAGCTAGTAAAAAATATTTTAACCGTGCCGCCGCTCTAGCTGTCGAGGCATGCGGGATAAAAAGAACGTCTCCATGTCGACGATGGATGAGATGATGATGATGACACTGAAGTGCTTTTCTTTTACCGAAAAGCTCACGATAAATAAAAAAATGTAAGAATGTAAAAGAAAACCACCTACAAATATAAAATGCATAATTTCAGTTTTTCTAAAGTTGATATAAATTATGTATTTAACACATAATCTACAAGAGTTCACAGCTTTAGTTAGGGAGTAAATTGTTACTTAGTTATTATTTTTTAAGTAATTTTCATAATTATTATGTTAATGTTAATTTTCTGCCTCTATAGGTATCCATAGTATTTTAAAGTAATGTCACGTTTTCAAATACCTAAAGTTATATTGCTCGGTTAGTAATATGTAAAATTTTACATTACATTGTAAATAGTAACCTGTGGTTACTTTACTGGTTGGTGTATTATTTAAGATTTCTATTGTAATTTTAGCCACATTGTACCGTTTGTACCCAAATAAACATTAAAACATAAATATGAATAATTTAGGTGTTACCATGGCTAGTGGAAACACCCAAATAGCAAAATATTTCAACAAATTTCCAAGAAAAGTTGTTTTCTCTGAAGAGTGCGTAACTTTTACAACTTTCCATTCATCTTTTGACAGGCGCGAGAAAACTTTCCCGATTGTAATAAAATATTGAAAATACGGACAAACTTAAAGTGAACAGTTTGGTGTTTTCAAGTTTCATTCGTAATGTACATGAGTATGAGGCTTGTCGCATTTATTTATCTTGTCATCATCATCATCATCATCTCGGCTTATATACGTACCGTCCCACTGCAGGAAGGTTACAGTGCCCCGCATTTGTTACGCTGTTGCGGTACGGTCTGCACTTCTTTGGGGTGCACTTAACACCGCGCTCAACTGCCTTCTTTCTGCTTATTCCCCTAAATCAAAAGTCTAGGGTGAATGAGCATTTACTAGGCAAGCGTGCTCCATCGTAGGCCTCATCTTCGCTTTCCATCAGGCGTGATTGTTGTCAAACGCGAGCCTATAAAGCATAAAAGAATATATTATTCCCAGGATTCAAGAATAAACATTTGTATTTAATACAAAAATCTGCCCCGAACGGTCATCGAACTCTCAATCCGCTCTAACTAATCGATTTTTTGGTCGTCATTTGGACCGTCATTGCGTCATTAGGATCAGAAAGCCCAGAGGTTAGAGAACTAACCACCAAACAAGATATTTCGGGATCGATTTCTGGTTCTGATGCTGATTCGGTGAAATTCGACTTACAAAATTTTTAAACTTACAAACAACATTGCAACACTTTACCACACATCTTAATTTTAAACAAAAATAAACAAATATTCCGGTTACAATTATGACCTACTGATTACAAGTTTAAACTCCCAATTCATAAAAAAAAAATATATCACGGGACAATTCACACCAATTGACCTAGCCCCAAAGTAAGCTAAGCAAAGCTTGTGGGTGCTAGACAACGGATAAACATACTTACATAGATAGATACATACTTAAATACATATTAAACACCCAAGACCCGAGAACAAATATTCGTATTTTTGAAGTGTAATTAAACCCATAACCTACGCATGGGTCTGAGGATCCGTTCATTTTAAATCGAATTATCACCTACATTTTAGTTGGAACCTTCAAAGGCGGAATTCCATCCTTTGATTAAAGTATTAATAATTACTATACGGTACCTAGTGATAAAATGAGAAAATTACATTATAATGTATGACGTAATCCTCAGTGGATCTTAAGGGTTATACTGAATAAGAAATGAGTTTTCGTTTCAAAATTTTTAAACTTACAAACAACATTGCAACACTTTACCACACATCTTAATTTTAAACAAAAATAAACAAATATTCCGGTTACAATTATGACCTACTGATTACAAGTTTAAACTCCCAATTCATAAAAAAAAAATATATCACGGGACAATTCACACCAATTGACCTAGCCCCAAAGTAAGCTAAGCAAAGCTTATGGGTGCTAGACAACGGATAAACATACTTACATAGATAGATACATACTTAAATACATATTAAACACCCAAGACCCGAGAACAAATATTCGTATTTTTGAAGTGTAATTAAACCCATAACCTACGCATGGGTCTGAGGATCCGTTCATTTTAAATCGAATTATCACCTACATTTTAGTTGGAACCTTCAAAGGCGGAATTCCATCCTTTGATTAAAGTATTAATAATTACTATACGGTACCTAGTGATAAAATGAGAAAATTACATTATAATGTATGACGTAATCCTCAGTGGATCTTAAGGGTTATACTGAATAAGAAATGAGTTTTCGTCTATGAACAGTGTCCTTTTGAACGGCGAGGAATTTTTGAAAAGTTAATCTAAATGGTAAAAATCCGTGCAAAATCCAAATTTGTGATAAAATTTCTTCATCTCATTGAAAAAACAAAAATTCAAGTCAAAAGTCAAGTCAAGTCAAAATTCTTTATTCAATTTAGGCATCCTATGAACGTCGTCAATAAATACCACCGGTTCGGAAAAACCCTGTTGAGAAGAAACCGGCAAGAAACTCAAAAAGGTATATTTTTTTCAACCAGATCTACATTTTTATTAAATTACATATATCTAAAGTATTTAATACAATTAAAAATTTGAACACAGTAGATACGCTATTTGAGACTAGGGATCGCCAATGCGGATCGGAATCATTTCCAGACATCCCTGTCCATGATATAGTCATTAATTTTATAGTACGCCTTAGATATTAATGTCTTGTTTACGGATACGTATCATAATGTATAAAATCAAAATATATACGTTTACAATATATACGTTCAAAATATATAAAATCGAAAAATATAATAGTTAAAATAAATAACAATCAGAATTCATAAAGTACGTTTTTCATAATGGTCGGAATACATACAGTTAAAATGACTAAGTTCACAATGTATAAGTTCAGAATATATACAATTAGAATATTATATAATGTTTGAAAGAAATAACAATATAAATCTATAAAGAACGTTTTTCATAATGGTCGAAATCCATACGGTCAAAACACATACAATCAAGATGCGTACAATAAGATTGCTTCCATCGTAATGTAAGCATTTTGATAGTATGTTCTAGGATTGTATACTTATATTCTATGTGAAAACACGAACCTTTACGATTAAAACCGAAGCATCCCGAAAGTCAAAGTGGAACCTATTGTATTGTTTGTTCATCAATTCATTATCATCTCCAGTCTATTTACGTCCTATTAATGTCTATCAGTGGTGTTGCGATAGCGATAGTATCGTGTGATACTGTCGTGGGCTTGAAAATCCGTCATATTATTGATAGTACTATCGAAACTATCCACCATCGAAACGAACATTTCATTATATTTTACTAAAACTATCGATACTATCGAAACGCGTCGATAGATCATAGATAGTATAGATAATATCGACTCTTTTGACGCGATACCATCGATAGTATCGACCAAGTTCAATAGTATCGCCTAATATTTACTATAGAATTGCAGCATGTCGATATTTTTGATAGAACTATCGCGTTATTGACTGATTTCTCAAGATCAACTATCGATAGCGAAACTATCGCTATCGCAACAACACTATTGTGTTTAAAGCTCATATTTTTGAGAGAGGGTAGCAAAGAGTATTATTACCTACTGCACAGAAATAGGGTAGACATGAGATTGTAACTGGGTAGGTACATTATTCGGTCGATCGAATGAGTCTGTATTGCTGTATGATTACTGGTGCAGTGTGCTTTGTAATTTTAGTGTCGGTTAATAATGCCACAGGATAGTATTTAGTTATTTAAAACTCAAAAAGGTGGACATAAAGTGCAGCTCAGCATACATAGGGACAGACAGACAGCGGAAAGCCACCTTGCTTTATACTACCTATGTAGTGATGCCGATGCAATCTTTAGTATATTTAGTATGCACATTTTCATTTGGCCAAATTTTCATTTCATATCATCACGGAAAATAACATTAAGGCATTTTGTTTTTTACCAAAAGCTTTATTTAACCAAAAAATCTTCAAACAATAAAGATTTAGTACCACTAAGTACACTGTAGTAGATTTAGAAACAAGGGTAACCCTACCATTACACCACTACTAACCATTAGAGTATCTAAATAATTTGAAATGAAACAAACTGTGCTTTGCTTTTTTTCGGCGAGCGAGCGAAGCGAGCGAGCATGACAGTTCGGGGCGGAAGCGACTCGGAATGGTTAGGTTCAAAGGCTAATGCGGGAGCGTAGCGGAGCGAAGCTCCCACATTAGCCTTTGGTGTTAGTTATTTTTTTATTACTACGTAGAAAACCTAATTTGTTTGATAAAATTTGGTATATGATTTATATTTACATTTCATAATGTTAAAGACAAATACCTAATGGAAATAATCATTTTCTGTGCTGTTTCAAAAAAAATACCTAACACCGAAGGCTAAGGCGGGAGCTACGCTACGCTTCGCTCCCGCCTTAGCCTTCTGAACCTAACTTATCCGAGTCGCTTCTGCCCTAAAAGGTCTTGCTCGCTCGCTTCGCTCGCTCGCTGCCAGCGAGGTACCGGTTAGAGTATACGAAAGGGTGTTTTTATATTTTATCGGTCTTTCGGGTATAGTGTATTATTCCACTACTAACCATTAGAGTATTTAGATAATTTGAAATTAAACAAACATTATTGCGTACTTTTTGGCGAGCGAGTGAAGCGAGCGAGCAAGACGGTTCGGGGCGGAAGCGACTCTCAATGGTTAGGTTCAAAGGCTAAGGCGGGAGCGTAGCGGAGCGAAGCTCCCACATTAGCCTTTGGTGTTAGTTTTTTTTTTATTACCACGTAGAAAACCTTATTTAAATAAATAAATAAATAAATAAATAAATATCACGGGACAATTCACACCAATTGACCTAGTCCCAAAGTAAGCTAAGCATAGCTTGTGTTATGGGTACTAGGCAACGGATAAACATACTTATATAGATAGATACATACTTAAATACATATTAAACACCCAAGACCCGAGAACAAATAATCGTATTATTCATACAAATATCTGCCCCGACGCGGGAATCGAACCCGGGACCTCAAGCTTCGTAGTCAGGTTCTCTACCCACTAGGCCATCTGGTCGCCAAATGATTATTATTATTTGTTTGATAAAATGTGGTATATTATTATTATTTACATTTCTAATGGAAATAATCATTTTCTGTGCTGTTACAAAAAAAATCCTAACACCGGAAGCTACGCTACGCTTCGCTCCCGCCTTAGCCTTCTGAACCTAACCTATCCGAGTCGCTTCTGCCCTAAAAGGTCTTGCTCGCTCGCTTCGCTCGCTCACTGCCAGCGAGGTACCGGTTAGGGTATACAAAAGGGTGTTTTTATAATTTTTCGGTCTTGCGGGTATAGTGTATATTAACCTTTGATTATGTATTTCAACCATTATGGAAAACGTACCGTAAACTGGGGTTACTTTGAATTGTGGGGCTACTTTAGAAAAGAGTTTTTTACCCCGTTTCCTTATTTTTTAAGACCATCTGTGGCAGTGAAATAAGTACCTTGTTAAATCACCTAACTTTTTACGTCATTTGCTCAATCGAGCTATGAATATTTGCGTTTTTATAACCATTTTAAATCTATCAAAGTAGCCCCAAAATTTCCTAAAGTAACCCTTGTTTACCAGTACTGTATATAAGGGTCCGCTGCCTCGTAGGGAATCAGAACCTACCAAACTGACTCAGATTGGTGGACACTCAGATGACTTCTACAGGAAGTAAAAGACACGTGTCAAACGAAAGTCAAAAGTAACAAACCAGTACTGTATAAAAATTTTGATTGATATTTTATTTAAATATAATATTTTATAATTTTATGTATTTTGAACGTATACATTGTAAACATATGCATTTTGTGCAATATGACTAGGAACCATTATGCATTGTAACTATTATATATTTTGACCACTATACATTTTAAACTTATACGTTTAGAACTTATGTCAAATAACTTTATATATTTTGATACATTATATTTTATGATTTTCGGCATTTCAACTGTATGTATTTCAACCGATATGTATTTTAAATTTATACATTATAATACGCACCCCTTCTTTACAATGGATTTGAATTCGACAACTACTTAGGACATCTATAATAATATTATAATGCTAAGTTGAAATAATGTAGAAATGGTGATTACCATTGTAGACAATAAGCTAACTGCTTTCAAATGTTCCTCCTTGTTACCTGTCATTCTGTTATCAACACAACAACCCCATTCACCATCTCTCTCTTTTCTTAGTCGGACACTCTTGTCAGAGTGGCCGTGGTTGCGCAGACGAGGTACACGGAGAGATGTTCGGTGTGTCGCGAACTTTTTCTAGGACAGCTCTCTTAGCAATTTGCTTCCATTTCTGTCGGTTAGAGGCGTTGCGAGTACACTGGACCATGGTGGGCTCAGTAGCTTTATTAATCAGGTCAGTCCAGCTATTCACCATATGAAATACTAAATCACTTCGATCATTTATTTCCAGGAATATCACACCTCTCAGCGTCTTCCAGCCAGGCCAGCAACCCACCGGCAGTTGAGGACCAGACGCAATACAGTAACGACCAGAAAGACTTCATGGCGTACGAGACGGATCCGGCGGGCGCGTACGCGTACCCTCAAGACGGGATGTACGTCAACATGGCTGACCCGAGTGACGTCAATGATTTATCCAACGTTGATATGTCAAGGTAAGACAACGTCAATAAACCATAATGTACTATATCTAGTAATACAACAATTACAACAGCATTTCTAAAATCAGTTTTAAATGTACGGAAAACCGGCCAAGTGCGAGTCGAACTCGCGCACGAAGGGTTCCGTACCATTATCTATAAAAACGGCAAAAAAATCACGTTTGTTGTATGGGAGCCACCTTAAATATTTATTTTAATTTAAACTTACTTGGGACTAGGTCAATTGGTTTGAATTGTCCCGTGATATTTTTTTAATTTTATTTATCTACGCGTAAAAAAAACTCCATGTGCTAAAAATGTCGTCAAAAGAAATGTGATTTGTCATTTAATAAATGTAATGTATCTAGTTCGTTTACAATAAATCTGTTAACTGTCTGTCAGACGCATCTGGCAGACGAAGCCTCAATTTTATTTCTATTACGCCGTTCGCAAGTTAAAAGTTGATAAGTATTGAATTTACAACAAATAAGTACTTAATAAAACTTAAATTGTTCTTGTTACTATCCGCGTTATTTTTAGGGTTCTATGTGTACATCAAAAAAACCCTTAGTACCTATGCCAGTCCAACTCGCACTTGACTAGTTTTTTGTGCAGTAACACTATTACCATTAACACTATTAATTTTGCGAATCCCTTAGTTTCCTCTAATTTAAATTATCATAAAAACGGCCAAAATCACGTTTTTTGTTTGGGAGCCCCCCTTAAATATTTGTTTTATTTTAATTTAACTATTTATTTATAAAGTGAATATATATGTACAGGTAACTAAATATTCTGTGAATATTTCAAGCATCTATCTGTTGCCGATGTCAATATCGAGCAAAAACGAGCAAAAAATCGCGTTTGTTGTATGGGAGCCCCCTTAAATATTTATTTTAGTCTGCTTAGTATATTAATTTTGTTGTTGTTGCGGCAACCGAAATACATCATCTGTGAAAATTTCAACTGTCTAGCTATCACGGTTCATGAGATAATGCAGCCTGGTGACAGACGGACAGGCGGACGTACGGACGGACGGAGGGACGGACGGACGGACAGCGAAGTCTCAGTAATAGGATCCCGTTTTTACTCTTTGGCTACGGAACCCCAAAAATGGCGGATACGATTCCGTAACGTCTCCGTATGTTACATAATTAAGCAGCGGTTTGACAGAACTTTTTACTTACTATTTTATTAGACAATTTTGTCGGTTACATTTGAGGAAGAAAAATATTCATCATCGTCATCATCATTTCAGCCGTAGGACGTCCACTGCTGGAAATAGCCAATCATTACGGTTAAAAAAATGAAAAATGCTTACAAGAAATTTTAGTTTACAGCCTTTTGGATCTCCACCTTTTATTTTATTCGTAGCCAATTATAAAGCTTAGGCTTCCAAAATTTCCGCTCCAAGAATTTGTGACAGTCAATTACGTTTTGCTGGCAGTAACAGCGTACTAAATATTGACGTAGTGGTAGGAACGTTAGAGGGTTTGCTGAATCAATTCCAACCCCGACCATTTGTTGCCGTTTCGACGACTAAGTTTAATTAACTAAGCAGTTGGTTAGTTATGAATTCTGACTACGCAACACGTATAGTGACAACGTAGCATTGTACAGCCACTTGCCGTTGTTCGTAATTTGCTAGACACGCACTTGACTGATATTTTTAGGGTTCCGTACCTCAAAAGGAAAAAAGGAACCCTTATAGAATCACTTTTTGAGAGAGAGAGAGAGAGAGAGATGTTTATTTACACCATATTCGATACACAGGAAATACAGTTGACAGGAAAAGATACAAAAAAAAATCATCGAATAGTATAAATTGGGCCCCACTCAGCATAATGTTGCGGCAAACCACAACGCTGTTTTTCAGTGGGACCTATTTAAAAACTAAACACAAAAAAAAAAACAAACAACACATTGTGATGACACGAACGCCAGCGCAAAGCGTAGTTCGCAACAAAACCTAGATAGGTACAAACCGGAAGTATGTATGGCAACATATGTATGTTTATGTATGTTTTGATGTGTAACAACAATAAATACTGAAAATGAAGTTTTTAACTCGGTATTAAAAAGTTTTGTACTGAACTATTTTTAAAACATTTTAATGTAAGAGACTCGTACTTGACCGGGCTTTCTTCTACTTTTAGCTCAATTATCACATATTTCTTAATTTTTATCATATTTTAATCAAGGTTTAGTTCTTGTACAGTCTAAATAATTTTATTTATATTTGTGTTTTGTAAATAAGAAATAAAATATTTATCTTTAACATTTACGAAACCTTGCTTTGCAGATTTGGCGCTGGTGGACAGAAAGTTACGTACCTCCCTACGAAGACAGGGTACTACAAGAACCAATTAGCCACTGGTACCAACAACTACAAGGTAACTTGACTTGACTATAGTAAACAGTTGCAATGTTAACACGCACCAAGCATAATTTGTAGAGCCATGTTGTAGCTAGCCGCTGCATCACGAATAAGCCGGCTCGTCCGGGGCAGTACCACTCTCTCACAGAACACCGGGGAGAAGCAGCACTTCTCAGTCAGCGACAGAGTCGGGGGCCTATTACCACTCCCCCTCCCCTATTTCCGCTCATTTTTTAAAGGCCGGGAACAGATCAGTGACTATTTTTGAGTTGTTGATATTTGTGGGCGGTGGTCGTCATTTTCCATCAGATAACCCACTTTGCTCGTTTGCCTCCCTCTCATAAAAAAAACCGGCCAAGTGCGAGTCGGACTCGCGCACGAAGGGTTCCGTACAATTATCTATAAAAATCACGTTTGTTGTATTAAATATTTTTTTTATTTTAATTTAATGATTTATTTTTAAAGTCAATACATAATTAAATATTCTGTGAATATTTCAAGCTTCTACCTGTAGCCGTTATCAATATCGAGCAAAAAGAGCAAAAATATCACGTTTGTTGTATGGGAGCCCCTTAAATATTTATTTTATTCCATTTTTTTGTATTTGTTTTTATAGCGGCAACCAAAATACATCATCTGTGAAAATTTTAACTCTCTAGCTATCACGGTTACCGAGATACAGCCTGGTGACAGACGGACAGACGGACGGACGGACGGACGGACGGACGGACAGCGGAGCCTCAGTATTAGGGTCCCGTTTTTACCCTTTGGGTACGGAACCCTAAAAACTAAGCCCGCGCTAAAGACCCGTGCAACCCTAGTGGGGTCTCCAAGTTTGGCTTTGGGCTGGGGTATGCCAGTGAACATTTTGTGTATTTGAACCTAATAGTACGGAGACGGACTCTTTAGGGTTCCGTATCCAAAGAGTGCCAACGGAACCCTATTACTGCGACTCCTTTGTTTGTCTGTCCGTCCGCCTGTCACATGGCTCTATCTTTGTAACCGTAATAGCGCACTTGAAATTTTCACTGATTATGTAATTACCGTGGCCGCTATAACAACAAATAGGTACTAAAAATAAAAATTAAAGGGAGTCGTCATACAAAAAAAACGTGCCTTTTCAGCATTTTTAACTGCGGCCCTTTTTGCTAAGCGACAGCTGACAGTTGCTAGGCAACGATTAACAGCCATAGCCATGACCGCGCGCTTACACATGAGCGACCCTATGCTGTATGGATGTTTTTCGAAAACCTACCTAAAAGTTTGCGGTATGCTTACATTTCGGCGATTCTTTACTGAATTGTTTTTAAACTTTTTGTTTTTACGGAGGTACGTAACCCTCCATGTATTCAGAGAGAGAGAGAGAGAGAGAGAGAGATGTTTATTTACACATATTCGATACACAGGAAATACAGTTGACAGGAAAAGATTCAAATAAAAATCATCGAATAGTATAAATTGGGCCCCATAATGTTGTGGTATTCAAAGTAAAAAGTACCTAGTGTTTAACGCGAGACTAAACAACCATAATGATTTGTTTTAGGCCCTTGTTTAACAGGTAATCTACTATTTAATATAAGAAAGTAGGGTCTCTTAATCCCTTGCGGATATCAGGCAAGATGTTGTTTCAATAGAAAATTTTAAAATCTCAGACGGAGTTAATGGTGCTCTCAGGAGAACTCTGATTATTCATCATCGTTCGGAGTTTTTCATTCTGTAAAATTGAAATTTAATTTTGGGGTCATAATTCGATCACTTGTCAGTACCATGAATTTAATACCTACATTACATTTAATGCTTATATGTAACAGAATTCTTGAGGAGGTTATTATGTATGAAAAATACAAATGTTTGTTCTCGAGTCTTGGACGTAATGTTTATCCGTTGTCTAGTAAATTGGTGTCAATTACCCAAATTTTTTTTACAACTTTGAAAGAAAGTTTAAGAAGGGCTACGGATTAGCCCGAAACATGTAGAGTTAAACTCGTTTTAAGACGTAAGTGATACGTATATTTTCACTATTGAAGGGAAGATTGACAAAAAATCTAATGCTACGTCTAATCATATATTTCAAAAAAATCAGTTTTTATATTAATGTATTATGGGCTATGGCAATACGGGCTTTGGGTTGAGTTTAGGGCAATATGACGTTATTTTGAAATTAAATCTGTGCAAGTTTTGAAAATTTTGTTAAATAAAACTCTTGATAATCTAATAGTAACCGTTACTAAGGCCGTGGTTTATTATACATATTATATTATTCCACTTTTGACTAGCATTTCTAAAACGATAGACATAAATCGTTACTTTAATAATTTTCCGAATGATTGAATAGTCTTATAAAATTTGTCCTTCTTCCGAAACTACAATGTAAATGGATTTTGAACATATCTCCGGCAATATATCAAACTTTTTTTGAAGTGAAACTTCTAATGCGACTTCCAACAAGGTTGCGTTAAACGCTTAACGCTACCATGGAGGGGGTATGAAAGCATTAATATGTACTGCTGAAGCAATCTCGCACTTAAGACTTATCAAGACCTTCGAATGCGAACACGGAGCAGGGATCATGTTCTGACAAATAATTTGCACCAGCCCCCCCCCCCCCCCATCTCCCATTCCTAATTTTGTTGTTGTCTCTTTATTATATTATGTTTTCAAATTCAAATTCGTTTTTTTGATCAACACAGGTAAGTCACATGAGGCCTTATGAATATTTGTATCACTATGTTGAGCCGCGGGGGGTTTTAAATTTTATGTTTGTACCTACAGTTATTTTACAGCGTAGACGTAATCTGACATAAAATCGCACCCAGGTTCCTTTAGGACTTGGTGTAATATTTCTCTTTAAAATAACATCTGAGACTCTTTACGCCCTTCACGTTTGTGTAGCCTGAAATAAAATTTAAATATATACCTTTTAAATAATCCAGACATGTACATAACGCTTATTAAGTATTTACCCATTGTAGCCAATGCGGACCCACGTATAAATCCATTTGAAATAATGCTAATCAAATGAAACCTTTCCGAATTTAAGCGGAATAAGGGCCCATGGTTTACGGAATATACCGAATTATTAAGGGCCTACCGAGCTTTTCGCGCTAATCGATTTTTGGTGGGCGATTTCGGGCGTGGGGGAAAAAATAAAACGTTTTTTCATCTATTCGAAATGTAGGGTATACCTTTATTTAGATACTTTAAAATCAATAGGCATCACTTTATCGAAATTCACTTGCTATAACAGTCAAAATGCTCTTAACTTATTTTCTTTTTTCATTTGTTATAATATTCATTTCCTCGAAAAGTTATTTGCTATAAAGTTTTATAAAGTATAACTATCACTGACTATATAACTATCAAATCTGTTCGACTAGAGATAACTGGAAGAAAAAAACCGGCCAAGTGCGAGTCGGACTCGCGCACGAAGGGTTCCGTACTATTATCTATAAAAAATTGCGGTTTACGATTTATGACGTATCAAAAAAAACTACTTACTAGATCTCGTTCAAACCAATTTTCGGTGGAAGTTTACATGGTAATGTACATCATATATTTTTTTAGTTTTATCATTCTCTTATTTTAGAAGGTACAGGGAGGGCGGACACACATTTTACCACTTTGGAAGTGTCTCTCGCGCAAACTATTCAGTTTAGAAAAAAAAAGATATTAGAAACCTCAATATCATTTTTGAACACCTATCCATAGATAAACCACACGTATGGGTTTGATGAAAAAAAAATTTGAGTTTCAGTTCTAAGTATGGGAACCCCTAAAATTAATTGTTTTTTTTTTCTATTTTTGTGTGAAAATCTTAATGCGGTTCACAGAATACATCTACTTACCAAGTTTCAATAGCATAGTTCTTATAGTTTCGGAAAAAAGTGGCTGTGACATACGGACGGACAGACAGACAGACAGACATGACGAATCCATAAGGGTTCCGTTTTTTGCCACTTGGCTACGGAACCCTAAAAAGGGAGAGTGTGTGGGGGCAAAGTCCACCACCATATAGAATACCACACAGCTACAAAACCAAACAGGTTTATAGTTTAGTTTAGTTTTCTTGTGATAGCCCTGCAAATTGGAGCTCCGCATAGTGAGGCTCCGTCGAGTTTTCTTTCATCACTTGCCACTGCAGTGTCATCAATCGTAATCTACGCGTAGACCATGGGTCGTACACTACAGACTTTTACATACATTTTGAAAATTGTACTGTAGGCATTACGACATAAGGCTTAAATTCCAATATTTAACTTTGAGTCGAGTGGCTGTTGAGCTGTTATGGTATGCGAAGATCTTAACTCTGCTTCTTTCGGTTCATGAGCGCCACTTGAGAACCTTTCAAACAGCGAGTTTATCGTGACACCATTATAATTTACATTGTTTTCTCTTGCAGGTGTTCCAGAAGATTCCAGCTTCCTCGATGATTCTGAGTAACTACGACCCATTCTACTCACCCTTACTGTCACGTCTCGATGGAATATTCGCTAGACTTGGTAACTACTAGCATTTACTGTTTACTGTTTACACATCGCCCTCTTCCCCGTTAAGAGCGAGGCTCCGCAAATGCGTTACGTCGTCGCAACGTTGACAATGCAACGTTTATATATTTTCTTATGAAATGCCACATTGAATTTTTGCGTCGTCGCACGCGACGTTTCAACGGATCGACGGACAAGAGACGAAGCGGGGGGAGGGTGGCCAGTGGAGCCTCACCCGATCCATCGTATGTAACAAGGAATCACTTGCTAGTTACGACAGTTAGCGGTGAAGAGGACGAAATGTCATCGGGACAGATGCGAGACTCGCATTTCGTCGGGGATGTTGCAAATCCTCATATCTATTCATGTTTCAGTTTGTATTTAGTATGATATGAATTTCACGCGATAACTGTAAAACAAAAAACAATCTTGATTCTATTAGGGGTCTATTTTAGGGGTAGTGGGGTCGTTTTTTGGCTGAAATGATGATGAAGTGAAATAATAAGAATCCAATAATAATGATCAAATGGACCAAAATAATATCGTTATAATATTATCATAATACTTATATTATTAAACGTAATTTACGTCGTGTTTATGAGGCCGTGTTAACAAAATTACAAATGCGATGAGAAATTACAAAACAACCTAATTTTCCGCCATATTATCCTAACGAACTCTTCAAATATATGTTACGCTTCAATCAATAACTGACGCAGGTGTAGGAGAAAATTATATTGAGTATGAGCGGCGTAAATAACAAGAAAATTTTGCTCTAGATCCGCAAATTTAGGAATAACGGAGTTAAGTCGAATTATTTGATCATATTTTTAACACCTTGAATGCGGGACTTTTTACTACAACTCACATTCAGTGTTATACATACCATTTTTAGGGTTCCGTAGTCAACTAGGAACCCTTATAGTTTCGCCATGTCTGTCCGTCTGTCTGTCCGTCTGTCTGTCCGCGGCTAAGCTCAGAGACTGTTAGTACTAGAAAGCTGAAATTTGGCATGAATATATATATCAGTCAAGCCGACAAAGTGATTACATAAAAAAAACTAAAACAATTTTTTTTAGGGTACCTCCCATAGACATAAAGTGGGGGTGATTTTTTTTTCTCGACTAACCCTATAGTGTGGGGTATCGTTGGATAGGTCTTTGAAAACCATTGTGGGGTTGCTAACATGATTTTTCTATTCAGTTATCTGTTTGTGAAATATTCAACTTTAAAGTGAAAATTTTCATTTAAATCGACCGCCCCCCCCCCCCTCTAAAATCTAAACTGTTGGGCGGAAAAATTTTAAAAAATTCAGAATGGTAGTAAATATATCAAATTTACTAGGAAAATTATAGCGGCCAAGATTGCTTGGAAATTATTTGTAGTTTTAGAGTAAATAGTAGCCTAAGGTATAAAACATACCTAAACTTAGATGATTCCGTACACATACGAAATCCTTAGAAAAATATTACTTGATTTTTTCGTAATGGCTACGGAACCCTACTTTGGGCGTGTCCGACACGCTCTTGGCCGGTTTTTGACTTGTAACATTTTTTCTACTAGTGCACTACAAGGTGATAGTGACTTGTAAAAGAAGATTAAGCTTTGCCCAATATTTAGGATATTCTAATGACAATAATAAGAGCAGAAAGGAGATGTGAACAATACATTCTAGTACAGTATCAGGAACTAGTTCTTTTTAGCACTTATTTAGTACACGTACCTACTACACAAGCTTACTTCACTTTTCACGCGATAAAGGACAAGAGAAGTTTACGAACGATTTTGTCTGCACCAACTTTATCAAAGTTGTGAGCAGGATGTCATTAGCCCCTCTACCTTTTTCAGGTTTAGCCCCAACAGAGAATGCAGACAGTGGCACTCTGATTGGTGGACAGAGTCTCAGTGACGTCAAGCTGGAGTCTTGCAGGGAACAGCTGATCTGTCTCATGTACGCCAGCCCAGCGAAGTATGCTCCCTACAGCAACCTCGTCTCTGCCCAGTTAAGCAGGTATGTTCTTTAAATACTTACCCACTGTAGCTAAACCGTTTAAATGAGTCCTCGCCAGCGAAGTACTGGGGTGGAGGATATGACCGTAACATTTTTTCAGGCTAAACTCTCAATGTTTAAAATAAATGGAATATCTACCTATCTTGCCCCTCCGCTACGTTTGCGTTAAAAGATTGATTTTTCATGCAATTTTCCCGCCCTCCCTCCGCATAAAAACCGGTTATCTGTAAAGTCGGTTTACGGACGATAGTTTAACGTGACAACGTCATGACAAAACATTCAAAAAACAAAAATAAAATAAAACATGTACGGAACATAACATTTCGACATTTCGTTTGCGGAGGAGCAAGATAGGTATTCCATTTATTTTAACATGTACTTCCGTAAAGTAACACCTGAATCTAAACAGTATCTAAAAATTTTCTTGTGAAGGTAATTCTAACAATGGCAATGCCGTATGTCAATTCTAGTTTCCCGTATCACATTCTCATTATCAAGTACTATGGAGTCATCTGAATATACCTCTAGACGACCTAAATCTTGCCGTCTAGACGCCTCGATTGTCATATTCTGTACGTGCTACCAATGACAATGAATATGGGAACTCGAAGAAATTCAGATCTCGCATATCGTATGCCCCATCGGCGATTAAAATTGTAATCTTAAACCTGTTTGTTTAGTATTGAGTTTATTTTTAACGGCTGACTCTGGGTGCTTTCGGATTGAGTTTTCTCTTGGTCTAAGGTACTATAAGAAATATATCCTCATCTGTTATTTACTAATGTTATGAAAAATCTGATAGATAATTTAGACATTGACACAGAATAACTAATAGTACTAACGTACAGAAGGATCACTCTCGAACAAAAGTCAACTTTAGGTATAAAAATTTGCCTACTCTTACGACCGTCAACTGCTTGCGACAGGCGAAATTGAAACTTATCGTGTGATACGAGCGTTCATATTCCGTTGGGCACCGCTGAACCGAAACCAAGAGCACAGAACCCTGTGCCCCCACCCCCCACTATGTCGTATTTAATTAATATATTAAATATATACCTACGCAGAGAAAAGAAGTTTCGAAAATTTCACCAAAAATAATTTAAGTATGTCAAATGCCTACTACTGCAATGGAGTGAAAAATTATTAAGTGATTTATATACTTTTCTGAACATGATTTTTTAAGTTATTCCTATAACGTTTCAAAATTAAGTACAATTTAAATTCGGGGTAAGGAATTGCAGAGTTAAGTAGCGGCGGGAAAAAGACAGTTGATAATTGAATAGCCTACTGGCGGCAAATGTGTATATCCACCACTGCAAACTACAAATAAAACTTACGATAAGTAATCAGAACACAAAAGTAACGTAGACGGAGACAGTGTAATACGAACCTATTCAAACTTCTAGGGTTATTTCTTCTTCCGCGTGACATTATTTCCCAAGAGATGAAAGCATATCAAGGCTTGATGCTAGAAAACGTCGGTTACCAATTTCAAGCAAGTTCAGCATCACCATCATCATTTCAGCTGAAAGACGTCCACTGCTGAACATAGGCCTCCCCCAAGGCTCGCCAAACAGATCGGTCCCGCGCCATCCGCATCCAACGCGATCCCGCAACCTTAACCAGGTCGTCGCTCCTCCATCTTGTTAGAGGCTTACCTACACTGCGTCTTCCGGTCCGTGGACGCCACTCGAGAACCTTTTTGCCCCATCGGCCGTCAGTTCTACGAGCGATGTGCCCTGCCCACTGCCACTTGAGTCTGGCGATTCTTCGAGCTATGGCGGTGACTTTAGTTCTCCCTTCCCTTAAGACTGAAATTATTACCTATTAGCTGTTGACCTCAACTCCATCTGCAAGGAATTTGTTTATCTCTGTCCCTCGGGAACTATGCAATTTTCCGAGATAAAAACTATCCTATGTTATTCGTAAGGTCTTGGATTTCATGTTAATCCGTTCAGCTGCTATTGCGTGATTGAGTAACAAACATCCAAACATCTTCACAAACTTTCACATTTATAATATTAGTAGGACAAATTAGGTTTTTTCTTGACGATCGTCGAATAACAAAGTAGGTACTGTTCACCAAAAAGCGTGTTTTAGAAACGAAACTCTTAGATTAAGTTACTTGAGTCAACCCACCTCGTGACTCCTGTTAAAAATACATAGTACTTTCTTAGAATAAATAAAAAACCGGTCAATTGCGAGTCTGATTCGCGCACGAAGGGTTCCGCACTATTATCTATAAAAACGCCTATGAGAACCAGAAACCCCAGAAGGGTCACTAGTCCGTTGCCGGCCTTTAAGGGAACAATACACTCTTTTCTTGAAGGACCCGATGTCATAGTTAGTTGGAAACACCGTAGACGGGAGTTGATTCCACAATTTAACTGTTCGTGGCAGAAAATGCCGACGGAAACGCACAGTTGTAGATGTATATTCATCAAGGTGGTGACGGTGGAACGCAGACTTACGGCGCGACGTGCGATAGTGGAAGCCCGTAGCTGGTAATAAATTGAATAGCTCCTCGGAGCACTCCCCGTAGTAGAGCCTGTAGAGCAGACAAAGAGAACCTACGTCTCTTCGCAAGGAAAGGGGATCCAAACTACCAGAAACTAGCGGGTAACCGACAAGTCGATCTGCGCGACGTTGGATACGGTCAAATGGAAGGAGAAAGCATTGGGGCGCCCCCGCCCAGAGGTGAGAGCAGTACTCTTAAGTGCGACCGCACCTGGGCCTTATACAGTTGAAGAAGGTGCTTTGATGTAAAGTACAGCCTGGATCTGTTCAATACCCCAAGCTTTTTCGAAGCCAATTTGGCTTTTCCCTCCAAATGACCGCGTAATTGAACGTCACTCGTTATGTCTTCGCCGAGAATCCCTATGCTGGATTGGATATCCAGGGTAGCGCCATCAAAGCGGGGAGATAGAGATAGTTTTTGTTGTTATAGCGGCAACCGAAATAAAAATAAATAAATAATAAATATCACGGGACAATTCACACCAATTGACCTAGCCCCAACGTAAGCTAAGCAAAGCTTGTGTTATGGGTGCTAGACAACGGATAAACATACTTATATAGATAGATACATACTTAAATACATATTAAACACCCAAGACCCGAGAACAAACATTCGTATTTTTGATACAAATATCTGCCCCGACACGGGAATCGAACCCGGGACCTCAAGCTTCATAGTCAGGTTCTCTAACCACTAGGCCATCTGGTCGTCTAACACATCATTTAATACATCATTTGTGAAAATTTCAACTGTCTAGATATCACGATTCATGAGATCCCGCCTGGTGACAGAAGGACAGATGGACGGACGGACAGCGAAGTCTCAGTAATAGGGTCCCGTTTTTACCCTTTGGGTGCGGAACCCTAAAAACAAAGGCCGTTAGACACCCAATATCGGTCTGCTTGATACTAATGGAAAAGTCTTACGTAAACTCGGTTGAGAGATGGCTTTAATTAGGACTCCCAAAAATACACCGGCTAAGGATTTTAAATGTTCTCGTAGTGACGAGGCAGATTCAATCACGGGGATACAGATTAAATACAGAGCTTTCACTCGACAACTTCAATCAATCTAGGCAGCGTGTCAAAATGCATAATGTTTAAAAGTAATAATGGACGAAACACATAATTATCATTTGATATATTACAAGTAAATAATCTTATCAATAAAACATTTCATGAATGCTACTTTGACTAAACTATGGCAGAAATGCAACTTAAAAATGTCAAATTATAATTGCGATAATAATCGCTTGAGACAATCATAATTTTAGGTGCACTATTACCACTCCCTTGAATCTTGTTCTATTTCCGTAGGTACAATAAAATTACATAAAGTTTACCACTGACAGATGGTTTGCCTTCATCTCATATTCAACTTTAACGACCTACCAATAAAGCCAATTTTAGAATACTGTTACCCACGTTTGCAGATTTTGTAATAACTATTTTAAATATTATTTATTTTATTAGCAGTACGGCTGCTCACCGAATCTAAGATTATTTAAAAGCGAAAAAGTTTTTCGGGTGCGTCGGCGGGATTCGAACCCACGTCTCCCGGGTATGCGCCCCAACGGGTGTTCTACCAATTGAACCACGTCGCATCCAACCGACTCCCCCGAAATTCTTAATCGCTTACATACGCCAACAGTGGCATGTGGTAACCTCCATCGCAACTATTAGAAGCTACGACTCCTACGTTCCAAATTACATTGGAAATGCGTAAGAAATGATGTACCACATCTATTTATTCAAATATTATTTATTTTATTAGCAGTACGGCTGCTCACCGAATCTAAGATTATTTAAAAGCGAAAAAGTTTTTCGGATGCGCCGGCGGGATTCGAACCCACGTCTCCCGGGTATGCGCCCCAACGGGTGTTCTACCAATTGAACCACGTCGCATCCAACCGACTCCCCCGAAATTCTTAATCGCTTACATACGCCAACAGTGGCATGTGGTAACATCCATCGCAACTATTAGAAGCTACGACTCCTACGTTCCAAATTACATTGGAAATGCGTAAGAAATTATGTACCACATCTATTTATTCAAATATTATTTGTAATAACTATTTTATTTGTATGGTGTTAAAGTTGGAAATGAAATGAAGGCAAGCAATCTGTCAGTGGTAAACTAAAAGTAAACGTATTGTAGCTGTTTTTGCTATGACCTGGGGCTAAATTCAGGAACGGCCCAACACGGTTTGCGAGAGAATAGGGATGGACTGAGCTTGGGATGAGCCTTATTTTCCTGTTAATTCGCTTTGTAAATAAATAAATAAGGCTTATCCCAATCTTAGCCCAAACCTTTCGCAAACCAGTGATTTTTGGCGCTCCTGAATAGCAGTTCATCCCTATCCTCTCGCAAACGGTTGAATTACCGCTCGCAAACCGTGTTGGGCCGTTCCTGAATTTAGCCCCTGTCCGAACTATGCTAATTACCAGAGGGCGGAATTGCTCATGGCAAAAATCAAACGTCAATAGAGTTGGAACGTTAAATTTTATCGACTATCGAATAAACTGAAATTATATTTACCTACTTAATTATATTTATTAACAAAACTAAACCTCAATCCATAAGCAAACAATAATAGACTTCATATGAACATTACGGAATTACATTTAAATAAAAGACAATATAAAACGATAATTTTAAAAACTACTTATCTTAGTAGGTACTGCATTATTAAAACTACCTAAGTTTCAATAATACAACCTAAGGATTCAAATCACCTAATTTTCATCGTATAAAACAGTAAGTAACGTAATCTATGTAAAAGGTGACTGAACTTATCGATAGCTGAAAAAGTCGATAAAATTCAAAGTTCAACTCTATTGACGTTTGATTTTTGCCATGAGCAATTCCGCCCTGTGCTAATTATTTACAATAAAAGCCCGTGTAAACCTAGCAATACCCTTCCCTTCCCATCCAAGGTTTGTTCCCGTTGCACCAACTCTTATTAGCTGTCCCATTAATTTCGCCAGCGCTAGTTTCGACATTTCAGTCACTTTCAGCCAAGTCATCCGATTCGTCAAATTCGGGAAGCAATCGCTCCAACTGTCAAAAGTTCCTTGGGAAAGAAATAGGTTCTGGAAAACCATTATGCTCAAGGATTTTAGGAATATAGTGAAGGAATATGGCTGATCTAGGTACTCTGGGGTGTGTAATGATCGATATAACAACATTTGATATATTTTCAAATGGTACAATCACTCATTTGATATAAATAACGTTTGGTATAATTTTTAAATATATAATTTTATATGGTATAACGTTATTATATATTTCGTTGTTACATCTCGTGAGACGCAACCATTTGTTTTGTGTAGGGGGTTGCAGTTCTAACCTAACCTAACCTACTGTTCTGGCATTAAATACAACCATTATTATATAACCATCATTATATCTTATGAACGTTATATTTTAAGTTGATTATATCAAATGATAATATATTAAGTGTTGTTGTGTTGTTGTTGTTTTTTTTTTATATAAGATTCAGTAGGTAATTATATCAAATGAGCGTTATAGCGACTGAAGTTATATCAAAAGTTTTTATAGCGATCGTTGCACACCCAGGTACTCTGAAATTAACGAACAAATTAAGGGAAAGTTCAATGCTAAGTGACTAATTACATTATATTTGTGCGTCAGTATCCGTACTTTCATAAACAATACTATAATTTGAATGTAAGTTTGTTTGTTTATTTGTTACGCTTAAAGTAAAATCATGGTGTAATTTGATATTGAAACAGTTTGATACCCTGAGAAGTGTTAAGTAATGCGTGTGTATGCCTTAAGCTTATTTGACTGTAGCAACATTGTTTATGAACATGCGCCCTTCCAGCGCTAAGCTTGTATTGTCTTTCCCTTTTACAACGACCGTCGCCATGACCGGACTGTATATTTTTATTTTATGCAAGTCTTTTTTCTTACTACGACCTTATATACAATATACAAATTCCTTTAATGAATAGGCTGTTACTGAACCAGTGAGGTACACCTTTGGCCTCATCAAAGAGTATTGTAATATTATATGAACAAGAGTGGCAACTCTATGGTCAAATATGCATGTATGGAAGGTGCTGCTGCCCTACGCCCTGGTCAAGAACTAATGTGACGTATCTATAGATGTATAACTATCTATATGTATATGTTGGTAGTGATGTACAGCTATAATTACGCGTAATTTTAATTGATAGGCTAATTGCCACTATTCGTATTTTAGCCGTCTAATTCAAATCAGCATATACGAAGTATAAGCGGCTAAACCCGATTTGCACTATACGGCTAAAATACGAACATTGGCAAGTGGCCTATCATTTAAAGTCCTTGACCGTACAATTTGGTACGCCATGGCCATGACCGATGAATGACAACTGACAAGTTTGACAAGTCAACCAAGATGGCCGCTAATTTAGTTCTTTAATAAAACACCAGAGATCGCTGTAGTCGCATGAAAAGTGTGATATATGTAAGTGTGTGTAGTGTGTTTGTTATAGTTTATTTATTTATATGTGGCTGTTTATCCCAATGCTTATATTTGTTTTAGAAGTGTACTTATTATATGTACGATATATACATGTATGAGTAGATGTACTATTTTTGGTTGCGTTTTAATTTTCTGATCCACTGTTGATGCACCACCTGCTGTAAACTAGTCCTTCCTTCTTTCTGGTAAAGGGTTGCCTGGAAGAGATCGCTCTTAAGCGATAAGGCCGCCTATTGCTTACCTTGTAACTACCTCTCTGTGTACCTGTTTTCTGTATTGCTTACTATTCCTGGTGTACAATAAAGAGTCATTGTATTGTATTGTATTGTATTGTGCCCCCCTGGGACTCATCTTCACTTTTCATCAGGTGAGATAGTGGTCAATCACGGGTCAGTTTAATGTAAAAAAAAAGTAAAGCTGTTTGTTTTCTCGCTTTGTGCCTCTCTCCGTTCAAGTTCCATTCTGAATACGTTCCACAAAATCTAAGAAGGACAAAGGATACCAGGGAAATTTACAAAATTCCAGCGGGATTCAAACAAATTATTCGTGGACAAAATCGCGGAAAATAGCAATGTTATAGTAACATTAAAGTCAGATTATTCTTTCATGTTATGTAACATGTTTGAAAAATCAAAATTTTACCGATACTATGCAGATAGTATGCTTGGATGCGATCGTTCTGGAGTGACGTCTTTTGGTTGATGTGATGATAGTTACTACTTTTTTAGGGTGTCATATTTGTTATATAGAAGAATGAACAAATAAGACAATAATATTTTGTCTTTCATTTTAATTACTATGTTTTGATGTGATGTCACAAGATATGATTTCATGAGTTTATGAGTCTTTTCTCCCTCCATGACCTTCTATTTCGAGTCTATATTGACGGCTATAAAATTATAAAACAAACCTAACCTAACCTACAGAATAGTCCATAAATATATTATCCTGAATAGTTTACAGTTTCAAAAAAATAAACAGTTGCCAAATGAACACTTGGTAAATTAATCATTTCGGAAATAATTTTCTGCGAAAAGGCCTGACATTTATTTATATCAACTCTCTTGTTTCAACTCTACGCGCTCATAAATAGACATTGAAATTACTTCCAGATTTTTCCGGCACTCAGAATAAAATTTTCTACAGACTAAAGCTAGAACAGAAAATAAGTATTTGGACATGCACAATGCATTACTCATGCTAGCTAATCTCTCTCGGCGTCTGAGTTTCATTTACTTAAGTCAGATAAAATGAAGATAGATATGTCTCCTTGCTCTCTGTACATTTAAATTTGAGCGCGGCAAATAATTTTAAAGGAACTTATTTTCACTATCTCATGCGACAAAGACGAGTGTTGAAAAATGCCGTTAGACGAAACGCATTGAGCCTAGCTACAAAAAAAAACATTCATTAACACAGAGAAAACACGAGTATAGTTCGGTTATTACAAGAAGAGCTCTGATAGTTATAAAAAAAATCCATGACGTGCAAAACACTTTCATTCGGAAAAGTAGCTTTTGCTCCCCAACGACAGGGATCAAAATGTTACTTTTCTGTTCGAGCTACTTTTTTAATTTATTAATTCACAGTAATTTCATCGCAATACATAAAAAATGACACAATAAATTAAATACTGAAATCAAAACTATCGATGACTGTTATTGTGATTAATTGAAAGTTGTTTCATTATTTTTACAGCATTTTATTTCAATTTCCCTCATAGTCGGTGTGAAAACTTGTACGTGTCACACAGGAGCAAAATTATTTTTCTCTTGGGCGTTAACACTTCAATACCTCGTTTCGCTCAGGATTTTAGCTTAGAATCCCTGTAGAATCCTTCGCTTCACTCTGGATTCAATGTACCGCCCGCGCCGTAAATACATCATTTTGCTCCCTTGTGACACAAATAACTATTTTAAAGCAACACTTCAAACTTAAAAATAAAATACCACTGTACCAAGAAGTACCTAGATAAGATAGATAAGTGTCAGGTTATCTTTCAAACGTCAGCTGTCAGAGCTCTTTCTATAGTATTGTAATAGTAATAGTCAACAACATTTTAGAACTGTTTTGAAAAAAAAACCGTTTGCGTAATGTTTTTTCTTATTAACAATGTTTAAAATTCTTTTTTTTATCATTAAATTCAAATTTGTTTAGTTAGTTAGTTAATTTATTTATTCACTCAGACATAATAATTACATTATATAATACATTAAAGTCAGTATATAAGAATTTATGCTGAGATCGTCAAAAAAACAAAACATAATATAATAATAAAAATAACCAAAGATGAAAAAAACAATCAATAAAATGGAAATGGTAAAATTAATTCGTCCCCAAGTGGGAGTTGTCAAAATCAAATAATGAATTATGTCAATGAAAGTACAAAAATAACTACAAATAAATGGTATTTCCAATAGGGATCGTCATAACATAATAAATTTAATTTAAACATAATTACCAATATTAAAATTATGTCAAGAAAAAATTATGTCCAAAATACAGAGGGTTATCCATCAAAAGGCTTTTCACCCGGCGACCGAATGCCTCTTCGCTCAGGTCTTTTATTTCGGCGGGCAGACGTTCATAATAGGTAGGCCCCACAACTCGTGGATTCTTTTCTGAGAGTGCCATGCGACGTGGGACTGTCCTAAGGCGTCCTGTGGTACGCAACGTTTTGCCTTGGACATTTACGCATTCAAACGTAGATAAGTGTTTACGCACACGTCCGTATTTAGGTAATAACTCAAGCCACCAAGCCAGTGGGATTACATAAAATGTGTACCCAAATTTCAACTGAAATTCAATAGGAAGTTTTGATATTGTATCAGTAGAGTATTATCGGAAATCCGTGTTTCGTGTCGTGAGTAAGTCCCGTTCCCAAGGGGATTCCGGGAAAATATAATATCCTATTTCACTCTCGTAACTGAGACGTACCTATCTAATGACACCTCATATAAATATAAATAAATATAAATAAATAAATATTAGGGGACAATCTTACACAAATCGACCTAGTCCCAAACTAAACAAAGCTTGTACTATGGGTACTAGACGACGATAATAGTATTTTATGCAACTGTATCATAATAAGGGCCATTAAGACACGAATGCGAGTTTATGACATGAGGCGAAGCCGAATGTCATAATAGATACGCATGAGTGTCTTAATGGCCGATTATGAATAGTTGCATACATTACTTTTTCTACGAGTTCAAAATAAACAATTATTAAATAATGATTACTTACTACATAACGGACAATAAATGAATTTTTCGATTTTAAAAGTAGCAAATTATTTGCTCACTTCAATTGCCGCCTGTTTTATTTCTGGCGGCGTCAACATTTAGTTCTGTACCACTTAATTAACCACAGTCACAAATTCTCACAGATAAAAGTCATTTAAATAGTGATTAACTCTTTTATTTCTTTCAACTTGAAAGAACTCCGTGCAAAGCAAAACAAATTCCCGCTATTTTGAAACTTTTTCTTTCACTACTCGCAACCTTAGAATGGACCCGGGAACTTTAGGTCATACAGCCAAGTTGAATGATGTTAAAATATTCATATTTAATAATGACTTTAAAATTCATTTATTGCCCGTTATTTAAGTATTCATTATTTAATAATTGTTAATGTAAACATATTTTAATTAATGTATAATGACTTTATATTAACTTCCCGCTTTATTTTATTTTTTAATTTGCGGCCGTACTCGTATCATAGAGCTTGATCAGCGTGTTCTCAATTACGAAATTTCACTTGAAAAAATAAACCTTGATTGTGATTGGTCCTACCTGTTCTTACTCATTTTTAAGCAACCAATCACGTGGCACACGCATATTTAAAGAGACTCGATTATCAAAATTGATTTTAGTATTCTTTTTTTGAATGTTATTAATATTACTCTGTCCCGTAACATAATGAAATTACTATGGGTTATTATGTTACTGAATTTGCACCATAAAGTATAGAACTTGGAACAGACTTATAACGTTAGTTATTATTGCATAGTTGTTGACCATATAATTGAAAGATTATACTACAGGAGTAGAAAAACATACTTATATAGATAAATAAATACTTAAATACATAGAAAACATCCATAACTCAGGAACAAATATTCGTGCTCATCACACAAATAAATGCCCTCACCGGGATTCGATATATATATATATGGGATATTTTAAGTATCTAGGTAACACGGTGCCATTGCGGCTGTATTCTATTAAATCCGAGTTATATTATGTTAGTCATTATGTTAGTTATTATTTTTTTAATTTCGTACGGTCAGTGAGAGCGCCGGGGGCCCAAAACCTCTCCCCCTCCTGTATTCCCTTTCCTTTTTCCTCTCCATTTTAGGGCCGACAACGCACTGGCATCGCGTAAAGTGCTACGGGTGTCTATGGACAGTGGTGATCATTTAACATCTGGTGACCCACTAGATCGTTTGTCTGGTCTCTCTAACATAAAAAAAAAATTAAGTACTTATAATTTCTCTAGAAATAAACCTTTGCTTTTTAGGGTTCCGGAGCCAAAATCGCAAAAACGTAACCCTTATAGTTTCGTCCTGTCTGTCTGTCCGTCCGTCCGTTCGTCATCGGCTTAGCTCGGAGACTATTAGGACTAGAAAGCTGTAATTTTGCATGACAAAAGTGAAAAAATAAAATGAGTAAAAAAATATTTTTTTAGGGTACCTCCCATAGACGTAAAGTGGGGGGGGGGGTGATTTTTTGTCTCGTCTAACCTTATAGTGTTAATTATTATCTATTTCAAACTAAATACAAACTGAAGTATAGATGCACAGAAAAAACCCCAGAAAAAAGACCAATGCTGGGAATCGAACCCAGGTCCTCAGCGTTCCGTGCTGCGTGCTTACCCCTACACCATCACTGGTCTAGAAGTTAGCGACGAATCTTTCCCATACATCGTACACTTCAGTCTGTTATAATCATATTTAGGCAGTGATAAAGCGCATCTATGTTATGCCCTCTACCGAGAGACTTCAACACTCCTTCGGAGCTACCCGCTCACCTGGACCAAGAGATGGCGCTACTAGGCCAACCGACGACCACGGGACCACGGGATGACCGTAAAAGTAATAAAAAAAAAATGAAGTTGAAGAAAATAAAAAATAAATAGAAAAAGATACTTCATACTTAACTTGTTAATTATTATCGTTGGATAGGTATTTTAAAATCATTACAAGGTACGCTCGGCCGGCAACCAATTACTTCCCGGCCTCAGTACCAATGGTACTATTTGATCATAATAATGCGTTCATTTGGTTACAGGGAGCTCAACGAACTCCGCCGTCCAGTGTCCGACAACCCCGAAATCCTGCGCTTCTTCCGCTACATGCGGGCGGCGCGGCGCGGGCAAGAAGGCGCGGACTGCGTGCGCGCACACCCCGGCTGCGTGGCCGCTGCGCCCGCGCACACCATGATAGCCGCGTACCACGACATCAATAAGCTGGTTACCGCTAGGAAGCTGCGGAACTAGGTATGATACATTCCACTGTATGTTATCCGCTATCCTTGCGGAGGGGTGTTGCATCTCTATGTCTTATACCGCATTTATCATGGGGAGTGCTCCGAGGAGTTCTTCGAGTACTCTCTTCTCAAAGGGCCGGCAACGCACCCGTAACTCATCTTGAGTTGTAGGTGTCCATTAGGCAGCGGTGATTGTTTTCCATCAGGTTACTCGCCTGCTCGTTTGTTCCCTATACTTATGAAATCTCATATGAAATTTCAAACGTAATTACGCACATGAATTTCGAAAGACTAAAAAAAAAACTAAAAAAAAGCTCGGCTTGAACCCACCACCCTCTGCTTGTACCATCGACAAAAAGGTCGCCTTGACACCTTAACTGTTCATTTTGCTTGCACTGGCTAGACATCTGTCCATACCAATCCACACCAATGAACTTCGGCTGCAAGCAAATTTGTTTTGAAACTGGGCAGGCCTCGGTTTTGTCGACTGTACAATAAGGCTTCTACTAACCCTACCTATATGCAGGTGCAGGTTGCATTGCACCCTCTAAAAAATAGTTCCGCTAATAATAGTGTTCATCATCATCATCCCCGCCTATATACTTCCCACTGCAGGGCACAGGCCTCCTCTCAGAATGAGAGGGCTTGAGTCGTAGTTCCCACAATAATAGAGAATAGTTATAGAAGTAATAATAGACCGCCTATTGTCTGCCTGAATTTTTATTGTTATTAATTTTTTTCTGTACTTTTTTGGTGATCAACAAAGAATACTTGTACGTGGGGCGTTCAATATAAAGTGAGAATGAGATGCAAACTCTTTTAATATTACGAAATTAAATACTGGCCGGTAAAGCTAATCTATCTAGCTGATTGTTATGAAAAAAAAAAAGTAACTGTCTTTTGTTTAAAAAAATATACGGTAATTTCTTTGCAATGCTATTGAGTACGTTAGCGAAAGTGGAGAAAATTGAACTGCACGCCGTTATCAAATACTTGTGTTTGAATAATTTTTCTACGGACCAAGTCAATTTGGATTTGCGGGACACTTTAGGGTCTAATGCTCCTCCGTATTCGACAGTCGCACGTTGGTGCACCGAATTTAGACATGGAAGAACATCGACAATGGACGACCCCCGCACCGGACGCCCTACTACAGCAGTAACTGAAGAAATTGTGAAAAAAGTCGAAAACTCAGTTTTGGCGGATCGTCGTGTCACGGTTCGTTTTATTGCTGAAAATGTAAAGATTTCAACGGGGAGCGTGCATAATATTTTACATGAACGCTTGGGTATGAAAAAGCGCGTTGGGTACCAAGAATGCTTACTGACACGCAAAAACAAACTAGACTAGAGATTTGTCAAGAAGCTTTGAACCTGATGCAGCAAGACCGGGAATTTTTTTTGGCGCGATTTATAACAATGGACGAAACATGGCTCCATCATTACGACCCAGAAACGAAACTGCAGTCTATGACATGGAAAAGGCCATCGTCTCCAACTCCGAAGAAATTCAAGGTGAGCCCATCTGCCGGTAAGGTCATGGGCTCTGTTTTTTGGGATGGTAAAGGGGTATTAATGATTGAGTATCTCGAGCATGGAGCCACTATTACGGGCACATTATACGCCAAACAAATAGCAGCATTGCGCAATGAGATCCACGAAAAACGGCGAGGTAAACTCTCGAAAGTTGTGCTGTTCCACCAGGACAATGCCCCGGCACACAAGTCCGCCGTTGCAATGGCTGCAATTCGTGATGCTGGGTTCGATATTCTTAAGCATCCTCCGTATTCACCAGATCTCGCTCCCAGTGATTTCTACCTATTTCCGAGATTGAAACAATACCTGAGAGGCCAGAAATTTGAAGACGACGACGCGGTAGTCGCTGCAGTACAAGATTTTTTAAGTACTCAAGATGAGACCTTTTTTAAAAATTGTTTTTTAAGTTTAGAAAAAAGATATACTAAGTGTATTATGCTAAAAGGTGACTATGTCGAAAAATAAAATGACATTTAGTAAAACTTGTTTATATATAACATACTCATTCTCACTTTTTATTGAACGCCCCTAGTATTGTATTGTAATAGAGTTACGAGTATATAATAATATGGTGAGGTTTTAAAGTTAATCATAGCTGTTTACTTTTTAGGGTTCCGTGGTCAACTAGGAACCCTTATAGTTTCGCCATGTCTGTCCGTCTGTCTGTCTGTCTGTCCGTCTGTCTGTCTGTCTGTCTGTCCGCGGCTAAGCTCAGAGATCGTTAGTACTAGAAAGCTGTAATTTGGCATGAATATACATATCAGTCACGCCAACAAAGTTGTAAAATAAAAAACAAAAAAATAATTTTTTTTAGGGTACCTCCCATAGACGTAAAGGGGGGTGATTTTTTTTTCTCAACTAATCCTATAGTGTGGTGTATCGTTGGATAGGTCTTTTAAAACCATTGCGGGGTTGCTAACATGATTTTTCTATTCAGTGATCTGTTTGCGAAATATTCAACTTTAAATTGAAAATTTTCATTAAAATCGAGCGTCCCCCCCCCCTCTAAAATCCAAACTGTTAGGTGGAAAAATTTGAAAAAATTCAGAATGGTAGTAAATATATCAAATTTCCTAGGAAAATTATAGCGGCTAAGATTACTTGGAAATTATTTGTAGTTTAAGAGTAAATAGTAGCATAAGGTATAAAACATACCCAAACTTGGATGATTCCGTACACATACGAAATCCTTAGAAAAATATTACTTGATTTTTTCGTAATGGCTACGGAACCCTACCTTGGGCGTGTCCGACACGCTCTTGGCCGGTTTTTATTAACATAAATGACATGGGATAATAATATAGATATTTTATAGTCTAGAACACGATCCAAGATCCAACTCAAACATGAATAGTTTATAGTATAGGGAATAAATGGACGTCGCGTGAATGGAGATCCAGTGTGGACTGTAAACATAAAAACACTGTTCAATCAATGCGACTGTAACTAAGACTTATAAGTTTCGTATACCCGTGAACCAACCGAATCTCTAGCACGTGCGAACAATAAGTTTTAAATTGTTGTTCTGAATGTGAAGATTATTATACTCGTAGCATTAGAAATTTTTAAATGCAAAAAAAAAACTTTGGTTTATAAAAACTATTTTTATAGTACAATAATAAATGGGACGTGCTCTGCCAATATTTTAAAAGTTTTTTTTTGACAGCCGTACAGCCAAGTGGTTACGGGTTCAAGATATTTATAAAAAAATACGAATGTTTGAGCTAGAGTCTTGGGTGTTTATTACGTATTTAGGTTTATTTATTTATAATGTCGTATAACAATGGGTCAAGTATTGGAAGTCAAATTTAACCTTAAATGGTCGAACTGACTTCAAGTTCATTATGCATTATGTCGCAGAGAAATGCCTAAAACAGAAATGCAAACAAATCTCTAAGGGATATGATCAAATTGCGCAGGATATTAAAATGGGGAATTCATACTACAGTAACATTACATAAAGTTTACCACTGACAGATGGTTTGCCTTCATTTTATATTCAACTTTACTGATCTACAAATAAAGCCAATTTTAGAATTAAATTAGAATTATTTTAGAATTACCCACGTTTGCAGATTTTGTAATAACTACTTTATTTGTATGGTGTTAAAGTTGGAAATTAAATGAAGGCAAGCAATCTGTCAGTGGTAAACTAAAAGTAAACGTATTGTACATAGGTGGGTTATAAGAAGGAAAGAAAGAAAAACATTTTATTGTTGACATGCTTTTTCAATTAGCAAAAGAAAAACGGAAACAGATAAATTGTCACGAAATGATCCCAACTCACCATAATGTCGGTCTTGTAGCCAACGCTGGTCTTTTGTAGAACCATTTAGAGTCACAAAAGTGTTTTCAGCAAAAAAAGGTTCAATTAATTATATTATGAGATAATTAACAAATAAATATTTTTTACTTTACGATCGTACTTTCATAAATTTTGATCGCAAAGACAAGATCGGCTTCGTTGAAAAAAGGTCACACTCAGTCGTATTGGCCAGAACAGTCCACTCACAAGCATAATACTTTACGACAGCATGTGGTTGACCATTTCTAAGTTTTAGGTGCAACAAATAAAACTTGCTAAAATATTGGACAGTTACGACCTTTGGTCAAGTGAAAAGAAAATAAGAATTTTCATTAAAAAATATATCATCATCATCATCATCATCCCACTATTATACGTCCCACTGCAGGGCATAGGCATTCTCAGAATTTCAACCCACAAAAATTCAAAAATTGAGATTATAGTAGCTGCCTTGTCGCTTCATCAACGTTTTTTTTTAAATACTTAACTTGTACACAATATCGAAAAACGGCAAAACAAAATTAGAACAAATTAAACATCCCTATTACCTAAAATATTTTTTTTCAATGGCATGTTGCTGGTTTTTGATGTTTTTTTTCTCTTAATTGTTTTTTTTCCTTCCACTTCCATTGTTTTCATATTTTTCTGTACTTAAAGCACAACTTTAAACACTGTCTTTCGTCAGGTCTGCAACCAATCTTGCCCAAAGGCCCAGGCTGAAAACCAGCGCTGGAATGTTTTTCCAGTACATGCTGACAACCTATTGCCTCAAAAGTGTTTTTGAAGTATTTCTTTATATAACAGAAAACAAAGTTACCGTATTTTGTGCTGTGAAATACCTGGAATGATTGATCCTTAGATATGCATGTAGATAAAGTTATGTATGCGATTGAATATAATTAACTTAAAACACTCGCGTGATCTTATTACGAAACTCACCTTCGGTTCGTGTCATAAAACCACATGCGATTCTTGATGCCTCTCATAATCATAGTCACATAAATAACAATAATACGGACTTATCCATTTATAACCGGATGCCTTATTAACTCGTACCCAGATCCGTGAAGTTCCTGAGTTAGAAAAAAAGGTTTATTTCCTGTGAGATCACAGAATCTATTAAACCTTTTTCAACCGACGAAAACAAAAGGAGGAGGTTCTCAATTCGACGTGTATATATATTTTTTTTTTTATGTATGATCACGCATATCATTTTACAGAGTAGTCCGATTTTGGTGATTCTTTTTTTATTGGAAAGCGTATACCCCGAGGGTGGTCCCATTTAAATTTGGAAACAATATTCCTACACAAAGGGTAGAAAAACAGGGGATGATTGATTGTTCAGTTACTGATTGTACTATATGACCACGCATAACTTATTACAGAGTAGTCGGATTTTGATGATTCTTTTTTTATTGGAAAGCGTATACCCCAAGGGTGATCCCATTTAAATTTGGAAATAATATTCCTACCCTAAGGGTAGGAAAACAGGGGATGATTGACTAACTTTTTACAGAGTAGTCTGATTTTCATAATTCTTTTTTATTGGATAGATAGGGTATACCTTGAAGTTGGTATTATAAATTTGGAAAAAAATTACCCCAAGGATGGAAAAAAGTATAAAATAAAAACTTTTTAACAAAAAATTAAACCGCCGAAAAAACTGAAAAGCAAAAAATAATACCTTTTTGTTTGACCTTAATCTAGGTACCAGTTTGAAGTCGGTGCCTCAGCACGAGCCAGGAGGAGTGATAGAAGCCAATCAGGTAGACGATTATAGGTCCACTCCTCCTGGCTAAGTGCTGAGGCACCGACTTCAAACTGGTACCTAGATTAAGGTCAAACAAAAAAGGTATTATTTTTTGCTTTTCAGTTTTTTCGGCGGTTTAATTTTTTGTAAAAAAGTTTTTTGTCTTTGAAGTCCCAAAATGGCGGAAAAAGAAAATTAACAGGATTAGCCGGAATTTTATTCAAAGTTGCAAGTAATTGAAGCCGATGAGTGTTTTGAGAATTCTTTGAATGACTTATATTTAACTAGATTTTCTGCCCGACTTCGCGCAGAATTCATATTTGTGGTAAAGCTTCTTCGTCTCTTTCATCCGCTCTAGGCCTGCGTTTGTCCTAGAACCCAAGCCCTCTCGTTCTGGGAGGAGGCCGGTGCCCAACAATGAGACGTGTAAGGGATGTGATGATGAACAATGGGTATTAAATTTTTTAAACTATTGTTACAGATGCTGCGAGCAGTTCGGAGGTCCAATAACGCAAGCCGATTGACTGACTACGATTAATATGACAATAGGAAACCGTAATAATTATAATCTGTTGACCAGTCCCAAAATCTCCGAAATATTCAATATTTTTTTAACTTTATAACTCGTAATCACTGCTATGACAATTTTAATTGACGTTCAAAATTAATAGTATCCGGAACAGCGATATTTACAGAAAATTATAGTTACAGGATGATACGGAAATCCAATTTAATTTAAATTCCGTTAACAATTTGCCAAAATTTCAAAATATATTAAAATGCACGAAATAATCTGAAAATTAGGGTGATCGTACCGTAGACTTGGAATGTTTGATTTGTCCGTAAATAATTACAGCGAATGATGTTGTCAATTGGATACGTAAATTAATTATGTTCCGGTAGCATATTAATTAATTGGAAACTCCAGATATGATTTAATTTAAATTTCTACGAGATTCCTTGTACGTGCCGTTGTGTTTTGATATCTGGTGAAGCATCTCTGTTAATTAATCATAATTATTATACCGAGGCTGGATCGTGCTCGCCTCTTCTTCCACGTAGAAAAATAAAAATAAGTCAGTTACCTATTTCAAAAAGTTAAAAATAACCTTTTTTATTCATTATCATCATCCCAGCCTATATACGTCCTATTGCAGGGCACAGGCCTGCTCTCAGAATGAGAGGGCTTGGGCCGTAGTTCCCACGCGGGCCCAGTGCGGATCGGGAACTTTACACACACCATTGAATTTATTCCTAGATGTATGCAGGTTTGTAATTTCGCACATAAATACAAGTACTTACACCTCTTTAATAATAAAAGCATAATGTTTTCCAAATTTTTAGTCTCTGGCTTCAATGTTTAGTCTGTTGTTTATCAATTACTCAGTCAAGTTACTTTTTATATGTAATGATAGATCGTCACTAGGTACTTGAAAAAAAAATCCCATCTCAATATCATTAATCTTACAAAATTAACTTTACTCCATCGTCTTAAGGTTCCTTTTAAGTATACATAATGAATTTGATACGAGATTTTTCAAAGCAGTGACGTGCTAATGCTTTGGTATTTGATGGTGTTTTAATAAAACACTTTCAACTGTTAAGCTCCCGGCTCATGCTATAAATTCAAATTCAAATTCAAATTCTTTTTTATTTCAGAAAAACATTACTGGTCCAAGTTGTTATTAACATAAATATTAACATAATTAAGTAGGTAACGTTAGTACACAGAACAAAAAACAACTATTTTTTACGCATAAATAGATGCAGCTATATACTCGTAATTTTGAGCCTTATAAGTAATATTTAGAACATCTTCCTTTAAACTTGGCCTTGTTTTAAAAACGAAGTCTTTATAACCTAAAAGTTAAATGTAACCTAATACAAATTCATTTTTACTAAAGTATAAAAATAAACGTACCTATTAAAAGTACACGCACAAAGAACTCTTTTGTGAAAGCATAAATTTGTTAGAGCGGAAAAACATTTATGCGAAAAGCATTAGTACTTTTCTGACTCTTTTTATTGGATGTCTGATTATGCTTACGAAAAACTTTTAATTGGTAGAGTATTTTTGAACAGCCTGTAACTTTTGTAGTTTCTATTTACTTACTGCTAATGGTTTCGATGGTTTTAAAAACACCAAGGCAAGCCGATCAAGGAAGTACTTCGCGATGTTCAATAACAGGCTTTACAACAATAACAATAATAACAATAACAGAAAAAACGCGTCAAATTGCATCCTAATCAACTACATCATTATTGCAGTTTATTGGGTTTTAAGATAAATAATAAATAAATAAATAAATAAATAAATAAATATTAGGGGACAATCTTACACAAATCGACCTAGTCCCAAACTAAGCAAAGCTTGTACTATGGGTACTAGACGACGATAAACATACTTATATAGATAAATAAATACTTAAATACATAGAAAACATCCATAACTCAGGAACAAATATTCGTGCTCATCACACAAATAAATGCCCTTACCGGGATTTGAACCCAGGACCTCTTGCTTCGTAGGCAGGGTCACTACCAACTAGGCTAAAGCGGTCGCTAAATAAGAATAGAAAGTTAAATTTATAAAGAGGCTTATAAAGACGGTTCGAAAAAGAAATACTTTTTTATTTATAATTCGAAAGGCCTTTGTACAAGTTTGTACTGGGGTCATTAGTACTTTTCTGACTCTTTTTGTCGTACACTGCGCCAGGGCTCGACACACACTTGGCCGTTTTTTCAAATATGTAACGTCAAGTTGTCTGTACGGATACACTACTACATTATAAAACGGGCTTTACTTAACACTTTCACAGTCCAGTGCCACATATAAGGCTCACAGCGACTAAGTTTCCCAGGTCTGTGCCCACATGTGGGGCACTAAGAATCAAACAGACGTGCATCCAGATTAGTACAATATCTTGTTTACACACTGAGCAAGACGTTAATGATTAAATTAATTTGCTGGACTTACCAGGAATTTTAAATTTGTATGGGACGGTGAACGTGAAAAACTACATTGTCCTTGGAGAAATGTGTTTTGCAACCATAGATTATTCAGCCTGCCTCGAACAAATGCGATTCCAATATATAAAACCCCGTTCACACCATCAACAACACCAGTTTATACGAGACCATGTGTACACGGCATTATCCCTTAGAGCATTAAGCGAAAGGAGGCGTCTCTCTCTCTGCCGAGCCTTATCCTTAATTTTCGGAAATTACGTGCAAAATTAATTATATTTGAAATTTGCCTTAAGGTTTACGGTGAAGGAATAGATCGTGAGGGAACCTGCGCGAACCTGCGAAGAAATCCAATAGCGTGTGTGAAGTTCCCAATCCGAACAGGGCCCGGGAGGAAACTACGGCCCAAGCCCTCTCATTCAGAGAGGAGGCCTGTGCCCTGCAGTGGGACTTTCATATAGACTGGGATGATGATGATGAAACGTACCAATGCTCGACACCTCAACTCCCAGTAGATGACACCCATCTGTCACCTCTCTTACTACCTATGACATAAAATTGAAGGTGCCATTGTATTGGGTCAGTCGCCAGTATCGAGCACAGGGACGTTCGTACCTTACCTTCGTCCGAGTCTTCCTGGCGGGTTAAATGTTTAAACTCATACCACGTTACAGCGCAGCGTGAAGGTAAGTGGAAGGTAACTGAACGTATTTTATTCTGAATTCGAACGCGAAAACCGCGCGTCGAGCTGTCAATTTGACAGCTCATGTGCCTGACAGCTCGACAGACGCTAACCAGCCAGTGATTTTTTTAAAAGAATTAAAATTGAAATAGTCACTGGTTTGTTTTTGTTGCATATTCTACGGAACAATAGCCTTGTTAAGAATTAATAATTAATTGTAAATAATATATTTAGGTGTGTGTGCTTTATTATAATTACATAGCATGTGTAATATTTTATTATTTAAGCGACTCTAAAAAACGATTTATTTAGTCAAATTTATGTATGGCATTGTGCTTAGTTATGCAAGTAGGTAGGTACTTAAGTTTTATTTTATTATTTGAGTGAATGTAATTTAAAGAATGTTTGAATGAATGAAGAGTATAGAAGTTTATTGTAATTACGTTACTTCTACTTTTTTATTTAAAATTATATAATTTAAAAATTTTCTAAGTTTATTTTACTTTCTAAGTATTTCGTTATTTAAAAACGGGAATATTTTTTACATCGAATTTTAAATTTAAAAGTGTTTTTATTTAATTTTATATTTTACCACTTGTACACTTATAATGTAAAAATGCACTTCACCATGTTAAACAGTAGGTACATTATGACAAAATGTTATAAAGATTTAATAAAATGTTTAAACAATATCACTGTTGTTTCATTGTTGCGTGTGTCATAGTTGTTTCAAATAGCGTCCACCGACCAGAAAACGCAGTGTAAGTAGGTCTCCAACAAGATGGAGCGACGACCTGGTTGAGGTTGCGGAAATGCGTTGGATGCGGATGGCACAGGGCCAATCTGTTTGGCGGGCCTTGGGGAGGCCTATGTTAGCAGTGCACGTCTTTCGGCTGAAATTATAATGATAATTATTGTTTGATTTAATGTGGGCCCGTTCCGGGAGCAAGACCAAATAAAAAAAACTGATTTCGCTGTTTCTTATTTCAGTAATTTCTATCCATCCAACTTATTTCTAGAAGAAACAGGTATCACAGATATTTTAACCCCGACACAAAAAGAGGGGTGATGTGTGATCGCTATGTGTGTGTGTATGGGTGTGTGTGTGTCTGTGTGCGTGTGTCTGTATGTCTGCTGTCTGTGGCGTCATAGCTCATAAACGGGTGAATCGATTTGAATGCGGTTTTTTTTATTTGAAAACTTGTTTCTTAACGATACTTCTTAGAGGTATTTCATCAAAACACACAGTGATCGGTTGCGGTACTCTGAAGATGAGCTCTCTGGGTGGGTTCGAAACGCGTCAGTGTAGTTTGGTGGTGGTGATGGTTGGGTTTGTGTGGTTTGTGTGTGTTCATACAGTGTGGAGGTGGAGGAACTGCATGAACATGCATTTTTTTTGCATAGACGCAGCTATCGTAAGGTCGCGGGTGAGCAAAGTAATTGTTTAGCTCATTAATATGGACCTCCGCAAAGTAACACCTTTCTCAATAATTTATTCAAAGAATCAAATTTTAATCGTGGACTAAAATAAATGTGCTATCATTATTTTATAAAAGGAATAGTTTAGTGTTGTCATTATACTGCAATTAATTGTGGGAGTAAAGCTAGCCGTTAAATAAGTTCAGTAAAAGAAAACTTCAACTAAGCACTTAGTATTACAATGAAAACCATTTAAAAATACTACGCTTAAGTCCACTTAAGTACTGAAAGTGTCAAGTCCTACTCCATACTATAATAATTATTAATGAAATAAATTGATATTTGGATATTTGGATGTTAAGATGTTTGAATGTTCGTTAGTCAATTACACTTTAACAAATTACAAAAATACAAATACAAAATCGTTTATTGACAAAAACTACATATTTACATTTTTGAGGATATCCATCAGTTGCCAAACTAGGCTGAGCCTGTATCTTGGCCATCTGCGAGTGCATTAAACAGAAAAAAAAAAGAAAAAATATTACATAAGTGTTATTATAAATCACGCTTTCAATTATACTACCTATACCTATTTACAGTCCTATACAGTAGGGTAAAGAAGGTTGGGGGATGTGTGTGTGTGTCTCTGTGTGAATGTGTGTGTGTGTGTCTGTGTGTGTGCGTGTGTAACGTATTAATAGATCTGAATGAAAATCAGAAATCGTCGGGTGACAAGCAAAAGTCACTAAGTACCAAATACCTACTTAAAACAAAGCTCGTATCTCAGTATGAAATAACTAACCAGATACGACTTTTTGAAGAGCAGGACAGAAATTTTAGTGAGTTTTGCTTGTCATCCGGCGAAATCATGAAAAAACAAACTACCGTAAGAATTCATACTTTTATCGTGCTGCGGGGTCGATGAATGAACTGTGTCAGTGTTGTGAGGATCTAGATCTGTACCGTTTAAAACCTGCTACAGTTAGAAATCATAATTGGGGATGTCTATTCTTTTGCAATGTATAGAAAATCGAAAACCATTTCGAGATAAATGCTTTTTAAATCGTTTTCTGTAGTTATTTAATTTTAATATTATGTAATGAATTTATTTTATAATAAATAAGCAATGACCTTCATTTGACATTGGTGTAAATTGCGTGACCGGTTCAAGTCGTACTTTTTTCTGTGTGGTTAGAATTCTTCACAATTTACGCGTGGATTATACTACGGAGTTTGATTTGGACCCGCTGTCTGACATCTAGCACTTTGTCAGTGCCAGTAAAGTGACACAGTGTATAGTGTACCACTACGCAAAAAATAATTAAAGGGGTTGCCTTATCGTACGCATTTAGATAGATTTAGAAATTTGGCATTGTGGGAGCCCTCAATTATAATCTGACGTCATCAACTAAAATAGTTTCAATAATTAATTTTGAAAAAAGTAGAGAACTAAATGACAAAATATAGAAATTAGTTAACTAATAATTGACTTTTCTATACAAAAAAAATATAAAAACCACTGGTAATTTTTTTTAGACATTCCCAATTATTTCATTAAATTTCTTTCCTGCTCATTCCGTGGCTTAGTTATGTCTTCTTTAATTTCATGTTTTTGACGTGACAACGTCTAATAAATCGATGAACGCCGGCTGCACGCACGAAAAAGGATGACTCAGTGTAACGTACATAACGCATTGTCCCGTTACGCTCGAGCCGATGAACGATCGGTGCCTCTACCATGAGTTCACACTAGTTTACGTGACCATACTCGCTAGCGAGGGCGTAAATTATTTGTATGGAGAATTGTACAGCGCCTCTAGCGGTCACTTACGGAAGTACAATTCTCCATACAAATCATTTACGCCGTCGCTAGCGAGTACGGTCAATGTAAACTGGACGGTGTTATGCAATACTATGTCAACCCTCTTGAACGCCGTTTTGAGAAAATCGTGTTTAAACATGAAAACAACATTTTTATCAAAATAAAACCTCTGTTTTAAAAATCATTGTCTTTGTACCTTTATTATAATAGTTACGTCGTTTGTGAAGCTATTTACAATGTAAAAGTCCTGAAAATAATAATAATAATAATAATAATAAATATTAGGGGACAATCTTACACAAATCGACCTAGTCCCAAACTAAGCAAAGCTTGTACTATGGGTACTAGACGACGATAAACATACTTATATAGATAAATAAATACTTAAATACATAGAAAACATCCATAACTCAGGAACAAATATTCGTGCTCATCACACAAATAAATGCCCTTACCGGGATTTGAACCCAGGACCTCTTGCTTCAAATACGTATAGTTATTTAATAAAATGCATATTTGATTATAGAAAAATGTCGAATCAACAATAATATGAGAAATAACGATTTAAGTCTCATGACACATTATAGCAAAATTCGAAACAAAGTTTTCAATTTGATCAGTTGTATTTCAAATAATTTGACACAGTATTGAAAATTGAGAAATGGTTAATAAAACTGAAACAAATCAGATAAAAGTGTCAAGAACAGGAAAACTCCGCTTACATTCAATACATATAATAAAGCAGTGGAAACCGTATGTATGTACATTGAATAAATTTATAAAAACAATAGTGTGCGCTGACTGACCGACAATGCACAGCTTAAACTAAATCTACGAGGGGCGTTCAATATAAAGTGAGAATGAGATGCAAACTCTTTCAATATTAGGAAATTAAATACTGGCCGGTAAAGCTAATCTATCTAGCTGATTGCTATGAAAAAAAAAAACTAACTGTCTTTTGTTTAAAAAAAATACGGTAATTTCTTTGCAATGCTATGGAGTACGTTAGCGAAAATGGAGAAAATTGAACTGCGCGCCGTTATCAAATACTTGTGTTTGAAAAATTTTTCTTCGGACCAAGTCAATTTGGATTTGCGGGACACTTTAGGGTCTAATGCTCCTCCGTATTCGACAGTCGCACGTTGGTGCGCCGAATTTAGACGTGGAAGAACATCGACAATGGACGACCCCCGCTCCGGACGCCCTACTACAGCAGTAACTGAAGAAATAGTAAATAGTAGTGGTAGAGCCATGTTGTAGCTAGCCGCTGCACCACGAATGAGCCGGCTCGTCCGGGGCAGTACCACCCTCTCACAGAACACCGGCGTGAAGCAGCAGTAATCCTGCTTGCGTTTCGTACGGTCAGTGAGAGTGCCGGGGGCCCAATACCTCACCCCTTCCCTCTTCCCCTCCCTCACCCTCTTCCCCTGTTCCCTTTCCTTTAGGGCCGACAACGCACTGGCATCGCGTAAAGCGCTGCGGGTGTCTATGGACAGTGGTGATCATTTAACATCAGGTGACCCACTAGTTCGTTTGTCAGGCCTTTCTAACATAAAAAAAACATAAAAAAAAAATTGTGAAAAAAGTCGAAAACTCAGTTTTGGCGGATCGTCGTGTCACGGTTCGTTTTATTGCTAAAAATGTAAAGATTTCAACGGGGAGCGTGCATAATATTTTACATGAACGCTTGGGTATGAAAAAGGTATCTGCGTGTTGGGTACCAAGAATGCTTACTGACACGCAAAAACAAACTAGACTAGAGATTTGTCAAGAAGCTTTGAACCTGATGCAGCAAGACCGGGAACTTTTTTTGGCGCGATTTATAACAATGGACGAAACATGGCTCCATCATTACGACCCAGGAACTAAACTGCAGTCTATAACATGGAAAAGGCCATCATCTCCAACTCCGAAGAAATTCAAGGTGAGCCCATCTGCCGGTAAGGTCATGGGCTCTGTTTTTTGGGATGGTAAAGGGGTATTAATGATTGAGTATCTCGAGCATGGAGCCACTATTACGGGCACATTATACGCCAAACAAATAGCAACATTGCGCAATGAGATCCGCGAAAAACGGAGAGGTAAACTCTCGAAAGTTGTTCTGTTCCACCAGGACAATGCCCCGGCACACAAGTCCGTCGTTGCAATGGCTGCAATTCGTGATGCTGGGTTCGATATCCGCATCCTCCGTATTCACCAGATCTCGCTCCCAGTGATTTCTACCTATTTCCGAGATTGAAACAATACCTGAGAGGCCAGAAATTTGAAGACGACGACGCGGTAGTCGCTGCAGTACAAGATTTTTTAAGTACTCAAGATGAGACCTTTTTTAAAAATGAAATTTTAAGTTTAGAAAAAAGATATGCTAAGTGTATTATGCTAAAAGGTGACTATGTCGAAAAATAAAATTACATTTAGTAAAAGTTGTTTATAACATACTCATTCTCACTTTTTATTGAACGCCCCTAGTACTATATAGACTTGAGATTTGCCATACATGTGCCTAGAGTAGCATACAGGTCCACTAAGGAAGCATTTTTTATATTTCCATGGGGTAGGACGATATCTAGGTATAGTTCGTTTTGGTCAACCATTCAGTCCTATTAATAGGAATAAACAGATAGACACTTCCGTTTAGTCCTATTAGTAGGAATGAACGGACAGAAAATTCTGTTTAGTCCTACTATAGAACTTAATGGACAAAAGTATTCGTTTAGTGCCACTAATAGAGCTAAACGGAATGACTACATTAGACAATCCACGCATTATATCCTATTTCTAGGCCGTCTGCCCTTCGGGCATCTGAAGAAACCTAACCTACCTTTTAATGTGGAAAAATTATCTAACTTGCCCTATTTCGTGCCAGAAGTATTGGGACTAAACGGATTATTTCGTCCGTTTTATCCTATTAAAATTCGTGCCAGAAGTAGTAGGACTAAATGCATTATTTCGTCCGTTTATTCCTATTAAAATTCGTGCCAAAAGTAGCAGGACTAAACGGATTATTTCGTCTGTTTAGTCCTATAAGTACTAGTAGGTCTGAATGGTAGACCAAAACGTTGTACGTGCGAATATAAACTTTGTTTGGTTCTTTGTTTGAAGGGGGTAATCTCTGAAGTTACTTACCTACTGAGCCCGTTCTAAAATTCTTTCTCCAATAGAAAGCTATATACACTATCCCTGATTGAAATAGTCTATTTTTTCTTCAGTAAAATGCAAAATTCTCGGGGGAAAAAAATTAGAAACTTTCAAGGCATGATTGATTTGGAATAACTTAAAGCCTTTATTCATTTGTAAAAAGTATGTTTTCAGGTTTCCTTTTGTTTTACAAGATCTAAGAGCAGAGCACGTGACCTCTTTAATTCGGGAACAGTATCTTAACGTAATACAAATTGTGTTGAAATTTAATATAATGATTTTTACACAACGTATTTTTTTATAAAATAAAGAATGGTAGCATAGAATACTAATGTTTCAATTTTTGCCATAATGCATCAAGGTATTTGAAAGCAAATTGAAAATACAAACGCTTTATAATGACAGTCAGATATATTTTGCAATAATCAATCAAGTTCTGTAATGTATGACCGGTTGGAAATAAACGTTAAAAATATAATTTTTCAATAATGTGTTAAACGAAACTGTTTATTTTATTCTGTTTTACTAATCGAAATATCAGTCGAATTACTTAAATATTATATTATTCACATTTATCAACGATGTTAACAATCTATCGATATAAACAAAATATATTACAATTGCCGTAACCTTTCAAAATCAAAGGTTAATTAACCTCGAAAGCAGTTTGATAAAAGCCAGTAAAATACCCAAAATTTTAACCCATCTTCAACGGGAATCGTTGAACATCACTTTAAAATTTATTTCTTTACAGTTTTTGTAAAACTAGATATTAGAGACTATGCTAATTAAATTTTTAACACGGCGCTTGTTTTTGACGCTTTTAAAAACAGTCCTGAACTGGATAATTCGAATTAAGCAATAATGTGTCAAGTCTCATGACCCTTTTTTCTCAAAACAGATGGCGTTTTAAACCAGAAATATTAGTGTTAAGGAACATGACACAATATTGTAAAATATTCTATAGTGGATTTAACTTATGTGTCAACAGTTTTTATCAATTTTTCAGTACTAAAACGATTCAATTCACTTAACACTGTTTTGATAATTGTAGTTTCTTGCATAAGGAAGCGATTGGTATCAATATCTCGTTTTTGGTGATTTTGTGGGTTGACACTGTATTGCATAACACCGTCCTACTAGTGTAAACTCATGGTAGAGGTACGGAACGAGAGCGCGGCACGAGCGAGCGAAAGGCACAATCGGCAAAAGTAAGCAATAATTTCATCAATGTTTTTTTATGACGTTGTCACGTTAAACTATCGTCCGTAAACCGACTTTACAGACAACCGGTTTTTTTTTTTTAAATTTTGGTCTGAATTATTCTTTCTTTTACTGTCTCCTATTTTTGTGCTTATCTGTGCATATCTGTGGAAACCTTTAATTGGCTTTATTGTTACATATTTCATAATTAATCTGTAATAGTGATTTTAAGCTGTTGGTTTCCAAATAAAAAGTGAATAAAATTTGGCGTACAGATAGATAAAAATCTACATTCAGAAATAGGGTACTCAATAGAGAGGATACTCATATTTGGTGCATTTTACTAAGCAGCAGAGTTCTGCTAAAACAAAAAATATATATTTTTTTTAATCTTTTGAATATGCGACCCCTTTACAATTTAGCGACCCCCTAGGTTCAAAATCGAAACAAAATGTAAGTCGACTTAAAATTGAAAATGATTGCTACTTGCCATTTTTTTACCCGGGCCCCCTGGATAAGGTTTCGAGACCCCCTAGGAGTCGCTACTCACAGTTTGAAAAACACTGTGCTAAAACATTAATAACTATAAATTGAAAATTTAAAAAACCCTCAACGCAATTAAGTCTAAGATCCCTTCCGCACCATACAAAAGAGCTGATAACTTTGAAACGGCTGAACCAATTTTGTTTCAACATGTCTAAGAACCATCGCCAAGAAACCTGCTTTCAAATAAAAAAAAACCGCAACTAAATCGGTTCCCGTTTAAGAGTTATGATGCCACAGACAGACACACAGCAGACAGACAGACAGACACACTCACACACACACACACACACACGCAGACATAGCGTCGTTGTTGCGGCGCGTGCGCGGCAGCGCCAATAGCATCATGGCCACTCTTGCAGAGAGGACCGATGGCCCATTCCTGCAGGCATGGGATGCCTTGCATCTCTCAGCGAGAGCTGAGTAGGACTTTAGTGTTTAAGAAGCGTTTTTTTTTATTTTTTTATTTGCATTTAATTTTATTTTTCTTTGTGTCTTAGCTTGATGTATTTATTTACTAACATAGGTTTATGGTTACAATTGTTGCTAACTCATTATGGATATTTAATGTCTGAAACAACTTCGAACCTATACAACTCGGTTTCGGCATAAAAGGAGGATGCGAGGCAGCCGTCCAAGCCTTGCGTACATATCTCTCCAACGAACCATGTGATGCACTGGTCAAAATTGATGTCAAAAATGCTTTCAACTCTATAAATAGAGACACCTTGCTGACAGAAGTCAAAAACAATGTCCCTGAGTTATACAATTACCTTCTCCATTGTTGTGCAGATCCCACTAGTCTTGTATACCGTGACAATGTTTTATCTTCAGAAGTGGGCTGTCAGCAAGGCGATCCTCTCGGGCCGGCAATCTTCAGTTTGGCTATTAACCCTGTTATTCAAAATTTAAAAAACCAAATTCAATGTCTGGTATCTAGACGACGGAACCTTAGGAGGTGATCTGGATACCTTACTGTCTGACCTTTCAACAATCAGATCCAAATTCCAAGCAATTGGCCTTGAGTTAAATTTTAGCAAGTGTGAACTTTATGTGCAAAATCCTGACTTAAATTTACTAGATTTAAAAACAAAATTTGATGCACTGACGCCAGACATTAAGATAGTAGACAGATTTTCTCTCAACCTCCTTGGGTCTCCTATTTTCGAAGAATCCTTTCCGAATTACATTTTAGATTCTATTTCTAAATTCAAAAGGTATGAAAGTCGTTTGCTTGAAATTAGTCCTCATTTCGCATTGACAATTTTAAAATTCTGTCTTTTCGTTCCAAAATTTACTTATGTACTTCGCTGCTGTCCATTCACTAAATTCAAAATTTCACTGTCACAAATGGATGACTTAATCAAAGCGAACCTGGAATCAATTCTGAACATTCATCTAAGCGAAGAATCCTGGACTCAATCCCTTTGGTGGCTGGATTCCCTTTGGTGGGATAGGGATTCGCAAAATTTCTTCTATTTCCGCACCAGCTTTTTTGTCCTCCGCCCATAGCTCGGCAGATCTCATAGGTAAAATCCTGAGGGCTTGCCCTTTAAACTATGAGACTGCGGGTTTAACGGAGGCTAAAAATGATTGGTCTATTGCCTGTCCGGGAAAGAATTTCCCAGAAAATTTAAAATTTCAAAGGTCCTGGGACGACATTCAGTCAAATTTGACTTATGAATTCCTTCTGAGCCGCAGCACGGGCTCTCATCGTGCCAGACTATTGGCTGCTGGTACGAAGGAAGCCGGCTGCTGGTTGCACGCCTTTCCATCAGCCAACACTGGTACTTTTCTAGAGCCCGATACTCTCAGAATTTCCATCTGCCTGCGACTTGGAGTAGCAGTTTGCGCACCGCATAAATGCCCCTGCGGCTTTGAGGTCGACGCGCTGGGACACCACGGCCTTTCGTGCCAGAAGAGCTCGGGCCGCTTCTCTAGACACTCTGCTATCAATGACATTATCCGTCGCTCTCTTGCCACCGTCAATGTGCCTGCGTTACTGGAGCCATCGGGCATCGCCAGAGATGATGGCAAGAGACCAGACGGAATGTCATTGATTCCGTGGAAATTGGGTCGTGTGCTAGTGTGGGACGCTACTTGTGTAGACACACTGGCTCCGTCCCACATCCGCGGAACAGCAAATCAAGCTGGTGCAGCAGCAGAAGCGGCAGAAAAGCTTAAGAAAAATAAATACAAAGGTCTTGGCTCTGAATACAACTTTGTTCCATTCGGGGTTGAGACCTTTGGTCCGTGGGGCTCCAGCGCTAAAAGTCTTTACAAAGATATTTGTAAACGGCTTTGTGACACTACAGGAGACCAAAGAGCTGGCAGCTACCTCGCACAACGTATCAGCATTGCTATACAGCGAGGTATTGCTGCCAGTGTCTTTGTGACACTACAGGAGACCAAAGAGCTGGCAGCTTCCTCGCACAACGTATCAGCATTGCTATACAGCGAGGTAATGCTGCCAGTGTCTTTGGGTCCATGCCGCGGGGGGAACCTTTTGTTAATTTTATTTAGTTTTAGTTTAAGTTAGTTTTATTTTATTTACAGTTATAGTATTAATTTATTATTGTTATTTTCTCTTAATATTTGTAAATCAGAAAATAATAATAAATGAATAAATAAATATTTTTATGTCTGAAATAAATTATTATTATTATTATTATTACAGCAGTCAAACTTAAAACACCCCTCTTTTTGTGTCGAGGGCGTAAAATAATTTTACACGCTTTTCTTACTAAATTGCCTGTTCCATAATTGAGCCTCATTTCACCATTTCAACTCGTGTGCCACTTTGCAAAAAAGACATAACAAATGCATTCAACTGACAAAGACACAGCAGTGACTAATCTTTTCCGCGTTAAGCTGTTACATGTTCGGAAAGAGAGGAACTGAACAATCTTGATACATATTATGTTACTATAGTAGTTCCAATCATTTATTTTCTCGATGACAGATCTTGTTATAATGTTGTGACCAAATAAGTGATCAGTAGATAGGATATCGATCCAATTTTATATATACGAATACCTAGTACTACTAGCTGATTTACGAATCAGAGATGATGAATAGCACTACCTATCTATACTTATATTAGTTATATTATAAAGAGGAAAGATTTATAAGTTTGTAATGAATAAACTAAAAACTACTGGACAAACAAAAAATATTTCACCATTAGAATGCTACATTATTCCTGAGTAAAATAGGCTATTTTTTATCCCGGGAAAAAATTACAACGCGTACAAAGTCGCGGGAACACATCTAGTTCAATATATACAATACCGATACAATATCGATATTTCAATCATAACTTCACTATTTGTATTGCCATAGAATGTAACTTTATTAAAACGTTTATTGTTTATCGTACTTTAAAAAAAATTTACTGCATATAAGTGTACTCAATTTGTCTTAGATGAATATATGGGATCAATCAAGGAGCAAAATTAGGCAGTTGTCGTATTTTTTATACCTCGCATTTAAAAGTTAATTTTTGCGTAAAAAACGCAGTTACGTTCTACGGGAGCTGTCATCGAGAAAATAAATGATTGGAAATACTATAATATTACCTTCACCTTTTTTTTTCACCTTCGCTTGTCGCTATATTGGTGAAAATGCACATTATCGGCTACGAGCGCAGCGTCTAGCATGCGCTGCCGCTAGGTATATTACTTACCAAGTCCAGCCTTTTATTAAATACCTAACTATGATTTTTAAGCCGGGACACCATGCATCAAACCGGGACATGTCCCGGCGTACCGGGACGTATGGCAACCCTAATACGTACACCTACCTGAGACGTGACCGCTAAGGGCGCATTCAAATTTGCGGCAAAGTGCCGCGCGGAGGCAGCGCGTCTGCAGCGCTGCGGCCGCGCTGCTTTGTAAATCCATATAAATAAAAAACACGCGATTGCAGCGCTACACCCGCGCATTAATTCATCGATCGACTAGTGATGTGCAAGAACAAAAGAAGAGAGCAGTGTTTGTTCGTCAGAGTCCATCGTGAAACTATGTACAACACTACAATTCTCAAACCTAGCGACAGCAGCGCGGCCGCAACACTGCAGACGCGCTGCCTCCGCGCGACACTTTGCCGCAAATTTGAATGCGCTCTAACGATGGGCCTCATAAGAAAGCTCAAAGTCACTTAGAGGGCGATGGAGAGGGGAGGGGAGTTTCTCTGCGGGATCGGATTAGAAATGATGAAATCCGCGCAAGAACTAAATTCTTGGATATTGCTGGAAGAATCGCCAGACTTAAGTGGCAGAAGGCAGGGCGGAAGACGCAGTGTAGGTAGGTCTCCAACAAGATGAAGCGATGACCTGTTTAAGGTTACGGGAACGCGTTGGATGCGGGTGGCGTGGGATCGATCTGTTAGGCGAACCTTGGGGAGACCTATGTTAAGCAATAGAAATAGTTAGTTTAACCATTTTTTTAGGGTTCCGTAGTCAACTAGGAACCCTTATAGTTTCGCCATGTCTGTCCGTCTGTCTGTCCGCGGCTAAGCTCAGAGACTGTTAGTACTAGAAAGCTGTAATTTGGCATCAATATACATATATATCAGTCACGCCGACAAAGTTATTGAATAAAAAAAAAGTAAAAAAAATTTTTTTAGGGTATCTCCCATAGACGTAAAGTGGGGGTGATTTTTTTTTCTCGGCTAACCCTATAGTGTGGGGTATCGTTGGATAGGTCTTTTAAAATCATTGTGGGGTTGCTAACATGATTTTTCTATTCAGTGATCTGTTTGCGAAATATTCAACTTTAAAGTGAAAATCTTCATTAAAATCGGCCGTCCCCCCCTCTAAAATCTAAACTGTTGGGTGGAAAATTTTGAAAAAATTCAGAAGGGTAGTAAATACGGGGTTATTTGTAATTCACTAGCATCCTTTAAACCCTGAACTCCTACTGCTTAAACAAATGTTTTTTGTTTTACGACTTTTTAAAATGAAGCACTTTTTTTCCCATACAAATACACAGAGTATCGTAAAAATAAGAGGTAATCCCAAATTTTAAAAACGTTATTTCACCAAAAATATTAAGTTATGACAAAAGCCGTAAAAACAAAAAACATTTGTTTAAGTGGTAGGGTTTAGGGTTTAGGGTTAAAAGGATGCTAGTGAATTACAAATAACCCTGTATATCAAATTTACTAGGAAAATTATAGCGGCTAAGATTGCTTGGAAATTATTTTGTAGTTTAAGAGTAAATAGTAGCCTAAGGTTTAAAACATACCTAAACTTGGATGATTCCGTACACATACGAAATCCTTAGAAAAATATTACTTGATTTTTTCGTAATGGCTACGGAACCCTACCTTGGGCGTGTCCGACACGCTCTTGGCCGGTTTTTATTAATATTCATATACCAAAACGTTTTAGTCCTACTATAAAACGCCAAACGGATCCGACAAGTTTTACCCCCACTTTCTTAGGAGAAAGTCATTGCTCACTTCACACTAAATTAAACTCTATCCATTTGTAATACAGTGGTATTCTAAAACCGATTTTTGGGGTCATTACACTATTTGATTGCATAATATTTTTGTATGTTTGTCGGTCAGTATTGTGGTTTGTAAATATATATGAGTCATCAGTGTCATGACGATCAAGATCATCGAACTTTGGGTGATAATAAAATCACCTTTGACCCAAAAAAAACACAACTTTTTTTAAATGCTATGTCGTAGGTTTGGTTGGCGGTTACGTACTTTTAACCGACTTCAAAAGAGGATTAGAATGTTTGTTACCTCAGATCTCCGTATTTGTGAATCGATTTGGAAAGGAGAGCTAAAATCTAAGAAGAAGAATGGCATTAACACTACGTGGAAAAGCTTTGTAAGCTATTTCGCACCACGAAAAATTTTGCCATACAATAATGATCGTTACGCAGAACAGATGGCCGTTGGGGGCCAAAAGTTCTGGAATGGAGACCACGGACTGGCAAGCGCAGCGTGGGACGTCCACCAACGAGATGGACGGACGATTTGGTGAAGGCCGCAGGTTCAGAGTGGATGCAAGTCGCTTCTAACCGTAATGATTGAGCATCAATGAGGGAGGCCTATGTCCAGCAGTGGGCGTCCTATGGCTGAAATGATGATGATGATGAATGATCGGTATTAACCTTTAATCTGTAACGTCATTGTTTTTGGTTGTCTTTGAAAAATGGACTAAAATAAAATAAAAACATTCCAGTAGCTACAAGAGGGTGACATTTCAATTAAACAATCAATCATCGCCAGTTAAATTATATTAAAGCTCATACTTACTTAGGTACTTAATGATGCTGTGCAAATGCCTGTCACATTGCAATCCTGTCATAATCAAGTCTTGAAACAACATGCACGTACTAGGGGCGTTCAATAAAAAGTGAGAATGAGTATGTTATAAACAACTTTTACTAAATGTCATTTTATTTTTCGACATAGTCACCTTTTAGCATAATACACTTAGCATATCTTTTTTCTAAACTTAAAATTCCATTTTTAAAAAAAGGTCTCATCTTGAGTGTTTAAAAAATCTTGTACTGCAGCGACTACCGCGTCGTCGTCTTCAAATTTCTGGCCTCTCAGGTATTGTTTCAATCTCGGAAATAGGTAGAAATCACTGGGAGCGAGATCTGGTGAATACGGAGGATGCTTAAGGATATCGAACCCAGCATCACGAATTGCAGCCATTGCAACGGCGGACTTGTGTGCCGGGGCATTGTCCTGGTGGAACAGCACAACTTTCGAGAGTTTACCTCGCCGTTTTTCGCGGATCTCATTGCGCAATGTTGCTATTTGTTTGGCGTGTAAAGTGCCCGTAATAGTGGCTCCATGCTCGAGATACTCAATCATTAATACCCCTTTACCATCCCAAAATATAGAGCCCATGACCTTACCGGCAGATGGGCTCACCTTGAATTTCTTCGGAGTTGGAGATGATGGCCTTTTCCATGTCATAGACTGCAGTTTCGTTTCTGGGTCGTAGTGATGGAGCCATGTTTCGTCCATTGTTATAAATCGCGCCAAAAAAAGTTCCCGGTCTTGCTGCATCAGGTTCAAAGCTTCTTGACAAATCTCTAGTCTAGTTTGTTTTTGCGTGTCAGTAAGCATTCTTGGTACCCAACGCGCAGATACCTTTTTCATACCCAAGCGTTCATGTAAAATATTATGTACGCTCCCCGTTGAAATCTTTACATTTTCAGCAATAAAACGAACCGTGGCACGACGATCCGCCAAAACTGAGTTTTCGACTTTTTTCACAATTTCTTCAGTTACTACTGTAGTAGGGCGTCCGGAGCGGGGGTCGTCCATTGTCGATGTTCTTCCATGTCTAAATTCGGCGCACCAACGTGCGACTGTCGAATACGGAGGAGCATTAGACCCTAAAGTGTCCCGCAAATCCAAATTGACTTGGTCTGTAGAAAAATTTTTCAAATCCAAGTATTTGATAACGGCGCGCAGTTCAATTTTCTCCATTTTCGCTAACGTACTCAATAGCATTGCAAAGAAATTACCGTATATTTTTTTAAACAAAAGACAGTTAGTTTTTTTTTCATAGCAATCAGCTAGATAGATTAGCTTTACCGGCCAGTATTTAATTTCGTAATATTAAAAGAGTTTGCATCTCATTCTCACTTTATATTGAACGCCCCTCGTATGTAGGTAATGCAAAGGCATATTTAATTTTTTATTAGCCTGATATAGTGTCCCATTTGGGCAAAAGCTCTTGACCTCCACAACTCCCGGTCTGGTGCAATATCAGGCCAGACCTTTGCATACACGTCCAAGCCGTCCCGCCATCTCCTTCTATCTCCTTCTTGGTCTGCGTCGCCGTCGCTGGCCTTCCTCCGGCACCCACCAAGTAACTGTGAGCCCATCTTTGCAAAGTCATATTAAAACAAATAATTATCACACACACACACACACACACACACACACACACACACACACACACACACACACACACACACACACACACACACACACACACACACACACACACACACACACACGCTCACCCATACACACACACTCATACTTACGCGCGCACACACGTACACATCTCAATTTAGTTCATATCTGGTTTAGTATAAATTTAAGTATTGGTACTATTAATTTCGTTAATTAATTTCTTTATAAAAATCGTTTATGATTGTACACTTAGATAATATAACTGGCATGATCGGTCGGGGTCGGGGATGTCTATGTGCTCTGCTCCTTGATATGTATGATTTAAATTAACTTCAAACAATAGATTGTAGCAACGGGGTGGCAGAGTGTGACAATGTCTCCGACTTTGATTTTGATTTTATTTCTTGTGAATAGATGAGCGGGACCTCCTGATACAGGTATTTTATACCTACTAGGAGGACTCAAACACCATGTAATTTACTGATTTGTTTTTACCTAATAAACGATTATTATTATTATTATTATTAATTATTGACCCAATCCAATCATAGCTCTGCTGTTAAAACTTCATTTTTCTCTTGGGGATACCCCAGTGGCCAGTGTTAGGCAATGACGGATCATGATTATTTCGACAGTATGAAGGTTTGAGGGATGCCATGAACTGGATTATGAAACCAGGATCCAAACGGACGGAGAAGGAGATGGTCAAGTTGTATAGAGGCGGCTTCTGTTGAGAATAAATAAATAAATAAATAAATATTAGGGGACAATCTTACACAAATCGACCTAGTCCCAAACTAAGCAAAGCTTGTACTATGGGTACTAGACGACGATAAACATACTTATATAGATAAATAAATACTTAAATACATAGAAAACATCCATAACTCAGGAACAAATATTCATGCTCATCACACAAATAAATGCCCTTACCGGGATTTGAACCCAGGACCTCTTGCTTCGTAGGCAGGGTCACTACCAACTAGGCTAAAGCGGTCGTTAAAATTAGAATACATACATCTAATATATAAAAATCTCGTGTCACGGTGTTTGTTACCGAACTCCTTCGAAACGGCCTGGCCGATTTTTATGAAACTTTTTTCTCTACACTCGGTAGGTCTGAGAATAGGTCGTAGGCTATTTTTTATCCCCCCCCCCCCCATTCTTCACGGACGGAGTCGCGGGCAACAGCTAGTAATAATTATAACGATACGACACTATACGAAATTATTCTCATTTCAAATTAGACTTTGTTTTAAAAGAACAACAGGTTTATTTTTGAATTTAAAATAATTTCGTATAGTGTCAGTATAGGTATAAATAAACGTACGCTATTATATTCTGACATACGCGAAAGATGGTCGTATGGATGTTTATTACTCTTTCACGCTAAAAAGGTTTGACAGGTTCTGATAAAGTTTGGCACGCATATAGTTTATAAACATATCATTTTAGGATAAGTAGTTTTAATTCGGAAAACTTTCTGCGAGCGATAAACGAATTATTCGCAGAAGCAACAGCAACAGCTTGTATAATAATAATATAGCTGAGGAGGTTGTTTGTTTTAAGGCTCCACAGGACTTCTAAAAGGTGGAATAATAAATTAAATACCTATATCATAGGAAAATTGAGAGCAATTAATGTACTCCCAAACTAAGCAAAGCTTGTAATGTGGGTACTAGGCAACGGACAGTCATCCAAAACAATTCACTTAACTAATGCAAAAGCAATCCAAAGTCATTTAAAAATATGTAACATACAAAAATGACATGGGTGTCGAAACATATTTCATCATAATTATATCTAGTTTTTACAAGAACGGATGGGTTAAGTACTTACAATTAGTTCAAAACATGAAAGAAAGAAACTCGATGTTCTATTTTTGAATAGAATACATAAACAGTTCACATTTCCATACAAAAGTTACTTTTTAGTGCGTAATATAAATTTAAAGAGTCCGTCTCCATACTATTTCGTTCAAAATACACAAAATGCTCACTGGGATACCCCAGACCATGTTGCGCTAACTTCATTCAAATTCGAAGGCCCAACAAACAACCACAACCTTATTACCTCCGTATAAAGTTGTAAATCCTGTAAAGTTTACATTAAACCAAAACCGCAAGCTGTATAAGTGCAAGTAAATTACGCCAAAGTAAATTGTACTCTATAGGAAACTGAGAGAGTTGCTTATTGTAAAGTGTTTGTATTACGGTTGGGTTGATACAATACGGATCCAAGAAGTTTATGCAATTCTTATGTTGATATTATATAAGGTTGTTTGAGGCTAAACTGTTCACTCTTGCTTGTATCTTTCAGTGCACTGAACGTGGACTAGATTTGGTCAAATTATATCAGGTAAGTGTTACGTGAAAGTGATTTTATGACAAACTAAATTATGACATTATTAGGTGTGTTAATTTACGAGTATTGGTGACATAATTACATTATTTGAACTTCGAATAAGCTTTTAATGGAGAAGGAAAACATCGTGAGGAAACCTGGACATACCTACGAAGAAATGCAATGGTGCGTGTGAAGTTCCCAATTCACACGAGGCCCGCGTGGGAACTACGTGCAGTGGAACGTATAAAGGCTCAGATGTGGAATCTAATAATATTCAAACTTTTTATTTCTTCATTTAGTCTAACAACACACCGAAAATTTAATGTTTAGAAGTAAACTCAATATCAAATGTTATCAAAATTGGAAATGTTTTAGAAATAAACTTAAATGAAAAGCATTATGCTTCAATCAATTAAAAAGCAATTTTTCAACTTAATTCACCTGACTCCATAAAAATCGTATACATATTATTTCGTGGCTGCCAAAGAGAAAGTCAAAGTCCTGTTTTGTATAAAGAGCACTGACTTTTTAGGTCAAGATCATGCACGTACTAACTATTACGCAATGGATGCGACATTGTTATGTCACTGAGCTCGTTACGTCGCGAGTGCAATGTATTTTTACGCTTCTAATTTTGAGTAAATGCACAGTGTAAATGAGATATATTATGGCCACAATAACATTCTTGTACTGCGGTTTAGTTGTCATAATTAGTCTTACAAGTTTTTTGTTTCTTTCAATGACTATAATAAAAAAAAGGCTAAAATTAAAACTGATAAAATAAGAAAGTCGTTTTTTAACACATGTGATTTTTTTTAGGAATTGTTATCTATGTGAAGAACATGCAAATATCGGTAGGTTTTTCAAGTAACACTAGATAGCTTAACCCCTGCTATGAGGGGAGTAAATAAAATCATACATTCTAGTCGCAACTGTTTCATATAAATCCAATTATGCATATTTAAAAAAATACAAAAATAACGGCTTAAATTGGACACGGATCCGTGTCTTAAGCATACGAGGGGTTAATGTATCTTTTTAACTAATAAGTAGGGAGAGGCCAAATAATTCGACCATGTTAAATGGTAGGTAACCATAATTATTATAAAACGACTGACACGGAAATTATTCTTGCCATTGTATGGTCTCATGTCACAAGGGAAATCTTTCATACTAATTTTAACTATAGTGTAAATCTTCCCAGGTGAATTTTTCGCTTCGAGCCATTACATTAAATTTGAACCTTAATACTATGACGATACCGTTTGTTTTGAAAGATAAGGGCTCGAAGCAAAAAATTCACCTGGGAAGATTTATACTATACCAACGTTGAAATACGCTTAAAATGTCCAACTTTATGAACTTCACTTGAATTTGAGTTTCTATTGTGTTTGAAGATTTTCGGAGTTAATTAATGGGATGTACTTTTAATGATGTCCCAATATTACAGCGTATATAGTCGCTGTAAATCGTTATCGATGACAGTTTACATTTTGCGACTATTTAACCCTGGCTTAGCACTTAACTTGGAGTTACAAAGATAACTCAGGTCTGTGCAAGTCCGCCTTAGTCAGCAAGAACACACAACGTATCGCCTGTCCTTTAACGTGGAATAAAAATGGGGTTTCGATATGCCGAATCCAAAGCCAACTTCATAGATCGATGACACTAATAGAGCAGTCAAATCACGCGCAGCGCTCTGACGCATAAAATGGAGCGGGTGATTAATTTTTTAAGCCTTTTAGAAAAAGTTGTTTATGCCGCCATTACGGACGATCGTGACTCAAAAGCTTTTGTGATGCTTCGGAATTAATTTAAAACTAGGCTCTCAAACAGAGGATCGTGGGTTCGAGAGATTCGAGCCCGGTCTCGCACCTCTGAGTTTTTCGGACTTAACTTGAGAAATTACATTTCAAATTTACCGTGAGCTTACGATGATGGAAATGTTTTCCATGAGGAAACTTGCACACGCCTGAGAAGAAATTCAATGGTGTGTGTGAAGTTCCCAATCCACAATGGACCCGCGTGGGAACTACGGCGCAAGCTCTTTCATTTTGAGAGAAGGCCTGTGTGCTGCAGTGGGACGTGTAGGTATATCATCAGATCAGGCTGACGATGATGAGTTGATATCATGTCTGTCATTTAATCCGTTGCTCCTTTTTAGGGTTCCGTACCCAAAGGGTGCCAAAAAGGGACCCTATCACTGAGACTCCGCTAGTTGTCTGTCTGTCTGTCCGTCCGTCTGTGTGTCACAGGACTCTATCTCTTGAAACATAATAGCTAAACACTTGAAACTTTCACTGATTATGTATTACTGTGGCCGCTATAACAACAAATAATAAAAAATTAAATAAAGTTTAAAATTAATTAAAGAGGGCTCCCACTAACCAATATAAAATGATCCCACGCTCTGGACATTTTATTCAGAAGTGACTCTGCAAACACTGGATTATTATTATAGTTACGGCGGTTTACGGTATATATTTTGATAATGCCTAAAAATTTGTACGGAACCCTCGGTGCGCGAGTCCGACTCGCATTTGACCGGTTTTTTTATTTAGAGGCTAGCAGCAGCTACCTCAAAAGTTAACAGTTTAGACATGACCCTAATAAAAATTGTATTTTCTGGTTATTATGTCAAGTCACTTTATTTTATCTACCTAGATCGACACAATCACAATAGACCGTGTTCGAACCATAAATAGAAAATCGATATGCTCCACTTGATCACAATTTGTAGGGATGTAGGTCTGTGGGATTTGAGAATAAATGATCGGAAAAAGCTTCCTAATGGCGTCTCTATTTGTTTTATGACCTTGATGGTGCTTCGATTTGGTGTAGGAAGGTTTTAGTGACGTCTTTGTTGGTAGAAAATCATTTTTGTTAACACTGGCTGTTACCCGCGACTCTGTCTGCAAATAATAGGGATGTTGACGCCATTAAAAATAATTCGAAGACTCGACTCCAGTAACAAAACGCTTTATACACGCTTTATATACGCTTTAAACGCTTTAAACGGCTTAACGCCCCGACAACCAGATTAATTTTCGACTAACTGCACAATTTTATTTCCTGTTGCCTTAAAACAAATAAATAGTTAGTTGATTGAGTTCACGAATATGTGACGTCATAAGTTGCTATTACCATTCAAACTCTATGGGTGAATTGTGAATTGTCAGCTCATAAAAAGTACGTCAGTTGATTGGTGGTCTCAACATCCCTATTGTTAAAAGCTATCCTATATCCTGTGAAGGTTCTCAAATTATCTTCGTACCTACCAAATTTCATCTGTACAGCGGTTTAAGCGTGACAGACAAAGCTACTTTCGCATTTCATCATCACCATCATCATCATCATCATCATCATCATCATCATCATCAACAACAACAACAATGAAAGTGAGAAGCACAAAATGTGTTTTATGGCTTCAAGGATATTTTTTTTTGTTTACAGAGTTCCATATTTTTTACTTTACTATTTTGATTTACTATAATTCTCAAATATTTTTGCGTGGATCATTAATTAAACCTAATTGTTACTTGCTTGTCGTTTACTACGCAATTTTTTTTCTTTTTGGTAGGTACGTAATTTGAAAACTTTTTAATTTGAAAAAGTGTTCATACATATACCAACGTATTTATTCTATCCTCTACCTACAGAAATGGATAACCTTTTTAAACCAAACACATTTTGTTATTTTTTGCCGTCTACTTACGAGCATTGAGTCAAAATTGTTTTCCTTTTTTAACAATTTCGCGCCATTTTTAGTCTGGACTATTGAGTCATTATTGCTTCCGCTTCCACATTGTAAAGTCATCCCAATTTAAACCTTCGTAATAACTATTAGAGTTCGTTTCCATTTAACTATAAAATCATGTCCAAGACGTGCCGTTAGTTTACACTCCAGCGCATTCGACAGTTAAAATTATCAACCAAAATCAAACTTAACGGCAGTAGTAATTGAGTTCATTTTACTTTGTACCTTAAGTCCAGCTCGAAGAGTTCTACTTTCCTTCAAATTTTCCCGTTAGCTATGTCGGCTGCTTCACTCTGATTGGACGTTCCAGCTGTCACGCATTTCAAGCACAGTGCATTCAGTAGGAAAGCTAAGATAACAAAACGGACTCTTGTCGCCCATGAAATTAGGGTCATTGTCGTATGTGTTTTTGGGACAGTATTGAAAAGTGTTTTAAGTTCATTTAATACGGAAACAGAGTTCGCGTTAAACGCATTTTGAGTTGTCATTTTGAAATGGTTTCGCAAGGAATTATGGACTTTAAAGTCTTAAGGATAGAGAAGTTTTAATGTGTTTGAAACTTTCTGTTGAAATTTTGGTGAAACACTAGAAAGTTATGGTTGGGATAGTGTTATCATCTTATCAGTAATAACATGATTTGAACTGTGAAAAATGCTGTGAGTTTTTTGTTTTATTTAAATTTTAGTACTTAATAAGTAATAAGCTTATAATAGATTCAAGCGAGCTGAAAGTTGTTTGTTTCTGTTTGATTGACTCATGAGAAAATTATCCTCTTATTTATAAACGCTTGTTAAGCTAATGGTCGCTTAAAATTCTTATGTGTAACATCTGGCACCTTAATATTTGCCTCTGTCAGACAAAACATATATTATGCTTTGCTACAATCATATAAATGGCGTATTTATAACTTTTTTTGACTAAAGGAGGTTATTTTATTTAGGTATGTGATTAGATCGTTAATAGTACTGTTTCGTTTTTATTACAAAAAAACGTTAGTTGCCGTTCTGAAAAATATTTCATAAATTACAACGCGACATAATTTTCTAATAAGTAAGTAATTAATAAAATCCTACTGCAATCGTATTATTATCACAACATAAATTCGCTGTCATGCTAACTGTCGTACTGAAAAAACCATTGCGGGGTTGCTAACATGATTTTTCTATTCAGTGATCTGTTTGCGAAATATTCAACTATAAAGTGAAAAATTTCATTAAAATCGATCGTCCCCCCCCTCTAAAATCTAAACTGTTGGGTGGAAAAATTTGAAAAAATTTAGAATGGTAGTAAATATATTATATTTACAAGTAAAATTATAGCGGTTAAAATTGCTTGGGAATTATTTGTAGTTTAAGAGTAAATAGTACCCTAAGGTATAAAACATACCTAAACTTGGAAGATTCCGTACACATACGAAATCCTTTGAAAAATATTACTTGATTTTTTCGTAATGGCTACGGAACCCTTGGGCGTCATCCCAAGCCATCTTGGGCGTGTCCGACACGCTCTTGGCCGGTTTTTTAGATCTAGTTTAGTTTTTAATTTAGTTTGTAATATTTAGTATTATTTCTGTTTATTGTTTTATTTTACATTGAATGTCTAACTATTTAATAAATAATAGATCTTATATTAAACATCCAAGACTCAAAAGAATGTAATAAAAATCATAAAAACGAACTATAAAATTTGTGCGAGGAAGCTGCCAGCTCTTCGTTCCCATATGACCTCACGGACTAAAGGGTCTCGACACCGAATATATCATAGTATCTGCAGTTACAAAAAAAAGGTTATATTAAAAATGTTTTTTAACAACCTCTTATTTTTATCCTATGTTTTTTTATGATAGGACATGCCAGTTTATTTATGAACTCTTTGATCTATTTTTATGGTTCCTGTATGTATCGTTTTGATCTCAATTTACTTTTTATATCAGTCGCTGCGTAGGAGTAAGGAAGGGAGGCAGAATTGGCGTAGTTACCTCAATACTAATGTTACGTTAAATTATGTTTATTTTTTCTTATCTTATATTCAAACTGGATGATTAGGGGGAACGTATAAAGTTTAAAACGAATAATGGACGAAATACATAATGGTCATAATATATACTAAAATTTTCTATGAAACTATTGATAAAACTAACTTTTTTAATGGTTTAATCTACAGATTGGTTTAGGTTAGGTTAGGTTTATTTTATGAAAATCCTGTAAAGTTGATAATTTCCATGAAAATTGCATTATATCAAATGACCATTATGTATTTCGTCCTTTATTGATTTTAAACTTTATATATTTTGATACGTATCCAACTTGCTTTTCTCGCAACTTCATTCAGGTAGATGAACAATAAATAGACTGTTTCTTATCCTCAATTTCGAAAAATCACTTTTATGTGCTCCACTTGTACTATATCGTCATCATCATTATCCCAGCCTATATTATGTCCCACCGCAGGCCACAGGTCCCTCTCAGAATGATAGAACTTAGGCCGTAGTTCTCACGCGGGCCCAGTGCGGATTGGGAACTTCATATACACCATTGAATTTCTTCTCAATGTGTGTCCAGGTTTCCTCACGATGTTTTCCTTCACTACATATACTGTTCTGCGTACTATATGTCTGCTAAATTTAAAATCTCTAGCTTCATTGGTTTAAGTTTAGGCTGTACATTGTCTGTCCTTCAGCCAGCCACGGTACTGTTTTATAATATAACACACACACAGTCTCGTGAAATTTTAAGGCCACGACATTTATCAAGATGCTCTCTAAGATATTAAGCTCATTAGGCATCGCATCAAATTTACGTTATTTTTAGTAGTATAAATGCGTTAAATATAATATGTTTTTGAGATCTTGGTAATAAACATTATACATTGACATTAACTGTTACACTTACCTACAGTATAAGTACCTACCGGGTAAGCCCATTAGATGGCTCAAAATGGGTGACTCTGATACTTTTAGTCTCAAACAGTTCTTTCTATAACTTAAAAGGCAAAGTACCCATTCCATTTCTAAATTTATTCTTTATCTTTCCAGATACACGATCTGATATGGCGACTTGGTGGACCCTGGTGGTGGTAGCCACCCTTGCGCTGCAGACGCAAGCAGATGGGGGATTCCGGCTGCCCGACCAGCCGCCCAAAGAGGAAGCGAGAGAGGAGGGGAGGTCGCTCCACTTCGCAGGGGATCGGGGAAGAGCTGTAAGTTTTAAAACTCTCATTTTCTGAAGAACTGATGGCCGTTGGGGCTTTTGGGGTATTAGTTCTTAAATGGAGACCACGTGACGGCAAATGTAGTATAGTTATGTTATCATCATCATACCAGCTGTCCCACGTATGTATATTATTGTATATAGTCCCACTGCGCACAATGCTCCTCATAGAATGAAAGGGCTTGGGCCGTAGTTCCCACACAGTGCGGATTGGAAACTTCACACATTGAATTTTTTCGTTGGTGTGTGTAGATTTCCTCATCATGTTACTTCACCTTAAACGTCGTAGTGAATTCCGAAAAACTCGGAGTTGTGACCCACGCCCTTCTGCATGTTAGCTACCACGGTTATATAGGGCGATGAAGTTAATAAATTAATAAGGCAGCGGGCAGGTATTGGAGGAAAGCTGGAAAGCGAGCTCAGTGGCTTGCCATGGGAGAGACCTATGTCCAGCAGTGGACTGTTGCAGGCTGATGATGATGAATAGCACGTTTTAAATATCAAATTCAATTTATCATCTTCTTAATTTTGTACACATTGTAAAAACTAGAGAAGTAAATGCTGGAGCCGGGGAATGAACACGGGTCTTCATCAATTCGGGAATCAGTGCTAGAGCACTACAACACCACAAGCCTTTTAGGGCATTTTTGAAAAAAAATCTACCCCTTACTTTTTTAAATGAGGTAATTTTGGGGTCATTTTATTTAAAATCACGAGTAAACTTTATTTTCGTAAAGGAAAACAGTGTGTTTTTTATGGGTCAGTTTTGTGACTTTTTTTTCATACAGTTTATATGAGTCGTCGCAAAAAATTGTAATATTTTATTTATTTCTCATAGCGCTCTTTATTCTGAGTGAGTACAACCCAAAATTTCCCCATTTAAATAAACGTACGTACACGTTTTATTGAAAACGCCCTTTGACTTCATGGCAAAATTCCCAAAGCGTTCTCGAGTTAGTTAATATTCCTTAATTTGGGAATCTTTTGTCGTCAAAACATACTAAGTCTGTATTTCTAATTAATTGAAAACAATGTCTTCATTCAAAACAATTTGGTACATTCTGTACACCCACGTACTATGAGGTACACTGTAATAATAACTCGGCTGAGTAATTAAGTAAGTTATTCAATTTGTAACTCGAATCAGGTTATTCTTAAGTTTGACGTTTAAGGAAGTTTCAAGAGGTGCGCAACTAAAAGCCGCCGCTTTGACTTTATCAAAAAGATTTTATCCTAATTTTATATGCATTAAGTAATAGCCTCTGGATAGTGATCTTCATACTGACTGAAAATTATAGTAAGCACAGTTTTTCTTAATATTTATGGGCTTTAAACGGCGCAGCAACTACAGTAGCTGTTGATATAAAAATGACATGTCAAAGTTATTAAGAAAATGTGGTTCAAATATTCAATAAATAAATAAAATAATCATACGGCAATTTAAACTAATTGACCTAGACCCAAAACTAAGTAAGCAATTAAAACTTGTGTTATGGACAAGGGACGGACATATCGTACTAAGTGACAATTAATCATCGATTAGTCGATAAAACAAAATGGTCTATCCTTGTTGACGTTTGGTTTTTGCTATGAAAAAACGGCTCCTTGGACGGGATAAGCATACTTCATTAGATAGCCACAAACTTAATGGATTGTCGTCTCCTTTTGCAGCCTGAAGCCCAAGGCCGGGGCTTCCTGGACTGGCTCGGCTTTGGAGAAGACCAAGATCCTTACATCCAGCAAGCCACGCAGCAGTGCGTGAACGGCGACCTCGGAGACTGCTTCAAGGCACAGGCGCTTCGTTCCTTTGATGATTTCTTCGACAGACCAGCATATCAGTAAGTGTTTTAAAAGCTTTCCGACCTATTCTGCCGTGTCGAACCAATATCCTGTATCTCACGAAACATATTTTTGAGAAAACGCAGTTTAAAGTTTTTGATCGTAATTTGTCTTTTTGAGCAATTTTTTCAGTGACATTTCGATTTTTTTTAACAAGAATAGATTCGTGAAAGGCTTAGAAAAATTGTGTATTTTAGATATTTGTTTGCAAGTAGATGGCTACCAATGTGTGACGAATGTTGGAGGTTCTGCGAGAAGATAGATTCATAAAAGACCTTCTGTTAAATTTTAACTAGTAAAAAATTTGCTTTGGTTTAACTTTTTTCTTCTTAATTTGCCCAGAAATGTTATATAAATTGATATCTCGCCCGGTACCAGGTCGTCGTTGAATTTTGGGACACCTGTATAATATTCCTAAACAAAAACATGAACTATCTAACTCGTATCTTTGCAAGCCTCGCGATGCTCGATTTACAAAACACCTCGTCCGTCAACTCCAAACTTACCAATGGTGCGCCGTTTTTTTTTACAGGCTATCTGAAAATGCCGTGCTGGTGAAGGTGGAGTCTCAAGCCAGGGCGTTGGTCAGGGAGCCGCCCCAGCTCAGCTCCCAACCTCGCAGCGAAGACTCCGACTGGGACGCCCTCGTCAAGTTTGGGATGAGGAAGATTGAGAGGTGAGACTTTGCTAGCTGCGCTTACGATTGTATCCTATTATAGTATTTCCAATCATTTATTTTCTCGATGTCAGCTCCCGTAGAATGTAACTGCGTTTTTTACGCAAAAATTAACTTTTAAATACGAGGTATAAAAAATATGACAACTGTCTAATTTTGTTCCTTGATCCCATATAATATTCATCTAAGACAAATTAAGTATATATATGCAGTATTTTTTTTTAAATTACGATAAACAATAAACGTTTTAATAAAGTTACATTCTATGGCAATACAAATAGTGATGTTATGATTGAAATATCGATATTGTATCGGTATTGTATATATTGAACTAGATGTGTTCCCGCGACTTTGTACGCGTTGTAATTTTTCCCGGGATAAAAAATAGCCTATATTACTCAGGAATAATGTAGCATTCTAATGGTGAAATATTTTTTTGTTTGTCGAGTAGTTTTTTTTTAGTTTATTCATCACAAACATACTAATCTTTCCTCTTTTTAATATAAGTAATATTATATAGTATAGATAGGTAGTGCTATTCATCATCTCTGATTCTTAAATCAGCTAGTAGTACTATTCGTATATATAAAATTGGATCGATATCGTATCTACTGATCACTTATTTGGTCACAACACTATAACTATAAAACTAGATCTGTCATCGAGAAAATAAATGATTGGAACTACCTACTATAGTTATTATTGTCGAAATACGTGGCTTGGCCGTTTGGATACTAACAAGAACTATTGTATGATAGAAAAGTAATGAAGAGCAATAAATAGGTTTGAATAAATAAGAATAAAATTTTCACTTTACGTGTGACGGTAGTCAAACGGTCAAGACAGATATTTTGACTAAGGTGTTAAGTTTGTGAAGTTAGGGCGTGTAGAGTTAGGAAGCTTGGCTCTGCATGCGATCTGATAACTTTTTGTCAGTGCAAGGAATATAGTCTCGTCTTGGCAACATTTTGCGTGAAAATGTTTTTGGTGGGAAAACAAAAATATAAAATAATGATAATTAACTAAAACATATTCTGAAAGGAGTCCCCTTAGGCAAGGTGCCGAAGATACTGGCGCTTCCTCTTTGAATAGCTAAGCTAAAGCTAATTCTTTATCCGAGGAAGCAGCCAGCTCTTCAGTCCCCTGTGACGTCGATTAACCACTTAGAAATTTCCCTAAAGAGCTAAAGTGGTGGGATATAGTAATATGTCAGCATAGACTATATTTAATTGTCTACGATGCCAGTCATTTGTTTCGAATTCGAACTGTCAAAGAACAGGAAATAAAGTTACCATATTTTGTGATGGAAATATCTCTGGTAGGAGGGTGTTTGGGAGATAATGCCGCTGTCAACTAAACTGTCATTAGGACGGTTGACTCAAAGATAATAATAATATGGTACTATTCACACTACTATGAATAGAAAATAACAGCCCCTCAAAGGCGCAATAATTTGGCTTCTATACTTGAATACTAAAAAGTGAAGCATACTCGTTTACCGCTAGAAATTTATTCCATTTGTAGCGAGCTTATCGCAACATAGCGCTATTCAGCTGTGTTATTTTCTAAGAACTTTGCCAAGCCATTTCGCAACGGTTTTGTATTAAGTCTAGCATTTGCCCGCTCTGTCCGTATAATTTATGGTTGGTTCCCGATCTCTATTTCAATATAATAAATATTCGTGCTCATCACACAAATAAATGCCCTTACCGGGATTTGAACCCAGGACCTCTTGCTTCGTAGGCAGGGTCACTACCAACTAGGCTAAAGCGGTCGTTATAGATAAACTCGATTTTTCCTTATTCCATATTTTACGAAAATCTTGAAATTCGTTTTTTTGCTGTTACATGTAATTACCTACTTGCATGTTAACTTGAACTCTTTTACAATTATAGTTACTGAGATAGGGCTACTTTGAAGCGAAAATATAAATCCAATCTATTCCCTATTCCGTGAAAATTCTATTCCTTCGTAGATAACGGTCTTCAGCTATTTAATATTCAAAGAACTTATTTATATCCATTTCACAACAGTTTTGTATTAAAATCAAATCTCCAGTAAAACGTAAGTTACGCCGCAGAATAAATAATTTACTATTCTATAACTGTGTGCAAATATCCAAGTTCTAAGCTTCCAGGGATCAAACTCGGGGCCTGAAACTTCGTAGTCAGGTTCTCTAACCACTTCACTATTTGGTCATCAAAAAACGCTTCCGACGCCTGGGCGTATGCTTTCCAATATATGTTTTCAGGATTCTATAACTTAGCAGTTCTTTGGCGACATTTTTTGACAGAGATGAAAGTGCGTGCTGCCTTCTCCTGTCATAAGTGCTTCCATAATCAAAATGTCGCTTTGAAACGCCAGTCTCAAAGACAAACAGCATGCAATAATGAGATCAGTTATCAATAATTCATTTTGGCAATACTCAGACGTTAGCCACTATTCGAGGTTACCTCAAGCGATATTGAAGTCGAAGTGATACCATACCATATTTCCGTAGACTGTAACTGATCTAAAAAAAAAGTGTTTGGTTTTTAAGTAAGAAAGTCAGCTAATAATTTTTTTATTTGTTGATTCATAGGTATTATTTTCACTACTTAAAATGTTACTTTTGGCATATTTTTTACTTTGTAAGTTTTCTATGAAAGTCACCTGTTTTCACTAAAAAGTAAATAAACATAATTATTAGGTATTTTTGATTTTTTTAGTATGTCATCGGTGAAATATTTTTACCTTTTCATATTTTAAAACTTTTCTTAGTGCCAACATTGACGCATTAAAGAAAACACATTACAAACATAGACATAAAAAAGTTTAATTTTATAATTATGGCTTCTAATTACAGTTTTCTCAAAAGTAATAGTTTTTTGCCCACAGAAATTTATATAAATATCAAAATTTACCTTTTTTCATAGGTACATGTCGCGCGGGATACTTTATGTTTACGAATTGAATTGATTATATTTATTATACATGTGCTAGGTTAGTTGGAAGAGATATCTTTATTGTCTGTTTACCTGTACTTTTTTTAAAACATTTATGTGTTATAAAGAGTTTACATGCATTCATGTCATGATATTTAAGACAGTCAGTATCACAAAGTACAGGTATAATAAATGGTATACCTTAGGTAGGTTTACCTTGGTTTCCCATAACTTAATTAGTCATAATGTACTTCATATAATCATTCATAATCAACGTTAATCATACAGTGATTTATTTTAGAATCAGCATTTTTCAGGATTTTTTTAAATGCCTTCTTATTGCAGTAGTTTAGGTTAGGTTTGTTTTATAACAATTCCGAAAAAACCCGTTTTAGAAATAAATCATTTTATGACTAACGTTGATTATGAGGAATGCTACATTTGACTTGTTAAATTATGTGAAACTATGGAGACCCTATAATAATAACTCGGTTTTATTCTCACGTAGATATTAGAATACGGTTCCGGTGTCAGCTGCCGACACAGCTTGCGAAGGCAAGGGCGCAGTGCCGCCAACATAGCATTTAATTTACATGCTAAGTAAGACCGGAAATCCGGATTATTTGGGATGAGTAAACAAGACTGTTTAGGGTTGACACATGAGCTTTAAATCTTAATAATATAAAACGAAAAGCGACTAAGTAATTGACCAACTTAACGTTTGTAACACAAACAAGATGGACGGACGATTTGGTAAAGGCCACAGGTTCAAGGTGGATGCAAGTTGCTTCCAACAGTAATGATTGGGTAATTTGGGTATCAATGAGGGAGGGCTATGTTCAGCAGTATACGTCCTGCGAATGAATTGATGATAAACGTTTATAAAAACTAAAAAATTTCAACGTTTCTTACAATACTGCAGCCTTTGCCTTTTGGCTTGCTCCTCTGATGATATACGTGCAAGTCAACGACGTGTAAGTCTTTTTACGTAGAAAACTCTCCCTTGGCCACTTCTCCGAAACTCCGAAACCTCGCCTTTGGTTTGGTTACGACAGCCATTTTGATAGGTAACACTTGCTTTACTGTTTTCGGCTCGCGTTCGCATCAAAATCACTAACCCAACCCGCCGCCGAATAGGCTAAATCCCTAAAAAATACTCCATTAATTAGATTATCAAAAGATATTGAACATGCATTTTTTTTCTTTTATTTGTCCAAAAAAATATTAAGATTATAGTCCGTTAAATTTCCACGTGCCTTGGTAAAATTTTCATTTAGACGTGACGTCACTGCCCCACTCCCATTCTTTGACGTGTTTTATCTTTATAATTTGTTGTTTTATTGACAAATGAATAAATACGTGTCCAATATTTTTTTGATAATCTAACTGGCGGATTCATGTTTTACTCATGACACTATCCAAATTATCAGGGAGTCAATGTTTACTAACCAATAGGTTATATCTAAATATTAGTAATAAACATATATAATTCATTCAGAGACTAGTGACTGAAAGGCTAGTTGTATATAAATATTGACGTAGTGATAACCCTGCAATGAATGTTGTATTGATGTTCTCTTATTTAAATTTCTGGGTCGCTTTGATGAATTCTGTCTTAAATTAGGTAAAATTGCGCGTTGATTAAGCATGTTTGAAAAGAGGAATTTTCATACATTATTCTAAGGTTCGTTCAACATAATTATCCTACTTCCGCATTTATAATGAGAAATTTTGTAAGGTTTTAAGGTCCAAACGCAATGACAGCGATAGCGGGGCGGCGCGTAGCGGCGCGGTGCGTCGCTGGTTTTGCGGGAAGCGATAGCGATCCGGAGGACGTCGCACTGAAAAAACCGGACGGAAACCGCGCGGGAAGGCGGTGTATGTGAAATGTCAAAAATACCAATTTTTTTTGTAATACATTATTACAACAAACAAACGAGCACAACAACACAAAAAAGTTATAACAAAATACAACCGTCGGTACCGGCCCTATCACGCCACCGCACCGCAGCGCCGCTACCGTGTGTGCCCCCTCGCATAATAATAGGTACTAAGGCCGACAAAATCCTGGCACCGCTCCGCGCCGCCACGCCACCGCACCGCTCTCGCCACGCTTTTTTCCCAGCCGTGCTCTATGTGACCTCTTTCATAGAAGTTGGATGGAATATTTATAACAACCGACACCTGGCACCGCATCGCGCCGCGCCGCCCCGCTGCCGCTGTCAGTGCGTTTGGTGCTCACATGTATGTGTGAGAGTCTGAACGGGGTTGGATAAAATTTGCTAGATAGCCAACGGTCTTGAATTACGCATATACTTACTTTTTATCCCTATAAACTTAATGGGGGCATCGAGTTTTTAGCGCTAATCGATTTTAGGTATTCTCTGCACTAACGCAACGAACTAATACGGACAGGGGGAAGCGTGGCGGCTCAAGATAGGTTGGTCACACCGCGCGCATGCTTAAGTATTTTCTTCATATTACTAAAACAAATACATGTTTTAAAAATGTAACGTGTATACGCTATAGGAACCATCTACTTTTATTATCATTCAAAAACTTATGACCTACCGTACAATTTTTACGCGGTTTATTTTGTTTTTTAGAGACGACTTTGGATTTTTTTTTCTATCGTGCGACAAGTAATCTTGTTTTTCAAGACCATGATTTATAGAGGGAATCCTCAAGTACCTATCATATACATGAATTTCAAAACTAGAGCTTTTTATATACTTACTCGTAGATATGTTGTAGCAATGATCCATCTAGGCCGCATCATGATTTTCAAAAGCGCTAAAAGTCAACATACATACAGACAATCACGCCTTCTTCCCAGCAAAGGGATAGGCAGAGACTATTTATTTCCACCTGCTACGATCCTGACATACTTCTCTCGTTTCCACAATACTCATTAGTATTTTCATACAACATACAATACAATACATGTTCGCCGGTTCCGGGTACTTTTGACCTGAACTCCTCCAATCTGCAAGCTTATTGTCTAACGTTTCTGACGCTTGCCTTCGCAATCACTATCTCTTTCTGTCAAACGGTATAAAAGCATGTCAGAAAGAGATGGTGAAAGCGAAGGCAAGCGCCAAAGGTTTTAAGTTTTATTGTACCGTTTCTGCCCAAAAACATAAATAAATAAATAAATAAATAAAAGCGTTAGACAATACGGCCTCTGATCATGGAATGTCCTTCATAAAAATCAAAAACGGTGAGAAGATAAGCAATATAAGTTTTATGCCAGGCGATTTATTCATAGAACCATGGCCGCAAGCTAAATATATTTAGCTCCTTTTAGCTCTCTCAATTCAATTTACCAAGCGACTTTGTTGACTGTTACAACAAAGCCTAACAGGTATTGTTTATTTAATATAAACTTATCATGCTACAAGATCTGTTCCTTGAGTGCACAGACCTTCCAAATCATAGAACCATGGCCGCAAGCTAAATATAGCTCCTTTTAGCTCTCTCAATTCAATTTACCAAGCTACTTTGTTTACTGTTACAACAAAGCCTAACAGGTATTGTTTATTTAATATAAACTTATCATGCTACAAGATCTGTTCCTTGAGTGCACAGACCCTCCAATTAAGGAAGGGCAGGGGTGAACTTATAACGACTTCGTAAAGCCACCTGGTGAAGATTAATTACAAGTTTTAACACCTCCAACGAAGTGCAAGATTCAATTTGAACTTTACCAACAATTTAAAGTCATTTTTTGCCTGATCTCACTGATAAACTCGGGAAGAATTAATGGAGAACTTTGTGCGCTTGACTGTCATAAAATCTCATTAACTATACGAAGATTATGTCCCGTTAACTCTTTACAAGATTTTTAGAAAAATAAGAAGATAGACATAGAACAAATATATTTACAAGAAAATATTGTATACTAGCTTTTGATGGCGATTTCGGTAACTTCCGTTCTCTATCCCGGAAAAATTCCAAAAATCCCTTCCCTTTGCACCTTCTTTGGTCCAAAAAGATGATAATCTGTCAAGTATCAAGTTTCTATAACAGCTACAGATATTAGTCAATTAATAATCTTTGTACCTTATCCAATGGGGAGTTCCAAATATTATGAAAACCATTTTTACCGTTATATTCACTTACTGGTATGTCAAATCTAAAGACTCTAGTACCTAATAATAGTTACGAAGATAGAGTGCCCTTAGGTTGAATACAATATCACGTTTATTCCTTAGTCCGTGGGACCGTTCAGCTAAGTATTAATACCTTAAGGTACTTAGAAAAATAGATAAATGAAGTGTGTAAATAGTAGTAGAGTAGAGTAGGAATTGATTTTTATATATAACAATTGAGGATAGATTAGCAAGTGCATTCAACTTTTTATGTAGATTTAAGTTATATTAATAGTAATTATTAATAGTAATATCGAGTTCCAGCAGCTAACGTCACCATTACCACCATTGTGAGCTTATATATTTTCAGTGAAAAAATCGCTACTTGTCAATGAGGCCTGTAAAATACCAGTGTACCTATTTTAATATATTTTTTGCTTAAATATTTTTTTTTTTCCAGATTCTTAAGATCTACTGCTCTGGAGATGTCCTTGGACGATGATGTCACATCCAACGGAGTTATTGCTCCGAGATTTTTGGATGAAATCGCTGACGAAGTGGACGTAATTGAAGACAAGAAAGCACCACCCTTCCGTAAGGATTACCTTAAATTAGGTAGATTAATTTAAAGTAAGATTAAGCACATTTCTTATTGGAAAATCTTTGAAATGCTACTCGTATTGTGAATAACTTCCGTTCAACGGTTATCCTCTTTCGGATGACATAATGACCATGGGGAGTTAGTGTTTTAATATTGATCATCTCATCATCATCTCGGCTTGTATACATCGCACTGCTGGGTACAGTCTCCTCTCAAAATGAGAGGACTTGGAGCGTCGTTCCTACGCGGGTCCAGTGTGGATTGGGAACTTCGCACACACCATTAAATTTCTTCCCAGTTTATGTCCTCATGATGTTTTCTTTCACCGTCAAGCTCATGGTAAAGTTCAAATTAAAAACTAAGAAGTGCGAGCCTGGCCTCAACCTGACTAAAGAATGGATCTCGCTTAATTTTATCTCTGGAAAACGTCTATTTTCGAACTTTAATTCAAGATACTTGACATTAATAAAACTAAAATTACCATTACACTGCCAAATCAGTAGTTAAACAATCCCGTATTTTAACATTGTTGTAATCTTCTTCTTCTTCTATAATACAGATAATGTTTATCCAATTCTTTCTCCACCAGGCCGCCATAAGTTGAAGAAGCTGATCATCCCTATGCTGCTTATCCTGAAGATGTTCAAGTTGAAACTTCTTCTCTTCCTTCCCCTCATCCTTGGTCTCGCCAGCTTCAAGAAGTTCCTCGGATTCATGGCTCTCATCATCCCAGGTATGAGAAACATTATTATACCCACTAGCCTTTTCGCATTCGACAACGTAAATATAATCTACTAATAATTCAGGTGCGATAGTTTGCGAGTATGCGTATTATGTGCATGCGTGTGTGTCTGTGGGTTACGTATCAAAATATCTAAAATTAAAAAACCTAACATAAAATAACCTACGTTCAAAATACCTAAAATCTAAATACCTAATGATTTTTTCACTTATATTCAAAATACCGAAAGCTTAAAATGCCTACTTATTGCAATGTCTAAAATTTAAAAACCTAACGTAAAATAACCTACGTTCAAAATACCTAATGATTTTTTCACTTATATTCAAAATACCGAAAGCTTTCGTATATCCTACCCGGTATCTCGCTGGCAGCGAGCGAGCGAAGCGAGCGAGCAAGACTTTTTAAGGCAGAAGCGACTCGGATAGGTTAGGTTCAGAAGGCTAAGGCGGGAGCGAAGCGTAGCGTAGCTCACGCCTTAGCCTTCGATGTTAGGTATTTTTTTTGTAACAGCACAGAAAATGATTATTTCCATTTCCATGATTATTGTCTTTAAAATTATGTAATGTACCTAAATGTAAATCATATACCAAATTTTATCAAACAAATTAGATTTTTCATGTGGTAATAAAAAAAATAACTAACACCAAAGGCTAATGCGGGAGCTTCGCTCCGCTACGCTCCCGCATTAGCCTTTGAACCTAACCATTCCGAGTCGCTTCCGCCCCGAACCGTCTTGCTCGCTCGCTTCGCTCGCTCGCCGAAAATTAAGAGGGTACGATGGCTGAGAGACTTTTGAGAAATAGGTATTTTAATGAAATGTCGCTGTCTCGCCCGAACCCCTCCGTGTCAGTACAGCGAGAGCGGGACAACTGCGGCTCAGACCGTTATTAGGCGCGTAAAATTGAGCATTTCGTAATCCCCTGTTTTCTTCTCGAAATCTGAACCAATAAAATTATTTTTTTCAAAAATAATTAGAGGACGGATTTAGCTATGCCCCTATGTTTTCCTTTTTTTGTTTATATCAGGGATTCTTTTCTGATGAGTGTCTGAAAATGACGTTGAAATTGGGCAATTTTTTCAGTTTTTGAAAGCTCATATTTCTTATGTTAATTGGAATATGGAAAAAAACGAAACATAGGGGCATAGCTGTGGTAGATACAGATTACACAGTAAAAAAATTGGCTCTAAAGCCATTACCCAGAGAGGAAACAGGGGATTACGTTAGTATGGAGAAATGGTGCGCATCGTACCCTCTTAAGCGACGTTCGTTTCATTTAGGTATTTTGACCATTTGGCATTTCAGATGTTGGTGTATCAAACTTAGGTGTCATAGCTGTTGATATTTTGAACATTAGACATTTACTCCATTAGGTATTTTAAACTTAGGTAATTCGTAGGTAGGTGTTAGTTGCTTAGGTATTTAAATTCATTAGGTAATTAGATTTTAGGTATTTTGAACGTAGGTTATTTTACGTTAGGTTTTTTAATTTTAGATATTTTGATACGTAACCGTGTCTGTGTTTATTTTTGGTTTCTGCTTCACGCCTAAACTAAATTTGGTACACAGATAGCAGAACAAACATTTTAATTGTTAATTAACAATATGGAAAAAACTTTATCCTGAAATTTTAATTTAATAGCTGGACATCTGAAAAAACATATTTAAGATACTACTACTACTACTACTACTTCTATCGATATCGAGATAAAGTGCCGAAATCGCAGCCATTGGGTTTAGAGACATATGGCACGAATATTTTTTGCACAACGTTAGTGCAGACTACGATGTATTTTTTCAATTTTAATGCCAGATCTATTAGTTAACGCAAGTAAAGCTGCGGATAATACCTAGTAATTCATAATTTTGATGAATTTAGGTTATGAATAAATAAATAAATAAATGGCAATAATGTTGCTCTTGACAAATGTCTCAGACTCTGTTCATCGCTTTTCCCGTGTTGTTAACATGAAAACTGATTAGTTCTTTAGTTAATGTGTGCTTTGTGGTACTTTATCCCATACCAATGTCATCACTTATCTATGGTCCACCTTCTTAAATATAATCAGTACAGAAAACTCAAACGTGATCCTAGCTTTCTTAATTTCGTTTGCTGACCACTCCCTCGTTTCATTGCACGCCTCATGATACTCTGCTACAGCTTTCACCTCATCCTCTTTCTTACAGGTGTCATCGGCTATTTCAAATTCTGCAAGCCCAACAGCTCACCTTTCTCCAGCAGCCATTACAACACGCCTCAGTACTCCCCCGCTGGTATTGGCCTCGGAGGGCCATACAGGGAGAGTCACCATGAACAATATGAATACCCTGTAAGTATAGCCATCATCCTTATGCCCCAATGTAGGGTGCAGGTCTTGGACCGTGGACCGTGGACCGACCGTCGTTTCCACAAGAGCCCAGTGCAGATTGGGAATTTCACACACACCATTGAATTTCTTCGCAGGCGTATATATTATAGGTTTCCTCACGTCGTAAAGCTCATAGTAAATTTGAAATCTAGTTACGCACATAAATTCCAAAAAACTCAAAAGTGCAAGCCCGGACTCGAACTCATGACCTTCTGCTTAAGATAGGACAAACCACTAGTTCACCACGGCTTAATACAAAATTAATTCTTTATACGAAATTAACGGAAATCTGATAAATAGTCGTTTAATTTGACAGTTAGTTATTTCATAATTATATTTAATATTTAGTGTTTAGTCTCAATCACACGTGAAATTCAATTAAGCGTTTGATCCCTAATTTTGAGCTCTTCCAAATATTTGAAGAGTCGTTGATTCGCGTTCAATCAACCGAAAAAATAACTGGAGTAAATAAGAAGTATGCTGGAGTTTGTCAAGCGTTCTCATGAATTTCGAGTGGTTCAAAGTAGGTCAGATGGGCGAAAAAGCCGTGAAAAAGCTTGATAATTAATATTTTGGCAAATTTACAATATCTTTTGATAGTGGCGTGGCAACTAACGCGATACGAAAGTTTTAAAGATTTATAATCGAGTTTAAATAAGTTTCGATTCGACTGTATGTTTTTTGCGTGTCTACTACCGATGTCTTAGACGCCTGTGATTTAATTTCGATTTTTTTTTATTTGAATATAGTATCATAGTAAATTTTGTCATAAGCAGTGCGGTGTTACATTCGGTATGGTAACAACAACTTCATTCAAATTTAAAGTCGGTTAACGTTTCCATTTAAAAAAGAAATGTACCTATTAACGTTAAAAAGAAATCTATCTGAATTTAATGATAATTTGTATAATATTATCGTATATTAAATTTCTTGAAATTCTTTGGGCGTCTTGGTAGTCTATTCTCAGAATATAAATTTAATCTTTAAATAATTTAATAGGTACACGAAGCTTAACATTACTTTCGCGCATTTTGCCTCAAAAAATTACTTATAGGAGTTGGCATCGTATTTTTTAGGGTCCCGTAGTAGACCCGTATCCATTCGTCTGTTTGTCACAGGGCAAGTTTTTCAGGTTATCATTCCTTTGCTAGACGCAGGCCTCTCTCATGCCACGCCACTGAGCTCGATCTTCAGTTCTCCTTCAATCCATACCCTAGCGGGCCCTGGTGGGCATGGATGCAGAGGAGGGAGGAGGATCTTACCAATATTATCGCCCCGCCTAGCACCAGCCCCAACGACCGTCAGTTCTACGGCATATGTGATCATGCCATTTCAGCTAATGCGTTGAGAGGGTTAACATCATCAACATCATCATCAATAAGTATGAGAGGGTTTGCGTCGTAGTTTCTACGCGGGCCCAGTGCGGATAGGGAACTTTACACACACTATTAAATTTCTTCACAAGTGCGGGAAGGTTTTCTCTCAATGTTTGTCTTCACCGTAAAGCTCATAATTTTCAAATGTAATTTTGCACACAAATTCCGGAAAAGCCAGAGGTGCGAGCCCGGATTCGAACACATGACTCTCTGTTTGAGAGGTCACAGGACAAACCCGAGTACCCTATAGTACCACAAACAAAAAGAAAAATAATATAATCGCAAAATGTGTTCCCCATCCAAGAAACAATTTTTTTTTCGGTATGTTAGTAGGTACGGAGCCCTCGTATGCTAGTCAGATTCGCACTTGGCCAGTTTTTTATTTAATTAAAGTGCTATAATAATAGCTTAATCAATGATTAACCCCGCCTTTTTAAAGATTACTTGCCACTTAAGCAATTGTTTGTCAGAATTTTTCTTTATCCGGCCGTAAAGAGACGTTTCATTTTGTTATTAAAATAATTCCCTGCTCTTATTTATTCATTAATTGGACCACTCAGACGTTTCTCTTTGACATCGGGACAGTATTAATTAAATAGTAACAATTAACTATAAATCGTAGCGTAGCCTAGTGACCTAGAGCGTCGTGGGTTCGAGTCCGCGTTCGCACCTCTATCATCATCGTCCCAGCCTATATACGTCCCACTGCAGGGCACAGGCCTCTTCTCAGAATGAGACGGGGTGGGCCGAAGTTCCCACGCGGGCCCAGTGCGGATTGGGAACTTCACACACACCATTGAATTACTTCTCAGGTGTATACAGGTTTCCTCGCGCTGTTTTCATTCACCGTAAAGCTCATGATTAATTTCAAATGTAATTTTGCACATAAATGCCGAAAATTCAGAGGTGCGAGCCGGGATTTGAACCCACGACCCTCTGCTTGAGAGACCATAGGTCAAACCACTAGGCCACCACGGCTATTCACCACATTCTTTTGTCTGACCTCTATAACATAAAAAAAAATATATAATCGCACCTCTAAGTTTTCTGGAATTTTGGTGCGAAATTATATTTTAAAACTAGCTTTTGCCCGCGACTCCGTCCGCGTGGAATTAGTAATTTGGGCAGCTTATTTTTTTTTTATCCAATTTGCTTTTTCATCAATTATGGCTCTCCTTAGTTGCTTGATATAAAAAAAAATTACCCGCCCCCGCACCCCCCCGCACACCCGCATTCACATTCAACACCGTGCACCGTACCTACTCCCAAGTCAAGCGTGCCTATAGAAGTTTTACTTCAAAAACCCCCGATTTTGAAACATTCTTCCGCTCCGCTCCGCTCCTATTGGTGTTAGCGTGATGATATATGGTCTATAGCCTTCCTCGATAAATGTGCTATCTAACACTGAAAGAATTTTTCTAATCGGAGCAGTAGTTCCTGAGATTAGCGCGTTCAAACAAAAAAACCTGTTCGATAAATTCTTAAAATAGACGTATCTTTCTTATTTGTGAACCGATTCAAATGAAACAAACACTAAATGTTAATCCAAGAAAATACCAACATATGAGTGAAAACCGCATCTTTCTAGGTTAAGCCGTTTCTGAGATTAGCGCGCACAAACGCACAGACAAACAGACAAACAGACAAACAGACAATAATTCTAAAAGTCATTGTTTTGGGTTCTATTGTTACACTTGTTACAGATTTATTATATGTATAGATGTACCACGAGCTTTGTGGTGAAGGAACATATAGTGAGGAAACCTGTACACACATGCAAAGAAATTTATTTATTTATTTATTTATTTCACTGTAAAGTCATGTACATTTTAAAAGATGTTATAATAGTTTTATAAGTCGGTCCATGACGCCCTGCAAGGGCACACAATAATACTTAAAACTAAATATTTCATTTATGTCATATTTATATTAAACTGAAATCATGCATTATTATTATTATTACTAGATTATATTATTACTTTGATCTTCAATTTTATGAACATACATTAGAATTAATAAAATTAAAACAAATTAAAAACAATCAAAATAAATAATAAAAATTAAATTACAATAATCACATTAGGTACATTCAATTAATTTTGATTATTACATTACAGGAGTATCTATGTCATCAAGTGCAGCGTTTCGTTTGTCATTGAATATTCAATCCTGTGTGTAAAAAGGTCCCGATCCGCACTGGGCTCGCGTGCGAATCACAGCCCTGTCATTCTGAGAGGAGCCAATGACATCCTTATGATGTGGACAAGGCCTGAGAACGGAATTTTATAAATTTATCCTGTGAGGGGGTTTGGGTTTATATGGAAATTCCAAAATATTAAAGATTACAAAATGGTAGCACAATAAAAGGAAAAAAAGCAATTTAATGTCAGAAAATATAAAGAAAGCACTTTCGTCTTCGTGGCCAAGAATTTCACATTCCACGGGAATAGTGAATTCGTTTCATCACAAATTTTATCCTTTCGTGGACCAAGTCGCGGGAAAAGCTATTTCATTGTAAAAATTACCTACTCCTTTTGAATATTAAACACTTCATAGAAATTACAATCTGAAAAGATAACTAACTAAAAATGGCAGATAAAAGAATTTTTGCGCAGAAATCTAATACTTTGCTTAACTGCTAAGCTCTTTTAAAAAAATCTTAGCTTTTGTTTCACTAAACACTAGAACACATAGGTAGGTATGCTTAAGGTGTGCTATCTGTCTTCTTGTAATAATTAGCTTTGTTATAGTTTATTTGTTTTAGACGTGTACTTATTATATGTACGATATATGTATGAGTAGATGTACTATTTTTTGTTGCGTTTTAATTTTCTGATCCACTGTTGATGCACCACCTGCTGTAAACTAGTCCTTCCTTCTTTCTGGTAAAGGGTTGCCTGGAAGAGATCGCTCTTAAGCTATAAGGCCGCCTATTGCTTACCTTGTAACTTACTCTCTGTGTACCTGTTTTCTGTATTGCTTACTATTCCTGGTGTACAATAAAGAGTCATTGTATTGAATTGTATTGTATTGTAGAAAATATCAAAAAGGGTCACTTAAAGATTCCCTGCAAGATTTTTGACTGAATATCCCGATAATACGTTCCCTTCGGATAGTATTTTAAGAACGTTAAGGAAGGTACCTCAATTTCCAAGATGACACGTCACAGTAAAATTACATAAAGTTTACCACTGACAGATGGTTTGCCTTCATTTCATATTCAACTTTAACGACCTACAAATAAAGCCAATTTTAGAATACTGTTACCCACGTTTGCAGATTTTGTAATAGCTACTTTATTTGTATGGTGTTAAAGTTAAATAAAATAAATAAAATAAATATCACGGGACAATTCACACCAATTGACCTAGTCCCAAAGTAAGCTTAGCAAAGCTTGTGTTATGGGTACTAAGCAACGGATAAACATACTTATATAGATAGATACATGCTTAAATACATATTAAACACCCAAGACCCGAGAACAAACATTCGTATTTTGCATACAAATATCTGCCCCGACACGGGAATCGAACCCGGGACCTCAAGCTTCGTAGTCAGGTTCTCTAACCACTAGGCCATCTGGTAGTTGAAAATGAAATGAAGCCATCTGTCAGTGGGAAACTAAAAGTATACGTATTGTAACTTTTTTCCGAACTAAAACAATTACTTTGCTGACCCTCAATTTACTCAATTGCTCAATTGTTTTAGTTCATTAATATGGACCTCCGCAAAGTAACGCCTGATTCAATAAATTAAACTTTTTTCCGATTAATAGAGCCATTGTCCGAGCAAAAGTTGTGGTCTAAAGAGTTACCAATTCTTTTTCTCAAACATGCTATGAAATATTGACGTTATGTTCCTTATAATACGCCACGAAGTGTCACAATGCAGGCGCGGCGTGGTGTGCGGCTAGACGAGAGGTCAATAATGGAATTTCATACAACATTGCTGGCCTTGGCCAGCAAAGTGATCGTCTATTGTTTCATACCATAACGTTTATAGGTCTATGGCATCATAGCATTTAGCCATTAAAAAAAAAAACTATAAGCAATATTTGCGTTTTTGTTCATTAGGACAATCTGCCACTACGCTTATTTAAGGTAAAGTAAGATGATGATGATGATGGTGATGATGATGGTGATGATGATGGTGATGTTGATGGTGGTGATGGTGTTGATGATGGCGGTGATGATGATGGTGATGGTGGTGATGATGATGATGGTGTGATGATGATGGTGATGATGAGATGATGATGATGATGTTGATGATGATGGTGATGATGGGTGATGACGATGATGATGATGGTGATGATGAGATGATGATGTTGATGATGATGATGATGGTGATGATGATGGTGATGATGAGATGATGATGTCGATGATGATGATGATGATGATGGTGATGATGATGATGATGATGATGATGATGATGATGATGATGATGATGATGATTATGGTGATGGTGATGATGTTGATGATGATGATGATGATGTTGATGATGATGATGATGGTGATGATGATGATGGTGGTGATGGTGATGGTGATGATGACGACGACGACGACGTTGAAAATGGTGTTGATGATGATGATGATGATGATGATGATGATGATGATGATGATGATGATGATGATGATGATGATGATGATGATGATGATGATGATGATGTTGCATGTTTGAGAAAAACTCTATACAAGCCTTGGCCACGAACAGGGATTGCCGGCCTCGTATCTCTAGATGGCCTCGTTAACACTCTGCCATCTATAACTACTCGGCCGGCAATCCCCTATTTCGCGGCCGCTGCAGTAATGTACTATTTAGGCCCAACTTTAAGGTTGTAAATGTGTCATTTTATAATCTTGTATTATTATAAAACGTTGTTTTTGTTTCAGACCGCTCATAAATATGGTTCTGGTGGATACGGCAATGGCGGTGTCTCTTTCAGAGATCACGAGTCCAATGCGCAAAACCTGGCATATAACGGCTGGGAGTACAGGAACAAGAAAGGAGCAGAAGACATTAAAGCTGGAGATGCATAAGACTGATGTTAGAAATAGTAATGAATTATCGTGTACCAATCCAATCGGAACCTAAAGTGTCACATCAAAATGATGGATCATAACTATTTTTCTTATTGAATCTTTTAGAGAAGCAATAAGCGACGTTACTAATGTGTGTTATAACACAATTTTCCATTCTGTTTGTATAATTTCTGGCAAACCTGTCCTTTGATGCTGTCAAATCATGGAAGCCATTATAATAAGTAAATATGTACGAAGAAAGTGGTGCTATTGTCATAATAATTCCCGAGTTACGAAGACAGAGTGGCCATAACTAATGTAACAATTTAGATGATAGTGATTTCGTCTATCCTCATTATTTCATTTTTAGTGGCATCGTCGTATCCATTAAGATATTTATACTTATTTCATATTTGTATTAATTTTAGTTAGTCCTTTAATATTTATATGATTTTTATGCAATACTCTTTTCCAATTTAGTCATAGTTTTAACTGTTTGTTATTTATTATCTTGTAAATAAAACATAAATAAAATTCATCGTGTATAATTCTACATCTACATAATTTACAGATCCTATTAACATTCGTACATTTAAAAATTTAACATCACCAGTATTTTTTAGAATGTAACTTAACTACATCATAATCTTTTTTGTGACCTACAAACTCCGCTTCGTCAAAATCTTGTATTATCATCGTATTATCCCTGTCGGATTCTCTTCTGGCTCTTTTGTAATTTCCATCGTGTCTTTGTTGGAGTCTATGAAAAGGCATTGGGTTCCTCGGCATTTTCGAGTTCCATCTTCTACCTTTCTTCTTTTGACTTACTTGCGTTGTAACTTGGCTTTCTTCTCTAGGATCGACTTCATCAGGTACGAAACCGTCATCAATAAGATCTATATGTTCTGACGCTTGTGTAGGTTTGCTTGTCACTTGACTAAAAAAAACCTTTTTGTTCTTCCTGTTCTTCTTGATTATCTTCTGGATTGTTCTTTTCGGTGATTTCTTTGAAAAACGCTTTTTTGTTTGGACTTCTTCATTATAATTCGAAACTGGGACGCGCATCATGTTTTCAGGTTTTTCATAGTACGTGTTGTTATAGTAAGTCATCTGAAATTGAAACAATAAACGCATTTGATCAACTGTTTAGAAAATATCAGACGTTTGAAATTGAATGAAATTTAGTACCTACATTCTTAATTTATGAATAATAACATTATTTGAATCATATTCCTTCGTTTTCGCAATTTAATTCGTCAAACAATGTTTGCCATTTATTCTTCATTTTGTGTATTAAAATACAAAGGAAAAAAAGGAAAGGAGGAAAGGTTATTTATTTCGTTACCTATAGGTAGTTTAATAACAATTCTGTTTAAGAAATACATCATTTTATGACAAAAGAAAATTTTAGAAAACGATACAATATTGCATATGAAATTTGGGCAAAGAATGAAGAATCAATTTGAATACACATACAGTCAAGGACATAGTATATTACAGTCAGGAATTTAGTTGCCTACCCATCTCGTAAAAATGTCGTTAAACATTCGCAATTTAGTCGAAATGTCAAATGCAACACGTCAAAGCAACATCGTAGCTAGCTCTTGTGGTGACAGTTTGTAGTACAATATTAAAACTTAGGTGGGTTGGAATTTAAATTCCTTGACTGTACAGTCACGAGCTTTAATTTGGGACTCACTTAAGGTTGACAGTCCTGTCAGATTGTACAGGAATTCAAAGGATTATTTTTCGAAATGGGTCCCAAATTAAAGCACGCGACCGTACATCAACTGCAATAAGCATAACAGGTGACTCTCTTTCTTCTTGTTGGTCTTCCTTGTTTGTTTGATCAGTGATAGTTTATAGAATTTATTTATAAAAACGTAAGAAATTACTCACTTGGTTACTATTTGTTTTTACTAGAAGACTCCTCCCTCGGTTGAAGACATATTTTGAGTTGTCCTTTAAATGAAAAAAAAAAATTAAGGCATTACTTTTTGGAGATCCATAATATCAATAAGCAGCAACCTTTTACAATGCTTCACCATTACCTGAGGCCTTATTGCCTAGTGCACTCCGAGTCTTAATCATTGTCACCATTTTTTTTGTCATACAGTATGGGATGGGGGTAGAAAGAAATGGTTAATGGGATCGCGATTGCTCGCGCATTAGAAAACAAGGCCTTTGTACGGTTATTGTATAATGCGCGAACGCTGCTATCGCTGCTATTGCAAGGCACATGCCTCCTCTTAGAATGAGAGGTCTCGGGCCGTACTTTTCACGTGGGCTCAGTGCGGACTTAGAATTTCACACACACCATTGAATTTCTTCTCAGATGTGTGCAGGATTCCTCACGTGTTTAGTGTATTTGTATTTTGTAACGTATTTTGACACTGGTATGGTCGGTCTCTCATTTAATTGGTCAAGATTGTTAATCGACGCGACTATTGCCGTTTTTAACCCCCGACACAAAAAGAGGGGTGTTATAAATTTGACATATGTGTGTGTGTGTATGTCTGTCTGTGGCATCATAACTCTTAAACGGGTGAACCAATTTGGATGAGATTTTTTTATTTGAAAGTAAGTAGTCATAGTCATAGTCATAGTCATATCGTTTATTGCATTATGTGGTATAAAAGGTCTTAAATCTATTAATATATGCGCCAACATAAACCCTGTAAGGGCACCGCAATTTGCTGAACATACAATTTGCTCTAAATATTTACAAAATTAAAACTTACAACTAAGTAAAAGATATATTTATTCCTCACTATCAAAAAATTCTTGGAGATTATAAAAGCACCTTGACAACAGATATTCTTTTAGCTTTTTAGCAAATATATGTACTTTTGTAATATTCCGAATTTCGAATGGTATTTTATTATAAATTTTTATTGCCATATGGTATATTCCCGATCTTACAATTTGTAGATTAGTGAATGAGCCGACTAATTGATTACGCTTTCTTAAGCCTGCTCTACAATAATCGTCCCTCTCTTGGCCAAATAAGTTTTTATGTTTTTTTACAAATTTACTGATTTCTAATATGTACATAGATGTGAAAGTTAATATTTTTAAGGAAGTGAAATGTGGTCTGCAGCTGACTCTCTCCTTTATGTTAACTAAAATCCTGATGCATTTATTTTGTAATATGAAAAGTTTATTACAGTATGTGCTATTACCCCATAGAATTACGCCATAAGACAGCCAGGCATGCGCGTAAGCATAATATGCTGTCATTGCTGTCCTCAAATCTGTGCATTTTTTTAACTCGTAGAGAGCGTATGTGAATCTTGATAGTTTGCCAGAAACCTTTTCCACATGATCCTTCGAACTAAATTCCGAATCAATTTCCATCCCTAATAGACTACATGAATTTACAAATCCTATTTCTTGGCTATCAAATGAAAACTTTAAGGTCAATGGTGATTTTTGGCGAGGTTTTACTTGCATTAATTTAGTTTTAGTTAGATTTAATTTCAAATTGTGAGCTGTTAACCATTCTGTTGTTTGTTCAATTTTTACATTTAATTCTTTTTATAATTCTTCACTTTTATTGCATTCAAAAATTATCGTAATATCATCTGCATACATTATGGTTTTAGAGTTCAAGACTTTTGGTAAGTCATTAATATATATTAAGAAAGAGAAAAACCGGCCAAGAGCGTGTCGGACACGCCCAAGGTAGGGTTCCGTAGCCATTACAAAAAATCAAGTAATATTTTTCTAAGGATTTCGTTTGTGTACGGAATCATCCAAGTTTAGGTATGTTTTATACCTTAGGCTACTATTTACTTTTAAACTACAAATAATTTCCAAGCAATCTTAGCCGCTATAATTTTCCTAGTAAATTTGATATATTTACTACCATTCTGAATTTTTTCAAATTTTTGCACCTAACAGTTTAGATTTTAGAGGGGGGGGGCGCTCGATTTTAATGAAAATTTTCACTTTAAAGTTGAATATTTCGCAAACAGATCACTGAATAGAAAAATTATGTTAGCAACCCCGCAATGGTTTTAAAAGACCTAACCAACGATACCCCACACTATAGGATTAGTCGAGAAAAAAAAATCACCCCCCCTTTACGTCTATGGGAGGTACCCTAAAAAAAAATATTTTTTTATTTTTATTTTACCACTTTGTTGGCGTGAACGATATGTATATTCATGCCAAATTACAGCTTTCTAGTACTAACGATCTCTGAGCTTAGCCGCGGACAGACAGACAGACAGACAGACAGACGGACAGACATGGCGAAACTATAAGGGTTCCTAGTTGACTACGGAACCCTAAAAAGAGTAGGATTCTTGGCGATGGTTCTTAGACATGTTTCATTGAAATTGGTTTGAAATTTAACAGCTATTTTCTAAGCTGCGGAAGGGCTCTTAGACGCATAATGGGTATTTAACAGCTATTTTCTAAGCTGCGGAAGGGCTCTTAGACGCATAATGGGTATTTAACAGCTATTTTCTAAGCTGCGGAAGGGCTCTTAGACGCATAATGGGTATTTACTTTATTTTCAAACATATAATTGATCGTAAATTATTAAATTGGTTGAAGTAATAATGAGTATATTACATTTGATTTTACATCTACTGGCAAAATTGTCCTCCAAAACACTGAGCCATTTTTATTAACTAACTTCTTCTTCAAACGTATAAAATATACTTTTCTTTTACTTTTAAAGTAACCTTGCTCGTATCAGTATGAATATTGAGAGCTTTTTTGCATTTATGACGCATATCATTATGACGATAATATTATGAAGATTCTTGTCATTTAATGCAAAGTTGCTTACAGAGTTTCGTCTCAATGATACTGTGAAGCCAAGAAAAAAGTACATAGCGTACAAAAAAAAACAACAAAAAAGCTAGTACAACGAGGAAAAATCTGAAACAAAAAAAATCTAAAAATTATTTCTGGCACATGTGTAAACCATTGTAATTTTTAGGGTTCCGTTGTCAACTAGGAACCCTTATAGTTTCGCCATGTCTGTCCGTCCGTCTGTCTGTCTGTCTGTCTGTCTGTCCGCGGCTAAGCTCAGAGACTGTTAGTACTAGAAAGCTGTAATTTGGCATGAATATATATATCAGTCACGCCGACAAAGTGAATTAATAAAAAAAAGTAAAAAAAATTTTTTTAGGGTACCTCCCATAGACGTAAAGTGGGGGTGATTTTTTTTTTCTCGGCTAACCCTATAGTGTGGGGTATCGTTGGATAGGTATTTTAAAATCATTGTGGGGTTGCTAACATGATTTTTCTATTCAGTGATCTGTTTGCGAAATATTCAACTTTAAAGTGAAAATTTTCATTAAAATCGGCCGTCCCCTCCCTCTAAAATCTAAACTGTTGGGTGTAAAAATTTGAAAAAATTCAGAAGGGTATTAAATATATCAAATTTACTAGGAAAATTATAGCGGCTAAGATTGCTTGGAAATTATTTGTAGTTTAAGAGTAAATAGTAGCCTTAGGTATAAAACATACCTAAACTTGGATGATTCCGTACACATACGAAATCCTTAGAAAAATATTACTTGATTTTTTCGTAATGGCTACGGAACCCTACCTTGGGCGTGACTGACACGCTCTTGGTCGGTTTTTTAAATTTTGATTTGTTGTTTTATAAAATAAAGTTGACTAGGTGCCTATTACTTGTATTTTTTTCTCTGTGTCCCTTTTTCTTTATGAACTAATATGGTGTTCTATAAAAAAAAACATTGTTCTATTAAATGTAAAGACAATATAATCTTAAACGACCGCCTTAGCCTAGTTGGTAGTGACCCTGCCTACGAAGCAAGAGGTCCTGGGTTCAAATCCCGGTAAGGGCATTTATTTGTGTGATGAGCACGAATATTTGTTCCTGAGTTATGGATGTTTTCTATGTATTTAAGTATTTATTTGTCTATATAAGTATGTTTATCGTCGTCTAGTACCCATAGTACAAGCTTTGCTTAGTTTGGGACTAGGTCGATTTGTGTAAGATTATCCCCTAATATTTTTTTTTTAAAGACTTCATAAAATATTGAAAAAAGCCCATAATTGGCTTCAGCAAATTTGTTTTTAATCCAATTCGCGGTTGCCGCAAAATTCGCAAGATAACTAATTAGAGAGAAAACAGATTCTCCGCCATGCCACCGAAATGGCTGATGGCATTAATAATGAAGGCAATTTGTGTGGATCCAATCTATTTTTAGCTAACAAGCCAAAAACATCGTCAGAACGCAATGGCGAGAAATCAGAAATGGATTTCTGTGGAGTCTTATAATAATAATAATAATAATTAATTAACTACACACAGTTACACATCCACCCCGCCTCTAGTTTGCCTTTGTTGGCCGCCTAGAGTGGAGCGCAAGAGCTAAATTCTCGAGGGATGGATGTGTTTCCGTAAGTGGCGAGTTGGCATTTTAAAGTTTAAAGTCCAGGAACACCTCTCCATCCTTAGCCGTTCACACCAATGTTGCCGCCTCGTTGCCCCGAGCGGGTAATATTTTGAGGAGCCCATTTAGTGAACGGCGAGTCACCGCCTACCAAAAGTTCAGTTTATGAGATATTGAAATGGTAGGTGTGCGTTATCTCACTCCATAGCCCGGTAATCCTGTCCACAACATCCCAACCCTATAGTCAATTCCATGTCGCTTGCTGCCTGGCAATAGTTTGGCAACTGTGGAGGTCTGTCCGCTAGCACATCCTCATGATGTATTAGGGGATAGACCTCCATAGTTGCGCACATCGCATTTATATTATATGGTACCAAAGGCCTCTTCATGTTGGTTTCGGCCCTATGAATGCCTTTCAAATGACCGGGTCCCCATGGGCCCGTGATCGGAAATCCGTACCAACATAATAATAATAATCATTTATTGATATAACTGTATCATTTTACACGTTGAGGTTTAGGCCTTCTAGTAGATTACCTATAGCAGAAGACCCCTCTCTTCCAAAAAATAGAACTTTGTGACTGTGGTCTTTTGTATGCTGTGTACATTCTGCTCTATATATCATCATCATCCCAGCTTATATGCGTCCCACTGCACGGCCTCCTTTCAGGATGAGAAGGATTGGGCCATAGTTCCCACACAGGCCCAGTGCGGATTGTGAACTTCACGCACCGAAATGGCTGATGGGATTAATCTTGAAGGCAATTTGTGCGGATCAAATCTATATTTAGCTAACAAAGGCAAAAACATCGCCAGAACACAATGGTGAGAAATTATAAAGTGTTTTGTAGGTTTTCCTTGTAGGTTTTTTCTATGCTATTGTTTAAATTAGTATTATTTATTATTAGCAATGCGGCTAGCGTGTTGGGCACATTTGCGCCTGGTGCGATCCGGGGCGGTTTATTTGACTGACTTTATATTTTTATTTTATTGTATTTTGTGTGTATTGACAATTTGTTTTATTTTGAATAAAAATACCTGTAATTTAGTATAATAGATATTTAATTTTATTCCTTAAAATATTAATTATGTACTATGTACATTGTTTGAAATCACTTGTTAATAAAAAAATTCTGTGGAGTCATATTTGAATGTACGAAAAGACTAATGAGTGTTGTGGAAGCGAAAGATGTATGTCAGGAACTTAGCAGGTGGCAATAATTAGTCTCTGCTCCCTTTGCTGGGAAGGAGGCGTGATTGTATGTATGTATGTATGTATGCATATTTATGACTGTGGTCTTTTGTACACTGTGTAGGTATGTAGGTACATTTTGCTCTAAATATCATCATCATCATCATCTCAGAATGAGAGGGGTTGGGCCATAGTTCCCACGCGGACCCAGTGAGGATTGGAAACTTCACACACGCAAGTGCAAGTTTTTTCATAGCTCATAGCATAGTCAAGCTCATGGTAAATATCTAATGTAATTTCGCAGATAAATTCCGAAAATCTCAGAGGTGCAGGACAGGATTTGAACCCACGGCCCTGTGCTTGAAAGGCCATAGGTCAAACCACTAAGCCACCTCGGCTATATATATAACCACGGCAATTTTTTGGTGTGTGAAATGGATATGTAATATGTCATAACTATTCAATTTGAAAATCTCTCTGTCTCTCTCACACTCTTTCTCTGTCCCTTGCGTCATGAAATCCTGTTTAACTGTTTGGAAAATTGATAGAAATGGAGTCTACACAACTAGATAACGACCGCTTTAGCCTAGTTGGTAGTGACCCTGCCTACGAAGCAAGAGGTCCTGGGTTCAAATCCCGGTAAGGGCATTTATTTGTGTGATGAGCACGAATATTTGTTCCTGAGTTATGGATGTTTTCTATGTATTTAAGTATTTATTTATCTATATAAGTATGTTTATCGTCGTCTAGTACCCATAGTACAAGCTTTGCTTAGTTTGGGACTAGGTCGATTTGTGTAAGATTGTCCCCTAATATTTATTTTAATCACTGTTTAGTGCCTGTTATGTCAGAATATTACTACACTAAATACTACTACAAAATAATTATAAATTAAAATATTAAAAACCCCAACGCAATTTTGTCGCACAAATTATGTTTGATAATAAATGAACTAAAACAATTACTTTGCTCACCCGCGACCTTACAATAGTTACGTTTATGCAAGAAATGTGCGTTCATGCAGTTCCTCCACCTCCACACTGTGTGTGTGCATGTGTGTTCGTACAGTGTGGAGGTGGAGGAACTGCATGAACGCACATTTCTTGCATAAACGTAACTAGTGTAAGGTCGCGGGTGAGCAAAGTGATTGTTTTAGTTCATTAATATGAACCTCCGCAAAGTAACGCCTGATTCAATAAATTATTGATAATAAATGTAAAGATAAGTAAATGCCCATTATGCGTCTATAGCTAAACCGTTTAAATGAGTGAGGGTAGGGGGGGTATGACAAAGAAGGGGGCCGGGGGAGGTGCGGGCAGCAGGCACACGAGGCGCGCTCGCCGCCCGCACCTCTCTCGTCCCCTTTTCCGTCACACCCCCCAGCCTCTGTACAGCGCGAGCGAGGACTCATATAAACAGTTTAACTATAAGATCCCTTCCGCAGCTAACAAAAGAGCTGATAACTTTAAAACAGCTTAACCGATTTTGATGAAACATGTCTAAGAACCATCGCCAAATAACCTACTTTCAAAGAAAAAACCGCATCCAAATCGGTTCATCCGTTTAAGAGTTATGATGCCACGGACAGACAGACACACACACACACACACACACACACACACACACAAACACACAAAAAACCAAAGATACAGTTTTCTACAAAACGATATGCTTAAAAACACACGTTCGGTTCAGCTATAGGCTAAGTTGTTATCCTTAAATATTTTTTAATAGTGAAAATCAATTAATCTCGTTTATATCAACCGACTTGAAAGATGAAGGAGGTTCTCGATTTACTTGTATTTTTTCATAATACTTCGCTTCGAAATTTTGTGATTCACAAACCGTTTTATAATTGTCTTTTACTTGGGAATACTCCCAGTTTAGTCGCAATCAAACTTGAAAAAAAAAACAACATCCAAGGATTTGTTTGAAGTCTTTTTCTTTGTTAAAATTATTTGTTTATTTTATGAATTGTACGTACCAATGGAAAATCCGCAGATGAGAAATGTATAAATAACCCCAAGAACAACAGCAGGTCCATTTTGGAAGCAAGATTGACGTTAACAAAGTAGTTACTAGTCCTTTTATCAACTATGATAAACCGTTTATTGCTGTTCGAACCAAAACATCATTGTTCTCCCAAAGTACTTCGCATTTAGTTCGCATACGAGATTTAGGAATGGGAAATGGTTGATACCGATTTTTTGGTATCTGGCATCTTGAGGGTTAAAAAATATTGAGAACTTTGTCTGTGTGGAATTCGTTTATTGATATTTTGTGCGAACTATTTTAGCCTCTTGCTCAGCTCTAGCTTAATTCAGTTTTAAAATCTAGGGCAGAGGTAGCAAACTACCACACAAAAACACTAAGTTACTTTAAAATGATTATAAAGATATTATAATTTATGAAACTACTGTACCAATCTTAAAAAATCAGGTTATTGGTTACTTTTTATTCCGGAAAATTGGATAGGGGAAAAATTAATTCCCACGAGAGACAAACTACGTTGTACGAGTTTGACGTTGCGAGCAAAAACAACTATAAATACTTAATAACTTTACGTACCTTTATATTGTGGTATAAGTATTGATTTCGCAAGAGAATGTGTTTTGATGCTGTTACGGTGTAACCGCATAAAAAAATAGGTATTTATTTATTATTAATTTTTAAGCTACAATAGAGAAATATTTCTCTAGGCAGATGTTACGCACACACACCCACACCCACACACCCACACCCACACCCACATGTCAAGAGGTTAGTTTATCAACCGACGAAAACAAAAGGAGGAGGTTCTCAATTCGACGTGTATATTTTTTTTTTGTTTTTTTTTTATTTTTTTTTATGTATGATCACGCATAACTTTTTACAGAGTAGTCCGATTTTGACGATTCTTTTTTATTGGAAAGCGTATACCCCGAGGGTGGTTCCATTTAAATTTGGAAATAATACTCGTACCCTAAGGGTAGGAAAACAGGGGATGATTGACTAACTTTTTACAGAGTAGTCTGATTTTCATAATTCTTTTTTATTGGATAGATAGGGTATACCTTGAAGTTGGTATTATAAATTTGGAAAAAAAAATACCCCAAAGATGGAAAAAAAGTTCAAAATAAAAACTTTTTAACAAAAAATTAAACCGCCGAAAAAACTGAAAAGCAAAAAATGCCTAGTAACTTATATTGCTCTAAGTGTATAATATTTTTACAAACAATCTTTTTTGGACAGGACTTTGACTAATGAAAATGAAGTGACACTGATTCCATAAGGTTGGGTTATCAAGATTAACTCAGTCCTGATTTTATTATTACAACACGCTCTAACCCGCGACCCTCTGCTTGAGAGGCCATAATAGGTCAAACCACTAGGCCACCGCGGCTTCACAATTCATACTTTATTATCTAACTAGCTTTTGCCCGCGACTCCGTCCGCGTGGAATTACTAATTTGGGCAGCTTATTTTTTTTATCCAATTTGCTTTTTGATCAATTATGGCTCTCCTTAGATCCTCGATATAACCAAATTACCAAATTTCTTGGATTTATTGTAATAAAACAGAAATTATTCATATAAACTTAAATTTAATAATTTAATCAACAGGTTAAAAAACAATAACAAACATAATAAAAACTTAAACTATAAATAGAAAATTTGGCCTAAATCGCCGTCAATGGGCAAGGTGCCCAGAAGGCTGGCCGTATTTCCTCGCTGTATAGCGATACTTATTCCCTGTGCGAAATAGTGGCCAGCCCTCTGGTCGCCCGAGGCCTCTATTAGGCGCGTCGACAAATCTTTGTATAGCCGACGCGCACTGGGCCCCCATGGCCCCAAGGTTTCAACGCCAAACGCCGCAAACATGTAGCTGGTTCCTAGGGCGGCATATTTGCGGCGTTTGAGGCTTTCAGCCGAGGATGCCGCAGCGCCAGCGGTGACGTTGGTGCTTGGAACATAGGACGATGCCAGGGTATCAACAAAAGTAGCATCCCAAACTAGCGGCCGACACACTGACAAGGGCCCGACGGATGATATCATTTAATACTGGCGTGGCGGGAGATCCTATCAGCGCTCCGGACACATGAGAGGCCATCCATGGCGCCGCATTGACATCGATGTGGCTGATTTGTTGATGCCCCCAAACGTAAGCTAACTGCCAGGCGGAAGGTGGTATTATCTAGGAAAGTACCTATATGTTTGGAGAGGGTAGCGCCTGCAGCCACAGACCCGATTCCCACTCCGCAGTCGCAAGGAGACGAGCACGGTCTGCCGAACTAGTTGACGTATCTAAGGCCGGCTTGCGCGGACCTGGGTTAGCTACTTAACTCTGAGCTAACTGCTAACCCAGTGTTAACAAGTGTCAAAATGTATGGAACTGTCATTCTTAACACAGGGTTACCGATTTATTTTTTTAACCCTGAACTGTGCAAGTGGCCTTTAAAGGTTTAAATGAATTAGGACACTAAGATTTTATCGATAAGGCTCAATTTAGATTTTAATTTAATGTATCGGTCTGTTTCTCTTTTTAATTGTGTTAATTAATGACGTCGACAATAATAGTGGTCCAAAAGGTGTCCGAAAGGTGGTATATAAATTTCACCAAAATCGGTTTTACAATAATTGTTGATTCCCGAATTAAAAAGTTGATTTGTTTTTCCCATCAAAGCGCCTATATTTTAAGTGCAAGCAATAATTCGCCTTTGTGGGCCATAAATTAAAATCTTTATTGTTACGTCAGCCGTTGTACACTCACAATAATAGGTACCTGAACATCGAAAAATATAAATAAAAAATAAATAAAAAATAAAATTAAATATAAATTATAATATTAATAAGTAGTTATAATATCAAAAAGTTTTTTTTATAAGTAAATAGTATCATCATCATCATCATCATCATTTCAGCCGCAAGACATCCACTGCTGAACATAGGCCTCCCCCAAGGCTCGCCAAACAGATCAGCCCTGCGCCATCCGCATCCAATGCGTTCCCGCCACCTTAACCAGGTCGTCGCTCTATTTCGTTGGAGACAACCTACACTGCGTCTTCCGGTCCGCGGACGCCACTCGAGAACCTTTCGGCCCCATCGGCTGTCAATCCTACGAGCGATGTGCCCTGTCTACTGCCACTTAAGTCTAGCGATTCTTCGAGCTATGTCCGTGACTTTAAAAATAAATACTAGGTATGGGACAATTTTTACACCAATTCCCCGAATCATCAATTCAATCAATTCTAGTCGCGACGCAATGGTGGCCTAGTGGTTTGACCTATGGTCTCTCAAGCAGAGGATCGTAGGTTCGAGTCCGAGCACGCACCCTTGAGGTTTTCGGATTTTTTGTGCATTTGTAATTTACTATGAGCTTTACGGTGAAAATAAACATCGTGAGGAAACCTGCATACACGTGAAAAGAAATTCAATGGTGTTTATGAAGTTACTACGGCCCAAGCCCTCTCATTCTGAGAGAAGGCCTATGCCCTACAATGGGACGTATATATAGCCTCGTAAATCCCAGCGTACCTACTTTATAAAGAACAAATCATCAGTAAGAATAACGGCCGAATGTACTATGTAAAGTAGGTACAAATTATTCAATGAATAATGAACTTCAAAGAAACTTTAACCCTACAGCGCATACAGTTCCCGATTAGGTACAACCAACATGTTTACGAATTGTGTCAAAAATCAGGTATGCAGCGACATCTGCTATACGTTCAAGAATACATTACATGCAAGGCCACTACATAGTTCGGCGTGTTGCCGCTAGGTAGCGGTATACGTCCACGGTATCGAATGATCGATCAAATTTCGGTATTCTGTGCTAGAATCGATTTTGACAACTTTCAAAATGCGATAAAAAATCATTCTAGGGTAAAATAGTTAGAAAAAAATATACATTGTGACTGTAAAACTATGAAAAATTAAAAGGTAAGCTAAGTTTTATAATAATGCGATATTTACATATCGCCGAGTCGTATTTTTCAAACGTTCCCGATTAGGTACTCCATGCATCGACTTTCATATTGCTCATACAAACCAATTGCGGAACGCTTACACTTGTAAGAGCCTTAATGACATGACCATAAGTTTTAATTTCACTAATCTGTAAGAACGGTTAGTAGTGGTTTTGTGGTAGTTTATTACACTTACAATTTAGTATCGTTTTTAGGTGATCCGGAAGAAACCCTTACAAGATGTGGGTATTGAGTATTTTTTATCAAATACTATTTGGAAGTGAAGACGATCTGGATTTTTTGGAGCCCAGTAGTGATTTAGACACTGAAATATTACGGGCACTAATAAATCGGGTCTGTGAAAAGTCTCCAGTCATTCAAAAAAAACTATTGGCCGAGTGGTGAGTTAGTTGAGCCAACCCCAGTTACGAGCGACTTGATTTCAAATAATGAACATTAAACATCGGAATCACTTGTCAGAATTTTAGGATTGGCATCAAATTCAACAATTTATCATCTGTTTTCAACAACCCATGTCGATGACAACTCAGACAATACCAGCAGGTCCTACACTCTGATCCAGCAGAATCACCATACAACAACACGTCAAAAGTCTTAGACCAGTGTGTATTTCCAGTAATGACTTATGGCACTCATTAAAAAGCTCAATGATATATATCCTTTTTATATTTCATATTATATACTAGTCTATGCTTTTGTCCCTTGGTTACGTTTTGATGTTTATGTTTATGTCATCAGTTAGATTGCCGAAGGCAGTGTTCTACTCGGAACTCTCGTGCGGAAAGCGGAAACGGGGAGGCCAATTTCTGCGCTATAGAGATGTCCTCAAACGCCACCTTACAGCTTGCGGTATACCTTGTGATCGTTGGGAGGAACTTGCGCTGCAAAGACCAGAGTGGCGCTCTACTGTTCGCAAAAGTGTCGAACGTTTTGAACGGATGCGTCTGGAGGACCTGGATGCTAAGCGTCAAATGCGTAAGACACGACCAAGGCCCTCTTACACTTACACATACAACAGTTCCGGACAACTTCACTGCGCTTCGTGTGATCGAATTTTCCGGACCAAGTTCGGCTTCGCGAGCCACATTCGAGCTTTCCATAACCCGGACAAGGACAATTGACGGAGTCGCTGTCGCCGGATACGGCGAGGAGGACTACTATCAGTCAGAAAATAAATTACTATTTTCAATACGAGTTATGAATTTAACACTCAAGATCACACAGAGGGCAATGGAATGGTTTTATTTTGAAGTTTCTCTGCGGGATCACAACAGAAATTATGAAATCTGCGCGAGAAATAAAGTAACTAACATATTTCAAAGAATCGCCAGACTCAAGTGGTAGTGGGCAGGGCATATCAGCAGGCCAAAAGGTTCTTGAATGGCGTCGATGGGTCGGAAGACGTATGTTTCGAGCAAGATGGAGCGACGACCTGGTTAAGGTTATGGGAACGCGTTAGATGCCAATGGCGCAGGACCAGTCTGTTTGGTGAACCTTGGCAGAAGCCTTTGTTCAACAGTGGACATCTTTCGGCTGGAATGATGATAATATTACGACATCACAAAGTGTGCATCATCATTATTGATTCTGGATAATACTGATGCTGATGAGACATCACGACAACAGCCTCAAGCTAGTACATCAGTCCTAAGTAAAAATACAAAAAGTTCGACAAAATATCTTACAAAGTCTTGGTCACCGAGGTTGTGGCCCATCGATGACCAAGAAGGTTGGTCTAACATCTACTAGCACTAAACATTTTATAACTAAAAAAGCAAAAACGGCCAATATGTGACGATTTTTCCCCCTCACGATGTCAGGATACATCGAATATCCTAGATGTCAAGAAAAAACTTTGGTGGGCTGTGAAAAATACTGGGTTGAGTTGTGCCCAAATAAAGCTAATAATTGTTTCCGTAAATTTCACATTTAAGACAGAATGTAACATGTGAAAACCAAAAATATGCCCTATATTTGTATCTTTATATTATGTTGTCGATTGTACCCTACTGCATGGATTTCCCAATGAGGAACACGAATAAAAAACCTTTTTTTTTCGAAACGCTGCGTTTTAATTTTTTTTTATTATTTTTCCCTAACAGCAAACATCAATAGTTATCACATATAATTTTATTTCTCAGAAAAAAAAAGACATGCATTGTAGGGTTAATAAGTTCGAAAATTACAAATCATGTTACTCTTTATCTAGGTCTCAAGTTCTAAGTACATCAGTTAGAAAAGGCCTACCTAGAGTCCCAAACTAAGCAAAGCTTGTACTATGGGTACTTAGGGCCACCCGACATCTATTGACGCGGAATCGGCTTCAGTCAATCGGAATAACCTTTATGTCAACGCAATAAGAACGAAAAAGACGTCGATTGGCTCGGCTCAATTCGGCCCGCGTAGCCGAGCCGATCAAAAATGAGCAATTTGTCAAATAAGGTAAACGTACCAATGCGATGACCGACCCGTCTGTCACCTCTCTTACTACCTATCTATACTAATACATATTATAAAGCTGAAGAGTTTGTTTGTTTGTTTGGTTGAACGCGCTAATATCAGGAACTACTACTCCGATTTGAAAAATTCTTTCAGTGTTAGATAGCCCATTTTTCGAGGAAAGCTATAGGCCATATTATCATCACGCTAACACCAATAGGAGTGGAGCGGAGCGGAAGAATGTTTCAAAATCGGGGGTTTTTGAAGTAAAACTTCTATAGGCACGCTTAACTTGGGTGTATGGTGGTGAATGTGAACTCTGGTGTGCGGTGCGGAGGGCGAGGGAGGGAGCGGGTTGGAAAGGTGCGAGGTGGGGGGGGGGGGTTGGGTAAAAGCAAATTGGATAAAAAATAAGCTGCCCAAATTACTAATTCCACGCGGACGGAGTCGCGGGCAAAAGCTAGTATGACATAAGATTGAAGGTGTTGTCATTGGGTCAGTGTCGGGCACAGGGACTTTTACCTTAATGATTTATAACATTAGCTGACCCCGCAAACATTGTTTTGCCATATAAATAGCCTACGACCTATTCTCAGACTTACCGAACGTAGAGAAAAAGGTTTCATAAATCGGTCAAGCCGTCTTCGGAGGAGTTCGATAACAAACACCGTGACACGAGATTTTTATACCGGGTGGATTGCCACGAGGGACCTTCCCGAAAACAGGTGATAGTGATGCTTAAACTGAACAACTTTCTCCAAGGAACATAGGTCGAAAAACGAATTTTTTTTTTCGCCTTTCCATAGTAAGTCGGTCAGCTAACCAGTACATTTCTATATGGGAGTCTGAATTTTTTTTTCGTTTTTCTCGATTTTTTTTTCTCTAAATCTCATTCGCTAAGCTATAGGTACATATTATGGATTATGAATTTTCGATTATAAATTTTAGTTGAACTAACTTAGCTTGTAACTACTTGCTTGCTTGCTTGCTTGTAGCTTGTACTAACAAAAAAATGGATCTATGTTGTCTGAGAATAAATAAATTATTATTATTATTATTATTATAAGCTTAGAGACATGAGAGCAAAGTTTTTTTTCTTTTTAAGGGAGTTTTCAGAAAAAAATGTACCCGTTTTCCTTAATTATCCTTAATTTTTCCATACAAAATTTATTAGTCAGTTTTGTGACGGTCTATACAACATGTATGGTTAACTGCGTCACAAAACTGACAATTAAGAGAGGGACACTTTTTTTATTGCTTAAATCGATAGTGCTTGTGATTCTAAGTAGAAATAACTCAAAATTTGTTAGGTTAAAAAAAAAGTACAGGGTACACTTTTTTCTAAAAATGCCCTTAAACCACATTTTTAATTCTTAAAAATTCCTAAAGGATTTTCTCGAAAAGTCCTGAAATTAAAATGCTAAATCTAATTATTAACGCAAGCGAATCTACGGCTCCAGCCAAGTGCTATAATTATTACTTAATGTGGTTTTCCTTAACAATATTATGAATAAAAAATTTTAAATAAAAAATAGAACCGCCTTCAAAAGCACCCAAAAAAATATTAATTAAAAATGTAACCGACTATAATGAGCATTATAATATCTTTCTACTAATCTGTTTGAAGTCGGGCCTCAGCACGAGCTAGCAGGAGTGGTAGAAGCCCAACAGATAGTGGGTATAATAGGGATAATAGGTAGGTAAGTTAAATTACTACTATAAAGTTTGAGGTCCCAGGTTCGGTTCCCGCGTCGGGCCAGATATCTGTATGAAAAACACGAATGTTTGATCTCGGGTCTTGGGTGTTTAATATGTATTTAAGTATGGTATGTATCTATCTATATAAGTATGTTTATCCGTTGCCTAGTACCCATAACACAAGCTTTGCTTACTTTGAGACTAGGTCGATTGGTGTGAATTGTCCCGGGATATTTATTTATTAATTTAATTACTAGGTCCACTCCTGCTGGCTCGAGCTGAGGCCCGACTTCAAACAGATTAGTAGAAAGATATTATAATGCTCATTATAGTCGGTTACATTTTTAATTAATATTTTTTTGGGTGCTTTTGAAGGCGGTTCTATTTTTTATTTAAAATTTTTTATTTTTGTCTTTTTAGTTGTATTGGTATAAAAAAGATGCGTAGGCGTAGCCAGTAAACGAAGCCCCGCTTCTGTTTACGCTCTGAGGATCGCAAGGTAACTAACAAACTTAACAAGGGTAAACGGGGGTGGTTTGAAGGTATTTTTTTAATGCGGGAAGCTCTGCCCCCCGAGCCCTCCGTTCCAGTAGCGAGGCTTCTATTACTACTCTGAGGGACGCAAGATAAACTGACGAATTTAACCAAGTGAAAAGGTAGATGGTTTAACAGATTTTTTTATTGCGGGGGGCTCCAAGAGCGGGGCTTTTATTTTCACCCTAAGGGACGCAAGACAGCTAACTAACCTAACCAGGTTAAACGGGAAGTGATTTGAAGGTATTTTTTATTACGGGAGCTCCACCCCCCAAGCGCCTAGACCGGTACCGAGGTTTCTATTTCCACTCTTGAGGGACGCTAGATAACTGACGAATCAAACCAGGTTAAACGGGAGGTGGTTTAACAGTATTTTTAATGCGGGGGGCTCCGCCCCCCGAGCCCCCCTCCATCAGCGGGGCTTTTATTTCCACTCTGAGCAACGTAAGATAACTATCGAACCTAACTAGGTTAAACAGGGGGTGGTTTGAAGGTGTTTTTTATTACGGGGGGCTCCGCCCCCCGAGCCCCCCTTCCAGTGCTAAGGCTTCATTTTCCACTCTGAAGGACGCAAGATAACTAACGAATCTGGTTAGGTTAAACGGGACGCGGTTTGACAGTTTTTTTTTATTGCGGGGGGCTCCGCCCTCCGAGCCCCCCCTCCCGCCTAATATCACTTTAAGGAGCGCAAGGTAACTAACGAACCTAATCAGGTTAAACGGGGGATGGTTTGAAAGTATTTTTATTGCGGGGGCTCCGCCCAACGAGTCCCCTTTCCGGTAGCGATGCTTCTATTTCCACTCTGAGGGACGCAAAATAACTGAAGAATCTAACCAGGTTAAACGGGAGGTAGTTTAAGAGTATTTTTATTGCGGGGGGCTCCGCCCCCCGCGCCCCCCTCCAAGAACGGGGCTTCTATTTCCACTTTGAGTGACGTAAGATAACTAATGAAGATAACCAGCTCCGCCCCTAACAGGGTTTAAAACAGGTTTGGTTTTAAAAAGAGGGTGGTTTGAAGGTGTTTATTATTACGGGGGGCTCCGCCCCCCGAGCCCCCCTTCCAGTGCCAAGGCTTCATTTTCCACTCTGAGGGACACAAGATAACTAACGAATCTGGTTAGGTTAAACGGGACGCGGTTTGACAGTTTTGTTTTATTGCGGGGGGCTCCGCCCCCCGAGCCCCAACTCCCACCTAATATCACTTTGAGGAGCGCAAGGTAACTAACGAACCTAAACAGGTTAAACGGGGGATGGCCTGAAAGTATTTTTTTTATTGCGGGGGGCTTCGCCCCCCGAGCCCCCCCCCCTTTAGTATCGCTTTGAGGAGCGCAAGGTAACTAACGAACCTAACCAGGTTAAATGGGGGATAGTTTGAAATTATTTTTTTAAAGCGGGGGCATCGCCCCCCGAGCCCCCCTCCGCTGACTACTCTTCCATTCCCACTCTACGGGACGCAAGATATCTAACGAACCTAACAAGGTTAAGCGAGAGGTGGTTTGTAGGTATTTTTATTGCCCCCTTTTCTTTGTACATAGGTGCCATACCTACTTACTATAGTTTAGGTGAATAACTTACACAATTCTTCGGACTGCTTTGGCCAATTAATATTAGTAATAAAACGTTGTAGGTAATTCGATGTTCTTGTTATCAATCAATATAAGGACGAACAAATATGCTTTAGGACTTTCAACAGTATGCCAGACATTCTTCGCCAGAAAATTTTAGAACAATCAACATTATGCGATACAACAGGCACTCTTTGCTGACTGTACTTTTTGATCCTGGTTACCAAAGTAATCGTCAAGACAAATCAAATGAGCTCAAACTCAATGCGGTCGTATCGTTTTATTACAGAGTTTCTATGGCCAACTTTCAGCTCCATCATCAGATCAGCTCCATGTCATAATAATATTGCATTGTCATCCAATTCACACATGTCTGCAAAATTTCAGCTCAATTGGAAACCGGGAAGTGGGTCAAATTTAACTTGCAAGATTTGACCCGTTGAGGAGTTCCGTTGGCCATCTACGGTCTTCTTCATCAGGTCCAGTTTACGAAATGATACTTTCTGAATGCAAATACTTCACTTGATACTAAAAATGCTAAAATCACTATAGGTTTGCCTGTAAAATTTGAAGGTTGCCCTCGATTTCTCTAAGATCCCATGATCAGATCTTGACTTGGTGCCAATGGGACCACCTCAGGAGTATACTGTTTCAAACAAAAAAAGAATTTTGAAAATCGGTTCACAATTGAGGGAGTAATCGCGTAACAAACATACAAAAAAAAAAAAAAAAACATACAGACGAATTGATAACCTCCTTTTTTTTTGAAGTCGGTTAATAAAAGAAAAAACCATTGTGTCATAGCGATAGTGAACGTTCTAAGTAATACACTCAACTATGACCCCTTTTTAGGATTCCGTGAGTAATAGTAAACAGGAACCCTTATAGTGTCATCGGCTTTCCTAACATTGCCATAACATAAAATTGTTCTAATTATAAAAACGCATAATATTTAATACGCATAACGTTATTAAGCATAAATTTATCTGCCATAGCTGTACGACGCATAACTAGTAAGTCCCCTAAAATCTCTAATATATAAAAATCTCGTGTCCCGGTGTTTGTTCAGTTATCGAACTCCTCCGAGACGGTTTGAGCGATTTTTATGATTTTTTTTTCTCCATACTCGGTAGGTCTGAGAAAAGGTTGTAGGTATCCTATTCTTCAACCGACGAAAACAAAAGGAGGAGGTTCTCAAGTCGACGTGTATTTTTTTTTTATGTATGATCACGCCTAACTTTTTACAGAGTAGTCCGATTTTGATGATTCTTTTATTATTGGAAAGCGTATACCCCGAGGGTGGTCCCATTCAAATTTAGAAATAATATACTTACCCTAAGGGTAGGAAAACAGGGGATGATTGATTGTTCAGTCACTGATTGTACTATATGACCACGCATAACTTATTACAGAGTAGTCGGATTTTGATAATTCTTTTTTTTCAAACTAAATACAAACTGAAATATAGATGCACAGAAAAAACCCCAGAAAAAAGACCAATGCTGGGAATCGAACCCAGGTCCTCAGCGTTCCGTGCTGCGTGCTTACCCCTACACCACCTCTGGTCTAGAAGTTAGCGACGAATCTTTCCCATACATCGTACACTTCAGTCTGTTATAATCACATTTAGGCAGTGATAAAGCGCATCTATGTTATGCCCTCTACTGAGAGACTTCTCCTTCGGAGCTACCCGCTCACCTGGACCAAGAGATGGCTGGGCCAAGGGATGGATCACCATCTCGTTTGACCAGTTTTCAGTTAAAGTCCCCCATAACTAATGTGAAGTGAGTTCCAGCCGGAGCTATGGAGATATGGAGATATCCTCATACATAGCTTCCACTTCTTCGTCGGAGGGTAAGTCGGAGCGTAGACTGTATACGAAGAATATTGTTTGGTAAATCTTACAATTAGTACAAGGTACGCCATACTGGTCGACAAACTCACGATCTTCACTACGTTGTCCACGAGGCAGCTGAGAGACGGTTTATTAACACTATGTAGTATTGCTACAAAATGAATGTAGTGTTGCCGCTCAATTGAAATTGATATCATCAGATAACTTCGTGACTGTATCTGTACACAATTTTGACGACTTTCGGAGCTAATATCTCCCCAACACTTATCTTAAACCAAAAACCTTCTAAGAAACCTCTACATTATTTTTTAAGACCTATCGAATAATGCCTCACACGCCGGCGTACGCTAAAATTTTTTTTTTTTATCACTCAGTTTTTTTTATGTAAATTCCGACCAATATATTTTTATATATTTTTAGGTATCCAATGTCACCCAGAGCATAATAACGAATCGATTGATACCATATTTATTAAAATCGGATGAGTAGTCTCGACGCTACGGTGGAACACACATAACCACAAACATACATAGACTGCTAAAATCATTACACTTCCTTTTGGCTTTGCCGTAGTCGTGTAAAAAGGGACCCTATTACTGAGACTTCGCTGTCCGTCCGTCTGTCCGTCTGTCTGTCTGTCCGTCTGTCACCAGGCTGTATCTCAAGAACCGTGATAGCTAGACAATTAAAATTTTCCCCGATTATGTATTACTGTGGCTGGTATAACAACAAATAATAAAAATATAATTATATTAAATATTCCTGATCAACCAATATAAAATGATCTCACACTGCGTACATTTTACTTAGAAGCAGGGTTCTGCTAACACTGTATAATTATAGTTACGGCTGTTCACCGCATATATTTTGACATACCTAAAAAGTACGGAACCTCAGTGCGCGAGTCCGACTCGCACTTGGCTGATTTTGAGGTTCGTTAAAACTACGGAACCCTTTATCACGCGCACGTACACACTTGGCTTTTTAAAATGTTGTTATCCTTTTATCTACTATACCTACCTACAACGTTTTTACCGTAGATTGCAAATCGCAATTATTTTAAGAAATATTGTTTATTTAATTACTTTTTTTTACCTGAAGTGATTTCTTTAGGGTAAAGGTCAATCAGATATATAACCCAACCACCCAATTCACAAAACATACCGCTCCTGTCTACGCGACCAATATGTAAGTAACATTCATCATCATTTCAGCCGGAGGACGTCCACTGCTGAACATAGGCCTCCTCCAATGTTGTTGTTGTTGTTGTTGTTGTTGTTGTTGTGGTCCTGCACTATCTGCATCCAATGCGTTCCCGCTACGACCGTCGCTCCGTCTTGTTGGAGGTCTACCGGTACTGCGTCTTCCGGTCCGTGGACGCCACTCGAGAACCTTCAGGCCCCGTTGTCCATCTGTTGTACGAGCGATGTGCCCTGCTCATTTGACTGCCGCTTAAGTCTGTGGATCGATATTTATCAGCATCATCATTTCAGTCTATACTCTATTTATACAATTCCAGTTCTATTTAGACGACCAGATGGCCTAGTGGTTAGAGAACCTGACCTTTGTATGAAAAATATGAATGTTTGTTCTCGGGTCTTGGGTGTTTAATATGTATTTAAGTATCTATCTATCTATATAAGTATGATTATCCGTTGCCTAGTACCCATAACACAAGCTTTACTTAGCTTACTTTGGGACTAGGTCAATTGGTGTGAATTGTCCCGTGATGTTTTATTTATTAGTTGTTTATGATCATCTCAGTCTATACTCTATATACTTCCCACTGGACACAGAATGCGCCTCCTCTCACAATGAAAGGATTTGAACCATAGTTCCCACGCGGGCCTAGTGCGGGTCGGAAATTTCACACACACCATCGAATTTCTTAGCAGGCGTGTGCAGGTTCCTCACGATGTTTTCCTTCGCCGTGAAACTGGTGGTTAGCTTTCTTCAACTGTATAAATAAAAAAAATAAAAAAAATAAAAATATTAGGGGACAATCTTACACAAATCGACCTAGTCCCAAACTAAGCAAAGCTTGTACTATGGGTACTAGACGACGATAAACATACTTATATAGACAAATAAATACTTAAATATATAGAAAACATCCATAACTCAGGAACAAATATTCGTGCTCATCACACAAATAAATGCCCTTACCGGGATTTGAACCCAGGACCTCTTGCTTCGTAGGCAGGGTCACTACCAACTAGGCTAAAGCGGTCCCAGACCCAGAAATTCTGGGCAGGGGCACCCCAATGACTTCTCCTTCCATTTGACCGCATTTAACGTAGAGCCGACTTGTCAGTGATCAATCATTGATTTCCGATCGTTTGGATCCCCGTCCATTCGAAGGGAGATAGGTTATCTTTGTTTGTTCTATAGGGTCTACCACGGCGAGTGCTCCGATGAATTATTTAATTTGCTGCCTGCTGCAAAATTCCACCATCTCACTTCCCGCCGAAAGTCTAAGTTCCATTGTTACCATCTCGATGAATGATTATGATATTATTTTAAATAATAATAATAATAATACAGTGAAACTGTGGGTGGAATCAACTTCCAGACAACTATGACATCTGGGCTTTCAAGAAAAGGGTTTATACTTCCTAGGCCGGTAACAGATCACTCTTTGAGTTTTTTATATTTATAGGCGGTGGTGATCATTTTACATCAGATGACCCGCTTGCTCGTTGGCCGGCCTCCCTTCAAAAATATAAAATAAAAAAATTCGCACATGAATTCTGAAAAACTCAGAAGTGCGAGCCCGGGATTTGAATCTACGACCCTCTGTTTGAGGAGCCATAGGTCAAACCACTAAAAGCTACCGTGAATATTATTTATAATTAATTAAAATATATTGTTACAGAATTTGGAAACTACCTATTGTAGCAATTGATATGCTACAAATTTATTAGTGTAACCTTTTTATTGGTATTGTGTCTCGTGGTTGGTCTGGCTGATTTGGCTGTCAGCTTGAATTTAAAAAGAAGGGGAGCTTGACAGAGGCAGAGAGATTTGGGACGTGACGTGGATGACAGAAAAAATAGGACAGCTCTCGAGAAAAATAATCTTGGTGCCTGGTATTCATGATATCATAAATTACTACGTGGTTTGTAGTGGTTTCCCCATTTTTATAATATTGCGCTACATTATGGCGCCCGAACAATTTTAATCCCGTTATCTTTGTCTTTGTGTTTTTTTGTCTGTCTTTTTCTTTGCTTTTGTCAGGGGCGAGTGCCCTTCGTGCAATATTTGTGCTGGTTGTGTTTGAAGTTGCTTTCAACGACGGTTTAATTTGTGATAATTCTTTGTTCACAAGCCTTTTATTTGTTTATTTATTTATTGTTGGTGTTCTTCGTTCCAAATATGGCTGAAGGAGCTGATGTTGGACAAATTTTAACTACTCCTAGGCTTGTGTCCCCTGTTATCAACCAGCCACGTCGGGTAATTCAGCCTGACGTGGCAGACGAAGCGTCACGTAACATATCGGATACCGGCGATCACTCCGCCTCTACTTCAGGCGGTTCAAATAATCCTTATCTTCCTTTAAATTTGCCTATAAAACCAGAATCACTCACCAAATGGAATTTGACTTATTCCGGAAAAACCTGTGTACGTGATTTTTTCAATCGCGTAGAGGAGGAAAGAGATGCTCGTGATATCAGTTCGGAGTACATTGTTCGTCGTTTTCACGAACTTTTGTCGGACACTGCTCTGAAATATTTTAGGTCTATCCGTTCACCAAACGTCCGTTATTGTGACCTTAAAGCAGCATTTTACCGGACCTTCGACACAGTAGACTATGACTATAAGATTGAACGCCAGTTGCGTGAACTAAGACAGACGGATACCCAGTCTGCGCGTGATTTTGTTATAGATATACGTGATCTCAACTCTAAACTGAAATCACCAATCAGAGAGTCAGACTTGTTGACAATAATTAAATATAATTTACATCCCCGGTTGTATCCCTGTCTTTCGACGAACGTTATTACTGATGTTGACACATTATTACAAGTGGTATCTAATTTTGAAACTTTTCAAACCCATACAATCCCAAAAGTAGTAGCTCCAATACCAATACAGACCCCAAAAAGCGATCCTGCGCATTTTCTATGTCCTAAATGTAACAACCCGGGGCATTCATATCGGTTCTGTCCAAATGTACCCGGACCTGTATGCTTCAAATGTCACCGTCCGGGTAACGTAACCCGTGATTGTCCATCATGCAACCACCAATTTACAAACCAAAAAAACTAATTTTTACCGGTGAACTGCAAAAGTCTACTGTTTCACCGGTAGTTTTAACTGATTCAAGTGACAATAGGCTTTTTATTGAGATTGTTGCTGCCGGTTGCCGTGTTAAGGCGCTTTTAGACTCGGGTGCACAAATGTCACTTATAAATCGATCTTTTCTTTCAAAAGTTGGCGTTCCATTTAGCACTAAAAATTTACCGTCTGTAGTATCTGCAGATAATTCCCCCATTCAGATTTTAGGTACAGTTAGTTTGTCTGTATTTTTTAATGGTTCTAAGGTTCCGCACAATTTTTTAGTTGTGGATAATATAACCTCAAGTATGATATTGGGAATTGAGTTTTGGAACCGGTTTGGACTCACTACGGTATTAAGCCGTGCCTTCGATAAGGAAATTAAAGAAAACTTATATATGCCTGACCCAAATATCCAGGATTCTCCTTTTTGCGTTAGCGAGGCGCGTTTCATACAAGCTCGCAAATTTTTGACGCCTGTTCAGGAAATTCGTCTTCAAGAGGTAATATCGGAATTTGGAGAAATTTCATCAGAAAAAATCGGTTTAGGAAAAACTTCTTGGCTGACTCACAAGATTGAAACTATAGGTCCACCTATTCGTCAGAGATACTATCCTCTCTCACCTGCTAAATTAAAAATTTTGAACGTAGAAATTGATAAGATGTTGGAAGCAGGTGTTATCCGACCGTCCCGATCTCCATGGGCTAGTCCGGTAGTCATGGTTACAAAGAAAGATGGATCTGTAAGATTCTGTGTCGATAGCCGTAAACTAAATAGCGTAACTGTTCGTGACTCTTATCCTTTACCACGCATACAGGATATTTTAGATAACCTAAGAGGAGCAAAATATATGACATCCCTTGATTTTCGTAGTGCTTTTTGGCAAATTCCACTCCATGATAGAGACTCATGTGAAAAGACAGCTTTTATTGTTCCTCAGCGTGGTTTGTTTGAATTTGTGCGAATGCCTTTCGGTCTTACAAACGCCGCTTCAGAAATGCAGCGATTAACTGATATGATCATTAATTATGAATTCACCGGATTGAGCGACGATTGCGTGTTTGGATATGTGGACGATTTGATCCTTGTTTCACGAGATTTTGACAGTCACGTCCTTCTTATTCGTAAAGTGTTGAATCGTCTTAAACAAGCCGGTTTGTCAGTTAATTTAGAAAAATGTGAATTTTGCAAGCCAGAGTTGAAATACTTAGGATATATTGTCAATGAAAATGGTCTTCAAACCGATCCTAAGAAATTAGAAGCTATAGAGAACTACCCGGTACCTAACACTGCTAAATCTTTGAGAGCTTTTATTGGAATGTGTTCCTATTATAGGCGCTTTGTCGCAAATTTTTCGACTATCATTGCCCCGTTGACTGCCCTTATCGGAAAAAAGAAAGGTCGTGACTGTATAGAGTGGAACCCGGATGCTCAAAATGCCTTTTCTAAATTAAAGAAAGAACTTATGAGTTCTCCTTTAATGGCTTGCCCGGATTTTTCAAAGCCATTTCTTCTCCAATGTGACGCTTCAGCTATAGGAGTTGGTTCAGTTCTATCTCAAAAGATTGATGGTATCGAACATCCGATTTCTTTTTACTCTAGATTGCTTACGAAACCAGAGAAAAATTATGGAACGACTGAACGCGAATTGCTAGCTGTATTAGAGTCTATTAAACATTGTCGTGGATACTTAGATGGTATGAAGTTTACGATTATAACCGACCACATAGCGTTAAAATGGTTATTGACTCTTGACAATCCGTCCGGTCGTCTAGCACGTTGGGCAACGCAAATATCTCAATTCAATTTTGATATAGAGCACCGCAAAGGCGTCTTAAACGTCGTTCCGGATTGCTTATCCCGTCCTCAGATAAACTTAATAACGTACAATGAAGGGATAAACAATACAACTGACCGTTGGTATAAAAAGATATTTTTAGGTGTTTGTAACAATCCTCAGATGTTTCCAGCTTATTCGATTCAGCAAGGTGTCCTCATGCGCCGTATGCCTTTAGATTCTCCTCTTCATGGTGATCCGTGGCGTATTGTTCTTCCAGCTGATAAAACACGCGAATCTATTTTGGAAGCACACAATAATCCACCTTCTATACATCCTGGTACTATGAAGACCTATCTTTTGCTAAAGAAAATTTATTACTGGCCGAACATGTATCACGATATTTCCGAAGTGTTAAGAGATTGTTCAACCTGTAAAGCTCATAAGATTTCTAATACTAAACCACGTGGAAGAATGTTATACCCAAAAAGCGTTACTATGCCTTTGCAGATGATTTCGATTGACTTAATAGGTCCACTGCCCTTAGCATATTATGGGTATAAGTATATTCTTACCATGGTGGATGTTTTTATCAAATATGTATGGTTGGTACCCCTAAAGAGAGTAGATGCTAAAAGTATCTGTAATGCGCTCGAAAAAGAAATTTTTTTAATATTCGGTGTTCCTACATCCATTCTCTGTGACAACGCAACTGTATTTCACAGTAATTTCTTTAGTCGTTTCTTACGTTCTTATAATATTGGGGAGCCTTTCTTTACGCCGTATTATTCTCCTCAAGCGAACACAGTCGAAAAATACAACCAAAGTGTCGTTACTTGCCTTTCTATTTTAGTTGAACAAAACCACCGAAGTTGGGCACGACTTCTACCTAAAGTCAAATTATACCTAAACTCCTGTATAAATTTAGCAACTTCTTACTCCCCAAATTTTCTAATGTTTGGAAGAGATGTTATCGTTGACGACAGGCAGTGCCGTGAAAATCAGTCTCTAGGCGGAGATATTGCCGAAAGACGGATTGACCGAGCATCATGTCTTTCTTCACTCAACGAAGTATTTGCTAAGGTCGCCGACAACCTTTCACATGCTTTCCTCGCGAATTCCAGGAGCTATAACCGAAATAGAGTTACGATTACCTTACAAACAGGCGATATAGTTTGGAGGAAGAATTTTGCTCGTTCCACCGGTAATGATTTTTTTTCTGGCAAGTTAGCTCCACGTTTTACACGTTGTGTCGTTAGTCGTGTGATTTCCAATCAGGTCTACGAGCTGGAAGATTGTGATTCAAGTCATGTTGGGACTTATCACATAAAAGACATCCTGAAGTAAGATGTTTCAGTTTTGGTAATTTCTTCTATTTTTTTTTAAATTCCAAAGGACGTTTGGTCCGTCCTTTACTTTTCTTGTCCCAAAATATTCGGAAAAATACTAACAGATTATTTTTTCGTATAACTTTTATTTGTTGACTTAGTTTAGGTTAGTTTAGATGAGCACGGCATTAAGCGTTATTAGACTTTGACTGATATCTTATTTATGTTAATTACTACGAGAGTCAGATTGATTACTTTTCTTCATCGTTTATTATCTCAGTTTTCTTCATCTTTTAATTTAAGCGGATTCGGTGTTATGCAGTGATATAACGATTCGTAATTTTTCTTTTAGTTTTACTGTTAAACACTCTTAAATAGTTTTTTTGCATTTGATGGGCCATTATTGACTAACATAGTTTTTTTGCAACGTATGTCCTTATCATAATAATCGCGCGTGTGTACTCGCTTTAAGTCATATTCTAAGTGACATTAATTTTGTCAAAGGTTTTGTTCAATGGAAGTATTAAATACTGAGTGGCCTTCCATATTTAAATGTTCCGAACTTATCGTACGAATAATGTACTTGTTGTTAAAAACTACTTTGATTTATGTGTTAGTAGATTATGCCTCCTTACGTTTATTGTTGCATATACTTATGTATTTTATAAGAGTTACGCACTTTAAGAATTCGCTTGCTTTTTATTAATGAATCCGAGCCGTTGCGTCACTCTAGTCTATCTTATTAATATTGTGTTAATTGTGTAATCACGGAAATTAAGCTAAAAGCTTTTTCTACAGTGAACAGTGTACTGGGGATCGCTTCGCCATTATGATTGGCATAGAGTTTATTATGGTATCGGAATCTCTCATAACTAGGGTTGTCAAAAATCTTTTGTTAAATTAGGGTTATCTAGATTTTATAATCAGGGTTGTCAAAGTTTATTAAATTAGGGTTGTCAGAATAATATTAATAGGGTCAATGTTAGTATGAGTTTTAAGTTTTTTTCTTTTGGAAAGGGGATAATTGTAGCAATTGATATGCTACAAATTTATTAGTGTAACCTTTTTATTGGTATTGTGTCTCGTGGTTGGTCTGGCTGATTTGGCTGTCAGCTTGAATTTAAAAAGAAGGGGAGCTTGACAGAGGCAGAGAGATTTGGGACGTGACGTGGATGACAGAAAAAATAGGACAGCTCTCGAGAAAAATAATCTTGGTGCCTGGTATTCATGATATCATAAATTACTACGTGGTTTGTAGTGGTTTCCCCATTTTTATAATATTGCGCTACATTATGCAGAAATCGGGAAACATGTTGAAAATGCTGCTTCTGATCGTTGCAGTTACGCTGTTTGCTGCAATGGGGCCTGGCGCAGAAGCATGTAAAGCGTTTCTCGGTGGAGTAAGAAGATAGTTTCATTTTTGTTTTTTGAATGCTTTGTTATGACGTTGTCACGTTAAACTATCGTCCGTAAACCGACTTTACAGACAACCGGTTTTTTTACATAAAACTGACCCGTGATTGACCACTATCTAACCTGATGAAAAGTGCACATATGATGCCAAAGGTGTATATCACTGGTTCATGACCTATTCACTCTAACCTTGAAGAGACATAGGTTGTATTTATCTGGAAATACAGACAACGGGAGCGAATTCTATTCCTTAACAGTTCGCATTAGGAAAGGTGACGCGAAGCGCTTCGTACGGGCCACTAGAATACTAATCACATAAGGATGAAGATGCTTCCCCCGCCTGGAAATCCGTTGGTAGAATGGAGATGGAGGAATTAAATTATGTAATTCCTGTGCACATACAGTCCGTTCACAGTCCGATGAGGCACATGTGCCTCATGGGTGGTTTCACTGGTACGTCCATGCGGCACATGTGACCGTTTAATATCATTTCATTATTACTATGGGGACGTGTTTCCTCACGATGGTTTCCTTCACCTTAAAGCTAATGGTAATTTTCAACTGTAACTTCGCACATAAATTCCAAAAACTCAGAGGTGCGAACCGGGATTTGAATCCACGACCCTCTGCTAGAGAGGCCATAGGTCAAACCTGCAAACTCCTGGGTAGAAATTTAATGGTGTGTGTGAAATTCGCAATCCGCACTGGGCCCGCGTGGGAGCTACAGCCCTCTCATTCTGTGATGATAATGATGATGATGGGGACGTGACAAAAGAAGGCTGTACATTGCTTCGGGACTGTAAAGCTATTGGGGTGCCGTTCGATAGATACACAACGATGGATTATCATGAAATCATCCAAAAGACAAAGGGTTTCGTAAGGAAATCTGCATACTCCTGTGAAGAAATTAAATGGTGTGTGAAGTTCCCAATCCGCACTGGGCCCGCGTGGGAACTACGGCCCAAGCACTCTCATTCCGAGAAGACGCCTGTGCCCTGCAGTTGGACGTATATAGGCTGAGATGATGATGATTATGATGGCCCAAAAGACGTCCAGGTAGATCCTGCGCTGCTTGCATCCAAATGGTTCCTGAAACCTTTATCAGATATCGCCGGTCCATTTTGTTGTCCTTCTCACGCCAAGTCTTCAGTTTCGCAGCCGCCACTCTTAACCGCCTTCAACCTTAGTGCCCCATCGGCCGTTAGTCCTATCATTCGTCGGGGGTCGATTCGGTCATCATTATCTTCATCATCATTTTCAGCCGCAAGACGTCTTCTTCTGGATATAGGCCGCTCATTGATACCCAATCATTACGGTTGAAAGCAACTTGCATTCGCCTTGACCCTGCGCCTATACCAAATCGTCCATTCACCTCGTTGGACATCCCACGCTTCACTTGCCAGTCCGTGATCTCTATTCGAGAACTTTTCGGCTCCAACGGCCATCTGTTTTGCGTGCTACAAGGCCAGCTCGTTGTCATTTCAACGAGCTAATAGATCGGTTGGTCAGTTTATTTGAATTGCATTATTCTTATTCTTCTTAAATTTAAGAGATATGCTCTTGTCGGTGGAGTAACCGCCACTCCGCGCGGTCTTCGGCCAGACGTTTGACTTTCTGATACGACACGACACCCACTTTCTCCTTACACCTGGTTAAAATAGGTCAATCTTAGCCTTCCTCTGCCTCGTCTTTCTTCTATTTTCCTTTGCAGCAGGTTTAAAAAGAAACTGTCGTGTCGTATTCTACAATTTCGCATTATTACTTGTTGTTTAATGGTCCCAAAGGAAGATCAGCGCCGCTCGCAAGATTGGCAATATTTTGCTGATTTGGGACTATTTTGTGGCACACGCATGTTATTTTATCGTTGTTTTATTTTTTATATTATTGTTTTTTTTTTGTTTTTTTTTTTATCTCCATGTTATCTATGTTAACCATTTCGTCACAAATAAAATATTTCTTTCTTACTTTCTTTCTAAGTAATAATGTTTAATATTTTTGTATTTAATTGTATGTTTGTTGCAGTGTAATCACCACGACGACTGCTGCAGCATGTGGTGCGCTCACGGCTTCTTTGGGCACTACTGCAGTGTTCGCACCAAATAAATTGTTATCACAGTTTATGTGCTATACTAAGCATTTTAATTTGTATGTAATACTTAAATCAGCTTTACTTCATAATTTTTTTTTTAATTTTTCTCCTTGGCATTGTAGTTTCACAAATTTGCGGTTCTTCTACAATTTTCTTCCATTATACATGGTGATATTTAAATGGTGATACAAAATTAGTGTTTCTAACTCAGTTAATGCTGGGCAACATAATGCACTAACTCAATTGTTAAAATTAGGGGGTGTTTCACCACCTTATTGTCAAACTGCTGGTTACGTAACCAATGAATAAACTAAGTACTGGACAAATCTGTCAGCTAGTGTTTTTTCAGTTTCACCACTCCGGTCCTGTGCAAACTAAGTACCACTTAACTAATCGTGGGTTTAACAAAAAGTCGGAATGGCAACGTCGCATTTCACGACCACGCGTTCCTGTTCGCACACTTTCGTTCAAAGAGTCACTCATTATTAAAGCAAAAGAAATTGTGAACTATATAATTTTTGAATACATCTATTTTTTTTGCATAAACAAATATGTAACATTATAATTGATCCAAAAACGGTATTTATTTACGATACTTTGTTAACAATAACAATGAAAAATAAAATCACGTAAAACGAATCGAAAAGTGGCGCCAAACCATTTGACAGATAAACTTTTTTTTAATGGCGACATACAAGTTCAGGTAGAACAAACGATTGAGCCACTGAAAAAAAGTTTGTTATTAAAAAATATTACGAAATTTTGGATTTAATTTACATTTTTTTATTCAAATAGAAAGAAAGAAAGAAAGAAGACATTTATTCACTTTTACAAGACACACATACAAGAAATCTTGATATTTAAATTATTTTATGCAATTTAGAATGACCTCTTTCTTTAAAAAATAAAAAATACTTTGATTTATTTTTCTGAAACCGGCTGAAAGGCTCTCCAACCATGGCCACAAAAAAATAAACTATCTTTATGTGACGAATAAAAATGCTAAATGCCTCCTGATCTGATGGTCAAATTAAGAAGCAGTTTGTCCGTCACTTAGCGGTAATCGAGACTGGTGAAACAGAAATTTTAATTCCATCTGTCAAATAAGGTTATGATTAAGCTAATCCGAACTTTAAGAAAAGTGGTGAAACAGCCCCTTAGTCTGATAAAATTTAAGATGTTCATACTTTGTTGAAATTAAATCACAAACTCAATGTGCGAACACCTCAAATTAAATAAGACTATTAAAACAAATGAGTTAGTGCATTATACTTAATTATCCCACCCACCGCATTAGCACGCTGAAGTGGCAATGGGCAGGCCATATAACCCGAAGAATCGATAACCGTTGGGGTAGACGAGTTCTTGAGTGGAGACCACGGATCGGCAAACGTAGCGTGGGACGTCCTCAGACTCGGTGGAGCGATGATCTTCGCAAGGCGGCTGGCAAGAGCCGGATGAGAATGGCCGAGATTCGTGCTCAGTGGCGTGCCATGGGAGAGGCCTATGTCCAGCAGTGGACGAACATAGGCTGATGATGATGACTTAATTATCCAGCATTAACCGAGTTAGAGACAATAATTTTGTATCACCATTTAGATTTCACCCTTATAGTTTAGATGACAATGGAAGTACAGCCTACAAAAAGAACAGTCAAAAAATTTTACTCTTTTTTGTCACAAACTTATTGATTTGAGCTATCACTCACAACTCAAAAATATGACGTGACTTAACATTGCTAAATAATGAGTTATTAATGAACGACATACTCGTACCTAAATAACATCGTTAGATAATGTGTATTTTAATACCTAGAAGAACGACTACCTACAGCGATTTTAGTATAGTAGACAAATTTTATTGATTGCTTTTACCATTTTTAATGACAGTTCCTGCATCAGAATTTTTTCACCCAACTGTTGAAGGAGAGTTATGTTTTTCGAGCGTATGTATTTATGTATGTATGTATCATTCTTTGGCACGCCCTGCAGCATAAACGGCTCAATGGATTTTGAAGTGTGAGGTGTCATTAGATTCGTCTCAGTTCCGAGAGTGATATAGTGTTTGGGGAGCTCAGAATTAAAGACAGATTACCGAGATAACTGCTTTAATGATCATCAAACTAAAGCTCACAAAAATTGAATATTATGTAATCTCTTAAGATTTCTAGGTCGACATACCGTTAGCAAGTCCGAAACCGGTACACCACCATCTACCGAAATATTTTGAGCTAAATTATATTAATATTAAACACATAGGGTATGTATTTTCCCCGAATTCTCATGGGAACGGGAATTATACAGGCGGGTTTTTTCGTCTAGTATTTAAATTAAAGTTATTTAATTATGAGGTGGAGGCAAATGAGCAAGCAGCGGGTCAACTGATGGAAAATGATCACTACCTCCCATAAATAAAAAGAACTCAAAGAGATTCCCTGATTTGTGGTCGGCCTTTAAAGGAAGTAGTACCTGGGCGGCCGAGCTCCGCTCGGGCTGAAACTCGGAACAAAGCGTTATCCCAGAGATAAGACCAAGCTAGATCAATTTTTCATCCCCGAAACCCCCCACATACCAAATTTCATCGAAATCGTTGGAGCCGTTTCTGAGATTCTGATATATAGGTATATAAGTATATATACAATACAATACAATACAATGACTCTTTATTGTACACTAGAAATAGCAAGCGATACAGAAAACAGATACACAGAGAGAAAGTTACAATGGTAAGCAATAAATATATAAATCGAAGCATCAGGAAGCTCGGCGGGACAGTCTTTACCTGCACCTTCCATTGGGGCGTACAGATGATTGAAGAACAGAAATAAAAGCACTTACGTCACATACGAACACTACCGATTTAATTCAAAAACACTTTAAATTAAAATCACAAGTGATTAATGAAATATAGCCGGATTAAAGAGCCAATAGGTTAGCACGCGTGCACCACCGAGCGAGGTTGTCAAAAAGAATGACCAACTGTCAGTTGGCGGCCACCTGCTACCCTATTCGGGGTTACCCGCTCTTTTCTTTTACACTACCTTCTATCTATATATTATATAAAAGAAGAAACTGACTGACTGACTGACTGACTGACTGACTGACATATCAACGCACAGCCCAAACCACCTGGGCCTAGAGATTCCAAATTTGGCATGTAGGTTCCTTATAAGGTCTAGGGGAGCACTAAGAAAGGATTTTTCAAAATTCACTCCCTAAGGGGATGAAACGGGGGTCCAAAGTTTGTATGGGGAAACAAGATTAGTTCGACTATTTTATTCGAAACTTCACAGAAGTACTCCGAATAATAAATGAGTAAACACGTGTTTCAGGTTTTTTGAGAATTCAACCCCTAAAAGGGGGGAAAGGGGTAACAAAGTCTGAAAATCAACATGGGTGTTGTTTTTCAGACCGGTTTATCGGGTCGCTGGTTATGAAAACAACAACGGTTTTAAAATCCGACGTGGCAGACGTAAAATACCATCTCCCTGGATGGGGTGCGATGGGGTTGAAATATCTAAATAAACTAAATGACTGTTGATATATCAGCGCACAGTCCAAACCACTGGACCTAGAGACTTGAAATTTTGCACATAGATACCTTATACAATGTAGGCATCCAGTAAGGAAGGATTTTTGGGAATTCCCACGGGAAAGGGAAAAAACGGGATTTATATATTCGATTCCGAGTGACCCTATCTCAGTAACTATAATAACTAGACTCTAATTTAATTTCAGGATTTTTCAAAATTCCCACGGGATAAGGAAAAAACGGGATTTATATATTCAGTTCAACGGGATCCTATAAATTATAATTACTAGACTCTTCAAATTTGGCATAGAAGTAGGTAATTATAATAGTAAAAAACAGGTTTAAGGATTTTCGGAAATTCCCACGGGATAAGAAAAAAACGGGATTTTTAGTTTTACTGGTCGTAGAAAGCCGAAATTTGGCATGTAGGTTGCTTGGGGAGTGTAGATGAGCGAGCATTGAGAGAGGACTTTCGCAAATTCCAACGGAAACGGGAAAAAACGGGATTTTTTGTTTTACTGGTCGTAGAAAGCTGAAATTCGGCATGTAGGTCGTTTGGGGAGTGTAGAGTAGAGGAGCATTGAGAGAGGACTTTCCCAAATTCCCACGGGAACGGGAATAAACAGGATATTTCGTTTTACTGGTCGTAGAAAGCTGAAATTCGGCATGTAGGTTGTTTGGGGAGTGCAGAAGAGCATTGAGAGGGGACTTTCCAAAATTCTCACGGGAACGGGAAAAACGGGATTTTTCGTTTTACTGGTCATAGAAAGCTGAAATTTGGCAAGTGGGTTCCTTGGGGAGTGTAGGGGAGCATTAAGAAAACATTTCCCGAAATTCTTACGGGAACGGGAAAAACGGGATTTTGCGTTTTACTGGTTGTAGAAAGCTAAAATTTCAAAATTCATAAGTTTATACTGTAAGTAGGCCGCAAAGGGCACTTTAACCGACTTCTAAGAAAGGAGGAGGTTATGCTTTCCACTTTATGTATTTTTTTATGTAGGTATGTTCACCGATTTCTCGGTCAATTGTGGACCTGCTTGCTTGCTTGCCTGTATACTTGCTTGCTTGATATCTTGGTTCTTTGTAATACTCATAGTACACGCAAGCGAAGCCGCGGGCAAAAGCTAGTAATTTTATAACTGTCAACGTTCGTTTCAATACTACCGCCTTACTATTACTACAATTAACTGCATCAATCATTGACGTTTAACAATCAAAACAAAGTGCCAAGTGAAACACATAATCAAATCGTGTTAATAAATTTAGGTCTAGCTAGCATTATTTTGGCAGCGCGCCGTCATCTTAATATATAAAAGAAGAAACTGACTGACTGACTGACTGACTGACTGACATATCAACACACAGCCCAAACCACTGGGCCTAGAGATTCCAAATTTGGCATGTAGGTTCCTTATAAGGTCTAGGGGAGCACTAAGAAAGGATTTTTCAAAATTCACTCCCTAAGGGGGTGAAACGGGGGTCCAAAGTTTGTATGGGGAAACAAGATTAGTTCGACTATTTTATTCGAAACTTCACAGAAGTACTCCTAATGATAAATGAGTAAACACGTGTTTCAGGATTTTTGAGAATTCAACCCCTAAAAGGGGGGAAAGGGGTAACAAAGTCTGAAAATCAACATGGGTGTTGTTTCTATGGTTTATTGGGTCGCTGGTTATGAAAACAACAACGGTTTTAAAATCCGACGTGGCAGACGTAAAATACTATCTCCCTGGATGGGGTGCGATGGGGTTGAAATATCTAAATAAAATTAATGACTGTTGATATATCAACGCACAGCCCAAACTACTGGACCTAGAGACTTGAAATTTTGCACATAGATACCTTATACAATGTAGGCATCCACTGAGGAAGGATTTTTGGGAATTCCCACGGGAAAGGGAAAAAACGGGATTTATATATTCGATTCCGAGTGACCCTATCTCAGTAACTATAATAACTAGACTCTTCAAATTTGATACACAAGTAGGTATTACATTATTTAAAACATTAATTTCAGGATTTTTCAAAATTCCCACGGTATAAGGAAAAAACGGGATTTATATATTCAGTTCAACGGGATCCTATGAACTATAATTAACTCTTCAAATTTGGCATAGATGTAGGTAATTATAAATTCCCATGGGATAAGGAAAAAACGGGATTTTTCGTTTTACTGGTCGTAGAAAGCTGAAATTCGGCATGTAGGTTGTTTGGGGAGTGTTGAGCTGGATTGAGAGAGAACTTTCCAAAATTCCTACGGGATCGGGAAAAACAGGATTTTTCGTTTTACAGGTCGTAGAAAGTTGAAATTCGGCATGTAGGTTGCTTGGGGAGTGTAGATGAGCATTGAGAGAGGACTTTCCCATATTCCCACGGGAACGGGAAAAACGGGATTTTTCGTTTTACTGGTCATAGAAAGCTGAAATTTCGCAAGTGGGTTCCTTGGGGAGTGTAGAGCTGGATTGAGAGAGGACTTTCCAAAATTCCCACGGGAACGGGAAAAAAACAGGATTTTTCGTGTTACTGGTCGTAGAAAGCTGAAATTCGGTATGTAGGTTGCTTGGAGAGTGTAAAGGAGCATTGAGAGAGGACTTTCCCAAATTCCAACGGGAACGGGAAAAAACGGGATTTTTCGTTTTACTGGTTGTAGAAAGCTGAAATTCGGCATGTAGGTTGTTTGGGGAGTGTCAAGGAGCGTTGAGAGAGGACTTTCCAAAATTCCCACGGGAACGGGAAAAACGGGCTTTTTCGTTTTACTGGTCATAAAAAGCTGAAATTTGGCAAGTGGGTTCCTTGGGGAGTGTAGGGGAGCATTAAGAAAACATTTCCCGAAATTCTTACGGGAACGTGAAAAAACGGGATTTTGCGTTTTACTGGTTGTAAAAAGCTAAAATTTCAAAATTCATAAGTACTGTAAGTAGGCCGCAAAGAGCACTTTAACCGACTTCTAAAAAAGGAGGAGGTTATGCATTCCACTTTATGTATTTTTTTATGTAGGTATGTTCACCGATTTCTCGGTCAATTGTGGACCTGCTTGCTTGCTTGCCTGTATGCTTGCTTGCTTGATATCTTGTTTCTTTGGAATACTCATAGTACACGCGAGCGAAGCCGCGGGCAAAAGCTAGTATATATATATTTATACAAGAATTGCTCGTTTATTAAAGGTACCTATTAGATAGATAAACCCTTTAATTGAAAGCCCCGATTTTTTCATAGTATAAACAATAAGGGGACAAACAAAAAGGCTGATAGTCACATTGACTTGCAATTGAAAATAGCCTTTGTTGTTTGAAGCTGTATAACTGACATTAAACTAAGGTTCCCTAAAGCTCCAAATGTACAGACAGCGGAGGCGTGGCGGTGCGGTGACGGTGACGGTTGTAATATTCCACTGCCAGTGATCATTGATCCTTAATCTCTAACGCATTTGGAATCATGATCGTTTTATCACTTTTTTCTGTCTCACGGTATAGGATGATACACTTTAATTTAATTATTTATTTTTAATGTGAATATATATATACTTATAACTAAATATTCTATGAATATTTCAAGCGGCTACCTGTTGCCGTTATTGCGAAATTTCGTTTGCTGTATGGGAGCCCCCTTAAATATTTATTTTATTCTGTTTTTTAGTATTTGTTGTTATAGCGGCAACCAAAATACATCATCTTTGAAAATTTTAACTGTCTAGCTATCACGGTTCATGAGATACAGACAGCCTGGTGAGTGACAGACGGACAGACAGACAGACGGAAGGATAGCGAAGTCTCAGTAATAGGGTCCCTTTTACCCTTTGGGTACAGTACCCTAAAAATGAGACAGGTTCGACTGATATTGCTGTCTCAATCTTCAAGCCACAATGCCGGAGGTAGGTAAAGTTTATTAACGAATCCATCAGTTTAATGAGTCGGATAATTAAGTTGACTATGTTTTCAACACAATAAATAAGCCCATAATACTGGCCCAGACCTCAAAACTGTCTCAACTTTGACGAGAAACACTTCAGTCTACCAAAATGTAAGTTGCTAGAATATTTGCATGTTATAATATTGCTTGTTGTGACTATTGTTTCATCGAATGATCGCTTCGCATAATTTTTAAGATATCTGATGGAATATATTTATCCGAATAGGCTGTTACGAACCATTTTCATTAAGCGACTCTCGTGATTCATTTAGTTTCAAACTCAAAATTTCACAACCATAAACTAGACTTGGTTTCGAAATAATATACCTGATTTACACTCTCGCCTCGTTACCTCGCCTCGTGCCTCGTCTCGTTGTCTCGCTCCGGACGCGAGCCTGCAAAACACGAGACGAGGCGCGAGGCGAGCCTGTTCACACTCTCGTCTCGTTGCTCGTCTCGCAGTTCGTCTCGCCGCTCGTACGCGAGTGTAAACCAGGTATCAGAAGACACGTTGTGTATGAACACAATCAGGACGGAAAAACTTAACTCATTACATTTCGCTTTAACCCTTAAAAAGGCCCCGTTTACTGGAGCATTACTACTTACCACAGAATAATAATATAAAGCGTGTTAAAAGCAGCAATCGGATACCTGCATCATCATCATTCATCATTTCACCCGAAAGACGTCCACTGCTGAACATAGGCCTCTCCCAAAGGCTCGCCAAACAGATCGGTCCTGCGCCATCCGCATCCAAAATCGCCAGACTCAAGTGGCAGTGGGCAGGGCACATCGCTCGTAGAACAGATGGCCGATGGGGCAAAAAGGTTCTAGAGTGGCGTCCACGGACCGGAAGACGCAGTGTAGGTAGGCTTCCAAAAAGATGGAGCAACGACCTGGTTAAGATTGCGGGATACATACCTGACAAAAGATATTTTTAAAGCTAGTCGTATTTTTAATAATAACAATGGAAATTGTGACGTGTATGGAAATTAATAAGGTTGAATTTCCTACTCAATGCATGTGCTCGCTAAATCACCTCTATTATTAAGGGTTAACTTTGTCATTGTTGGCGACTGGCTGCGGTGTGACCTCTTTTGTATTGTTTGATCTGTCACGTCCTTTTTCTTAATATGCTTTTTTAAATACAATGTCAGTTGTTGCAGCGAGTTGCTAGGATCTGTCTGTCTGAACTGAAATAGGCTACTTTCCTAACTAGTCAGTCTTTTAGATTATCAAAAAATATTGGACACGTATTTTTTATTTTGTCAATTAAACAAAAAATTACGAAGATATGGCGCGTTGAAGTTTCGCGTGACGTCACTTGTTCCTACACTTTGTATGAGCGTTTTAGGAACAAGTGACGTCACGCCTCGTCACGCGGAAGTTCAACGCGCCATATCTTCGTCATTTTTTGTTTAATTGTCAAAAGAAAAATTACGTGTCTAATATTTTTTGATAATGTAAAATACGGACTAATAAGAATTATTATTTTTTTACCTAGGAAACATCCCTATTGTGCCTTAGTTATTAAATTAATATCGTTTAACACGTGTTTTCATCCATATTCATAGTTTTCTTCATACAGTCCACCACTAGCTATCAGTCATCATCATCGTCATCCCATACCTACGTCCCATTTTAGTGTAGGCTAGGTTTCTTTCTTTCTAAATTGTGTCGTATTTCATTACGTACCTATTTGTGTTCGTGTCCTATGAATATCAGTAATAAGGATCAAATTGTATTGTTACAGAATTGAACTTTGACATAATTACCTAGAATGTCGAAGTCGGTGCTCTTAATCATTGTTATTCTAGCTGTTGTTGCTATGCTGAGCCCCGTGGAGGCATGCAAAATCTTGCTTAGCGAGGTAAGTTCCAAGAATTACACGATAATTACAGATAACTAACTCTTAGCCACGACTTCATCTGCGAACAACTTGTAAAACGATATCTTGCGGGAATCAAACAATTCTCGAGGGTGAAAACTACAATGACCTTTTCAGTGTATTAAACTATCTCCGCGTCAAAGTTGAGTACTTTAAGGCTGACTTGATAGAAATAAAAAATAAATTGGCGAGCATGGTTGCACAGCACAACGCATACATATATACTAGGGGCGTTCAATAAAAAGTGAGAATGAGTATGTTATAAACAACTTTTACTAAATGTCATTTTATTTTTCGACATAGTCACCTTTTAGCATAATACACTTAGTATATCTTTTTTCTAAACTTAAAATTCCATTTTTAAAAAAGGTCTCATCTTGAGTACTTAAAAAATCTTATACTGCAGCGACTACCGCGTCGTCGTCTTCAAATTTCTGGCCTCTCAGGTATTGTTTCAATCTCGGAAATAGGTAGAAATCACTGGGAGCGAGATCTGGTGAATACGGAGGATGCTTAAGGATATCGAACCCAGCATCACGAATTGCAGCCATTGCAACGGCGGACTTGTGTGCCGGGGCATTGTCCTGGTGGAACAGCACAACTTTCGAGAGTTTACCTCGCCGTTTTTCGCGGATCTCATTGCGCAATGTTGCTATATGTTTGGCGTATAATGTGCCCGTGATAGTGGCTCCATGCTCGAGATACTCAATCATTAATACCCCTTTACCATCCCAAAAAACAGAGCCCATGACCTTACCGGCAGATGGGCTCACCTTGAATTTTTTCGGAGTTGGAGATGTTTGGAGTTTCCATGTCATAGACTGCAGTTTCGTTTCTGGGTCGTAATGATGGAGCCATGTTTTGTTCATTGTTCAATCGCGCCAAAAAAAGTTCCCGGTCTTGCTGCATCAGGTTCAAAGCTTCTTGACAAATCTCTAGTCTAGTTTGTTTTTGCGTGTCAGTAAGCATTCTTGGTACCCAACGCGCAGATACCTTTTTCATACCCAAGCGTTCATGTAAAATATTATGCACGCTCCCCGTTGAAATCTTTACATTTTCAGCAATAAAACGAACCGTGACACGACGATCCGCCAAAACTGAGTTTTCGACTTTTTTCACAATTTCTTCAGTTACTGCTGTAGTAGGGCGTCCGGAGCGGGGTTCGTCCATTGTCGATGTTCTTCCACGTCTAAATTCGGCGCACCAACGTGCGACTGTCGAATACGGAGGAGCATTAGACCCTCAAGTGTCCCGCAAATCCAAATTGACTTGGTCCGTAGAAAAATTTTTCAAACACAAGTATTTGATAACGGCGTGCAGTTCAATTTTCTCCATTTTCGCTAACATTGCAAAGAAATTACCGTATATCTTTTTAAACAAAAGACAGTTAGTTTTTTTTTCATAGCAATCAGCTAGATAGATTAGCTTTACCGGCCAGTATTTAATTTCGTAATATTAAAAGAGTTTGCATCTCATTCTCACTTTATATTGAACGCCCCTCGTACAAATGGTTAGCAGATACATTTCAAAAACCGTCCAAGTACGAGTCGGACTCGCGCACCGAGAGTTCCGTACAAATTTTTGGGTATGTCAAAATATACGCCGAAAACAGCCGTGACTATAATAATCCAGTGTTAGTAGAACCCTGCTTCTAAGTAAAATATACGCATTGAGAGATCATTTTATATTGGTATTTCGGTACACCCTTAATATTTAATATATTAGCCTGGCATAGCGTCCCACTGCTGGGCAAAGGCCTCTCCTCTTTTTTTTATTTATTTATTTGGGGCATCAACAGCAATACAATACATTATAATGAGACTTAAATACTAGACAAAAAGCCAATAACAGATGTCCACAGGCATACAGTTAAGCGAAACATACTTTATACTAACACAGATACAACAAGTTTACAAATCTTGACTTCCACAACTCCCGTTCTGGCGCAATATCAGGCCAGTCCTTTTCATACACGTCCAAGTCGTCCCACCATCTCCTTCTTGGTCTGCCTCGTCGTCGCTGGCCGTTCTCCGGCACCCACCAAGTAACTGTATGAGCCCATCTTTGTGGGTGCATGCGACAGACGTGTCCAGCCCAGTCCCATTTTAGCTTAGCAGTCTTTTTCCCAACGTCGACTATGCGTGTTTTTGAGCGCAGCGTGGTGTTCCGGATTCTATCTATCCTCTTCACGCCTAATATGCTGCGCTCGATCGCTCGTTGGCAAACTTTAAGTTTGGACTTTTGATTTTCGGTCAGAGACCATGTCTGCGCACCGTAGGTTAGGACGGGCAGGATACACATGTCGACGAGTTTGCGCTTAATTGTTAATGGAAGGTTTCCCTTCATAAGCTCTTTCATGGACCAGTAGAGTGTTTTCGACGAATCTTTCGACTTCCTTATCTTGTCTATTACTGAAAGAGACTACCTGGCCCAAATAGATGTACTCGTCAACACATTGTATTATCTGCCCATCTACCATTACCCTACGTTTCGTGCTAGGTCATAAGTTGGGTTTTTGACCTGTTCATCGCTAGTCCAATCTTATGGCTTGCCGTGCTGAGTTCTTGCAGCATCAATTCGAGATCTTGGGCTGTTTGAGAAAAGAGGACAATGTCGTCAGCGAACCGGAGATTAGTTAACCTCCTATCGCCAACAACTACGCCTCTGTTTTCCCATAAGGCCGCTAAGCTTTTAAAGATATCTTTAAGGGCACTGGTGAACAATTTGGGAGACGGCGGGTCGCCCTGTTTAACGCCTTTTTCTATTAATGAATGAAATGAATGAATGAATGAATGAAATGAATGAATGAATGAATGAAATGAATGAATGAAATTGTTTATTGCTCGAATGTGAGTAATTACAAAAGGTGTTATTTATGACATAAAAAGTGCGTCACAATCAGCCGTCGTCCAGCATGCAATATATTTTATATTTATAAGCTGTTTAAAACTATCAATATTTAGCATAAATTTAACTACTAACTACTTAATATATTACCACATAATTACAATCATTGATGTCCCATGAACTCTTTTAAACTATAAAAACATTTGTCCAGCAGCCATGACTTAATTGATTTTTGAAATTGCTGTCTTTCCATTATTTTAAATGAGTCAGGTAATTTAAATAATTTATTGAATCAGGCGTTACTTTGCGGAGGTCCATATTAATGAACTAAAACAATTACTTTGCTCACCCGCGACCTTACAATAGTTACGTTTATGCAAGAAATGTGCGTTCATGCAGTTCCTCCACCTCCACACTGTACGAACACACACAAATCACATAAACCCAACCATCACCACCACCAAGCTACACTGACGCGTTTCGAACTCAACCAGAGCTCATCTTCAGAGTTACCACAACCGTATGCTATGCTACCAAATGTTAAACTAACAAACCAAAACAAATGTTTTAACTTGTCACTGTAACTTCTCAAGTACCCACTTTATTTTTCTTATTCTCAAACTACCCCACAAAAATTAACTTTTATTGACATATTTAAAACTACCTTGAATTTTTTTGTTTATTTATTTATAAGGCATATTTAATTAATACTAACTGTTCAAATTCGACCCAAGCCGCAGTAAAGGAGAAGATACTAAATTTACCTGTTCATTAATAATAGACCCCATAGTGTTGTACCTAATGAGCTCTGGTTGAGTTCGAAACGCGTCAGTGTAGCTTGGTGGTGGTGATGGTTGGGTTTATGTGATTTGTGTGTGTTCGTACAGTGTGGAGGTGGAGGAACTGCATGAACGCACATTTCTTGCATAAACGTAACTATTGTAAGGTCGCGGGTGAGCAAAGTAATTGTTTTAGTTCATTCAGGTAATTTATTAAAAATAGTAATACACATCATGAAACAGTTTTTTGAGGCTAATTTTAGTCGAACTCTAGGCTTAAACAGTTGGTATAGGTATTGTGTTCGTACTGTTCTAGAATACAGTGTAGAAACGCGTTGGAACAGATATTGATGTTTATACACAAATAGACATACCTCCAGGATATATAAACTATGTACAGTTAAAATGCGATGCTTAACAAAATATGGTCGGCTTGAATCATCATTTTTGAGTCCAAAAATTGCCCTCATACAGCGTTTCTGAACCAGAAATATGTCATATGTGTCTGTGCAATTCCCCCATATCACAATACCGTACCGTAGGGCAGAATCCACGTATCCATTATAAGCCATAATAGCGGCATGTAGAGACACTACCTGACGAATCTTTCTTAAAGCATACACAAATCTATTTACTTTTGCACAAAGGTTATTTACATGGGCCTTCCAATTACAATGACAATCGAACGTTATACCCAAGAATTTTATATTTGATACCTCTTCGATGGGCTCGCCCTCGTAATTTACAAGCAAGTTTAGGGGTTTCCCTTGGGAGGTATAATATTGCATAAATTTAGTTTTGGTTATGTTTACTTTAAGATTATTTGCTGTTAACCATTTTATTGTTTCAGTCAAAGCATTATTTATATTATCGTTATATGTAGCTAATTCTTTTCCTTCAATGATTACAGTAGTGTCATCTGCAAATAAAATACAGTCATACGAAAGGACACTAGGCAAATCATTAATATAAACTAAAAACAAAAGTGGGCCGATAACGCTTCCTTGTGGTACGCCGTACTTGTTTTGAATAAATGATGAACGATATGTTAAGACACTTTTACTTCGAGCACAATATCTTGAAGTCTCCACGTATTGAGTTCTATTTGATAGATAAGTCTTTATCCAGTTATAAGCCGGACCACGTATGCCATATTTGTACAATTTTACAAGCAATCGTTTATGACATACAAAGTCAAACGCTTTACTCATATCCATAAAGAGCGTGGTGACAGGGATCTTATTATCTATACATCTCGTAACTCGTTTCATCAAATCAAATGCGGCTAGAGAAGTACTTCTACATTTTCTGAAACCATTCTGTTCATTTTTTATAATATCATGTTTTTCGAAAAATCGAATTAGACGGTTGTACATGATTTTTTCAAAAATTTTTGAGAAAATGGGGGGGAGTGTAATTGGTCTATAGTTATCCGGAGAGCTCCGTACCCCTTTTTTATATAATGGTTTTACTACTGATTTCTTTAACAAATCTGGAAAAACACCCTGACTTAAAGATTAATTTATTATAAATACTAGTGGGTCAACAATGTATAGCAAATTATTTTTAATAATGTCAGTACGTACATGATCATAACCTACGGCATTTGAATTTTTAAGTGATTTTATTATTTTTATCAATTCATTAATGTCAGTTGGATTTAAAAATATACTGGATTCTATGTTATCTATTTGAATAAAGTCAGATGATCTGGAGTATGAGGGGCAGCAACTTTCAACAATATTAGCAAAATATTTGTCAAATGTTTCAGCTATAAGTGTAGGTTCCGAGGTTTCAACTTTGTCAATTATTAATTTCTCAACCGATCGAGAGTTTGCATCATATGTATTCTTAACAACCTGCCAAGCTGCTCTACATTTGTTGCTAGTATTATAAATGTACTTCGCATTTTGAGTTTTTTGGCGCATATTTATGCATTTTTTTAGACATCGTGAGTATTTACGATATTGCGTTTTATAGTGTTTTTGAATTCTACTTATCAATTACAGACGTCTCTTTGTACGACAGGATTTTCTTATTCCTTTTGTTAACCATTTACAATTCAAATTTCTTTTAAAGATCTTAACTCTAATTACTGGGAAACATAAATTGTAAAACAATGTAAATAAATCGTAAAATGAATTAAAAGACTCCCTGGTGTCATTTTTTTCATATACTTCTGCAAACGACAGAGACGATAAGCACTCTTTAAACTTGTTTTGATTTTCTCGACAATAATCTCTTTTGTGTTCATACCACCACTTTACTGGTGGTGGGTGGCACTTTTGTATTGGTACCAGTAGGGACTGAGCAGTGTGGTCAGATATTCCCAGGTCATGAATAGTTGCTTTTCCTTCTTCAAAGTTGGTGGCAATGTGATCAATACACGTCGCAGAAGTTGAAGCAATTCTGGTCGGACTTTTTATGGCGAGTTTAAGATTATACCCTTCCAGTAGACGTATTAGCTCGCTTGAGATTTTTGAAGGTTTCAATGTATCTATGTTTAGGTCTCCACACAAAACGTACTTTTTTCGCTTATGGTGGCATACAATATTTAACAGCTCCATAAGCTTTCGAAAGAAAGTAGCATTTGTTGTAGTTGGTGCTTTATTTGTGTAGATACATATAATTATAATATTATACTTTATAATATTTACAGCACAGCATTCAAAAACGTACGGTTGGGATATAGTTTCAGTCTCCTTGAAAACTGTATATTCGATGTCCTTTCTCAAGAGTATTACAACGCCTCCTCTTTTAGAGTATTGTCGAGAAAAACTAGCCTCCACCTGGAAGTCATCCACCTTCAAATTGCACTCAGTACCTCGGAGCATATTTGTTTCGCATAGACAAACTGCGTCTATATGTATACCACTCCTATTTAGGTCAACGAGCATGCAGTGTAATTGTTCTTGTTTATTTAAAGCACCTGATATATTCTGATGCAAGATTCCAAAATTCGCACTATAGGGATGAGCAACGAAAAAGCTTCTTTGGGTTAGTAACCGTGCTTTGTATCCCTTTGTTTATAATTTTTGGTGTAGGATCTCTTGCGTCACATAAATTATCCACAATATTGCTTTCTTGATTTTTTATATTCGAGATCCTCGACGATAAGATATTTCTTTGCAGCTGTTCCTTTTTATATGTAGGGCTATAAAGTTTACATGCAATTTCGTGGAAAATACAATGCACAATATCTGAATCAAACATATCAGCGCGAAAAACCTTGGAGGCCCCATTACATTGAACATAACCACAATGCTCATTCTGGCCTGCAATAAATTGTAATAAACCATTTAGTTTCGCTTCGTTTAGATATCGATTGTGTGGAATTGATGATAAAATTACATTAGTATTTTGTAAGTTTTGTATTGTGCAATAGAGATTTGCATACAAGTCATTTGGATTTTTGTCATTTGAGCCAGTTAATATCAATACGTAATCATCTCCAGTCAGTAAACAGTTGAAATTGGAGATACTTTGCAATACATCTCTTGTGCATGCACCAGGTTTCGAGAAACAAAATATATCGAAGAACTCCCCATAAACTTTATTCAATTTTATTCCTAGGTTCTTACCCTGTTGGTCTGATACTATTATTATTTTTCGTTTAACCATGCCATGTTTTAAGCGACTCTCATAATCCTCTTGAAATTGCTTTGAATAAATTTTTATGCTATTCATTTTACTTTGCCTATAGTTCTTGTTCCACTTTATGGGCTTTATTTTATAATGATCTGTCATCAACGGCGGTGGTTTAATAACGGACATCGGTTCCACATCACTTTCTGTAGGTTTTATAATATTAGATGTAGATGCTTGAGAAGGTGATTGTAGGAGCCCATTTTTCACCGACTGAACAACAGGCATGTCTGTGTCTCTTTCCGTAGGCTTTACAACAGCTGGCATTTGAGATAATTTCGGTGTCTCATATTCCAAATTAAGCGACTCGTGATTTTGTACCATCATGTCACAAGAAAAGTTTAACTTTTTTCTGTTATTAATACTGTTACATTTTAATTTAATGAACTAAAACAATTACTTTGCTCACCCGCGACCTTACAATAGTTACGTTTATGCAAGAAATGTGCGTTCATGCAGTTCCTCCACCTCCACACTGTACGAACACACACAAATCACATAAACCCAACCATCACCACCACCAAGCTACACTGACGCGTTTCGAACTCAACCAGAGCTCATCTTCAGAGTTACCACAACCGTATGCTATGCTACCAAACGTTAAACTAACAAACCAAAACAAATGTTTTAACTTGTCACTGTAACTTCTCAAGTACCCACTTTATTTTTCTTATTCTCAAACTACCCCACAAAAATTAACTTTTATTGACATATTTAAAACTACCTTGAATTTTTTTGTTTATTTATTTATAAGGCATATTTAATTAATACTAACTGTTCAAATTCGACCCAAGCCGCAGTAAAGGAGAAGATACTAAATTTACCTGTTCATTAATAATAGACCCCATAGTGTTGTACCTAATTATTTCCATGCATTCCAGAGCATCCAGACGCAACCCCTTGCCGCAATAATGTAACACTTCATAAGAATCTGAATCTAACAATGAATGATTTGATTCCAACAAATGTTTTGCAAAATTCGATCTATCTGGATGCTCATTCCTATATGCCGAAACATGCTCTTTAAATCTAGTATTAAAACTTCGGCCTGTCTGTCCTACGTATATCCCATTGCAGTCATTACAAGTAAGCTTGTATACCCCCGATCTAGTTCCCTTATCTACCTGTTCTTTGTGGTTACATAGCCTAGAGTACAAAGAGTTGTTAGTCTTAAAGGCAACATTAATATTGTTTGATTTTAAAATGCCATAAATCTTATCAGACAAACCCCCGACGTAAGAGATGCTAGATCTATATTTGTTAGTAGACTGAGAAGGTAACGCAGCGTAAAGCATGCTATTTACTAACCGTGCCTGCTTCTTTTGAACTAAACTATCTACCATTGATTTTGTATAACCATTTGAGATCGCTATCTGATAAATAGTACTCAACTCTAAATCATAATGTTCCTTAGAAAGAGGCACAGTCAACAATCTATTAACATAACAATGGAAAGCAGCCAGTTTATGCTGCCACGGATGATTAGAAGATGCTGGTATAACAGCATCTGTGTACGTGGGCTTACGGTATATTTTAAATTGATGTTTACCATTTAATTTTGAAATCGTTAAATCCAAAAAGTTCAACGAACAATTTTCCTCCAATTCTTTTTTGAACCTTATCTTTACGTGCTTGTTATTCAAACCATTAATAAACACGTCAAGCTGTCTCATACTCCCTCTCCAGCATAGGATCAAATCATCAACAAACCTAAAATAGTACACAATATTACTATTACCCACAATATACTGATTCTCAAAATGATCCATAAATATATCTGCCATTAAAGGACTCAGAGGTGAACCCATAGCTAAACCATCACTCTGTAAGTAATAAAGACCATTGAACCGGAAATAATTTTGTTTCATGCATAAAGTTACCAAATCTATTAATTCACAAACTTCACCCGGATGCAACCGCTTCCTTTCTAAGTGGTCTTTTAGAATTTCTAGTGTCTCACTATATGGTACGTTAGTAAATAAACTGTCTACATCCAAAGAAAGCAACGTTGCATTCGGCGGTATGCTGATGTCCTTAATTTTACTAACCAAATCTAAACCATTTTTTAAACTATAAGAAGGTTTAAAGGAAGCCTTCACACGAATAATACTATTTAATTTCTTCGCCAATTTATATGCTGGAGCACTCACGTATGAGACAACTGGACGAACAGGCACATCATCTTTATGAATTTTAGGTAATCCATATAGAATTGGCGCCTGCGGATTCATGGGAATTACAAAATTCTTTTGTTGTTCGGTTTCAAAGGCAAACAAAGAACCCTTTATTAGTCTCTTTAGATCTTTGTGAAATGTAATTGTAGGGTCCTTACGTAAAACTGTAAAACCGTCCCCTTGAACGATATCTAAAACTTTCCGATTATATTGATACCTATCCAATAAAACAATACAATTTCCTTTGTCTGCCTTTGTCACCACTAAATCATTATCATACACTTTCTCCTGAATAGATCTCAAAGAATTTAATTCGGTTATATTGACAATACACTCTGTGGAATTGGTATTTTTAAGTGTATTTGCCACTAACACTTTTGTTTCAAAATCACCACAGTTACTTGTAATAGCAACCTCAGAATCTACCGCCAAACCTTCCACTATTTTTTGACTAAATTTAGTGGGTAGATTATATTTTAAACCTTTTTCCAATAACTGATTCTCATTATCCAAAAATTCCACATTAGTAAGATTAATCATCCGTGGCAGCATAAACTGGCTGCTTTCCATTGTTATGTTAATAGATTGTTGACTGTGCCTCTTTCTAAGGAACATTATGATTTAGAGTTGAGTACTATTTATCAGATAGCGATCTCAAATGGTTATACAAAATCAATGGTAGATAGTTTAGTTCAAAAGAAGCAGGCACGGTTAGTAAATAGCATGCTTTACGCTGCGTTACCTTCTCAGTCTACTAACAAATATAGATCTAGCATCTCTTACGTCGGGGGTTTGTCTGATAAGATTTATGGCATTTTAAAATCAAACAATATTAATGTTGCCTTTAAGACTAACAACTCTTTGTACTCTAGGCTATGTAACCACAAAGAACAGGTAGATAAGGGAACTAGATCGGGGGTATACAAGCTTACTTGTAATGACTGCAATGGGATATACGTAGGACAGACAGGCCGAAGTTTTAATACTAGATTTAAAGAGCATGTTTCGGCATATAGGAATGAGCATCCAGATAGATCGAATTTTGCAAAACATTTGTTGGAATCAAATCATTCATTGTTAGATTCAGATTCTTATGAAGTGTTACATTATTGCGGCAAGGGGTTGCGTCTGGATGCTCTGGAATGCATGGAAATAATTAGGTACAACACTATGGGGTCTATTATTAATGAACAGGTAAATTTAGTATCTTCTCCTTTACTGCGGCTTGGGTCGAATTTGAACAGTTAGTATTAATTAAATATGCCTTATAAATAAATAAACAAAAAAATTCAAGGTAGTTTTAAATATGTCAATAAAAGTTAATTTTTGTGGGGTAGTTTGAGAATAAGAAAAATAAAGTGGGTACTTGAGAAGTTACAGTGACAAGTTAAAACATTTGTTTTGGTTTGTTAGTTTAACGTTTGGTAGCATAGCATACGGTTGTGGTAACTCTGAAGATGAGCTCTGGTTGAGTTCGAAACGCGTCAGTGTAGCTTGGTGGTGGTGATGGTTGGGTTTATGTGATTTGTGTGTGTTCGTACAGTGTGGAGGTGGAGGAACTGCATGAACGCACATTTCTTGCATAAACGTAACTATTGTAAGGTCGCGGGTGAGCAAAGTAATTGTTTTAGTTCATTAATATGGACCTCCGCAAAGTAACGCCTGATTCAATAAACATTTTAATTTGTACTTTGGTTTTTTATTAGACGGCGTTTTGCATATATGTTTGAGTTGTGTTATTCTTACTTCATTGTCTTTAAGCTGTTTTGACAGAGTATTGTTTTCAGCCAGCAAGTTTTGTATTTCTAATTCCGCAGACTCCAACTTTTCTTTAAGAGAATTTATTTTTTGTTTCAAATTGTCCACTACATAGCTGTTATTTAGACGCAAGTCGGAGTAGCTTCTGTGTATCTCACATGAAGGCTCAGAAATTCTGGACGAACTGAGCACTTCATCGTCCTCCGACAGGATTTCGAATGAGTTTTCCGTGGGCACATTGACTTGGTATTTATTACGTATCGTAACATTATTTCTAGGATCTTGTGGAGATGAGTTTGGTGGTAGCAACTGGTATGAGTGTTCAGATAGTTTTGACAAACATGATTGACATCTGTAATTTTTGCTTGTTTCTTCCTTCATAAGATAAAAACGACATGATGAGACATTTGTACAGAACAGATGGTAAGTTTGTTCGCAGAGGACACATCGTAAATATTCTCTGTCATTTATATTTTTATTACATTTTATGCATTTCACGCATAGCGACGCCATCCCGAGTATTTTTATTGCAGTATTAACGCAACGGTAAACTCAATCGTTGAAATCAAGGTGCCTTAATGAGTGTTCACTTGTAGTTTAGCACAGCACAGCACAGCAAACCTCAGGCGTCGCAGTAAGCATATAGCATATCGTTGTTTAATCAACCTCAAGCTTCTATGTTAACAAAAACAACTGATTCTTAAAAACGTTAAAAGTTCAAATATGTAAATAGCAGGAACGGCCACGGATTTTTAACTTCACTGCTTAATTTTTTTTTTCCTTGTCCAAGACTGATAAAATAGACAGATTAAAGATAAATAATGTATTTAATCTTATTCACTGTCCATTTATTATAGTCACTGAGTTTTTTTCTTTTTTGGTGGTCAGTTATGAAATGATTTTTTACATTTAAGATTTGTCCAATTTCTTCACTCAAAGGTTAATCTTCATTAAGATAACACTTTCACGATCAAGTATCACAATAATACGTAATATGAACTTAGTTTTCACTCAAAATTTAGATTGTAATGATATGAAAATAAATAAAATACACGGAGCTGATGTTTACGTCTTGCAGACTAATATAATATAATTATATATTTATTATTTGTTGTTGTACAGGCTACAGTTATACATAATCGGCGAAAATTTCAAGAGTCTAGTTAACGCCATTATAAAAATCGAGTTCAAAACGTTGAATTGAAAAAAAACACGGTTCTTGTATGGCCACCCTCTTTAATTTTTAACTGTTGTTATAGCGGCAACAGAAATACATCATCTGTGAAAATTTCAACTGTCTAACTATCACGGTTCATAAGATACAGCCTGGTGACAGACGGACGGACAGACTGACGGACGGACAGCGGAGTCTTAGTAATAGGGCCCGTTTTACCCTTTGGGTACGGAACCCTAAAAACTAAATTGGCAACCATGGTTGCACAAAGCATACAAATGGTCAGCAGATAAACTCAAAAACTCAGAAGTGCGAGGACTACTTGAGAGGCCCCAGTTCTAATCTGTATCCTACCACGTTCTCGAACTGAATGCGCTAACAGTTAATGTTTGTTCCAGTGTAGGAACCATGAGGACTGCTGCAGTCTGTGGTGCGCTCTTTCATGGTATGGCAGTTACTGCAGCTTCAAGACCAAGGACCAAATTAACTTGGAGTCAAAATAAGTACAAGAACATAATAGCATAAGTCATACGAAAAAATGTAAGTTGACTTTAACAGTAATTCGCGGGCTGACAGACCCTGTGCGAGGTTCGGATAGCTATCTAATCTCGCCTCTAAGCAGCCAGCAGGGCTTGCGCCATCACGTTCCGGCGTGAAGAAACATAACTGGTATATTTAATGGCATAAGAGGACTTTTGTCTTAGTCCTTGTGTCACAGTAGCTGGTGGAAGCGCGTCTGCAATACCTCTGGAGCTTCGACTATCCAGCAGCGGTGATTAGAAAACCCATTTGCTCCATTGACAGTCACGCTTCCTCACTTTGTAGTAAAAACGTTCAACTCTCAAGCAATGCGACCTTTTAAGATAAATCTTAGATATGTTCATCAACGGAATCCGGCAGTTTTGGAAAAAAAAATCGTCAGTATCTAATTAATAATTTTTCGGAGAGAGTAACACATTACCTTCTTTGCTGCAAATGAGGTGAACTTCATCCTGTTAAAAGGACAGTACTCAATTACCAGTCAACCTGTATGTCACATTAGCATTTTAGTTTATTGGATCTTAAGAGGATGTGATGCGTCTCATTTCTCCATACAAACATACTCGTAATCTCCTGTACCTCTACCATGAGTTTACACTAGTTTACAGTGACCGTACTTGCTAGCGACGGCGTAAATGATTTGTATGGAGAATTGTACTTCCGTAAGTGACCGCTAGAGGCGCTGTACAATTCTCCATACAAATAATTTACGCCGTCGCTAGCGAGTATACGGTCACGTAAACTAGTGTAAACTCATGGTAGAGGCACTGTTTCCTCCCTGAATAATGGTATTAGAGGAATATTTTTTTCTCAAAGATGCAATGAAATATTAACCTTACGTTTCAAATAAATAGGCCGGGACGTATCACGTTGCGGGCGCGAACAGGCGAGTGCTATATAATAGTGGATTTTCATACAGAATTGCAGGCCTACGCCGGGAACGCGATCGTGTATTGTTTCATGTGACACAGCATCATGACGTTTATTTATAGGTCTATGGCATCATGGCATTCAGCCTTAAAAAAAACACTTGCTTTCTTTGCTTTTTTAATTTAGTGAAGTTTTTTATTTATTTCATTGCATGTTTGAGAAAAGCACTATACAAGCCTCGGCCGGAACAGGGGCTTGGGCCGGCAACCCCTTCCTTCCCGGCCTCTGTAGTAATGTACTATTACCGTAATAATCTATATCTACCATAGTCATGCCCCTATATTTTGTTTTTTCCTTGCCTTCAAAAAATATTAAAATTGTCTAAATTCAACGTGATATTCAGACACTCACTGTAGTGGTAGAGCCATGTTGCAGCTAGCCGCTGAATCACAAATGGGCCGGCTCGTCCGGGGCAGTACCACCCTCTCACAGAACACCAGCGTGTATCAGCAGTACTCCTGCTGCGTTTCGTACAGTCAGTGAGAGCGCCGGGGGCCCAACACCTCTCCCCTCCCCTTCTCCTATTCCGTTACCTTTTTTAAAGGCCGGCAACAAATCGGTGACTCTATTTGAGTTGTTGATATTTATGGGCGATGGTGATCATTTTCAACCTGCTGACCCGCTTGCTCGTTTGCCTCCCTCTCATAATAAAAAAATAAATCATCAAAAAAATACTCATTTTAACAATAAAACGAAAACATAGCGGCATAGCTAAATCCTTCTTCTACGTATTTTTGAAAAAAAAATATTACCATGGGTCAAGTTTGACTTTGAGGAGAAAATGCGAGACTACGAAATGCTGTTTTCATCAGTTCCATGTACCTATTAATAGTCTGAGCTGCAGTTGTCCCTTTCTTGATGTACCCGGGATCCTATCGATGTTTAGAAAATTTTATTTCCGAAGGTTTAGAATCCCGAAAACTTCATTTGTCCGAAAGCGTTTTTTTCTGAAACTGTAAATATTTCAGGATTTATTTCAGGACCATCGTGTAGAACCCTTTTGGTTAGTTTAGGGTTGTTTTATAAAAATCCTGAAATATTTACAGTTTCAGAAAAAATGCATGCGGATAAATGAAGCATTCGGGATTTTAAATATTCGGAAAAAAATAATTCTAAATTTTGATAGGTAACCGTCTCTCAGGCATCGTATCCTCTTAACGCTTCGTCCTAATCTAACACTGAATCGTAAACTAAATAATTAGCATAAATACGCGGAAAATAGGTGTAAAAGTTAGCTTTAATATAGGCTTGCGGGTGGTAGGATCCCGTGCAAGGTCCGTCCAGATCGCTACCATCATCTTACTCAATAATCTTGCCGCTAAGCAGCAGTGCTTGCACTGTCGCATTCCGGCGTGGAGGGTAAGACAGCTGGAGTAATTTATGTACAAGAGGCATTCCATCTTAGTCCTCTAGGGCAGGGGTCGGCAACCTGCGGCTCGCGAGCCACATGCGGCTCTTTGGATGCGAAGTTAAAAATCGTTTTGAATCGATTAACGAAGATAAGGCACCATTTCTATCTCTCAGCCACTTATACTTTTTATACTTTTTATCAAAAAAGTTTGTTTATTGTTGGCATGAAAAAATTTTGTAATTTTAATTTTTGACTCATCCGACTCAAAAGGTTGTCGACCCCTGCTCTAGGGTTTTATTGTTATCCAGTGATGCTCCAGTAGCACTACGTCCACTATCACTAAATCTACTCTACCTATAAGTGCCTGTGTCAAGTGAATCTAACATAGAATTGTATTAAGTACCTCTAATACGATACTGAAACAGCTCAGTAACATAACAACCAGTGACGTTTCACCTAAGGGCGCTTGTGCAGTACAAGGAATATTGCTGTGCATTGTGCATCCGATCTTTTACGGTCCGGTGTGGCATGAAAACAAAATCGGCCAAGAGCGAGTCGGGCTCGCACACGAAGGGTTCCGTACCATTATCTATAAAAACGGCAAAAATAATCACGTTGGGAGCCCCCTTTAAATAATATTTTGTTTTATGGTACCGGGCGACAGGTCAAATTATACCAGTTCAGGAAAAAGTAACAAACAAAATTCATGTCAGCTCGTAGAGTCTCATAATAATGTCACCATGTTGATTTACTTTGTGGTTAAACAAGAGGGTCATCTGATGGAATACAAAGTCTTAAAATTAACTGTTCTCTGTATATTTCTCTAAAATGTTGATTTACTATGTGGTCAAGGAAGGGGTTCACCTGATGAAATGCAAGGACATAAAATGAACTGTTCTCTGGATAGTTCACTGAAACGTTGATTTACTATGTAATTAAGCAAGGGGTTCACCTGATGGAAAAAAGAACATAAAATGAACTGGTCTCTGGATATACTGTTTTAAACTTTCGTGATTTTTACTCATAATTACTAAACTAAACGGGACTTATCACGCACTAAATATTTATTTATTTACCTCGACGTTTCGGCCACATTGCAGCAACCGTGGTCACGAGTCAACTGAAGTGTAGGGTGTCAAGTTCGTTTAGCCGCACGAGTCTTTCGAACTACCCGCACTTGATCCCGATTAGAATCAGCACCCGTATCTCGAACTACCCGCACTTGATCAAGATTTTTTAACGGCACCCCATCACACCGACACACAACACTCACAACATCCGACGACCTCCCCGAACACTCCTGCCGAGGCCAACATTTGTTTATAACAGGATTCCACGCAGACGAAAGCTTATATCCATCCTCCCGATTAAAATTTTTGTGTTTTTTAATTTCAACCGCTTCACGCACCATTCTAGAGTAGAAATGACGTTCCGTTGACAGAATTCTGGGATTGTGCAGTTCAATCCAGTGGTTTGGTCCTGACTCCAACAAATGCTCGGCTATGGCTGACTTATTTACTTGGCGATTTTTAACAGCCGCGATATGTTCCTTGACCCTCTCAAACGCCGAAACGTCGAGGTAAATAAATAAATATTTAATGCGTGATAAGTCCCGTTTAGTTTAGTAATTATGGTCTCTGGATAGTTCACTGAAATGTTGATTTACTGTGTGGTTAAGTAAGGGGGTCACCTGATGGAATACAAAGACATAATATGAACTGTTCTCTGGATAGTTAACTAAAATGTTTATTTACTGTGTGGTCAAGTGACGGGTCACCTGATGGAATACAAAGCTATAGAATGAACTGTTCTCAAGATAGTTCACTGAAATTTTGATTTACTGTGTGGTTAAGTAAGCGGGTTACCTGATGGAATAAAATGACATAAAATTAACTGTTCCCTGGATAGTTCAATAAAATGTTTCTTTACTGTGTGGTCAAGTGACGGGTCACCTGATGGAATACAAAGCTATATTATTCATATTCATATTCATATTCATGAACTTATAGAATGAACTGTTCTCTGGATAGTTCACTGAAATGTTGATTTACTGTGTGGTTAAGCGAGGGGGTCACCTGATGGAATACAAAGCAATAAAATAAACTGTTCTCTGGATTGTTCACTGAAATGTTGATTTACTGATGTAAAGAAATAAAGAAAGAAAAAAAGAGAGAGAGTGAGGGACAGAGAGAGAGAGGGGGGGAGAGATAGGGATGTTTATTAACACATATTCGATACACAGGGAAAAAATACATTTAATAAGGAGCTTTATTTTTAAATATAAGAAAAGAGAATCAATCAATGTGCCACATGGTGGTAAACATAGGGCATTGTGGTCTATAGCAGATAGTTCACTAAATTGTTGATTTACTGTGTGGTTAAATAAGGGGGTCACCTGATGGAATACAAAGTCTTAAAATGAACTGTTCTCTGGATTGTTCACTGAAATGTTGATTTACTGATGTAATAAAAGAAAGAAAGAAAGAAAGAGAGAGAGAGAGAGAGAGAGAGAGAGGGGGGTGGAGTGATAGGGATATTTATTAACACATTTGATACACAGGGAAAAAATACATTTAATAAGGAGCTTTATTTTTAAATATAAGAAAAGAGAATCAAGCAAGGTGCCACATGATGGTAAACAAAGGGCATTGTGGTCTATAGATAGTTCACTAAATTGTTGATTTACTGTGTGGTCAAGCAAGGGGTTCACCTGATGTAATGCAAGGACATAAAATGAACTGTTGTGTGGATAGTTCACTGAAACGTTGATTTACTGTGTGGTTAAGTAATGGGTTATCTGATGGAATTAAAGGACATAAAATTAACTGTTCTCTGGATAGTTCACAAAAATGTTGATTTACTGTTTGTTTAAGCGAGGGGGTCACCTGATGGAATACAAAGCAATAAAATAAACTGTTCTCTGGATTGTTCACTGAATTTTGTATTAACTGTGTGGTCGCTCATTTAATGAGGAGCTTTCTTTTTAAATATAAAAAATAACAAACAATCATCGGAGTCACATGACAGTAAACAAAGGGCATTAAATGTCCTGTTCTATGGACAGTTCACTGAAATTTTGATTAATTGCGTGGCCACAGATTTAATGAGTCATTTTTAGGGTTCCGTACCTCAAAAGGAAAAACGGAACCCTTATAGGATCACTTTGTTGTCCGTCCGTCTGTCTGTCAAGACCCTTTTTCTCAGGAACGCGTGGAGGTATCTAGCTGAAATTTATATCAAATACTCAAGTCAACTGTCCCTTGGAGCTGTGAAAAAATCAAACTTCTAAACCAACGCAATCAAAAGATACAGCCGTTTATGCTGCAAATTTGCGCATATTTTCGAAACTCGCAAGGGAATCAAAACCTACAGGGTACTTCCCGTGAACTCAGAATCTTGAGATTTGGTACGAAGCAACGTATTATAGCACAGATAAAGGAAAAATTGCGAAAAGCATAATTTTTTAACGCAATCAAAAGGTACGCCGTTTATGCCGCAAATTTCCGCAAATTGTCGACACTCGCAAGGGAATCAAAGCCTAGAGGGTACTTCCCGTGAACTCAGAATCTTGAAATTTGGTACGAAGCAAGGTCTTATAGCACAGATAAAGGAAAAATGGCGAAAAGCATGAATATTTTTGTCTGTCTGTCTATATGATAACCAATCTACAATGATCCCACACTGCGCACATTTTGCTTGTGAGCAGGGGTCTGATAAGACTGGATGTTTATATATACATATCAATTTGTACGGAACCCCCGTTGTGCGAGTCCGACTCGCACTTGGCCGGTTTTTTAAATATAAGAAAGAACAATCAAGCAAGGGTGTCACATGATGGTAAACATAGAACATTAAATGAACTTTACTGTTCTCTGGATAGTTCACTGAATATAAATAACTAAGTAAAAAAATAAAGATTTGTAGCCACAGGAGCGAAAAGACTATCACAGGGTGATGAATTTCTTGATTTTTTTTTATGTGCCTATTTTTTTTAAACACGTAAACTAAGTAACTTAGATTTTATTGTATTTTTCTGATAACCAGTATAAGTTACCATAGGGAAACAGATGATAGCATCTGCTTTCGGCTTGACGTCGACTTCTAGGACACCCAGTATATATAAGAAATGAAAATGCCCAAAATATAATACCTACATCATACAATATAATTTGTCGTAGCAAGTAAGATTTATATCCAGTGTGATACAACTGTTTAAACTTAGTTACTAAATAAAATCTTTCGATAAGTAGACAATATTAAATGTATGAATTATAACTATCAGCAATGTTTTATTGATCCCTAGGGTGAGTGGGGGGGGGGTAAGATGAAAAACAGTGTAAGATGAAAAACTAGTCGTAACACCTGGTGCTACGAGTAGTTTTTCATCTTACACTGTGTTTCATCTTATTTTCATCTTACCCCCACTCACCCTACATATTTCCCTATAGTGAAAATAAACGGATTACTCACGTCTTAAAACGAGTTTAACTCAATAAATAATCATACTATTGAGTTAAATGAGCTCACTCATAGTGATCCGTTTATTATCACTATGAGTGAGTCTCACGGTAGTTTCATATATTTCCCAACAAGTTCAGAGCCGCTCAACGAGTTATGGAGGCTATGCTCGGGGTTTATCTACGGGATCGAATCAGGAATGAGGAGATCTGTAGGACAAGGCTCACTGACATAGCCAAACGAATTAGCTCGGTGAAATGGCAATGGGCAGGTCATAACAGCACGCAGAACAGATGGCCGTTGGGACCGAAAAGTTCTCGAATGGAGACCACAGACTGGCAAGCGCAGCGTGGGACGTCCACCAACGAGATGGGCGGACGATTTCGCAAAGGCCGCAGGTTCCACTAGGTGGATGCAAGTCGCTTCTAACCATAATGATTGGGTATCAATGAGGGACGCCTATATCAAGCAGTGGACGTTCCACGACTGAAATGATGATGATAAATAATAATAAATACTTAAATAAATATTAGGGGACAATCTTACACAAATCGACCTAGTCCCAAACTAAGCAAAGCTTGTACTATGGGTACTAGATGACGATGAACAAACTTATATAGATAAATAAATACTTAAATACATAGAAAACATCCATAACTCAGGAACAAATATTCGTGCTCATCACACAAATAAATGCCCTTACCGGGATTCGAACCCAGGACCTCTTGCTTCGTAGGCAGGGTCACTACCAACTAGGCTAAAGCGGTCGTTCAAGGATGACATATTTCCCTGGGCATTTTAACAAGCTTTGCTTACTTTGGTACTTGGTCAACGGTGTCAATGATATTTATTTCTTAATTTTTATTTCTGCAGATAAGTTGAGTTAATTTGAATAAATACGGGTATAAAAATGTAACACTGAAACTTTTGACTCCAAGTAAAAAAATATCATCATCATCATCATTTCAGCCGATAGACATCCTCTGCTGAACATAAGCCTTCCCCAAGGCACACTAAACAGAACAGTCCCGCGCCATTCGCATCCAACGCGATCCAGCATCCTTAACGAGGTCGTCGCTCCATCTTGTTTGAGGCCTACCTATGCTGCGTCTTCCGGTCCATGGACGCCACTCGAGAAACTTTTCGACCCATCTGCCATCAAGTTCAACGGGAAATGTGCCCTGCCCATTGCCACTTGAGTCAGGCGATTCTTCGCGCTATGTCGGTGACTTTAGTTCTTGCGCGGATTTCATCATTTTTCTAATGCGATCCCGCAAAGAAACTCCGAGCATAGCCCTCTCCATAGCCCTCTGAGTGACTTTGAGCTTTCTTATGAGGCCCATCGATAGCGACCACGTCAAAAAATCCTATCAAAAAATTACAGGGTGTTAGTCAAACTATGGGCTGACTTAGACAAACTTGAAATACAGGGTTATTTGTAATTCACTGACATCCTCTTAACCCTGAATTCCTATCACTCAAACAATTTTTTTTTGTTTTACGACCTTTTAAAATGAAGCACTTTTTTCCCATACAAATACACAGAGTATCGTAAAAATAAGAGGTAATCTCAAATTTTTAAAACGTTACTACACCAATAATATTAAGTTATGACAAAAGCCGTAAAACAAAAAACATTTGTTTAAGTGGTAGGAGTTTAGAGTTAAAAGGATGCTAGTGAATTACAAATAACCCTGTATATTTTTATACACGTTGTTTACGTATGCACTCGCCACGCGTGGAGGCGCATTGACCGCCTTCACGTGTCTGTGACGTCCTGCTTTGCAACATTGCAACAAAATAAGCACTCGTTATCTGGAATAAAGTACAAGGGTCATATGGTCGACCCATAACTCACAGTGACCCTCAGCAAAATAATGTACTTATTTAGTTAAACCAGCAATCAATTGACTTACTTTATATAAGCTAAATTTTCGCCAAAAATATATTTCAACAATATGAAGTTTAGTATCTTTTTGTATTTTTTATTTTTTTCAAATTCCTTTTTTTATTACTTTTACGGTCAACCCGTGAAGTCCATATATTTCATACTAAATAGAAACTGAAACATGGATGCACAGAAAAAACCCCAGACAAAAGACCAGCGCTGGGAATCGAACCCAGGTCCTCAGCAGGAAACCAGTGACCAGTGGTGGTGTAGGGGAATGGCACGCGGCACGGAGCGTCCGGTGCACCCGAAAACTTTTTCGTTTTTGAAATATCTCAAATTTAAAAGTTTATGTTACAAGTTGGCCTTCGAGGTATTTTTAGGGTTCCGTAGCTCAAAAGGAAAAACGGAACCCTTATAGGATCACTTTGTTGTCCGTCCGTCCGGCTGTCAATACCCTTTTTCTCAGGAACGCGTGGAGGTATCAAGCTGAAATTTATAAATACTCAAATCTACTGTCCCTTAGAGCTGTGAAAAAATCAAACTTCTAAACCAACGCAATCAAAAGATACAGCCATTTACGCCGCAAATTTTCGACATTCGCAAGGGAATCAAAACCTACAGGGTAGGTACTTCCCGTGAACTCAGAATCTTGAAATTTGGTACAAAGCAAGGTCTTATAGCACAGATAAAGGAAAAATTGCGAAAAACATAATTTTTTTTGTCTGTCTATATCAGTAACCAATCTACAATGATCCCACACTGCGCACATTTTGCTTAGGAGCAGGGGTCTGCTAAGACTGGTTGTTCATAGATACATATAAATTTGTACGGAACCCTCGGGGTGCGAGTCCGACTCGCACTTGGCCGGTTTTATTTTTATTTTGAGTCTATCAGTATTTTTGGAAAGAAAGAAGCTTGGCGGATAGTATTTTCTTCTATTTTAACTGTTCATTAGTATGCTAATCATCGTGTCCGAGTGCTAACTTCTTATGATCAGTAAAAATTCTACAGAGAGGAAGTCGCGGACGTAACTAGTGAACTATAGTATATAGTATAAATGTATTTGTATGAAAAGTTCCATACAAAGTTTACCATTTATTATTGTTCAGTGTATGTAGTTAGGTTAAAGTTCAGTGATTCAAAACAATAATGCAACCATGTGGATTATGATTATACAGGCTGTTCTCGAAACTAACTTCAAAATTAAAAGGATTGAAATATCCACAAACTCTTTATTTTAAACTGTTTTTATTATTATTATTTTTGATGGAAGATAAGAAATTTGGTATTGATACTTTAGGATGATTGTGATCTATACATATTAGTATATGTAGTTTATTCAATATGATATTTTATTTAATTTATTGAATCAGGCGTTACTTTTCGGTGGTCCATATTAATGAACTGAAACAATTACTTTGCTCACCCGTGACCTTACGATAGTTACGTTTATGTAAGAAATGCGTGTTCATCCCAGCTCTGAGGATGAGCTCTGGTTGAGTGTCAAACGCGTCAGTGTAGTTTAGTGGTGGTGAAGGTTGGGTTTGTGTGATTTGTGTGTGTTCGTACAGTGTGGAGGTGGAGGAACTGCATGAACACGCATTTCTTACATAAACGTAACTATCGTAAGGTCGCGGGTGAGCAAAGTAATTATTTCATTTCATCAATATGATAATCTTACCTTAGATCAAAACAATCATCTGAGACGTGGCCACTAACGATGGGCCTCATAAGAAAGCTTAAGGTCACTTAGAGGACGATGGAAAGAGCTATTCTCTGCCGGATCGCATTTGAATGTCACCGATATCATATTTAGTTCGAACTCAAGTGGCAGTGCAGAGCACATCACCCGTAGAACTGTTAGCCGATGGGGTAAAAAGGTTCTCAAATGGCGGCCGTGCACCGAAAGACGCAGTGTGTAGGTGGGCCTGCAACAAGACATAGTGACGACCTGATCAAGGTTCCTGGAATGCGTTCGATGCGGATGGTGCAGTTCTGGTCTGTTTGGCGAACCTTAGAGACCTGTGTTTAGCATTGGACGTCTTTCGGAAATTATTGACTAGGTATTGCTCTAAACAATACAATTGTTTGGAATACTTTAAAGGCCCATGATTCACCGAACAGACATGTCCTGTTTTTTTTTTGTGCGGAATTGCGCCTTATGCATTCGTCTCTGTTCGGAGAAACAGAGGGTAAGTATGTGCTCTCCCTCAAAGGGTCTACCCACCAAAAACCACACGGATTCCCTCGTTGCCTGGAACGGGAACCTGGGAGAGTCATCCGCGACGCCCACTGGCCGCCCCGGGATGGGGCTCCTCTGTCGACACCGTGCAATGCGGGCTCGGCTATGAACATACCGGCCCTGCGCCATCCACATCCAACGCGTTCCCGCAACCTTAACCTAGAAGCCGTGTTTTCTAACGCGCGGACGCTTGCTTTCGCATTCGCTATTTCTTTCGCTAAAACGGTATAAGATGATGACAGAAAGAGATGGTGAAATCGATGACAAGCGTCCGCGGCTTAGGCTCAAAAAACTCACTTTCCCGAAATGTGCACTTTCCGCAAAATGTACCCTCCTAAAGTGTACACTTGCCCATTAAGGGCACTTTCCCCGTAAGTGCATTTTCCCATAATGTACATTTTATCAAAACGCACACTTTCCCACTAGTCAAAAATGTCATCTTGTATTGCTCAAGTTCCATACATAACAAAGGTAGATAAGCCTAAAATGTTATTTTAAATAAGAAGTAATTTATTGTTTAAGTTTAGCAAAATGTTATTTTTTTCAGTTTTAGTTTGTAAGTATATGACCAATGTTTTTTTTAGTTCTTTATTACTCACCCCTTTTATAAAACACATATAAAAAAACTTTAGGGAATAGGCTATTATTTAACCTTTTTTACGCCAACGCGACGACGCATAATATATCAAGTTGTGACATGCATGGAGGGCAAACATCTTGGCTACCTCTTTTCCTAATTATAGATGACGGATTTAAAACGGCTCATTTGGAAAAGTGGACCATCTAAGAAAGTGCTCTATTTGAGAAAGTGCTCCATTTGCAAAAGTGCACTTTTTGGGAAAGTGCACCTTCTGAGAATGTGCTCTATCTGAGAAAGTGTACCAATTGGGAAGTGCACTTTTTGAGACAGTGCGCCTTCCGAGAAAGTGATCCTTCTAAACAAGTGTACCCTTAGAAAAATGCACATTTCGGGAAAGCGAGTTTTTTGAGCCTAAGCTGCGTCAGCGCGTTAGACAATAAGACCTCTGTGTGCGATAGATTAAGAAAATTTACACGTTAAGCAACGAGCAGCCTTAAAATGGAAAGAAAAAAGTAACAGATTTGAACAGCGTGTATATGTTTTACTTACATTAAAATGTAATAATCGCTGTTATTGATAAACAGAGCAATTAAAATAATTAATAATTAGCAGTTTTACCACGTGTGTGTTATATCTTTTGCATCAGGGTTAAAGGTTGTTTTAATATTAAAATCAGTATATAAGGAGAGCTATACTCTCATATATCATATCTCTTCAACATACGACGAGGTATCAAGTCTCCATATAAAAGTAAGTAGCACATTTTTACTACAAGATTTAATTCAATGTTGGATAACGTCCAACATTGGAATCTGTAAATAAAAAGTCTTTGGAGATAACTAATTATCTCCGACATATTATGGTATTTATCATTTATAAATGTTAAAAAAACAGTAATGTAACCTGTAAGGGTAATAAAATCCTTAGAGATAACTAAACTAACTCTGTGAGGAAAAAATCTTCACAGATAACACCAGTTAACTCGCCATGGTTATCTATGTCCAAGGAACAAAGGTAATTCTCCAGGTTAATTTAGCTTATCAGTATCTAACCTTTTTGAGTACCTACTAATATTAGTTACTTACTAAAATCTAGTTATGTTATTTATGTTACCGATTTTCATCTTCTTTTATTTTTCTTTTGCCGATATTAGGTATGCCTTTTCAAATACAAATACATATAATTTATTTGTCAAACATAGGTTAAAAAGATGGTACAATGTTCATAGACTTGTATCACTATGCTGCGTCCAAGGGCATACAAATATGGATATTCAATCATGCCCTAAACTAAATTAATATACAGTCTAGAAAGCTGTTAAACTAAAGATAAAAGAAAAAATATTTTTTTTGTTTGCAGAACATGAGTGCTTATATAAAATTAAGTACCCGGGCGACCGAGCTCTGCTCGGGCTGAAACTCGGTACCAAGCGTTTTCCCAGAGATAAGACCAAGCTAGATCAATTTTTCATCCCCGAAAACCCCCACATACCAAATTTCATCGAAATCGTTGGAGCCGTTTCCGAGATCCTGATTATATATTTCGGGGGTTTCAAGGGGGGATGAAAATTTCATTGATTTTGCCGTAGGATGCACAGTTTTCAAGATATTTGACAAAAACACCGGAGGGGTTGGGGCACAGAAATAATTTATTATTATTTCTGTGGGTTGGGGGGTGAGAGGGGGGAGGGGGTGCGGGGGGGATGCGTGGGAGGGAGCGTGGGGGTACCAAAGGGGGGATGAAAATTTCATTGATTTTGCCGTAGGATGCACCGTTTTCAAGATATTTGACAAAAAACCGGAGGGGGTGGGGGGGTGAGCCACGTTAAACTATCGTCCGTAAACCGACTTTACAGACAACCGGTTTTTCTTGTTCTTTGCTCCCAATAGGGAACGTGCACATAGACGGTGCTGCCAACTGGTGTCATAAGGGTGCCATCAATTTGAATGCTTTACCTTGATAAGTTTGTTTTACTGTCCGCATAGTGTCTCTTTTGTCGCATTAGTGCTGCCGCCTATAGTTACTGCACGTTCCCTATAATACTTTTTCTCACAAAAAAGTAACTTTTTCTCACAAAAGAAGAAACTTCGTTTTCTCATGAAAAATAAACTTAAAAAAAAAAACTAAAATCCTTAAAAAAACGTGGAATCGATTCGAGGTCGGCTGGATCCGCGACCACCCGATTTCTACTGTGCTATTACGATCTGCTCGAAGCCGGCGAAATTTAGCTTTGTATTCTAATGCAAACAAAAATAGCCGGAAAACACGAGTAAAAGCGGTTTTCTGAAAATGAAACATAGCTAGATCAGTTTTTCATCCCCGAAAACCCCCACATACCAAATTTCATCGAAATCGTTGGAGCCGTTTCCGAGATCCTGATTATATATATATATATATATATATATATATATATACAAGAATTGCTCGTTTAAAGGTATTAGATTAGATATTAGATTAATTTCAATTTCATTCATTATTTGATTACGTGATGGTCAATTTATATACTTTTTCCCTAAAAATCATTCAAAAGAGCCCTTCGTGGTGTTTTTTATTTTACCGAAGAAAATTTTGATTTTGATAATTTTGTTGCAGAATTGAAACCGACCACAAATAGGGCAGCATGACGAAGCTTGTGCTCTTGTTCCTCGTGGTACTGGCCGTAGTCCTGATGCAGACCGGCACGGAAGCCTGCGAAACATTACTTGGCGGGGTAAGTTGAGGTTTATAATATTATAAGATGCTAATTAGGTACCTACCAATATTTCCAGTACGTAACTTACTCATCAAAACAAGTAACTTCAGACAAAAATTAAAAAAAATGCAAACTTTTCATACATATACATCCAACCGGATTACAGCCTTTAGTATAGAAAATCGTTTCTTTTTTAATTTTTACAAAGTTGTTAGAGTAAAAGTAACTTGTTTTGATGAGTAGATTAAGCTATACATAGAAATACTGGTACCTACCTAATTTGTTAACAACCTGTATATAGATGGTCACATTGATTGGTATCCCAACAAGCCACGAGCATTGGCCATAATTGTCTAACGTGCGGGCGCTTGCTATCTCTTTCACCATCTTCTTTTGTCACCAAGAAATTCTTAGTGAAAGTGAAAGCAAGCGCCCGCACGTCAGACGATAACCGTACATAGCTCCATTTTTGTTGAGGCCTATCTACTCTACGTCTTTTGGTCCATAGCCTATTAATTATTTTACTACTTCTGTACTTTTATCAGTTTTTCACATGATCACGAACAATTAAATAAAAACATAGATAATATGACCTCAGAAAAGTCTATTCTCTATTCCCCATAACGACACTTGTGGCGTAATTACGCTAAAACGATACGCCTGGCTGTCACAGATTATTAAATGTAGGTTACACTCAACACTTACAGTTTAGACCTGCAAGGAAAACCGTGCAAGTTGCATGCACTTGCGCGATTTTTCTTGCAGGTGTAAACTCGGATTAGAACAAGCAACTGAATGCATGCAGTTTTTATTAAAAATATAACTTTTCGAGATATTTTTTTACTGCCAACATAAGAAAAAAATATTTTTTAATATCGAACGACAACTAAAATCAAAGTTTACCATAGAAATTACATATATCAAACATTTTTATATTTTTCACTAGCTCCACTCGAGTACTGTTTGCTTTTGCCATAGTTTTCCAAAATTAATTGTATGCAACGGTGTAGGTATAATTTGGTCTAAAAACGCTCGTGCCGTCTTCCATTGCGATGCCTAGTCACATTCGTTCGTATCGCAACTAACGTCACTCGCCTTTTAAGACCTCACTTATACCAACCGTTGCATAAAATACTATTACAGGTCTCTTAATTTTGTATTTTTTTATTGCAGTGTTCGCACCACGAAGACTGCTGCAGCATGTGGTGTGCTCATTCTTGGCTCGGGGATTACTGCAGTGTCAGGAACTAGTATTTACTGCCTGATACATACGAGGGGCGTTCAATATAAAGTGAGAATGAGATGCAAACTCATTTAATATTACGAAATTAAATACTGGCCGGTAAAGCTAGTCTATCTAGCTGATTGCTATGAAAAAAAAAAACTAACTGTCTTTTGTTTAAAAAAATATACGGTAATTTCTTTGCAATGCTATTGAGTACGTTAGCGATAATGGAGAAAATTGAACTGCGCGCTGTTATCAAATACTTGTATTTGAAAAATTTTTCTACGGACCAAGTCAATTTGGATTTGCGGGACACTTTAGGGTCTAATGCTCCTCCGTATTCGACAGTCGCACGTTGGTGCGCCGAATTTAGACGTGGAAGAACATCGACAATGGACGAACCCGCTCCGGACGCCCTACTACAACAGTAACTGAAGAAATTGTGAAAAAAGTCGAAAACTCAGTTTTGGCGGATCGTCGTGTCACAGTACGTTTTATTGCTGAAAATGTAAAGATTTCAACGGGGAGCGTGCATAATATTTTACATGAACGCTTGGGTATGAAAAAGGTATCTGCGCGTTGGGTACCAAGAATGCTTACTGACACGCAAAAACAAACTAGACTAGAGATTTGTCAAGAAGCTTTGAACCTGATGCAGCAAGACCGGGAACTTTTTTTGGCGCGATTTATAACAATGGACGAAACATGGCTCCATCATTACGACCCTGAAACGAAACTGCAGTCTATGACATGGAAAAGGCCATCATCTCCAACTCCGAAGAAATTCAAGGTGAGCCCATCTGCCGGTAAGGTCATGGGCTCTGTTTTTTGGGATGGTAAAGGGGTATTAATGATTGAGTATCTCAAGCATGGAGCCACTATTACGGGCACTTTATACTCCAAACAAATAGCAACATTGCGCAATGAGATCCGCGAAAAACGGCGAGGTAAACACTCGAAAGTTGTGCTGTTCCACCAGGACAATGCCCCGGCACACAAGTCCGCCGTTGCAATGGCTGCAATTCGTGATGCTGGGTTCGATATCCTTAAGCATCCTCCGTATTCACCAGATCTTGCTCCCAGTGATTTCTACCTATTTCCGAGATTGAAACAATACCTGAGAGGCCAGAAATTTGAAGACGACGACGCGGTAATCGCTGCAGTACAAGATTTTTTAAGTACTCAGGATGAGACCTTTTTTAAAAATGGAATTTTAAGTTTAGAAAAAAGATATACTAAGTGTATTATGCTAGAAGGTGCCTATGTCGAAAAATAAAATGACATTTAGTAAAAGTTGTTTATAACATACTCATGAACTAAAACAATTACTTTGCTCACCCGCGACCTTACAATAGTTGCGTTTGTGTACGAACACACACAAATCACATAAACCCAACCATCACCACCACCAAGCTACACTGACGCGTTTCGAACTCAACCAGAGCTCATCTTCAGAGTTACCACAACCGTATGCTATGCTACCAAACGTTAAACTAACAAACCAAAACAAATGTTTTAACTTGTCACTGTAACTTCTCAAGTACCCACTTTATTTTTCTTATTCTCAAACTACCCCACAAAAATTAACTTTTATTGACATATTTAAAACTACCTTGAATTTTTTTTGTTTATTTATTTATAAGGCATATTTAATTAATACTAACTGTTCAAATTCGACCCAAGCCGCAGTAAAGGAGAAGATACTAAATTTACCTGTTCATTAATAATAGACCCCATAGTGTTGTACCTAATTATTTCCATGCATTCCAGAGCATCCAGACGCAACCCCTTGCCGCAATAATGTAACACTTCATAAGAATCTGAATCTAACAATGAATGATTTGATTCCAACAAATGTTTTGCAAAATTCGATCTATCTGGATGCTCATTCCTATATGCCGAAACATGCTCTTTAAATCTAGTATTAAAACTTCGGCCTGTCTGTCCTACGTATATCCCATTGCAGTCATTACAAGTAAGCTTGTATACCCCCGATCTAGTTCCCTTATCTACCTGTTCTTTGTGGTTACATAGCCTAGAGTACAAAGAGTTGTTAGTCTTAAAGGCAACATTAATATTGTTTGATTTTAAAATGCCATAAATCTTATCAGACAAACCCCCGACGTAAGAGATGCTAGATCTATATTTGTTAGTAGACTGAGAAGGTAACGCAGCGTAAAGCATGCTATTTACTAACCGTGCCTGCTTCTTTTGAACTAAACTATCTACCATTGATTTTGTATAACCATTTGAGATCGCTATCTGATAAATAGTACTCAACTCTAAATCATAATGTTCCTTAGAAAGAGGCACAGTCAACAATCCATTAACATAACAATGGAAAGCAGCCAGTTTATGCTGCCACGGATGATTAGAAGATGCTGGTATAACAGCATCTGTGTACACAATCTGTGTACAAGTTAAAACATTTGTTTTGGTTTGTTAGTTTAACGTTTGGTAGCATAGCATACGGTTGTGGTAACTCTGAAGATGAGCTCTGGTTGAGTTCGAAACGCGTCAGTGTAGCTTGGTGGTGGTGATGGTTGGGTTTATGTGATTTGTGTGTGTTCGTACAGTGTGGAGGTGGAGGAACTGCATGAACGCACATTTCTTGCATAAACGTAACTATTGTAAGGTCGCGGGTGAGCAAAGTAATTGTTTTAGTTCATTAATATGGACCTCCGCAAAGTAACGCCTGATTCAATAAATTATATAACATACTCATTCTCACTTTTTATTGAACGCCCCTAGTAGGTAGTAGTTTAGTATCAATGAATACATCAGAAATGAATTAATAAACAAAATAATTTGTGCTTTTTAAATATATATTCCAATCTTTTATTTACCTTCACCCGTCCTGTTGACTGTGTGTCATCAAATCCGTTTAGGTTCACTTCGTCCACATTCCCATTATGTCAACTTCCTAGTTCGTCAGCAATTTTATTTCGTCCACAATCAATTCCCAATTCGTCCACTTCCTATTTTGTCAACATTCCCATTTCGTCCATATTCCCATTTCGTTCACATTCCCACTCGTCCACATTCCCATTTCATCAACATTCGCATTTCGTCCATACCTAAATCACAAAATAAAATGTTACCTGAGAATTAAGCTTAGTAATAGCGAAAACCGCATTAAAATCGGCTAGGAATGTTGACGAAGTGGGAAAATGGACGAAATTGAAATGTTGAGTATGTAGGAATTTGGACGAAGTGGGAAAAGGATGAAATGGGAATATGGATGAAATAAGAATGTTGACGAAGTGGGATTGTGGACGAAGTAGGAATGTGAACGAAATGGGAATGTGGACGAAGTGAACCTAAACGATCAAATCTTGTAAGTTAAATTTGACCCACTTCTCGATATCTGATTGAGCTAAATTTTGCATGAATGTGTAAATCGGATGACAGAGCAATATTATTATAACATGGAGCTGATCTGATGCTGCAGCTGAAAGGTGGTCATAGAAACTCTGTAATAAAACGTCACGACACCGTCGAGTTCAGGCTGGTTCCGTCTTGATGAGTACTTTAGTCCTAGATGGAAACAAGAGGCAAAAACTACAGCCAGCCAAAAAGCTTGTATTGAAAATGGAATCTTCTCAAAGATGCAATGAAATGTTAACCTTACGTTCCAAATAGTAGACCGGGAAATATCATGTTGCGGGCGCGGTTAGACGAGTGCTATTATATTATATGTAATGGATTTTCATACAGAATTGCAGGCCTAGGCCGGGAAAGCGATCGTGTATTGTTTCATGTGACACAGCATCATGACGTTTATAGGTCTATGGCATCATGGCATACAGCCCTAAAAAAACATAAGCAATAGTTGCTTTCTTTGCAATTTTAATTCTTGAAGTTTTTTATTTATTTCATTGCATGTTTGAGAAAAGCACTATACAAGCCTCGGCCGGAATAGGGATTGTCGGCCTCGTATCATGCCTACTTTGCCGGCAACCCCTTACTTCCCGTCCTCTGTAGTAATATACCATTTTAACAAAAACTTATTGTCTTTTGACCTTATTAGCTACCTTACCAATACAATTAAGAAAATAATTCGAATCGATTACTAGGGTTCCGTAACTACTTCGAAAGGAATAGAAACAAAACCTTTGTAGAATCACTTTTTTGTCTGTCTGTCTGTTTGTGAAAACAATTTTTCACAAGAACGCATGGAAGTATCACCTTGAAATTAATATCGAAAACACATAGTATGCCTATGCAGTTTTGAAAAAGATACTTAAGTTTCTAAATTCACAAGACTAAAAGATGCAACTTTTTTGATGCATAGACAAAACTTTAATAAAAATCGGTCTAGCCCTTTCGGAAGAATTCGATAACAAACACTGTGACACGAGATTTTTATACAAGGTATTAGAAAGATTTTCAGATAAGTATCCATATTTAATCCAATGGTAAGTTATCTTATATGTTAAGATTATAATTATAATTTATATGGCAAAACAACGTTTGTTGGGTCAGCTAGTAAAAATATACTTTTCGCACTTGACTGAAATTTTTACGATGGTAAAATAGTGAATCACATCACTATTGTCAGCTATCAAAAGTGCTATTTGTAGCATTCGAACATGGCGATGTAGAGAGTATGTAATTTTGGTATTTCTGTTTATTTGGCTAATAATAATAATAATAATAAAGCCTTTTATTTCTAGCAGTTAACAACAAATTATTAGCATAACATAAAATATTTAAATTTATAAAATTAATTTACATGCATTCATTTTTAATATATGTCAATAAAGAAAATCAATAAAACTAAAATAGTTCTGAGTATTAATCAACAACAAATAAGCTTTACGTTTACACTTAATTCAAAAAAATAAAAAATTACGCTCCTGCTAGAACCCCTCCTGTGAAGGTAAAGGCCTCCTCCAGTAACGACCAGTAATCTCTATCTTTAGAGTCTTTCATCCAATGTATGCCTGCTACTTGGGTGATGTCGTCTGCCCATCTCGCTATCGGTCTGCCTCGTTTTCTAGTCCCCGTGGGTCCCGGCCATGATGTTATTCGTCCCGTCCAGCGGTCATCGGTCAATCTGGCTACGTGACCCGCCCATCGCCACTTTAACTTCTGAGCGTAGGACAACGCATCGATGACTTTTGTTTTCTGTCGTATGGTGGTGTGACGTATTTTATGAATTTTTCTTATTTTCAGTATGCTTCTCTCCATACTCCGCTGACAAGCTGTTATTTTATTTTTCACCCGTCGAGTAAATTTCCAGGTTTGGCAAGCGTATGTTAGTGAAGGTAAGAGGCATGTATCCATTACTTTTCTCTTTAGTTGTAGTGACAAACCACTTTTCAGAACTTCCTTTAGCATCCAAAACTTTTTCCATGTACTAGTTACTCTTCTTTCTATTTCGATGTCATTGTTTTGTTTATGGAAAGAGATTTGTTTTCCCAAGTAGGTATAGTGTTCCACATAATCCAAAGGCATATTATTTAGAGTAATTACATTTTGAACACTGTTAGTCATTAGTTTTGTTTTACTTAGGTTTATTTCCAATCCAATTTCTGCGCTTGCTTTTTGTAGGGACCCTATCATGGTTGCTAATTCGGTACTATTTTCTGATAGAAGCACAATATCGTCAGCGAATCTCAGGTGACTAATGTATTTGTTGTGTATTCTTAAGCCAACTTTATCCCAGTCCAACTTACCTATAACTGATTCTAATACAGCTATAAATATTCTCGGGGACAGGGGGTCGCCCTGTCTTACTCCACGTTTAATTGGTATAGGTGGTCCCGTCGAACCTAGTTTCACTCTACTATCACTGTTGTCATATATATGCTTCAGAACATCAATGTAAATATTTTCTACGTTTTGCGACTTTAGAGCCTCCCATATCGAAGAATGGATTATAGTATCAAAAGCTTTCTGGTCGTCGATAAATACCATATATAGCTGTCTTCGAAACTCCTGATATTTCTCTATGAGTAGTTCCAGTGAGTGGATATGGTCGACGGTGCTGAAACCTCTTCGGAAGCCTGCCTGTTCTATAGGTTGATATTTATCGAGAGTATTGCTAATTCTCTTCACTATTATAGATGAAAACAACCTATAGAGCGTTGGTGAGAGGCTAATTGGCCGGTAGTTACTAATATCCTTTGAGTCACCCTTTTTATACAGTAGTATGATCTCCGATTCAGACCATTCTTTTGGTGTGTATGAGCAAACTAATATCATGTTAAATAGATGTGCAATTGGACTCGCAAGTTGCGCACAGCCTATTTTTATTGCCTCGTTTGTGATTCCATCTGGCCCCGGGCTCTTGTCTGGCTTCAGTTTTTTTATTGCATTTATGATCTCCAGTTCATCAATGGGAGTTATGTTTACTTCAGAGGGTGGTTGTTCCATCTCGGGGTCAACAAATGAAGACTGTGTGCTAGCCGGTATGCTGTATAGTTTCTTATAGAATGACGTTGCTATGTGCAGTATTTCTTTCCTGGCATGTACTGTTGCGTTAGGTCCATGAAGGCCTTCTATCCATGTTTTATGAATTCTTAGCTCTTTCTGAGCCATTTTAAGACTGCCTTTGGCCTGTAAGTGTTTTTCAAATGTGCTTGTACGGTGTCTTGCATAATCGTAGCGTATACATTTGTTCACAAGTTTGTAGAGGGCACGCAGCTCATTTTTCATTGCGCGTGTTTTTGGTTTCTTTTTTTGCAGTTCGCTTCTTCGCTGGATTAATTTTCTTGTACGGATAGATATAATGTCATTTTTCGGGATCTGTGCGTTAGGGATTAGTGCTGCCTTCAGACTTGAATTTACAGCTCCAATTATCCTATCGTAGTATTCTTGAACACTTTAATTTTCAGGCCAAGTCATCAGGTCTCAAGCACGCTCAAGTGGCAATGGGCCGGCCATATAACCCGAAGAACCGATAACCGTTGGGGTAGACGAGTTCTTGAGTGGAGACCACGGATCGGCAAACGTAGCATGCGACGTCCTCAGACTCGGTGGAGCGATGGTCTTCGCAAGGCGGCTGGCAACAGCTGGATGAGAGTGGCCAAGGATCGTGCTCAGTGGCGTGCCATGGAAGAGGCCTATGTCCAGCAGTGGACGAACATAGGGTGATGATGATGTCTTTCGGCGGAAATAATAATAATAATAATAGGGGACAATCTCACACAAATCGACCTAGTCCCAAACTAAGCAAAGCTTGTACTATGGGTACTAGACGACGATAAACATACTTATATAGATAAATAAATACTTAAATACATAGAAAACGTCCATAACTCAGGAACAAATATTCGTGCTCATCACACAAATAAATGCCCTTACTGGTATTCGAACCAACCAACTAGGCTAAAGCGGTCGTTATTGATCTAAGCTGTTCATTATAATGGTACCTATAGAATTGCTTGCAACCCTCTAGAAGCCCAAGATTCACCGAATAGACCGATCCTGCTCCATCCACATCCAACGCGTTCCCGTAACCTTAACCACAGGCCATATTTTCTAACGCGCAGACGCTTGCTTTCGCATTCACTATTTCCTTCGGTCAAACGGTATAAAAGATGACAGAAATAGATGGTGAAATCTATGGCAAGCGTCCGGGCGTTAGACAATAAGACCTACACTGTGTGCGATAGATGAAGAAAATTTACACGGTAAGCAACGAGCAGCCTTAAAATAAGAATAAAAAAGTAACAGATTTGAACAGCCTGTATATGGTTTACTTACATTAAAATGTAATAATCGCTGTTATTGATAAACAGAGCAATTAAAATAATTAATAATTAGCAGTTTTACCACGTGTGTGTTTTATCTTTTGCATCAGGGTTATAGGTTATTTTGATATTAAAATCAGTATATAAGGAGAGCTATACTCTCTAATATCATATCTCTTCAACATTCGACGAGGTATCAAGTCTCCATATAAAAGTAAGTAGCACATTTTTACTACAAGATTTAATTCAATGTTGGATAACGTGAAGAATGAAAATTTTGAAATAATTTCTGTAACTTTTAAAGTTTCTACTATCTGGTTTCTGATAAGCAATAACATGGCAACCCACACGAAACATCATTTTGAGAAAATGGCCGCAAAAAGATTTTTACTAGAGACGAACTAACGCATTTATGTTAACTATTCTTGCCGTTTTTCGATATTTATTATGAAGATTTTAAGTCACATAACTCGTTTTTATAAAATGTAGAGGAGATGACAAGGTATAATTTTGTATTCTAATCTTAATTTACCCCTTGTTTCCGAAGATAACCAAACCATGGCCAGATAACTGGTTATCTATGAAGATTTTTTTACTCGAAGATAATTAGTTAACTAGTTATCTCCATGAATTTTATTTTTCTTACATACATATAATGTGTGATATGTTATATCTGTGAGGAAAATCTACTCAGCGGAAATAATTATTTATTTTTATTTCATTTTTATTTTTCTTACAGATAACTGTTTTTTGACAGTCATTGTAAGGAAAATAGTAGTAAGATTGTTCTTGGAATACGCCCAAAATTTTTACATTTTTTTTTGCCGTGATATTTTTGTGTGAATGATATTTGGATATTCCATAATATTCAGCGTCGTCCTTCAGAACATTTAATAAGTGAGGCAAGGCAGGGCTATTTAACTCTACTGTTATTTGTTTTTTATCACACTTGCTCGTCAATTTTATTGTTTTATTCCATGCCTGTATACTAAATGACAATGGCCTAAATTGTTCTTAAGGGAGTTATGGATTTACGTACAGTTTTTCCTCCCAAGGAAGTCCAAACTTTAGTTTTAAAATTTGCAAACAAGTTAGTTGGTATGTCATTTCAGACTAAGGAGGTTTCAAGTCAGCCAACATTTTATTTATATGTTTAAGACTTAGCTATAACCCACTTTTACTACACAAAACTTATCTACGCTTTATGAAGCTTCCGTTATTTTTATAAATTGAGTTTATATTAAATAGTTTTGCAATAGTAAGTATTTTTTTAACATGTTGGCAGAATCTGGCCGTATGGTTATTCGAATTCTAAACACAGTTTATTATTATTATTATTTATTTAAAGATATGGCTTCTGTCCTATTTTAGGACAATTTCGCTAGTGTCAAAGTAAGCTCTCTTTGGGAGCGACGTTGTACGGTGATTGTAGTTTTTGCAACTTGATAGTAAAATTCCAGAAACCACGTGGAAACAACTTGCGCATTAAAAAATTTCAGACACGAGAGCAATATAGAATTTTGTGATCACTGTTAATTAAGGTTAATCGCCGCATAAAACACTATCAAAATTATACTTCAACTAGCCAATGAAACAGAAATACCATATTTATACACTGTCTACATCCGCCATGTTCGAATGCTACAAATCGAATTCGAATCGAGTTTACATTATCTATTGTAGATGACTTGAAAAAAGTGACAATCTGTATTGACGGGTAGCAATTATTTATTCAATTTAAGTGTTTAGAGACAAAATAATATTATTTTTGGATTTTTTTCCTCGTAGTGTGATGAAAATCATTGTGTGTATCACGGGCAGTAAGGGGATTACAAGCTCGAGTCATTAAAAGCCCTCCGCCTTCGGCGTCAGGCTTTTAATAGACTCTCGTTAGTAATCCCCTACTTACGGCCCTTGATGCACAATGTACTATATTTTGTCTTGCATAAGGTATTTAGACAATACAAGTAGAGCAGTTAAAATTTCGAATAATGACTTTTTTTTAAATAGTTATATCTGCAAATAAAATAAAGTCTTTGGAGATAATTAATTATCTCCGAGATATACATAGATACCTGTTAAAAAAACAGTTAATGTACCTACTTGTAAGGAAAATAAAATGTATTTAACCTTGTTGAGTACCTACTAATATTAGTTATTAAAATCTAGTTGTGTTATTTCATCATCATCATCATCATCATCATCATTTCAGCCGTAGGACGTCCACTGCTGGACATAGGCCTCCCTCATTGATGCCCAATCATTACATTTGGAAGCGACCTGCGGCCTTCACCAAATCGTCCGTCCATCTCGATGGTGGACGTCCCACGCTGCGCTTGTGTTATTTATGTTATCAATTTTCATCTTCTTTCATTTATCTTTTGCCGATATTACGTATGCCTTTTTCATTCATTATTTGATTAGGTATGTTATAAACAATTAATTTTTTTTTCGTAAAAATTATTGAAAAGATCCCTTTGTGACCTATTTACCGAATAAACATTCGATTTTGATTATAACAGCTGATATTAAGTAATTTTGTTGCAGAATTGAAACCGACCACAAATCGGACAGCATGTCGAAACTTGTGCTCTTGTTCCTCGTGGTACTGGCCGTAGTCCTGATGCAGACCGGCACGGAAGCCTGCCAAACATTAATGGGCGGCGTAAGTTGTGATTTATAATATATGGTGCTAATAAATTAGAAACCAATATTTCCAGTGCGTAACTTACTCATCAAAACAACTCACTTTCACTGAGACAACTTTTCAAAATTAAAAAAAATCTCAAATTTTTCATACATATACATCCAAACGGATTACAGCTTTAGTATGGAAAATCGTTTTTTTTTTTTAATTTTTAAAAAGTTGTTGGAATAAAAGTAATTTGTTTTGATGAGTCGATAGCCATAGAAATATTGGTAGAGCTTGTCTAATTTAAAATGACGCGCGCCCAACCACCGCATTTACGCACATCTACCAAGATAAATATTTCTCTATTGTAGCTTAAATTGAGTTTCAAATCCTGTGCGTAAATGCGGTGGTGGGGCGCGCCATTTTAAATTAGACAAGCTCTACCTACCTAATTTGTTAGCAACCTGTAAGCTACATGGTCACATTGATTGGTATCCCAACAAGCCACGAGCATTGGCCATAATTGTCTAACGTGCGGGCGCTTGCTATGTCATTCACCATATTTCTTTTTCACCAAGAAATACTTAGTAAAAGCGAAAGCAAGCGCCCGCGCGTCAGACGTTAACCGTACATAGCTCCATCTTGTTCGAGGCCTATCTACTCTACGGCTTCCGGTCCATGGACGCCACCCTAACCTATTAATTATTTTTCTATTTTTGTACTTTTATCTGTTTTTTACACGATCACGAACAATTAAATTAAAACATAGATAATTATTATGACCTCAGAAAAGTCTGTTCTCTATTCCCCATAACGGCACTTGTGTCGTAATTTCGCTAAAACGATACGCCTAGCTGTCATAGATTATTAAATGTACGACCGCTTTAGCCTAGTTGGTAGTGACCCTGCCTACGAAGCAAGAAGTCCTGGGTTCGAATCCCGGTAAGAGCATTTATTTGTGTGATGAGCACGAATATTTGTACCTGAGTTATGGATGTTTTCTATGTATTTAAGTATTTATTTATCTATACAAGTATGTTTATCGTCGTCTAGTACCCATAGTACAAGCTTTGCTTAGTTTGGGACTAGGTCTATTTGTGTAAGATTGTCCCCTTATATTATTTTTTTATTTTTATTTATGTAGGTTACACTCAACACTTACAGTTTAGTCTTGCAAGGAAAACCGTGCAAGTTGCACTATACTTACGCGATTTTTCTTGCAGGTGTAAACTCGGATTAAAACAAGCAACTGAATTCATGCGGTTTTTAATCTATATATATAAAAGAAGAAACTGACTGACTGACTGACTGACTGACTGACATATCAACGCACAGCTCAAACCACCTGGGCCTAGAGATTCCAAATTTGGCATGTAGGTTCCTTATAAGGTCTAGGGGAGCACTAAGAAAGGATTTTTCAAAATTCACTCCCTAAGGGGGTGAAACGGGGGTCCAAGGTTTGTATGGGGAAACAAGATTAGTTCGACTATTTTATTCGAAACTTCACAGAAGTACTCCGAATAATAAGTAAACACGTGTTTCAGGTTTTTTGAGAATTCAACCCCTAAAAGGGGGGAAAGGGGTAACAAAGTCTGAAAATCAACATGGGTGTTGTTTCTATGGTTTATCGGGTCGCTGGTTATGAAAACAACAACGGTTTTAAAATCCGACGTGGCAGACGTAAAATACCATCTCCCTGGATGGGGTGCGATGGGGTTGAAATATCTAAATAAACTAAATGACTGTTGATATATCAGCGCACAGTCCAAACCACTGGACCTAGAGACTTGAAATTTTGCACATAGATACCTTATACAATGTAGGCATCCAGTAAGGAAGGATTTTTGGGAATTCCCACGGGAAAGGGAAAAAACGGGATTTATATATTCGATTCCGAGTGACCCTATCTCAGTAACTATAATAACTAGACTCTTCAAATTTGATACACAAGTAGGTATTACATTATTAAAACATTAATTTCAGGATTTTTCAAAATTCCCACGGGATAAGGAAAAAACGGGATTTATATATTCAGTTCAACGGGATCCTATGAACTATAATTACTAGACTCTTCAAATTTGGCATAGAAGTAGGTAATTATAATAGTAAAAAACAGGTTTAAGGATTTTCGGAAATTCCCACGGGATAAGAAAAAAAACGGGATTTTTAGTTTTACTGGTCGTAGAAAGCCGAAATTTGGCATGTAGGTTGCTTGGGGAGTGTAGATGAGCGAGCATTGAGAGAGGACTTTCGCAAACTCCCACGGAAACGGGAAAAAACGGGATTTTTTGTTTTACTGGTCGTAGAAAGCTGAAATTCGGCATGTAGGTCGTTTGGGGAGTGTAGAGTAGAGGAGCATTGAGAGAGGACTTTCCCAAATTCCCACGGGAAGGGGAATAAACAGGATATTTCGTTTTACTGGTCGTAGAAAGTTGAAATTCGGCATGTAGGTTGTTTGGGGAGCGCAGAAGAGCATTGAGAGGGGACTTTCCCAAATTCCCACGGGAACGGGAAAAAACGGGATTTTTCGTTTTACTGGTCGTAGAAAGCTGAAATTCGGCATGTAGGTCGTTTGGGGAGTGTAGAGTAGAGGAGCATTGAGAGAGGACTTTCGAAAATTCCCACGGGAACGGGAAAAACGGGATTTTTCGTTTTACTGGTCATAGAAAGCTGAAATTTGGCAAGTGGGTTTCTTGGGGAGTGTAGAGATGAATTGAGAGAGGACTTTTCCAAATTCCAACGGGAACGGGAAAAAACGGGATTTTTCGTTTTACTGGTCGTAGAAAGCTGAAATTCGGCATGTAGGTTGTTTGGGGAGTGCAGAAGAGCATTGAGAGGGGACTTTCCAAAATTCTCACGGGAACGGGAAAAACGGGATTTTTCGTTTTACTGGTCATAGAAAGCTGAAATTTGGCAAGTGGGTTCCTTGGGGAGTGTAGGGGAGCATTAATTACATTTCCCGAAATTCTTACAGGAACGGGAAAAAACGGGATTTTGCGTTTTACTGGTTGTAGAAAGCTAAAATTTCAAAATTCATAAGTTTATACTGTAAGTAGGCCGCAAAGGGCACTTTAACCGACTTCTAAGAAAGGAGGAGGTTATGCTTTCCACTTTATGTATTTTTTTATGTAGGTATGTTCACCGATTTCTCGGTCAATTGTGGACCTGCTTGCTTGCTTGCCTGTATACTTGCTTGCTTGATATCTTGGTTCTTTGGAATACTCATAGTACACGCGAGCGAAGCCGCGGGCAAAAGCTAATAAAAATATAATTTTCCGAGATGTTTTTTTACTGCCAACATAAGAAAAAATATTTTATAATATCGAACGACAATTAAAAGCCAAGTTTACCATAGAAATAACATATATGAAACATTTTTATACACTGACGAGCAAAAATAACAATTAAAAAACTAAAAAACACGCTTTAAAAAATAAAAAATAAATTTTAATAAATTTCAATTCACTATTCTTATAGTGCAGTAAAAAATCTTAATAAGCAATTATTATATTGTTATATCCAGATCAAAATTTGTAAACAATTCTAAATATTGATAAAATAAATAATAATAGTTTAAAATATTTTATTGTAAAAAAGCGTGGGGTGCATGGTGTCAATTGTCAAGGATTATCATTTTGATAACATCTTAAAAAGCACCCCACGCTTTTTTTACAATAAAATATTTTAAACTATTATTATTTATTTTATCAATATTTAGAATTGTTTACAAATTTTGATCTGGATATAACAATATAATAATTGCTTATTAAGATTTTTTACTGCACTATAAGAATAGTGAATTGAAATTTATTAAAATTTATTTGTTATTTTTTAAAGCGTGTTTTTTAGTTTTTTTAAACTATTATTTATTTTCTATTTTTTAGTTGCATTTTTTTTCTTTCTAACTTAACCCCCCTCACCTACAACCCCCAAACCCCCTAAACCCAACCCCCCAACATCCCCCACCCCATTTCCCCAAACCCTCCCCCCAAACCCCACACCCTTACCCCCAATTCCCTGAACCCCTCTTACTCCCCTCTTCATTTTACAAACCCCCGAACCACCTAAACCAAACCCCCCTAACACCGAACCCCCCAAACCCCCGGAACCCCCCCTCCCCCACCCCACCACCTGCCCCCCCAACCCCTCCCCCCACCCACCCCGCCACCTACCGCCCCCCCTTCCAGTTCCATCATCAAACCCTTGTTACCATCTAGGCCTCTTACCCCCTCCCCATTTCCCACAACCCCCCAAAATCACTTACCCCGAACCCCCCAACACCCCCACCCTATTCCCCGTAAACCCCCCCTCCCATCTCCTAACCCCAACCGCCACACCCTAACCCCCAACCCTCTAAACCCCCGACCCCCTTACCCCATACCCCATTCCCCCCCCACCCCGCCACCTACCCCCCTTCCAGCTCCATCATCAGACCCTTGTTACCATCTAGGACCAAAGTACTCGTCAAAACGAATCAAACGAGCCCAAACTCGATGGGGTTGTTTCGTTTTATTGTGGAGTGCCTTTGGCCATCTTCCAGCTCCATCATCAGACCCTGGTTACCATCTAGGATCAAAGTGCTCGTCAAGACGAATCAAACGAGCCCAAACTCGACGGGATTGTGTTGTTTTATTACATAGTTCCTATGGCCACCATCCAGCTCCATCATCAGATCAGCTCCATGTTACAATAATATTGCATTGTCATCCAATTTACACATATGTGCAAAATTTCAGCTCAATCGGAAACCGGGAAGTGGGTCAAAATCGCGCCCTAAGGAGTCGGTTACAAACATACAAACATACATACAAACATACAGGTGAAGCTAATATAAAGCGTGTAAAAAAAATGACGATAACTACAAAACCCGCTGTGATAGCTTCTTCGAGTAAAATGAGTTTAGTAAAGAGTTGTATTCTCAATTAAACTTTTTCTTGTTAAGAATAAAACTCTTTACTAAACTCAGTTTACTCGAAGAAGCTATCACTTCTGATTTTGTAGTTACCGTCATTTCTGTAACCGACCCTTTATTTTTGCTCGTCAGTGTATTTTTCACTAGCTCCACTCGAGCACTGTTTGCTTTTGCCATATTTTTCCATAGTTAATTGTATGCAACGGTGTATAATTTGGTCTCAAATCGCTCGTGCGTTCGTTCGTATCGCAACTCACGTCACTCGCCTTTTGAGACCTCACTTATACAACCGTTGCATAATATTACAGGTCTCTTAATTTTGTATTTTTTTTATTGCAGTGTTCGGACCACGATGACTGCTGCAGCATGTGGTGTTCTCATTCTTGGCTCGGGAATTACTGCAGTGTCAGGAACTAGTATTCACTGCCTGATACATAGGTAGTAGTTTAGTATCAATGAATCCATCAGAAATGAATTAATAAACAAAATAGTTTGTGATTTTTAAATATCTTTTGCAAGTTTTTATTTACCTTCACCCGTCCCGTTGGTAGTGTGTCCTGTCCTGTGTCATCAAATCCGTTTAGTTTCACTTCGTCCACATTCGCATTTTGTCAACTTCGTAGTTCGTCAGCAATCCCATTTCGTCTACAATCGGTTTCCAGTTCGTCCGTAAAATCACTTTGTCGTTCGTAGAATCACTTTGCTGTGTGTCTGTCTGTTTGTGAAAACAGTTTTTCACAAGAACGCATGGAAGTTTCACCTTGAAATTATTTCTAGGCCAAGTGTTTTTTCCCTGTACCCTTCTTTGATTCTTATTATATTTACATCTTTTTCTTTTACTATGTGTAACGTTACACGAATGTTATGACTATGGGCACATTACAAAATAGCAATATCGGTATCAGCACACGTAGCAATAGCAATATCGTTTACTCCACCAACAGTGGAGTTCGCGAGCGTTGGGAAATGCATGGATTTACCTCATTCCGCGCTTAAATGTATGTACCTTTTAATATTAAAGTTAGCTGGATGTTATGTGTGTCTGTATCTTATTGAACATACAAAATAATGTGAAACTCGTGGCCATTTTCACCCGACTGTCGAAGGTGGGTTATGTTTTTCGAGCGTATATATTTATGTATGTATGTATGCATCATTCTTTGGCACGCCCTGCAGCCTAAATGGATCAATGGATTTTGAAGTGTGATGTGTCATTAGATTCGTCTCAGTTCCGAGAGTGACATAGGGTATTTATTTTCCCGGAATTCCCATGGGAACGGAAATTATACAGGCCTTCCCTTTTTATAAACCCTTTTTTTACCCCGACTATACTTGATTAACAATCTGACTGACTGTTTCCACCTGGTTACTCCGAGGGGGCAGCAGTTTAAGGGGTCATTTAGTGAACGGCGAGTCACCGCCTACAAAATGTTAGATTTGGCGCGATTTTTTTTTATTTGAAAGCAGGTTTCTCGGCGTTGGTTTTTAGACATGTTTCATCAAAATTGGTTCAACCGTTTCAAAGTTATCAGCTCTTTTGTTAGCTACGGAAAGGATATTAGACACATAATGGGCATTTACTTTATTTTAAAACATTATATGTGACCTAATTGCGTTAGGGGTTTTTAAATTATTCAATTTATAGTTATTGTAGATAAAAACTACTTTTATTAACGTCGCCGAGTAACCACTAGCCTTTTTATCAAATTTCATTGATCGTTTATAGCTGTTCAAACCAAAACACTATTGTTCTTTGTACCTGAGTAAAGTACTTTACGTATACTAGAAATTTAGGAAGGGGGAAAAGTAGCAACAAATTTTGGTTTCTGTTATTGGTTATTGGCTATCAAAAGCTGTGATTTCGTCAAGTGAAAAACAGCTCGCATTGCTTGTTGATACGTAAAATACATAAAGTAGGGATTGTAAATTATTTTAGCGCAACATAAACACAAAAAAATCGTTACCTCAAACGGCCAACTGCGTCGTATTCGTTGCCAAAACTATATTTTCACTGCAGCTAAATGTTTTACAAAATACTTGTTTTTCCCTGTCCAATCAAATATCATCCATCTTTATTACCTACCAAATACAATATCCCCACCAAACGACCTTTAACAGCCTCAAATTCAGATAATTAATTGTAGTAAATAAAGCAAAAATATTTTCCCAAATGTTTCCCTTCCCAACCGTTTCATATAGATGAACGATTTTCTTAAAACTGTTCTAAAACTAACCTAACCTAATCTATAAGGTTTCACAAGATAATCCTGAAATATATCATGAATAGGTAGTTTACAGTTTCCGAAATGTGATACAGTTGTTAAATTAAACAGTTGGCAAAAATATATTTGGCGTAAAACAGGATCCCTGCACCTAAAAAAGGTGTCTACCAAATCAAACACTAGTCTTCCCCCCTAAGCCTTTTGCCAAAAGGTTAACGTAGCGTTCGAGCTCACATGTCTCGGTTGTGCTCCACCAAAACCTATTTAGAAGTGACTGAGGTACTATCACCCCAAGGGCCAGATAACCACCTTAAAGGCCCAGTTTGCGTGCAGTGGCTAGACATCTGTCCATAACAATCCATAGCAATAAACATCAACGGCTGCAAGCAAATTTGTTTTGAAAATGGGTATCTGGCGTCTGGGGCGATGGTACATCACTAGATCCAGTAAGTGTATTATGAAAAAATTGCGTCGAGAACAAACGGATGTGGCCAGTGACTTTTTGAACATTAGTGCGGTTATTTTTATAAACATTCCACTTCTAGCCCGTTGGTTTGTGATAGAACAATAATTAAAATATGTAAGTACATACAAACTAGCTTTTGCTCGCGACTTTGTCAGGGCACAAATAAAATTTTATGTTTCACTCTCGATCTCTATGCCGCGGGAAAATTTAAAAAAAAATCGTAAAACCATTACCGTTCTAATTACCTACTTGCAAGCCAAATTTAAGATTTAGTAATCCCCTTTATTCCCTATCCCATGGAAATTTCAACCATTGCAAATAATTGATTTCCAAAAATAATTATAAAACACAGTTACATTTATGCTGAACCCCACTCTAGGCATGGCCTATGCCGTAGGGTAAATGTTAAGGTTTACAAGAAATGCATTAAATCTGTTCTTATTCCCTGCACATCGTAAAGGTAACCTTTGTGGAAAATTTTAGCTTTCTAGGGCCAAGGGTTTGGGGCTGCGCGTTGATGAATCAGTCAGTCAAAATCAGTCAGGACTTTTCTCTTTATATCTATAGATTAGATTATAAAGATCACTGAACGTTATTCTCTTTGTCTGAAGCGTCACTGTGGGTTTGATATCGTTGCTTACAATCGGTACGCCTGAGTTGACTTCCAACTAAGCGGATTATACCGAAAGGTCAGAGATCAGATAATTTTGGCTCTGTAGAACGATTCATGAATAGTTTAAGTTATAATAAGTCACACACCAAGTAAACTAAACATAATTTAATTCTTGTTTATACATTTTGTTAGGTTGAAATAATTTTACTGAAGATAATTATAAACTAATTATAAACTGAGAGAGGTCTTGAACATCGCTCTGGGTATTTTTGGTGCAAATGTTCAGCGGGACAATGCAGCTAATGTGTTGGGCACCTTTGCGCCTGGTACGATCCGGGGCGGTTTATTTGACTGACTTTTTATTTTATTGTGTGTACCTACTATGTGTTTTGGTTACATTAATAAAGAGGGGATTCAGGCATTATAAATAAACTAAACTATTTAATATCTTCATTAACATCATCATCCCCAGTTCCGAATATACCTACTTTTAGTACACTGCATGAAATTGAAAACTTGATACAAAATTTGTGTTTCAAACTCCGCATACAAATGCACTAACTAAATTGTTTTAATTAGTCTCACACTCTAAATTGTTTTAATCAGGTATGGATACATTAAGTTCGTGATTTTATTTCAACAAAGTAAGTATCAAGATCTTTAATTGCACTATATTAATTTTAACAATCGAGTTAATGTATTAACATTAGCTGAATTAGAAAGACTAATTTTGTATAGCGATTTAAATTTCACACTGTAGACATAAGTACTTTAAGGTGAACTTATTTAAACTACACTAATAAATAAATAATATTATAAAGAGGAAAGATTTGTATTTTTGTATGTAACGAATAAACTTAAAAACTACCGGACCGATTTCAAAAATTCTTTTGCCGTTAGAAAGCTACATTATCACTGAGTGACATAGGCTATTTTTTACCGCGGGAAAATACCTTTTCTCAAACATCCAAGGAAATGTGGTCCTTATAGTCGTGACAATAGAACACGAAGTATGCCATTGTATAGCAGTTGAGGAAGATTCGTTCTAATTTCAAATTAGACGACAATAATGGAATTTCATACAAACATTGCTGGCCAAGGCCAGCAAAGAGATTGTCTTTTGTTTTAGTGGGTCGTATTTTCTTTTATTGACTATCAATGACATACTGCCAATTAAGAAAAATTTAGTTTGTGAATTTACTTTTTAATATCTTACTTGGCTAGATTTAATAAAATAAATAAGGATTGGCGTTTATTTTTAACAATTTATTAAAATAACCAACTAATAAGGTCGTAATTTTTTAATAAATATAAATCATCTCAAGATTTTGCGTCAAAAACATTAACTGGAACAGCTTACAAATAAATTGCTGGAAAAAAAATATTTTGGCGGGAATCAAAAAAAAACAATTTGAATTAAATATGAATATATAAGTTGAACATTCGTGTCATTTCCTTGGATTTATTTGAGAAAAGCACTATACAAGCCTTGGCCACGAACAGGGATTGCCGGCCTCGTATCTCTAGATGGCCTCGTTAACACTCGGCCATCTATTACTACTCGGCCGGCAATCCCCTATTTAGCGGCCGCTGCAGTAATGTACTATTCCTACGGGAATATTAATTTATCGCGGGCGAAGCTGCGGACGGAAGGCTAGTCTATAATATAAGTGAAGTGTTTTTGTCCGTTGCTTATAATCGGCCGTATAATGAGTGTGAGGAGTACGAAAGATATCTCTCGTGCTATATTATTAAAAGGCTGGACACTGGGTGTTTTACCCTAGCTATAGCACAAACTTTGCTTTGTTTGGGGCTAGGTCAATTGGTGTCAACTGTAAATAAATAAATAAATATTAGGGGACAATCTTACACAAATCGACCTAGTCCCAAACTAAGCAAAGCTTGTACTATGGGTACTAGACGACGATAAACATACTTATATAGATAAATAAATACTTAAATACATAGAAAACATCCATAACTCAGGAACACTAAATATTCGTGCTCATCACACAAATAAATACCCTTACCGGGATTCGAACCTAGGACCTCTTGCTTCGTAGGCAGGGCCACTACCAACTAGGCTATTTAAAGCGTTCGTTAAATCTGTCCCATGAAATTTATTTATTTATCCTATTCCACTATAAATCACAACCCGCCGGATACAAAATCGAATCGAATACAAAATTTCCTTTTTGCTGGTCCCACATTCAACCAAAACTAACTTCAATATCTCACAAAACAAAAGTTTTAACAAGTTCTTGTTGGGGGCAAAAAAAAGCAACAAAAGTCGATTGCACCGGAACAAAACTACAATATATTATATACCCTTCACAAACGGCTGCATTGCCTTAGGGAAAATGTGTCCATTCCCGATGCTGACATTCGGCAGCAAGAAATATTGTCACTACGAAGTGCAGCTAGAATTGATGGTACTATCTCGTAAATGCTAAGCTATGCACTTTATGCTTTAGAGTAGAATTTAGAGGGATATACTTATCGTGTGAGCAAATGCAGTTTCAGTGTTCCGTTGTCTCTGGTTACTAGCATTTCTATTGCGAACTGACGTGAAAGTATAATTTTAAGTTTAAAACGCTTAAAAGTCTCGTTGTTTGAACACGTATTTCATAAATACTGACAGGTAATTTTACGACTTAAAATTATCTAACTTAAACTAATCTACCGGCCAAGTGCGAGTCGGGTTCGCGCACGAAGGGTTCCGTACCATTATCTATAAAAACGGCAAACAAATCACGTTAGTTGAATATTTTATTCTGTTTTTTAGTATTTTTTGTTATAGCGGCAACATAAATACATTATCTGTGGAAATTTCAACTGTCCAACTATCACTGTTCATGAGATATAGCCTGGTGACAGACAGACAGACAGACAGACGGACGGACAGCGGACTCTTAGTAATAGGGTCCTGTTTTTTTACCCTTTGGGTACGGATTCCTAAAAATTACAAAGTCAGCCCAAAAGTCAACATTTCGTGCGGGATTTGAAAGTTTTTCATCGCGTTATAGTGCAGGTCACGCGCAATTACATTACCTGCTAAAGACATCTCCACTTACATTGGTAAACAAAGCGTCTTCCGCTTTTTACCGAACATGCGGGAAGATAGGCAAACTGACAAAATTACGTGCGATAAAAAGAAAACAATACCACCCAAAAAAAAGGAATCCATACCAATATTATAAATGCAAAAGTATGTCTGTTTGTTTGTCTGTCTGTCCTCCGTTTCACACATAAACCGCTCAACCGATTTGAATAATATTTGGTATGTAGGTAGTTTGAGACCCTAGGGAGGACATAGGATAGTTTTTATCCAGTAAAATTGCATAGTTCCCGCAGGACAGCGATAAACGAATTCCTCGCAGACGGAGTCTCCAACAACAGCTAGTAGGTACTGAGTAAATTAATTCATATTCAAATTAAATGTTGAAAGAAATAAAGATTCTGGTTTAGATTCTGATTCTGTGACAGGATTCCGACGTTTTTCATCGTGTTAAAGCGCAGGTCGGGCGCAATTAAACTGTCTGGCAAAGACCTGCCCACTAGCAGTTACCAAACCTGGATACAAAGCATTTTCCGCTTTGTACTAGAGTTGTGGGAAACAGTTTTATTGCCGTTTCTAACTGTAATTACTCTTGTTTCCGAACCGTTCGATCAAACATTAAGAGTTACGATCTAAGCTCTGAATTTAACTGGTTTATTGCCTTTTGTTTCTACATTTGATAAATATGCAGCTGCTGGGTCAATTTACTTTTGCGTGTAACGGAATATTTGCATATGATACATTTATAGTTTCATAAAAAGTACTGTTTTTTTCATATATTATTTTGTGATTTATTTCGTAATACAATAATACATATATAATACTAGTTGATGCCCGCGGCTTTACCCCCGCTTAAGTAGATTAAAACGTGTTTTCCCGTAGGAATAGAATACTTTCCCGTGGTAAAAAGTAGCCTATGTCAATCTCTAGCTCTTTAACTATGTCCATACAAAAAATCACGGCAATCCGTCGCTCAGTTTTGACGTGAAAGAAGGACAAATAAACAAACACACTTTCACATTTATAATATTATTATTAAGTATGGAAGTAATAAATCTTACCTAGGCAGACATCTATACCTAATATTATTAATGCTAAAATGTGTCTGTCTGTGATTTAAATTAAATTTAGTATGAAGATAATTTATGACTCATAAATTATGACTCTTGAAAGGACATAGGATAGTTTTTTCCCCGGAAAATTGCATAGTTCCCGCGGGATAGCGATAAACGAATTCTTTGCAGACGGAGCTTATTGGCATTCTCGCAAGGTCGCGCAATGTTAGGAAATCTTCACTAGAAACTTGTTTATAAATAGTCAAGTTTATCTACAGAGAGTTCTGAGTTTTGCAGAGTTTTTAGCAAATTCGTGCTAGGTCAGAAAAAGTTGATTGACCGAGCTAAATAAACAAGCCAACCAACTTTATTCCTGGTCCAGCATGCTACTATGTAATATTATAAACCATTGTAGCAGGACGTATGTGTATATGGGCCGAGATGATGACTTTTACACTATATCGCGACAATCCTTTAAAACTTAAATCTTTTCCCCATGGAATATCCGATGTTATTTTTCACTTCAGCTTTGCACATACGAGCATTTCTAGGTCGCATAGAAAATGTTCAGAAAACTATTTCTCACAATTTTATAAATATTTATTGTGTAATGTTATTTTTTTTTATTTGCAGAATGAAGGCATTGAAAAAACACACGTTAATTTAACGGCGATATTTTCAGCGATATAATTCGGCATAACAATGTTTTAGAAATGAAATATGTATTTTCTGGTAAGTCAGATTTTAGTTTGTCGCTGTTATTCCGTCAACTGAGAACATTACACTACTTCTAGGCTAAACTGTAATATGTAATAACTGTATTCACATTGGTTCATCCAACGAGCATTTCTCAAAAAAATGCCTCTTTTATTTATTTTTATAAGTATTCTAATATTTTTATGTTATTCTGACCCAGAATCACGAGCTCTTTCAATCTTAATAAAATATGACAAAAAATTGTCCCTAAGTTTTTTTTCCTATTTTGTTACTATTCCATTGTTGGGAATATAAAAAAAATAAAAGTGGCGTTTATTTTGAGAAATGCTCAATCAAGGAGATTGAGCATCACTTCTTTTTTTGATTTCGGTTAATAAATAAAGCCATTTTGCTTGCAGATTTCGTGTATATTGAACTTGATAGTCGCAACAACATGTTCCATCGTGTTCGATAAGACAAACCAGAATGGCATCTATGTCAGAGACTACTGCCCCAAGATGGAGCATTGCCCAGAAGGCACCCACGTTTTGTGCATGTACCATGATTCTGTAAGTACCTACCAAATGGAGGACCGCAGTCCGGATCCGGACCACTGGCCTATAGGTAACGCCACGGAAGTTGAGGTCACGCACACAACAACACGTCATGTAATGACAGCGGGATTTTGACATTTATTCGTACCGATAGCAAGTTCAACAGACTCAACATAGATTTACAAGATTGGCTAAAAATTTATTCAACGTATTTCGTTAAGTATTATTTAGGAAAATACGTCTAGTTCAAACAAAACAGAAAATAAAATATTTTGATCTATATTTTTTTTTTATATCGAGGAACTAAGGAGAGCCATAATTGATGAAAAAGCATAATAAGCATAATTGGTGGATAAAAAAATAAGCTGCCCAAATTACTAATTCCACGCTGACGGAGTCGCGAACAAAAGCTAGTAGTCAATAATTTTGTTTCTTACGCTGTGTATGACCGAAATATCCTTGTCCACAAATTTTGTGTGTAGGAACAGTGCAATGAAGTTGTTAATACAACATACAAGGGAAACGATAAAGCGGCGGCTTTTTTTTTTTTTATGATATAGTGGGCAAACGAGCAGACGGATCGCCTGATGGTAAACGATTACCGTCGCCCATGGACACCTGCGACACCAGAAGAGTCACAAGTGCGTTGCCGGCCTTTTAGGTAGGAGTACGCTCTTTTTTTGAAAGCTTGAAGGTCATATCGGTCCGGGAATACCGCAGCAGGAACCTCATTCCAGAGCTTTGCTGTGCGAGGCAGGAAATTTCTGGAAAAACGCACAGTAGAAGACAACCAACCATCCAGATGGTGAGGATGGAAGTGTTGTCGCGTAGGGCGGTGGCGGAAGGATGCGGCAGGGATCAACCCGAATAACTCCTTGGAGCACTCTCCGTTGTACATGCGATAGAAGATGCACAGTGAAGCTACATATCTACGCAGCGCCAAGGAATCAAGCCCATCAGAAGTTCGTTGGCAGCCGACTATTCGAGTCGCTCTCCGTTGTATGCGATCCAGAGGGAGAAGCTGGTACTGGGGAGCCCCCGCCCACAGATGAGAGCAGTATTCCATATGTGGGCGAACCTGCGCCTTATAAAGCTGAAGGCGGTGGGCTGGAGTGAAATACCGTCTCGATCTGTTGAGCACGCCGAGCTTCTTCGAGGCTAATTTAGCCTTACTCTCCAAGTGGTCGCGGAACTGGACTTTACTCGAGATGTCAATACCAAGGATTCCGATACTGGCTGTGGTAGCAAGGGGAGTGCCTTCGAAAAGAGGTGACGCGACAAACGCAGACTTTTGATTCCGAATCGCAATAAACACAAACGATAGTATTTTGGGTGGGGTTCCGAAGCGTTTCAAACGCCATATATCCCGTGTGTTACGAAAACTAAGGATAATTTCCATAAACTAAAACCAATTGCAATTTTTAATTTAAGCCTTGCTTCTGGTATATTTCCAAGCATTTGGAAGCTAGGTCTTATAACCCCGATTCACAAAGACGGTGATAAGACATTACCATGCAATTATAGACCTATTACTCTCCTTAGTGTGTTCTCAAAACTACTGGAAAAAGTTGTAAATAATCGTTTAATAAAATTCCTTGAACATCAATCTCTCATCTCTGAGACACAATTCGGATTTAGGCGTAACAAATCTACTGAAGATGCCGTTGTGCTGTTAACCTCATTAATTGTAGACTCCTTAGATGATAACAAGTATTGTCTTGGAGTATTTTTGGATCTGGCTAAAGCCTTTGATACGGTTTCGGTTCCTTTACTAATGCAAAAGCTAGAGAGAATGGGGTTGAGAGGAGTTTCTTTCAATTGGTTCCATAGTTACCTAACTAATCGTCATCAGTGTGTTAGGGTTGGCTCTTTTGTAAGTGAGCACCTACCAGTGCAATATGGATTGCCTCAGGGCAGCATACTAGGCCCCACTTTATTTTTAATATATATTAATGATATCCTTAAAGTACCTCTACAGAGTGCTGATATAATTTGCTATGCGGATGATACGGTTGTTCTTTTCCATGGCTATTCCTGGGATGATGCCTATAAAATTGCTGAAACAGGAATGGCTCAATTATCAAGCTGGTTGTGTAAAAATCTTCTGACATTAAATAATAGTAAAACAAAGTATATAACATTCCATAAAACACGCGCAACTAGACCCAGCAGGGCTAGTGAACTTATCATTCATTCATGTTCGTCCCAACTATCAGATCAACCTCTCCTAACCCCTTGTAAATGCTCTCCAATTGGTCAAACTGACACAATTAAGTACTTAGGCGTCCAAATTGATAGACATCTCTCATTCAAGGAACAAGTTTCTTTTCTCTCAAAAAAGATAAGGAAAACCATATTTTTAATGAAATCACTAAGAAATTCTGCACCAAAAAATATCTTAATATTAGTCTATAAAGCATTCTGTCAATCAGCGCTACTATATTGTCTTTCTGCTTGGGGTGGTATAGTTAAATCCAACATTAAAAGTTTAGAAATCGCTCAACGTGCTGTATTAAAAGTAATGATCAAGAAGCCTTACAGGTTTCCTACTGATGACCTGTACAAAGAAACCAAAGTGTTAAGGGTAAGACAATTGTATATCACAAAAGTAGCTGTGGCTACACATCGGAAAGTAATTTCTAGACACGACTTTCCTGACCTTGCCGCTCGTCGAGTATATAGCGTACCTCTACCGTCAATCAATTCTAGCTTCGCCAGACATATGCCACCGTACTCCCACATAAACATTTACAACAAAATATGTAAAACTTTAAAAAACTCCAAAGACATGTCTGCCACTAAGCTAAAGAGTGCTATAGAAGAGCGTCTCGCTAAACTGAATTACCAAGATACTGAAGATCTCCTTAAAGCCTGTCATTAAACGCTTGGAAGAACAAACATATACACACACACACACACACACACACACACACACACACACACACACACGCGTTCACACACACACACGCACTCACACACACAAGCGCTCTCTCACACACACACACACATCACATTAAGTAAGTTGTTGAGTCTTTATTTCTTTATTCTACCTTATTTTTTTTTTTTGTGATTTAGAATCTCACTTGGCACTCGCGATACAGACCCAGAGTCTAGTGCGAAGGCCGCTGTAATGTCACATATAAGTACCTATGTTATCACTTAAGTAACAATGTGTTATAAGTTATTCCGTGTACTGTGTAACTTCATTGGTTAATAAACTATTCTTATTCTTATTCTTATTCTAATTCTGCGACCACACGCCACACGTGATATTGGTCATTGCAAATTTTAGTTGACGGGAAGTATAAGTATGTATAATTTTTTAGACGGCCAAATTATGGCCTAGTGGTTAGAGAACCTGACTACGAAGCTTGAGGTTCCGGGTTCTATTTCCGCTTCGGGGCAGATATTTGTATGAAAAATACGAATATTTGCTCTCGAGTCTTGGGTGTTTAATTATGTATTTAAGATGTATTTATCTATGGCACATGACACACATGGCTTTAGCGATTTTAAAACTTTTGGTTTGGCTTTAGAAGAATCCGGCAAGAAACTCGACAAGGTATATTTTTTCAAACATGTTATTAAATTACATTCCTACCTAAAGTATTAAAAGTAAAGTAAAGTATTATTGATACAACTAATTTTTGAAGTGAAACTTCTAATGCGACTTCCAACAAGCGTTGCGTTAAATGCGTTTCATTAAATACGCAACGCAACGCAACGCAAGTTGACGTTTACGAGACGTTCGCATTGTATATATACTAAAGGATGTTAAAAACTTCGTCAGTGCGATCCAGAACAATTGCGTGGTTTAGTATGAAAACTTGTAAAAATCAAAACTATTTTAATGGTAGATCGTAGAATAAAGTAATTTAAACGTTTTTAGTAAAAACAAGTATTGAATATCTTTGAGAATTACGAAAAATCAAGAAAAAATATTGAAAATAACGTGCGCACGAGCAGCAACGCCATCTAGCGACAAGTTTAGCAGCGAGTAACTTGTTTCGCTACCGCTGTAGTTTATTATGAAGTTTCACTTCTTCCGCGCACGCACTAGTTTTTTTAACACCGTTGATGATAAGCTATTTGAACTAGGGATCGCCAATGCAGATCGGAATTATTTCCAAACATCCCTGTCTATGATTAATTATAGTCATTAATTTTATAGTACGCCTTAGGTATTGTTTTCTTGACAATGGATTTGAATTTTGTATCCGTTTGGTCGGTTATTGATTTCAGAATTTTATTATAAAAACGTAGGTATGCAATTTCCCAGAAATTACTTTTTGGTTTTAGCCTGTCGATAAGATGGGACTTTAAGCTTCCCTGTGTGTCTAGTAGCCTTTGCATTATCGTTGTTTGTGGGAAAATCACAAATATTTTTTCTTACATACATGGGTCAATCAACTTTTTTTTGTAAACGATTTTCCGCTACTTTCCATGAAAACCGAAATAATTAAAAAACTGATTATTTTTCCTTATTTAAAGTATACTTTTCAAAACCCTAGATTTTTGTAGTCAATAATGGTGTAATTGCCATATTTATTTTATTTTGTTTAGCTTCTATTTCGTGGGTGACCCAGGGGACAATGTTGTCCCCGAAATTTGTATGAAAATAGTGGTATTTCCCCTGGGTGACCGGATTTTTTCATAGAAATACTTATTTTTTTTGGTTTTCACATACGCACTATGATAAACAGTTTATCTAATTACTGCAAAATCATGGTTTCACTAATCAGAGTTTACAGAGTTACTAAATAGAAATTTACAAAAAAAAAGTGAATTGACCCACATAATTAGGTATTTCAAATGGTTACCTATCAAAATTTAGAATTATTTTTTTCCGAATATTTAAAATCCCGAATGCTTCATTTATCCGAATGCATTTTTTTCTGAAACTGTAAATATTTCAGGATTTTTATAAAACAACCCTAACCTAACCTAAAGGGTTCTACACGATGGTCCTGAAATAAATCCTGAAATATTTACAGTTTCAGAAAAAAATGCTTTCGGACAAATGAAGTTTTCGAGATTCTAAACCTTCGGAAATAAAATTTTCTAAACATTGATAGGATTCCCATTCCCATTTCAAATATGTAAAACGACGGCATGGTTAGAATACCTACCTATTTCTTTAAAAATTCTTAAATAACTGCGTGTCCCTAAGTTAAATAAGTTTTTGTTAAAAATTTAATTTTCAATGCAAGCTTTTTCGCTGACTGTACTTGCATTGTCATCCAGCTACATAAGTATACCAAATTTCAAGTTGATCCGACCACTGGAAGTGGGTCAGCTTCAACTTCCAAGATTTGACCCGTACCTACATATATATTTACATACATAGGTAGGTACATTGCAAGTTAATAAAAAACTTTTAAAACCACTCTGATAGCCTGCAGCAATACGCGACTGATAACTCAAAACATTACGTTCGTTTGGCATCCATCACACTTAGTTATCTGACCTCTCCTGTCTTAAATGAATTGAACCAACACAATAAACTAGTTTCGTATGTTGCTAAAAATAAATGTACACAGAGCTAAGGGTTTTGTCACGTGTAAAACAGACCCTAATGGGATGCCCGAGGCCTTCCCTTGGGGCTATCGCGATTTGACACGCACTCAACACAAGGAAACAATTTCGGGGAAAAGGTTTAGCGGAAACTTGCTGTCGCCAAACGTTAAGGGGGTACCTATTAGGGATGGGCCGAATATTCGTTTTATGTTCGGTATTCGGCATATTCGGCAGGTTTACCGAACATTCGTATTCGGCCGAATATTCGGGACAGTGGTACTTAAAGATTTTAATAGCAGTTACTCTATTGTGAACTATATTACAATGAGAATGATTGATTGAACGATGGATGTGCATATTATAAATATACCTAACCTAAGTAAATCACTGTGTAGTATACTTTGCACTTGGTGCCGTTTCGTTTCGCACTGGATGATGCAATAATAATGACAAGTATTGACAAGTGTAGCGGGGGAAGCAAGGGGAGCGGGTGGGTGTGCCCGGCGTCAATTCGCGCGGTTAACGTAAACACGTACAGACCTGCTCCGGTATGCCGAATATTCGGTTCGGTGAAAGTTTAACCGAATATTCGGCCGAATGTTCGTATTCGGTGAAATCTATGTTCGGCCCATCACTAGTACCTATAGGTTAAGATGTTACGTATAAATAAAACATACAACTACCTATTGTAGCGCAAGAAACAAAATATGACACTACAAATCACGAAGTAATTCGGTTTTCTTCAAGACCAAAATCAAAAAATCAAAAATCAAAAATCAAAAATAGTATTATTGGTGACAGCCTATTATAAACTAGAAAAGGTTGGGACCTCCCATTAAGTACAAGATACCTGTGTTAGGAGATCCCGCTCTTCCTCAAGTTTAGCAATTAGAATATGTGAACAACCAATAAGAAGTGTATTATTAACTAGCTTTTGCCCGCGACTCCGTCCGCGTGGAATTAGTAATTTGGGCAGCTTATTTTTTTATCCAATTTGCTTTTTCATCAATTATGGCTCTCCTTAGATCATTCCGGAAGAAGTGAAACCAACCCGCTCCCAACCCGCTCCCAACTCGCCCCAACCCGCTCCCAACCCGCCCCCAACCCGCTCCCAACCCGCTCCCAACCCGCCCCCAAACCGCTCCTAACCCGCCCTAACCCACTCCCAACCCGCCCCAACTCGCTCTCAACCCGCCCCCAACCCGACTCAAACTCGCTCTCAACCCGCCCCCAACCTGCTCCCTACTCGCCCCCCCACCCGCTCCCAACCAGCCCCCAACCCGCTCTCAAGCCGCCCCCAACCCGCTCTCAACACGCCCCCCCCACCCAACCGCTCCCAACCCACCCTATCTAACTGGGCTATCTAGCACTGAAAGAATTTTCCAAATCGGAGCAGTAGTTCCCGAGATATAGAAGTTTTACTTCAAAAACCCTCGATTTGGAAACATTCTTCCGCTCCGCTCAGCTCCTATTGGTGTTAGCGTGATAATATATAGCCTATAGCCTTCCTCGATAAATGGACTATCTAACACTGAAAGAATTTTTCAAATCGGAGCAGTAGTTCCTGAGATTAGCGCGTTCAAACAAACAAACAAACAAACAAACTCTTCAGCTTTATAATATTAGTATAGATTAATTATACTAAACAATAACTAAAACTAAGAACAATAAACACTGATACCTAATGATAAAATGTGACTGTGTATGTTTATTTTTGTGTGTATGTGTGTGTGTGTGCGTGTGTGTGTGTGTGTGTGTGTGTGTGTGTGTGTGTGTGTGTGTGTGTGTGTGTGTGTGTGTGTGCGTGTGTGTGTGAGAGTGTGTGTGTGTGTATGTGTGTTGTGTGTTTATGTGTGTGTGTATGACACAATATTCTTTAAGTCGAAGTCATCCCAATTTTTTCACCGTCATCCTCGAACGACCCAAACATCTCTGTTCATCTCACATTGTTCTTTTTAACGTGTCCCGATTCAAATTAAAGCTGACAGAGAAACCAGCCAGACCAACAACGAGAGACATAACCAATAAAATGGTTAGGTACACTAAAAATTTGTAGCATACCAATGGCTACACTATACTTATCGTATTTATAGGTGAATAATGAGGGTCTGTGCTAGAAGTAGCAATGAAACATTAACTCTTTTCACCACATACTGTCTGCTCACATATTGTCTGCTCAGAAGGGTAGAAGAAATAACGAAAATTATGAACGCAGTGTTTCTTGTCACCAAAATCGATGACAGTTCCCAAGATCAGTTATTTGTATGTATTATAGTTACAGACTTGCCCATACTGACTGATCTAAATGTATCACCCTGTATAATATCACAGCCGCCGGGATTGGTGGTCCTTTCCTATCCTAGTCACGTGTACAAGGCAGGACGTGGACAAATGGACGTTAAATATTGCCTCAAACCACGCTGAGCCCGTCATATGTCACGCCATTTTGTCTCTTTGAATACAACATGATTTCCTACGGGAAAGATATTACATTACTGAAGATAGTAGTAAGTAACTGACCCATACTGGACGAGTACGATTTGACATCCGAGCCATAGGCGACGCGATGAGACTTTTAGCACTTTTGAAAAATATGACATAATTTTACAAGGAGTTCGAAGTTCAAATTATAATGATGTTATGCGATTTGTATCGTGCTTACTGGACATTTTTTCATTCCAAATTCCAAACTTGACCTACTTACCGGAGACTTTTGATCACTCATCATCATCAGCCTATGTTCGTCCTGCTGGACATAGGCCTCTCCCATGGCACGCCACTGAGCACGATCCTCGGCCACTCTCATCCAGCTGTTGCCAGCCGCCTTACGAAGGTCATCGCTCCACCGAGTCTGAGGACGTCCCACGCTACGTTTGCCAATCCGTGGTCTCCACTCAAGAACTCGTCTACCCCAACGGTTATCGGTTCTTCGGGTTATATGGCCTGCCCATTGCCACTTCAGCGTGCCAATACGTGCGTGACTTTTGATCACTGCCCGGTATTATTAGTACCTATGTTAACTTACTGGTGACTTTCTAAAGATGTAATGGCGACTTTAAGAATCAATTTTGAATAAAAAATTTTTTTTACTTTTGCCTTTGACTGTGTCTCTCTCTGTCCTCTCATTCTGAGGGGAGCCCTGTCCCTTGCAGTGAGACGTATATAACGTATAGGCGGGGATGACGATTATTATTATTATTATTCCAGGTCAACGTCATGGGTCCTCGTTGTAACAACGGACAAAACCTTACGATGACGGAGCAGTTTAAAAATTTGCTACTGGACTGGATTAACGAGTAAGTTACAGTTATTTTGTGATAATAGACTTTTTCTTAAACATGCTGGGAAATGTTGTATGCGTTAATATCAAGAAATGAAGACATGAAGTTTCTTGTTTATGGCTCCAACCACCACTGGACTCTGTAAGAATACTTGCGACATTAAAAAAAATATATATAATGATAAATAGGTACTATATTTATGTGCGGTTAAATATTGTGCTCAAACAGCTCGTTCAAATTGTATGTTTAATAAATAAAAAAGGCGGCAAATTAAACAATATTCTTGATTACCTAGTAGTTATTTTAATTTTAATATTTCTTTGGCTTTGAAATTAAATACCAAACAATGCATGGAAGCATTTTAAACATGAAACTACCGTGAGACTCACTCATAGTGAAAATAAACGGATCACTCACGTCTTAAAACGAGTTTAACTCGACTTGTTTCGGGCTAATCCGTAGCCCTTCCTCTCGGAGTCGCACGTCACGACACTTCGTCGTACTTTTGACAATGACAATAAAAGTGATGATGTAAACGGGGGTAGTTGTGTGTCGCTGTCAGTTGCGTCGAGTAGCCGCGCGACCAGGGCGTTAGCACGCAGTGCACGTTTGGCAGCCGCCGTGACGTGCGACTCCGAGAGGAAGGGCTACGAATTAGCCCGAAACAAGTCGAGTTAAACTCGTTTTAAGACGTGAGTGATCCGTTTATTTTCACTATGCATGGAAGCATAGTCAAAAAAGTTAAAAAAAACGTTTAAAATTCTTTTAAAGGATTCGATCAACCGCAGCCAAGGGCACTGAGGTTGGTAAAGATGGCCAACTCCTGCCAAAGGCGTACGGAATGTTTCGATTGGTAAGTACCAATATTTTTTTTACTATTTATTTTATTACCTACGTAATTACATCGTAGTTCAATCAAACGATTGAAATCATTTCATCATTTCAACCGAAAGACGTCCACTGCTGAACACAGCCCCCCCCCCCCCCCAAGGCTCGCCAAACAGATCGGTTCCGTGCCCTCCGCATCCAACGCGATCCCGCAACCTTAAGTGGCGTCCACGGACCGGAAGACGCAGTGTAGGTAGACCTCCAACAAGATGGAGCGACGGCCTGGTTAAGGTTGCGGGAACGCGTTGGATGCGAATGGCACGGGCCCGATCTGTTTGGCGAGCCTTGGGGGAAGCCTATGTTCAGCAGTGGATGTCTTTCGGCTGAAATGATGATGATGATAAGAATTTGAGAAATATGAAATAAAAGAAAACAAAGAAGATAAAAAATAAACATAAATGAGACAGTAAAAAAAAAGTTAGGTATTATCCCTCATCTCAGTTTGCAAAGTTTTTGTCGGCTCTATTCCTTCTATGTTCCACGCAGGTGTTTGTCGCAAGTCTAAATTGAATAACAAACTTGACTTCGACTTTGAAATTACGTGACCGAAAGTTTGTTAGGTAAAATTACGCAGCTTCTGCGTAACGGCGCCCATCAGCTACATTACGCTCGATGTAATCTCCGATAAGTTAGTACCTAATCCCTTTTTAATGTCACATTCGAAGCCATTTAATTGTCCATTACGAAGGGGTCAAAAGTGGCACCAAGTGGTTCGTGTAATATACACGGCTCTGTTTCGCCAGTTCCTTTTGCTTGAACTTGGTTTGCTGCTGCGAGTCTAGATATCAAGCTCCTTGAATAAATGTTTTTATTCTTGTAGTAACTGATTTATTTATTAGGCTGGGAATCATCCTAGATTGTCATCAGATGATGAAAATGAACGCAAGTTTTAAAAAATACGCTAGAATAACTTTAAAGACGGAATGGTCACAGCAATTAGAAGTAACATGTTGGCCCGCATCTTTCCTCGTTGTTCGGGCCTGGTGAAGATCATGCTTTTTAAATCGTATTGTCAGATTAAATACACGAGCAACCTGTGGTTTAACTGTACACAAAGTTAGTAGTGTTAGTTTGTAGTTCGACATTTTAATATTTTTTCTTTTTTTTTTGATCATATGATAATTTATAATATTATTTTTTTTTTGATGGATTGATATTTTTGTTTTTTATTTTTATTTTGTTTTTGTATAAAATAATTTGCATGCTGGTGTGCCGGCTGAATACTGTTACCTTTTTTACTTATATCACCTTTTGATACGTATTCTAAGCAAATAAACATTTCTTTCTTTCTTTCTTTCTTTCTTTCAAAAATGGATTGGTGCCCTAAAAGTTCAGTATAATAATGGATTTAGGGTGCTGTTGAGGCTGCTCCGCCTCTGCAGAGCGTCTTTAATGTTCGCCGAGGAACAGACGGATGAATTTGATGCCATTATACGTAAGAGAGTCACCTCGCTAGCGCTTAGGATGCGGAACAGCTCCAACGGTATTTTGATTGCGTTTGCTAGCAAACCTGGATCCCCCATGTTCTCCCATAATATCAATAACTTAATGGTTGTGAATCGGCAAACTTATATTAAGTGAATTTTGTACTCATAATGTATAAACTTCTAACTAACATTAGGACGTAAGATAATTTTGTATTTACTAACCAATCATCATCATCATCAGCCTATGTTCGTCCACTGCTGGACATAGGCCTCTCCCATGGCACGCCACTGAGCACGATCCTCGGCCACTCTCATCCAGCTCTTGCCAGCCGCCTTGTGAAGATCATCGTACTAACCAATGGATCTAAGTTATTTGTAATAAATCATTTATTATCATTTATTAATTATTAATCTGCTAGACTGTGGAATCGATTACCCACCTCCATTAGGCAATCTCCCTCCGTGGTGTCGTTCAGGGAAGCTTTGAAGAAGATGTGGCTCACACCATCTGGCAGAACACTGCTTTTTTATTGTATGTATTTTGCATATATATGTTGTATATGGTAGTATATTTTTATTAGGTTTCTTTATATTATGAGTTTATGTATTGTATTTACTAAAAGTTGTATTGTAGCCTTTGCTTTGTCCGACTGTATTATTTTGACTTACTCTTTGTCGGTCCCTTCTAAATGTTCCTTTCATCCACTCAAGGGTTGACTGGTAGAGATCCCTTAAAGGGATAAGTTCGCCTTTGTACATGCATTTCAACGGTTGCCAATAATGTATTTCTTTTTTTTTTCCTTATTTTTGTACAATAAAGAGTTTACATACATACATACATATTATTATTATTATAACCCTCGAATGAAGCTTCGGTTTCCTACTGAAAAACTAACTGAAATACAGTTTGGGTTATAAATACTAGTTTTGATCGGACACTAGGTATGTTAGATAGGTTACTCGCAACAGGAGCCAGTGGTGCCGAAGGGAATCGAAGCAGGGTTAAACTATTTTTAAAAGAAGTGTTTTTCCGTCTTACGTAAATAATTTGGTTGATTAATATTTTATGCGGATACTTCGGCAGGAATGGGATAAGGAGCTGGCCACTTTTGCCCAGGTGTGGGCGAATCAGTGCACTTTGAACCATGATCTTTGCAGAGCAACGAGTAAGTGTTACATGACTAGTTTGTATCATTTTTAGGGTTCCGTAGTCAACTAGGAACCCTTATAGTTTCGCCATGTCTGTCCGTCTGTCTGTCTGTCTGTCTGTCTGTCCGCGGCTAAGCTCAGAGATCGTTAGTACTAGAAAGCTGTAATTTGGCATGAATATACATATCAGTCACGCCAACAAAGTGGTAAAATAAAAAATAGAAAAATATTTTTTTTAGGGTACCTCCCATAGACGTAAAGGGGGGGTGATTTTTTTTTTCTCGACTAATCCTATAGTGTGGGGTATCGTTGGATAGGTCTTTTAAAACCATTGCGGGGTTGCTAACAAGATTTTTCTATTCAGTGATCTGTTTGCGAAATATTCAACTTTAAAGTGAAAATTTTCATTAAAATCGGCCGTCCCCCCCCCCCCCTCTAAAATCTAAACTGTTAGGCGGAAAAATTTGAAAAAATTCAGAATGGTAGTAAATATATCAAATTTACTAGGAAAATTATAGCGGCTAAGATTGCTTGGAAATTATTTGTAGTTTAAGAGTAAATAGTAGCCTAAGGTATAAAACATACCTAAACTTGGATGATTCCGTACACATACGAAATCCTTAGAAAAATATTACTTTATTTTTTTGTAATGGCTACGGAACCCTACCTTGTGCGTGTCCGACACGCTCTTGGCCGGTTTTTTAGTGTTCCGTACGTCCTAGTGACAAAACAGAACCCTCTTAGGGTAACCTGTGTGTCTGTATGTCCGTCTGTCACAGCAAATTTATTCCAAATCTACTGGACCGATTAAGTTGAAAAGCACAATAAAATTATGCATTAATGTTTCCCAAACACGACCGAGAATTTTGAATTTGGAGGGCAATTTCGGAGCAATCTGAAAATAAAATGGTTTTGCTAACTGTATCGTCTGATAAATTATAATTGGTATGAGTAGGCATAGCTGCAAAACTAATTTTGAAGAACTTTGTTACGAAAAAAACTAAATTAGCCGCCGGTACGACTAAAATTACTATCCAAAAATGCATATTGCATGTGTATAAAAATTTATAATAAGTGGCCAGCGTCGTTTAAGGGCCAGAATTTAAAAATATTTAAGCAATCTGTGAAAAAATGGCTTACTGATAAATGTTATTATAATTTGAATGAATTTCTGAATGACAATTTTTAATTCTAATTTTGTATTGCAAATATTTATTATTCTTTTTATAAAATCTGACATGCCTGTATTATTAGTAGAATTTTTAAATAATTGATTTTTAAATAAATAGTTTCTCATCTAGTTTATAAAAATGTATGTACACCTGTAAAGGTAGGGTTTGGTGAGACTTATAAAGTTGCAAGTTTGACTGCATCTGTAACCCAATCTCCACATGCATGAATAAATCATTTCATTTCATTTCATCATTTCATTTCATTTCATTTCATTTCATTTTTTTTAAGTATCAAAACTTAACAGAATTTACCATTCTCTGTGATATTGCGTGCGTGCAAATTTAGTTTTATTGATGGAGGTGGTAGCGTTTGATTCGGTGCCATCGTAAAATGTTTTTATTTTTTCAAAAATTTGTTTTTTTTTTCAGAAAAGTTTCCAAATCCGAGCCAAGTGGCTGGTGTAATCCGGTTCCGGTATCCTGACTGGCAATTTACCGGCGAAGTTCCGCCAGATGCTCCGGTTGAAAACAGTAATTATCCTAATCTAATATACACCGTGAAATTTTAGTGGTTGTTTTCCCGAAACGAGGTAATTTAGTATCGATTGTACAACCGATTTATAATTACAATTTTGACTAGAGTCAAAAATCCAATTGTGAAAAACGAAAGTCGAAAATGACCGCAAACCAATAGTAACGCTTCGTTGGTACCTAACCTATCGTACGATCGTACGCTACTTGTACCAACAAAGCGTTACTATTGGTTTGCGGTCATTTGCGACTTTCGTTTTTCACAATTGGATTTTTGACTCTAGTCAAAATAGTAATTATAAATCGATGGTACAATCGAAACTAAATCACCTCGTTTCGGGAAAACAACCACTAAAATTTCACGGTGTATAAAAATCTCGTGTCACGGTGTTTGTTACCGAACTCCTCCGAAATGGCTCGACCGATTCTCATGAAATTTTGTGTGCATATCGGGTAGGTCTGAGAATCGGTCAACATCTATTTTTCATACCCCTATTATTCTTCGCAGACGGAGCCGCGGACAACAGCTAGTAATATTTAATTTTTTTAAGTTTGTGACTGTGTTGTGATTTAATTACTCCTTCACGCTTAAATAGGTACACACATTACAATTTTATTAAACATTGCATTATACATAACACAATACAGAAAAATAAGTACACGTGAAAAAATATGTAAGGTAATAATATTTTTTTTTTATTATTTTCTTTCCAGATTTATCAGAGTATAAACTGGAATACGCCTTGCGGAGAACAGTGATGAATTCTTACGAGAGAAAGGATTTAGTGACCAGAGACATGATACTTCACTATCCGGACATGATTGCGTTCGTATAATTTATAAATCTTAACTTTATAATAAGTTTCTCTGTCGGCCAAAAGGGCCGGCTATCTCTCTCACTCTCAACGAATTAGCATCATATTAGAAGATGTTTTAGTTCTTAATTTAGAATTATAATTCATTCTTCCAGCCTGAGACGTATATAGGCTGGATATATACGTCTTACTGCAAAGCACAGGCCTTCTCTCAGAATGAGAGGGATTGGGCTGTAGTTTCCACGCGGATTGGGAACTTCACATACACCATTAATCTCTTCGCAGGTGTATGCAGATTTACTCACGATGTTTTCCTTCACCATAAATCTCATGATAAACGAATGTTATTTCGAACATTTATTCCGACAAATTCAGAGGGGCGACCCCGGGCTTGAACCCACGACTCTCTGCTTGAGAAGCCATTGGTCAAACCACTAAGCTATCACGACTTTTTAAATTTTTCTTGTTCACTATTTATAAAGTGCTAATTATTTTTACTTATTTTTCTCTTGAATACTTAGGTACACTAGTCATGTTATTATTTTAACCGTAAATTTTTCAGAAGAGGGTAAGTTTTTAATGATTATTGTTAACTAGCCCTTACCCGCGGCTTCGCTCGCGAAAACCGTTAAATTTCCCAGTCAAATAGAAATTCCCATGGAACACCCGTGCAAAATTTCATATAGATTTCAAACATAAAATAAAAAAATAAATATTAGGGGACAATGTTACACAAATCGACCTAGTCCCAAACTAAGCAAAGCTTGTACTATGGGTACTAGACGACGATAAACATACTTATATAGATAAAGACATGACATTAAAGTGACAAAGTACAAAAGTGATCACTTATTTATGGAAAATTGGCAAATATCAATGCCTTGTCTTAATAAAACTCGGCTCATTATTGCATAGATATTGTGGGGAGAGGTTGCAATAAAGAGATCACTCTCCCTCCAGACAGATGTTATGCCTTGGGATCGAAGTCCAAGGAAAAAGTTGGAGATAATCAAATCGGATCTCTATGGTTTCGCATAATTTTTAAATTTTTTCATGACTTTTTTAAATGCCACCTTAGGTTAGGTTTGTTGTATATGTTATGGCATACGAAACACGGAAAAACGAAATGGAACGGAACTTGTAGGTGTTCACACGCATCCGAATTAAAAACCTTCGATAGTGCGATGTATTATGAAGTGATTTCTCTTAGGTACTATAGTATAGATAACTAAGTAGATGACAATACATTTTATGATTCAGTTGAATAAATTGCTGCGCTGCGCTCCAAAACACGCATTACTGGTGTGGGTGCCCAAGCTGCCAAATTAAAATGAGACCTGACAGGCCCCGCCGCATAGATCTAAACTGGTGGGGTAAAATAGCCGCAGACTACATACTGCAAGGTGAATGCCGACGACGAGCTAGGCCCAGGAGGCGTTGGCGGGACGCCTTAGACGTGTACCTTATGGATTGGATGGACACCGCTCAAAATCGAAAAGAATTGAGATAATGGGGGGAGGCCTTTGCCCAGCAGTAGTACACCTTCTCCAGTCTAAATATTAATAATGGTTGAATAAATTACAGGCAAAAGGAACTCTTCAAAGCCAGGGTGTACCTGTCCATGATCCACGGGTTCTCAACGCATATCGGATGCGGTATATCCAGCTATGTCACCTATCACGGATATGCATCGACCCCTGTCATCTACAATGTACGTTCTTCGTATATCGACCCTTTGAGGATGAAATGTAGTAAAAGAAGACATACGAGCCGTCGTTCGTTCCACCGGTGGTGTCGTTTTGAAATCACTATTCCGTTTAATGCCACGGCCTATTAGTGATGTCCTGCGAATTATCAACTTGAGACGCTGTCAACACCAACGTCGGCGCACACTGTCTATTTGTATCGGAGTAAACGAGATGCCACTATTACTGGGCAGCCGGGTATATTGAAATTTATCGGGCAAATATTGAATTAAAAAAAAACTGTGGATTATTTGTGAAATATGACTCGTTAGCGGTTTAGGTATGAATATGTTGACTTCATGTTTTTAATTGCAGACGCATACGCCAAAAAACTAAAGACATAGAACCGATTAATGATGATTTTAAGACCTATCTTTGCAATTATTTTCTATCGAGCCGATTTCGTCCAATTATGTATCGAGTCCGTCCACGGTCTTTGAAATATGATGAATATAATTTTTTACATATAATTTTTTTGACGTGCTAGAACAAACAGTTTTTCTTAAAAAACTGTTTAAACGACATCATTTCAACAAAATTAGGTGTTGTCAGCCTCTTAATATGGGTCGATATTCAATACCTGTCTACTGGTTTGCTATTGTACACATCCCTAGGACAGTGTCGAACGGAACAGGTGATGGTGTCATTCTGGTGGTGTCGAGTGGAACGTACGTGAGCCGAAGCCGTTGTCGTAATCGCCAATTTACAAAACAAGTTGCACTTCACTCATTTCAGTCTCACCTCACCACTGTAAATTTTTATGTTGACGTTGCGACCTACATACGGCCGAGCAATGTATGTATGTATGTATGAAATATATTTATTCATAAAAGATACACTTCAATTTAAACCATGCCCCGCAAAACTGCTTACGCAGTTTGACTGCAGGTAGCTCGCTTTATATAAACATAGCTTATAAATTATTAAATTAGATTATACTTATAATAATATACTTGTAATTTAATTTTTATTATTTATTTTGATTGTTTTTAATTTGTTTTAATTTTATTAATTCTAATGTATGTTCATAAAATTGCAGATCAAAGTAATAATATAATCTAGTAATAATAATAATGCATGATTTCAATTTAATATAAATATGACATAAATGAAATATTTAGTTTTAAGTATTATTGTGTGCCCTTGCAGGGCGTCATGGACCGACTTATAAAACTATTATAACATCTTTTAAAATGTACATGACTTTACAGTGAAATAATAAATAAATAATACAATTAATTTTCGTAAATGATTACAACGTATTTAACAAGTGTTTTTTTAATAAACTCTTAAATTTAGCAAGTGTAGGCTCACGTCTTATGACGTCTTATAAATACTTGTTTTTATTATAATAATTAGAATGCTTAACTAAGTCATACGATAAACTTCAAAAGAAAAGAATCTACTAACTTGCTTACTATATAACTTAACGTGAATAAAGTCACATTAAAACATCGTTCTTTATCTGCGCTCCATCAACTAATTACCACAAAACTACGGTTCAGTGATAGCTGGATTGTACAACATCAAAATTAACAAAATAATCGCCAAGCCACGCTTACCAGAAGCTCAATTTTACCAGCGGCGACGTGGAAAAATCTTTGGCGCCGGCGGCGTGGCGGCGTACTGCCTAAGTGTAAAAGCTAAAACATGATTTGGCGTTTACTACATTTCATCCTCGAAGGGTTTAGGAAGATTTAGCTAACGTATATTTTGACACTTGTAAAATTATACCCGGTTTTATAAAAAAATATGGTGGAAAACGAGAAAGTCACCGTGTTGGTAGTCGTTTTTAGGGTTCCGTAGTCAACTAGGAACCCTTATAGTTTCGCCATGTCTGTCCGTCTGTCTGTCTGTCTGTCTGTCTGTCCGCGGCTAAGCTCAGAGACTGTTAGTACTAGAAAGCTGTAATTTGGCATCAATATATATATCAGTCACGCCGACAAAGTGATTGAATAAAAAAAGTAAAAAAAATTTTTTTAGGGTACCTCCCTTAGACGTAAAGTGGGGGTGATATTTTTTTCTCGGCTAACCCTATAGTGTGGGGTATCGTTGGATAGGTCTTTTAAAATCATTGTGGGGTTGCTAACATGATTTTTCTATTCAGTGATCTGTTTGCGAAATATTCAACTAAAAAGTGAAAATTTTCATTAAAATCGGCCGTCCCCCCCCCTCTAAAATCTAAACTGTTGGGTGGAAAAATATGAAAAAATTCAGAAGGGTAGTAAATATATCAAATTTACTAGGAAAATTATAGCGGCTAAGATTGCTTGGAAATTATTTGTAGTTTAAGAGTAAATAGTAGCCTAAGGTATAAAACATACCTAAACTTGGATACACATACACATACGAAATCCTTAGAAAAATATTACTTGATTTTTTCGTAATGGCTACGGAACCCTACCTTGGGCGTGTCCGACACGCTCTTGGCCGGTTTTTTGATACTTTCTCTACTTTTAGGCCGTGGAATTGGTCTGCAATTTTTCCGGCCAGCCTGAAGAAGGGAAAAAGGTGTTTGAGACGGAGCCACCTCAGAAAGAAGGCTGGACGATCACATGCGGCTGTCCTCCAGGTTTTGACGAAGACAACGACTGTCTTTGCGTAAAAAGTGAAAGACCACGTACGTATTCTTGTCATAAAAGGTTATTTCTACTTCTGTACTTTTATGTGTTTTTACATGGTCACAACCAATAAAATAAAAACATCTATACATATAATAAATCTGTAACAAGTCGGTGTTTGTACATTGAAGATATTTGAGAAAAACTGACACTAGGGCTATTTATTAGCGCAATAGAACCCAAAACAATAATTTTTAGATTTATTGTCTGTTTGTCTGTGCGTTTGTGCGCGCTAATCTCAGAAACGGCTTAACCTAGAAGGATGCGGTTTTCACTGATATGTTGGTATTTTCTTGGATTAACATTTAGTGTTTGTTTCATTTGAATCGGTTCACAAATAAGAAAGATCGCTAATACGCGCTAATCTCAGGAACTACTGCTCCGATTTGAAAAATTCTTTTGGTACGTTTACACGCTTGCCGAGGCTTGGCAAGCGTGTACAAGCTACAAGCCTTTACAAACGCTTGGACGCCATTTACACGCTTGCGATTGGGTTAGTGTTGTCCGAACAAGCAAACATGGCAGACGGGGACGTTGAAGTTGTGTCAGCTATTGCGTTTAGTTTGACATATTTTTATTTAAAATATAAACAAAAACAAAGAAAGCGAAAAGTTCGTCAGAGAAGATGGTGGATGTTAAAAATCCATAGAAACTGTTGTAACTAAATTCGAATGTTTTTAACGTCCTACTTTTAATTATATATTTATTTTAATTGATATGCCTCGAGAAAGGCCAGTTTCATCGTTTGACCAACTCATGGTCGAGACGCGATCGAGGTACAGCACAAATAGGTACGTCCGTCCGGCGCGAGTTCGTGAGCGACACTAAACATGCGCCAACGTGTAAACACGTCGCAAGCGCTTGCCGCAAGCTTCCTTTGATCTGTCTTCAAAAACCGACACTAGCCCGGATCGCGACAAGCTCACGCAAGCCAAGCCAAACACCCCCGTTCACACGCTTGTGTTTGTCGAAGCTTGCCGAGGCTTGCCAAGCGTGTAAACGTACCATTTGATAGCCCATTTATCGAGGAAGGCTATAGGCTATATATCATCACGCTAACACCAATAGGAGCGGAGCGGAGCGGAAGAATGTTTCCAAATTGGGGGTTTTTGAAGTGAAACTTGTATATCTCGGGAACTACTGATACGATTTGAAAAATTCTTTCAGTGTCAGATAGCCCAGTTAGATAGGGCGGGTTGGGAGCGGGTGGGGGGGGAGTTGGGAGCGGGTTGGGGCGGTTTGAGAGCGGTTTGGGGGCGGGTTGGGAGCGGGTGGGGGAGCGAGTTGGGAGCGGGTTGGGGGCGGGTTGGGGGCGGGTTGGGAGCGGGATGGGGCGGGTTGGGAGTGAGTTGGTGGCGGTTTAGGAGCGGGTTGGGGGCGGGTTAAGAGCGAGTTGGGGGCGGGTTGGGAGTGGGTTGGGGGCGGGTTGGAGGCGGGGTGAGAGCCAGTTGGGGGCGGGTCGGGTCGGGTTGGGAGCGGGTTTGGGCGGGTTGGGGGCTGTTTGGGGTCGGATTGGGAGCGGGTTGGTTTATTATGAAGTTTCACTTCTTCCGGAAGGATCTAAGGAGAGCCATAATTGATGAAAAAGCAAATTAGATAAAAAATAAGCTGCCGAAATTACTAATTCCACGCGGACGGCAAAAGCTAGTAGATAATAAAATAATATTAACCCTTAGTATGAATTGGCGCTGTTCAACGCTGCCCCTGTTTTGTGTACATTTTATTGAATTTTGATTTATTAATTGGGTTAATGGAAAATGTCCACTACTGTATTGACGGCTTCAAGTAAGTATAGTAAAAATTTTTCTTCAGCAATTGAGAAGCCGTGCACCCAAGGCGATGGAAGTTGCGAACCAGCAGTTGTGTTGCTGCCAATCTTCACAGTAGAAGACGCACCGCCAGAGAAGTTATTCCACGCAGGGTAAGGACATGTAAAGATCACGTGAAAAACAAAACGAATAGGAGAAATACCCTAGCCTCTTCGCATCTCCAAGGTGTAGTCGACTAGAAAAGTCCTTTACCACTCTAATGGCCCGGCAACGACTTTATGCGACCGGCAGCAGCGGCGAGCATTTTATCAGTTCATTGCGTGTGCCGCCAGATAATCACTGTGCAGCGCGCATCTCGACCGCGCAATGAACGGAGAAAACGCTCGCCGCTGCCGCCGGTCGCGTGAAGTCGTGGCCGGGCCCATAAGGTTCAATGTCACTCGTGCGGCTTAGAACATCAAAGGCTATTTTCACTTACAAGTCAATGTGACAATCAGCCTTATTGTTCTTTTTCTGATGTAGGAACTGTTACTTAAATACTTTGTTGACTATACGACACGATAAGCTGGCACGACAGCAAGAAGCAGCTGAACGCAAAAAAGTAGTAAAGTACTGGTACTCTGGAGTTTACCATACAATTTCGTTGCTGTCAGGTTTGAGACCTTGGGACTATGGGCTCCTGGCGCACACAAACTCGTTAAAGAAGTGCAAAAGTGTCTGGTCAATACAACTGAAGATCAAGGCCTGGCATCTCTCTGAACGAATTGCCATTGCTATTCAATAGGAGAATGCGAAGTGAAATAAAGTATTCTTATTTTTGTTCTTATTCTTATTCTGCCAGCCTGGCATGGTGCCTAAGCCACAGGGGCCTTTTTTAGATTTAATTTACTTTTTATGTTTCAGTTAAGATTTTATTATGTTGATGTCTAGCTGGCAGTACGTGGTGCCCAAGACAAGAGATATCTAGCTAAAAGCCCCGTAGACCAAAGTACCTATTGATTAAGTTAAAAATAAATTTCCTTACAAAATTGTCCAAAGCTAAAATTAATTATTCCAATTCATTGCGATTAAATCGGAAGCCTCACAAATTTAGACAAAATTAATTTTGCGATGACAAAATTATTTTAATAACTTCATTATCATTTTAATTTCATTCCGTTTTTAGGGTTCCGTAGTCAACTAGGAACCCTTATAGTTTCGCCATGTCTGTCCGTCTGTCTGTCTGTCTGTCTGTCTGTCTGTCTGTCTGTCTGTCTGTCCGTCCGCGGCTAAGCTCAGTGACTGTTAGTACTAGAAAGCTGTAATTTGGCATGAATATATATCAGTCACGCCGACAAAGTGATTAAATAAAAAAAACTAAAATATTTTTTAAGGTTATTTAAAAGCGAAAGATAAGATTTTAGAGGTGAGCAGCCGCACTGCTAATAAAATAAATAAAATATTTTTTTTTAGGGTATCTCCCATAGACGTAAAGTGAGGGTGATTTTTTTTCTCGACTAACCCTATAGTGTGGGGTATCGTTGGATAGGTCTCTTAAAACCATTGGGGGGTTGCTAACATGATTTTTCTATTCAGTGATCTGTTTGCGAAATATTCAACTTTAAAGGGAAAATTTTCATTAAAATCGACCGTCCCCCCCTCTAAAATCTAAACTGTTGGGTGGAAAAATTTGAAAAAATTCAGAATGGTAGTAAATATATTATATTTACAAGGAAAATTATAGCGGCTAAAATTGCTTGGGAATTATTTGTAGTTTAAGAGTAAATAGTAGCCTAAGGTATGAAACATACCTAAACTTGGAAGATTCCGTACACATACGAAATCCTTTGAAAAATATTACTTGATTTTTTCGTAACGGCTACGGAACCCTACCTTGGGCGTGTCCGACACGCTCTTGGCCGGTTTTTTTTAATTTCATTATCGTTACAGTTCTGGAAACATTTCTGCATTCCGGCGTGATAATTCTTTTGAAATCTTCAACATTGTTCATCCTCAAGGGAATCATTTGTTTCCTACTGTGAAGCCATCTTTCTTAATGCCGGTAAGCAATTTTATCATCATCATCATCATCAATCCACAGTTGCATTAATAGACCTAACTCAAAGCCATATCTGCCGCATGCCAGACGAGTTGTGGGCCAAGATAACCACCGAGTGGAAAACCAACAACTCGAAAAGGCGACCTGGCAGACCCAGACGGCAATGGCGGGATGACATGGACTTCTTCTTAGAGGACTGGCCCTCGTATGCAGCGGACAGAGAGCAGTGGAAATGTTGGGGGAGGCCTTTGCTCAGCAATGGGACAGAATATGCTAATAATAATAATAATAATAACTCAAAGACCACTAGGTACATGACCACAGTCAAATATTTTTGTACAATTTTAATTTATATTTTTTACATAGCCACCTCCATTAGTTAAATTATTTACTCTGAAAAAAGCCATAGTATATTACTACAATTACAGTTACGCTTTGTTGTACTGTGTTATAAATACTAAGTTAAGTGACAGCCATTGAAGTAAATAAATAAGTCTATATCCTACTAAATAAAAATGATAATTCGAAAATAAAAAGAGAAGAATAAGACAGCAACAATACATTTTAAATCATATATATTTTTAAAACTATAGTACGCAGTAGGGGCGGGCCGTTCACCTAAGTGGCATTTCGCAAGCCAAATACAGTAGAATGGGGGTTCATTGCTCCTATAAACATTAGCAAACTTAACACAATATTAATCTTAATAAAAAAGTTATTTTTATCTCTTACGCTCCCTTTAACATTTATGAGAAATCCTTTCTCAGTAAAACCCTAATGTGTTAACTTTCATGCAAAATGATATCTTTTGTGTGACCCTTTTTCTCTTTTTACTTTTGTCCTTTGAAGATATCTAAGTAATACTGTAACACCCTTTACACTTAGGCCCGTACTGCCCTGCAGACTCTAAAACGCAGTAATAGGGTTTTATTTAACGTTTGTTGAATATTGAACTATAACAAGCACATCGTAAGGATCATAATGGTCTAATCGCTTTTTGATCTTACTGCGTTTTAGGGCCTGCAGGGCAGCGTAGTTTTCTTTGGGCGGCATACTTATTAATTGGGCCAAAAAAACGAATTTATTCTTTTATCCACAATTGGGAATGTCTAAAAAAAATTACCAGTGGTTTTTATATTTTTTTTGTATAGAAAAGTCAATTATAAGAAACTAATTTCAATATTTTGTCACTTAGTTCACTACTTTTTTCAAAATTAATTATTGAAACTATTTTGGTTGATGACGTCAGATTGTAATTGAGGGCTCCCACACTGCCAAATTTCTAAATCTATCTAAATGCGTACGATAAGGCAACCCCTTTAATTATTTTTTGCGTGGTGGTACACTGTAACTAGTGTCACTTTACTGGCGCTGTCAAAGTGCTAGATGTCAGGCAGTGGGTCCAAATCAAACTCCGTAGTTATAATCCACGCGTAAATTTGTGAAGAATTCTAACCACACAGAATAAAGTACGACTTGGACCGGTCACGCATTTTACACCAAAGTCAAGTGAAGGTCATTGCTTATTTGTTAATGTAATAAATTCATTATATAATATTAAAATTAAATAACTACAGAAAACGAGTTAAAAACCATTTATCTCGAAATGGTTTTCGATTTACTATACATTGCAAAAAAATAGACATCCCCAATTGAACGCCAGTGTATTTTTGCATCATCATCATCATCATTTCAGCCGTGGGACGTCCACTGAAGAACATAGACCTCGCTCATTGATGCCCAATCATTACGGTTGGAAGCGACTTGCATCCACCCAGTACGCTTAGTATAAGTTTTACCTCACCAAAACACTTCTCGATCGCGTTTACGTAAAAAATTCAATTCTATGGAAACATGGACGCGCGGCCGCGAAGGCGCTGTCCATGTTTCCCTAGTGTCCACGTTTCACTGAACAGTTTATGTTTTATTGTTGGTGAAATGGTTCCAACGGAAGACCAGCGTCGGCTTCACGGCCGACATCATGCTGAGTTGGGACCATTTCGTGATAATGTTATGGTATGAAGAGACCAAAATTTTATTTCATATTCCGACCCATGTTCCTTGGGGAAAGTTGTTGAGTTTCATGAGTACTTACGCTGGCACTGGGTTTCGGATCGTACGGGATTTTTGAAACACCCTGTATAATGCAAACAAAAATTGAACGAATGTACCTAGGCTTAGTCTTATTTGTTTATAGTCTTAGATTATTTATACACTAGATAGAGCTTAGGCGGTATGAAAACGTCCCGAAAAATATAAGCTAAAAAAAAAGCTAAAATAAAATAAAAAATAAAAATAAAATAATAAAATAAATAAAATGAAGCTGTCAAATGGGTTTTTGGACGTTTTCTATCGCAGTGTTTGCTACTGACACTCTATCTAGTGTATAAATATAGGTAATCTAAGTTTATAGTATATTATTTGTTTTTAGAGTTCAAGTGTAATAGTGTCACCACCTCGGATAAACATGTCACCACCACGGATAAGTATGTCACCACCACGGATAAACATGTCACCATCTCAGCTAAACATGTCACCACCACGGATAGAGTTGCCACAGTCTCGAATAAGTATGGCGCCGTCTCAATTAAATAAAAGAATAGGGTGAGAAAGTTTTAATTATTCACAGAATAAAATAATTATTTGTGTTTTAGTCGTATTGACCTGCTAACGCTGTATAGTCTCAAAACAGTAAAATTGTATACTAGGGGCCAGGATATCATTCAATAAAAATTAGTCAAAACCACTACTTACACCTACGCACACTTTTTGTTCCTGTTTCCTTTCCTTCATACGTAGTGTTTGTGCGCGCGACAAGGATAGAACAAAGTGGCGCTGTGATCTCTTCACCTCGACTCACCTGTGATTGGCTGAGCGCTGGAGACCGGGAGCAGAGACGCGCGAATGTTTCACAGCGTGAATTCACGGAGCGACTTCGTGCGCGAGTGTAAAGCGGGCTTTCACGTTCACGCGCCGCGAACCCTTTGTCGTGGGTAAAAATCGACACTGAGGCGCTACCACGAAATTCGAAAATCGAAGTTCGCATCGTATTATCGCTCTCACTCTTGTGTCAAATCATATTAGCGTGAGCGGGACGGCACGAAACGAAGTTCGAATTATGCACTTCGTGGTAGGGCCTCTGATCGGGGAATGGCGCGAAGCGTGAATGCGAACTATGCGAAGGCGTGAACAACATCTACCTACACTCGCGTTACGCGGCTTTCGCGGGCGTTCGCGCCGCGAGTGTGGAGCGGGCTGAATGGTGGCAGTTCCGTTTTTCGCGAGAGTCATGTCGCTGCAACGCTCGCAACGCTCCGCCCGTTACTTCTTAATTTACTTAATTATTGTGATCTTGTGAATTTTAATGACTTTTTTCGAATTCTCTATTGTGGGGGTTCCTCAATTGTAGAGGCTCCGAGGCTGTGGCCCCGGATGTCCCCTAAAACCGGCCCTGCCTGTTGGTACGATGAAGTGCAAAAATAATATGTATCGATTTAATCCTTCCTTCCTTCCTTTCGAGGACATAGGAGGAGCTGTGGTACAAATTTATGAGCAAGTTGTACGCACCCATATTTTTACAATTGACTGTATTAGTTCCTTAGCTTGAACAGAGTATGTATATTGCTCGTTTTAAATCCATTTTATTTCACATGTAACTTTGGGTTTACAGCAAAATCGACAACAAGCGTTTCAAATGTGTCAAGAAACGTTATTTCAATAAAAAAGCTATAATTCCCGAAAAGAGATATCAGGCCGGAGTATCCCCGGATCGACGAGCCGGGCACGTCCAACAGAACAGAGTAAGTATCTTTCGATTTAACATAATAATTGCGTGGCAAAGATGTGAGAAATTTTACCGATCCTGGCACCTATATTTCATTTAATTTAGAATTAGAAACCACAATAACATTATATTGCGTCTGGTCAACTATTTCTTACCTAGCAAATAGTACAGTACAATAGTCAGGGAGCCGCAAAATAAAATTGTTTTAATGTCACTTTATTTGCGTGTCGTCAATTGTTACTCTAGTACAAATTGTAAAGAGATTACAGTTCACGAGCCGCAATATAATGTTGTTGTGGTTTCTAATTCTAAATTAAATATAGCGATTGTTGTCACCATCCCCTACGGTGAGAATTTTGTGGAGGCAGAGAAGGACAAACTCAGCAATACACTGACTTGGCTCAAGAGGTAGCCATGTGGGCGATGTTATCATCCATCATCCCAGCCTATATACGTCCCACTGCAGGGCACAGGCCTACCCTCAGAATGAGAGGGATGGACCGTAGTTCCCACGCGGGCCTTGTGCGCATTGGGAACTTCACACACACCATTGAATTTCTTCGCAGGTGCATACAGGTTTCCTCGCGATGTTTTCCTTCACCGTAAAGCTCATGGTAAATTACAAATGTTACGCATATAAATTCCGAAAAACTCAGAAGTGCGAGCTGGGATTTCAACCCACGACCCTCTGCCTGAGAGGCCATAGGTCAAACCACTAGATCACCACGGTTTTGGGATGTTAACTCAAAAATAACTGAAAAAATTGTTATACTATTTAATATTTACCTACTAAGCCTAGCCTCCTTCCATCCAAATTACAAAAACTAAATTCGTTTAAAATAAAAATAAAGGAGAAAACCAAATAATATAGTTCTGTTATACCAAATAATGTGTTCTGTCGGTGGGTTCAACATCAACAAGGTACTGTTGCCCGGGCGTAGGGTATCACACTGTCAGATTCTGGGTGACCACCAAATAATCAAATTATTATATTTACCATCCTTATTAATACGAGTAGGTACTATAATTATATTTTATTTTATCTATATATATAAAAGAAGAAACTGACTGACTGACTGACTAACTGACTGACATATCAACGCACAGCCCAAACCACTGGGCCTAGAGATTCCAAATTTGGCATGTAGGTTCCTTATAAGGTCTAGGGGTGCACTAAGAAAGGATTTTTCAAAATTCACTCCCTAAGGGGGTGAAACGGGGGTCCAAAGTTTGTATGGGGAAACAATATTAGTTCGACTATTTTATTCGAAACTTCACAGAAGTACTCCGAATAATAAATGAGTAAACACGTGTTTCAGGTTTTTTGAGAATTCAACCCCTAAAAGGGGGGAAAGGGGTAACAAAGTCTGAAAATCAACATTGGTGTTGTTTCTATGGTTTATCGGGTCGCTGGTTATAAAAACAACAACGGTTGTAAAATCCGACGTGGCAGACGTAAAATACCATCTCCCTGGATGGGGCGCGATGGGGTTGAAATATCTAAATAAACTAAATGACTGTTGATATATCAACGCACAGTCCAAACCACTGGACCTAGAGACTTGAAATTTTGCACATAGAATACCTTATACAATGTAGGCATCCACTAAGGAAGGATTTTTTGGGAATTCCCACGGGAAAGGGAAAAAACGGGATTTATATATTCGATTCCGAGTGACCCTATCTCAGTAACTATAATAACTAGATTCTTCAAATTTGATACACAAGTAGGTCATTTAAAACATTAATTTCAGGATTTTTCAAAATTCCCACGGGATAAGGAAAAAACGGGATTTATATATTCAGTTCAACGGGATCCTATGAACTATAATTACTAGACTCTTCAAATTTGGCATAGAAGTAGGTAATTATAATAGTAAAAAAACAGGTTTAAGGATTTTCGGAAATTCCCACGGGATAAGGAAAAAACGGGATTTTTCGTTTTACTGGTCGTGGAAAGCTGAAATTCGGCATGTAGGTCGTTTGGGGAGTGTAGAGGAGCATTAAGAGAGGACTTTCCAAAATTCCCACGGGAACGGGAAAAACGGGATTTTTCGTTTTACTGGTCATAGAAAGCTGAAATTTGGCAAGTGGGTTTCTTGGGGAGTGTAGAGCTGGATTGAGAGAGGACTTTCCAAAATTCCCACGGGAACGGGAAGAAACAGGATTTTTCGTTTTACTGGTCGTAGAAAGCTGAAATTCGGCATATACCTAGGTTGCTTGGAGAGTGAAGAGCAGCATTGAGAGAGGACTTTCCCAAATTCCAACGGGAACGGGAAAAAACGGGATTTTTCGTTTTACTGGTCGTAGAAAGCTGAAATTCGGCATGTAGGTTGTTTAGGGAGTGCAGAGGAGCATTGAGAGGGGACTTTCCGAAATTCCCACAGGAACGGGAAAAACGGGATTTTTCGTTTTACTGGTCATAGAAAGCTGAAATTTGGCAAGTGGGTTCCTTGGGGAGTGTAGGGGAGCATTAAGAAAACATTTCCCGAAATTCTTACGGGAACGGGAAAAAACGGGATTTTGCGTTTTACTGGTTGTAGAAAGCTCAAATTTCAAAATTCATAAGTTTATACTGTAAGTAGGCCGCAAAGGGCACTTTAACCGACTTGTAAAAAAGGAGGAGGTTAAGCATTCCACTTTATGTATTTTTTTATGTAGGTATGTTCACCGATTTCTCGGTCAATTGTGGACCTGCTTGCTTGCTTGCCTGTATGCTTGCTTGCTTGATATCTTGGTTCTTTGGAATACTCACAGTACACGCGAGCGAAGCCGCGGGCAAAAGCTAGTTATATTTATTTAATTTGTCTGACGTAAGTCGCGCAGTATGCTGTCCCGCACACCTCGCTGGCTCTGCAGAAAACCAGCGCCGTTGACAACGCTATAGTCGTGCCAACGGCATTGCTGAGTGGAGACCATTTCGGCTTCACATCCTTATTTGTTTTTTTTGTATTCTTTCTCATTTTGTAATTTTTTTTTTTTTGTTGTGATGTGTTGTCTGAATAAACGTATTTCTATTCTATTCTATTCTGTATCAAAAACCTAGAATTGATCCTGTACACTTATTGTCCTGTACACTTGTTGTTCACTATTTCTTTCTGTCAAACGGCATAAGATGGCGACAAAAAGAGATGGTGAAAGCGCTAGCAAGCGCCCGCGCGTTTGAAAAACACTGCCTATAATATTTATTGCTCAACTTCTTATATACATACTTAAGTATAATTTGTTTTAATCGACGCCGACAGTTTTACGTTGTACTTTTCAATTTTTTGCCACTCCATCTGTATGTATTTTCGAGCATCGACGTCGGAAAATCAATAGCGGTCCATGTCGCGGTCAAATTAAACGGAAGCGAAAGCTCTAAACCACGGCTTTTAGATTAAAGCCAGGGGGTACTACAAAACTGGCAATTCGTATGCCGTCTCTTTCACTCTTGTGTCTAATACTATTAGCAAGAAAGGAATGGCACGATACGAAGTTTGAAAAACGGGTTTCGTAGTAGACGGCCCGGTAGTTTGTCGGTTTAATCCTTTAACACTGCTGAAATGTTATTAGAGTTTACGTTTGTTAATAGGGGTTCGGGCTGAACTAAATTGATTGGCGTTTTAGTTTAAACGCATACAGTAGAAAGAAAAGTTACTCAAACAAAGGTTTATCAAATTGAAATTCAGTAGTAAGCGCGAGAAGTACTATCGGCTCTTGCAAATTATTCGTTTGTTCCACTTGCGGTGGAGACGCCCGGTTGTTGGGGTTCTGAGGCAAAGATTTTTTTAAAGAGGTGGGCGCCGTCTTTGTGAGAGATGTCTTGACCCTCGCTCTGGGTCGTTTCTGGTGCAAAGGTTGTCCATCGCGGTTCAACGTGGCAATACAACTGGCCATAGTTATGCAGAAAGAGACCAATAATAAAAATCCAGTTTCGAGATATAGCCGTTTTTAGGTTGTAAAAATTTTTTTTACACTCCCTATTATGTTTTATTCAAAATAAGTAAGCCAATTTAGCAGAGTACAGTACAATGCATTGTATTAAGCACCTTTTATGTAAATTTAATGGATTTTTCTGGCTTTTTTTTTAAATCAAAAAAGTTGGTCGTTTTCTGCAGAATTAAATGTTTGTTAATCTGTTTTCAACCGTAAATCAATGAAAGCGACCATAATTTAGTCGGTTTATGCAAATTACCATACGATATTACTTTATTTTTTTGAAAAAAGCTAATTTGATGATCGTAATCAGCAAATTACCTTGGTCGCCTTATACAAAATCTTTTATTCAGGAAAAAATAAAATTAAATTAAAATACTATACACTTTCTAGTATCTGCCTTATTTTTATATGAAAAAAATTTGCTTGAAACGTTTAGTATATACTTAGTTTTAATAGTCACTTATTCTCGAGTAAATATTTACACTAATAACACTGCGCAGTCAAACATTCTTACTCATAAGAAACGACCACGGCACAGTAAGTTCAGGTACTGTATTTTGGCGTAAGAAAACGACCACACTTGGAATACACCGTAAAAACAAAATTGCTGAAAGCGACCATATGTCTGGTCGTTTTAAGCAGATCAAATAAATGTACTAACTCATACTTCGTTTTTTGTTAAATCCGACCAGGTGGGCCGAGGGTAAATTGGCTGTTTTCTGCAGATTAAAACTGTAGTCTTTTTACGGTAGAAATAGACCAAATACAGTACTTGGCTGCTTTTGACAAATAAAAACGCAAAAATTTTGCAGATAGTCGTTTTAAGCTTAATTAAATTTCTCAGTGAAATTAAGTCTTATAAATTACCGGGTTTCATTAGAATATGCAGAAAAAAATCTAGTTTTTAATGGCATATTTAACTCATTTCTCGAAAAAATGGGGTTGGTCGCTTTCTGCATAACTATGGCCAACTAGTGTATTGAGCACCTTTGCGCTGAGTACGATCCGGGGCGGTTTGTTTGACTGACAGCAATTTTGGGATTGTATTTTGTGAAAAAAACAGTAGATATGGATAAAAAGTTAAAGTTTGTCACAAGCATAATAGTTTCAGAGGAAATCGTCGTAAGCAGTCTTTTATTAAATAATTAAACTTAAATTAAAATTGATTCAGCAACTGTTATTTAATTCCAGATTCCTCCGTTCGTAAAAAAGGACAGCATATTTACAAGAGCAACTAAATTCCAGTTGCCAGCTCAAAACAACGATCATAGGGCACTATCAACTAATAATTCACTGCGATGGAAATCAAACGCTATCAAAAAAGATGTAACACCTAGAAAAGACTTTGCAAGAGTCCAAGGTTTAATGTCAGCATATTTGAATAAAAAATATGGCGATAACGCAAAAAAACCTATTAGCCTCATAGTAACTACAAACAAATATGAGGAACATGTCGAACATCTTCTAGCTTCTGTTGTCCCAAGACAGCAGAAATTCGGTATCCAAAACTTTAATAGTAGTGCGTTGTTTAAAAAATTCGATATAAAAAACTCTAACGAAGAAACTGACACTAAATTGTTAAGTTTATTGGACAATCTCGAGCAAGAAGTAAGACATATTGACTTGAAGAAAAACGTCAAAGAAATTTTTGATGCAAAAATACGTAAAATCTACGGTAACGTGCTCGGAGATCCAGATTTGCTTAGTAACTCACCTTTGGAAGTAGTAGACGAACTATTAGCAAAAATAGAAAAGAAAACTAATTCACCTTTGTATGACGAAAATGATCATAGAATTAATATTGATACACGGACACACAATTTTGATCCTGGAAGACCACTGAAGAGAAGCCAAAATTCAATTGTTCAATATGATAAACCAAACTACGACCATTATAGAAGTAAATATAGTATATTCAATAAAAATGATAGAGACACGTCTTACGGCGTAGATCCTGGCAAAGACGATATACAAAGAGATGTTAAAACTGACAATTCATTTAAAGATAGTCGATATTATGACAACTATGTTAACGGCCAAGAAAAATATAAAAACATGGACAGAATGAAGATGAGAAATTATTATTTGAACGATGAAGAAGATCCTTTAGGATCGGATAGAAGAAAGTACTATCAGGAGAAGTTAGATAAATTAGAAAGAAGACTGCAAAACGTGCGAAGTGGTTATAGACGTCAAAATGAGATAAAGGTTGGTTACTATATTGGTTTGTTCAGTAAATTTACGAAGAATTTCCATATCTCAATTTCATTTGATTGGTTCATTAAATTTGAAAGTCAAACCCTGAGACCTACTTCATGTCTAATTAATTACTATTCGACGGAAAGAACTTTTCACACCTCTAAAAATACAAAGTGACGTGACTGCAGCTTTATCCAAAAAGTTATTGGAGTAATCCTTTAATGGACAACGACTGCATGCATTTATCTCGAAAAGTCGAAATTAGCATTTACGTCAGTGTTGTTTTAGAGGTGCGATTTGTTACTCGTATTTATTATGTTGTAGGACCATGAATACATCATCCCACATCTATAGACCAAATAATGTAATGGAAATAAAATTAATACTCATACTCCAGTCAGTAAAAAGACGAAGTAACCGGCTTGATGATTTAGAGGTCGGAATTTTCACGGCAAAACAAAAGACTGTCGTTATCAGACTAGTTTTAGAAACATTTTTTATCTATATTGATATTTTTTGTAAAAGAAGAAAGAAATGGTTCATCAAATAAAAAAAAATAAGTAGGTATACAAAATTTTACGTAAGGTTTGTGTTAAATTATAAAGTGACGGACGCAATTTCTTTTTCGAAATCCACTTCAATACACACATCAGCACATGACATCTTATTTGGTTTGTGATAGTGATAGGAGTAGATAATCATTAATTTCTCAACATTCTCTGGACGTAGACTGTTTCATTCATTACTATACCTAACCTAAGCTATTTTAAGCTAAATTCTGAGGTGATTTTTTCAATGAGGTCATACCGCGTCTTTTGCATATTTTAAATTAACTCTTGTGAATGATTATAAAATGATGTAAATATATCGGTATGAATTTTTTATATACCTAAATACTCGATATCGATAATTATATGTTTCTAAAACTTGCTTGATTGCGACAGTTTTTTGTTTTGCCGTGAAAATTCCGACCTCTGTGATGATACTACAAAGGTAAACCTAGCTGACTACGGAACCTTATAAACTGAAAGTGCATCTTTTTTTTTTTTCAGGAAAACAGTCGTCCCGTACGACCAGTACTAAACCCCCGTAAGGACTTGGAACAGAGACCCGTTAACCACCCGCAAAACTTTTACTTACCCGACAGGGCGAAGTTCCTGCATGGCTTTTAGATCTATTTTTTTATGTGTGATAGGGGGCGTCCATTAATTACGTGAGGTATTCAGGGGGGGAAGGGGTCAAGCCAAATATTATTAGGGGAAGAAGAGGATCTCAAATATCACGTAATTTTTTCTGGCAAAAAAATAGTACCAAAATGCGAGAAAATTTGGTTATAATTATTAATTTGGTTGGTGGCCGTACGTTAGACAATATAGGCCTCTTCTGGGGCTGTATTGTTAAGCGTGTGGACGCTCGCTAATACATTTACTGTAATTATCTCATTCTAACTCCGTCCATTCACTGACAATAATTAAGACCTTTGCATTCGGATTATTTGGATTTTTGTGGAACATATTGTATATGTTACAGTACCTGCTGAGCCACGGTACGCCGTCGGAATTTTTAACACCACCACAAAACAAACGAAATGACGTGCTCTGTACGCTACGCCACATTACATGACAAACCGATTTTCTACTTAAAATCCACTGTAGAAGGGTTTATTTCGAGTTGAAATATTGGTCATGTATAGATGACGTTGATGTGTGAGGTATTCCATTGGCTGTCACGACTAGACGACTGGTGCTGTGAAGAGGTTAATGATAAACCCAATCATAAACCCACCTGAATGTTCCAGCATTACCCTAGATACCAATGCTTGGTCAAAGTATACCCTAAGACTATTTTAATAAGTCTCAATATGGCTAGGTTACTTTGTTCTGCCTTGAATTTCCAGTCAAGATTACGGCTCCATCATCATATCAGCTCAATATAGTACCATATTACTGTACATAAATTAGCTAACTGTTGTTGCCCAGGGTGCACTGGCTCATATTACTCCTCCCCCCTTAAAAAGAAAAGTGTAAAGCTAGAACATACGAGGTTACCCGACTCTCACCTCTGCCTGTCAATTTTACTATTCAGGGATCTTCAAAAACAGTGGCGTTAATTAGACTAAGAACTATACTGGGTCAAGTTTAGATTAAAGTTTTATCGTAAGAAAATTGTTTTGAACTTTTCTATAAAGTTTTTAATTACCTTTCGTTGTTTTATTTTCTTTTTACTTATAAATGAATGAATGAGAAAAGTAAATTGCCGAGTCGAAAAAATCAAGCAAAATCGTGAATGATTTGATGCTTTGCTGATTTGTCGCTGGCATCGTATCATTGAAATAACAAAAACAATTAGGTTTGTTTCCTAATTCCTTAATAATCATGAAATATCCCATCTTTATACGTCTGTACGATCCCCAAGGAATAAGTATATTGCCAAATATCAATTTTCTAGCTCCAATAGACTGGATGAAGGGATTCGTAAAAGAAGAAGGGTCACCGACATATCCAAACGGATTAGATCGTTGAAAATGTAATGAGCAGACCATTATAGCACGCAGCACTGATGTCAGTTAGGGCCGAAAAGTTCTCAAATGTAGACCACGAACTGGCAATCGCAGCGTGGGACGTCCATCAACGAGATAAACGGATGGTCCGGTAAAGGCCGCAGGTTCACGGTTGATGCAAACCGCTTCCAACCGTAATGATTGGAAATTGACGAGGGAGCCCTATGTTCAGCAGTGGACGTCCTAGAACAGAAATGATGATGAATGAACTGTCAGCCAGTCACATCACTCTTTTTTAGATTAATATTCATTTATTCATTAAGATTCATCTTCATTACATTATGAGATTTTATTTTGGCGTTTAGAGAGATCATGATTTTCATACCCATTGAAATAATTTACCATTAAATAAATCTCTGTGTAAAAAATACAATACAATACAATACAATACAATGACTCTTTATTGTTACACCAGAAATAGTAAGCAATACAGAAAACAGGTACACAGAGAGAAAGTTACAAGGTAAGCAATAGGCGGCCTTATCGCTTAAGAGCGACTACTGAGCGAAATACTTTTATAACACAGTGACAAAATTTTTAGAACAAAACTTGAAGAAAGTAGGAAATCTAAAATTTATTAAATTACAAAACTCCTCTCCATTTAGACGTAATTAATTTTTAATTAATTCATCAGCAGTTGAAACTTCTGAATGGCCAGCCTTTGTAACTTAAACTGCTGTACTTTTGCTGTAAACGTCTTAATTACTTGCTTGAGATTCGAGTAAGTTAGCAATTCTAGGGAAAAATTAAAAAAGTCTACTTAGGTACTTAGGTCAGGGATTCATGTCTTGAAAAGCACACAGACACTTTGTTACGATCACAATATTATCCGTCCGACATTTTATCCATCGTGTTTCTCAAGAAAGGGTCGGAATTTTACTTGCTTACAACCCTGCACGTAAAATGGGGATAAGTTTCCAGAGATAAGTGAATATCATATTTCGATTAAAGGTTACGCTTGCAAAATTTAAATTTTTACTTCAGTCTCCCCATCCCCTCCCGTCCTCCGTGCCAGCGAAATATCTCTTTCAGTGAAAAATTCACCGTAGTAGCTAGTTAAAAAGAATCAAAATCAATCATAATCAAAATTTTATTTCTGTAAGTAGGCCGTTAACTCTTTACGCGTCTTTTCTTGAGTCTACTTGAGTTCTTGAGTTCTTGAGTTTACTTTCTTGAGGCGCTTTGGTGAAGACCATGATTGCCAAGAAGAATGCGCCGCAAGAAACTTGGCATGTAGTTTTTTTTTTCTAACAACAGATTATTATTGCAATCGAGGAGGCTTTAAAAGTTAACGAGTTAATCATATTTTACAGGGTATTTTTTTATCAGTGCACAAATTTTAACATATTATGATTTCGTATCGTTAATATATTACGACACTAAAATCAGTTCAAAAAAGTTTTGTTTGTTTGTTTTTTTTTTTTTGTTGCAAAGTATTAAAGTAAAAGTAGGAGAACTTTTACCTTCTTGTACCTTCTTGTTCTTACCTAATAATTGAATCGGCTATATCTCTAATATGTTTTAAGCTAGAGTAAAAATAACACGATACGTGTTATTGATTAACAATTAGCGAAGTAAATATTAAAATTTATGCACCTATTAAAATATTACGCTATAAATTGTGACGGGTAACTACGGGACCTACTAGGCGTGATCCTATACACACTTGACCAGTTTTTTAATTATAGCCAAATCAAGTACTAAAACACATTTCACAAAAACCATTGTTTCCTTTCAAAACTGCACGCCTTTCAATTTGACCGAAAAAGTCACCTTTTTATTTCCGTTATCACAAAAATTAAACAAATTCCATTAAACGGCAACACATGTTTTTATTTTTTAACAACAGCGATTTGCAAAAAGCCCGGAATCCAATCAGTCGCCTTCGCGCCAAAATAACGTATCAATTTAATTCTAAAATTGATTCAAATTAAATTTCGGTTATTTTTATTCCTGGCTGGAGCGTGTGGATTCTTTACAAGATTGAATTTGAAAATGGAACGTGTTCGGAAACCGTTCCTCGTATTTGTGTTTGTTCTTAGCACGGCTTTCGGCAAAGATTTACATACGAAAGAGGTATGTATTTAACTCAGTACGTGCGATTTGAATAGCTTATAAATAAGTGGCAAAGCATTTTATACAAATGGAATTTAAATATATAATCGTACAATCTACCTAAGATTGGGTTGAAAAAACTTCTTTCGCTTCAAAAACTATTTATTAGCTTATTTAGGAATCGTGTTTTTTTAACGAATACCCAATTGGCACATTATACCTACCTATACATTGATTTGTTATATTTACTATATATAGTATTTACTATAAAGTATTTCTAAAAATGCGACAGAATTTTATTTGATTAGATATCCAGCAGGCAGGTTTAATTAAAAACCCTTTTTTTATTTTTTATTTTTTTTTCAGAAAGAAAATTCATTAGAGCGAAGCTTAGTTGTTAATCTTTTAAACGATAATGATATCTTCACGAAGCATGAACGAGTAAGTAAAACTTCGACATTTTTCCTGTTGTAAATTTTTTAATGTTCACAAGTGCTTTTTATAGCTTAAATTGATTAAAGATACTTATAATTCGACTTTAACTTTGAAAAAGTCTAAGAACCACTGGTATAGATTTTTTGTTGTTTTTTGTATTTTTTTGTAGTAGTACTGAGACTTCGCTTGTCTGTCCGTCCGTCCGTCTATAACAGGGCAGGGTATATCTTGGAACCGTAATAACTAGATTAACTAGACACTTGAATTTTTCACTGGTTATGTATTACTGTGGACGCTATAGGAACAAATACTAAAAATAATATAAATTAAGGGGTTCGTCATATAAATAAACATGGTTTTTTCAGCGTTTTTAATTCAACCTTTATGATTTTAATACTGAACTTTTTTAAAAATTGTACGGAGGTACGGAATCCTTCATTTATACACATACGAGTATGTCTGTGTATGTAACATGTTTCGTCGGCCTCAGAAATAGTTGAACACTGTAGAACTTTGTTACTGTCACTAACGTGACATAATTTCAAGCTTCACAACATAACTGCTTATTGCGACAAAGTACTAAGTGTTCAGCTTTTTTTGTCTCCTTCACAGTTTGCACGTCACATGGAAGCGGTGACAGAGACAGTGATTACACATTTACTCCAAGAAATGAAACACCGTCACAACTTCAAAGGGAAGCATCAGGGCACCATAAAAAATATGATGGAAGACCTAAAGCTGGGGCTGAAGAGATATGTGCAAAGGAAAAGATCTCACCGGATGGCGAAAGGGAGAAAGACGACGCGAGCGTTAACGGCTCAATAAATGCCTTTAGAGAAAATAAAAGGTTTTATTTTAAAAGAATTTGCTGAGAGGCAGTTCTGATAAGCAAAAATTGCAAGAAGTGTTTTTTTGAGGTAGAAGAAATTATTATAGCTCGCTATATTTATATGTACAGTCGGTTCCTTATCATAAGAATCCACTTTTCTATGCAGTTAGTATGGAAAAGTGGATACTTAAGTTAGGGAACCGACCGTACGTAGGGTGACGGCACCAATCATGGACATGTTAAGCACAGTAGTTCCCCAGTAATGGACAGCAAAGATTCAATCAATGCCTTCAAGCCCACTATTCATGCACTTTACCAGTTATAATCATCAGTTATCTGATCATAGTGTTGATAATTTAAAAATGTAGTGTGTCCGTTTCTTGAAATTTGGGTTTACGGAAAAAATGACCATTATTGGTCCTTGTCCATTAAATAAATAATAAATAAATATCACGGGACAACTCACACCAATTGACCTAGTCCCAAAGTAAGCTAGGCAAGCTTGTGTTATGGGTACCAGGCAATGGATAAACATACTTATATAGATAAATACATACTTAAATACATATTAAACACCCAAGACCCGAGAACAAACATTCGTATTTTTCATACAAATATCTGCCCCGACACGGGAATCGAACCCGGGACCTCAAGCTTCATAGTCAGGTTCTTTAACCACTAGGCCATCTGGTCGTCTGAAATATGGCAAAACAACGTGTGCAGGGTCAGTTATTTCAGGACTCTTCTTTTTTCCTAGTAAATCGAAAGAGCTCGTGATTCTGAGCAGAAATCAGACAAAACTTTCCGAATTAAAAAAAAAGTCAAAAGGTAACTACAACATAATAAAAACTGAAGTCCAAAAAGGAAGAAAGTTGAAAGTGCAAGTTAAGAAACTTCGATAGTGTGATATAATGTAAAGCCTGACCAGAAATATATGAGCATTGTCAAGAGGGCGCTACTATATTCATTTGTGTAAACATTTTAGTATAGTCTGAGCAATGTGGATTGGCAACTCGTTATTTTGACTTAGGTACCTATTTTTATTCACCGTAATCAAAATCAGAATACAAATTCAGTGTCCATAGGGCAAGTGGCTTTAAATTGAGACCCAGAAATTAGTTCCAATTAAATCCGCAACATGGCGCATGGTCATAATAATATGTTACTGGTCAGGCTTTAGCGATTTTTCTTTTTTTTTTCTTATTTATTATAAGATGGCGCTAGAAGTGTCTACACATAAAACTGAACAAAGCTTTGATATTTGCCTTCTAGCTCAAACTGCGTGGTGAAGATTCCTTTTTCCTAGAAAACTCGTTATTTAAAATTCATAACGCGTAGTTTGGATTTCCCCGAAAACATTGGATTGCGTTAGTAATTGAATTTCCCATGGCAAAAAAGTATATAGATATTCTTATAAACTTTCTAAGAAAATACCCAAGCAAAATTACAGTTTTCACCAATTAATATTCAAAAGGTTTTCTGGAATGACTTAAAGACGTTTTGTTTATGTCTACAATGCGGATTTAAAAAAAAAACAAATTCGATATTTTATCCTCTTCTGAGTAATGATTCCAAAAATATCAATTTCGGTAATAAAAGAAAACAAAACACTTTAAATAATACTGGCTGATTGCGAAATTAGACGATTTTTTTTATAAAGAGGCTTTGCATCTATTTTTGTCAGTTACCATTGCCAGTTCAGGAGCTGGTACACAAATTTTATAGGTTGTAGCAGGTATTTGAGGCTACATAAAAACTGAATCATTGATATTAAGTACATTCCTAAAGTCATAAAACACTTAAAATATAGTTATTTAGCACTTAACTGTATGTAGTTTAAGAAATAGCGAAACGCTGTATTACGCCTAACCAGGGCAGCGTGCCTATATAGAGTGGAAACGATAAGTGATCTCACTCGATTATTTCTAAATTATACAAGACTAGCGACCTGCCCCGGCTTCGCACGGGCGCAATGCTGGTCACATTAGAAACCTCTAAAATTATCAGTGTTTCTCTACTATATTATGCATGTATTATGGGTACCTATCGATGTTTAGAAAGATTTATTTCCGAAGGCTTAGAATCCCGAAAACTTCATTTGTCCGAATGCTTTTTTTGCTGAAACTGTAAATATTTCAAGATTTATTGTTTTATAAAAATCCTGAAATATTTACAGTTTCTGAAAAAAATGCATTCGGATAAATGAAGCATTCGGGATTTTAAGTATTCGGAAAAAAAATCTAAATTTTGATAGGTAACCATCTCAGTATACATAGGGACAGACAGACAGCGGGAAGCGACTTTGTTTTATACTATGTAGTAGTATCGAAAAACTGGTTACTGATCCTGAAAGTGCTAAAACGGTATAATTTGGTAACCTTTCTTTTTCTTCCTCGTTTTCTCTTTTTTCTAAAATGTTTAAACAACTTACATGTAGGTCATTATTCGACCATTTCAACCGCCTTACCTTGGTGGACACATTTTGACATGACAACGTCTAATTAAATCAATGAGCGCCGGCTGCATACACGAAAAAACATGACTCATTGTAACGTACATGTAACGTTACGTAACATTACATTATACAGAGCAGCGAAGTAGGCCAGTTGCAAGAGAGCGGCGAGGGCCAGTTGCAAGAGAGCGGCGAGGGCCAGTTGCTAGAGAGCGGCGAAGGCCAGTTGCAAGAGAGCGGCGAGGGCCAGTTGCAATAGAGCGGCGAGGGCCAGTTGCAAGAGAGCAGTGAACGCCAGGATGTACAATGCGGGGTGCAGGGGGGGGGGGGTTTGAATGTTTTGTTATAACGTTGTCACGTTAAACTATCGTCCGTAAACCGACTTTACAGACAACCGGGTTGTTTATGAATTGATGTTTTCTCCTGCCATTTCTACAAAAAAGGATCCACGAAAATGGTTCGAAACAATATAAAACCCTTATACATACCTATATAAAACTATTCTTCGATGAAATTAAACTTCAGTATAAATCATTCATTCATTCACTTTAATATGTACAACAATGTCAAACGGTTTCCTTTTTTCCAAAGAGGCGGACTGACTCGAGTTGTCCTGTGAAAATGATTTGGAAAACTTAGCCACCTTTCTTCTAGATTTCCTCTTACGTTTCTTTATCTGTTTCTTTCTCGATTGTTCTTGTTCTTGGGACTCGTACCTGCTCTTCAGTTTTAACTTTCCTTTCCAGTGCATCGGTCGCTGATCAAGGGAATCCTCAAAAATGCTCCCTTCTGTGGTTTTTGGGAAAAGCACCTGAGGAAAAATAGGAATAAATAGTGATATTTTGTACTAACTAATGACCGAAACATAGACTAAACAAAATTTTTTTATATATGGCATTGGCTTCAGGGCAGCTAATGATTACGATGGAGGAAAATATCGTGAGGAAACCTGCATACACCTGCGAAGAAATTCAATGGTATCTGTGAAGTTCCCAATCCGCACTGGGCCCGCGTGGGAACTACGGCCCAAACCCTCTCATTCTGAGAGGAGGCCTGTGCCCTGCAGTGGGACGTATATAGGCTAGGATGATGACGACGATGATGATTTATTTATTTATATTTAAAATAATTACATATCCATTAAATCGACGGTTAAAAGGCAAAACGCATGAAGCGACGTTTTTTGAACTTCACATGAAACCCGGCCCAAACAAACGGAGAAAAATTCGCTGATTTCAAATATGTATATACTTAACTCATTTTGACAAAAAGTGTCGCTTCATGCGTTTTGCCTTTTAGCCGTCGAAATTAACTTAACCGTCACGCCGCACCATTGCCTATTTATGATTGAAAGTTAAGTTGATTTAATGAATAATTATTCAAAAAGTAAATATAATTGTGCCCTGGCACGTATGTAATCCGGATGGACTGGAACCTGCACATCTTTTGTTTCTTCGTTCCGGCTTTTGCCAACCCAAGTTATCTCACTAGTTGTTCTTGTTACACCGTGGTAGCGGTAAAAAAATGTCATACCTCGTTTACAAACGGTAAATTCAGCTTTTCAGAGCTGTCAACGTTATTTGACAGAGATCTACTGCTAACTTTCGCTTTTGCTTCCACCTGAAAAAAAAACGAGACGATAATTAAACGAGATTTTCCGAGCTAAGTTTGTAACGAAATTGCTCAAAAAATGGGTTATTACATTTCATTGGTGAGTACCGTAAATATTAAAATCAATGAAAACACAAAAACGCAATTCATTATAAGTAGGAAAAGCGACACTTAAGCTAGTCCTCGCGTACCCACTTATTTAATGAAGTACAGTTTTTGCAAGTCACGAAGGCGAACTGGTTTTACTTGTGGTAAACACGTATCTGTATACGTTTCAAAGTGTGCGTGAGAGCGAAATCTTCGGCCATTCGTACCTACGAGCGACGTGCTCTCTGCCACTTGAATCATGGGATTCTTCGAACTAAATATGTCGGTGATATAATGAAAACCTTAAAATTACTTATAGACATAAAATCCAAAATCATAAAACTGGGTACTCTCGCATCGGTCTGTAATACTGCCTGATAAAAAAAGTCACGACTTACGAAGGTAATGAATCACTTATTATACCAATTCTATTCCTCTCAGTATTTGTTCTTTGTACGGAACTTTGTGTTGTGCGTCCCGACACGAAGTTGGCCAAATAATACGAACAACGACGACGTATTTATACCTACTGATAGAATGTATACAGGCTGAGATTATGATGATGATGATGATGGTAATTGTTTTGCGATGATTGGTCCGAGCTCTGTAATTGGTAAGTGCTTGTAAGCCTAGATCAAATGAAGATATTTTAACGTTGACTTTGAATATTTTAGGGATCGCCAATGCGCCAATTGCAAAAGGCGAAAGCCCCAAAGCCATTTAGACTAATAAACGCCGAAGTATCTGTCATACAAATTTAACACCTAGCAAATTAAGGTTGTCATTATAACAGATCTTTTGATCTGTTGGTAACGAAGTTACAAAGGGTTTTGAAACAGCTATTCCAATTTATATGAAAGGATAACGTTTGTAAATGATGATATCTGTTTAGTTTTCTTTAGTGAAAACTGATTGCTAGTTCTTGTCTGATTTCCCTTGAGGTTGTTCCTTGGGATTACATAGAATTTCATTATGTGCAGATTAATGTATGTCTAGAACTTGGTAAACCCTACAAAGAACAGACTAGAGTTGCCTTTGTCTTAAAGTCTTATTTAGAAGGTGAGAAAAATTGCCATCGATCGATCAAATAAAGAAACGCAGTGAGTGACGATGAGAGCAAATTCCATTCTTTAGCAGTTCGTAGGTATAAGAAAGATGAAACAAACTGCTTCCTGCAGGCCAATAGAATACTAACCACACAAAAGTGAAGATGCTCCCTCCGTCTGGATATATGTCGTACAAATAGTTGGTGCACTTTTGGTAACAAATAAACAAGATAAAAATATTGCAGTTCAATGTTCATTAACTTAGAAGTCTTACCTGATATTCTTCTAATTGAATATACAACTCGATGAAGAAAACGATTTTGAGAATTATAAAATTGTACATTTTTGTAGAAGACCGCTTTCTACGAGGTTTTACAGGAAACTAGCAATATTATTCCGTTGTTTCCTGTATTTTCTAAACAACGTGATAAGGTAAGAGTTTTGAGGCATTAATAACCGTTAATGGCAAAATACGTAAACGTGAGTACCCTTATTAAATGACTAACGACCAGTGGGAAAAAAACCGTGGTAGCCCAGTGGTTTGACCTATGACCCCTTAAGCAGAGGGTCGTAGGCTCGAGTCCGTGCTGGCACCTCTGGGTTTTTCTGAACTTACGTGCGAAATTACTTTGGTTTACCATGAGCTTTGCGGTGAAGGAAAACATTGTGAGCAAACCTGTACACACCTGCGAAGATATTCAATGATTTGTGTGTAAAGTTCCCAGTCCGTACTGGATCCACGCGGGAACTACGGCCTCTCGTTTTGAGCGGAGGCTTGAGCCCTGCAGAGGGACGTATATAGACTAGAATGAGACCAGTGATGTTTTCGAGCGTTTTTTTCTTATGCATTGCCTTAGATGCTAATACTGTGCAATGAGTATATCAACGGTACAAAGAATAGAGAATATCTTCGCCGGGCCATCGGACGCTCGGACGAGTTTAAGATTTGTATTCATTACATCATCATCATCAGTTCAGCCGAAAGTCGTCCACAGCTGAACATAATTATAGGCCTCCCCTGAGGTTCACCAAACAGACCGGTCGCGCCCCATCCGCGTCCAACCAGTCCATCTTGTTGGAGGCCTACCTACAATAGGTCTTCCGGTCCGTGGACGCCATACAAGAATCTTTTGCCCCCATCGGCTATCAGCTCTATGAGCGACTGCCCTGCCCACTGCCACTTGACTCTTGCGATTATTCAAGATATATCTGTGACTTTTCTTGCGCGGATCTCACCATTTCTCATGTGATCCCGCAGAGAAACTCCGAGCATAGCCCTCTCCATTGTAATAGGGCCGCATTGGGTAAAGTGCAAGATTTTTACTTGAGGCAGACGAAATGACGCAGGCAGTGTCGCGGCCAACAGCTGGCAATAACAATGAGTGAAAACAGTGAAAGTAAAATAATAGATTGTAGAATAGAATACAAATATTAAGAAACAATAACAATGAATAAAACTTAACTATAAAATTTACAATTTTACAATTTTCGTTGCTGTCGGTTTTGAGACCCTGGGTCCTTGGGGTCCCGGCGCACATAAATTGATTAAATAAGTGCAAAAGCGTCTGGTTAACACCACTGGGAGACCAAAGGGATGGCAGCTATATCTCTCAACGAATCGCCATCGCCATTCAACGAGGGACTGCTGCCAACCTTTTGGGCATGATGCCACGAGGGCCTTTATTAGACTTAGGGGCCGTTTCACCACCCGTTGATTAGTTTTAACTGATGGATAAAAGTGATGCCGTCTCCGTCTATTCGAACAAAACAAACAGAGACGGCATCACATTTATCCGTCAAATAAATTTGATCAATGGATGGTGAAACAGGGGCTTAGTCTAGCTAGGACCTAGTTTTAAGTTAGATAGTTTATTATTATTAAAGAATATAGTTTTAATTTATCTATTTATATTCCTTGTAGATTTCAATTAGTAGAACTCACTAAACAATTTGCTTTTAAATCGGTGTGCCGGTGGTCGAAAGCCGCGTCCATCGATCAATCGCGTCTCATCCACCGAGTGTCGTACCCGCCGCAGAGAATTAATCAAACAAATTGACAACCGTGCTATTCTGGAAAACTTCTAACCAGCATAAAAAATCATCATCATTTCAGCCGTAGGACGTCCACTGCTAGACATACGCCTCCCTCATTGATGCCCAATCATTACGGTTGGAAGCGACTTGCATCCACCCTGAACCTGCGGCCTTCACCAAATCGTCAGCCCATCTCGTTGATGGACGTCCCACGCTGCGCTTGCCAGTCTGTGGCCTCCATTCCAGAACTTTTGGCCCCCAACGGCCATCTGTTCTGCGTGCTATATGGCCTGCCCATTGCCATTTCAACGAGCTAATCCGTATGGCTATGTCGGTGACTCCGGTTCTTCTACAGATCTCCTCGTTTCTGATTCGATCCCGTAGAGAAACACCGAGCATAGCCCTCTCCATAGCTCGTTGAGCGACTCTGAGCGTATTCATCAGGCCCATAGTGAAGCACCACGTCTCGGATCCATAGTCATCCATCACTGGCAACACACACTCATTAAAGACTTTTGTTTTGAGGCACTGAGGTATTTTGGACGAAAAGATGTTGCGGAGCTTCCCGACAGACGTAATTCCGGTGCCATCTGAGGTCTTTCTTCTTTCACGACAGTTTTACTTCTCCAAATGATGATTTTCAAGAGTAAATTTACTAGTTACTACAAAATATATACCCAAATCACTACTTATAGGTATCCATACCACACTTGAAGATTGCCCTCGATTTCAATTAAAACATAATTTTCGAATGAAAGTTTCACAAACGTGATTTCAAAATCAGCCTTCAGAATAGCTCGTTCCCAAAACATGCATTCGTCAGTGTCATTATATCAACTGCCGCTCCGGCTCAGCCACGACTTCGCGCGTTTAGCGGCGCGGCGAGCGTTTTCTGTGTTCATTGCGCGGCCGAGCCGCTCGCCGTACAATGGTTACCTGGCGGCACACGCAATGAACTAATAAAACCCTCGCCGCTGCCGCCGATCGTGCGATGTCGTGGCCGGGAAACAACAGGTGCGGTTGAAGTATAGTAGCGGAATGAAAAGGTTCGTCACTGTTCGACCTTAACTCGTTGACATAGAGTCGAAAATTGACGAAACTTTTTATTCCGCGACTGTAACATCTGCAATTTTCGACCCAGCATGAATGACAATAATCAGAGGTTCAGAGGGCGGAATTTTCACGAAAAAAATCAAATGTCAATAGAGTTGGAAGTTGGAACGTTGAACTTTATCGACTACTTACCGATAAGTTATATTTACGAAGCGTAATTACAAAAATAAACCTCAAACCCAAAAACAAAAAATCATTATAATACGATATACTATAATAAAACAAAATTTACAATTAAATTAATTAACTTCACATGAACCCATCGTTAATAATAATTACCAGCAGTAAATAAACAATAATATTTAAATAAAAACAATATCAAATCATATGTTTAAAACTACTTAACTTCATTAGTACCTAGTCCACCTAGAAGACGGGTACAGACACTTTAATATATGTAGTCCTTTCATATATTTCTTGACTTTTATTTTCTTGAAAAACCGTTAGGTAATAATTTGTACGTTTTCAAAGAAAATAAAAGTCTATCACGAATAATTATTGCAGTAGACACATTAACTTATATATTAGAACAATTCGTATACACCACATTTTTAATTTTCATTCAATTTTTATGGAGTAATCGAGAAAAACTAACAAAAAACAATGAAATTGGCTTTAAACAGAACCAAACTTCGCAAGTCGTTAACAGAACTTGGAAATTAAAAGAACTTCATCAGAATAAAATCCAGAGTGCCGTCGTCGTTTGAAATATGGATTAATTAAAGATGAAAAATTCAAGCAGATCCTTTAGAAAATGAATATCATGCAATCCTTCTTAAAGTTTAACTGCAAGAGTTCGTTTGTTTCACTTTTTAAATTTAAAAAACCGGCCAAGAGCGTGTCGGACACGCACAAGGTAGGGTCCCGTAGCCATTACAAATAAATCAAGTAATATTTTTCTAAGGATTTCGTATGTGTACGGAATCATCCAAGTTTAGGTATGTTTTATACCTTAGGCTACTATTTACTCTTAAACTACAAATAATTTCCAAGAAATCTTAGCCGCTATAATTTTCCTAGTAAATTTGATATATTTACTACCATTCTGAATTTTTTCAAATTTTTCCACCTAACAGTTTAGATTTTAGAGGGGGGGGGACGCTCGATTTTAATGAAAATTTTCACTTTAAAGTTGAATATTTCGCAAACAGATCACTGAATAGAAAAATCATGTTAGCAACCCCGCAATGGTTTTAAAAGACCCCACACTATAGGATTAGTCGAGAAAAAAAAATCACCCACCCTTTACGTCTATGGGAGGTACCCTAAAAAAAATTAATTTTTTATTTTTTATTTTACCACTTTGTTGGCGTGACTAATATGTATATTCATGCCAAATTACAGCTTTCTAGTACTAACGATCTCTGAGCTTAGCCGCGGACAGACAGACAGACAGACAGACAGACAGACGGACAGACATGGCGAAACTATAAGGGTTCCTAGTTGACTACGGAACCCTAAAAAGGGTGTTTCATATGTCTGGGCGTTTGAATGAATATTAGACCTTGATCTTTGCCGTCCACTAAGCAAAAACATCTATAACACGACCACCCAGCATCGTAATTATAGAAAGGTACAAGATTAAATTATAAACGTGATACAAAATTACTGTTCCTAGCTCAGTTAATGCTTTAACATAATGTATGTATTAACTCAATGGTAAAAATAGTCTGATAACAGTGATAACATTAACATTTGGATTCCAATTGTATTTAGTACGAAATATATGATTTCACGGGATGACCGTAAAAGTAATAAAAAAATGAAGTTGAAAAAATAAGTACAAAAAAAAAAGATACTTCATAGCTAACTTGTTTGGATTCCAACTTTGTATTTAACCTCAAATGAAATAAGACTAATTTAAACAATTGAATTAATGCATTATATTGCCGTGGTGGCCTAGCGGTTTGACCTATAGCCTCTCAAGCAGAGGGTCGTGGGTTCAAATCCCGGCTCGCGCCTCTGAGGTTTTCGGAATTTATGTGCGAAATTACATTTGAAATTTACCATGAGCTTTAAAGTGAAGGAAAATATCCAGAGGAAACCTGCATACACCTGCGAAGAAATTCAATGGTGTGTGTGTGTGAAGTTCCTAATCCACACTGGGCCCGCGTGGGAACTACGGCTCAACCCCTCTCATTCTGAGAGAAGGCTTGTGCCCTGCAGTGGGACGTATTCAGCTACGTTATCAGCTCTTTTGCTAGCTGCGGATGGGATCTTGGACGCATAATAGGCATTTACTTTATTTTCAAAAATATGTATGACCAAATTGCGTCGGGGGTTTTTAATTTTTTAATTTATGGTTATTAAACAAAAGACGCACGAAACATAAGTATACAGGATGTAACATTTAGATTGGTCAGTATGTTAAAGTCTGAAACTATAAGACATACGAAGATCTATTCTTAGGAACCATGTCCATTGATTTTAGTAACAAGAAAAACTGCATTCATACATTTAAAAAAAATTTTTTTCAGCTCGGGAATCGAATCCGGACGTTTTGAAGAATAAAACTAACACTATTTGTAGCTACGAAACATGAAGTCTAAAATTAATAAAATGCATCGTTTTCTTCATTTATTTTAGTAGGTGTACGAAATGTGTAGGGAGTTTAAAAATTAAATTGAAAAAGATTCTAAATGATAATGATAACTAAATGTATCTACTTATTCAATTTATTTGGTTTTGCATCTAAAATATATCGTTGTGCACCTGTAATATTAAGGTTAGTAATAGGGTTGTACCAGCGAAGATTTCAGTCACTATCGAATGGTAAACAGATGTAAACCTTATAGCCCTGTAATAAAAACAGCATGGGTATGGTGTCTGAGTCTTCGTTTGTATATTTTATCTTTTTATCTTTAGTAAAGTTAAGTAGTTAGTAAGCATCACTTGGCACAAGAATCTTATTGTCAGAACGTGACGCCAACAAACTGTTTCACAGTTTGGCGTACTTAAATATATTGCTATGTATGTGCTAATATTAAAAATAAATCAAAAAAAAATTAACTACTATTTTTTGCAATTCAACATTCTTATAGTTTCAGACTTTTCCATACTGACCGATCTAAATGTTACACCCTGTTATACCCACCCACCTTCACTACGATCTTGTGTTGGAATGAATTCTTACACCGTCTATATTTGCAGTAGATACGAATTGTTTACTCTCTGAACAAGTGGAAACAGAACAAAAGATATTTTCCGCGTCATTCAGAAAAATATACCAAGGATTTAAGAAGATTGTTTTCTTCTTTTGTATTTATATTTGAGCTTAAATGAGCTTGGTATTGCGTTGCGGTTTGAACAACAAAAGCAAACCACCCTAGCATTGAGTTAAGTTGTTTTTAAAATAGAAGGGGACGGTAAAAATACAGGGTTATTTGTAATTCACTAGCATCCTTTTAACCCTAAACTCCAACCACTTAAACAAATGTTTTTTGTTTTACGGCTTTTGTCATAACTTAATATTTTTGGTGTAATAACGTTTTGAAAATTTGAGATTACCTCTTATTTTTACTATACTCTGTGTATTTGTATGGAAAAAAAGTGCTTCATTTTAAAAAGTCGTAAAACAAAAAACATTTGTTTGAGTGATAGGAATTCAGGGTTAAGAGTATGTCAGTGAATTACAGATAACCCTGTATATAGGTACAACGTTTATTTTGCATCAGCACGTACAATCGAGGTACGAAAATCAGCGCCAGTTATAAAATTAATTCTTCTGTAAAGTCATAGACTGTTAGTACCTTTCCAAACCAAAGTACTTAGTAGACAGCTGCATATGAAATTGTAACTTACTTGTTATGATAATAAGATCCAAAATAGTATACACCTCTGACCTATAATCTACCTAAACTGTCAGTCAATTGAAATTGCAAACAATGTAAACAAACCTTGTATTTAAAATGTCTTTAATTTCCATTTTCCCTCATCAAATACTGCTAAATCCGTGTGTTATTTAATTAACACTTACCATAACACTATCCTAAACCATTAAAACAATAAACAAGTGCTAGAATATGGATATTTCATTAAATGGTTTATATAGATATTTTGACGACCCGATGGCCTAGTGTTAGAGAACCTAACTACGAAGCTTGAGGTCCCGGGTTCGATTACCGGTCGGGGCAGACATTTGTGTTAATAATACGAATGTTTGTGCTCGAGTCTCCTGTACTTTTCATCAGGCGGGATAGAGGTCAATCACGGGTCAGTTTCGTGTAAAAAAAAAATTAAAACTGGCTGCACCGCCGATCGCGCGCAGTCAAAGCCAGCCCTCTAAACTACTTTAAGCGTGACTACACAAGTGTAATTGAAATTTATCGTTGGATATTTATTGTCCTTTCCATTGCCTCCTCCACACCAGTAAAGTTAGTAATCAATGGGGATAACCACGCAATATGAGAACATATTGAGCTGACGTTATTGACACGTTGTCATCTACAGCTTATGGGATGTCGTTTATCCTTACAATAACTAGGTGTAGTCGACCAAGTAAGTGCTTAACCATTTTCAAAGACAGTTCCTACATCAGAATAAAAACAATATGGCTGACTGTCACATTGACTTGTCAGTGAAAATAGCCTTTGATGTTTTAAGCCACACAACTGCCACTGTGCTCTCATATAAAGGATTTGCCACATTGGATGCGTTCTGCGGTCACGGTCAGGTCAAATTGACCGCAGCCCGCATTATGTATGAACAACATTGTCGGTCTCTATAATTTTGTATAGATATGCGATCTAACCGTGCGGTCCGCGCGGTCAAATCGCACGCACGCGCAATATATAGAGACCGACAGTGTTGTTCATACATGCGGGCTGCGTTCAATTTGACCTGACCGTGATCGCAGAACGCATCCAGTGTGACAAATCCTTTATGATGGTGCTCATCTTCCCGGCTTATATAAATATGTCCCACTGCAGGGCACGGACCTCCTCTCAGAATGAGAGGGCTTCGGCCACAGCTCAGTGCGGATTGGGAACTTCACACGCACCATTAATTTCTTGAATGCAAGTTTTCTTTATGGTAAATTTTAAATGTAATCGCACATAAAAGACAATATCAAAAAAATTGTACATAGTTAAGGGCTTATTGAAAACAAAATCACGATTGCTTCCTTTGTATAACGAAAGTTAGTCATACAAAATTATATGGGTAACTTGCGTCACACAAAGGAATCAATTAAGTTTTATTTTAATTAAATCCCTTAATTGTGTAGCTACTAACAATTTTTTTGATATCTTAATATATAAAAGAAGAAACTGACTGACTGACTGACTGACTGACTGACATATCAACGCACAGCCCAAACCACTAGGCCTACAGATTCCAAATTTGGCATGTAGGTTCTAGGGGTGCACTAAGAAAGGATTTTTCAAAATTCACTCCCTAAGGGGGTGAAACGGGGGTCCAAAGTTTGTATGGGGAAACAAGATTCGTTCGACTATTTTATTCGAAACTTCACAGAAGTACTCCTAATGATAAATAAGTAAACACGTGTTTCAGGTTTTTTGAGAATTCAACCCCTAAAAGGGGGGAAAGGGGTAACAAAGTCTGAAAATCAACATGGGTGTTGTTTCTATGGTTTATCGGGTCGCTGGTTATGAAAACAACAACGGTTTTAAAATCCGACGTGGCGGACGTAAAATACCATCTCCCTGGATGGGGTGCGATGGGGTTGAAATGTCTAAATAAACTAAATGACTGTTGATATATCCACGCACAGCCCAAACCACTGGACCTAGAGACTTGAAATTTTGCACATTTTGCACATTTTTGGGAATTCCCACGGGAACGGGAATAAACGGGATTTATATATTCGATTCCGAGTGACCCTATCTCAGTAACTATAATTACTAGACTCTTCAAATTTGATACACAAGTAGGTATTACATTAGTTAAAACATTAATTTCAGGATTTTTCAAAATTCCCAACGGGATCCTATGAACTATAATTACTAGACTCTTCTTTGGCATAGAAGTAGGTTATAATAGTAAAAAACAGTTTTAAGGATATTCGGAAATTCCCACGGGATAAGGAAAAAACGGGATTTTTCGTTTTATTGGTCGTAGAAAGCTGAAATTCGGCATGTAGGTTGCTTGGGGAGTGTAGAACTGGATTAAGAGAGGACTTTCCAAAATTCGCACGGGAACGGGTAAAACGGGATTTTTCGTTTTACTGTTCGTAGAAAGCTGAAATTAGGCATGTAGGTTGTTTGGGGAGTGTAGAGGAGCATTGAGAGAGGACTTTCCAAAATTCCCACGGGAACGGGAAAAACGGGATTTTTCGTTTTACTGGTCGTAGAAAGCTGAAATTAGGCATGTAGGTTGCTTGGAGAGTGTAGAGGAGCATTGAGAGAAGACTTTCCGAAATTCCCACGGGAATTGGACAAAACAGGATTTTTCGTTTTACTGGCCGTAGAAAGCTGAAATTCGGTATGTAGGTTGCTTGGGGAATGTAGAGGAGCGGTGAGAGAGGACTTTTCCAAATTCCCACGGGAACGGGAAAAAACGGGATTTTTCGTTTTACTGGTCGTAGAAAGCTGAAATTCGGCATGTACGTTGTTTGGGGAATGTAGAGAAGCATTGAGAGAGGACTTTCCAAAATTCCCACGGGCACGGGAAAAACGGGATTTTTCGTTTTACTGGTCATAGAAAGCTGAAATTTGGCAAGTGGGTTCCTCGGGGAGTGTAGGGGAGCATTAAGGAAACATTTCCCGAAATTCTTACGGGAACGGGAAAAAACGGGATTTTGCGTTTTACTGGTTGTAGAAAGCTAAAATTTCAAAATTCATAAATTTATACTGTAAGTAAAGTAGGCCGCAAAGGGCTCTTTAACCGGCTTCTAAAAAAGGAGGAGGTTATGCATTCCACTCTATGTATTTTTTTATGTAGGTATGTTCACCGATTTCTCGGTCAATTGTGGACCTTCTTGCTTGCTTGCCTGTATGCTTGCTTGCTTGATATCTTGGTTCTTTGGAATACTCATGGTACACGCGAGCGAAGCCGCGGGCAAAAGCTAGTTGACTCATAAATTCCTAAATCTTCAGAGGTGCGAAGGTGTGCCCGGGCTCGAACCAACGACCCTCTGCTTGAGAGACCATAGGTCAAATCAATAGGTCACCACGGCTCGGCTAATAATATATATACGCTTCTAAAATCGCGATATATTGCCTGTTACTGGTATTGTATGATTTTCGTCTTTCAAGATTTGTTCCAAACTTGCACACGGCATACTTAGTGCTAGGCTAGACTAATGGAAAAGCCGCGGCAATGAGCCTTCCTACTGGTTTGACATTAGACCTCTCATGCAGATGGTCGGTGGTTCAAACGCAACATCTAAATATATTAGAATTAAAGCTTTATGGTGAAGGAAAAAATTAAATACTTTAATATAAAGTTCCCAATCCTGGACCGGCATAGGAATTACCACCAAAACCAATTTTATTCTGAGTGAACGCCTGCTAGAAATGGGTCAATGTAGGCCGAGATGATGATGATGATGATACTAACAAACAAAAAATCAATGTAAGAACAAACTCGACGCCAACAATGCAGAACGCCTACAGAATGTCATAAATTTATCATTATGAAAACATCGTGCTATTATTTTGTTCCAGGCGCTTATTTTAAACTAGCTTTTTCCCGCGACTTCTTCCGCGTACAAAAAGTTTTAGGGTATGCGCGTACGAGCAACTTTTGTCTCTCACATCAAATTTATGGGTTATTATGGAAGTGCGCACATGTTTAAAAAATTAAAAAAAAAAAAACGTGTATTCTGCAAATAGGCCGCATGCATGCATGCTGCATGTAGCGACGACGACGACTTCCTTACTAACCCATAGGGTATGCGCGCACGAGCAACTTAGTCGCAAGGCGATTTATTTGTGTTATGTGTATTTGTATCCCGGGAGTCGTGGCGCTACTTGTGTGCACTTCCATACTAACCCATAGACTTGATAAAATAGTCGCGGAGACAAAAGTTGCTCGTGCGCATACCCTTAATTAAAGTCAACTCCCGGTCTCTATCCCGCGGGATAATCCCAAAAATCCTTTTTACAGCACCTTTATGGTTACAGAGATAGAGTCTCATTGAATTCAACATACAATAGCTATTTATGTAACTGTATCGTAATAGGGGTCCTTAAAACACGAATGTGGTTTCATGAAACGAGGCGTAGCCGAGTTTCATAAAGGGTCGCATGAGTGTTTTAAGGCCAAATTACGTACAGTTGCATACAATATTTTATCTTCTCTCACACATTTTTCCAAAAACGAAGTAGCCTTTTTGCATTTTTCATGCCATAAAATCTTGATAGCACTTATCGTATAATTTTCTGAACTTTGCTAGTAATAAATTATGAGTCATTTCCTACGCCGCATCTAAAATATCGGGCGGAGTCAAATTTTCTTCGCATTCACTGATATCAGATATTTTTAAGCAAGAACTAAATTTTCCCACGAAAATTCGTACAACAAAACGACACGTATGAATGGAATGGCGCTAAAACCCCGTACATCATCGCGCATGTGCGCGCATGCGCTAAAGCGGGCGCTGCCACAGACAAGTGAAAATTGAAATCAAAACTTGGTGATATAAACTTTTTGGATTTGCCCTGTATCGTAATGGTAAAAAAAATTGTATTAAATAAATAAATAAAATAAATATTAGGGGACAATCTTACACAAATCGACCTAGTCCCAAACTAAGCTAAGCTTGTACTATGGGTACTAGACGACGATAAACATACTTATATAGATAAATAAATACTGAAATACATAGAAACAAATATTCGTGCTCATCACACAAATAAATGCCCTTACCGGGATTTGAACCCAGGACCTCTTGCTTCGTAGGCAGGGTCACTACCAACTAGGCTAAAGCGGTCGTAACAAAACGTAGCGGTATTAGAACATTATTTCGTTAGAAGAAAAGTGTTATAATATGTTTTTTTTTTATATTTCGGTATTGTGTTTTAAAAAGTATGTCAATATAAACTCTTTTTGAATTTAATAATTCGAATTTTACGATATGAGAGTAGATAAATTCTTTTTACTGCACCTTTATGGTTACAGAGATAGAGTCTCATTGAATTCAACAGACAAAGCTCGTTTTTTTTCCTTACCCCGTCCTTATTTCCTTTTACTTTTAATCACCTACTTGCATGCCAAATTTGCAGTTTCAAATAATTATAGTCAAGAACACGAGAAATGTATTTTTTATTTCAATAAATTAACCGATACTTATCGAATAACTGAAATGATCAATGAATATCAATGAATCAATGAAAATAATTTACTTGTTAATTTCCAAATCTGACAGTCAAAAGTCTAATATATAAAAATGCTACTAAAAAGCTTTACTTAACATTGGTTCTAAATCACTATCGTGTAGGACTAAAAAGACTATTTCAATCTGTTCAACGCCAACGACGGATATACACCGTAAAATTTTAGTGGTTGTTTTCCCGAAACGAGGTGATTTAGTATCGATTGTATGTACAATCGATTTATAATTACTATTTTGACTAGAGTCAAAAATCCAAATGTGAAAAACGAAAGTCGAAAATGACCGCAAACCAATAGTAACGCTTCGTTAGTACCTAACCTATCGTACGATCGTACGCTACTTGTACCAACGAAGCGTTACTATTGGTTTGCGGTCATTTTCGACTTTCGTTTTTCACAATTGGATTTTTGACTCTAGTCAAAATAGTGATTATAAATCGATTGTACAATCGAAACTAAATCACCTCGTTTCGGGAAAACAACCACTAAAATTTCACGGTGTATAAGTCACAAAGGACAACGTCAAACTAATTTTAACGCAATGACATATGATTCAAAGTAGCTTTATATTTTGGCTAGGCGTGGTGTTGAAAAGTTTAATTTTAGTCTTGATTTTGAGTCAGTGTCTGGTTGTAATATTATTATGCCATAACGTAGGTACTCCTACACAATCCTATTTTATCTTATCCTACTATTATAAATAAGAAAGTTTGTAAAGATGTTTGGATGTTTGAATGTTTGTTAGTCAAACACGCATTAACGGCTGAATGGATTTTGATGGAACTTGGAGTACAGATAGACAAAATTAAATATTGTTATTGAGACATAACCCAATAATGCGTTTGCGTGGGATTATTTTAACCTTAAATAAGAATAGATGGCGCTATCCAAAACGTAAAGTAGAACGTGTAACTTACGGGACACGGGACACCCTGTATACACCGAGATGATGATGATGACACCAAGGTCATAATCAATAAATATTGCTTTACTCGTACCCACAGGGGTACGTATCAAAATATATAAAGTTTAAAATTAATAATGGACGAAATACATAATGGTCATTTGAAATAATGCAATTATCTTGGAAATTCTCAACTTTACAGGATTTTCATAAAATAAACCTAACCTAACCTAAACCAATCTGTAGATTACACAATTAAAAAAGTTCGTTTTATCAATAGTTTCATAGAAAATTTTAGTATATATTATGACCATTATGTATTTCGTCCATTATTCGTTTTAAACTTTATATATTTTGATACGTTCCCCATCAATGTAGCCGATACATCGAAGTAATTTCAGCAATATAATTATTATGAATTATCGTAATTAAATCCCAGGTTAATTATGAATAATAAATCTACCTACCTAGACTACTTTCTTACTTTGATTACTAGATAACTATTTATACTAAGTGTTTTTATATCAGGACACTCGCTAACATATTTCACAAACTTGTAAAACAACTGTTAGAATTTTGTAATTAACAAAAAAGCCTACGAAGTCAGGTGATCTCAGTTTCATCTTCACCCATATAAACATAAGGTCAAAGGACTCAGCATATCATAACAGTTAAAAAAACTTATTTTGATCCTTCGAAGCCTTCGGTCATTGACTGTCAGAATTTACACCCAAGTGATAATGATACGTCTTATTCACTCTCGCATAACAGTACTCTGCGATACACCGTAACGAAAGACAGAGACGGGGCATCCAACGGTACTTTTTATTTTTCTTAAAGAACATTTTCCACTTGCTAGAACGCGTCATGAGAAAGACAGGGACAGCTCTAGAGTCACTGTTTAGACGAAAAATGAAGATTGGACCGAGCCGACGTTGCTTACACGCATTCGAAAAATAATAATTTGCGTTCGAAACGTTCCGTTTTAAACTAGCCTTTTTTTATTTTACTACCTGCCAGTGTTAAACGTTATTGTTTTATTTTTATTTCCGAGCAACACCACACTTTTATTTCACTGAGTAAGCGAATACGTGTTACATTCGTTTTTGCCGGCTTCCAATTGAGTCATGAACATTCCTTGTGACATTTTTATCGTTGACAGTGATAATAATTATAAAAGATAAAAGTTTTTTTATTTAGTTTTAATTATCGTGGTGATTGGAGTGTTAGGATTTGAAGTGATTTGAGTTTGGAATTTACTTTTTAATTTAATTCAAGGCGATTTTGGCGGTAAGTTATCGTTTACTATTTTGTGCATCTCAAATTATTGTAGTATCAACTAATTCTTGGCCCACTTTTGAACTTTTTCTCACAAAATGTCATAATATCATCGCGTTACCTGAAAAGGAAAATCGTTGCAACACTTACTACGAAAAAGTTCTACGGTGGATCAGGAATTAAATGGTTAGACAATCGAACAATAACTAAGTGAATACTCTTGTCATGTAGAAAAGGATGTTACACGTCAGTAATAAATTTCACATGGTAATCATAACAGACCTAATGGTTTATATGAGTCGTCGTATTTTTACTGACGATCGATTGATCGATAATATCGGTTTAGCACCACAATTAGTTCCTTTCTAAATCCTTTTCTGGTTTCTTTGAGGCTGACATAATTGAAAAATATAATTATTTGATATATTTTGAACTTCGAAGTCGTGATCCTAGTGGTTTGACCTATGACCTCTCAAGCAGAGGGTCGTGGGTTCGAGCCTAGGCTCGCACCTTTGAGTTTTTTGGAATTTATGTGCGAAATTAAATTTGAAATTTACCATGAGCTTTAAGATGAAGGAAACATTAGGAGAAAACGTGCACACACCGACGAAAATATTAATTCTGCGCTGGGCCCGCGTGGGAGCTATGGCCCAAGGCCTCTCCTTCTGATAGAAGGCCTGTGCCCTACAATGGGACGTTTATAGTCAGAATTTAATATTTTTGAAATTTAAATGTTACCAAAAGCGAAAGAATGAGATTCATATGATAAAATATGCGACCCACAACGTAAAAGCTTGTTTAATTAATTTTATGACAGCATTTTTTTCACTTAAATAATAATAAATAGGCAGTAAGGACTCCAACAATTTGCCACCCATTGAGGCCGGATGACTAAAAAATCAAATTTAAATGCAAAATCAATTCGATTTGTAAACCATAAAACGTGGATATTCTTTAACTATGAAGGTGTTACTCAAAATTATTTACAAAGGGGCTGTTTGCACAGCTGAAGCAAAATTGAGTTTTTACCATACGTAATAGGTAGTTACCTACTTAGTATTCAGTAGGCAACTATGTAGGTAGATACATCTAGGTATTTACTTGGTATAAATTAAATAACTTCATAATCATATGTACGTACATATATGGTGTGTTTCATTATACCTACTATAGTCAACGGCCGCTAAGAAGTAAATCCTGACACATTGCACAACTATGAAGTTTCTGAATAATTGACAAAGTGACCCATAGGAAAAAAATGCTATACTTACTTACTGTTTTGTCTAAGGTTCTGTCACACGCAACAAGTATGTATTGCATTTATTTTTGTATGGTTTAGATTGTCAATATTCATAAACTTCATAGTTGTGCAATGTGTCAGTATTTACTTCTTAGCCGCCATTGACTCTAGGTTTTAGTCAGCAAACTGAATAATTTAGATTATTGTAGGTAAGTAGGCACTTAATTGCACAATTCGTTCAAAAATCAACATTTTAATTCTTTGGTAGGTACAGATCCGTCTAAAAAAATATTAAATATTTATTTTCATACTGTGCTGATGGCCGAATATATTTACTCCCATTATAATTGTTTTGCCAAATAGATTGTTTCGAATACGTACATAAAGTAGGTACATTAGTTTAAAATTATTCACAAATAACTTACAGGGCGGTCAAAAATACCGTGAGTTGCTTTAAGAAAATGATGGTATGGCTACGCTTCACTTGGCAAGGGCACTGCCGTGCCCCCTGATTCTAAATCCTATCGAGTTTGCAGGAAAATCATACTTAAAATAAACCCAGCCTATACTTTTTGAAGTGAAACTTCTAATGCGACTTCCAACAAGGTTGCGTTAAACGTTTAACGCTACCATGGAGGGGGTACGAAAGCATTAGTATATGTACTGCCGAAGCAAGTAATCTCGCATTGTATATATATTAAGGAATGTTAAAAACTTCGATAGTGCGATGCAGAACTCATACTGTATGTATGTGCAAATGTATGAGACTTGATAAAAGCGCCATCTAGTGAGTAATTTAAACACATAGATGAAAGAAATCTCGCATTGTATATATATACTAACGGATGTTAAAAACTTCGATAGAGCGATGCAGAACTCATACTGTCTGTGCAAATGTATGAGACTTGATAAAAGCGCTCCATCTAGTGAGTCATCTAGAGCGCCATCTAAACACATAGATGCTTAAGTAAATTTAGTTCTTTAAGTTATTGCAATAAGGTTCATATTGATGTATAAATGCCTTTTTCATTTCCACATTACGAAGTTTCACTTCTTCCGCGCGGAGGAACTGCACGCACGATTTTTTTAACATTAGAAATAGGGTAAAAAATCTTTGACTCTTTATGAAAAATCTCTTATAAAAATAGTAGCTAGGTATTAAGGTACATCGTCCTTGCTATTTTACTTATGAAACCAAAAGAATGTAAATGGCCGTATATCCTTTCTAATTGTTACATAATTTGCTGTGATTTATTTTTATAAAGTATTTTTTTAATAAAAAGACACATCAAGATCGCTTACCTTCTTTCTAATGCTAATAAAAAAACTAAAAAACACGCTTTAAAAAATAAAAAATAAATTTTAATAAATTTCAATTCACTATTCTTATAGTGCAGTAAAAAATCTTAATAAGCAATTATTATATTGTTATATCCAGATCAAAATTTGTAAACAATTCTAAATATTGATAAAATAAATAATAATAGTTTAAAATATTTTATTGTAAAAAAAGCGTGGGGTGCATGGTGTCAATTGTCAAGGATTATCATTTTGATAACATCTTAAAAAGCACCCCACGCTTTTTTTACAATAAAATATTTTAAACTATTATTATTTATTTTATCAATATTTAGAATTGTTTACAAATTTTGATCTGGATATAACAATATAATAATTGCTAATTAAGATTTTTTACTGCACTATAAGAATAGTGAATTGAAATTTATTAAAATTTATTTTTTATTTTTTAAAGCGTGTTTTTTAGTTTTTTTAAACTATTATTTATTTTCTATTTTTTAGTTGCATTTTTTTTCTTTCTAACTTTACCCCCTCACCTACAACCCCCAAACCCCCTAAACCCAACCCCCCAACATCCCCCACCCCATTTCCCCAAACCCCCCCCAAACCCCACACCCTTACCCCCAATCCCCTAAACCCCCCTTACCCCCTCCTCATTTTACAAACCCCCGAACCACCTAAACCCAACCCCCCTAACACCGAACCCCCATACCCCCGGAAACCCACCCTCCCCCCCACCCCCACTCCCCCCACACGCCCCTACCCCCCCACCCCACCCCTCCCACACCCCCCACCCCGCCACCTACCGCCCCCTTCCAGTTCCATCATCAAACCCTTGTTACCATCTAGGCCTCTTACCCCCTCCCCATTTCCCACAACCCCCCAAAATCACTTACCCCCGAACCCCCCAACCCCTAACCCCAACCGCCACACCCTAACCCCAACCCTCTAAACCAACGAGCCCCTTACCCCATACCCCATTCCCCCCCCAACCGGCCACCTACCCCCCTTCCAGCTCCATCATCAGACTCTTGTTACCATCTAGGACCAAAGTACTCGTCAAAACGAATCAAACGAGCCCAAACTCGATGGGGTTGTTTCGTTTTATTGTGGAGTGCCTTTGGCCATCTTCCAGCTCCATCATCAGACCCTGGTTACCATATGGGATCAAAGTGCTCGTCAAGACGAATCAAACGAGCCCAAAATCGATGGGGTTGTGTCGTTTTATTGTGGAGTGCCTTTGGCCATCTCCAGCTCCATCATCAGACCCTGGTTACCATATGGGATCAAAGTGCTCGTCAAGACGAATCAAACGAGCCCAAACTCGATGGGGTTGTGTCGTTTTATTGTGGAGTGCCTTTGGCCATCTTCCAGCTCCATCATCAGACCTTGGTTACCATCTGGGATCAAAGTGCTCGTCAATACGAATCAAACGAGCCCAAACTCGACGGGATTGTGTTGTTTTATTACATAGTTCCTATGGCCACCATCCAGCTCCATCATCAGATCAGCTCCATGTTACAATAATATTGCATTGTCATCCAATTTACACATATGTGCAAAATTTCAGCTCAATCGGAAACCGGGAAGTGGGTCAAAATCGCGCCCTAAGGAGTCGGTTACAAACAAACATACATACAAACATACATACAAACAAACATACAGGTGAAGCTAATATAAAGCGTGTAAAAAAACGAAGTACCGTAAAACCACATAACTATAGCTACCTAGCCTGCAACAATAGTCCAATTTTCATCCTTACATTATCCCTAAAATATGATAGCTACATGGCTAGACTAAAGCAAATTATTTTAGGCCTAACAACATAATTATATACCCAGAAATAATAGCAGTAAGCTATAATATTTTAAGGATAATATAAGGACGAAAATTGGACTATTGTTGCAGGCTAGGACTATAGTTATTAATTTAAATTTCAACAGAAAAATTTAGACCTAACATTACATTAGGTTAAAAAATATTAGACGTTAAAAAGGACCCCTTTATATATATAATTTTGCATTTATGTAGTCAACCACTCGACTAGAAAGATACAGGATGTATTGGTTAAGTGTAGCTCTAGCCGATTATTCCGTAAATATTTATAGCAGATATCTGAAAACTTCAAACTGATATCGAAAGTACTTTATCTAATGTGTAAACCTGCTGTAAACTAGTCCTTCCTTCTTTCTGGTAAAGGGTTGCCTGGAAGAGATCGCTCTTAAGCGATAAGGCCGCCTATTGCTTACCTTGTGTAACTTACTCTCTGTGTACCTGTTTTCTGTATTGCTTACTATTCCTGGTGTACAGTAAAGAGTCATTGTATTGTATTGTATTGTATTGTAAAATGACATCAATAACTTTTTAAATAAAACGAGAAATTTCTAAAATTTTTACATTAAACACTTGCATGGTTCTTTTATAAGCTTCTTTTAATTAAGTGAATGAAATCAAAGGTTGAAGGTTCTCGAGTGGCGTCCGCGGACAACAATTATGGATGTATGTTTAACATTACGTTAAATATCGAATACCTACCCGGTATTCAAGAAAAAATATGTTTTTCTATCCGGTTGTAACAACTTTATAATTATGTTCCCTTGTTAAGATTACAATTATGTCCTCTTGCGAAGAATATATACTTCAGCTCACCCAATTCCGATCACTGTTAATCCTAATATTATGAGTTGAAATCGGGTTTTGTCCCGCGTACCTAGATTTCAGAGAAGCCCGATATTTCGGCACAGTCGTCTCGTGATCATGGCGCATGCAACTGTGCCGAAATATCGGGCTTCTCTGAAATCTAGGTACGCGGGACAAAACCTGATTTCAACTCATAATATTAGTAATGACCGTGATAGTCTAAAATATACTGTTAATCCTACAATCATTCTATCCAGGATAGGATAGGATAGGATTTTCCTCAAATTTCTATAAATCTTGATCCACTGTTATAATCTGACTACTATATTCAAGATCAAGTGCAAGGCCATCGACCCAGTGACGTCACACGCTAGTACCGCTACGCAAAGCTAAAGGCTCGTGACATACTTTTATGAACCTTAACATTTTCATAATAAGGTTTATATTAAGTTTTGTGTTGTAATTGGATGAGTGGTCGAATTTGATATTAGTTTTTGTGGTGTAAATTTATTGTGCGTTAAGTTTTTTTAAGTTAGGTAATGATGTGGGCAAGTTTTTATGTAAATATTTTGTAACAAATTTAATGTACTTAACGGAATAACGGAATGTAGAGTGACTAGCTATTGCCCGCGACTCCGACTGCGAAGAATTAGTTTATGGTTTCGTCTGTCTGTCTGTCTGCTGTAAACACTTGAACCAATTTAGATAAAATATGGTATGTATACTACTACTAAAACTAGTACTAAAACAGTTCGTAGAGTTATTAGTGAAATGAGTGTCAATTTTACTAACTCAAAATTACAAACTGAAATAAATTAAATTAAATTAAATGAATTTATTTTGCTGGAACATACACAGGTGTTACATATAGTCATGTTAGTTGGATGCAGTAACATGAATGCATGCTCCGCCACAATATGGCACTCAATTGAGTTATGTAATTTTCAGTTCAAAATTGAGTGAATGATTCAACTATTTTCGGAAGACCTTCTTTAGAGTAAGGGTGAGTGCGTTTATGAGTTTAAATAAGTAATCTTTATCATTTCATTATCAATCTTAATCTCATGCTACAAAAAACGAAGTAAGTATAGTTTTTTAAGTGGACAAACGCAACAATAGAAAAGATAGAGAAACATTCAGTCTAACACAGATAAAATATCGTACTTAAGAGAAACTAGGTCTATGCAATTGCCAACCTTATGCCTCGGCGATAAAGGTCAGTGAAAGCAGTCGACTTGACCAGATACCATGACGATGACACAGCCCATGAAAGGGGAATGACAACGAAATGACATTTAGTCATGTGGCTCATGGAATTGTGCAAAAATGAGGTTTTGAAAGTAATGCGGTTGTTAAGAGGATATTATAATCACGACTTCATATTTATACGAATAAAGAACAGTTTCAATCCTTAAATATTAATTGAATTTGACCATCACTTTTGGAAAACCTCTCGTTTTATAGTTTGGTATAGTAGCTTTTTTATACAATATAGGCTTGCGTTTGACCACAATCACGCCTGATGGAAAGCGAAGATGAGGCCTACGATGGAGCACGCTTGCCTAGTAAACCCTTATTCACGCTAGACTTGAATTTAGGGGAATAAGCAGGAAGAAGGCAGTCGAGCGCGGTGTTGCGCGCGCCCCCAAACAGTGCAAACCGTACTGTACGGTACGCGCGCGCTGCACAACTGCTCAAGTCTTCCTCCAGAAGTCCTTCTAAAGGCCGGCCTAAAAGGCCGGAACACGACGAGAGTCGCTTGGCAGCCTAGCTTAACCTATAAGGTGGTGACCAGCCGCGGCCGAAGCCTACCACCGGAGTTGTATCGCTCGTTTAGCACCACCCAGGGGACACCTCTAGGGTCTCGGGGGTAAATCGACGAACGCGAGCGATTTAAACCCCCTAATAATAAACATAAAAGGGATATTGTGGGTAACATATTACAATGGCCTCCGTATAACATCAGTACATAAATTATTATTAGGTGATTAGGTACTTAACTGAAATCGATAATTATTATCTAAAAAATCATATCTAGTATCCAATTGAATTAATTTAAAAATAATAGGTTATGATAAATATTATTATCGCGCTATTAAAATGATTGCGCGTTATGTAACTGAGATTTCAAAAGATAGTGTTTATCAGTATTTATAGATACATAAGAATGTAGTATTAGCTGTTGCCCGCGACTCCGTCTGCGAAGAATTCATCGCTACGTCACGGAACTACGCAATTTTCCGAGATAAAAAGTACTCTTTATGTTAATCCGAGTTATAAACTATCTGTGTACCAAATCGCATCAAAATCGGTCAAACCGTTTTAGCGTGTAAGAGTAGGTAACAAACATAGAACTACACATCCATCCACCCAAGCTTTCACGTTTATATAACATTAAGTGGGAAGTTCTACTTTCGACATCTATTTCTTAACGTAATGTGTTATTTTTATGTCTTTTATGAACAATAAATACTAGGGGCGTTCAATAAAAAGTGAGAATGAGTATGTTATAAACAACTTTTACTAAATGTAATTTTATTTTTCGACATAGTCACCTTTTACACTTATTAAATTAAATCTTTTTTCTAAACTTAAAATTTCATTTTTAAAAAAGGTCTCATCTTGAGTACTTAAAAAAATCTTGTACTGCAGCGACTACCGCGTCGTCGTCTTCAAATTTCTGGCCTCTCGGGTATTGTTTCAATCTCGGAAATAGGTAGAAATCACTGGGAGCGAGATCTGGTGAATACAGAGGATGCTTAAGGATATTGAACCCAGCATCACGAATTGCAGCCATTGCAACGATGGACTTGTGTGCCGGGGCATTGTCCTGGTGGAACAGCACAACTTTCGAGAGTTTACCTCGTCGTTTTTCGCGGATCTCATTGCGCAATGTTGCTATTTGTTTGGCGTATAAAGTGCCCGTAATAGTGGCTCCATGTTTGAGATACTCAATCATTAATACCCCTTTAGGGTGATTCTTCGAGGTCGTGATTTTTGTTTTATTCCTCTGTCGTATTTTTTTTTACTTATTTGACAGAAAAAATCATGCTCCCATAAAAATAGATTTGTTCAATAACATAAATATTGTTTTGGCACTCATTTTTAAGAAACCATTTTGAAAATAATTAACTTTTTAGTTTTTGTGTCCAGAGGAATAAAAATAGTAGTAAAAAAATACGTTAAATATTAATAAAAAAATATAAATAGTAATTAGAGTATTATTATACGTAAAAATAAACAATCTAGGTACATAATTATTCTTGAAAACATTTTCTGTGCTTATTATTTGTACTTACATACTCAACGGCAAATCTAACCGCCCGCTTTAATACGTCACATCAAACTACCTTGAAATTTTATTTTTTTTACTGTTAAGGCATGTTTTATTTCAAAATAACTAAATAAACTGTACTTTTATTCAAAAACTACTATGAAAACTGTATTTTTTTTATTCCAATGTCCATTTATCCATAGGAATAAAGGACATAGGAATAAAAACAGTAAATAAAAATAGTGATGATTCATAATACGAACATTCTGGAAAGTTGCCGTTAATACTACAGAAAGGTAGTACTAAAAGCAATGAATCAAGCATAATTAAAAAAAAATAAGGGTTATACAAGCGTCAAAAAACCTGGCAGATTAATAAAAATGTTACCTGAACCAAGGACAGAGAAATAAAATATTTACCTTCGTATCTCTGGAGCTAATTGCACCAGCTGAAATATCCACTACTAGACATGTTCGAAACGCGAGTAAAAACAGCCCACGTGTGAATTTATCACCAGTTTCTTAATTTTTCTTTATGAAACAACTGATTGAAACGCGCTCCAGAGTAATAAAGAATTTCCGCCGGACACATCTTATTTCCTCAGCTATAAAGTTAATACTACAAGTAAAAACTATTCATCAGTTCATCAGTTCATCAGTTGTTTATTACGTAACAACTAATATTCTTTGAATGTGGTCACTCAACATATTGTTACAGTTGACTGATTTTGAGATATAATCGTATGTTTTCATGAAAATGGGGAACGGACACGACAGAGTAGTAAAAATCATGGTGTTAATTATTTTTTTGTAAATAATTAGAACCAGTTGCACAAAAACTGACATATGTCCCAGTTAAATACAGATATATGCTACCTCTGAAAAAAAAACAAACTTCTAAACTGAAGGGTTCATTAAAATTAGCACCCGGACATCGAAAATCGGGGCCTCGAAGAATCACCCTTTACCATCCCAAAAAACCTTGAATTTCTTCGGAGTTGGAGATGATGGCCTTTTCCATGTCATAGACTGCAGTTTCGTTTCAGGGTCGTAATGATAGAGCCATGTTTCGTCCATTGTTATAAATCGCGCCAAAAAAAGTTTCCGGTCTTGCTGTATCAGGTTCAAAGCTTCTTGACAAATCTCTAGTCTAGTTTGTTTTTGCGTGTCAGTAAGCATTCTTGGTACCCAACGCGCAGATACCTTTTTCATACCCAAGCGTTCATGTAAAATATTATGCACGCTACCCGTTGAAATCTTTACATTTTCTTTCAGCAATAAAACGAACCGTGACACGACGATCCGCCAAAACTGAGTTTTCAACTTTTTTCACAATTTCTTCAGTTATTGCTGTAGTTACGTCCGGAGCGGGGGTCGTCCATGGTCGATGTTCTTCCATGTCTAAATTCGGCGCACCAACGTGCGACTGTCGAATACGGAGGAGCATTAGACCCTAAAGTGCCCCGCAAATCTAAATTGACTTGGTCCGTAGAAAAAAATTTCAAACACAAGTATTTGATAACGGCGCGCAGTTAAATTTTCTCCATTTTCGCTAACGTACTCAATAGCATTGCAAAGAAATTACCGTATTTTTTTTTAAACAAAAGACAGTTAGTTTTTTTTTCTTAGCGATCAGCTAGATAGATTAGCTTTACCGGCCAGTATTTAATTTCCTAATATTGAAAGAGTTTGCATCTCATTCTCACTTTATATTGAACGCCCCTCGTAATTATAATAGGTACCTGCAAGCATACTATAAGCCTTTAGTTATAAATGTAGGTAGGTAGGTACTGATGGTTTAAGTGTACCAATTCGACGATGGAAAGGTGGATCGTGGATGGATTGGATGGTTTTTCGCTAATGCGCCATATATCATATGGGCGCTTTAGCGATTTAAAATCTAATCTATCACTAAGTTAAAAACCTTACCACCTTACCTTTCCACCGTCGATTTACTTTTTTTTAATGAGGAAATTTTGGGATCTTATTCAAATATACGAGTAAGTACTAAGTATAATTTTCATAAAGAAATAAAATGTCCTTATTTTTTGAGTCAGTATTTTTGTGTGTTTTCATATTTTAATACGGCTAGTCACAAAACTGACATAAAAAATTTTTATGGGAAATTACAGTATTTTTTAATCATCAAAAGCTCTCTCTTGATTCTGAGTATAAAATCCCAAAATTACTTAATTCTGAAAAAATAACACATTTATTAAAAATTAACATACTATTACTACATTTTAAATTGAAAATACCCAGGCACATATACATATATGAGAAAGAGAAATAATATACAGTTTTCCTTATAGAGATGAAAACATGCATTTTCCTTGTACTAACTTAACTGCCTCTTGTAAAGAAACTTGCCGTAAATATCTACAACACAAACCTACAAACAACGTAGTTAAGATAAGGACAGACATAAACAATACATTTCGTCGTTCAATCCGAGCAAATCGAAAATAGCCGAGAAAGCGTAGTTTGCTTCCTTTTACGAAACGAAATGATCGATCGAATTTCGCATTTACACATTCGTGCGAACGTCAGTTAGTTAGTCAATCAAATAGAAAATTACAAAGATAAAGAGCGTCAATATTCTAAAGTGGGGTTCTTGACGTCACGTTTAAGTAAAAAGTGTATCAATTTTTTAGGAGCCTAGCCTAAAGTGTGCTGCTGTAATACTTACATATACTTACCTACTTAATTGATATAAACATGTTAGTATGAGGTTCTGAAGCATTTTAACCGCCGAATCCTGTCTTTGGGGTTTTCAGTAAAAAGTTCACCCCTCACTTCTTTAATGAGGAATTTTTGGGTTTTTCTTACTCAGAATCAAGAGCGCTATTGATTTTGATGGTTAAAAAAATGTCCCAAATTTCCATACCCACAATTTTTTGTGTCATTTTTGTGAGGACCCATATAAAATATATGAAAAAAATGTCACGAAACTGACCGAAATAAGTAATAAAACTTTTTATCTTTACGAATATTAATTGTGCTTGTGATTTTGAATAAAAAAAAATACAAAATTACCTCATTTAAAAGAAAAAGTGTAATAGTTTACTTCTTTTGAAATGCTTCTTTACGAACATCTAAGAATAATACCCATGAGCTAAAACCATTTGCAATTCTGCGCACGCGGTGGTGATCATTGGGATTTTTAGTTGACGGACATTATCATTAGTCGATTTTTGTAACATACCTACGAGATACGGCGACTGAAACGCTGCAGAGCCCATTATGACTTTCATCTCCGCTTCCGCCTCCGTTAACCTCCGCTTCGGAAGAAGCGTGGCTCTTTACTTCCGCATCAATCTCCGCCTCCGTAAAGAAGGTTACAACCCTAAACTAAATATATTTAACGACCGCCTTAGCCTAGTTGGTAGTGACCCTGCCTACGAAGCAAGAGGTCCTGGGTTCGAATCCCGGTAAGGGCATTTATTTGTGTGATGAGCACGAATATTTGTTCCTGAGTTATGGATGTTTTCTATGTATTTAAGTATTTATTTATCTATATAAGTATGTTTATCGTCGTCTAGTACCCATAGTACAAGCTTTGCTTAGTTTGGGACTAGGTCGATTTGTGTTAGATTGTCCCCTAATATTTATTTATTTTATTTTTATAAAACCGGCCAAGTGCGAGTCGGACTCGCGCAAGAAGGGTTCCGTACCATTATCTATAAAAACGGCAAAAAATCACGTTTGTTGTATGGGAGCCCCCTTAAATATTTATTTAATTCTATTTTTTAGTATTTGTTGTTATAGCGGCAATCGAAGCACATCATCTGTGAAAATTTCAACTGTCTAGCTATCACGGTTCCTGAGATACAGCCTGGTGACAGACAGACAGACGGACAAACGGACGGACGGACAGCGAAGTCTCAGTAATAGGGTCCCTTTTTTACCCTTTGGGTACGGAACCCTAAAAACGTTCCGTCGAATATTTCCAGTGATGCAAATATCACCGCGAACACGCATGTGTAAACGTGCCTCACAATTTCATTCTCGATTCCATATCAAAGCGTATTCAGTTTGATGGACCATAGCCAATCTTTTATTCATGTAGAACACCGACTTTTTTGAAGAAACTAGCAAAGGAATTTGAAATACTGTTCGCGAATAGATAATCGGTACGCGTGAGGTTTTTTTATCATCTGCGACACAAGAAAAGAATAATTTAAGTATTTTTTCTTGGATAACGAAGACAGTGTAGATAAAATGGAATAAGAAAGCGTCTGAGAGGTCGTAATCACTAGCATCACACTAGTAGCATTCCTTTGACTTAGTCACGCCTTATACAGGGTGATTTATTAGAGACATTCCTTATAAGGGAATATAGTACTACTCATTGTCTGCAAAATAGGTCATGGTGGCACCATGTCCGAAAATTATTAAAAAAATAAAAATATTAAAAAGTTAGTCTTCAAATAAACATGTTGCAGCTGGCTAGGGGCAGGGGCGTAGCTAGGGGGGGGGGGTTTAGATTACTTAGGGGAGGCAACCAATAGGCGCGCACAAGTGTTCCGGTGCTCCTACAGCGGAGGAGACAGGAGACGTACAGGTCTCCTGTAGGTGGGTCCGTGATCGGACATACCGCCGTGTTGCCGGGCCGTGGATGCGTAGAGTTCCCACAGCCCGGTTGCATTCCGGCTACGAAGTGGAACACCCTGGGGTTTTTAGTGGGTACACCGCCCCCTTTTGGGGCGGGAATCCCACACATCCACTAGCCTCCCCGGGTCGATGGAATCCATAAAGGATTTTCCCCAGGAAAAAAAAAAAAAAGGGGGTGGCACCCGAGCGTGAACATCAGTAGTGCTATCTAAAAAAATCCTAAAATTGTGGCCGAAATTATTACATTTTTTTAACAGTTTTGATTGAGTTTTGGGGTGACACCTACAATATCCGCCCTGGGTGCCACCCATGCTAGCTACGCCGCTGGCTGGGGGTTAATAAGTAATGACATGCATTTATTTTTCATTGATTGTTAACTCGACCGATTATATTCCAACTTACGTTGAGCACGGGTCGTTGCATAGTCACAAAATGACAAGACTTAGAGCCCATGCACACTACGTATTTTTTACGCGTAGACCACGCGCAGTGAAAGCGATGCGCTTTAAAACCAGATTCAGACACTTTTGTAGAACTAATTTGTATAATTAGTTTTTATTTTTATTTTATTTATTTATTTAATGGGAAATAAACAGTTCAAAGTAACACTTCTAAAATAATTATGATAATTGATAAGATAACACATATCTACGCCAAATCAGTTTCCACTTATATTTAATTTACATTTTTATCTTTATGCTCAGATGTTATGAAGTAAACATCGCAGAACAAACACAAATAATATTTTATTGAACTACTAGATTTGCGAGAAGCTATAGGTAGATAGGTACATTGGAAATAACTATTCCACATGTAAAATTACAAAATGAACTTATACTAAGATGACGTTGTACTATTACTTATTTTTCTTATTTCAGACACAAATTCTTGCAATTCCATATGAAACATATCAGCACATGAGTACTTAATAACTAGTTAGTTAATTAGTTCAGGGTTCTATACTACAGCATCCACTTTATCCTAACACAAATGTCCTAAAATCTTCCTAACCGAATCAATTCTTTTTTCCAGGCAAAATGTGGAAGCTAACCATTCTCCTCCTGTGCTCTCTGTCGTTTTTCGCTCGAGCTGAAGAAGAAAACCCATTCCTGGACCTGGCTTCGTCGTTACTCCAGAATATGGGAGATGGTGGTGGCAACAACGGACTAGGAGCTATCGGCAACATAGTCGGCAGTCTGATGCAAGGAGATGGGGGTGGTGAGAACGGGGCAGCTGACGTCTTGTCTGGTAAGATCATAAATCACGTTTGTTGTATGGGAGCCCCCCTTAAATATTTGTTTTATTTAAATAAAATGATTTATTTTTAAAGTGAATATACAAAATATTCTGTGAATATCAAAAGCGTCTAGCTGTTGCCGTTATCAATATCGAGCAAATACGAGCAAAGAAATCACGTTTGTCGTATTCGTATGGGAGCCCCCTTAAATATTTGTTTTATTGTATTTTCAGTATTTGTTGTTATAGCGGCAACCGAAATACATCATCTGTGATATTTCAACTGTCTAGCTATTAAGTACAGACAGACGGATATACGGATAGACGGACAGACGGACAGACAGCGAAGTCTCAGTAATAGGTATAAGTATAAATAAAAATAAATAGGTTCCCGTTTTTACCCTTTGGGTTCGGAACCCTAAAAATAGCCTACGACCTATTCTCAGACCTACCGAATACAGACCAAAAAGGTTCATAATAATCGGTCAAGCCGTTTCGGAGGAGTTCAGTAACAAACACCGTGGCACGAGATTTTAATATAATTACAGATACCACCTACTTAAATTTAAAAATTTAAAACCCCCAACATAATTTGGTCAAATACTTAAATGCCCATTATGCGTCTAAGATTCCTTTGACAGCGTTAGCTGTCTTTTGTTAAAAAGAGCTGATAACTTTTAAATGTCTGAACCAATTTTGATGAACCATGTCTAAGAACCATCTCCAAGAAACCCGCTTTTAATTTAAAAAAATCGCATTTAAATCGGTTCACCCGTTTAAGAGGTATGATAGACACATAGCGGTCAAACTTATAGCACCCCTCTTTTTGTATTGGGGGTTTAAAAAAAGCAACCGAATTGAGAAGTTCCTTCTTTTACAAGTGGTTAAGAACCGCGTTAATCCATAAAGATTATAATTTTCCTTGGCTTAAGGACGGCACAGCTATCCCTACCTAACTTAGAACCCCATTAGCCAAAGTGGACCTACTTACCTGTTTTGTTTACTGTTTTCTTTTAATCAACCTATATTTATCCGAATAATAAACATTTGCTCTCATTATTTTCAGGTAGGTTAGGTATAATTTTAATGAAGGAACAATTTAGCTTCAAAATTATTTCCAAATGAATACACTTTTGAATAGGTACCCTTAATCCCTGCGGCTTGAAGTCGAAACTAAATTGAAATTAATTTCAAAAGATATCTTTGAAACATTTGGAATTAAATCCTACACACGCTCGTTTTTCTTTTGTCCTGTAATTTCATTATGTCCTCAAAGGCAGTCCTTTTCTCTGAATCCTGACTTTTGTTGACTTAGGTATACTGTACGAGTACGCAATTGGATCAAACCTACGTAAAGTAACTTTAAGTCTAAATCATCATTTCACCCTTATCCATCAGGACAGTATTTACTTAAGGAAGTGGTGCGAGGTTTGGATTCGGAAGTTTAAATTACAGACAGTTGTATACTGAGAATTTGTTCAAATTCAATTAGATTTCCCGAAAGTAAACCTAGTACCAACCCAACCTTAAACCTAAGGCACTGGTCCCACCGCCGGCGACGAGCGATAAACGAGTAGAACTAGAAACTAGAAACGAGTGCACTCATGGGCGAGTGGCGAGAAGCGAGTGTTAGTTTCGATAGTTTTGTCGCTCGGCTATAAGCGAGTGTTCGAGTGCGACGAGCGATTGTACTGTAGAATGATCGCTCTAATCGCCAAGCGTTCATCGCAGAGTACCACTGAGCGAGTTTTATCGTTGATAGCTTTTGTCGCTGCGATCAACTAGTGAAGAGAGAGTCCTCGCCGGCAGTGTGAACAGCCAGCGATCAACTATAAATATATATCTCTCTCTTTTATTTACACGGGAGCGATTATCTTTTGTTCGTTTCTTGGGCGAGAAAATCGCCGATACTTACTTCTTCATCGCTTACGCTGGGATCAGTGCCTAAAGTTCAGTTTAGACCTGCAAGAAAAATCGTCCAAGTTGCATTAGTTACATTGCGGCATTGGATTGACCACTTGACTTCGATCTGCCTTTTTTTGCTGGTATAAACTCGGCCTAAGTATTTATTTCCTACTATTTTTTTTCCTATAAGTACACATTATCTTTTTGCGTAAACATTAGTACCTGGGCGAAAACTCAAAAACACGCCTTTTCAAAGAGATAAGCTCAAGTTGGATCGATTCTTCGCCCCCAAAAACCCATCAAAAAACCTGGCCACAAGTCCCCTTCTCTATTGATTGTCAAAAAGAAAAATAAGTGCTTTCCGTACCTTAATGTTATGTAAATAAACCTCACATATGTTTAAATATTTAATTCTTAGTTGTTCTCTAATTCTTAGTTAAAAAAGGTACTGAACTCTAACAACACTTAAGAGACTAAAGCAGCAACTTTCACTCTCGAACACGAATAAGTTGTATAAAAGTCGTGTAACGATCCCATTTTACAACTTAGCCACTAAAGAGTACTTTGTTTTCCAGGACTCGGCAGTTTACTTGGCGGCCAAGACGGTAAAATAGATCCTGCTATGATCGGTTCGATGATCTCGATGTTTGCTCAAATGAACCAACCCAAAACTGAAGAGAGACAGAAACGTCAAACCAAGAAAGACAATGACTTCGATCTAGAAGGAATGCTGAATATGGCGTCAGGTTTGCTCGGAAACAAAAATGTTGCCAGCATGCTTCCCACAATCATGAACACTTTGAACTCCCTCTCAAACCCTGACTCCAAGCAGTTAGCAGATGGTCACAAGGACCATGCCAACTTCCTGCCTCCTTTCTTAGAAAAAATCCACCTGTACTGGGACCTTTTCATCAATTCTGAGTTAGGAAAAACGATTTGGGAAAAGTCTGGGATGAAAAGAGCGCTGAAGTCGTTCACTGGACCAGATGGTAGCTTGAGTTTTGAGATGATGATGAAGAACTTCGAAAACCATTCGTTCAGGAGGCACTGGATCAAGGCCGCTGCGAAATACTTGACGGACATAGTGATGCATGTAGCGAAGCCGGAAGTTTATCAGAGGTTAGTATAAATATAGATTATAATTATTATAAATAGGGATCGAAAATTCGGATACATATTTATTTACACAAACTTTGGCGGCGGCGGTAATGTTGAGCGGTATGCAAGGGGACTCAGTTTAATTTTATTAATAAAATTCCCGGGATTTTTGAATTATCTACTAAGACTAAAATAAACGTATATTCAAGTATTTAAATAAACTATTTGAAGTTATATTCTGCGGCTGCTTTATGCATTAAGCACATAAAATTCATCATCTGTATAACAACTTTGTGTGTTTACAAAAACGATCAAAAAGCAATAACCTAAACATATTTGCGAGTTATTTGGGTTCTCGTGACGTTTCGTTCAATCCGGGAATCCCGGAACTCAAATGATTAAAAATAAAAAAATTAAGAAGCCGACTCCATATTTACCTAGGTAAGTACATATTTTTTTCCGAGGCTTCGTTAACTTTAGGTAGGTACCTAAATACTTATGTATCCAAATTTCCGATCCCTAATTATAGTAATTATAAATAACTACTAAGAACACATCCACTCGTGCAGACTGTGTAATACAGTATTAAAAGACGAGATATGTAGGAAATTAGTAAGCCTTCCAAAACGAGTAAAAAGCGTCTAAAAATTACTTATCTGCAGATTAAGGGATCCCCAAACAATGATGTGATTTTTACGACTTAGAAGATGTTTAATTATTCATGCGTAAGTGCATTATCAACAAATAATGCAACGTTCTCCAAGATTTCATTTTTAGCCTCCAAGATTTTAGTATTTTAAATCAATTATTCAGAATAACATTCACGTAGAACTGTTAGTGCTTGACATAATTAAAAAATATTTGTTGGGTAGTCGCCTGGGATTGCCAGGGAAAATAAAGTGGTAAACAAGTGGTAACTTGAAAGTTTATGTTGATGGCAGCACTGAACTATATTTTAAAGTAAGTTTTACCGTTACTCGGGCTTTAAAAAGAGAAGTTTGCAATTTATTTGATACTTTGAGAAATTTCGGCGAGTTCAGAAAAACAGAAGTTTGTAAGTAGGGAGGAGTTACACTAAAAGTGTCTTCTGACGTCATTTATCTTACTTAAGTTATGACGTAATATCTAACCTGGTGAGGTATTCGATGTCAGTAAACAAAGCTAGATCAGTAAATTGTGGTTACAGGTTTGCAACCATGTTTTATGAGAAACTTTTTAAACTTGCACATACATTTTTAACATTTTCTTTATTTCCTAGCATTTGTGATGACAGTGTTCAACTCGAGTGTAAATGATCAATTACATCCGCGAACTATAAGTACTTACGACCCTTGTTAATCAATCTACTATTGCTTTGTTGGTTGACTCCATCCTACTAATATTATAAACGCGAAAGTTTGTAAGTATGGATGGATGGATGTTTGTTACTCTTTTACGCTAAAACGGTTCGACGGATTCTGATGAAATTTGGCACACAGATAGTTTATAATCCGGATTTACATATAGAGTACTTTTTATCCCGGAAAATTGCATAGTTCCCGCGGGATAGCGATAAACGAATGCTTCGCAGACGGAGTCGCGGGCAGCAGCTAGTTTATAATAATAATAATAAAATTTGTTTATTAAAAGAAATCCACTTTTACAATAAATACCGGATTACCAAGCGGTCCCACGCTAGACCTATTGGACCTATGTTATTCTTATATAAATGAACAACAATTAATAAAATTAATTCACTTTTTAGCTTTATTAGGTTTTTATACCCGTGCGGAAAAGCTATGTAGTGATAAGGATTTCATGATTTCCTGGTTTCATTATGAAATAATTATTTACCTACACTAAGGCGTGTGTATGCGGTCACGCTATGGTGCGGATATACTAGATGCAATGATGGCACGCATGGATAAGCAAAGCATGGCATGTGATTTTCAATGCCTGCCATCATCATCATTAATTTAAGAGCTTAGCTCTTGTCGGTGGAGTAATCGCCACTCTTTTCGGTTCTCTGCCAGCGTTTTCAGCTCCTGATACGACATGACATTGACTTTTTCCTTGGCTTGATCTATAAATGACCGTCTCGGTCTTCCCCTGCCTCGCCTGTCTTCTATTCGCCCTTCCAAAATAGTTTTTATGTAACTGTCATGTCGTATCAGATGCCCCAGCATATTCCCTCTCCTATTTTCAATCGTCCTTAACAGCCGCCTTTCCTCTTCCACGAACTCTAAAACCTCCTCATTAGTTCTCCTTTCAGTCCAGCTAATCCCCTCCATTCTCCGCCAGCACCACATCTCAAACGCACTCAATCTGTCTCGGTCCCGCTGAGTCAATGTCCAAGTCTCGCTCCCATATAATGCTATACTCCAGATGTAGGTCTTAATAAATCTTTTCCGAATGTTCCTTGAGATTTTGCCATCAAGGCTATGCCTGCCATCAAGGCCGAAATAAGTACTTTTTCATTTAGAAATGATAATTTCATTGAAGAACTAACATTGAAGAAACTAGAATCACATATTTACTCATTGATTAGAGGTCATCCATAAAGTAATTACGTCTAACTTATTTCGTTATCTTTTGAACTCTCTGCCGTCCCTGCCACAGTTAGTCACATTTAAAGAATTTGCCCGGCTGAGACATACGTATACCTAAAACTTATAAATAATGAATTTCTCTTTCCAGATACATATCCTCCGCCGCCTACATAGTCAACGGATTTTTGGACACCCAGGGTCTCCCCAAAAGCACGCACTTCAACGTAAAGAGACCAGAAGAGTCCGTCACCGTACTCGTCAACTTCATGCTCAAGAAATACCTCGATATGGACACAGATGTCTCTGGATATGTCAAGCCTGCTATGGATTATCTGAAGGTAAGAAAGAACATGGACTTTGCGAGTTAAACCGGTTTAATATTTATATTGGCTGGGCGTATCTTGATGTAAAGCATTGAAAGCCGGCGTAGACCAGCCAGATACGTGCGCGTGTCACGTCACCCAACGCATCTGGCTTGTTACCTCACATGGGAATTCAATAAACCGAAGTGTCAACTGACAGATCTCAAGGTTGCAAGTAAATCCGCGAGCAAATAGCTATATAATGAAACTAGCTGTTGCCCGCGACTCCGTGTGCGAAGAATAGATGTAGGTATACAAAAAATAGCCTACGACCTATTCTCAGACCTACAGAATACGGAGAAAAAAAATTTTAAAAATCGGTCAAGCCGTTTCGTAGGAGTTCGACAACAAACACCGTGACACGAGATTTTTATGTATAAGATAAACAGATGAAAATATTCCGGGAATATTATGAAGAAAACCTACTCTCACGTACGATATTCTCATACAAAAGGTTAATTACACGTTGAATGAGGCTCTAATGAAAGGTACTTGATCAGAGAGATAAGTTCATCCATTCCCTGTCTTGTACTGGTATAACTAGTGATGAGCTGGAACGTTAAAAATATCCGTGGATTATAGTCTCTGATACAGTAAAATTAATTACATAAAGTTTACCACTGACTCATGGTTTGCCTTCATTTCACATTCAACTTTAACGACCTACAAATAAAGCCCATTTTAGAATACTGTTACCCACGTTTGCAGATTTTGTAATAGCTACTTTATTTGTATGGTGTTAAAGTTGGAAATGAAATGAAGGCAAGCCATCTGTCAGTGGTAAACTAAAAGTAAACGTATTGTACACGTTACGGATTTTATACTTTCTTGGCGCTTTTGGGTTACATACAACAATTTAACAGAGTTTTAGGGCTCATATTTCTAAAATAAAAGAGGAACTCTTGTAGGATTTCCTTGTTATCTATCTGTGAAGACACTTTGTCTATAAAGAGTGTGAAAGCATCATATTTAAATTACCTAATATAACACTAGGTTTATGGTTCCGCGTCCCGCTCATATCAATAGTATTTATTTAATACAAGAGTAAGTGAGACGAACGATACGAACTTTGATTTTGGTAGTTCCAAGCCCCCTTGATGAACCTTTTATATCGCGAATAATTATTAAGAAATTTCGATTAATTTTCGTTTAGCTTAGTAATAACTTACTTTGCCTAACGATGGGCCTCATAAGAAAGCTCAAAGTCACTCAGAGGGCGATGGAGAAGGCTCTGCGGGATCGCATTAGAAATTATGAAATCGGCGCAAGAACTAAAGTCACCGACATAGCTCGATCAATCGCCAATCTCACGTGGCAGTGGGCAGGGCACATCGCTCGTAGAACTAATGGCAGATGGGGCAAAAAGTTTCTCGAGTGGCGTCCACGGACCGGAAGATGCGGTGTGTGTAGCCCTCCAACAAGATGGACCGACGACCTGCAGGCTTATTGTCTAACGTTTCTGACGCTTGCCTTCGTTATCACTACTTCTTTCTGTCAAATGGTATAAATTTATAACAGAAAGAGATGGTGAAAGCGAAGGCAAGCGTCAGAAGCGTTAGACAATACGGCCTCTGGTTAAGGTAGCAGGATCGCATTGGATGAGGATGGCACTACAGGACCGATCTGTTTGGTGAGCCTTAGGGGAGGCCTATGTTCAGCAGTGAGCCAGTGACGTCTTTCGGCTGAAATGATGATGACGATGATGAACTTACTTTGCCACAAAAGTAGACTATGGTAAAGTTGCTTATAGAATTTTGGTTTAAGGACATAAAGTAAAAAGGTTATTTTGTTAAAGTAAAAAAATATTTATAAGAAAGTATAGGTCTTAAGAAATTGATTATAAAAGATCTGTCATATGATTCGCAAAACCAATAATTACAGATTTTCTTCCTCGGCTATCGCCGGATTCAAATACAATGTCCGGCACATCACTAGATATTATAACCCATAGAGATGTCATTACCAGGAGATAATAAGATATATGTGATTTCTAAAACTTTTTGTGGAATATTTCCGTAGTAATTTAATTTGGTTTAGCTTCGGGATTGGGATTTGGGTTTGTCCGTATGAAATAATGAGAAGATAACAGGGTGTTAGATAAACACGTCTTCAATATTTTTTGACCTATTACGGACTTATTGAGGATATTAGGAAGTTCTAAAAAAGTATATTTAGGTTTAAAGAAAATGCCACCACATACGAAATATGTGTAGTTTTTGTTCTATTTCAAAAAAAAAACACTTTTTTGGGCTTAGGTATCGTATCCTCCTGCCAACTAAGTGTCGTAATGTGACATTGAACTCATTTAATATGAGACATAAAGTTAAAAGTTCATTAAAATAAAAATTGAAGTGGGCGGCAGGAGATTAAATCTTGCGAAGAAAAAAATGCTTTAACACTTTAAGGGCACCCAAAAAATATTTGCACTTAAGGCTACTTATTTATTTATTTATTATTAAGGATCATCAACAGATAATACATCGTAGGTACAAAAACTTAAGTAACTAGTAGGTAAACATTCCTGGTAGATGTTTATCCAATAACAGGTACCTAACCACAACTTATTTAGGCTTTATTTACACGAATCCTTTTGATCGCTATCAGCTACACACCCTGTATTTTTTCCCCAGTAGGTAGATATTATTTTCTTCATTTGTAGATAGGTATAGGTATTTATATCGTATACTGTCTCGATTTTCCTTTTATTCATAAGATTGCCACCCCAATGAAGATAATGCTGTTTATCCAACGTACAGGAACTGGCTTTAATTTCCGGAACCGCATCGGTTTCCGTACGATGACACGCCTCGTTAGCACTGACAGGCCGCCATCTTGGATTCGATATTTGGCGTCAAGCGTCATGTTGTGAGTGTGAAACATAGAGTAATATTATATACTGACGAGCAAAAATAAAGGGTCGGTTACAGAAATGACGATAACTACAAAACCCGCTGTGATAGCTTCTTCGAGTAAAATGAGTTTAGTAAAGAGTTTTATTCTTAAGAAGATAAAGTTTTATTGAAAATAAAACTCTTTACTAAACTCATTTCACTTGAAGAAGCTATCACAGCGGGTTTTGTAGTTATCGTCATTATTGTAACCGACCCCTTATTTTTGCTCGTCAGTGTATATGATGTGAAACCTACGCAACTTGAGTCAACATTTTTTAAAACGGAATTTAATTTATTTATTCACTTGTTAATATAAGACTGATCAAAGAAATCATACAAATCCAAATCAAGCAAACTGAGGGCTCTTTGACATTGTAACGGAACCTCCCCCCCCCCCTGTTTAAAAATCCCCCGCTACCTAAAGCTAATTATATCCTACATCTATTGACGGCTGAAAACTGAATTAAATTGCAGAAATATTGATCTAAATTACCTATCTATCTTATTAAAACTATGTATCTAACTCTGAACCAAATAAATAAAGAATTTATATACTGAAATCTATACAGCGTAGAAACATAAGATTATTTCTATTGGACGTGATACGTGATATGGCCATGTGATCGTCTAGTACCTAAGAGAACCCTTCGTTGTGTCCGTGCCTAAGTAACCCTGGAACTTTTAGTGAAGAATAAAGATTGGACTACCTATAAATATTTATTATATAGCGGCTAGTAACTTTATGCTAATTTTATTTAGAGGAAATGGTTGGTATTGAATTGCATAAGAGAAAACAGTTATAGTTTTATCTATGTATTAGAGTGGGTAAGTAAGTCTTAAGATAGATTATAGCCTAGAAGAGTAAATCAGAAGTGTTTGGAGTAGATATTAGACAGAAATATGGTATTCTAACTTAATAATATTCTATCTATAATGGTAATGAAGATATATGGTTGCCCATATTTTGATTCAGGTTATAGGTAACTTAAGTAGTATTGGAGAAGAGGTAAAGATAGTTAAAAGGAAGAGGTAATTTCAGATTTATAAAGTCATTGGTCAATAGTCTGTGTCATGTACTTGTAGGCAAGGCATTTTATATTGCGGCTATGTTTGAGAGCCCACTCCCCGCTCTCAAAGGTGGTCTTCGACTCCAAACTGGGACTCAAACCTCCCCCGCATGTACTCTGATGGAGCATACTACCTTTTCCTTGCAGGTAATTAGAATATAACATTATAACATTGTATAATAGAAGAGGGCAATCAAAGGGAATGTCAGTTATAGCCAGAGGCTGTCCCTGGGTCAATCCTGTGATCATAATACTCCTGCATTAGTAAACCAACTTCAGTGGTAATTGTAAACTTCTCTGGTTTATCATAATGACTAATGAGTAGCTACCGGGTCCCTTGGTACCGGTAAGCCACTAACTTGCTTCAGCCTTAGTTTTAGTCAGAGTGACTTCCATTGTCAGTTTATAAAATAAGCATTTGGTATAACTTTTACCATCAAATTTAGTTGATATAACTAGCCACTACAGGACCAAATAACCCAAGGTTGCTTTACCAGGGACGACCACCGACTTCAAAGGAGATTCTACTTTTCAACAATTAAATGTTCATAGTGAGTTTGTTGAGTTTTATTTTGACTCACTAAATCGCAGCTACTAGGGTTTACTAGATAGGACATATGGATGAAAGGGAAACCCTGAAATCTTTCATCCGTCGGAAAGTCTAGAGCGTCATAGTCAAAGTCAGTCAATGCCTCAGGCATTAGTAGTTATGTCATCAAATGTAGCCCTTTCCCACAACACAAAATAGCACAATGAAGAACTGCCATGTTTAGGTAGTAATATTAAATAAGTCAGGCGGCATAGCAATGCCCCCCAACATCAATTAGCATGATGAAGAACAGCAGATAATAATTGGTTAATGGTAATAATATTAAGTAAGTCAGATGGCGTATCTCAGCCCTCCAACCCATTATAATATAATGCAGAACAGAAGATAGTTAATGGTAATATTATTAAGAGAGTCAGATGGCATATCACAGCCCTCCAACATATTATGGTTTAATGAAGAACAGAAGGTAGTTAATGGTAATAATACCTATCCCTGATAAACCTATCCTAGCAGCTAAACTATCCATCTATTCTACACGAAATTGGCAAGCTAGGAATCCGGATTCCACATTTACAACTACCGCGGGGCCCCTCTCCAACTGATAAGAGAGGGCCTATCCTAAACTAATGCCTACGTTGAGCGGGTTGACTCGAGACCTACTTCCTATACCCGTGTGCTTCTGGCATCCATCTGAGGGGATTGGGATAGATGAATACCAGAGTGTAATATATATATAAATAGATAAGCGGACTAGGTAGATGATGAGGTTGAAACACCGGTTATGGCGCTCCAAACCCTTCAACACCCAGGGAGAACTTGGGTCCGACTCTTGAGTTATAATACAGACCCCCACCCTTCTCCAAGGAGTGGTACCCTAGCCTTAAACGCCTCCGAGATGGGCTAAACTGTCAGTTGGCACCGTTAGGTGACCCATTTATCCCTTCTCAGAGGTCAGCTCTTACTTAGCTGAAGTCTAGATCAGTTCTCCAATATACTAATATAACACTCCCACACAGCAATCCCCCCCAGATCCCGCTAAACTCCAACTTAGCTACCAAATATCCATGTAATCTCCCAACAGTGAGTATACTATAACCATGTTTGGCGATAGATACCCAGAGCCAGGCAATCACACAGAAAAACCCCCCATTTAATTAACACAAGAAATAAATCAACACATAATAAAAGTAAAACACAGCAAAGCCACAATAAAAAAATGAGAAAGTAATAACCCAAGGAGAACCTTACCAGACCCGTAGTCAAAATGCGAAAAAGTCCCTTCTACTCTGCGCAGTCCCTTTTATACCCTTGCCTCGACGATACCCACCGAAACACACTTTATCACAGTATAATAATAATCAGTAGGGTGTCTCGGCAGCGACCTTAATTCTACCCACCTACGCGACCTCGGCACACAACCTCGCGATAGAGCGCCACTCTTCAGTTATGTTTTGATAATGTCACATAATTATCATCATCATAATTTTTAACACTTAATTAAGATTAGAAGTTGAGATTTGTAATAACGATATGATATATATATATATATATATATATAAATGTTCCACTGAATCTATTGCACGCGCATAACTTTCGATCGACTGCACCAAGTTCGATTATCTCCACAAACCGTATTGTACTTTTGAACGGTTTTATTCAGTTTCATAGCTACGTATATTTGCCACCTACGAATTAGCTACGGAGAAGTATTTGCACCTCTTTGGCTGGGATGCGCGAGGTTTCATTGTTAAAAATTCACATTCTGCTAAATAACTTCATTAGATATGTTTTTACATGTCTCGATTCAAATTAAGGCCGACATTGAAACGAGCCACAATACCAATAAAAAGGTTACACTACCAATCTGTAGCATATCAATTACCTCCGTACGTAATAAATGTGCGGTCCCGTGCTGATCGAACGTACTATGCTAGCCGAGCTATGCTAAGATTTCGTGGCTCATAGGTACTTTCCGCGTTCCGGCCGTTTGTATGAAAATACTCTACTGATCATTCACTACACTGTGCCCTAGATCCATCGGCATGAAAACAACTTGAGAACCCCGTATCTCACGCGCAGTCTACCCGCTAGTCAGTATTGTTGGCACAGAATTCATTTCTAAATCCCCAGGGTCTTTATGTCGTTCGCATAAAGTGCTGTATTGCTTAACCCGACTCGCAGGTAAGTTGGTCAACCCGTGCATCGTGTTCTTATTTGAACATTTTAGCAATTAAAATATTTTAACATCATCATCATCATCTCAGCCGAGACCCACCCAATACTGAACATAGGCAAAAACTGAGTTCGTTTACATGAAACTGGCTGTACCAGCATGTAAAAAAAGGACTGTTGAATTCAGATCCGATTAATACATATAGGTGAATTTAAATAACCCAACGAATCCTAAGGTAATAGCTTGGGTCCTTACCAAGGTACATAAGAATACCAATTAAATATCCCAACGAATTATAAGGTAATAGCTTCGGTCCTTACCAAGGTACATATGAATACATTTACATATAATTAATGTTTTTCCCTCTTAGACCATTTTACGGGCCTGAAAATATTATATAAACATATTTGTGAATGAGACGGTTTTCAGAATCTGAACCGTCACATCGCCTCCCAATGTTTGCGCAAGTGAGAATCCGTTAAACTGGAGAAAACATTTAAACCAATATTCACAAATATATTGATCTAAACATCAACACCCAAAATTTATTAGCAGTTTCCCCAAGAGTGCGGCTTGTGATGTGGTGTGTACTTTTAACCCAAAGGCAATGATCAGAGTAAGAAGGTCGTCTTATAACTTCTAACTTACTAATTATGGATATTTATCACATCTCCAGGTAGGTTCTAGATAGAGGAACTGGTTGTGAAGCAGTCAGCCCTAGTAGCATTACATCGGCCCTTCCACCCCAGTCTTGCCCCTGCCTGTCGACCAGAAATGGAACTGCCAATGTAACCCCTTCCAAAACCGGATTAGCTTTTCACTCAGCAAATCGTCCCTGTGGTCATAACATACCCATTAATCAAAAGTCCAGCCAAAGACGTTCACTTAATACAAAAACCATTAGCCTTTCGGTGTGGGTGCAGTGTGCTCGAAGTAAGCATCGGCTCCCTAGCACTTGCTTTGAAGCCCTACATGTAGAGTAACGATTTCCTGGCACCAGCCTCAACGCTGATGTCGATCTCGACTTAACCTATCACCATTTGCGCAAGAAAATCATTTGGTGAGTGCTGTATCAAGGGTTGACTGCCAATAAACCATCCTTGTCATCCACAGAACTACTGAACTGTTATAGCCCTTCACACTAGATTTTTTTTTCACATTAAAACAAACTTGCACATTCACCTGCATCCTTCCTCATTCACTCCCTCAATCACTTCTTTCACCCACCTCATAACAGTCCAGTAGTTTCAACAGGAACCAAAGACGTTACTAATACCTTTTAATTAAAAGGAGAAAGTTAGGTAAATATCTTGAAGTTAAGAAAGAACAATCTCCCCACTTCCGCAAACCAACTAACTACCGTCGTGGAACTAGAACGGCACATCGCGGTCAGTAAGCGCTTCAGTGCCAATACATTGTCAAAACTTAATACTAGGCCCTACAATTGCTTCCGTAAGTGAGAAAATCCCAACCAGGCGAAACCGATCAAATAATGATAAACGAGCTTATAACCTTATCCTCTTAATTTATTAGCACTTTCCCCAAAAGTGAAACTGTGATGTAGTGTGTATTTATACCGAAGGATAACGACTAAAGCACGAAGGACCATTTTCCCACCTTCGACTCATTAATAATGAATATCCATTGGGCCATGAGGTAGTTTCAGATAGAGGAACTGGTTGTGAAGCAGTCAGCTCTAGTAGCATTACATCGGCCCTTCCACCCCAGTCTTGCTCCTGCCTGTCGACCAGAAATGGAACTGCCAATGCAACCTCTTCCAAAACCGGAGTTAGCTTAGCTGTCCTTTATAACCGGGTCGTGGAGCACCCTTTGGCACCCCACAACCCTCAATGGGGCAATAGACATCCAATAAAAATCAATCTAGCCGAAAAACAAACCCTCAATACAAAAGTCATTAGGCTTTCGGAGATTGTGTAGTGTGTTTGTCCCTAACGTTTCCATTGGGTGTAGAGTAATGACTCTCTGGCGCCAGCTTCAATGCTGATGTCGATTTCGACTTAACCTATCACCATTTGCGCAAGAAAATCATTTGAAGGGTGCTGTATTATGGGTTGAGTGCCAATAAACCATCCTTGTTATCCACAGAATTTCTGAATTGTTATAGCCCCTTATACTATAACAGTGGTTCTTATTCCTTTTAGCTGGCGACCCAAAATACAAATATATTTGAAGCTTCGTGACCATAAAGTTAAATATTATAAAAAACATATTTTCTTTATTCAAGTGAAAGTTATCTTTAAATTAGTTATTATAATATTCGCGACCCATCTCATATCGCCCGTGATTTAAATTTAGGTCGAGACTCAAGGTTAAGAAACGCTGTACCTACTAGAACGACAAGTCCTACTCTTTCCACTTTTTTTCTTATTTTAGCAACTATCAAGTCACACATCTACCCTTGTCCTTCCTCAATCTCTATTTCATTCATGCTATAACAATCCACCAATTCAGACAGGATACTCAGATGTGAGCAATAAATAAAATAAATTTAAAGTAAAAGGAATACTTAAACTCTCTCACTTCCGATAAACAATAACCTACTGTAATTTTGAAAACTAGCTTCCCTATAATTATTTTTAATCCAATATATACCTACAATGTTTATTGAGTTTTACCCTATATTAATTTAGTATTACTCGTAGACCAAATCCTAACCTTACTCATTCATTGTAAATAAAAGGAACGAGGAACTAATTTTACCTAGGTATTAAAACTAGTTTTACTTTTGAGCTTAAGAAACGTAGATTTAAAATATTGAAAAGTTCCCAAAATTATAATTACCTACTTACTCAGATATAAAAAGGTACTTAGTACATTAAAAAGAAACTTAACATTAGGTAACTACTAAATTTTTGCTGTAAATTTAACTAATTAGTAACTCCTTCACTAGGCAAAAACACTATCTTCAGATTCCAGCTACTATCCACTTAAAGCAACAACTTTTATTACTTATAAAGTTACTAAAAATAGGGAACCATTTTAACTTTGTTGCTAACCGGCCTACCTAAAACCTTTTCAACCTTAAAACGCCTAAAGAACCCTTCCCGCAGACCTCTAAAATTTCGGGTAGATGAACAACCGTGATGAGACTACCCCGCCTTTTTACTAACCAAATGCACTTATGACAATTCAAGCTAACTTTAAGTATCTAAAATGATTGTCCTTACACCTAAATGAGTGTCTTAAATCGTTAACCAAGTTGACGTTACTTATAACTACACGACACGAGTACCCATACCAACATCAACCAGTTGTGGAATCAATATAAAATCGAATCAAAAACCAAGCGAAACTAATCGAACCTAATTAATTACGCTAAATAAGAACCTTTCCATCGTGACGAAACCTGCACAACTACCAAGGTCCTGTCATTACGATATCTCATGCTGGGAGGTAGCCTGTGTCACTCAAACTAACGTAACTAATCGAACCTTATGAAGTACGCTAAATAAGAACCTATCTATCGTGAAGAAACCTGCACAACTACCAAAGTCCTTTCATTTCGACATCTCACGCTGGGAGGAAGCCTGTGTCACTCAAAATAACGTAACTAATCGAACCTTATTAAGTACGCTAAATAAGAACCTTTCCACCGTGAAGAAACCTGCACAACTACTAAAGTCATTTCATTACGACATCTCACGCTGAGAGGAAGCCTATGTCACTCAAAATAACGTAACTAATCGAACCTTATTAAATACGCTAAATAAGACCTATCCATCGTGAAGAACCCTGCACCACTACCAAAGTTATTTCATTACGACATCTCACGCTGGGAGGAAGCCTATGTCACTAAAATTAACGTAACCAATCGGACCTAATTAAGTACGCTAAATAAGAACCTATCCATCGTGAAGAACCCTGCACCATTACCAAGGTTATTTCAATACGACATCTCACGCTGGGAGGAAGCCTATGTCACTAAAAATAACGTAACTAATGGAACCTAATTTAAGTACGCTAAATAAGAACGTATCCATCGTGAAGAAACCTGCTCCACTTCCAAAGTTATTTCAGTACGACATCTCATGCTGGAAGGAAGCCTGTGTCACTCAAATTTTGCAAAGCCCGGAGTTTAGGAAAACATGGCTAGATATTGGACTTCGCGCCAAATCTACCTACATAAACCCTTTCGACGCCAACGACATATCACCTCCGCGGGTTCCACGCCAACGACCTATATAACAGTCATGGCGTGCAGAGCGATATCTACCTACATTAAACTGTTCTATTCTATCAATCTATATACGTGTGCCTTGTGTAAAATTTTACACTTGCAAGTACTATATGATAAATGCATAAATTATAAATGACTAGCCTTCTGTTCGCATCTTCGCCCGCGATAAATTAATTTTTCCCGTACAAAATGGTACCCCTCCCGCGGCAAAAGTACCCCATGTCACTCAGTGATAATGTCGCCCTCCAACGGCCAAAAATAACTTTTGAAATCGGTCCAGCAGTTTTTAAGTTTATTCGTTACATACAAAAATACAAATCTCTCCTCTTTATAATATTCCTGAAGTTATAAACGGTATAAAATGCAGCCAAAAACCCAGAGACAGGAACAGACCACCACGGTAATCTAACGGCTATCAACACGGCTCCCTCTATTACATCAGACTACTCTGAACTTGGCCATAACAAAAAGCACTGAAGTTTCTATAAAACTAAAGATCAACTTCACATGATACTGGATATTTCATACTAAACCGAATAAATGAAGAACACTGTACCTACCCGAGAAACCTCTACAACTAAAACAATCCTCGATCAAATTAGCTCTAATATCAAGAATAATATAATAAGTTTAATTTATCAATAATAAATTCAAATTTATCCGACCACAACAAGCGTATTTAGAAGCTCTCCATTGTTATATAAAAACTATTTAAACACCACATCTTGAAGCGATTACTGGTCTATCGAAATAAACTCCACCGCTGACATACACATTCCCATAGTAATTTCAAATTGCTATCGCTGTGATACTTAATAGGTCCCTCGAAATCCCAACGCAAGACGGGTGATATCAACCGCATGTAGCTCCCTACCCTCATTGTGATAAAATTTACTGTTGGTTTCTACCTATTTTGTTTTTAAACTTATTGCTAATATTATTACCTAAGCATACCGAGTTAATGTTAATATTATAAAATGTTTAATTAGTTAATGTTATTTAAATAGTCCTCTGCATGCTACTGTGTCATCTAACTGCGTAAATTGTATTCCTGAACGCCAAGTGAATTTTATTCTTTTTATTGGGAACTAATGTCTTTAACCATAAGCCATCTATTCCGAACACAAAAGGATTGCGAAAATACGATACCGCAACTTTGAAGTGCAATCTTGCCATCTTCCCTCACACTTATTAAATCTCATACTCCCTATTAAAAATATCCCGTTATAAATAACATTATACCTAAGCTTATTGGTTACCTCGTAAGTTATGTAACTAATCTCCGCTATAATTACTATCTTCATTTAGTGTGAACATCACAATACAATACAACACAAATATCCCTTATTGAACACCAAAAATAGGACAGTGACATAACAAAAATAAAACCGGCTAAGAGCGTGTCGGACACGCCCAGGACAGCATTCCGTAACGAGGTTACGACGTGACGGTTTATATCAACCAATTATTTTTCTAAGGGCCCTGCATCTTGTACGGAACCTCCCAAGTAGGTACACTTTATAGATCAGGTCGCTACCCACTTCCAAAACACCAACAATTCTCAAGCTAACCTAGCCGTTGTAGATACAGATTTTATTTCATCACCTAACACACCACATAACATCATTGCAAAAATACGCCTCCCAGTACTAAAAGTCTCTGCACCACGCCGCGAGCGGACGGACGGACAGACAGTGGACAGACGGACGGCGGACAACGGACAGACGGTGGACAACGGACTGACAAACTGCTAAAGGCAACTTCTTCCAGACAACCTACCGCTTCGTATTTAGGTATTATGTGACCTCGTATTTCGATCTGTAGTAGTAATACCTAAGATCTAATAAAACCCAGCAACCGATAGTCTAACTACCTACATAAAACATTCTTTGATCTACGTAATCAGAATAATTGAATCACAAAAGTTTTAAGTAACGAAGACATTTAGTGGGAAGCCTAACATGGTTTGGCCTAACGAATCTATAATAACCAGACTTTTCTGCCTATCTACCAACATACATACATTGTGCGTGTTTGGCAGCCGCCGCAACGAGTGACTCCCTGAAGAAGGACCACTGACCAGCCCGAAACATGTCGAGTCAAATTCCGTTCAAGACGCGAGTGATCCGTTTATTTTCACTACATACATACATACCTACCTACATACTTATATATCCACCCACCTACCTACCCGTCTACCTACCCATCTACCTACCCATCTACCTACCTAAACCATGCATCTGATTATTTCCCTCCATTATTAATTACAAAACTATTTACTATACAATAAACCATTTTGCTACGTATTATATTTCTGTAAAGACGCCGTGGCGGTCTAATGATTCGACCGATTCTCCCAAGCATAGGCCTATGGGTGCAAATCCGGACTTGCACTCGGAATCGTTCGAACGTCACGCGCATATTACCCTTTAATCTACCCCGAGCCAACGGCAAACATCGTGAAAAAACCCGCACACACCCGCGAAGATACCCAACGACGCGCGTCAAGCTTCCTACCCGCACCCAGGCCGCACAAAAACTATGGCCCATCCTCACTCTCTCGGTAAAGAGGCCCGCGAGCCGCAACGGAACGAATACAGGCTGCGACGATAATGATGATTATTCGCGTCCTACCACCCACATTAATTGTAACCGAACTAACACTACCTACCTTAGTAGACAAATACTCGTCACGACAAAAAAGGTATTTTTTCCTTTGAATATACGCCTCCCTATCTGTACAACTTTGTATTTGACTAAACTATACATACACAACGACAAAATAAAGTAGGTATTATAATTTTGAATGTACGCCTCCCGAACTGTACAACCTTTTTTATTTGTATTGTATACATACACACCCCGAATATTTCCAATACATTAAAATCTCGAAGTCACGGTATCTGTTATCTCTTTCTCGAAACAACCAATTCTTAAAAAATTCCCTCTAAGTAAATTTATCAGACCCGTGTACAGGCCACTGGTTACCCTTCATACCCTACAAATCACAGATTTATAAAACTACTAATCTAATCATTTCCCAAGTCCCTCTACTTAATTCAAAAGTACGTCTAGCACACCGGCGATTAAAACTACTTAAACAACAAAATGAAAAATTACCTACAGAAAAACTATCCATTCTGTAGATTTATACTTCTTAATTATTAAGAGTTGTTAGTGCCAACATAAATCCCTAAATCGTGTCACTTGACCACCCAAGTATTTTTTATTAACGAACGTAGACAAATTGAGACTGTCGCAATAGAAAAACTATACCTTCTAGGCTAAAAAAGATCACTATGACGCGTTATACTATTATAAGCTAAGTAAAGTAATTTTAAATTAATTAAAAGCTAAAAAAGAACATATATATTTTTTTTTAAGTGGGTCAATCTAAGTATTTTTTATTTAGGAAGGTAAGCGTAAGCATGATTGAAATCAATGGATCAGCTAGACTATGAAGAATACCTTTTACGCTAAAAGGTTAGTATAACTGGAGTTTTATACGCATAAATCAAGCTAACCGACTTCAATATCATAGAAAACGAATAACCTATTATAATTGGAATTAAATCTCAACAAACACAATATTCGTATTAATAGTGAAAAAACGCTCAAATTTCACAATCGTACTCTGTTGTATGGACGCCAACCCTTTGCCTCACCTTTTCGTCTAAAGAATATTAAAAACCAAGCACCGTCACTATTGACTGGTTGGTTGGTTGCGCTGATCGTCAATTATCGTTCGACCGACATAGATTTTATTATTTCAAGTCAGTTTTAATATTAATAAGTCGTTTAGTCAACTTTAAGCTTAAAATGGTCGCCTACCTAACGGCTAAGGTACCCACATCAAAAGTGATAACTATCCAAAAGGTACAGTGTGTGAACGAAAGTAGTTGTACAACAAGTGGAAGAACCAAGTGCTACGTAATTAATCAAACAACCATGTTTAAACGAACTCGCAATAAACGAACTACCCAAGTGTGAACAAAGGCGGATTACGCGAATAGAAGGTGGAAACAGTGACTGAGCGTAATTATTAATGGCATAACCTACAAGTGGACAAAAGAAGTGTAATAACCAAAGTGTTTCAAGTTCTAGTTTAAAGCAAACATGTAAAAAAAATGATTAAAACCCTATATTTTATTAATGTCCTTTTTTAATTTATCTACGTACCTATCTAATTACCGCAACCGATACTAAGTTATGACTAAACCAATCTTTATTTTCACTTATCCGTTTCACCGCAACACTGTGGCCCAAAAATTGTGCTATAAAGGACAATTGTTGGACCAAAACCTGCCTATCTATATACCAAGACAAATTCTAGAAAAAGTTCATAAATTATATCTTATGGTGGAACGTTATAACTACAGTTGAGCTAACTATGAACTAACAAGTTATGAACCTATTTATCACTATACAAGTTAAACAGATCTATCTTGAAAATAATGATTAAGCTATGCTCGAATCCTGGACACGGCTACTCACTGTAACGGAACCTCCCCCCCCCCCTGTTTAAAAATCCCCCGCTACCTAAAGCTAATTATATCCTACATCTATTGACGGCTGAAAACTGAATTAAATTGCAGAAATATTGATCTAAATTACCTATCTATCTTATTAAAACTATGTATCTAACTCTGAACCAAATAAATAAAGAATTTATATACTGAAATCTATACAGCGTAGAAACATAAGATTATTTCTATTGGACGTGATACGTGATATGGCCATGTGATCGTCTAGTACCTAAGAGAACCCTTCGTTGTGTCCGTGCCTAAGTAACCCTGGAACTTTTAGTGAAGAATAAAGATTGGACTACCTATAAATATTTATTATATAGCGGCTAGTAACTTTATGCTAATTTTATTTAGAGGAAATGGTTGGTATTGAATTGCATAAGAGAAAACAGTTATAGTTTTATCTATGTATTAGAGTGGGTAAGTAAGTCTTAAGATAGATTATAGCCTAGAAGAGTAAATCAGAAGTGTTTGGAGTAGATATTAGACAGAAATATGGTATTCTAACTTAATAATATTCTATCTATAATGGTAATGAAGATATATGGTTGCCCATATTTTGATTCAGGTTATAGGTAACTTAAGTAGTATTGGAGAAGAGGTAAAGATAGTTAAAAGGAAGAGGTAATTTCAGATTTATAAAGTCATTGGTCAATAGTCTGTGTCATGTACTTGTAGGCAAGGCATTTTATATTGCGGCTATGTTTGAGAGCCCACTCCCCGCTCTCAAAGGTGGTCTTCGACTCCAAACTGGGACTCAAACCTCCCCCGCATGTACTCTGATGGAGCATACTACCTTTTCCTTGCAGGTAATTAGAATATAACATTATAACATTGTATAATAGAAGAGGGCAATCAAAGGGAATGTCAGTTATAGCCAGAGGCTGTCCCTGGGTCAATCCTGTGATCATAATACTCCTGCATTAGTAAACCAACTTCAGTGGTAATTGTAAACTTCTCTGGTTTATCATAATGACTAATGAGTAGCTACCGGGTCCCTTGGTACCGGTAAGCCACTAACTTGCTTCAGCCTTAGTTTTAGTCAGAGTGACTTCCATTGTCAGTTTATAAAATAAGCATTTGGTATAACTTTTACCATCAAATTTAGTTGATATAACTAGCCACTACAGGACCAAATAACCCAAGGTTGCTTTACCAGGGACGACCACCGACTTCAAAGGAGATTCTACTTTTCAACAATTAAATGTTCATAGTGAGTTTGTTGAGTTTTATTTTGACTCACTAAATCGCAGCTACTAGGGTTTACTAGATAGGACATATGGATGAAAGGGAAACCCTGAAATCTTTCATCCGTCGGAAAGTCTAGAGCGTCATAGTCAAAGTCAGTCAATGCCTCAGGCATTAGTAGTTATGTCATCAAATGTAGCCCTTTCCCACAACACAAAATAGCACAATGAAGAACTGCCATGTTTAGGTAGTAATATTAAATAAGTCAGGCGGCATAGCAATGCCCCCCAACATCAATTAGCATGATGAAGAACAGCAGATAATAATTGGTTAATGGTAATAATATTAAGTAAGTCAGATGGCGTATCTCAGCCCTCCAACCCATTATAATATAATGCAGAACAGAAGATAGTTAATGGTAATATTATTAAGAGAGTCAGATGGCATATCACAGCCCTCCAACATATTATGGTTTAATGAAGAACAGAAGGTAGTTAATGGTAATAATACCTATCCCTGATAAACCTATCCTAGCAGCTAAACTATCCATCTATTCTACACGAAATTGGCAAGCTAGGAATCCGGATTCCACATTTACAACTACCGCGGGGCCCCTCTCCAACTGATAAGAGAGGGCCTATCCTAAACTAATGCCTACGTTGAGCGGGTTGACTCGAGACCTACTTCCTATACCCGTGTGCTTCTGGCATCCATCTGAGGGGATTGGGATAGATGAATACCAGAGTGTAATATATATATAAATAGATAAGCGGACTAGGTAGATGATGAGGTTGAAACACCGGTTATGGCGCTCCAAACCCTTCAACACCCAGGGAGAACTTGGGTCCGACTCTTGAGTTATAATACAGACCCCCACCCTTCTCCAAGGAGTGGTACCCTAGCCTTAAACGCCTCCGAGATGGGCTAAACTGTCAGTTGGCACCGTTAGGTGACCCATTTATCCCTTCTCAGAGGTCAGCTCTTACTTAGCTGAAGTCTAGATCAGTTCTCCAATATACTAATATAACACTCCCACACAGCAATCCCCCCCAGATCCCGCTAAACTCCAACTTAGCTACCAAATATCCATGTAATCTCCCAACAGTGAGTATACTATAACCATGTTTGGCGATAGATACCCAGAGCCAGGCAATCACACAGAAAAACCCCCCATTTAATTAACACAAGAAATAAATCAACACATAATAAAAGTAAAACACAGCAAAGCCACAATAAAAAAATGAGAAAGTAATAACCCAAGGAGAACCTTACCAGACCCGTAGTCAAAATGCGAAAAAGTCCCTTCTACTCTGCGCAGTCCCTTTTATACCCTTGCCTCGACGATACCCACCGAAACACACTTTATCACAGTATAATAATAATCAGTAGGGTGTCTCGGCAGCGACCTTAATTCTACCCACCTACGCGACCTCGGCACACAACCTCGCGATAGAGCGCCACTCTTCAGTTATGTTTTGATAATGTCACATAATTATCATCATCATAATTTTTAACACTTAATTAAGATTAGAAGTTGAGATTTGTAATAACGATATGATATATATATATATATATATATATAAATGTTCCACTGAATCTATTGCACGCGCATAACTTTCGATCGACTGCACCAAGTTCGATTATCTCCACAAACCGTATTGTACTTTTGAACGGTTTTATTCAGTTTCATAGCTACGTATATTTGCCACCTACGAATTAGCTACGGAGAAGTATTTGCACCTCTTTGGCTGGGATGCGCGAGGTTTCATTGTTAAAAATTCACATTCTGCTAAATAACTTCATTAGATATGTTTTTACATGTCTCGATTCAAATTAAGGCCGACATTGAAACGAGCCACAATACCAATAAAAAGGTTACACTACCAATCTGTAGCATATCAATTACCTCCGTACGTAATAAATGTGCGGTCCCGTGCTGATCGAACGTACTATGCTAGCCGAGCTATGCTAAGATTTCGTGGCTCATAGGTACTTTCCGCGTTCCGGCCGTTTGTATGAAAATACTCTACTGATCATTCACTACACTGTGCCCTAGATCCATCGGCATGAAAACAACTTGAGAACCCCGTATCTCACGCGCAGTCTACCCGCTAGTCAGTATTGTTGGCACAGAATTCATTTCTAAATCCCCAGGGTCTTTATGTCGTTCGCATAAAGTGCTGTATTGCTTAACCCGACTCGCAGGTAAGTTGGTCAACCCGTGCATCGTGTTCTTATTTGAACATTTTAGCAATTAAAATATTTTAACATCATCATCATCATCTCAGCCGAGACCCACCCAATACTGAACATAGGCAAAAACTGAGTTCGTTTACATGAAACTGGCTGTACCAGCATGTAAAAAAAGGACTGTTGAATTCAGATCCGATTAATACATATAGGTGAATTTAAATAACCCAACGAATCCTAAGGTAATAGCTTGGGTCCTTACCAAGGTACATAAGAATACCAATTAAATATCCCAACGAATTATAAGGTAATAGCTTCGGTCCTTACCAAGGTACATATGAATACATTTACATATAATTAATGTTTTTCCCTCTTAGACCATTTTACGGGCCTGAAAATATTATATAAACATATTTGTGAATGAGACGGTTTTCAGAATCTGAACCGTCACAACATGGTTTTTTTAGTCTACCAGCGCTTTTATAAAGACTATTAGATGTTCCCAAATAGAATGTGCCGCAAGAAATTGAGCAATTTTCTAAAAAAAAACAAATCATACCTACCTTGTATACACACACACCTTTGGCACACCTATGTACATTCACTCAGACAGAGGAACGTCTTTTATGTCTCAAGAAATTACTCAATATCTTGTCTCACTCGGAATAGCTTGCAGCCGCACTACACCGTACAACCCACAAGGCAATGGACAAGTTGAGCGCCTAAATTTTAGCCTGTGGAGAACCATTCAGTTGAGCCTGAAGTCCAAGGGCTTAGAGATAGCCGACTGGGAACGGGTCCTGTCTTTGAGCCTGCATTCAATACGGTCACTATTGTGCACAGCTACAAACGCTACTCCCCATGAAAGAATGTTTAGCCACCCTCGCAGAAGTCCAAATGGAGTTTCGTTGCCTGCTTGGCTTACAGCCCCTGGACCCATTTTAATAAAAAGAAACGTGCGTCATTCAAAATACGAACCAATCGTGGATGAAGGGTACCTGCTCCAAAGTAACCCTAATTATTCCCATATTAGGTATCCTGATGGAAGAGAAGGCACTATTTCCAATAGATATTTGGCACCAGTGCCCTCTGATGACGAATATTTTTCTGTATCCTCCGAGGACAATGACGTTGCGCCCGAGGATGTGATTGAAGAATCATCTGTGCCTGCTAATGACACTGAGCCTGAGACAATAGCAGCTCCAGAACCGGGACCGTCAGGTGCAACGCGAACGCAACCCGTTATTCGGCGCTCTACGCGAGTAAGGCGGGCACATACTTGGAGGACTACCACCACTACCAAACATCTCAGGAGGGGTGAATGACGTGTATTTCAACCTTTATGTTCCATCCATAGAGTGACTGTGAAATATGTTTGTCATATTATTGTCATTTTCAGCTAAATAAAGCCAATTTACTACATTGGTATTCTCTTATTCACGTATCAAATACGTATCACGTTGCGGGCGCGGTTAGACGAGTGCTATCAAGTGCTATGTAATGGATTTTTATACAGAATTGCAGGCCTAAGCCGGGAAAGCGATCGTCTATTGTTTCATGTGACACGGCATCATGAGTCTTGACGTTTATGGGTAGTTCTACTAGCGTTTCAACCGCTATCACTCTCCTGTCGCATATATTAAGTAAATGAGCGACACCTAGCGGAAGGTTTTTATATAACGATACAGCGTGCTTGTGGTATAATTTCAATTTGTTGAAATTTCACTCTAGCTGTAGCTTATTTCTTACCTATATGCGACAGGAGAGTGATAGCGGTTGAAACGCTAGTAGAACTACCCATATAGGTAAATGGCATCATGGCATTCAGCCCTAAAAAAAACATAAGCAATAGTTGCTTTCTTTGTATTTTTATTTTCTTGAAGTTTTTTATTTATTTCATTGCATGTTTGAGAAAAGCACTATATAAGTATATATATACAAGCCTCGGCCGGAACAGGGGTTGCCGGCCTCGTGTATGAATGGATCTTAACATAATCTAGCCGACCAAGGAACCTCCATTATACAGATAAAGAGAAAGCCCTGTGACGCATTATACGCAATAAATATTGGACGGACGGACAAATGGACACCTTTAGTAGTGATTAGGCGCTCAGAGAGTTACGTTAAGCTGAGGTAACAAAACGGAAGCTACTGTGGGCGGGGGGCGGGGGATGTAGGGTTCTTTAATGGTGTACCCAGAATAGTCAGTTAACTTTAGATAATACATCTAACGTTTCTACATAACTACTCGTTAATAGTATGTGACGTGTTTGAGTCAAAAATATTTTGTTCACAATATTACCATACATAACTACCTATACTATTCAGAAAAACTCGCGGCAGATGGTGCCATAAATCATAAATCACTAGGGACGCGCACGCTCGAGTTTACTGAACTGTCGATTAAATGTAATATGCGTGAATCGCTAATATGTACAAATCACCATATCAAAAAGTTGATCATAACTAATGATAATTACCCCCTGTTTCACCATCCATTGATCAAATTTATTTGACGGATAAATGTGATGCCGTCTCTGTTTGTTTTGTTTGAATAGACTGAGACGGCATCACATTTATCCGTCAGTTAAAATTAATCAATGGGTGGTGAAACAGCCCCTTAAACAATTATATTAGTCACATTTTAAATACCCCACTTAAAACTCATGATTTTTGTTTTTCTTCGCAGCAAACCCTGAAGATGGCGCAAGCGACTTCTGCATCCCTTTCCTCCCGGGCCGACTACAACGCCCTGGCTGATCGGGTCACCGACACCCTGAACCTGGAGATCATTGAACCCGTGCTGCGAGTATACAGAGCGTACAAGCACTCCGTGAAAGCTCCTCATTGCCAAGAGCACCTCATGTGCCTTGTGAACAAGCGACATGATAAGGATCAGAAAGGTAAGCAACCGTCACGATAAACTACAGACGTAGTTTTAGAATATGCGCGCACGAGCAACTTTGTCGCCGCGACTATTTTATCAAGTCTATGGGTTAGTATGGAAGTGCGCACACGTAGCGCCGCGACTCCCAGGATACAAATACACAGACTTCATAAAATAGTCGCGGAGACAAAGTTGCTCGTGCGGTTATTTTATACGTCATATTTGTGGCCCACACGAAACGGTTGAGTATGGCTGCTCAAAGAATCGCCAGACTCATGCGGCAGTGGGCAGGGGACATCGCTCGTAAAACTGATGGGCGTCCACGAATCGGAAGACGCAGTGTAGGTAGGCCTCCAACAAAATGGTGCGATGACTCGGATAAGGTTGCGGGAATAAATAAAATAAATAAATAAATATCACGGGACAATTCACACCAATTGACCTAGTCCCAAACTAAGCAAAGCTTGTACTATGGGTACTAGACAACGGATAAACACACTTATATAGATAGATAGATACATACTTAAATACATATTAAACACCCAAGACTCGAGCACAAACATTCGCACAAATGTCTGCCCCGACCGGGAATCGAACCCGGGACCTCAAGCTTCGTAGTCAGGTAAAACAACTAGGCTAACCGGTCGTCAATGAATGAATGCGTTGGATACGGATGGCGCAGGACCGGGTTATTTAAAGCTGAGCCCGCATTCCACGCTGTCGACAGAGGAGCCCCAGAGTGGCCAGTGGGCGTCGCAGTATCTCTTCATGCTCCCGTGGCGTTCACAATGGCAACGATTAGATCCGTGCGGTTTTTAGTGTACGTGGGCATTTTCAGAAATAAGTGTACCCTACCCTGTACTTTTTTTTAAAACCTAACAAATTTTGAGTTATTTCTACTCAGAATCACAAGCACTATCGATTTAAGCAATAAAAAAAGTGTCCCTCTTTTAATTGTCAGTTTTGTGACGCAGTTAACCATACATGTTGTATGGACCGTCACAAAACTGACTAATAAATTTTGTATGGAAAATTAAGGATAATTAAGGCGAAACGGGTACATTTTTTCTGAAAATCTCCGTGTAGGCCCCTCGTGGGAGAGTCCCACATACCCTCTCTTTCCCCGAATAGAGACAAATGCATAAGGCGCGTTTTCCGCACCATAAAAAAAGGGTTCGTTTTATTTGGCGAACTTGAGGAAAGCCTATGTAGCAATCGTCTTTCGGCTGAAATGATGGCTGCGTAGCATCAAATACTTCACAATTTTTATGATCTTGCTCAAGAGTAGGTATTTGTACGTTCCAGGTCTGCCAGGCTTCAAAGCTGGACTCACCAAGATCAGCAGTCTGGCCGCGTCGGCTGCTCTGAGCTTCCAGAATGGCAAAGGATTCTGGGACCTGTACAATGCCATACAAAGCGACGCTAACTGCGAGGTAAGTTGCTCTTTTGGGAAACGCTAGTACCTACAACATGCTGACTTGGGACCATTTCGTGACAATATAAGTATCTGTTTCCGATTCCTCTTTTTGTATTTGTTTTTTTTTTACTTTGTCACGAATAAATGTTTTTCTTTCTTTCTTTCTTTTACCTCTAGACTTCGTTTTTTTTAGGGTTCCGTACCCAATTACTGAGGCTCCGCTGTCCGTCCGTCCGTCTGTCACCAGGCTATATCTCGGGAACCGTGATAGCTAGAAAGTTGAAATTTTCACAGATGATGTATTTCGGTTGCCGCTATAACAACAAATACTAAAAAATGGAATAAAATAAATATTTAAGGGGGCTCCCATACAACAGACGTGATATTTTTGCTCGTTTTTGCTCGATATTGATAACGGCAACAGGTAGACGCTTGAAATATTCACAGAATATTTAATTATATATGAACTTTAAAAATAAATCATTCAATTAAAATAAAATAAAAATTTAAGGGGGGCTCCCATACAACAATCGTGATTTTTATAGATAATTGTACGGAACCCCTCGTGCGCGAGTCCGACTCGCACTTGGCCGGTTTTTTAGCATTAGAAATTGGGTAAACAATCTTGACGAGTCTTTTTATCAAAAACGCTTTTAAAAAAATGGTAACTATTACCATTAAGAACTTATGAAACTAAAAGAGTGTAAATGACTATATTTCCTTGGGAGCCGTCCATAAATTACGTCACACATTTAGGGGGAGGGGGAGTCAAGCGATCTGTGACACTAGAACAAAATAATGGCGATTTTCATAGTAATAAGTGTGACCAGGGGGGGATCCAAATTGATCGAAATTGGTGTAACGTAATTTATGGATGTCCCTGCTAATTCTTACATATTTGTTGACTTATTTTTCAAAAGTGTTTTTCAATAAAAAGATATCAAAATCGCTTACCTCCTTTCTGATGCTAAAAAAAACGAAGTAACTATAGATCTTTGACATTTCCTACGGCAGTGGCTGCGCAGGACCTTATCATCATGTGGGCAAGATATATGATACCTAGCGCACCACAAATTATATGACGGATTTTTATGAAAGCAAAAAAAAGTAAATAAGCCGTGGTAGACTAGTGGTTTGACCTATGGCCTTTTGCCGAGGGTCGTGAGTTGAAATCTGGCTCGCGTGCACCTCTGAGTTTTACTGAATTTGCGTTTGAAATTAGGTAGGTACATTTGAAATTTGCCATGAGATTTATGGCGAAGGAAAACATCACGAGGAAGTCGGCATGACTGCGAGGAAATTCAATGTTGTGTGTGAAGTTCCCAATCCGCACTGAGCTCGCATGGGAATTACGGCCCAAATTCTCTCTTTCTGAGGCCTTTGCCCTGCATTGGGATATAGGCTGAAACGATGATACGATCAAATTTATAAATTTTTGAGCCGCGATGCCCCTCTCAAGCTGCGTACGGACTGCGCGCACTCGGGTACGCGTACCCGGGCTTGCGTGTCCTGGAACGCCATGTCCGTACGCCATGTACGCGTACACTGTACACGTACACGTACTGTACACATACACGTATACTGTACATGTACATGGCGTACGGACATGGCGTTCCAGGACACGCAAGCCCGGGTACGCGTACCCGAGTGCGCGCAGTCCGTACGCAGCTTCAGACCACCTCAGACCACGAAGACGTACCTAGACCCACGTCGCCTACGCCTAACACCGCCTCTGGCCTACGGTCGTCTTTCATTCATTAGAGCTATATCCTAATTTATGACTTTATGAGTACCTACTAGTGTTGCCAGTCCTCTTTCTTTAATCACCGCTCTTTTTTCGTAACCAAGGTCAATTTACAATTTTCATTGAGAGAATAAGTCTAAAAAGAACCTACTTTGACGTATTTTCTCAATGAAACAGTAGGTAGTATCCCGTATCGTCTCGGCGTGAATTGGCCCTTAACCCTTCGTATGCGGGAAGTGAAAAAAAAATCGTGCATTCAAGTCTCAACTGTTTCATATAAACCAATTACGCAGATAAAAAAATACAAAAATAATGCCTTCAATTGGGCACGGATCGGAGTCAAGCATACGAGGGGTTAAGCTTCCCCGACTCTATTTCAATGTGTGACGGGTTGTCTACGCGACACAGAGGTACCTAAGTACTTAAGATATCATTTATGTAGTATATTTTCGTGCGCTTGTGCGACGCCGTTTTTCGATGAAAATGCTCTTAAATAATTGCTCCACTCATATCTAAACAGAGAACATTTCCATTAGACCATGTTTAACATTCATTAAGCCAAACACACAAAGTCGAGTGCTTTTTCCGCATCAAATGAGACATACGAAGCCCGTGTCTGTGTTGGTCTTAAGTTGCTAATGCCAAATGTTTATTAGCACTGCTGAAGTCTTTTTGCCTAAAAATAACCCTATTTCTGTAGCACTAAAGTCGGTTTTTGCTATATACGAAGATAAGTTTGGACGGGGAGGTAGCGTTGCAATTGGCAAAGTCATTTCTTTCCGGCTTTTTTTTTGGCGTTTTCACTTTATTACATTAAGGGGCTGTTCACCACCCATTGATTAATTTTAACTGACGGATAAATATGATGTCGTTTATCCGTCAAATAAATTTGATCAATGGATGGTGAAACATGGGGTAAATGTCTTAAAATAACTAAGTGTTGTACAGGTTTCCTCACTTTTTCCTTCACCGTAAAGCACATTGTAAATCTTAAAAGTAATTTGGTACATAAATTTCTAAAAACTCAGAGGAGCAAACCCGGGCTTACACTACACAACCCCACGGCTCTGCTTGAGAGGCCATAGATCAAACCACTAGGCTGCTACGTCTATGATACTTAAATTACGATCCTTCCTTTAGGCCAGCGATATCTAAAAGGTGGTCCGCGGAACCCTGAGTTTCCATGGAAGGCTCACAGGGTTTCCGCGGTCTGTACGAGAGTTAAATAAAACATTCGTGGAATAGACTCTTAACAGCGCCGCACCGTAGCTATTTCCCATTTAGGTATAATTTGTTCTTTCTTCGAATCTTATCAATATACAGGGTAATTTTTTAATAAGTGCACAAATTTTAATATAACATGTGATAAGTACAATATCGTTAAAATAACAAATTTCAGTATTTTTCGTTATAATTTTTATCACTTATTTTTTTTTTCATAGTAACTCGACCAATTTATTGGATGAATTACTATGAACAACCCAAATATCAAAATATAAAAAAAAATCTTGAAGCAAAAGTCTTGAAGCCATAATCTCCAAAAAAAAAAACACTTTAGCAATCAAAATAGCCAGCCAGGTTTCCGCCATAACAAGCATGATCAATTAGGTAGGGTTCCATGGCCCAATACAATTGGTAACCTCTGCTCTAGGCTTTATCGTAGCCTGGTAAAAACATTACAGAAAGCTAACGCTGTCTCCCGTGCTAGGTATTACGAAAGTTACACAAAGATATTGTTTTCGACGTTTCTGAGATCAAGACACGTTTGTTTATTTAATAGAGCGGAAGCGAATCATAATTGGATGTACAGTCAGCAACACATAGCGATTCCAAAGACAACTACACGTGCTCTTATGGTCCAGCGAATAACGGTGCGATCGTTTGAGGCCCTTCGACTGCTCTGATAATTTTGCTGACTGTACATGAACGCGTGTATGTCAGTTACAACAGTGGCGGATTTACCAGCAGGCTGAGTAGGCTTGAGCCTAGGGCGGCGGATTTTAGGGGCGGCAAATTTGTCCCAAAAAAAGAAAAAGCAAGTCTGTTGGAAAAAATGTATTCTATAATGGTTTAGAAACTGAACTAGTTCAGGAATGCGTACACTTTCATGGCCACCTTTCTTCTGAAAGAATTTTGATAAAACCAGATTCTGGATCATTGAGAAGTCTATCATCGCTTCTGCAAATTCAGAATTTGGAGAACATTTATCCAAACTTGGATATAGCAGTTCGCATGGCCCTGTGTACACCAGCGACAAATTGTTTGGGTGAGAGAAGCTTTTCTTGCTTAAAGCGGGTGAAAAACTATCTACGATCTACATTATGTCAAGAAAAGCTAAATGCCTTAGCTCTTTTGTGCATAGAGTCAGAACTAATGAACAACATTTCATACGACGATATAATTGACGATTTTGCGGAAATAAAATCGCGCAAAAAGGGCATGTAAAACTTTTATAACTTAATTGATTTTATTGTGATCATCAAGCAGATTGTTAACAGATAAAGATAATTTAATAGGAATATTGTTCGTATTGTTTTTAAACTATAAGTCCAATAAAAAATACATATTTAACAACATTTACCGAATGTAAATTATTTTGTAATCTGTGTTCATTCATATTGTGTAAGTGGTTTTTAGGCAAACTTTAGTCCATCTTATAAGCAATACATGATTGAGCTTTTCTTAGCTCAGAAATAAAATTACTTTTTGTGTAATCTACACTAAGTCGTGGGTTGTAAAAATATCCCCTAGATATATAATATGATCCCTAATTTATTTATTTATTTATGGAGAACCAACAGCTTATATATACATCTTAGACATTACAGTAAATACAGCAAGCCAATTACAGGTTCCCGCCGACAATAGGCTACTTTCCTAACTAGTCAGTCTTTTAGATTATCAAAAAATATTGGACACGTATTTTTATTTTGTCAATTAAACAAAAAATTACGAAGATATGGCGCGTTGAAGTTTCGCGTGACGTCACTTGTTCCTACAGTTTGTATGAGCGTTTTAGGAACAAGTGACGTCACGCCTCGTCACGCGGAACTTCAACGCGCCATATCTTCGTCATTTTTTGTTTAATTGTCAAAAGAAAAATTACGTGTCTAATATTTTTTGATAATGTAAAATACGGACTAATAAGAATTATTCTTTTTTTACCTAGGAAACATCCCTATTACAGTCATAGTTACCAAAAACGGAAAAAATCTGATAAAATGAAGACAATAATAGTACACAAGTCATGTTATTCCATGCAAGTTGCAATTTCATTGACAAAAAAATTAATATGATTAATTGATTATGACTACACGGAGAAAAGTATTATACTAAAAATGATTATCTTTTTTAAAAACAGTCATATTCAGTTTCTAATGCTGAATCAGCGACCCGCGCTCCCGTTTTGTTTTGGGCTTAAATCCGGACCTGACAGAACCTTGTCATTCTTGTGATAAGCATTGATATACTCTACAATAAAGAAAAATAAAAAGAATGTTTTACTTTGTTAAGGTTTTATCATGCTCAGGAATTAAATTGGTTGACTGCATAACTGCGAGATGCTGCATCCGAAAACAAGCCTTTTTGGGTCTGGTTTGTGCAATAAAAATTCTGACGCCAAGTCACTGCTGTACGGTCGGCCAAGAAAGCGGTCTACCAGAGGCCCTACCACGAAGTGCATAATTCGAACTTCGTTTCATGCTGTTCCGCTCACGCTAATGGTATTTATTACGAGAGTGAGAGAGACCGCACGATCCGAACTTCGAACTTCGAATTTCGTAGTAACCCCCCAGTTTTGAAAAAAGTTTCTGTGAGATATATCGCTAAGGTTGACTTTTTAACTGAGTGAAGTCATTAGCCACTATACATCATATTATTGCAAGGGAAAATCGACCTTGTTGTATCATGACGTGCAAGCAAACTTCAACCGTAGGGTGCATGGTAGTGGTAGACCATATTTTTGGCCAACTGTACCTACCTACTGATATTTTTTAGTAGTAACTTGGCTTTCTAACTTGGTTTTTTTTTTCAGGCCAAGTACCCGGCAGACTGCGCGTCATTCCACGAACACGAATTGAAAGTTACTACGGAAGTGTATCACAGTGAACTATAAAATATTCCGGCAATACTAAGTTAACACGTTCACAGTCCTGTATCATATGTGGAACAACGAAATATTTCTACATATTCAATGGTTATTTGAGCGCTTGAATTAAGAAAATCGTAGGTATTGACAGGATATTTTAAATTTTAAACTTTTTAATCAATTTTAGTTCAGTTTTTTATGTTGATATTCTTGATCCAAGTGCACGAATATGGTAATTGGTGTGACAACATAATATTATTGTAGAAATATTTTGTAAAGCGACTGTGAATCAATTGCATCCGAATTAATAAAATTGATGATTGTCTGAACGAAAGACGAAACATATGTACGTAATGTGAGATTCCTTTAGATTTTTAATCTGATATGAATGCAGGTAAATGAAGATAGAATTTAATATTTAACTGTTATTTTTTATTCAATATTTTTTGATCAAAATATTTATTCTTAGTCTGATCCATTTATGCATAGAATACCTAAACAGACATTATTTTATTAGTCTGCAATAATTTGATTTAAATATCTGTGTCTTATTTTTACTGTATACTGTGACCTTGCATATTTTTTAGTTTTTAATAGGTCAAAGGCCGGTCGCCAAACAGCAAGATTCATACTTAATAATAATATATCACCACGTCGTATCTGTCACATGCGCACAATTTTTTTTATATCTTAGTTGCGCACTTTGTAGTCAATCAATTTGTTTCTTGGGCCACCATAGCACTTATCATAGTAAATAATTTTATTTGTCTGTGACAACGCTTATCGAATGAAATAAATTATATGATGACAAGGTTCTATCGTGGCCTATGAATCAAATTTTCCGACTGTACGTAGGCTGGAAATATCTTTGTAAGGATGCGACAGAGAAGTAATTTATTGCTACTATACCTCCGAATGTATGTCTGCCTGGCGACTGCCCTTGAGTAGATTTATTTAGTTAATTCATAGATAGTATAATATTTTGCTGGACATTGGTGCTAAGATGTGCAAGATAAAATAATATCAATTCTTTATTTCTTCCATGCACTTGGTTTCATCCTTCCATAGCTACGATTAGGTACGTTGAGAATTTTTGTGTCGTAAAAACACATTTTTCCTAAATAATAGTTATTAAGAAAAAAATTTAACAATTATTATTATTATACATACCGGTTGTGAAAGTGTGTAAATATGTATCAGTGTTTTCCGTCCCGTGTTAAGCCCATAAATTATGGAATAAATAAAAGAATACTGAAAGGTTATTTTATTAAAAACTCCATTGGAAGTAGTATTAACTAACATCTAAGTTAACGGCAAACAACTTTGCAGGACATAAACGTATATTCTAGCAACACAGTCTTTACTAGTTCAGATTACCATTTTTCATAACACTTGCACGTAAACAGTGTCATAACATAGAAGCCGTTATATTTTTTTATGATTTGTAGCACCACAAGTATTTCTTTTCACAGGTTAGATTCAAGTTCAAGCAAGTATCTTACTTAGGCAGGACAAGAAAATTTTTGCAAAAAATCTAACCATATTTTTCAAAAAAAACAACAACTAATAATTGTAAAATACATTTTTAAACATTTTACTACAGTTTTGCATTACCTACACATTGCATTCACGGCCTACTAAATTACGAAGCTTGACTCTAATAGATCCTTGTTCATAATTCCTTATAATCCCAAAGACACAATGTACTATCGCAAATCACAAAACGTCAAGAATTATATCAATTAACGTGCATTGTCCAAATATTCATCTTCGTCACGACTGGAATTATGTCCTGGGTCTTAGAAAGCTACAAAAAATTCGATGTTCGGTGTACCGGTGTATTTCGACAAATCCAATGTACCACATATGGTACACAATTAATTTTCTATTAGCACATTACAATTTGGTAGTAGATACATGATGTGATATGGCACTTTCCAAAAGGTACGGTTAAATGACAAACTTTGTAACATGGACCTATTATTGAACAGCTCGTCTGCTTTCCTGATAGCCCAGTTAAATCAAAATCTCGGTAATTGTGAATTCAAAAATTATTTTATTGACGTTGGGCGCGTGCGAAGTGTTTCTGAGGCCGAATGCTTTGTATTCGGCACACTGAGGCCGTATTGTCTAACGCGCGTACGCTTGCAGTCGCTTACACCATCTCTTTCTGTCACCATCTTATACCGTTTGACAGAAAGAAATTGTGAATGCAATAGCAAGCGTTAGCGTGTTAGAAAAACGGCCTGTGGTCTGTCTTAAGGCGTGGAGAACAGATGTGTTTTAATACTACTATTATATTAGTATGTAATACTACATGATTTTAATATAAAACTAGCACATAAAAGCAATATTCAAATGACTGTCTGTTCAAACAGAAAGTAAATAAAATTAAAAACTACATCTATTCAATGAGATCTTTTCATATTAATTAATAAACAGTTTCTAAAATTATGACTACAATTTCTCATTTTGTACTCAGATATTTCACATTCATTTTGCAATTTGGTCAATTTTATGCGGTAATTTATTTCATATTCATATTTAATGCACTACAAAATACTAAACCAAACAAAATATTGCTACTTGGACGGATTGTAGAATATTTATAACATGCAATAACTTATTTTATTAGAGACATTAAAAAATATAACTACATTTATAACGCGAATAAATTTCTAATTAGTTAGGCACGTACGCATCTCGGTATTCTCGGTGCTTCAATTGGGGGTAAAAAAGACAAAGCTATTTAGAGGAGCGAGATGAGACTACACAGTTCCCACTCAAACTGATGTTGTATTTCGTGACATTAGGAAACATTAGATCTAGGTAAGTTTAGGTGTTTTCAATTAAGTGTAACCCTAGTTATTTTTTTTAATTAGGAATTTTTGAGTTTTTCTTACTCAGAATCAAGTCCCTATTTTTCCATACATTTTTTTTGTGCCAGTTTTGTGACGACTCATATAAACTGAATGAAGAAACTTCACAAATCTGACCCAAAAAAATGACACTTTTGGCTTTATGAAAACTCCTCTTTATGGGTACTCCTGAGGCCGTATTGTCTAACGCTTTTGGCGCTTGCCTTCGCTTTCACCATCTCTATCTGTCATCATCTTATACCGTTTGACAGAAAGAAATAGTGAATGCGAAGGCAAGCGTCAGAAACGTTAGACAATAAGCCTGCTGGTTTTTAATAAGAAAACTCTAAAATTACCACATTGTTTTAAAAAAAGTTAAGAGTACAATTTTTTTTAAATGCCCGTAACACGGCTTCGGATTTACAAGCCTTTTGATCGATATTTGCCCAAAATACCTTATTTTTGGTATAGAGAACTAACTTTACTTAAAAATAAAGTTAAACCATTTACTTTTATAGTTACATTACAAGGTCCAAGGACCAGCAGCTATCACCTATGACTTTGTTGAGAAACGCCGGAAGTGCATCGAAGGTTCGCCGTCAAAATTGGGTAAGTAAATTATCTATATAATAGTAGGTAAATATCTTTTACCGTATCACCACTGTCGAGTCGAAGCGGTCAGACATATTCATTCATAATCAAAAGAACCTATTCATTATAGAATTACAAATATGTTACGATATTCATAAAGTGATTCCAATTTCAAGAAAGCTATCAAGCCCTAGTTGATGCTAGTAAATATTTTAAATACAAAAGATACTTTTTAAATGTGAATTAAGGCTTGTAAGTACAATGCATATAATGACTAGGAATTAATTAAGCTAGTTTTTCGATGATTACTTCTTAACTGGAATATTCTTGCAAACCCATTCCATTCCTTCCTGTAAAAGAAATATTATAGATTAATATAAGATGTCATCTCATCCATCATTCATTATCCCAGCAGTTACTGTAATGCCAGTGAATATCTGAGACCTGAGTATAAATTAATAATTATTAGCCTGTCATTAGTGTCCTACTTTTGGACAAAGGCCTCCGCTCATGACCTGCATAACTCCCGGTCTGGCACAATGTCAGGCCAGTTCTTTGAGTACACGTCGCTGGCCGCTCTCCGGTACCCACCAAGTGACTGTGTGAGCCCACCTTTGTGGATACATCCTTGTCCAGCCTAGCCCCATTTTGGCTTAGCAGTCCTTTTTCCAAGTCGGCTATACGTGTTTTTCAGCGCAGCGTAATGTTCCGAAATCTATCTACCCTTTTCACACCTAATCTAATCTTCGGTAAACCTTAAGCTTGGACTTTTGATCATTATTAATAACTTTTTTCTGATTTTGTTTAACTACCGCATTCACTGCCAAGAACGAATATAATCGCTTTCGGGACTTATCCTTAGTGCCGCTGTCATAGTTCGGCAGTAACTTGAACGCACATGTGCGTTTGTGGCACCTGGAAAAGTCTCTAATCTGACAGCCGGCAGCGAATGCGCTCAATTGAATGTATGAACTTACTTTAACTCCAGTTCCATCAGTAGCGACGCATCCCTGAATTTGCCAAGTCCGGTCTCTTATGAGGTGCAGGCCCAGGTGAGTTGCTACCTCACTCGCCGGCAACGCTAAGCAGACGAGAAAGTGAGGAAATGTAACCAACGGCCAGTGATTTTCTTCAGTCATATACCAGCTCAAAACACTACTCAATTTCAATTTAGAACACGCACAAATTGATAGCTCTGCTTTTGTTAAGTTGGTCAAATAATCTCTGCAGTTTTCAATTTAAGTTGGTAACTATTTTTCTAATCTATGTGTGCCATATTTGGAACATTGTCAAGATGAGATATTTGTTTGTGATTTTTTATAAACAAACATGAATTTATATCCTAAGTTTCTTATTTTACTGAGGTCAATCATCATCATCCCAGCCTATATATACGTCCCACTGCAGGGCACAGGCTTCCTCTCAGAATAAGAGGGATTGGGCCTTAGTTCCCACGCGGGCCCAGTGTGGATCTCAATGCAATAATGGAGTGCTGAGCTCACGCACTGTTAGAAATTATTATGCTACATGTATGTATATTTTAAGGTTGGTATCAATGATTCTCACCTGTAGTCAAGTCTTGTTTGTTGGCGTAAACCAACAGCGGAACATTCCGGAGCTTGTCGTCCTGCAGCAACTCGGCTAGCTCTTGACTTGTCTCTTCCAAGCGCTGGTGGTCGGAACAGTCCACTACGTAGATCTGAAATATTTGTAAATAAATACCATGGGATTTAAAAGATACAACAAAGTTGATTCAAGAAGCAAAACTCATTTATTCCAGTGTACCCACAACTGTCATTACAAACCAATCGCAAGACTACCCATCTTAATACATAACATACCTTTCCACCATAATCAAGAAGTACAAATCAAGAATAGTAATCAATATAAGTAAATAACTTGAATTTAGAACTTGCTAAGTTTACTTAAGTAATTGTTAATTTAAAGTAGCACTACACAACACAATTAAACACAGTTTAAATCATTAGCCATCATTTGGTATGCCGATTATATCCGGCCATAGCTCCGGGGGCGGTATCTCAATGGGAGGATCCAATGTGGAAGTTTGAGATCCCCAGTCAGTCAGTTGGCGATCGTTGTCGTATGTCGATGTGGACTGACTCTGAGCGCGAGCCAGGATTTGGTCTGCATGACGACGATGTAGCTCTACATCTTCCGTTCTCACCCTATAAGTAGTTGGGCCTTCCGCCTCTTCTACTGCGGCTTTCTGCCACTTACTGCCAGCGCCGTACATGCGCACAAGCACCGGCTGGCCGGGCCGGAAAGCGCGGGCGCAGGGCCGCTGCGCAGCCCGCTCCAGCTGCTCGTCGGCGCGACTCGGCGCGCTGTCCGGGTGCAGGGCGGACACGGCCGTTCTATACTTACGTCCGTTTAACATTTCTGCTGGCGTCTCATTAGTACAGCTGTTAGGTACTGTGCGCAAAAAGTATAAAGTCTTACCTAGTTTTTCGCTCCAAGATATGCTACAATTCGCCATTTTTTTTAATTTGTTCTTAAATGACTGGACGGCCCGTTCAATTTGGCCATTCGAAGCCGGATGGTAAGGCGGAGTGTACAGATGTTTGATGCCATTCTTCTTTAAAAATAAATTAAACTCCTCAGAAGTAAACGTTCTGCCATTGTCTGATACCAAAACATCCGGAAGACCTTGGGAAGCAAACATTCGTCTCATGGTCTTGATTATCGTGTCCGCGTTCATAGACGGTACGATTTCTGCTTCTAACCATTTGCTGTAGGTATCGATGAGGAGTAAAAAGGTTTTTCCTTGAAAAGGACCAGCAAAATCCACATGCACTCTGCTCCACGGTTTATTTGGCGTCACCCACAATTGCGGATCCTTAGGTGGATTGTTTCTTACTGACTGGCACTCTTCACATTCAGCAACCACTTTTTCTATTTCATTGTCCATGCCAGCCCACCAGATGTAGCCTCTTGCATATGCCTTCGTTTGCACGATACCTGCATGTGGTGCATGTAGCGATCTAAGTACCTTTTGTTGGAGCGTGGCAGGTATGATGACCCTATTGCACCACAATAAACATTCTTTATTGTGTGAAAGAGCCTCTCTACGACTCCAGAACAGCTGCAGTTCGGGGTCAGTGTTAGATCGCGGCCATCCATGGAGCACTCTGAATAGTACCTTCTGCAACACAGGATCTTTCTTGGTCTCTATTGCAATGGTTTTAGCATCCAGATTCCACCCTTGTGGTTGTTCTTCTAGTAAGAGCACTTCACTTAGTCGTTCAGTGTCACCCTTCATAGTAGACGTTTCTCGCTCAGTCCATCTGCTTAATGCATCTGCATTTCCAATTGATTTGCCAGGTCGGTGTTTAATAGTATAACTATATCCGTTTAGTTTAAGGGACCACCGTAACATTCTGGGAGATATTTGGTCCGGAATAGGCTTCGCTGGATTGAACAAGCCGACAAGGGGTTTGTGATCGGTGATGATGCAAAAACTCCTTCCAGCTAAAAATTGATGAAACTTAGTAAGTCCAAACATAATCGCTAGTGCCTCTTTATCAATTTGTCCATAACGGCGCTCATGGGGCTGTAGTGTCCGTGACGCCATCATCACTGGCCGTTCAGACCTGTCTTCCATCACATGCGCGAGTACCGCGCCCAGCCCATAATCCGAAGAGTCACAAATCAATAACAATTCTTTTTTAACGTCGTATCCAACCAAGGTACAATCTGACGTTAGTAAGATCTTCGCTTTATTGAATGCAGCTTCTTCCCGATCACCCCACTTCCAAGGTGACTTTGTCTCTAACAATCGATACAGCGGTTCGAGTATCGTAGCTTTCTCCGGTACAAATTTCTCGTAAAAGTTATATAATCCCAAGAACGCTCTAAGAGCTTCTTTATTCGTTGGCGCCGGCTTGCTTCGGATCTCCTCCACTTTTACCGGTGCAGGGTGGAGCCCTTCAGCATTCAGCATATGGCCCAAAAAAGATATACTGTTTGAAGCAAAGACGCATTTCTTAATGTTTAACCAAAACCCTAAACTCTGCAACTTCCTCAAAACTTCTTTCAAGCGCTGGTTATGTTCTTCCGCAGTTTTCCCTGTTACAGCCACATCTTCCAATAGACAGGCCACTCCATCCATGCCTGCTAGAGCCGTAGACATGAGCCTTTGGAATATCCCAGGAGCTGCACTCACACCAAATGCCAAGCGATTCATCTTCATCAGTCCCAGCGGTGTGTTTAGAGTTAGAAGCATAGCAGTGTCTTCATCCACCTTCAGCTGTGTGTAAGCCTGTTTCAGGTCCAATTTACTGAACACACATCCACCACTGACCTTTACGAATGATTCCATAGAAGTAGGAAGTGGGTATGTGTCCACATCTATTGACGCGTTTACCGTCGATCGGTAATCTCCACATATCCGTAAAGAACCATCTTCCTTCTTCACTATTCTCAGAGGGGTCGCCCATTTAGAATACTTGACAGGTGTTAGAACACCCTCGTCAATCATGCGACGCAATTCGTCTTCTACTTGTTGCTTCAATGGGAATGGAACAGGTCGTGCACGCAGAAACCGCGGCACTGCGTCGGGACGCACGTGTAATGAGACTTCAGGTCCTGTATACTTCCCTAGTTCATCTCTGAATAAATCTGGAAACTCACTCTTTAATGTTTGTAATTTATCTTCTGTCCAACAGATGCCACTCACTTGCAATCCCAAGCTGTCAAACCAGTTCCTACCGAGCAAACTTGGTCCGCTGCCTTTCACCACAAAAAGCTCACATTGGGACTCTTTATCACCCAAAGCAACCCGTACATGGGCCAGCCCTAGCACCTTCAACGGGGCCTGGGTCCATGTGACCAATTTCACGTTAGTCGGTTTGAGTTGGGGCGGCGTCATCCATAATTTCCTAAATGTCTCCTGGGAAATGATGGTCCTTGAAGCTCCCGAGTCAATCTCCATGTTTAATTTAGCTCCATTGATGAGTACATCAACCATTATTGGCGGATGATAGTTTTCAGCACACACATAGATGCCATTCATAATTTCTGAATTAGAGTCACAGGAACAGTCATCCTCTGCGTCTTCCATCTGATGCACTCTGCCTTGTTTCTTGTTACAAGCCGCTGCTATGTGCCCGTGCCGCTTGCAATAATAACAACGTGCCTTGGCAAAGGGGCATCGATCGTTTTGTTTGTGGGGCCGTGCACAGTGCTTACATCCCACATCTTTGATTTTATCAATTTCCATTGAATCATTATTAGTGATTGGAGTTTGCTTAGACGTGCCAGCCTCTGGGTACAAGTCCGGAAACGTCGCCTGGTAGTTGAGACAATACTGAACGGCACTCTCATACGTGAGATCCTTGGTCTTCAACAATTCCCGCCGCAGGCGCTCGTCGCGCACCCCGAGCACTAGTCTGTCTCTCAACTGTCGCTTGAGATCGGCAAAGTTGCATTTTGTACCGAGCAAACCGATTACGCCGATATATTCTTGCACGCTTTCCTGGTGTAATTGTATGCGTTTATGAAACTTTCCCGCTTGCAAAATTTCGTTAACCTCCGGTTCATAAAACTTGTCCAATATTTCGATAATATGGCTAAATGTCGAATTTGTTGGCCGGGCCGGAACCATAAGTGATGAAATGAGGGCATATGTCTCTTTGCCGCACTGGGATAGAAATAACGAGCGCGACTTGGTGTCGTCGGCTGTGGCGCCCGCTACGTCGAGGGCACATAATAATTGTTCTTTGTAGTCACACCACTTATCAATTTTGGGGTTAAATTGTCCAGGAAACACAATATTTGAAAAGTTACTGCTCATTTTCGCATTAATTACACGTAATTTTCCGAAGTCGCCAATAAAAGATACAACAAAGTTGATTCAAGAAGCAAAACTCATTTATTCCAGTGTACCCACAACTGTCATTACAAACCAATCGCAAGACTACCCATCTTAATACATAACAGGATTTATTTTGCTTTATTAATTGCTTTTGTAGTTAGAATTTTTAGGAAATTCAAAATGGAAGTTAAGTCTCGTAACTGCTTCTAAACGTAAGGACACCACAGACCGCAGCGCGGGGCGTGCGCATGACGCCGATAGAGAGGGCCCAGCGTGTTGTATAACACTGAATCATATATGCTGTGCCATGCTGCCGGTGTGTGTATATATATGATTCAGTGTTATACAAGCGGCGTCGCGCACACGCCCCGCGCTGCGGTCTGTGGAGGCCTTAAACCAGTCTCGCAACCAGCAACTTTTTGGGTCATTTTGTTTAAGTAGCCCATGTTAAAGGGTAACCGAAACTAGCAACTAAAATTGACAAATCACAAACCACAAACCGTTAGTTATACACCACTACAGCAAGCGGGATGTCCCATGGGTCCAGAAGGACTTGAGAACAACGTAATGTAAAAATTACCTACATAAGAAGTCCATAACTATGTTGTATGGCGCTACTCTATGGAGAACAAAACATCTGATATAATAATTATTTTTATAATCTTAAAAGATGACCAAACACTCACCAAAATATCTGTATTTTCAAAATAATTCCTCCAATAAGGCCGTATCTTTCTCTGGCCTCCGATATCCCAAACATTAAGCTTAAAGCCGCTGGACAGCACTGATTTAATATTGAAACCCGCAGTGGGAGTGACGTGGTTGACGTCTTCGGACGCTAATTGCTTTAAAAGGGTAGTTTTACCAGCATTATCCAGCCCTAAAAGAAGCAACCTTAGTTCCTTTTCGGGATTAGAACGTAACTTCTTAAGTATGTTCAATAGACCCTGAAAAAAATCAGATAAATCTTCGAGATGCCTCCTAGATTTGTAATGACTATTTTAATTTGATTTTGCAGCAGTACTTTACTTACCATCATCGGTAACTTATGAATTGACTAGGCTATAAGAGAACAAGGTTATTTTTGCAGACAGTTACTGGATTTTTAAACTCTGGGACATATTAATTCAATTATTCTTTGGCGTAGTTCGCGTACTTCGGATTCGGATTTATTGTTGACATATCGACGTTTCCATGGTAACAAGATTGTCAATTTCTAACGTTTCTTTCTACGTAGAACTAATTTGTTTAAAGCTGATTTTTCAAGATTTATATTATAAGAAAAAACACATACGTTCTAGGGTGTCCCTTAAATATGGGCAAAAAAAATTTTTTTTATTATTTTGTAATGCATACCCCCCAAATATTTTCGTAATCCTAAAATAAACTTATTTGTGAAATTTCAGCACTCTATGATGATGGGAAGCCGTGCCGACTCGACTTTAAAGTTTTATATATAGGTTTACTAGGTAAATAGGCTCTTAAGCGATAAGGCCGCCTATTGCTTACCTTGTAACTTACTCTCTGTGTACCTGTTTTCTGTATTGCTTACTATTCCTGGTGTACAATAAAGAGTCATTGTATTGTATTGTATTGTATTGTATTGTAAATATTCTGATAATTACAATTTATTCTCTAACGACCAAACGAAGTAGCAAAATAAGTAAAAAACCAACATGATAATATTAATCTTTATTAAATAGAGTGAAACAGACAATATTAATTGGGGTATTTCCTTTTTTTAAAGTAGCTTTTTTACAATCAGGATAGAGTTTTCTGTGCTCCTGGACACAACGCAAGAGAAATTGTTTCTGATCTTCGTCCGCCGTTATTAAGTTTCTGAGGCCCTACCACGAAGTGCATAATTCGAACTTCGTTTCGTGCCGTCCCGCTCACGCTAATGGTATTTATTACGAGAGTGAGAGAGACCGCACGATCCGAACTTCGAACTTCGAATTTCGTAGTAACCCCCCTGGCCCTATACTACGAAGCGCGAAATTCGAACTTCGTTTCATGCCGTTCCGCTCACGCAAATGGTATTTATTACGAGAGTGAGAGGGACCGCACGATCCGAACTTCGAACTTCGAATTTCGTAGTAACCCCCGTGCTAGATCATCGAAAAATGAAACGATGTCAGAGGCGCTACCACGAAATCCGAAAATCGAAGTTCGCATCGCATTATCCCTCTCACTCTCGTGTCAAATCATATTAGCCTGAGCGGGACGGCACGAAACGAAGTTCGAATTATGCACTTCGTGGTAGGGCCTCTGAAGCGCTAATACGAAATTCGAAAATCGAAGTTCGTATCGTATTATCCCTCTCACTCTCGTGTCAAATTATATTAGCGTGAGCAGGACGGCACGAAACGAAGTTCGAATTATGCACTTCGTGGTCTGTTCGTCTGTTCGGGAAAGACATTTTGTTTACATTTTTTTTTAATTATTTTTGATTCCCTGATTAACAGTAAAACTGCAATTCTTAATCATATTTATGCAAAATTTTAACATTACAAATCAATCGATAGTTTAGATTATTCTGAGGATTACTTAAATAAATTGGGCAGTATTCTCATTGACAGTGACATTGACATTTTATCCTTCTATTCTATGCTTTCCTTTTGTCTGTGGCACATCGTGTTGATTGTCGCTTCAATACTTACGCACGCACGTGGATTATCGTAGTCTAAAAACGTGTAATCCAGTGAAAGTACTGTGAAAATGGGCAAAGTTAAGCAAGAACCAGCAGACCAGGAGGACCTAGACACTAGCGTGAAGGTGGAACCTCAAGCTCAAAGCTATGACGAAAAGATCGACCATTGCAGCGTGATCGCAAAACCCATGGCACCGAAGAAACTGAGTAAAAAGATTTACAAGCTCATCAAGAAATCAAGCGGGCATAAGAATTTCATAAGGAATGGTCTTAAAATTGTACAGAAACAGCTTCGTTTGGGTGAGAAAGGGTAAGTAAATAAATGTTTATTGTTGTGGTAGTTTTGAGGTTAGGTTGGTTAGATTTACTGACGTTGATCGGTATCCTACGGTACTGCAATACCGTGTCATATAGTATGGTGAGTCTGACCATCTCTCGTGCAAATGGGAGCTTGCAAGCTACCACTGAAAGCTCCGTAACAAATGAAAACATATTAAAAATTTCAGAGTAATAGTAGTAGTTCGATTTATGGCCTCTGAATCAGAGGATTGTAGGCTCAGACTCCAACAATACACCTCTGAGTTTTTGATATTAACATATTGTCGGCTTATTGGAAGAAATCACTAACTAATAAAACCAAAATCTTAAGAAAACAGTTAATTACTTTTGAGTGTATTGAATGACCGGTAATTCAATACACTCAAAAGTAATGGTAAATCATGTAAACAAACCAATGTATCTTCATTGTTTTGTAATCACACACTTTTAAAGAATGACCATAGTCATATATCAACAACATACACACATAAACCTTGTAATTACATTCAATTCTTAAAATATATGTTATGTTAATAAATTATTTGTATTTAAATAAAATAATTTTCATGAATGGTATTAGGTGATCTGTCAAATGACAGCAAAGTTTTTTTACTCAACAAAATGATTTTGTCTATGAAAATAGTATAATTTGTAGAGATGGGATAATAACAATCTAGCTTTTGCCTATAGGTTGATCTTTAGTTGCTGCCGCTGACGGCCCATGAATCCAAATCTGAAGAATATAATTCTGATCCCATTTTTTAATTTTATTTTCAGAATGGTCTTCTTTGCTGGCGACATATCTCCCATCGAGATCATGTGCCACTTGCCTGCAGTTTGTGAAGAGAAAGATGTCCCGTATTGTTACACCCCAAGTCGTAAAGACATTGGTGCTGCCATGGGCACCATGAGAGGCTGTATTATGGTGCTTGTCAAGGAACATGAAGATTACAAAGATTTGTATGACGAGGTGAAAAGTGAAATCAAATTGTTAGGACATCCCCTATAGGCATAGTGTTAGTTAAGATTAGGTTTAGGAAAATATATTTTTAATTGCAATTTGGGTTTTTAATTGGAATTTCTTAATCTGATCCTAAACCTGTTTACTATATCAATATGTCAAAATACCATGAAGGATTTTTGAGTATAGGAGCAAAATAAAATGAGGATTATTTGTAATATCATGTATATATACTCTATTCAGTTAACAAGCTGGTACTGAAGGAACACAACTGCATGTGATTGGTCCGAGATACACCATTATAGCCGCTGATTGGTTTTACATGGCTTTAGCAACATAATTTTAACCAATCACATGCTTACCTTTGGTTGTATGTATGTAGGGAGTGTTACCTGCTACCCACTACTTTTTTGAACCCCCGACACAAAAAGAGGGGTGTTATAAGTTTGACCGCTATGTGTGTGTGTCTGTCTGTGGCATCATAGCTCTTAAGCAGGTTTCTTGGCGATGGTTCTTAGGTATGTTTCATCAAAATCGGTTCAGCCGTTTCAAAGTTATCAGCTCTTATGTTAGCTGCGGAAGGGTTCTTAGACGCATAACAGGCATTGACTTAATGTTCAAACATACGAGTGACATAATTGCGTTAGGGGTTTTTTAAATTTTTAATTTGTAGATATTTATCCTTTCCATTGTGAGACATTTTTGCAAATGTCCGGTAAGAGCCAGTTAACATGTTGGCCATTGTATGTAACAAAAATAAATAGGTATGAGAAGTAATGAACAACAAATAAAACAAATTAATATTTGACATACATTTATTACACTTATTAAAATCTAAGGGTATGTAAAAAATGGCAGATTGTCATTTATTGACAGTGAAGATTGGCAAAATACAATTACAATACTTTATGCTCTATAATACCTAGGATGCCTAAACTATTATCTAGATTGGCTTTGGCCATAGATTTCAGTAAATCTTGATGGGATATTTTCACATTCATTGAGCTATTTAGTAAAAATGGGTAAGACGCAGGGCTACATATTATGACATACATACATAATCTCATATTAGCTATACTTGTATGTGACATAGTAAACAAAACCTTGCAACTAGATTTATACAGGACTATTGATAGTCTGATTAACTTGGAATTTGGTACAGGGTTAAGGCCAAGCAGACCAAATTTGTGCGCGTGACGTGTCCAGTTGTAATAAATGAAACTGAGAAATATGGCACACTAGAGGCGTGCACATGGTGTGCCATCTTTCTTACGCTTTCATAACACGGTTGGCACGCACACACATCTGCAGTATATATTTCATACTAAATACAAACTGAAACATGATGCACAGAAAAAAGACCAAAGCTGGGAAGCAAACCCAGGTCCTCGGCATTCCGTGCCGCGTGCTTACCCCTACACCACCACTGGTCCGGAGTTTACACGCAAAGTTTTCCTATGCATCATACATTCCAGCTTGCCATAATCACTTAAGCAGTGATACAGCGCCATTTACATAAATTTTAGCTCAGAAAATCTTCTAGTTAGTACAAAAAATAGGGCCCTTTTTCCTGTGGTTTTTAACCCATTTCAAAAAAAGAAGGAGGTTCTGTGAGTTACTATAAGTAATGTAATGGCATTATTACACTAAGTGGATTTACTGAAATCTACAGACCTTTACATACTAGTAATTGAAGCAATTATAACCCTGATTTCGAGTGAGTGCTGAAATGAGATCATAGTTAAAATATGTAATGTATTAATATAGTAAGAAAATACAGATCTTTTACATGTGTTACGAAGTTATGACATCTGAAGCTTTAGGTTCTGTTAGTCTGAAAGTTTTTAACATAGTATTTTTTTTGTTAACAGAGTTTTTTCTGGTTGTTAAAAATATATTGGCACAACAGAAAAAATTACATAAGACATTTATATAAATAAAAGACAACCTTTAGGCTGCGTATCCACCGGATGCGAGGATGCGTTGGGAGGGATGTGTCTGTCATGAACCAATAGAAATACTTCATTTAAAAGGTCCTAAGTGAATGAAGTGTGTCTTTTGGTTCATGACAGACACATCACATCCCTCGCAACGCATCCTCGCACATCTCTGGTGGAAACGCAGCTGATACCACTGAACCGACTGTGGTGAAATTTGCACACAGATAGCTATTATGACGTAGGCATACGCTAAGAAAGGATTTTCCAAAAGTCAGTACACAGTCCAAAGTTTGTATGGAGAAACCAGATTAGATAGACTTTTATATTCGAAACTTCGCAGAAGTACTTCTTTAAATAAATCATTAAATATAAATATAAAATGTAAGATCAGTCAGGATACCTATCAAATACAAAATTAAGTGCCGCACATTCTGGTAATTTCTGTTACGTCTGGATCTCCGCAATAGAGGCTGTGCCTAGTGTGGGGATCACTGTTTCTCTTGTATCGTTTAATTTAAATTTTAGGGTCAATGAATAAATTTTGTTTTTATTCAGAAAAAACCATTCTGAATTTAACGCAAACAAAAGCCAGTCGATACATATTATGTGTCAATTCACGCCGAGTTTGACACTAGATATTTTAACATTGATGAAAAAAAAATGTTGGGCACTTAGGTAAGTAGGTACATACTTAACTGTTGTTATAACGCGTACCTAAGTACATAATATAAAGAGATAGGTAACTTTGTGTGATTGTTTGTGTAGGGGTAATATCTAGGACTAAAGAACCAATTATATACTCACTAATAGAAAGCTACACAATTTCAGTTTAAGTAAGGCTACTTTTTATAAGTTCTCGCGAGACAGACGAAGCTGCGGGCAAAAACTAGTAGATAATAAGTATTATATGTATAATAAATAAATCATAACATCTGCCCTTTTATATAAAGCGCCAACTCATAGTAATTTATATTTAAACGAGGACGCTAACAAGCAAGTGGTTCGCTGTAACGAAAAGCTCAAAAGATAAGATAAAAACTTTCAGACCTACTTCGATAATTTTACATGAATTATTAAAACGTGACAATGATTATGATTGTTTTGTACTTCAAGTTCTTTAGTGTCTGACATGACACCAAAAAAACGAGCGTTTTACGATCAAGCAACTTTTCTTTTACACAACAAAAACTTACCAGTTTTATGTGGCGCACCTGGTTTCCCATAATTTAATAAGTCATAATCTATAATTCTTCATAATCAACGTTAGTCATAAAGTGATTTATTTCTGAAACTGTTTTTGCAGTAGGTTAGGGGTTAGATTTGTTTTATATAAATCCCGTAAAAAGAAACCGTTTCAGAAATAAATCACTATTTGACTAAAGTTGATTATGAAGAATCATAGACCTAATTATGACTTGTTAAATTATGTAAAACCATAAAGACCCGTTTTATGTAGGTATCTTACGAGAGCGTATTTGCCGAACATCAATTTTAAACAGTTAAGAGTTTATAATTGCGTTTAAAAGCACTAATTTAAGGCTTACTTATGACGCGATTTTAGCACAATCCATTATTAGGACAAAAAAGTTTCTTTACAATTACTGATAATTGTGCGCCCGATTTTAAATCTATTAAAAGTACATTCTTAAAGGAGGAATTATTTTGGAACTTCACCATTAATCTTATTTGAAAATTGCCAAAGATTTTAATACTTAGGTAATTTTATGAAATTCTTTTTAAGATTTTACATGACATATTCATTTCATTTGACATCCACACTAGTGACATTTTTATTGATTTCCTTATACTCTATTCCAAATAAATCTGCACCAAAGTTATATTTCATTAGGTAACTCAAACAGCCAGCAAGCAGATAGATACACCTGTCTACGTCACATTTGGTCCACAGTGTTCAATTTCCCATCTCACTCATTTCTAGGGTTCCGGAGCCAAAATGGCAAAAATGTCTAGCCGTCCGTCGTCTGTCCGCGCATTAGCATAGAGACTATTAGTAGTTAAACAAAGTTGTAAAATAAAAAGTAGAAAAAAATGTACCTACTTTTAGGCTTGGATCCCATAGACGTAAAGTCGAGTTTCGATAACGTGATTCGTTCGCGAAATATTCAACTTTAAAGTACAAATTTTTGTTTAAATCGAGGGGTCCCCCCCCCCCCACCTCTAAAAGCCTCTAAAAGCTGAAAAAAATGTAAAAATTTATGATGAGAGTAAATAAAACTATTACGGCCAGTTTTAAGATATTAGAAATAGACCACGAAATAGGGAACGTGCAGTAACTATAGGCGGCAGCACTAATGCGACAGAAGAGACACTATGCGGACAGTAGAAGAAACTTATCAAGGTAAAACGGTCAAATTGATGGCACCAGTTGGCAGCACCGTCGATGTGCACGTTCCCTATATTCTCACGTAAGCGGTCAGATTTTCGTACTAGGTATTAGTGCCTAGTCACTGGACTATTTCGTAGTCTACCTAAAAAGCTGTAGCTATTGATGCACGAGCAGTACGCTTCTAGAACCCACGGTCCAGCACAATTTGTGCAAGCGACAGCACTCGCTCCAATTTCTAACACATCCTCAAAAAACCTTTTCGTACAGATTTATATGGATTAGAGGAAAAATCAGTGTGGACGCCTTTTAACAGACTTCTCCAAAAAGGAGGGTCATTCATTAGTCTTAGGGGTTGTTTCACCACCCATTGATTAATTTTAACTGACCGATAAATGTGACGCCGTCTCCGTCTATTCGAACAAAACAAACAGAGACGGCATCACATTTATCCGTCAAATAAATTTGATCAAAGGATGGTGAAACAGGGGGTCAGTCACAGAAAAATGTTAACAGAATAAGCTTACAAAAGTGCGTCTTAGAATTATAGGTAGCTACCGTAACTCGTCTTTACTATACTTTACTGAACAATCTACTGAACCTCAACGCCAATAACTATCTCATACAGTCACAGCATATCACTATACAATTTTTACCTCAATTTTGTACAGTCGATATGAATGAATGAAGGAATTAATCAAAAACACTCACACAGTCGATATAAACGCGGAATAGAAATAACAAACATCATAAGGTCCCGGTTTGTACCTACCGTAACCAGTGTCACCGTAAATGCTCACATGCCCAATCATACATACTTTGAAATCTTGGCTTCTATTCTAAAAAATTCTATATATAAAAAAGTTAGTTAATTAAATTAATTTTATAATATTCTAAAAAAGTAATAAGTTCTGAACCGATAACATAATTATGAACTTTATCACAACGGTATATCGTTGAGAGTCTATTAAAGGTATGTAAATTAAAATTGCATACAATATGTTTCCACATAGCGAGGAATAGCGGAAAGCTAGTAGCCAGCTGTTTGTGCAAAAATATTGCACTGTAAAATCAACATTATGCGAAAGCATTTAGATTTAATACAGCTGAATACATGACTACCGAATGCTACTTGAATTGTCAAATTCAAATTTGACAGCGAAATTGACGTATTCTATGATTAGCTGAATTTATTAATGAGCAGCGTTGACATGCCATTTCCTCTTGTTTTTTTCTATTCTGTGTCAGACACAAAGGATCAAATGTGTTTTTTGTATAAAACACTCTCATTCACTATCTCTTTCGACCGCCATCTTATACCGTTTGACAGATACCTAAAGATGGCGATTGTGACCATGCGTTCCACAACATGCAATAATTCCAGTATTTCTTCAAATATCGACTGTACAAGAATTCGGTAACCTATACGCGTGGTTAGACCATACTGATCACAGTTTTGTTTAAATTTAACTTATCATAGACTATATGAGTACCTAGATTTACTATGCGATAATACTTTGAAAGAATATAGACACAATAGAACTAATAATATAATACGGGACACATTTCACTAACTTCAGGCATTAAATCAATCGGATTATGCTCCTTATTTACCAATTCTATTATCTTACATGTCAAATATCAATGACGTTCACAAAATTATAAGTTAATTGTAATAATAAAAGTGACTCAAAATTCTCTTGTGAATTTTACATGTACGTTCTCTTTCCGACATTCAATAATTTTGCATCGCTATCGGTCTGTCTTCTGTCTGATGAAAGATAGAGCCGTCATTGGCCTCTCCAGTTGGTTTAATGCTTTAAGTTTAGAACGTTTAATTTAAATAGGTGTTCGTAAAATGGGCCCCAAAGGTAGCATGCTAGCGTTTGTCGCTAGTCGACCAATTTTTTGGCTCATTCCTTTAAGTATAGTATGAATGGGTAAAAAAACGCTCGATACGGAGTAAAATCTAGCATGCCACCCACATTTTTACAACTTATTTAAATAATTGGTTAAAATCTTACAACTACGAATGTATAAAAATATACAGTTAAATAATGTCTACTGTGAATAAAATGGCAGACTATAAATATTCATTTGAATCCTTCTATTCCTTTCTTAAGCTAACTGATGGCGTTCTCTTGCTATGTTAAATCCCTTGTCTATGGTTACTTTACTTCTATTATTTAGCCTATATCTACAAGTGTGGTGTAAACCTGCTACAAATAATACTGTAAATAATAATATAGCACATTATATATATCGAAGACTGGCCAATGAGTTGTGTCACAATAAATTGGCAATAAAACACTGCGGAAAGTAAGTCGCAAAAATCTGTATTCAGTGTCGCAAGCCACATTTTTTAACCTTTTCAACTCCAGTGCAAAAGTAATCTTTACGCAATGACATGAGGTTTAAATTTGCTCCACTGTTTACCTAAGTTTGGTATTTAAAATGTTATTTACCACCCTATTGTGAATGTAGCTCTTTGGCCATACTGGTAAGGATAGTTTTAAAACTTGGGAGATTTAAATTTTATATTTGAAGCTTTATAATTATATTAGTTTACCAGACGACTGTACAACTTGTCAGGCCCCAAACTATGTTCCTCAGAGCCATAAGAACTTGTAACAATCAAAATATGTTTAAGAAAAATAGTGCGACCACAATTGATTAGTTCGTTCGTAGGTACATACCTACGTAAATTTCAGAACCTTTTTAATTTTGTAGAGTTATCAAACAATAATAATTATTCTACACCTAGCGGGCTTTTCTCAGAGCTACTATAGCTAAATACTAGCCATCACTAGCAGCCCGTCAAGAATGAGTTTTCTTCGTCGCCGTCAGATTTTTAATATTTAAAACATCAATTCTGTATGAACAAATTTTGTTCCTCTCATGACATGATGCTAAATACTAACCGTCGGCACTGGTAGGCCGTCAATGAAGAGTACTAGTCAATCAAAGGCGTCAGTTTCTTCGTAGTTGTCAGATTTTGGACGTATATGGCGACTTCACAGAACCTAAGTTCGTCTGTTTTCAAATTTGTACTCTTTTTTGTCGTTTCGCTTTAAATAACGGCCTCTTGCTTTGGTTTATTTCTCCTTAGGACATCCCAGCTAGGCGTAAATACGTGCTCAAATATTGTTAATATTTTAAAATTAGTTATCACATCCAACATCCAAGCCGTCTCTTTGAACATCAAATTCCTAAGTTTAACTTTACTTCTACCAAAAAAGCACCAAGGAAACCTACCTTCAGACCACAGGCATGACTAAAATCTAAATATAAATTGTACTGCGTCATAAGACGGTAAAATAAAATAAAATGTATTCTCGAATTGAAAAAAAATTGTTCACTTTGGTAGGTACTATTCAAATTTTCATCTTAAAGAACATAAAATCTGCGCAGACGAAAATAATAACATAACAAAATAAATAAATAAAAAAACTTTATTTCTATAATACCTAAATATTACGGAATTGAGTCTTGTTCTTAACAAGCAAAATTCATTTCAAATTTCTTGATCGTACGGTGCATTTTTCTTATCTTACCTTTCTGTATAATACAAGACATGAACGTTTCTTACTACCAAGGCAGGCAGAACTAGACTAAAGATAAAAATCACACAGAAATGATCACTTTTCGATGAAGATGATTCTTAACCTAAAGCGGTTCCATTTTGAATATTTTTTTAACTTTCGTGATTTTTATTCAAAACAATTAAAGAGCGAATCATTAGTATTTAAAAGGAGCCATTTAATCTGACGAATTATCAGCAACCAAGGTAAGTATTAGATTTAACCATTAAAAATATAGACAATCACGTCTTAATACCTATATGTCTAAAGTGGTAGAAATTAAATGTCTAATATTATAATACCTACTAACGTTAACATTTAATAACATAAACATTTTGTTTGTTGATATTTTGTCAGATTAAATGGGGAGTACGTTATGGTACAAATACTAAGCTTTACCGTCTTTTAATAATACTTAAATCATTCTACATCACTTGAAAGTAATTTGGTTTTAGGCATCTGCCATTCTGACAGAACAATCTGACACAACGTATAAAATCTGACAAAAGAACATATTACGTTAGTAGACTAAGTCGCATCAAAATTAACGCTGAAAAAGTCACATATTTAAATAAACAAAAATAGTAGAAAACATGTAATACTCACCTTTTAACCGTTATTCTCGTGCATTTATAACCTAAATTGTGACATAATAATAGCAGTCGGTGTCGCTATAGTGAGTTAGGTCTAATTAGAACTACCACGTGTTATACTTATTAAAATTAGTTATCGAGGTGGAAAATTACGATAAGTGTCGCTACGGTTGCCAAGAAGCACATTGAAATCGGCAACACGACAGCGTACCGGAGAGCTCTGGGGACAAACAAACTTAATTTATTATCATCATCATCATCATTTCAGCCCAAAGACGTAAACTGCTGAACATAGGCCTCCCCCAAGGCTCGCCAAACAGATTGGTCTCGCGCCATCCAAGAACTAAAGTCACCGACATAGCTCGAAGAATCGCCAGAAATAAATAAAATTTTACATGCCAGATACTGGCGAAAAATGTGAGCCATTATATATGATTGTTGAGCCATCTTCTGTACCATATTTCAAGCGAAATAAAGTTCTTTGTATTTGTATTTGACTCAAGTGGCAGTTGGCAGAGCACATCGCTCGTAGAACTGATGGCCGATGGGGCGAAAAGGTTCACCTCCATCACCACACGGCCAAAAGCCGAGGTGGCCTAGCGGTTTGACCAATGGCCTCTCAAGCAGAGGGTCGTGGGTTCAAATCAAATCCCGGCTCGCACCTCTGAGTTTTTCGGAATTTATGTGCGAAATTATATTTGAAATTTACGATGAGCTTTACGAAGTAAAACATCGTGAGTTCAATGGTGTGTGTGAAGTTCCCAATCCACTTTGGGCCCGCGTGGGAACTACGGCCCAAGCCCTTATTCTGAGAGGAGGCCTGTGCCCGGCAGTGGGACGTGTATAGGCTGGGATGATAACCTAGCTATGACTGGGACATACTCTGGTATCAAATAAAATATTTCGAAGAATATTTAAAAAATATATATATTTATAATTCGTATTGTTTTAATAACCTACTAATAGCCTGTTAATATCCTCCTAAGTCCTGAAGCCGCATTACCTAACGCGCAGACGCTAGCTATCATATTCACTATTTCTTTCTGTCAAACGGTATAAGATGGTGCCAGAAAGAGATGGTGAAAGCGAAGGCAAGCGCCCGCGCGTTAGACAAAACGACCTCTAGTTATTGACGTGACAACGTCTAATAAATCGATGAACGCCGGCTGCATCCACGAAAAAGGATGACGCAATGTAACGTACATGTACGTGCATGCACCTACATAATGGTACGTATAGAACGGCGAAGGCCAGTTGCAAGAGAGCGGCGAGGGCCAGAAGTTGATTTTCATGTAATGCAAATGACACAAAGTATGGCATGTACTGACACAGACTGATGATGATGATGATTGGCTTACCTCCAGCAAGGCTGGGGTCAGAGCGGCGGATGCGGCGGCGGCGGCGCCTCGCTGCGGCAGAGGGCGCTCGTCGCGTCCGGAGTGGCCCCATCGCTCTCACGACGCACCTTGCCTATGGAAAATAAATAAATAAATATCACGGGGCAATTGACACCCGTTACTTTTTGTAATTTGATGTAATTTTGGGGATTTCTTATTCAAAATGACGAGCACAATTCATTTTCATTAAGAAAAAGTGTCATTGTTTTCTTTGGGTCAGTTTTGTGACTTTTTCATACAGTTAATATCATCATTATCATTTCAGCCGAAAGACGTCCGCTGCTGAACATAGGCCTCCCCAAGGCTCGCCAAACAAATCGGTCCCGTGCCATCCGCATCCAACGCGATCCCGCAACCTTAACCAGGTCGTCGCTCCATCTTGTTGGAGGCCTACCTACAGTGCATCTTCCGGTCCGCGGACGGCACTCGAGAACCTTTCGGCCCCATCGGCCATCAGTTCTACGAGCGATGTGCCCTGCCCATTGCCACCTGAGTCTGGCGATTCTTCGAGCTATGTCGGTGACTTTAGTTCTTGCGCGGATTTCATCATTTCTAATGCGATCCCGCAGAGAAACTCCAAGCATAGCCCTCTCCATCGCCCTCTGAGTGACTTTGAACTTTCTTATGAGGCCCATTATTAGCGGCCTCGTCTCAGTGCCATAAGTCATCACTGGCAACACACACTGGTCAAAGACTTTGTGACTTGAGACATTGCGGTATATTGGATGACAAAACGTATCGTATAGACGAATGCCGCCGTTTTTCGTTATTGAATCAAGACCATAGCAACCCTTTTGTATCGACAAATAGAGTTCAGTTCAGTTTGAACCAATAGTGGCTGTTGTTCAAAAGTGACCATAGCAACCCTTTCGTAACGATGAATAAGGGCCGGCGCTCACCGACGGCGTGGCACGGCATGGCATTTTATTACTATCAAGTTATTTTGAATCTTATTTCAATGAGTTTAGAATTCATGTTACTTTATTTCGATACCACGATGCCACGACGTGCCGAGGGATGACGCAACGCATAACCAATAAATCAAAAAAAATCAAAAAATCTTCATAACACAGGTTATCCTAGCATGAAGGTCAGAGGATCTACCTTAATGTCTTTTAGCAAGCCTACTTATTGCATTATATTTTAGTTGTTTCGAGTGATTTTAAGATGCTTACTATACATAAGACTTGCATTGTTTGTTTATGTGTGGCTTATTATTCAATAAATTATTATATTAATAACGACCGCTTTAGCCTAGTTGGTAGTGACCCTGTCTACGTAGCAAGAGGTCCTGGGTTCAAATCCCGGTAAGGGCATTTATTTGTGTGATGAGCATGAATATTTGTTCCTGAGTTATGGATGTTTTCTATGTATTTAAGTATTTATTTATCTATAAAAGTATGTTTATCGTCGTCTAGTACCCATAGTACAAGCTTTGCTTAGTTTGGGACTAGGTCGATTTGTGTAAGATTGTCCCCTAATATTTATTTATTTATTTATATTATTATAATAAAGTAACATGAATTCTAAACTCATTGAAATAAGATTCAAAATAATTTGATAGTAATAAAATGCCATGCCGTGCCATGCCGTCAGTGAGCGCCGGCCCTAAAGGATGAGTTCGTTCAGTTTTTCAGTTTCAGCTCTTATTTTAAACGAATATATCCGAAATTTACCGATCCGTGTAACACAACTTGCAACTGCAACACAGTTATGTTATGCACGTACTACACTTCATAATTTAGCCGTGTAATACATACTGGATAGACGAGTATAACCAGGGGGATTTCACTCCGCAGTTTAGGTATGTTCGGCCGGCGCTCCTCCCGGGAGGAGTACGGCAGTAGGTTGTCGCGCGGCCTTCAGTTCGCACGCTAGCCGCGTCGCGCGTAATTAAGCATCTTTTTTTTCTGTGATTTTTGCAACAAACAATGACTTCTAAACGATATTATAAATAACTTACTTACATACTAAAGGTAGTTTACTGAATTAATACACACTGTTATCTTTCTTGATTTATATACCTACCAAATATGGGCGAGTGGGAACCCTGTGCCCTTGGTTTCGGATCAGCGGTGCCCAACGGAATATGAACGCTCGTATCACACGATAAGTTTTAATTTCGCGTGCACGCAGTAGGAGTAGGAAAGTTTTTATACCTAAAGTTGACCTTTGTTCGAGAGTGATCCTTCTGTACGTTAGTACTATTACTTATTCTGTGGTATAACCGAATAAACACGATGTGTATTATACGGCCAAAATGCGCACAGTGGCAAGTGGCTGAACAGTCCCGGTTCGTGACTGTACTATTCGACATACCAGTAAAGCATAAGCAACCGGTGTGCTGGCTGGCTTGTACGGAACCCGTCAGTCTGATGTCTTTCTGTGCCTTCAGCTGCTCTGACACGCACTTCTGATAGTAGTCGTATTCTTTCACGTACCTGGAACATTCAACAGCAGTTTTTGACTATTTTTATTTTAACGATGTTTTTGGGGTGTTGGCGGGACGTCTGGACGCTATACTAAGGGTTTCCCTTCAGCCGATCGGAAAAACCTTTATCACAACGCAATAAGAGCGAAAAAGACGTGAATCGGCTCGGCACGATTCGGCCCGCGTAGCCGAACCGATCGACGCCTTTTTCGTTCTTATTGCGTTGACATAAAGGTTTTTCCAATCGGCTGAAGCCGATGGGTGGTGAAACAGCCCCTTAGGCTGCGTTTCCACGAGAGATGTGCGAGGATGCGTTGCGAGGGATGTGTTTGTCATGAACCAATAGAAACACTTCGTTCACTTTCACTTAGGACCTTTTAAATGAAGTGTTTCTATTGGTTCATGACAAACACATCCCTCGCAACGCATCCTCGCACTGCTCCAGTGGATACGCAGCCTTAGAATCCTAAATTTAGTCAAGTGTAATAAGCCCTTAACAAATATAAAGGTAAACCAAAAATATATGACTATTGTCAAGAGGGCGCTATTGTTCTTATTTATATGGCAACAGTTCAGTACCAGACTACAATGACATCTTGACTTGTCTACAACGTTTAGCTGTTAGCTCTGATGTTAATTTGGAAAGGTTTTGTCGCGAAATAGTTTCATACCCCAAGCGTTTTTTTTTCCAGTAGTTTATTATAAACATTATTTACAATGATCCGTCGTTGACTAAGAATCGTTTTTGGCATTTTTTGTTATTGTTCAAAGAAACCGCCACAGTGACACTGACAATCATTAAAATTATTGCCAGTGTAAGAAATTAGTTCCAATGTAATTCCGCAACATGGCGAATAGTCATATATTTCTGGTCAGTCTTTACACTCGTAAACCTTCGCATTCGTAACATTAATAGGAAAGTAGGATACATAAAGACTAACTAACCATACGGGCGGCCACCGGTTCTCACACAGATAGTCTCTCGAGGCGGGCCCGATGTGCCGCAGCGCGCGTGCGCGGCACACGCGGTCGTACGCGCCGCACAGCCGCCACACGCACCAGTCCGCCAAGTTGTGCGCGTTGTGCAACTGGGAAACACAGGTACAATACAAAAATACAAAAAAAAAATACAAAAATATTTATTTGCTTAATAATTCACAAGTGTACAGAGTAAGTATTCCTGACGGACCCCAAACTAGGCTGAGCCTGTATCTTGGGACCCTGGAGTGCAAGGTGCAATACGTTTACTTTTAGTTTACCACTGACAGATTGCTTGCCTTTATTTCATTTCCAACTTTAACACCATACAAATAAAGTAGTTATTACAAAACCTGCAAACGTGGGTAACAGTATTCTAAAATTGGCTTTATTTGTAGGTCGTTAAAGTTGAATATGAAATGAAGGCAAACCATCTGTCAGTGGTAAACTTTATGTAATTCTACTGTAAAGGAATGCTTCGTCTCTATACTTCCTTTAATTTAGAATTAGAAACCACAACAACATTATATTGCGGCTCGTGATCTTTACAATTTGTACTAGAGTAACAATTGACGATACGCAAATAAAGTGGCATTAAAACAATTTTATTTTGCGGCTCCCAGACTATTGTACTGTACTATTTGCTAGGTAAGAAATACTTAGTTGACCAGACGCAATATAATTTTATTGTGGTTTCTAATTCTAAATTAAATGAAGTATACATACAATACATAGAGTGCTTTTCCATCCCTATCGTTGACGGGTACGTATCATATCCACGGGTCTCTGACTCAACCTCGTATATAAAATTTTAATATATTGGAATAACTACTTTAGACGGTTACGTATCAAAATACCTAAAATTAAAAAAACCTAACGTAAAATAACCTACGTTCAAAATACCTAAAATCTAAATACCTAATGATTTTTTCACTTATATTCAAAATACCGAAAGCTTAAAATGCCTACTTATTGCAATGTCTACAATTAAAAAACCTAACGTAAAATAACCTACGTTCAAAATACCTAAAATCTAAATACCTAATGATTTAATCACTTATATTCAAAATACCGAAAGCTTTCGTATATTCTAACCGGTATCTCGCTGGCAGCGAGCGAGCGAAGCGAGCGAGCAAGACTTTTTAAGGCAGAAGCGACTCGGATAGGTTAGGTTCAAAAGGCTAAGGCCTTTAGCCTTCGATGTTAGGTATTTTTTTTGTAACAGCACAGAAAATGATTATTTCCATTAGGTATTATTGTGTTTAACATTATGAAATGTACCTAAATGTAAATCATATACCAAATTTTATCAAACAAATTAGATTTTTCACGTAGTAATAAAAAAAAACTAACACCAAAGGCTAATGCGGGAGCTTCGCTCCGCTACGCTCCCGCATTAGCCTTTGAACCTAACCATTCCGAGTCGCTTCCGCCCCGAACCGTCTTGCTCGCTCGCCGAAAATTAAGCGATGTTCGTTTCATTTAGGTATTTTGACCATTTGGTATTTCAAATGTTGGTGTATCAAACTTAGGTGTCATAGCTGTTGATATTTTAAACATTAGACATTTACTCCATTAGGTATTTTAAACTTAGGTAATTCGTGGGTAGGTGTTAGTTGCTTAGGTATTTAAAATCATTAGGTATTTAGATTTTAGGTATTTTGAACGTAGGTTATTTTACGTTAGGTTTTTAATTTTAGGTATTTTGATACGTAACCGTTACATACCATTCTTAAAATAATAATGGTCAAAATCAGGTTCAGGTTGAGGCAGGACACTGTGGGTAGATTAAGTCCCCTCCCTACCCCTCCCCTCCTCAAAATTAAAGGCACATGTTTTTAGTATTGACAATCAATAGAGAAGGGGACTTAAGACCGGGTTTTTTAGTCCGTGCAAGTCGGACACCGTCTGGGCCCACCATTCCCAGTTCGTCCGAAGGGATTTTTCCCGAGCACAAGTCACCCTTCCTACCCTAAAGTAAAAAACAGCAAGGACTTCGCGTCTTTGGCCCCTCTGGCGACTCATTCAAAAAAAAAACAGGGTCGGATTAACAATCTTGGGGCCCCCAGGAAATGCAATTTTCGAGGCCTTTCAGCCAAATATCAACCGCACTTTTCATGAAGTCAAATCAAATCAACTGGTAGCATGCATCGACAAATGGCAAGAATACTTATTGTCATGGAGGATACAAATTTTCCAATTACATTTTCAGACCAAAACCTTTTTAATTTCTTTGTTGCGCGGGGCTACTCTGCCTAATTGTTAAACCGGCCCTAAACAAAATACATAAGTAAGTGTCTCAAAAATTGACAACTTTACAGGTTATTCACCAAACAAGTATAGCAAAGGTCCACCCGAAGACAAACCAAACTCACGCTTCTCTCGCTCTCCAAGTTGTCAGCGATAATGTTGAGTCCACGCTACTGGCAGCCATTTTTGTTTTCATTTTTCTTTAAATTAACGGTATTTACCTTTACAGGTTCCAACAATGCGAGAACTATCTCGACTACTTCGTCGTCTTCTCCGCACAATCTGTGAATGAAATCAATGTTTTTAATGAGCCTACCGTTCAAATGGCGAAATCTCTAGAGGGTCCTGATTCCTGATTTATACGCGAGTTTATTACACTGACGCGTCGAAGTACTTATATATTTCTTTGGACGACACAGCGTTAGCTAGTTTTAGCGTGGTACAGCGGCATCTAGCGAAAAAGTAGCTAACTGGCAACAAGGTTAACGCCTTTCCATGTTACTATAATAGTCATAGTCAGTCGCGCCTCGCGACCTAAATTTTGCTCATGGTTTTGGGAAACTTAAGAAAAGTTAGTGTTTTTGTTCATTAATAGAGCCTGTAGATTCCATAACACTAAATTAAGTCAGAGAGAGTTCTATGTTATGTTATCTTTACTTAAGTTTAAGAATAACTTTAAATAAGGATAACGGGTCTAACTGTTTAGAATATTGAATTGTCATCGGTCTATGATAAGTATGCCAAATTTCGAGTTAATCCGACGTTTTCAAGGGGGTCAAAATCATGTTCAAAGTTTCCGTTATATACTAACATACGTATGAAGCTAATAAAAGCGTGTTAAAAAGACGTCTCACTACCTGTCCTGATGCTGCAGCTGATCTATGACCCTGGCTTCCACGAGGTTAACCAGCCGGTTCATACACAGCCGGTTGGCCAACTCAAGCAGCTCCAAACACCTCGTCGGCTCCACCACAGGAATCTTGTCCGAGTATATGTAGCACAGCAAGATGTGGAACGCGTACATTTTTACACCAGGAAATGATATCTGGAAAACAAACACAACTAGTTTAGTAGTGGTAGAGCCATGTTGTAGCTAGCCGCTGCATCACGAATGGGCCGGCTCGTCCGGGGCAGTACCAACCTCTCACAGAACCACGGAACAGAAAAAACTAGTGGAAGTGCCATGAGTCCCGTTTTGTATCGAAACCAGGTGTGGCAAAACTCACACATACACACTCTTGCAATACATTGAAATCTTAGCAATCATTGGTCGTAGCTTCTATTCAAAAAAGTCATAACTTCTGAATCCGGTAACACAATTTAAACTTTACTACCACGGTATATTGTTGAGAGTAAATTACAAGGGCACGTAAGTAAAATTGCATACAAAGTGCTGCCGTCTTTCATCGAGTAGCTGAATTAAAATGACAGGTGTCAAAATAAAGTTCTGCTACACGCCGTCAGAGGTCGTTAAAATATTCCATTGAATAATGAACTCTATGAGATAGGGTTTGGGTTCATCACGACTGAAAAATAATATTCGTAAATCATCGTAAATACTAGTGGTTGGCAGAGTACATTTTATGAGAATATCGATGTAATTCATAGGACAATAATCTCTATCTAATATTTATAAATCTCGTGTCACGGTGTTTGTTTTTTTGAATGAGTCGCCAGAGGGGCCAAAGACGCGAATTCTTTGCTGTTTTTTACTTTAAGGATTGGAAGGGTGACTTGTGCTCGGGAAAAATCCCAGGAATAGACAAGGCTAAAAAACCCGGTCACAAGTCCCCTTCTCTATTGGTTATCAAGACAATAAACGTATGCTTTAAATTTTGAGGAGGGGAGGGGTAGGGAGGGGACTTAATCTACCCACAGTGTCCTGCCTCAGCCATTTGCTGGAAGGCCGGGAGAGGAGCATGCATTCTCCCGCTGGGCACTGGGGGTGCTTAGGTCGGTCTTTTATGTTTTTACCCGTTGGTTACTTCCTTGACCGACCCTCGCCCGTTTCTGTACAATTACTTAGAGCTATTGGTTGGGTTGGTGGGATTTCCTGTCATATGCATTTATCTATAACTACGGGCTTCCTTTCTTTTGCCCTGCGACGGAAGGGTGGGTCGGAGATCTTTTGGACCCATTGTGTGGGTTTGGATGCCATCTTTTGGGTGGGGCTACCCTTTATGCCTGGTGGTTTTTTGGCATGCTGTGTACTTTTTTGCGCTTGTCTCCTAGCGCTACCCTCTTTTCGTTTCCGCTTCCATCGATAGTTTTTCTGCTATAATAATACGGAGGGACGAGGAGTGTCCCCCGAACGGCTGGACGCTCCAGTGTCTTAAAGGGATCATGCGGAGCTCGGCAGACCCTTACCCCAGCCAATGCTGAAGGGCCAGAGAAGAAACTTTTAGTCTCGATTCTCTGTTTAGGCTTCCGCCGTTGCTCCCACGAGGTCCCCGCTGGGACTACCGGGTGCGTCCTCCGTCCGGAGCTCACCTGTCGTATGGGCGGGAGATGCATATGTCAGGAATTCTTAGATCTAATTATATATTGGTAGAGCCATGTTGTAGCTAGCCGCTGCATCACAAATGGGCCGGCTCGTCCGGGGCAGTACCACCCTCTCACAGAACACCGGCGTGAAGCAGCAGTACTCCTGCTGCGTTTCGTACGGTCAGTGAGAGCGCCGGGGGCCCAATACCTCTCCCCCTCCCCTATTCCCTCTCCTTTTCCCAGGGCCGACAACGCACTGGCATCGTGTAAAGCGCTGCGGGTGTCTATGGACAGTGGTGATCATTTAACATCAGGTGACCCACTAGTTCGTTTGTCTGGCCTCTTTAGCATAAAAAAATAAAAATAAAAAAAAAATACTAATAATATTATACAGAAACCAATATACAATTTAATCATTACACGGTGTTTGTTACCGAACTCCTCCGAAATGACTTGACCGATCTTTATGAAACTTTTTTCTCTGTATTCGGTAGGTCTGAGAATAGGGTCGTAGGCTATTTTTAGGGTTCCGTACCCAAAGGGTAAAAACGGGAACCCTATTACTGAGGCTCCGCTGTCCGTCCGTCTGTCTGTCTGTCTGTCTGTCTGTCTGTCTGTCTGTCTGTCACCAGGCTGTATCTCGGGAACCATGATAGCTAGAGAGTTTAAATTTTCACAGATGATGTATTTCGGTTGCCGCTATAACAACAAATACTAAAAAATGGAATAAAATAAATATTTAAAGGGGCTCCCATACAACAAACGTGATTTTTTTGCTCGTTATTGCTCGATATTGATAACGGCAACAGGTAGACGCTTGAAATATTCACAGAATATTTAATTATATATTGACTTTAAAAATAAATCATTAAATTAAAATAAAAAAATATTTAAGGGGGCTCCCATGCAACAAACGTGATTTTTATAGATAACTGTACGGAACCCTTCTTGCGCGAGTCCGACTCGCACTTGGCCGGTTTTTTTTCTAAGACACAAGAAAACACCGTGTAGATTAGTTTTAATTTTTATGCCCGACAACTAGGAAACGGAATGAAAATTCAACTTTAAAGGCCACCACAAACCGGGAATAAAATATACGGTGACACACACTGGCAGCGCGGAACACTGTATTTGATTCACTGTTATTAACCGCGCTGTTGTGCTGTTTTTCTGTTCTGTGCACAGAACACAGGCGTGAAGCAGCAGTAATCCTGCTGCGTTTCGTACGGTCAGTGAAGAGCGCCGGGGGCCCGAATACCCCCCTCCCTCTCGCCTATTCCCTCTCCTTTATAAAGGCCGGCAACAGATCAGTGACCCTCTTTGAGTTGTTGATATTTATGGGCGGTGGTGATCATTTTCCATCAGATGACCCGCTTGCTCGTTTGCCTCCCTCTCACAATAAAAAAAATAAAAAACCGGCCAAGTGCGAGTCGGACTCGCGCACCGAGGGTTCCGTACAAATTTATATGTATCTATGAACATCCAGTCTTAGCAGACCCCTGCTCCTAAGCAAAATGTGCGCAGTGTGGTATCATTGTAGATTTATTTATTTATTTATTTATTTATGGAGAACCAACAGCTTAAAATACAATTTAAGATTGGTTACTGAAATAGACAGACAGACAAAAAAAAATTCTTTTCGCAATTTTTCCTTAATTTGTGCTATATAATACGTTGCTTCGTACCAAATTTCATGATTTTGAGTTCACAGGAAGTACCCTGTTGGTTTTGATTCCCTTGCGAGTTTCGAAAATTTGCGGAAATTAGCGGCATAAACGGCTGTACCTTTTGATTGCGTTGGCTTAGAAGTTTGATTTTTTCACAGCTCCAAAGGACAGTAGACCTGAGTATTTGATATAAATTTCAGCTTGATACCTCCTCTCCTTGCGTTCCCGAGAAAAAGGGTGTTGACAGACGGACGGACGGACAACAAAGTGATCCTATAAGGGATCCGTTTTTTCCTTTTGAGGTACGGAACCCTAATAAAAAAAAGAGCAGAGAGGCAGAAATGTGACAACATCAATACATTGCATAAGCTAGAATGATGGATGATGACCCAAGGGGTGCCAAATACTGCCAATGAGACCCTAATACTGAGGCTCCACTATATTAGCCATATGTATTTGACCTAGACCCTATCCTACCCTACCCTATACAATACATCTCTCGGTCAATGAAATTGTGCCAGTGGAGTAGTGTTCTGGTTTTGCTGTGCTATTTACACTTGTTAGTAAAATAATAATAACTAACTAACTAACTAACAGACCAGTGATGGTGTAGGGGTAAGCACGCAGCACGGAACGCTGAGGACCTGGGTTCGATTCCCAGCATTGGTCTTTTTTTTGGGGTTTTTTCTGTGCATCTATATTTTCAGTTTGTATTTAGTTTGAAATATATGGTTTCACGGGATGACCGTAAAAGTAATAAAAAATGAAGTTGAAGAAAATAAAAAAATAGATAGAAAAAGATACTTCATACTTAACTTGTAATAATAATAATTTATTCAGACAGCATAAAAGGTCCAAAGTTTTATTTTGTTCTCTGGGAGAGTTCGCATCAAAGGGCAATTGTATCTATTTGAAATCATGTTCTGAAAATGCTGTCTTATAATTGTTTATTGAGTTTTCTTTGTATAATGCATGAAATGTACCTATTGTGTAATGTTTAATGATGAAATTATAATCTGTTTTTAGAAAAAATGATTTAGCGTAAGCTGGGCATTGACGATCAGTTTTTCGCGTCAGTTGAACTGACGTCAATCCAAAATTTGATCGTGAGTGTCGAATCATCACTCCAGTACCTCTACTATGAGTTTACACTAGTTTACGTGACCGTACTCGCTAGCGACGGCGTAAATTATTTGTATGGAGAATTGTGCAGCGCCTCTAGCGGTCACTTACGGAAGTACAATTCTCCATACAAAATCATTTACGCCGTCGCTAGCGAGTACGGTCACTGTAAACTAGTGTAACTCATGGTAGAGGTACTGAGTTGTAACTGACGGCGCGCCACGAAGTTTTCCGTGACTACCATAATCCAGCCCGGCGCGTCGCGCCAAACTGCCTCGTCATTCCAAAGCCGTCAGTTCGCAGCGCCCGCGGTGAAACACGCACGCGCACGCCATTCCATTCTTTCATCCATTGCTTTCTTTCTTGTTTTTCGGTGAGTATATGGCAACAAACAGTAGCCGCAGCAAGAATTAAAGTTTCTTCTACGGAATCAGAATTCATTTTTTTTTTCGACATAAATAGTACACCTCCTAACAGCTTGGCGGCCAATCGAAAACTGAAGAGCCGGAGTGACGCCAGTGAGTGGGGAAATCTAGTTGGCCTAAAACTATTTGGAGTGACGCCACAGTTTTACGTCTAAACTGACGCGAAAAACTGATCGTCAATGCCCAGCTTAAAGTTTCTAGCGGCGCATTCTTCTTTGCAATCGTGGTCCTTCCGAAAACGCTGGTAGACTCAAAAAAAGACATATAAAAGAGCCCCTAATATGTCTATTACTTACCATTCTAGACGTGCTTTCCCGGAAATGGCCCTGGAACATGGCCTTCATGGGGTCACATCGGGCCATCAATATGGCCCTATGGGCCAGATGTATACCATCGTCCAGATCAAACGTCACATCGGCGAACAGACTCCTTTCGACGTACATTTCGCGAAGCCGCTGCGGTAAGGGCTGGGAATGTAAAAAAAAAACATATTTTTATTTTCATTTTTTGGTGGCTGTACAATACTGTACATGCATTGTCATCCAACCTACATGTACACCAATTACAAGTAAATCCGACCACTATATGGCTTAAGTTCAACATCCAAGATTTGACTTGCATATAAGGAAAAGAAGATAAAAATTCCCTTGTCACCCGTACATAACCAAGTTACATAACCAGCACTAGTAAGGGGAAAATTATTCCTGTTACAAAACTAGTTGTGTGAAAGGAATGTCTGGTCCTCTTACAAAACCAATAAGGCTGAACAGTTATGTTTTGGGAAAATAAAAATACTGCTACGTAACTGGTTTTGTACGAGTAATGCCCATTAGTAAGTATATTATTATACTTATGTATTTGAATAAAATTTGGCACACAGTATACAACTAAAATTAACACCTAATATTTTTTCTTTTTGAAAATTGCAGTGTTATTTATTTATTTATTTCCTAGGATAGCGATTAACAAAACTGCAGACGAAGTATATAACTTACCGTATGAAACTGCTGCATGAAGACTTTATCGAATAGCAAGTGCTGGTCCAAGATAAACTGGCTAAGCTTCGTCAGCTCATGGAAACCCAGCAGTTCGGCTGCCTGGCGGATCTCCTACATGTTACAAAGAAACATATTATCTTCATCGTCAGTACACCTGTCGGGGCGGGCAGCTAGTAGGTGTAGGTATTCCCATAAAAAGTTTTTTTTTAAATAGAACAAGTATTTGCACTTCATTTTGAAGTGAAAAAACTAGGGTGGAATAACAATTATCTACAAAGTGATTTTAAAAGGAACAAGTTAAATATAATAATATGGTAGGTAGTCATTTTACAATTAAACCTATGACACTTGCTCCAATAGAGTGATGTTAAAATTTTTTTTTTGTCTAAGGGGTTTAATCAACTCTGAACGAAATAATTTACAGTTGTTAATGAAATAAATATTTAGGCCGCTGTCCCACTGCCAAGGATTTGTGAGAAGCGAATAAAAAACTAGACACATAGCCAGCAACCCTGTCGTATTTCTTGCCAGCAGTGTAAATAAGTTTCCTTGTCGATAGTGGGTCAGCTTCCTTACGTTACCTTGATTTGGTAAAAATGTGTTTCTTTATCAAAATGTTAAAACATAATCAAATGGCAAAATCGCTAAAGCTAGAAGGTTAAATTATACAGAACTGTAACTATAAAATTTGATTGGCAGACAGAACACAGATATACTTACACAAAACACATTTATCGGTCACAAATTGCCGAAAAACAAATACCATTTCACCAAAAACATAAAAAAATGTGCATGTGTTTTTAAGAAGGCATGAAAAAAGTATTTAAGTCCGATTATTATACTGTGACAATGTCTGGTTTCCTAGAAAGAAAAAATATTTTTCAAAGCTAGCCTGTTTATGAGATAGTGTTTAGACCTCAAAAATAAATTACAAAAATCAATTAATATTTAAAAAAAGATGCCACAAAGTGTGATTAACTTTATATTATGGGCACTGGGCAACCGATAAACATACAACATATACACCGTGAAATTTTAGTGGTTGTTTCCCGAAACGAGGTGTTTTAGTATCGATTGTACAATCGATTTATAATTACTATTTTGACTAGAGTCAAAAATCCAATTGTGAAAAACGAAAGTCGAAAATGACCGCAAACCAATAGTAACGCTTCGTTGGTACAAGTAGCGTACGATCGTACGATAGGTTAGGTACCAACGAAGCGTTACTATTGGTTTGCGGTCATTTTCGACTTTCGTTTTTCACAATTGGATTTTTGACTCTAGTCAAAATAGTAATTATAAATCGATTGTACAATCGATACTAAAACACCTCGTTTCGGGAAACAACCACTAAAATTTCACGGTGTATAGAGATCTATTTTTTCTTTAATATTAATATTATTAAACTTCTATAATTCGGAATCAAACCAGGAACCTCAATTTATATACTCAGTTTCTCTAATCACTAGACTAACCGGTCGCTGTCATAATAATATTATTATCACCAGCTGTCAACCCCGTTGTCTTTATGTGAAAAAAAAATCTTTTATCAAAACCTGAAGCCGTATTGTCTAACGCGCGGACGCTTGCTATCGCTATCACCGTCTCTTTCTGTCACCAGCTTATACAGTTTGACAGAAAGAAATATTCCGATAGCAAGCGTCCGCGCGTTAGACAATACGGCCTCTTTTTTTTATTTTTTATGTTAGAAAGGCCAGACAAACGAACTAGTGGGTCACCTGATGTTAAATGATCACCACTGTCCATAGACACCCGCAGCGCTTTACGCGATGCATCTGGTTTTCTATGGAGAAATCATTTTCCTAACTGATAACCAGTTACCAAACTATCAATCATACGAATGTACATAACATATACTCCAAGTATACTTGACTATCATAAAGCTACAGAATTTGACATGTACGCCATGGTAATAAATACGTAATGGACAGAAAATCTGTTTTATTTATCTATGTTTGTGTGAAAAGGCATTTATTAAATAGCAAAAATGAGATAAACCTGCTAAAAGACTAACAAAACTAAGCACAAGTAAGTAAGTAAATGTAAATAATATTATTGTGAAAAAATAATAATAATAATTATACGAAATGTTTATTAAATGGAAATTAATAATGAATTATGCGTTATTTATTAAAATAAAAATTTACCAGTAATAATCCAATTGCAGCGGACTGCAGAACACAGTGTCAACGATATAATTATTGTGATATTAATTTTATAATTATAGTTTATTTTTAATAATAACAATAATAGAGATAGAAAGAGCTTAAGCAAATCGTGTCGCTGAGCTGAAAGTTGGGACAAAAAATTACTTTACTGTTTATAAATATATAGAAATTTAAGCTTAAGCGACAAAAAATACTTTGAAACAGTAATAGATGTCCTTATAGATACCTGTTGTTTGAAAGCTGCGCTGTCCAAAGTTCCAGTGTAAACGAAATTGATGACTTCCTGCATCACGGCTTGCGATATGAGTTTGCTCATAGTCACTATTGTTTGAGTTTGCGATGTCGCGTGTTGGATTTTGTCGCACTATAGACAAATGTAAATTTCAGTGAGTTACCACGTGGTCGCGAAACAGGAGCACATTTGGCGCTTCATGAGTGTTGATATGTGACCATGAGGTTTACGACAGGTAAAAAAATTTTGATCGGAGATTTTAATAGCTATAGCGGAGCTATGTATGTATAGTCGACCAACAAATTTTTTTACCATCCTAAGGTACAATGTCAATTGTTTGGCTTACAATGTCAAAGGGAATTTTTCACTTAAGAGTCAATGTGACAATAGGCTACTTTCCTAACTAGTCAGTCTTTTAGATTATCAAAAAATATTGGACACGTATTTTTTATTTTGTCAATTAAACAAAAAATTACGGAGATATGGCGCGTTGAAGTTTCGCGTGACGTCACTTGTTCCTACACTTTGTATGAGCGTTTTAGGAACAAGTGACGTCACGCCTCGTTACGCGGAACTTCAACGCGCCATATCTTCGTCATTTTTTGTTTAATTGTCAAAAGAAAAATTACGTGTCTAATATTTTTTGATAATGTAAAATACGGACTAATAAGAATTATTATTTTTTTTACCTAGGAAACATCCCTATTAACCATATTGTTTTCATTCTGATGTAAGAACTGCAATAAAATTAGTTGTATACGTATGTAGTCAAGGTAAGAAAAGGTTCGTCACCTTATAGCTCCAAACGCACAGACAGCGGAGGCGTGGCGGTGCGGTGGCGGTGCGGTGGCGGTGCGGTGGCGGTGCGGTGGCGGTGACGGTTGTAATATTTTAATTTGTTTGTGTTAAAGTAATGATTTGTAACCTCTTTACGTATAGCTTAAATATCTATGGTCTAAGAAGAAGAGGAGTAGACGTGTTACATTTGATTTGACATGAATGATTTGTGTTGTTGTGTATGATGACTGTAATAAACATGAATCCACGGTAATCCATCGCATATTATTTATCAGTTTGTATTTGTATTCTTATTTGTATTGTGCGGTACCGTAGCGCGAACTCATTCATACAAGTTAGAATATTACAACAGTCACCGCAACCGCACCGCCACGCCTCCGCTGTCTGTGCGTGTAGAGCTTAAAGAGGACATTTAGCTTGCACCAAGGCGTACTCAAAGTTCAAACGAATCAATATCTGATTGACGTTTCCCATTTTTCAAAAGGCTAAGAGTCTATGACTAGATAAAGGAGAGGAGAGGAGGAGAGGAGGTAGAGGGCATAACATAGATGCGCTTTATCACTGCCTAAATGTGATTATAACAGACTGAAGTGTACGATGTATGGGAAAGATTCGTCGCTAACTTCTAGACCAGTGATGGTGTAGGGGTAAGCACGCAGCACGGAACGCTGAGGACCTGGGTTCGATTCCCAGCATTGGTCTTTTTTCTGGGGTTTTTTCTGTGCATCTATGTTTCAGTTTGTATTTAGTTTGAAATACTAGATAAAGGAATCAACTTAAAAGGTTTTCGTACCCTGACTAAACTAATAAATAAACTAACTGGATCCAGTACTTCAAACTTTTTGCACACAATGCACGAACGAAACACACTATTGCTAAATGAACTGTATTCAAATCTAAAACTCTTGCTTTTTTTAATCTATGAAGATAATTTTCAGCTAGTTACAGGTGAGATTAAATGTTCTTTTTTTGCTTTTTTCAAGTTCTTTCTTTGAAACCATAACGTGCAGGTAGCTTATTAATTCTTTTTTCTTGGAGATATCACTATTATAAGCTACTTATTTGTCTTACCTTAACAACCCTAATGGAGTTGATAGCCGGGTGGTTGACCTCTCTATATAGATCTGGCGGTTTTTTACAGCTGTCGCTCAGCGGAAGGATCTGGCACGAGGATCGCCTCTTTATTTGATCCCACACTCTAAAAGAGAAAAAAAAAGCGTTTTTTTAATCTAATATTTTAACGAGGCTCAAGTACACCTAATGTGACTATGTCAGTCTAAGGGGCTGTTTCACCACCCATTGATTAATTTTAACTGACGGATAAATGTGATGCCGTCTCCGTCTATTCGAACAAAACAAACAGAGACGGCATCACATTTATCCGTCAAATAAATTTGATCATTGGATGGTGAAACAGGGGGTAAGAGTGTTAAATAGTAGATTGTACGGCGAGGATAGATAGATACGTCGAGAATAAAATGGGTTTAATGCTCGAGTTTTATACTCCGCTTTTCACTTCGATTGCGATGAAATAGCAACATTAGAAATAAATGTTCATTTACAAGCTTTTATATTTCATGCATTGGAATTTGTATAATATTGTACTAGATTTGACTAATTTTTTCAACTTCATTTTTTCATTACTTTTACGGTCATCCCGTGAAATCATACATTTCGTACCAAATACAAACTGAAATATAGATGCACAGAAAAAACCCCAGAAAAAAGACCAATGCTGGGTTCGATTCCCAGCATTGGTCTTTTTTCTGGGGTTTTTTCTGTGCATCTATATTTCAGTTTGTATTTGGTACGAAATGTATGATTTCACGGGATGACCGTAAAAGTAATGAAAAAATGAAGTTGAAAAAATAAGTACAAAAAAAGATACTTCATAGCTAACTTGTTTAAAGTTGCACAGTAGCGCCATCTCTTGTCCAGGTGAGCGGTTAGTTCCGAAGGAGTGTTAAAATCTCTCGATGAGGGTGTAACATAGATGTGCGCTTGTCACTGCATAAGGTGATGATTTAGCAGATTGAAATGTATGATGTATAGGAAAGATTCGTGTCTAATCTCTAGACCAGTGGTGGTGTAGGGGTATGGCACGCGGCACGGAATGCTGAGGACCTGGGTTCGATTCCCAGCATTGGTCTTTTTTCTGGGGTTTTTTCTGTGCATCTATATTTCAGTTTGTATTTGGTACGAAATGTAGATTTGACTAGTTTTATTAATTTCGTAATATAAAAAACCGGTTATAAAAAAAACAACAAACTTTTATTTTATAAATTTCTATTGTTCGTGACTGTTTGCGCCCAATTGCCTTGGTCTTAGGCGAAGATTTAACGTTGTGCACAAGAGCATAAAAAGCTATTTTATTCAGCATTATCTCAACATAAAGAACCATTTTACGAGCATGAGAAGTGACAAATGTATTTCTAATACAAAATTTTAAGACAAGATTCATACGAACATTGTAAGTTAGATGAAAGATAATTAGCAAGTCGTTTTAGTTGATTGTTGTTACCTCATTTGCTTCGCCTGGTCCTGTCGTATCAGATACTCTGTGTCCTCGTTAAAGTCACCCGTTGTCGCTTCACCCATACTGCTGACCTGGAAATGTAGGTCAACGCACAAACATTAGTGCCGCTATCAAACTAGTCTATTTGTTTTTACGTCTGTTTATCGATCCGTATCTTTGAGTATTTAGACTGAAAGGAGATGTTATCGCCCGTAGGTTGCTAAGAAATTTTTCTGCCAAAACTCGCGGGGGGGGCAATGGACTCACACACAAGCAATTTAACTACAAATGAAAACAGAGCAATGTTTGTACACACGCACACAAACCGAATTCGTCAACACAACAATGATCGCCATGCACACAGTGAAAACATCTCGTCTATACATGTCACACGTACGTCACACATAGACAACAATCTAGAAACAACTAGTGTTAGGGCCATGTCGATAAGAATGTCGATAAGCATTCACTCGTTCATACATTCAGTCGTTCAATCAATCCCAATGTTGGTACTAATTTAACCTTTCAGCATCAGCAGGAAGTTGAAAAAATTACAATGTTGATTTTATCACCGTTGAATTTAGGCACCCGTAAACACTGCCATACACACGTTCTCGTGACGCCGCCATTATTAAATAAAATATCATAGAATGTACCTAGTTACTTTGTACCGAGCGCCACGTTACGGAATCGAAACGGGGGCGAATAGAGCGGGTGGCGCGTCAAAGCACTCACTCAACCAGCGACCGAACTGCGCGGCGTGCGGCATGGAACTGCGTAGTTTTGTCTGGCGAAGATTGGTTAGCGGCCGTGTAAGACGCTTGGCTGTGTGCGTGCGTCGATTCGGGTGCTCTAGTATGAAGTCGAATCACTGCCTGTTACTTGTATTGAATCATTAAAAAGTATTTGTTAATACTTTCACGTCAATTTTTTTAACGAGATGGATATTTTAAACATACGTTTATTACTAACCATACATTTCCATTTTATTAGTAACCTTTAAAATATGAAACCATGATAAGACAAATCATTCACTGATTCATTCACTCAATAATTTATCGATTGTGGAAATATGTATGTCCTCCTCTAGTCGATACTAGTCCGGTTATCGGGGTGGCCAATTATTTAGTAAGTAAAAATAGCCAATATTACTAGTGGTCGGTGAAATACCACTTAAATAAAAAAAATAGCTAAATCTATTTAGAAAAACAAAAAAGAGTTCTAAGCTTCGTCCATAGTTAAATAAAAATAGCAATTAAAATAGTAACGATTCTTAGAATTACTGTCTGTTTATCTGTGCGTTTGTTCGTGGTAATCTCCGAAGCGGCTTAAGCTATAAGGATGTGGTTTTCACTTATTTGTTAATCTCATTAGTCCAATATTTAATTTACGAGTGAGGGGGAGTGGGGGGGGAGGCGGTGCGGGAGTTTCAAAGGGGGGATGAAAATTTCATTGATTTTGCCGTAGGATGCACCGTTTTCAAGATATTTGACAAAACACCGGTTCTCATCCGATCAGCGAGGTTAAGCAACGTCGGGCGCGGGGATGGGTGACCGCCTGATTTCATTTTTGTTTTTTGAATGTTTTGTTATGACGTTGTCACGTTAAACTATCGTCCGTAAGCCGACTTTACAGACAACCGGTTTTTATTTAATAATTGTCTGGCCAGTAGTTTTTTGCCAAACCACTTGATATATATATATTTTTTACTGTATTAATTGATTTATAAAAATTAAAAATAGCCAATGTGGCTATTTTTAGTAAAAGCTGGCCACACTAACTGACAATAATATTATTATAAACTTCACGTATTTTTACTATTAATCAACAATAATTACTTTACGAAATACTTCCAGATGAAAAGTTACGTTGTCTTTTTGTAGACTCGACGTGTCAGACATTTTTTCACGCCCGAATTCTTTGCATTTTGGTCATTTATGTGGGAGCTCATTCACTGACGCGTGCCGTTTTGAAATGTCACGAGAGGCGAGCGAAACAGTTTTGTATAACGGTTATACCCGGCGGGTTCATACCTTTGGCAGAGGGGAAATGCGCTTCAAGGCGCCTCCCTTCAGTCTAAATACTCAAAGATCCGTATGCAAATTATTGCCCTCCCTCTGTATTAGGGACAACTGCATTGAAAATACGGGATTCGAGGTTCAAATATGGGACTGGCCGTTTTCGGTATATATAAAAGGCAACCGTTACTGACTGATCTATCATCGCACAGCTCAAACCACTGAACGGATTGTGCTGAAATTTGGCACACAGATAGCTACTATGACGTAGGCATCCGCTGAGAAGGGATTTTTCGGAATTGGGGATGTCTATTTTTTTGCAATGTATAGTAAATCGAAAACCATTTCGAGATAAATGCTTTTTAACTCGTTTTCTGTAGTTATTTAATTTTAATATTATGTAATGAATTCATTATATAACAAATAAGCAATGACCTTCATTTGACATTGGTGTAAATTGCGTGATCGGTTCAAGTCGTACTTTATTCTGTGTGGTTAGAATTCTTCACAATTTACGCGTGGATTATACTACGGAGTTTGATTTGGACCCGCTGTCTGACATCTAGCACTTTGACAGTGCCAGTAAAGTGACAGAGTGTATAGTGTACCACTACGCAGAAAATAATTAAAGGGGTTGCCTCATCGAACGCATTCAGAAAGATTTAGAAATTTGGCATTGTGGGAGCCCTCAATTATAATCTGACGTCATCAACTAAAATAGTTTCAATAATTAATTTTGAAAAAAGTAGAGAACTAAATGACAAAATATTGAAATTAGTTTCTTATAATTGACTTTTCTATACAAAAAAAATATAAAAACCACTGGTCATTTTTTTTAGACATCCCCAATTTCAGATTATTTAAAAGCGAAAAAGTTTTTCGGGTGCGCCGGTGGGATTCGAATTTTTTTTTTTTTTTTTCGCTTTTAAATAATCTTAGATTCGGTGAGCAGCCGTACTGCTAATAAAATAAAAATAATATCCCCAATTTCCACGGGACCTATCCCCCTAATAATTATTCGGCCTAATAATTATTAATTATTATTTATTCCCTAGTATAAATGTGATTTATATTTTCGCTTCAAAGTGTCACGATCCGAAATTACATTATTGACAAGTATCGTAAAAATTCTGAAGTGAATTTTTGAAATACTGTCATTTCATTTACATTACCGCGATAATATTGATAGTGTACCGTGCCATTGGTAGCTCAGTCAGTCAGATTGTTCTCACCATGCTACTCTCACTGGAGCTGCGAGCCAGCTCAGCGCCGCGGGCGCAGTCGCTAGCTAACAGCCGGTTGAACGCTTCGCAAGCGGCCGCCATCATGAATCGGTGGACTGGGAACCCTTTCGCGCCACAGATTATCACCATGTCCGAGAAATACTGGAAATAAGGTGAATTTTGATCTCATATACTATCTACGATATACCTACTACAAAAACACACAAAGTCGACAAAAAAAAACGAGACTTCAAAGAACCTATTTCTTTAAGGATGATATTTATTTGAGACTAAACGGGAAGCCAAACAAAAACAGATTCCAAAACAGGTTTCTGAGGTTCTGTGTTGACAAAAATAAAAAAAACACAACCACTTGACAAACCTCATCTTTTTTTGAAGTCGATTAAAAATCATCTTTCATTTATTTGTTCGTTTTTATATGAAAAATAATTATTACAATCAGACTGAATACCAGTTTCCTACAAGTAAAAATATGCAAATTTCAAAACCTGGTAAGCAATTCAATTTATAAAGAAACATTTGTCCCTGGTAAAAAAACTGCAAAATTAATATTTGCCAGTTTTTTGCAAAGAAAAGTTTAGGTATCTTTAATTATTAGTAGTAGTAGACAACTAGTTACCAAACTCAGTTTTCTACGAGGAAGAAATGGATAAATATTAAATAATTACTTATACCAAGGATGATAAAGACTGGATTAGCAATCGCCATAGTACAGATCGGACGCGGAAAAATAGTTCGATTATTAAATCTAGATGGCGCTGACATATAGCCAGAGGGTTTGAAAGCAAAACAAGACTGCAGATACTTCATATTACTGCAAATGTATTATGATGCAATATTTTTGAAAAATAATACATTTGTAGTAATATGAAACATCTGTAGTCTTATTGTTTTGTTTTCAATCCCTCTGGCTATATGTCAGCGCCATCTAGATTTAATAATCGAACTATATAGTTATTTTTGTACTTTCATTGACATAATTAATTATTTGATTTTGACAACTCCCACTTGAGGACGAATTTATTTTGACACTTCCATTTTATTGATTGTTTTTTCATCTTTGGTTATTTTTATTATTATATTATTATGTTTTGTTTTTTATAAATTTTTGACGATCTCAGCATAAATTCTTATATACTGACTTTAATGTATTATATAATGTAATTATTATGTCTGAGTGAATAAATAAACTAAACTAAACTAAACTATTTTTCCGCGGCCGATCTGTACTATGGCGATTGCTAATCCAGTCTATATCATCCTTGTTTATACGTATAAATGGATAAATAATTTTCTATTAATCAAGTTTACAATGTAGCCCTTACCTGTTGTCGTAGTAACGTGGCAGTATTCTCCAAATAACTGCTGTTGACGGGTACGACGTCGGGCTCCAGAGGCCTGGGTGGTCTAAATGGTGCCTGTAAAATAATCAAAGTTTTAAAAGCCGGATCCCTTTATCTCCCATAGTTTCATTAGTCATAATCATAACTTGTCATTCCAACGTTTGCCATAAAATATATACAGGGTGTCGGGGGAAGAATGCTGTTTTCAGCATTTTTTGAAATGATACTTTATGACAAATGAAAATTATGAAAAGAGCATTTCTCAACAACTTTGCACATTTAATTTTGCCACTCCAAATTACATAGAAATTTACAGATAAGTAGCGTAAATCCAACTGAGTGTAACTAGCACAGCCTCCCAAAATGTCCTGATTTTGTATGGAAATTTCTTATTTAGTGAACACACACATGAGGTTCGTTGTGGGTGAATATGCTGTCACCGACGCTGTGACACCTTTGGTCTTATCTGCACTAGTCAATCAAGGGTCAGTTTTATGTTAAAAAAAATCTTACCTGGAGAAAAGGTCGTTGCACCCGTTTAAGATTGGTCATCCAGAACCTCTGCTGCCTTCGAGCTATAAGAGCCGCTCGGATCGCGTTCTCGAACACTTCGTTTATACCGTAATAAGTAAATACTGAGGTCTCGTAGTAGTATATGCCGAATTCGGCAGCTAACGCCCGCCCTTGGTCGGGCATTACTAGGTCACTTTTCCTTGGTGTTCTGTGAATTAAGTCAGTTGATTGTATTTTAATATCTCGCGATTTTCATACTTTCACACTCACTCATAATTAATACTAAACTCAGAACTTAATCATTATGGGCATTTTCAGAAAAAAGTGTAACCTGTACTTTTTTTTAAAAACCTAACTAATTTTGGGTTATTTCTAGTCAGAATCACAAGCACTATCGATTTAAGCAATAAAAAAAGTGTCCCACTTTTAATTGTCAGTTTTGTGACGCAGTTAACCATACCTACATGTTGTATGGACCGTCACAAAACTGACTAATAAATTTTGTATGGAAAATTAAGGATAATTAAGGCGAAACGGGTACATTTTTTTCTGAAAACCCCCTTATAAAAGTCGTGATTAAGTCCAGAAGCTATATTGTATAACGCGCTTTCACGAACTCGGTTACGCGTCGGCACCATAAACGGTTTAGCTATACCTATTATTGCCAGGCCAGTACTCATGTACGCACTATACAGCTTCCAATAGTTAAATACTTGTGAAAAACTACGCATTGCCGACGTAAAACTAATTTACCTTATAAACGGGCTCCGGTCCTTGCAATAGCTCAAATAAGTTTCGTCTCTGTACATATATCGCAGATCGTTTTTGCATCCTACCAGCAGAATCGGTGTGTTCGGGCAAAACCGTCTGAAAAACAAGTCTAATTGCACGAGACAGTATGGATTCTCTTCTCTCGATATACTTAATTAGAATTTGGCATAAGGAGAAAGGTTTATTCATTTCTGTGGCACATTTTGATGTTGCTATAGGGTTTCTGGTGCGATCCAAGTTATTGTACGTATTTATACAGGGTGTCCCGAAACTCTACGATAACCTGGTCCAGGCGAGAGGCCAAGCTATAACAGTTCTGAAAAAAGTGAGTTTTTGAATACAACTTAAAATATTTTAGCGACCCCCTAGGGTCAAAATCGAATCAAAAAATGACTTTGGTTGATGGGTGAATATTCAGCGTTTTTACAGCGTTTTTTTTTCTCATTACCATTTGAGCAAATTTTATTAGAAAGAATGGTGCTTACGATTAACTTTTTATGAAAACTTAAGACAGTAGGTACCGATGCTGAATCTAGTTTGATCAAATTTCGTGCAACTCGTCCTTCGGTTGTGGTAATAATCGTGGAATGGTAGTGAGGTTTAACTGAGCGATCGAAACGCTCAAATATTCACCCTTCATTCAAAAAAATAAGCAAGCCCATACTTCTCATTAAAATATTATTTTTTATTGTGGTGTAGGATCTAGATACACTTGCCATTTTTTTTTACCTGGGACCCTCCGAATAAAGCTTAGCGACCCCCCTGGAGGTCGCGACCCACAGTTTGAATAACACTGGTCCAAGCGATAATAGAATTTTTTTTCTAAAATATCTTAAGACTAAAAGTTATATGTTATGTGACTCTATTATCGCTTAACTTATGGTGGCACTTCACTTGGCGTTGCGTTTTCGCGTTGTGCTATTGCCATCTCCGTCTTTCACGCTAGAATCGGCATAGTGCTCCTCTCTCGCACACGCAACTATTTCGTCAAATACGCCAAGTGAAGTGCCAGCATAAGAGACATGGATTGTTTTTCGTATTTTTTCTGAAACTGGTACAATTTGACGTCTCGCCCGTTACCAGGTTGACGCGGGTGCGCCTCGATAGATATAACAACATTTGATATAACTGTAACATTTGGTATAATGCTACATTTGATATAATGCGATTTACTCAAAAAGTAAACTTCGGAGGATTGATATTAATTCTATTTGATATGCATTAGGTTAGGTTAGGTTAGTTTATTTTATAAAAGAATCGTAGAATGTTTACTTCTCGAGTAAATCGAATTATGTCAAATGTAGCATTATACCAAATGTTACAGTTATATCAAATGTTGTTATATCTATCATTACACACCCGGTTGACGCTGAGTTTTGGAACACTCTGTATATAGCTATCTATTTTGCGCAAAACAAAAAAAATAACAGTTTACATAAGAAACAGATATATCTGCAGTTATCCTTTAAAGAGCCAACCAATAGTTAATAAACTCTTTAGAGTTCCAGCAGCTCGCAGTTCGAACAAAGGAATCTCAACAACTGAAAATAGTCCGTCTAAAATCAAAACTCACACTTAACATACCTGATTTCTGGGTACCACATAGCTCCGCAGTTTCTCAAAGATATGGGATTCGTTACGGAGAAACATAGCAGTACGACGTCGGACCTGAAAACATAAAAAATTATAGCAACGGTGCACTTTCATTGAGACAGATGACTGAGCAGAATCGAAAAGTGTAGACTGCAACCAATCAGTTGAAAACCCCTTTCCCGTTTCCCTTACACTGAGTCATCGTCAGAAGACCAACACGACTGCGAAAAAAATCCCAATCCGCACTGGGCCGGCGTGGGAACTACGGCCTAAGCTCTCTTTTTCTGAAAGGAGGCCTGTGCCCTGCAGTGAAACGCATACAGGCTGGGATGATGATGTCGATTCGATTTGTAGCATTCGAACATGGCGGATGTAGACAGTATCTAATTTTGGTATTTCTGTTTCTTTGGCTAGTTGAAGTATAATTTTGATAGTGTTTTATGCGGCGATTAACCTTAATTAACAGTGATCACAAAATTCTATATTGCTCTCGTGTCTGACATTTTTTAATGCGCAAGTTGTTTCCACGTGGTTTCTGGAATTTTTCTATCAAGTTGCAGAAACTACAATCACCGTACAACGTCGCTCCCAAGAGAGCTTACTTCGACACTGGCGAAATTGTCCTACCGTTAAAGTGGGACAGAAGCCATATTTTTAAAAAAGAAGAAGATGATGATGTCAACTGAGCTAGAAAAACAAATGAACCTCACCTTCCATAAGCAAATCTCCTATCTTTCTCATGGTCTCCGAATGTGTCCCACAGTCTTAAAGAGACGTTCACGCCGTCAACGACTTCCCAAGATCTTTCCAGTACCTAAAAAAAAAACACGCAACTGAAGCAAAAACGTAGCAGAGGGTGTTTTAACTCATTTACGGCCGGGAAGGCACAGGTATATGAGGTATATATACGCAGTCAGCAGTCAGTTGCGTCGAGTAGCCGCGCGACCAGGGCGTTAGCACGCAGTGCACGTTTGGCAGCCGCCGTGACGTGCGACTCCGAGAGGAAGGGCTACGGATTAGCCCGAAACATGTCGAGTTAAACTCGTTTTAAGACGTGAGTGATCCGTTTATTTTCACTATGAGCTAGTCTCATGGTAGTTTCATGTTTAAAGCTTGTGTTATGGGTATTATGCAACGGATAAACATACTTAGGTATATAGATAGATACATACTTAAATACATATTAAACACTCAAGACCCGAGAACAAACATTTGTACTTTTCATACAAATATCTGCCCCGATACGGGGATCAAACCCGGGACCTCAAGCTTCGTAGTCAAGTTCTCTAACCACTAGGCCATCTGGTCGTCTAAAGAAGGTTTGCTTGAAGACTCTCGATTGTGCCACCAGCAGTCCCTCAAAACATAGGAAAGATAGAGAGTCTAAACAAGCCACTCACATCCTTATAGATCCTGTACTGGTCGATGGCCCACACGGTGGGCACGTGTGTGGTCATCAGCTGCGCAAGCGAGACGTGCTTGTTGCATGCTCTCGCGCAGATCAGGCGCGTCTTGCCCACCGCTGTGTCTCCCACCACCACACATTTCACCAACTCCTGGTGGGGCTGTTCGTTGTCCATCTGTTGGTGGGAATGAGGATACAGACGTCTCCAACATATGGGTTTAGTGGTTTAGTTTTTGTCACAGTCAGGTACTGTCACGAGCTTTAATTTAGGACCCACTTAAGGTTGACAGCCCTGTCATATCATAAAGGATATTTTTTCGAAATGGGTCCCAAATTAAAGCTCGCGACCGTATGATGTGCGACATATGCAAATTTTCACAGAAAGCCCCACCCAATCGACATTATCGTCACTACTTCGAAAAAATCTCGTATCTTAAAATCGAAAATCTGCCAAGTGAACTTTACTAAAAGTATATCAAGGTTCAATAGTGGTATTTTAGTAGTTTTAAAAATTTTAGTAGTGGTAGAGCCATGCTGTAGCTAGCCGCTGCATCACGAATGGGCCGGCTCGTCCGGGGCAGTACCACCCTCTCACAGAACACCGGCGTGAAGCAGCAGTAATCCTGCTTGCGTTTCGTACGGTCAGTGAGAGTGCCGGGGCCCAATACCTCACCCCTTCCCTTTTCCCCTCCCTCACCCCCTTCCCCTGTTCCCTTTCCTTTAGGGCCGACAACGCACTGGCATCGCGTAAAGCGCTGCGGGTGTCTATGGACAGTGGTGATCATTTCACATCAGGTGACCCACTAGTTCGTTTGTCTGGCCTTTCTAACATAAAAAAAAAAAAAAAAAAATTTGGTTTACGTATTGATTTGAGATACGAGGTTTTTTCAAAGTAGTGACGATATAGTCGCTTCATTTCTGAAGCGGCATTACACCAAGTCGTCCGCCGTATGCTGTATGCGGTGATCGCAAGAACACGGTGGTAAAGACGACATTTGGTGGCCAGTATTTTGAAACAAGTTCGGCGACCGCATTTGGTGAACGACTCAGTGTAATCGCCACTCAACACCACGTATGTCAAAAATAGTTACATTCAAGAGAGTGAAAAAACTGAATAATTTTGAATAATTTTTTTTAATTTTTTTTTTGTGCATTGTTCCCTTAAAGGCCGGCAACGGACTAGTGACCCTTCTGGGGTTTCTGGTTCTCATGGGTGGTGGTGATCGCTTACCAACAGGTGACCCACTTGCTCGTTTGCCTCCCTCTATCAATAAAAAAAAAAACAGATACTTAGCATCAAAATGTCAAAAAATTACTTACGTGGTGTTAAACTATGTACCACTAACTAGGAAAAAAAAGTCCAACTAGTTCCATCAATGGAATTAATAATGGAACTAGTCGGAGTAGACCGCTCTGATTGGACCACGCATTGACCAAGCGCGGGCGATGCAGTGCCGTGAACAAAGGAATTTGATATAGCGGCGGGAGCGCAATATAACCGCCTTATCGTGATACAATAGTTATTTTTATTTTTTTCCAGAACTGTTATAAATAACTTGGCCTCTCGCCCGGTACCAAGTTATTGTTGAGTTTTGGGACACTCTGTATAATATGATACATGAGCGAGATGTGTGTGCATTTGCATGTGTATGTATGTGTGTAGGGACTCTTATACTGCAGTCAATTTATAGGCGAAGTGGATATGCCGCACTTAAAGGAAGTATTTATCAATTAGCTTGCCATGTATACCTCTTTGGTCACCTTCAAAACCAAGGTTCGAAACTAGTTCTTAAATAAGAATACTATTTCTTCTTTCGAAATTGGTTTCGGTGCATGAATAATATTTCTTATCTCGAAATTAGTTTCTAATATAAGAATATGGTTTTGTCTTTTGAAGTTCTCAAATTAAAATCTAATGCTATCTGAAATGTTTACGAAGTAAGTAAACATCCTTGTGCTCGACACTGACCCAGTATGTGGCACCTACAATCTTATGACATAGTAAGAGAGGTGACAGATGGGTGTCATCTACTGGGCGTTGAGGTACTGGTTTCGAAATTTGGTTTTGAAGATGGCGGAAGGGTGTATACCGTATACCTACAAGACCTAAAGTACAATTGAGTGCAGACTCTATAATAATAAAATTATGCATAATGCTGTAGTAGAACATAAAAAACAAATGTCTTCAATATCCAGCTCATAAAACTAATGTAAGCACTTGTTCATGCAGATTGTCTGTCCAGAACATAATATACAAAAATATTGCTGTTGATTTTGTTCTTCATAAAGTACTTAGTAAAGTAGCTGTTACCCGTGACTAGGTATGTACTTACTTACTTAGTAAAAACTTTATTGTTACTTTGACCTGAGTTTTATAAAGTTTATTTACTACAGATTAGTCCGGAGTTATATATACCTTTGCGTTGCGTAAATAATTCCATTTTAAATATGTATAAGTAACACACGTTTATTTTATTTCAAGCACTATTAATTAAAACGAAGTTAAATTATATTATAATATCAAACTGAGATCACAACACAAGTTATAAATTGACAGCGAGCCAGGCGAGCGTTAGCTATCTGTCAATTGTCAAATTGACAGCAAGCCAGGCGAGCCTTAGCTATCTGTCAATTAATTGTCAAACAAAACCATCCAGGGTGACCATCTTAAAAATAGCGAGTCTCCCCATAGCTGGCCAAAAATCTGCTAAAATTGTCAAATTTGCTTGACTCCAGAAAATACCAATAATATGCCATCTTATTATTGCCTCCACGGGTACGGATATTAATGAATAAAAAAGAAAAAGGATTTTTTTATTTAATTCAACATTCATAATATTTTTTTCACTTAAGTACTGCACTACTAAGGACCGGCTACGCACCTGTGGCACCCTTAGTTTTGCAAATTCTTTACTATGTTCGTTTTATTTAAGTAAATAAAATAATCACCTACCAAATGAGTCATAAAGAAAGCAAAAATAGCTGATAAGATATAAACATCTATTAGTTTTCTATTTCTATTTAAAAAATAATAAGGGTTTCCTTGAAATTTGCGAAATTCTGCTACTTTTTCAAATCGTCAGCTTATTCTGCCAGAGTTAAAATTTAAAAGCCAAATCTGCCCAAATGGCAGATATCTGCCACAAATGGTCACCCTGAAACCATATGGAAAGTTTAACCCATACAGACAAATATTTTAGTAAAACTTTCGCTTTTATCAATTTATAACAATAATAAAATCACAACTACTCCCGGAATATAATCATTAATTACACAATAATATAATTTTTCGACACTAAGTACATTACGGGTAATAATACTCACTAGGAGTAGGTACTTGTGATCACGACACTGCTACAATGCGACCGAAACGTCGAAATAATTACAAAAAGAATGCATGATTATGTCCTCAAGATAATTATTAATATTTTTAATACAAAACAAAAATGTCGTGTTGCCAAAGATATTTTTTGCCATTTATTTTTTGGTAGTGAAATGAAAACCAACATTTCAGCATCAAACGACAAAAAACAGCGGAGCACCTACGGTTACCTACCTACTTTTTAAAATAAGATTAGTACCTACGTAGTGTATTGCAATGCAATAATCTTTTTTTACTTTGCGAAAATAATATTTTACTATTTGCCAATAGAAATAAAGTTTCCTAAATTTCCATGATTTCACTTTTCTTTATACTTAATCCGCACCTACGCAAATGTGTGTTCAACCCAGCATCCAAGTATCCAATATAAATGATATAAAATACATCTTGAAATCGATACCCAAAATTATGTAATAAAAAGATAAGTTTTACTTACAATTCCGTTCACAAAACACCAGATTGATTCATAAACCCTTGCCAATCAAACTCGTCTGTATTCATTGATCAATGATCACCTGAACATCGTCATCACTTTTCACTTCTGAACTGACACTAGCACATCCTTCGGAGCATTACGTTGCCTTTTCGAAAATGATTATAGAGAATTAACTCAACAATTTTCAGCGGCTATAGAAGTTGATTTTGTAGCAATGCAGTGTTCTGCGCATGTGCCCCGTATGGTACGACGGCGCAGCTCCGCAGAACACAGGCAGGGCAGGCTCATTTTAATTTGTTATTGACAATTTTTGGTGTCATTGAACCACATGAAACCTATACAAGCAATTTCGGACGGGCAGTTATGATGCGTAGTCCATGGTCAGCACGATTACCCAGTTGAATTGTAACTAAATTAAATTGCATCCTTGTTTACGTGTACGAAACGCAGCGTTCAAGAGTTGAGACAGTTTGCTTTGCTGAGTTTGACACATGTCAGTCTGTTGTTCCTTACATTTGTTCATGTTATTCGCCACATGATATACATTTGAACTCTTTCCCATTGATTTTTTGTGAAGAACTATCTAGAAAATACTAGAATTAACCGCAAACTTACTAGCGCCTACAAATAACAAATAGCAACATGTTTCGTTGCGGTAATTAAGTAAATGCGGCGTTTCAAGAGCAAACATATCATTTGGTCCACAAGTTGTTGGATTTGGCACAGTTTCCGCCGCATTTCCACATTTCTTGGTATAGGTTACTCATTTTATCTATGTACTAGCTGTTGTCCGCGACTCCGTCTGCGAAAAATAGGGATAGGTATACAAAAAATAGCCTACGACCTACCGAATACAGAGAAAAAAGTTTCATAAAAGTCGGTCGAGCCGTCTCGGAGGAGTTCGATAATAACAAACACCGTGACACGAGATTTTTATATATCGTAATAGATTGTTAGAACTAAAGACCCTGTATACATTCGATTTTTTGCAACTTTTTAACCGTGAGTTAAGTCGGTGTTAAGTACCTAAATTAGGTATGAATGTAAAATATAAGAAGACCGATATGATTATTATAAACGTCTGTTGGAACTTTTCTAATATTTGAAGCACTTACACCAAAAAGGTTTTAAAAATATTTACGGAGCGATGACGGAAATAAAAAGTAATACACTCCGTCATTCGAAGACGACTCCGGCAAACTGTAGCGGAATACAAATTACAATTTTCAAATATGAGACGTCGGAAAGCCTATTTGAAATAATAACAGCCAAAAACGAAATGGCTTACTTCGCTCTCCTTTGGAAAGCGCGGACTATAGAAAAGTACAGATTGAAATACGAAAAGGAGAAAATAAATTCTATAGTTGCTGCCAATGCTGAATTGCCGAAACACACGTTTTATCAAAAATGGAAACTTTACCGACACGATTCGCAAAAGAAACTTGGTCGGATCTGTCGAAGATTGTGCCCCGAAGGCTCCAAAGTGTACAATTTCTTCGTTTATCTAAAAACAGATCAGACTTTTTCAAATTTTCTCGTAAAAAGCGTGATTGGATTTGTTGGAGGGATAGTCCTGACGTATTTTTGGTTCATGTTCTTCGTGTTTCAGTTGTCCATTTCTTTGATTCACGCTACTATTATGAGTTCGATTATTGGCGTTCTGCTAACACTGGGACTGGCCTTTAGCTACAGAATAAGGTTCGTAGTTACTACTAGTCAATGATATTTTAAGTGTAGATACGTTATATGCTCACATAATGCCCAAAAAATATGCTCCGCACGCGGCGGCAGGCACACACACATACACGTTTCATTTTACTTACATTTTATTACATTGACAGAGACGGTATAAGAGAGATGGCTTCATTAAGACGATAATTATGAAGAAAAAGACAAAGATAGTTTATCACTTGCGCGCAAGTGTAAGCAAACGTCACAATCCGACTGATTCCAATTGGTCATAATTAGGACCATTTCGCGGCACACGTTTTGGTTGGTTTTGGTGCGTTGGTGGCGTATCAACCTCTTTTTTAGGGTTCCGTAGTCAACTAGGAACCCTTATAGTTTCGCCATGTCTGTCCGTCTGTCTGTCTGTCTGTCTGTCTGTCTGTCCGCGGCTAAGCTCAGAGACTGTTAGTAGGTACTAGAAAGCTGTAATTTGGCATCAATATATATATCAGTCACGCCGACAAAGTGATTGAATAAAAAAAAGTAAAAAAATACCTCCCATAGACGTAAAGTGGGGGTGATTTTTTTTTCTCGGCTAACCCTATAGTGTGGGGTATCGTTGGATAGGTCTTTTAAAATCATTGCGGGGTTGCTAACATGATTTTTCTATTCAGTGATCTGTTTGCGAAATATTAAACTTTAAAGTGAAAATTTTCATTAAAATCGGCCCCCCCCCCTCTAAAATCTAAACTGTTGGGTGGAAAAATTTGAAAAAATTCAGAAGGGAGTAAATATATCAAATTTACTAGGAAAATTATAGCGGCTAAGATTGCTTGGAAATTATTTGTAGTTTAAGAGTAAATAGTAGCCTAAGGTATAAAACATACCTAAACTTGGATGATTCCGTACACATACGAAATCCTTAGAAAAATATTACTTGATTTTTTCGTAATGGCTACGGAACCCTACCTTGGGCGTGTCCGACACGCTCTTGGCCGGTTTATTGTATTATAATATCATTGCTACTAGTATTATCTTTATCTAAGTACTGAAAAAAAAACAAAAATAGTTTCTATTTACCTATGTCCGTTATAGACTTTAAACAGACGGGTGAAATTGCCGTGGTGGCCTAGCGGTTTGACCAATGGCCTCTCAAGCAGAGGGTCGTGGGTTCAAATCCCGGCTCGCACCTCTGAGTTTTTCGGAGTTTATGTGCGAAATTACATTTGAAATTTACCATGTGATTTACGGTGAAGGAAAACACCGTGAGGAGACCTGCATACACTTGCGAAGAAATTCAATCGCGTGGCGCGTGGTAACTACGGCCCAAGCCCTCTCATTCTAAAAGGAGGCCTGTGCCCTGCAGTGGGACGTATACAGGCTGGGACGATGATAGACTTTAAAACCATCCAACCAATGTGCTCCAAACTGGTCTCATTTGAAATGCGAAGATGGTTTTAGACTACTAAAACAATGCATTATCCACATTCAATCCATTCATGAGCAATTGACAAAGTAGCGAGTAAAAGCCAGTACCTAATAATATGCTAGCCTATACGCCCTGGCATGGATACAGTTCAGTGCACTCCATACAAATAAAGTATAAGTAGCCCAAGAGTTTAACTATCCACTCACATGTTTTGGGCAAATATGGTTGCCAATTTATTTATTAAGCTGAACGAAATCGCCCTAATACCTCGGCCACGACGCCGCGAAACCGGCGGCAGCGGCGAGCGTTTTATCAGTTCACAGCTCATTGCGTGTGCCGTCAGATAACCACTGTGGGGCGAGGGTCTCGGCCGCGCAATGAACGGAGAAAACGCTGGCTGCTGCCGCCGGTCGCACGAAGTCGTGGCCGGGCCTTAAGTCCCTTTATCCATTATATCTTGACAAAATTGGTGAAGAGACCTATCATTTCCAGGTGTTTGGTATTCCTGCTGATACCCCAATTCTTCTCCCGCGTCGGCCGCTACACGCTGACGTGCTATGCCCTCGTCTTGATCCTGACTGGACCTGCCACCAATACCTTGAAGAACTCTGAGGTGCTGTCGGAGTCGTTGGCTTGTGGACAGGTATTTGCTTCTTAACTTAATGTAACTACTAGTAATGAGCTTGCTGTGACAAAGTCACTGTTTAACAAGTAGCGGACCCGTGTTTGGACGAAGTTCTCTAATCAAAGGCAAAGCCAGAGGCGTCTCTAACCCATGTAGCCTATGCCCGTGTGCAATCATTACTTATATTATAACGCTCGGTGTCACAGAGATCGGAATTTTCAGGGCAAAATACAACTGAATTATTAAACGTTAGAACTTTAGAAATTAATTCAGCACGCATATGAAATCGAGGGGGTAGGCGACTAAGAGGTGTTTAACTTAACCTCGATTTATTCCGTTTACCTCTGCCACCAAAACTGATTTATTTTGGGACATACGAGATTAATTATTTGTTCAGGTCGGTTACTATATTTTTCAACACACTTCCTCGACAATGGTGTTATTCCATGCCTGTATACTAAGACACAGTGGCCTAAATTGTTCTTACGGGAGTTATGGATTTACTTATGAATAGTTTTTCATCCATAGGGAGTTATAACTTTAGTTTTAAAATTTGTACACAAGTCATCTCAGACTAAGGTTTCAAGTCAGCCAACGTTTTATTTATACCTTTAAACCTACCTACCTATCTTGTGTTTCATTTTTAGGGTTCCGTGCCCAAAGGGTAAAAACGGGACCCTATTACTGAGATTTCGCTTTCCGCCCGTCTGTCTATCTGTCTGTCTTTCTGTCTGTCCGTCTGTCACCAGGCTGTATCTCATGAAGCGTGATAGCTAGACAGTTGAAATTTTCACAGATGATGTATTTCGGTTGCCGCTGTAACAAAAAATACTAAAAACCAGAATAAAATAAATATTTAAGAGGGCTCCCATACAACATAGATATTTTTATAGATAATGGTACGGAACCCTTCGTGCGCGAGTCCGACTCGCACTTGTTTATTTTAAATAACCGTTGATTGTTTCCCTAAGGATTGTCTTATTATCCTTTTATATTACCTACCCAAGATTTTTCGGTTTTGAAGGCTTGGAAAGCTTTATGTGCTTTGCAAAGGACAACTTAATTGGACACTAATGTCCTTTGTAAAGTACATAGTGAAAAACTGGTAGGAAAAGCCAGGGATTTTTTCCTCTATTCTTCTTGAACATCTTAGGCTCTCAGCAATATAATTTGAAATTTTCATAAAGATATTCCAAAAAAAGTACCTCTGGTAGGTAGGAGGTTAAAGGCTTTTATTGGTCTCGGAAGAATAGACAGATAAGGATAGCCCACCCACTCTTGCCTTGCACTAGCCTTGCCAGCCCTAATTTTGGGTTTAGAGCGAATGCTAACTATAGGGAACGTGCACATAGACGGTGCTGCCATCAAATTGAATGTTTTAGCCTGTACGCTTAGTATAAGTTTTCCTTCACGAAAATACTTCTCGATCGCGTTTACGTAAACATTTCAATTCTATGGAAACATGGACGCGCGGACGCGGAGCGCTGTCCATGTTTCTCTAGTAATTGATTTTTTTACGTAAACGCGATCGAGAAGTATTTTGGTTAAGTAAAACTTATACTAAGCGTACTGATTAGTTTCTTTTACTGTCCGCGTAGTGTCCCTTCTGTCGCATTAGTGCTGCCGCCTATAGTTTCTGCACGTTCCCTATACTACAGGGCACAGGCCTCCTCTCAGAATGAGAGGGGTTGGGCCGTGGTTCTCACGCGGGCCCAGTGCGCATGGGAACTTCACACAGTACACCATTGAATTTCTTCGCAGGTGTATACAGGTTTCCTTACGATGTTTTCCCTCGCCGTACAGCTCATGGTAAATTTCAAACGTAACTTCGCACATAAATTCCGAAAAACTCAGAGGTGCGAGCCGGGATTTGAACCCACGACCCTCTGCTTGAGAGCCCATAGGACAAACCACTAGGCCATCATGGCTAATGGTTTGACCTATGGCCTCTCAAGTAGAGAGTCGTGGGATCAAGCCCGGGCTTGATAATGTGAGTTTTTCGGAATTTACCATGACATATTTAGGTAAGTACGATAAAAGAAAAAATCGTGAGCGTGCGTGTGAAATGCCCAATACGCACTGGAGCCGCGTGGGAACTATGGCATAAGCCCTCTTATTCTGACAGGAGGCCTGTGCCCTGCAGTGGAACGTATAATGATGTGAGGATATCTAGAATGACAAATCAATAGTTGCTACCACGTTATTTAGTCTTGGGAACTATCATATTGCAGTGCAATTATTACTATGATGCTTATGGCCTTGAACTACCTGAAGGACGTAGGTTTGCTGTAAAAGTACTTGCTTGCAACGAAATGGTGCGGTAACAAAGCTATTGCACTTCTTGCGCCTGTGTGCGTTGCTTTTCTACATAAAGGCGAATAGGATTTGAACATAATTAAAAAACACTAGAAAAACACGCTTTTATAAATGCACGTAAAAACAAAAAATAAATTATGGATCGTTCAAGTTGTCTCTATTTCTGGGCTGAAGTGTAAACTATGTGCTTTTAATTATAATATTTGATTGTAAAAGCGTGGGGCGCTGGAACAGGAAAGACGACGTTCTTGGATGCGTCAACAGTGGCAAACTGTAGAGTTCTTGAACATGGACGAGATATCTTTGGTTCCCTTTGGTACCTCATGCAGCTTCCGCCAGGAAATTAGTATTAGTATTTTTAACAAGAACGTCTTTCCTGTTCCAGCGCCCCACGCTTTTACAATCAAATATTATATATAATTAAAAGCACATAGTGTACACTTCAGCCCAGAAATAGAGACAACTCGAACGATCCATAATTTATTTTTTGTTTTTACGTGCATTTATAAAAGCGTGTTTTTCTAGTGTTTTTTAAACTATTAATTTATTTTATACTTTTTTGGTCTTTGATAACGAAATATTTTTAACATTTATACATGGCATGATTTCCATGTGCTAAAAAGAGACACATGAAGGTTTTTTGTTCGTCTTAAATAGAATCGGTCCATCTTATACTTTGTCTTTGGTGCGCGCGCACTGTTCTACAGTAATATACCAAACGTAACTCTCTGTTTCTATCTTCACCCCCTCACACCCCAATTCCTCCAATCCCCCAACCCCCCAACCTCCTAACATCTGGGATCAAAGTGATCTTCAAGACAAATCAAACGAGCCCAAACTCGACGGGGTTGTGTCGTTTTATTGTGGAGTGCCTTTGACCATCTTCCAGCTCCATCATCAGACCCGGTTACCATCTGGGATGAAAGTGCTCGTCGAGACGAATCAAACGAGCCCAAACTCGACGGGGTTGTGTCATTTTATTACAGAGTTCCTATGGCCACCATCCAGCTCCATCATCAGATCAGCTCCATGTTACCATAATATTGCATTGTCATCCAATTTACACATACGTGCAAAATTTCAGCTCAATCGGAACCGGGAAGTGGATCAAAGTCATGTTCAAAGTTTCCATTACATACTTAGTTACATGCATAATGATTACATACAGGTCGACCTAATAAAAGCGTGTTAAAAACTCTATACAATTTTCGTTATTTGTTGTAATAGTGGCTATCAAAGTAAGAAAAAATGAAAATGAAAAATTTCTTAAATTTGTTAGTATATATAGGTACCTATTCTGCGAAAATTTCAAGAATCCTTTTGGGTACGGAACCCTAGGACCTAAATTAAAAGGTGGAGAGCAAAAAAATGGACCATGAAACGAAGTTCTGTAGTGCCACGAAGATTACTCATAGAATTTTATTTCACGTATTACTTTGTCCATAGTTCCATTTAGCCACCTTCTTAAATCGGACATTGTCATATGGTCTACTGTTCTGATTCGACAACACGCCTATATCGTTACTTTCCTATCTTTTCCGCATTCCTACGTGGGCCACAGTATCAAGACGTCAACATTTCTATTTCAACCACATTGCAGTGCCACTCGTCAATCAACAGTCTTGTTTCGACTACAGTGCTAACTAGTCAATATTCCTATTTATACCAAGCGACACTGTGGTCTATAAAGGAATGTGGACGAGTAGGCACTGGTGACCAAGTAGTACAGTCAGCAACGAAAGTCGCCGAACAAAATAAGATTTTAAAAGTTACTAGACACATTCATTGTACATAAGATACTGAACAGAAGTACAAACAAAAATACATTTACATCTTAAAATGCCAATAGTAGCTAAACAATATAATTTCAAAAGTTGCTGAACAGTATACTTTCAGAAGTTACTGGACAGTATAAATCACGACATTGGCAGAATCATCGATAGTATCGATGGGGCTATATTTTTAAAAATTGAATTGAATCAGTATAAATCAAAAAGTGACTAGACATTATAATTTAAAAAGTGGCTGAACAGTATACTTTCAAAAGTAGTTGGACATTATAATTATAAATGTCAAAGGAAATTATAATTCACAAAGTATTTGGTCAGATTTATTATTTTCACATCCAATTCAAACCAAAGAGGTTGCTACACATTTTACCTAAAATAAACAAGAAACACTGGCTGGTGTAAAAAAAGACAACGACGATGTCATATACATACCCACAATGAAAGAAAGAGATGAAATGACGTGACAGGTTGGCACTCTTCTCGATGATTGTCAAAATTCAACTGAAGTTAAGAAGTACGTAATCTAATAAACATGTTCAGCAACTTTTGAAAAATAGTGTACACCGTTTTCTGTTATTTGCAAGTGTCCAATCGATATTTGTATTACATCATGTTCAGTAACATATGAAACTTTACAGCGTGCAGGTGTTATGAAAATTTGGATGTGTTCATGGACATTCGTTGCTGACTGTACTTTGGTCGAGAAAAAAAAGTGGACGAGTTGGGAAGGTGACGATTTGGGAATTATAGGCTGATGACGTGGCACTGTGGACGATTCAGGAAAGTGACGAAATGGAACGGTGGACGAAGTCATTCTGAGCAAAAAAATTATGAATCAGTGATAGATCACAGGTCAAACCACTAGGTTTCTATTACTTTGTATTGATTGTTAAAAACTTTTAGGAGCAAGTGAAATGGAACGTGAACAAGTTGTCGGAGTCGATGAACAAGCCGTTGTACCTGATGAGGGACACGATTGAGACAACCGTGAAGAAGCTGAAGTGTCTGGCGGGAAAGGTCAAGGAGATGATGGTGGACATTCACCGGCTGACTATGAGCTTAGGTATACGTTAACTGTCACTCTCGGTTTTAGAGTGTGCTTATGAAGCGTATATGCGTGCAGAATCTGACCAATCATGCTAGTTGGAATTCACACCTTACCCCGGTCCTTGTCTATCGCATTTCATTTAGTTACTTTCCTATCTATAAGTACCAAAAAATATTTGCTTGCTTGTAAATTTTTTTGAAATTTTAAACGTGATACAAAATTAGTGTTTCTAACTCAGTTAATCCTGGACAATATAATGCAATAATTCCATTGTTTTGATTCATCATCCTCATCATTTCAGCCGAAAGACGTCCACTGCTGAACGAACATAGGCCTCCCCCAAGGCTCGCTAAACAGATTGGCCCTGCGCCATCCGCATCCAATGCATGCATTGTTTTGATTAATCTTATTTAATTTCAGTTGTCCATACATTGAGTTCGTGATTTAATTTCATCCTTAATTTTATCAGAATACGAGTATTTTTAACAATTATTATTATTATTTTTTTAAATTTATTCAAGAAAAAAGAAAATTAAGTATACATATTAATTATAAACAGCGAGCGAAAATCGCGAATGATTTATCTGTCGCTGATTGTAACACGCTTCAAGTGCATCATCAACATCATATGGCTAGATAGTAACATACTTATATTAAGGTGTTATTCTATGGTCTCACAAACAACACCTATGCATTAGTATGTTGTCCAGGATTAACTGAGCCGAGAAATAGCTACTTATTTTGTACACGTTTAAAATGTCACCTTATAAAAGTCACATTCCAATCAAAGAACGGATAAAAGTGTATTTACGCTGAGATCTTGTCCTGTATCTTGACGACAGCATCTTTCTTTTTCTTTCTCTTTTCTTCGTCTTCTTCTTTTCCTGACCTTTTTCGTCAATTTGCAAATGTATCCTTCCAGCTCACGTCCTCCAATCATCCCTGTCTTGGCTGAATTCTGTCGAAGCCATCTGTAATCAGAAAGTCGGAAGCCCCTACGAGCATTGCACTAAGGTGTTAAGTCACGACTTGGGCCGCAGCAAAGGAAAGAGTAACCTGGACCACTTGGTGCAGGCGGTCTGTTTCAATCTGAAGACCGTTGATGCCATGTGCGTGGTCGGTGATTTTGCTAAAGGAAGCATCGTTGCTACTGTTCGAAAAAGTAAGAAGAGAATCCCTTATCTATTTTATTTCATTGACCCGTGATTGACTACTATCTCGCTTGATAGAAAGTGCAGATGAGGTCAAAGGTGAATCGCATTGGTTCAGTAACGGTCTATTCACTCTAGCCTTGAAGAACCCTGGCTATACTATCTGGGAATACTGACAATGGGAGCGAATTCCATTTTTTAGCAGTTCGTATTAAAAAATAAAAATAGGAAGCAAACTGCTTCATGTGCGCCAGTGGAATACTAACCACATAAGGGGGACGGTGCTCTCCCCATCTGGATGTCCGTTGATAAAATGGAGAGGATGAATTAAATTATATGTACTTAATGCCTGCGCACGTATACACTCATTAAAATGTACCAAATCCAAGTTGGACTTCGGCCGCCAGCTAGATCAAGTCCGCTAGATGCTCCAGCAAGCGATCGCTAGCCGGTAGCCGGAGCTAACATTATTCACTCCTGCCATTTTATATCCGTCCACCGAACTTGTCAGTATCGGGTTTACGTAACTCCTTTCGATTCCAGAACTCGAAACATTCTCGGCCCGTATAAGCTCCATGGTGTATGTGGCTGTGCATGTGAAGCGTTCGCACTCCTGCTACAGCAACGCGAGTCGTTCCGCCAGCCAGGTGAAGCATCTCTTTTGTTTCATTATCATAATCATCATCATCATCACTATCATCATTCTCATCATCGTCATCGTCATCATCATCATGTTGAGGGTATTTTGCACAGTCGAATCGCTACCACAAATTTTCTCGCTAATCTTGCCGCCAAACAGTAACACTTGTTGTACTACTTATATTGGGTTGCGTAAAGTATTTCAAGGTTGCTGGTGAAATTACCGGACGACGTATTTTATTAATCTTATTATAGTCCTCTAGACCAGGGGTTCCCAATTTTTTTGTGTCAAGGAACCCTAATTGATTACATTTTTCCTAGCGGAACCCTTCTTTGATAACACCTTAAAATAGGTATAAATGAAAAACAATTAAACATGAAAATATTATAATAAATATTTTTTACGGAACCCTTATTGCCCTTCCACGGAACCCCAGGGTTCCGCGGACCACCTTTCGGGAACCGCTGCTCTAGACTAGCAACGCATCTGCAATAAATAACCCTCTGGTTTTGTCAACTTGGTGTTGTGTGGGTGATACTCTGATACTTATAATATAAGCATACCAGTATAATCCTAGCCACTAACACTGGTAAGCTTGTACTGGTTAAGTATACTTACCATCAGGTTACCCACGGACCAGATTTTGGTACAGAAGGTACCGATATTTCGCTCACACGTTAACCCTTTGTCTGGTCTCGCCAATTATGATAATGCTACACAAAATTAATCTTACTTTTATGAACAGGTGGCTGCTGGAATCGTTACAGAAATTCGCACTCGCGCTGATCCACTGCTCACCTGGCTTTCTTGGAGTTCCTGCCTCACGAGCTTGTTCCTGCTGCTTATTATATTTAGGTACTGGTTATTAATCTTGACTTCATCTGCAAAGAATTAATTTAACGCTATCCCGTGGAAAGTACATAATTTTCTAGGAACTATTCTATGTCCTTCTCAGTGTCTCAAACTATCTCCATCTAAATCGGTGTAACCTGAAGAAACTCTAACCTAACCTATTTATATAATTGTTATAAAACAGATGGCAAGTGATTGGGTTGTCAAATGATGAAGAAAATGGATAGGTATTGTTCGGGATTTCGAATTTGTTGTCAATTATAACACAGAGGTTAAAATGATACATACCTAGCCTTGTGTACTATACGGTGAGGGAGCACAACTCCAGTGTCAAAAGTTTTCATTCAAAAATCAAGTACGTACGTACTATATAGGAAGACTTGTAAAGACCTTTCTGATCTGATGGTTATACACTTACACTTGACAAATACAAGCAGTCGAAGTTGAAAATTCTACTAACTATAGCTAAACCGTTTAAATGAGTCCTCGCCGGCGGGGTACAGAGGCGCGGTGGTAGACGACAAAGGGGCCGAGAGAGGTGCGGGCGGCACACGAGGCGCGTTCGCCGCCCGCACCTCTCCCGGTCCCCTTTGTCGTCATACCCCCAGCCCCTGTACCGTGCGGGCGAGGACTCTTTAAACGGTTTAGCTATAACCGGTTTACTAATGTTTGACCAAAAAATTATTGACAAATGATCATTTGACAAACAACGTTTCACCAAGTTATCATTTGGCAAACGTGACACTTGACAAATGTATCATTTTACAAAAACTCACTTAGCAAATGAACAATTAGCAAACACTACACTTGGTAAATGTGTTAAATAATAAATTGTCAATTGACCGTTTTCCATTTCACCAAATGATATGTTTCGCAAATTAAGCATTTGTCCAAATGTCATTTAACAAAATGTTATTTCATAAAAAGGCATTTTTTAGTCTGTTAATAATAATCGCAGCTGCTTTTTAAATAGCAAGACTTTTTTGGGTGGTCATAAAAAAAATACCTAACACCAAAGGCCTAACCTATCCGAGTCGCTTTCGCTGCGTCGGAGTCGGAGCCGTCTTGCTCGCTCGCTGTAATAAAACGAGATTTGACCCATACAATATCTATTATTAGATTTATTATTAAACGAAACACTTGTCAAATAACACATTGTACCAAACGTTTTTAGACCAATAGTAGTTTTGTCTAATAACTCAGTTGCTAAATGTTCATTTTGTCAAATAATTATTTATAAAATGTAAATTTAACTGTTGATCATTTGAATAAGTGAGTCATTTGTAAAACGACTACTAGTAAAATGATCAATTGGCGAAACATTTTTTTGTAAAACGTTGTTTGTCAAGTGTAATTTTGCCAAATGACTTTTGGTCAAACGGCAGAACACCGCTATATATAACCATTTGTACGATGACCTTACCGATGCGGTTATATATCCTCTCGTAGACCGTGTATTTTTAGATGCATGCCAAACGAGATCGGACTCGCTCTCTTTGTCGTGGTAATTGGTCTTTTATTAGACCCTAACAATGCTAAAGCACGACGGGCGATTTTCTTAAATTGGCGCAGTTTTCTGATGCGTTTAGCCGACCCAAATTAAATAATAGAGGTTTACGAGTAGGTACAAAGATTGTATCTTTTTGTCGTCGATTGTGTGACATTAATTTTGGTCTGTCTTGGGGAATTGTGTAAAATATTTACGTAAGGGTCCACGGAAAGAACATGTCTAGTCACTTTATTTGAAAATTGAGATTTTAACCTGAAAATGTAGAGCTCGTAAAGCACTTTAATTTACCATTATATTAAATAGGGATATCTGAAAATAATATATATTTTTTTCGCTTTTAAAGAAATGGTTACCATAGTAATTGTTCGTGATGACTAACTTTCAAACCGATGTACCTAACTCAAAAAGTTGTTTAGGTGACTAGACATGTTCTTTCCGTGGACCCTTCACAATGATATGACTAAATCACGCAGGATGCTAAAATGGGGAATCTATTTTACCATTTGCCTAGAAAATATCAGTCATTTGATCAAATCCTAGCTTAAATCTGTTAAGTGAAATGACAAAATCAGTCAAAAAACTTGTTTTTTAATTTCACCAGATTTGTTTAGTGATTTCATAAAATATTTCGTACTAAATACAAACTGAAATATAGATGCACAGAAAAAACCCCAGAAAAAAGACCAATGCTGGGAATCGAACCCAGGTCCTCAGCATTCCGTGCCGCGTGCCATACCCCTACACCACCACTGGTCTAGAGATTAGACACGAATCTTTCCTATACATCATACATTTCAATCTGCTAAATCATCACCTTATGCAGTGACAAGCGCACATCTATGTTACACCCTCATCGAGAGATTTTAACACTCCTTCGGAACTAACCGCTCACCTGGACAAGAGATGGCGCTACTGTGCAACTTTAAACAAGTTAGCTATGAAGTATCTTTTTTTTTTTGTACTTATTTTTTCAACTTCATTTTTTTATTACTTTTACGGTCATCCCGTGAAATCATATATTTCGTACTAAATACAAACTGAAATATAGATGCACAGAAAAAACCCCAGAAAAAAGACCAATGCTGGGAATCGAACCCAGGTCCTCAGCATTCCGTGCCGCGTGCCATACCCCTACACCACCACTGGTCTAGAGATTAGACACGAATCTTTCCTATACATCATACATTTCAATCTGCTAAATCATCACCTTATGCAGTGACAAGCGCACATCTATGTTACACCCTCATCGAGAGATTTTAACACTCCCTAAAATGGCGAGTTTACGAAATGAACTCCCAAAGTCAACTGGTTTTATCATTCCACTAGACGCGTTCAGAGATTTGATCAAATTACCCAGTAAAGACTTTATATGTGAGAATTGCGAAAGTTTAAAACATTATAAATAAATAAATAAATAAATAAATAACCATTTATTGCCCATAAGAAAGAAAAAGATAAAATACACAAAATTATGTGGCAAAAGGCTCAGGCTCAGCATGTGCGGTGAGGATTACTCATCACCGCGCTGGTTTTCAGCCTGCGCCCTTATATAGCGTGCTGACATTGCAAAACAGGCGGGTAGGACGATAAAAAAAAACGTATAGCGGTATAGTCAACCAAGAAATCCCTTCACCATCCAAGGTTCAAGGGTTATGTTATCTCATATCAAAATTTGGATGGTGAATCCTACGTATTACCAGTTAAATTTGACCCACTTCCCGGTTTCCGATTGAGCTGAAATTTTGCATACTTACTTGTGTAAATCGGATGACAATGCAATATTATTATTACATGGAGCTGATCTGATGATGGAGCTGGAAGGTGGCCATAGAAACTCTGTAATACATACACCGTGAAATTTTAGTGGTTGTTTTCCCGAAACGAGGTGATTTAGTATCGATTGTACAATCGATTTATAATTACTATTTTGACTAGAGTCAAAAATCCAATTGTGAAAAACGAAAGTCGAAAATGACCGCAAACCAATAGTAACGCTTCGTTGGTACCTAACCTATCGTACGATCGTACGCTACTTGTACCAACGAAGCGTTACTATTGGTTTGCGATCATTTTCAACTTTCGTTTTTCACAATTGGATTTTTGACTCCAGTCAATATAGTAATTATAAATCGATTGTACAATCGAAACTAAATCACCTCGTTTCGGGAAAACAACCACTAAAATTTCACGGTGTATAATAAAATGATGCAACCGCATCGACTTTGGGCTCGTTTGGTTCGTATTGACGAGTAATTTGGTAACCAGAGGCAAAAAGTACAGTCAGCAAAAAAAGCTTTTATTAAAAATATAATTTTTAACAAAAACTTATTCATTCCAGAGCCAAATACTACCAGCAAATGTTCGAAACGAGGTCGCGTTTCGACAATCGATACGTTACCAAGGAACTGAGGGATTTGGACTTGAGGAGACTAAGACAAGGGAGGGAGACTGTGCTACCCCTGAATACCAGAGAACGGGCCAAGTACGTCTCGGTAATAGCGTTGAAAATCTATTTTACTATGATTGAATACGTCCAGAGGCCATATTGTCTATCGTGCGGGCGCTTGCTATCGCAACAGCGGGCGTTTGACAGAAAGAAATAGTGAATGCGGTAGCAAGCGCCCGCGCGTTTATACCCGAGGTCGCGGGTGAACAAAGTATTCAGCAGTGGGACGTATACAGGGTTATTTGTAATTCACTGACATCCTCTTAACCCTGAATTCCTATCACTCAAACAAATGTTTTTTGTTTTACGACTTTTTAAAATGAAGCACTTTTTTCCCATACAAATACACAGAGTATCGTAAAAATAAGAGGTAATCTCAAATTTTCAAAACGTTATTCCACCAAAAATATTAAGTTATGACAAAAGCCGTAAAACAAAAAACATTTGGTTAAGTGGTAGGAGTTTAGGGTTAAAAGGATGCTAGTGAATTACAAATAACCCTGTATAGGCTGGGATAATGATGATGACTTAACTTTTATTAAAAATGCCGATTTACCCAGCCGAGTTAGAGAAACTTCAATAGCGCAATGGTAGGAATGGTAGGATAACTTAGTTTCTGTATTTAATGACTAGATGGCGCTAGGTGTCGCTACAGATTTACTTACTTGATCAAGCTCAGCGTTATTGCCTTATTATAAAGTCAGTTTCTCTTCCAGACAACTTCGTTTCGTCTGCTAGCTTCAGAGAGGGTGCATTTGACCCGATCCATCGTGTTCATGATTATTACTACCTTCAAACTGCTGATCCACATGGTGGCCGACTACAGTTTGTACTGGGTGCTTATGAACATTCGGTTTCACGGAAGATTCCAGACCGTCCTGCAACGTGAGTGGTCCAAAGTCTCAATAATATTTATCAACAAGTGCAACTTTCTCAGATAGAGCATTTTCTCTGAGGGTATTATTTTTGAGCTCGGGACCTCTTGGGCCGGGGCCCACTAGGGTCGGGGGCCCGTTGCATTTTGCCAGCCCGGCTACCCTATAGTTACATACATTTTCGGAAAGTATTGTTGATAATTGAGAAAGTGTGCGCTTCTGGAGCAAGGATCGGAACCGGTTACCATTAAAGGGGTATTGGATAGGGTATCTTATAGATTTTTTTTCACAAACCCTATCAATTTGGTAAGCATATCATCGGGTCACCCGAAAGAAAGTCTGACCTGTGACAAAATAATTTTATTTTTGTATTTTTTTTCCTCGAAATGTGATGGAAATCATTGTGTGTATCGCTGTATCGCTGGCAGTAAGGGGATTACAAACTCGAGTCATTAAAAGCCCTCCGCCTTCGGCGTCGGGCTTCTAATAGACACTCATTAGTAATCCCCTACTTACGGCCCTTGATGCACAATGTACTATTGTGTTTTTAAGCGGGAGACGCTACGGCAGGGGTCAAGGTGAAAGGGTCGGGTCCCTTGCCGGGAATAGTTAGAGGTCTAATAGACGCTCTCAGCGTGCCGCTCGCGCTGCCTTCGCCGTCTCCTATATCCTGCCTCCCGAACCCTCATCCACCTGACTTCCAACGTTACGCTCAGATTGGTGAGTGAGCTTTGAATCTACCGGTTCTTACATAGAGAAGTAGGAGCACAAAAGTCGCTAATTGTTCGATTCAGGCGTTACTTTGCGGAGCTCCATATCAATAAATAGTGGACTAGGACTTGGTTGCGAAGTAGCAAGGAAAACACACAGCAGAGCGGTGTGTAAGTAATAGATGGGTGTTGGCTTACTTAACTCAATTGCCTTTGTTTAGTTTAGTAATTTACACGACACCGTTACCTAAGAACTCGTGAAAGTAAAATTGTGAATAAACAACCCTAGCTCTCCCTAAAACTAACCTAACTTTAAATAATCGTGTAGGTAGGTACGCCACACTTTGAACGCCACCATAACATATCAAGTTCACTACCTAAACGCCATGTCATTATAATGCCAAAACCGACTTTGAACTTTGAGTACGCTCACTTAGGGTCGCTATTGCACTTTGTAGTCTAAACAACTAATACGGGTCATTGGCGTTGAAGACACAACAGCTTTTGACAATTTTAGGCATTGCTGGCGTTTAAAAAGTTACGAGTGCACGTCGGTATAATGTGTATGATATGTAAGTATGCCGTATACTTTTCCGAGTGAAGCCGTGGTGGCGTAATGGTTTGACCCATTGCCTCTCAAGCAGGGGGTCGTGGGTTCGAAAAGTTCGAATCCGGGCTCGCACCTCTGAGTTTTTCTTACGTGCGAAAATTATATTTGAAATTTACCATGAGTTTTACCAAGAAAACATCCTAAGAAACCCTGTACACACCTGAGAGGAAATTCAATGGTGTGTGTGAAGTTACCAATCCGCACTGGGCCCGCGTAGAAACTACGCCCCAAGCCCTCTTACTGAAAGGAGGCATGTGTCCCGCAGTGGGACGTGCATTGGCTGGGAGGATGATGATATGATGATATGATGGACTAATGTCCAAGTTCTCCAGGGATCCTAATACTCCTGTTGTGGCTGTGCGCGCTGTGCGAGCCGTACGGGCTGCGCCTGCGGCACGTGATCATGGGGCATTACCAGCCGGAGCGCGCGCGCGCACGCGCCTCGTGGCTCTACAACCACATTATAAGGACGAGAGGTAAGTTAGGGCGTCCATAAACTACGTGAGGTGATTTTGGCGATATGCCGACCCCCCACTCCTCCTCTGGTGAGATATCATATTTGCGTTGTTCCACCCAGATAACCCACTTTGATAACTGGCTGGTCAACTAGGTGGAACATTTTTTCCGCGAAGAAAACCAGTTATCTGAGTGGAATTATCCTTCCGCAATCGTAACCGAGTGTGATAACTATTTGACCTTGCGTAAAGTGTCTTCTCAGTAAAAAACTGGTTAACAAAGTGGACTAAAATATCCTTGAACTCAACCAGCAACAAACCAAAACATAAAACGTTAGCTACGCTACAGTGTTTGGTTAACACACTAGTAGCATACTTAGTGAACATATGCTTGGTACTTCGAGAGAACTTAATTCCTGAGTCAACGATGGTTATCAAAAATAAATGTTATTTGATAAGGAAATTTTAGTCCAACTCGGTTATGAATATGGAATTAGAATTCCACCGATACAACTAGTTTTCTTAACGGAATAAATTTTCCATCTAGTTAACCAGTTATCAAATTTGGTTATCTGGGTGGAACAAAGGCATATTTGGCTCAAAAATACTCCATAATCTCACTTGACATTTTTTAGTGTAGAGTCTAATCTATGATTGAACATGTTTCATTATTGCTTCACACTTTCCGATGGGGCCAAAAGGCACTTGAATGGGGTCCACGGACCAGAAGACGCAGTGTAAGGTACATAGGGTTCTAGAAAATTCGGGAACGTGTTGAATGTGAATGGCGCAGAACCGGTCTGATTGGCGAACCTTGGAGGAGGCCTACGTTCAACAGTGGACGTATGTCGGCTGAAGTGTTGATGATGATATTTACCTAGACCCCCTTCTCCTCCCACCTTGTATTAAAAAATAACATTTTAACTTTTAGGTTGCTTCCTAAAATATGCAAGAAGGAAACTCCATAGAGACTACAAGCATTCAACAGAAGAAAAGGAAACTTTCAAAAGATGGCTGACGAATATTATACCGTGAGTGCATATTTTTATTACCCTTGCGCTATCTTCAATCGCTCCGTTTAAAGAGGGATGCTGGAGCGTAAGAAGAACGTCCACCTCAACTAAATCACTAGTTACGAAAGGACAATAGCATATTAATTATTTCATTACTTTGGGTTAAAAAAATACTTACACCAACGTCCATTTTGTATGGTTACTTTTTTACCTTCGTGGTTGAAGCCAGATACCACATTCTGGATACAGTGAGCTACTGTTTTACAAGTGACACTTGTAGCACAGATTATAAATTATAATAACAGTTCCTACATTCGAAACTTGCCTATGACACTCGCTATATTCACCACCCAACGGCCTCACCGCCGACGGTGTTTATAGCAATCACAGAGTAATTTTCGAGTGACAATTGTCAAAGAGAATAGAATTAAGGTCAACGATAGCCATTGATAGTACTCTAGGACGGTGCATTGCCTGTAGGTACTTCAGTTAATTAATTATAAGTTTTTTTTGCCCAGGTGCCACTGTCTTCGCTATTTATTAGGACTAGGACCAAAGGAACCGCACTGTCTGCTGTGTGGGACAAAGCAGCTTCAGAACGATCCGGATACTTACCTTAAAAGGTACAGGGCCTAGGTCAAAGATATCTTAACACTTTACTACCTTGTAAATTTGATCTTCGAAAAAACACTTCCATGGGTTAACCAAGTGTCCAGATCAAACCCCACAAAATACAATTTAAAATTGTAATTATTGAAATGTGGTAACAATACCATTTAATAAAATGTACATAGATACGTATAATATCAAAACAAATAGTTTCATTTACGTTTCACGTATTAAGTAGGTATTAATTATTCCACGTGTGAATTAGATTACTTTTGAAGTTATTTGTACATGATTGAAATGATTGACGACTAATGATTAATAATTACAATAAAACTATTTGGGATCACCTATATGCAGCGTGACGTCAAATTGATGTCATCGGCATGAAAAGTACGGGCCCTGATAATAATAATATGTAGATATATGCCTTCTAACTAACAATTTTATACAAAAGTTCAAACATGAAGTGACAGTGGTAAGACAGCAAAGTAAACAAAATGAATACAGTTTCTGACACCTTAGATTTTATTACTCTTTCCAGATGTGAAACTCCTACCTGCCCAGGAATATATTGTGCACGTTGTTTTTTGGATATTGGCCAATTGTGTACCATTTGTCTGTCACCAAAAGACTATGGGGATCTCAGTGACGTCAGCCTGGAAAAGTAAGTCAACCTCTAACTAAGTTATACTTACTTATACTTTTCGGGACTTAATCAGGGAGAATCGTGAAAGTTTAAAACATTAATACTAAGCCACCATAATCTTGGAAAGGGACTTAGTACTTAATACAATTAAAACCAGAAAATCATTATCATGTTACATTATATCATTTAATCTTTTAAACCAATGGAAACCTCTGACCCTAAACTAACTAAATTTGATTAGTTTTGCCACCACCAAACACCATGATCCAAATTTTTAAATTTCTATGTTTTTTACTTTGCAACTTGGGACCTATAAATATTAAGAATTATGATCAACGGTAAACAATTGTTGATGTAACAATCTTTTTTGACAGATGGTCATCCGAAGATAGTGATGACGATGATTCTGATAATGATCGAAGAGGAGCCAAGGAACCTCTCCTAAAAATGACCGTAAGTACCTATTTAGTTAGTAAATTTAAAAAGTACATTTAATTTCTAACTACTTAGCTATTACTTGCGTTTTCGCCGGCATTAACTATTGGATCTGGCATTTGAAAAGGAAGTCCAGGATTTTGTAAAACAACGCTGTACCTAAGAATTCCTAAAAATTACAACGTGGAATTGATTAATTTTACGTAAAAAATACTCGTGCTAAATTTCATGTCTCTAAACGTAGAAGTTTGAGATATCGGTATTTTATCCCGCCCTCGTGGAAATATTGGCACAAAAAGTAAACTAAGTATGTTTTATTTCAAAGATCCAGATATTAGCAAACTGAATTTCATCCAAACAAGTTTAGCGTGTAAGGGTAACAAACACACGCACGCACGCACACTCACAAACTTTCGTATTTATGGTATCAAGTAGTAGAATTCAACCTATTCGTGTTGTTTTATTTCAAAGGACAAATATTCTGGAGTTAAGAAACATGAAAGTCTATCAAATAATAACAATATGAAGATGACGAATAGATTAGGAATATTTCCTAAATCTAAGGACCAAAGCAGTAATCAAGAAACTTTGCATTTTTTAAACTACGATAAATTTGAATCGAAAAAAGAAGGAAATGATGATACATTTAAAAATCAGGATGGCTATAAAAACCAGTTAGAGAGGAATAGTCATTTGGAACAGTCAGCCAAAGAAAGTAATACTCGTGTGGTAGTAAGGGATGCAGATAGATTACTTAAAAGCGTAGAAGCTCCAAAAGAAAAACTATCAGGGATTATAAATACAATGAGACTACTTACAAAAAAGATGGATGCTGGTGAAATACACAAAGAATGGAAAAAACATGACTCTAATAAATTTGAATACCTTGTTATGGAACTCTTTCAACCAATCGATATATTCAAAAAGGCTCTATTCGTTAGGCATGCGAAACATGCCACTGGTGGAAAACAAATAAAATTCGACGAAAAAGATGAAGGTCTCGAAGAAGTCATTCCTTTCTTGCGTACATACGAAATAGATAATAAAATAGAAACAAACGTGGAAAATGAGTTAATAGATGCAAATATGCAAGATTGTGAAAGTTGCGAAAATATTGTTGACATTGAAAATAAGACCGAGTTGGTGCATAGTACCAAAAGTAAAACATCTGTACATAAGAGGGACATTAAAGGAATAAAACAAAATTATATTAAATTAAAGCAATCAATTAGTGCAGATGTAATGAGGCTAAGGAAAAGAAGAATTTATTTTAGTAAAATCCAGTTTGTTCCCAAAAGACGTAGGCGTAATCATCCAAAAAAATGTATAATTCTTCAAACCATGCGTGTGGGTAAAGCACTCAATGAATCTGTGGAATCTGAAATAAAGCAACTGAGGGCTAAATTAGACTTCGAGCTTAAAAAAATGAACAAAGAAAACAATGGACCGAAAAAAACGAAGTATGTCCTTGACAAAAAAACTTTCAATGCCAATATTCGGAAGTTAAGCAGTAATATTGTAAGCGATGTCTCATCCGATATAAATGCTTCCGATATGAAAGATGACCCTAGCACTCCTGAAGAAAAAAATGGAAACCAAAACAAAGATGCCGGCCAAGCAAATCCCCTTACAACCATTGTCCATAACACGGAAGATAACCACAGCAAGTGTGTACTACATGGGCTTTGTTCAAAACTCTGGCATCTAGTAAGAAGTCTTACACCGCGCAAACCTATAAATTGTTCAAAACAGGATGAGCCGTCGACTAATGACATTGCTAATCATAAACGTAGAAAAAAGCCTCTGACGCGTGAGCAGAAACACGCCTACAAAACTACCCTGCTCAATAACGATGCTCGGAATTACAGAATATCTCTATACCTGAAAGAACAGGAGTGGTTAAAAAAACCATCTGACAGTGACCCACCTGAACATCTCAATCACGTTTTGATGAAACTCAAGAGAAAAGCAGAGAAGCGTAAAATTAAAGAAGCAGAAATTCTGAAAAAAGTGAGTGACGCAAATAATGGTTACGTATCAAAATATCTAAAATTAAAAAACCTAACGTAAAATAACCTACGTTCAAAATACCTAAAATCTAAATACCTAATGATTTTTTCACTTATATTCAAAATACCGAAAGCTTTCGTATATCCTACCCGGTATCTCGCTGGCAGCGAGCGAGCGAAGCGAGCGAGCAAGACTTTTTAAGGCAGAAGCGACTCGGATAGGTTAGGTTCAGAAGGCTAAGGCGGGAGCGAAGCGTAGCGTAGCTCAAGCCTTAGCCTTCGATGTTAGGTATTTTTTTTGTAACAGCACAGAAAATGATTATTTCCATTAGGTATTATTGTCTTTAAATGAAATGTACCTAAACGTAAATCATATACCAAATATTATCAAACAAATTAGATTTTTCACGTGGTAATAAAAAAAATAACTAACACCAAAGGCTAATGCGGGAGCTTCGCTCCGCTACGCTCCCGCATTAGCCTTTGAACCTAACCATTCCGAGTCGCTTCCGCCCCGAACCGTCTTGCTCGCTCGCTTCGCTCGCTCGCCGAAAATTATAAGCGACGTTCGTTTAATTTAGGTATTTTGACCATTTGGTATTTCAAATGTTGGTGTATCAAACTTAGGTGTCATAGCTGTTGATATTTTAAACATTAGACATTTACTCCATTAGGTATTTTAAACTTAGGTAATTCGTAGGTAGGTGTTAGTTGCTTAGATATTTAAAATCATTAGGTATTTAGATTTTAGGTATTTTGAACGTAGGTTATTTTACGTTAGGTTTTTTAATTTTAGATATTTTGACACGTAACCCAAATAATCTTTACTATTCAAGTAAATAATCATAAAGTTTCTTAATTGTAACATGTTTTAGGAAGTGCAAAAAAATTTGATGCGCGAATTAAAATTGAAAGCTAAAGCCGAACTTAAGCTAAAGAAACAGATGAAAAAACAACTGATTGCTGAGGAAAAAAACGAGCAGCAAAAGAAGAAAATGTTGGATACTCAAACAACCAAACAGACACCTAAAAAAAGTAAGCTTTATTTTTTGTTTCAATTTCTTCCGCCTCATGTTTCTCTGGTCCCAACTAGCTGTACCTTATAGTTATTTATAATTGACAACCTTTCATTTTTTTAACACCTGAAAATTACTACAGGAATCGAGAGAGTTTCGCCTCCTGAACACGGAAAAATATTTATTATAATTTATTTCACCATAATTTAAAAATACAACAAATTTAAAAAACATGCATGTATGTACTTACCAGTACTGCCACAGAATAGATATGTTTCCTTTACCCTTTTCACTAGATAAAAAAGCTGTCATAATTTTAAACGAATACTTAGATCCGCTGAAACTGCTGAAACGAGAAATTTTATGACAGCTCTTTTTTCTAGTGAAAAGGGTAAAGGAAACATATCTATTCTGTGGCAGTATTGGTAAGTACATATATGTTTTTTAAATTTGTTGTATTTTTTAAATATGGAGGAATTTAAATTGTAATAAATATTCTTCCGTGTTCAGGAGGCGAAACTCTTTCGATTCCTGTAGTAATTTTCAGGTGTTAAAAAAATGAAAGGTTGTCAATTACAGCGGGGATTTAAAGCGATCATTTATTGATAAAATTACTTGGACATTTCAGCTACATTGCAGCGGTCGCGCACATGAGTAGTTTTAAGTCCCGGATGTGATAATAACTATGAGTAAAAATTGTAAAAGTTTGCAGCGGTGTTGCTAGGCTGTAGCTTTTTCCCGACTACCGCCAAAAAAGAAAGTTTTTTACTAGCATTAATATCATCACTGTTCTGAATATATTTTCAGAGTCTATCAGTTTATTTTTTGAATTATAAAGGTCGATGTGAAATCAAATGACGGCAAACCTTTTCGAAACTTGGAATAACATTATTTTATTTACACAGCCAAGGACAGCAAGAAAGATAAAAAACGGAAAGCGTTGAGTAAGATAAAGGAAGAAGTGTTTCTAGAAAAATCATCAACAAGTTTTGCAGAAAGATTACTGAATAACGTCGTAAAAGAATTTTCTTCCTCAGATCAGGATAAATCTAAATGCAGTGAGAAATTTAGAATTTTGTCATGCTTGAATTAGTCGCTGATGCATTTCGTAACAATTTTACTTTATTAAATACAATCGCATTACGTTTTAGTAAAAAATGTTTTACTTTCTTACAAAGTAGTTAAATCATGTAGATGATTGGTTTATTTTTATTTATAATTTTTATTTGCAGATAGGTTAGCTACACCAAAAATTTGCCTTTCAAATAACTTAAACTTCTACGGATTTAACAATCCTATATTGGATCTACCAGAGGAAAAGTAAGTATGGTTTTATTAAAGTAATATTTAACAAAATCTATGAACGCCAATGACTCGTACAAAGTTGTCACCTGGGTCCAATTGCATAACAAAGTACAACTTATATTAGGTACAAGCGGAACTCCCTTTCTAGTTAATATAACTGAAGCGAGAGTTCTGCTGTAATATTAGTTTTACTTTGTTATGCAATTGGGCCCTGAACGCCACATTATTTTAATACCAAACGCCAACGGCAAAAAAACTATTACACGTTGTAAGTAGTTAGGCCTTCTTTAATAGTCGGGGACTTTGTAGTCAAGTCAGCACCTTTCCACAACTTTTTAGTGTCGTTGGCGTTTAAAACGCGAACACATTTTTCTGAATTTAAATTCAGCAGAACAGAAAGGCGCTAATCATTTTCCGTTATATTAGTAAAAAGCTTTTTACTTTTAAAACATTCGCAGCCTCAACCTGGACGAGATATTTGGTGAAGAGAATAAAGAAACAGTAGAAAAGGACACTGTAAGTGAAAAGGTAAGGTTTAACCTTTATACAGGGTTATTTGTAATTCACTAGCATCCTTTTAACCCTAATCTCCTACCACTTAAACAAATGTTTTTTGTTTTACGGCTTTTGTCATAACTTAATATTTTTGGTGTAATAACGTTTTGAAAATTAGAGATTACCTCTTATTTTTACGATACTCTGTGTATTTATATGGGAAAAAAAGTGCATCATTTTAAAAAGTCGTAAAACAAAAAACATTTGTTTGAGTGATAGGAATTCAGGGTTAAGAGGATGTCAGTGAATTAAAAATAACCCTGTATATTCTAAACTAGCTTCGCCCCCGTTATATTTTTTCGAAAATTTCTTTCATAAAAACCTTCTCCTGACAGTAACAAACGCAACAAAAAAGAATTATCCAATTTGGTGCTGTCAATCGGAAGTTATGCGCGTACAAACATTTCAAAGTCAAAGTCAAAAGTCAAATCTTTTTATTGTAGACTGTGGGTACATAATATACAGCAGTTGTTAAACTTATTAGAGACGTGCCGCCACAATCAGCCAGTTTTGGCATACAATATTTTAATAAAAAATATTTATAATATTTTAAATTGAAGCTCGCCGAGATATATTTATATTGCGAGTTATGTCAGTGCCTTAAGTACGTTAAATATATTGATTATTATCTATTAAATGTAATTATTCATAAATAGGAGTTATTATTACAGATACGATATTAGTGATTCATTTAAATTACAGCCATAGCATTTACACAAGGTTAATTAAATTACAATACCCATACTTACTAAATTCATAATTTTAATTTTATTATACTCGCGACACTCGTTAAATTATCATCATTTTCCCTATAAGTACATCATGTTAATAGTTTCTTGTATCAACAAGGTGGTCATCAATTTTATAATACGCTTTCTCCAAACACCATTTATATAGTTTGGTTTTGAATTCTGGGAACTCAATTCTTTTAAGATCTTCAGGCAGGTAGGTAATTAAAGATTTTTACTGACATATACAATATACTTTTTCTGTAGTGTGTGGTCTTAGAAGTAGGCAAGACGAGATAAATGCCGTGATTTAATGCTGTTTTTCTCGGATTAACCTTTGCAATTTCGTAATCAGCTAAGTTTTTCTTAACATGTACACATACTTCAAATATATATAATGAAGGTAGGGTTAACAAGTTATATTTTACAAAAACTGGTTTGCATGAGTCTCTTGGCCCCAAACCATATATTGCACGAATACACTTTTTTTGTATCCTAAATAATTTTTGCATAGAAGATGAATTTCCCCAGAGTATGATGCCGTAGCGGAGGTTAGATTCCACATGGCCATGGTAAGCTAATAAAGCTGTCTTTTCCGACGCAACATTTGTCAATTTACGCAGAACGAATACAAATCTATTTTTTTTTTTGATACAAAGTCCATATGTGATTCCCAGTTGCCATGAGTATCAACCATAATACCCAAAAATCGAGTTGCATCTACTTTTTCTATTTGACAACCATTGTACGTAAGTTTTATCTTCATAGGGTTGCCCTGCGGAGCATAGAACTGCATGAAATTTGTTTTTTTGAGATTGGCTCGTAATTTGTTGCTCTGCAGCCAATGATTGACTTCGCAAAAGACCCGATTCACCTCCGTTTCATACGTATTTTGATTTTGGCAACGTATAACCACAGAACAATCATCCGCGAACAGAATTACTCTATGTTTGGTAATATTGGGCAGGTCGTTAATGTAAATCAAAAATAAAAGCGGGCCCAATATGCTGCCCTGAGGCACGCCCCGCTTCACCACTGCAACATCCGATTCAACTTTAGCGACTGCTTTAGATTCGGTGCAAAAATGCGTAACTTCTGTGAACTGTTGCCTATTATCTAAGTAAGACTTCAACCAATCATAGCAACTCCCCCTTATACCGTAATTGTCCAACTTCTGGAGAAGTATGTCATGTGAAACCAGATCAAACGCCTTGGACATGTCCATGAAGATGGTTGTAACGGGTACTCGTTTGTCTCGACATGTTGTTATGATTTTAAGAAGTTCTAGAATGGCCAAGGTCGTTGATCTGTCTCTCCGAAAGCCAAACTGATTTCTGTTTAGTATTTGGAATTTTTCTGAGAAATTCAGTAGCCTAGCATATATGATTTTTTCATATACTTTCGATAATATTGGAATGATGGCAATTGGTCTGTAATTTTCGGAACAGTCAGTGTCTCCTTTTTTAAATATAGGTTTCAATATTGTCATTTTAAGACGGGCTGGGAATATTCCTCGCGTCATCGAAACGTTGATCAAATGAGTAAGTGGCAAAACTAAGTACTCAGCATTCTCCTTTATTATCATTGTCGCGAGTTCATCATAACCGCACGATCTAGAATTTTTTAGACCACGAATTATTCTATGAACCTCTAAAGGGTCTGTAGGGTATAAAAATATCGTGGAGTTATTGGGAGGTCCCATATAGTCAGTAGCTTTTGTTTGATCGATGTTGTTTGTTTCTTCTATAGCCGAGAACTGTCTATTAAATGCATCAGCGATTTTTTGAGGGTTAGTAAAAACTTGTGTTCCAAATTTTACCTTATCGAATGTTTGCACTTTTTTCTGGTTGCCCAGATGGTCGTTTACTATAATCCATGAAGCCTGCGCAATGTTATCAGCGTTTTTGATAAAGTTATTGTTACTTATTTGATTATTGTTACTTCGGTGATTCATTTTTATTTATATAGATAATACCATATCGTTAGGATCTATAAAAAGAGATTAACTTTGTTTTTTTTTACGTAAAAGACAATATTATCTGGAGCTACTGAAGCAATTCTACAAAAATAAAAAAACAGTAACTTAAGCTACGTTATCTGAAATTAACGTAGACTAATTTATACCCTAAAAAAGTACAAAAATTTCACACGTCGCAGACAAAGTTGAAGGCTTTAGCTCCGTCGCAAAAGTTTGGTTTTTCTGTGTTTTTGTAGGATCTAAGAAGTTACAGTACAAAATAAACTGCTACGCTAGGCACTTTTTACTACTGCGATGTGCACATTTAATGATATCGAGTTAAGTAGATCTATTTTCTTACTCTCTGAACGAATTCACAAGGTTCACGCAATAAGTTTTGTGTCATTCTATTAAGGTTATTGGAGATAATGGATATTGGAGAGGTTTATGCATATATTTTGCTAGGTGATTTATTGAGGTGAAGGTGATTGTTAGGTGAACTAAGTTAGGTGATTTTATAGGGTTAATCAATTTTCACAATATCGAATTTGAGTAGATTAAAAGGAAGCCTGTGCAGTGGTGCGTATACAGGCTGGGATGATGATAAGGATTGTTGTGGTGATGTAATAAATAAATAAAATCTTTGTCATTACAGGACAGCAAAGTTAACAACACATACTACCAGGATGTAGCTGAAAAACATCAATACCAACCGAGTTATTGGCCTTACGATAGATATGGTATGTCCTCGTTTTAAAAATGTTGTTTTCATCTCTCATACTCGGAAAGTGAGGCAAATCATATCTGACATACGGGAGGATAAGTATTATTTTCTTCCCAAGGGTAGAAATGAATTTAAAAAAATAAAGGCATTGGCTGTCAATGGAACACATACGCATTCAGCCAAGCATTACGGCATGGAATAATTAAGTATTGAGTTTTTTTTCTTAATTAGTCATAATAATATTACAAATTTTATAATGCCAGTGAAATATTATTAAATTAAATTATTAATTTCTTATTTAGTGACTTAAACCAGAAAAGTTAGAAAATGTTAAGAAAAAACACGGTAAATGACAATGTTATTGTCCACACAGCCTATCTCTATTTATGCAGCTCAACTCCTTGGTTCAAATTGGTTACTTACATATTTTATAAATAAATTTACTAAAATACCTACTTATTTTATCTACTGTTTTCATTGATTATTATATTGAACATTCTAAATTTCGTTTAATTAATTATTCCTTAACAATAAACTCCATTGAAATATTTTACAACGATCATATTGACCAGTTTAGACATTTTTATTTATTTATACTTATATTTTCTTACTTTCCTTGTAGTCGAAATGAAAAGCAGAGTGTTTAACTCGGGAAAAACACCAATATCACCCTCGGAATATTGGCACCCTCGCTGTGCTCGGGTGCCTGGTAACCTCGTCTGATATTGGTTATTTTCCTCCCTTGTTGAACAATCTACTATACCATAGCCCATGGGTGTCAGTTTGATTAGTGCTGTGCCGATTTTGTATAGCATTGTTTTTTAGGCACCACACAAACCGGTGTGGAAGAGGAGAAAATTGAAAAACCATTAGAAACGAAAGCAGAAAATGATAAAAATAAAAAAATACGTACCAAAGCGGAGAACACAACAAAGAAAATTGCTGCAAAATCTATTAAATCGTGAGTAGCTACAACAAGTTAACAGGATCCCTAACCGATTGACATTGTAACTTAAAATTTCAAAACAAAATGCTCGGTTGAAAATCGAACTAGAGATATCTCAATAGTTGCTTTAGAAAGAAACGTGAAATTTAAATTTTTTTAATTGTAATATAACAAGTTTACATAATTCAGTAGAGTTTAAGACTTTAGGGCCCTTTGACACAGGTGATTTTTTCGCCGGTTTAACGGCGGTTCGAGATAGCGGCGAGCACGCCACGACATTGTTGCGATTTATTGATCGGCGGATATGCGGCGGTCCCGACGAGATTATTTTTTAGCAATAATCTACTATCGGCTGCCAGCTCTTTTCACTGACAAAATGAACTTAGATGAGTAGGTACTTCTAGCTATCTTACTAAAAACGATTGAATTAAAAACGGAATATATAGATTTATTTTTAATTAACGCTGTGCTGCTGACTGCAGAAAGGTGGCAGAATGTGAGTAGTTTGCTGCTAAAAAATAATCGCAGCGAGACCGCCGTGCGTGCGTTGGTATCGCGGCGATATCGTGACGTGCACGTCGCGGGATGCTGCGTGATCGCCACGATTTTGCTCCGGCGTTAGAGCTCGTTCCCACTATGTCGTGTGTCGGATTCCGATTTTAATCGGGTGTCGGCGCCTTTGTTCACACTAGTCGGCTGTCAGCCACGACCGCACAGTCATTTCGAGGCTTCTGGGGGGTTACTACGAAATTCGAAGTTCGAAGTTCGGATCGTGCGGTCCCTCTCACTCTTGTAATAAATACCATTAGCGTGAGCGGAACGGCATTAAACGAAGTTCGAATTTCGCGCTTCGTAGTATAGGGCCTGTACACGATTTCCGGACGAGGTCTGACAAAACACACGATATTTTTTGTCGGATCCGACACAAAGTCGCTGTCGGACGAGTGTGAATAGCTTCATATAAAATGTTCTGCCACTGGAACGTCCGATTAAAAAACGGGCCGACACACGACATAGTGGGAACGAGCTCTTAAATCGCCGAAAAATTTGCCTGTATATAAGGTCCCTTAACACGCCATCCTAATTGGCCATCATTTATTTTGTGTGATGTAGCTATGCGATTTCTTCGTATAATTACGCGACTATAAATTGAGACATTAGGTACATATCGACGGTTAAAAGGCAAATACAAATAAAAATACAAATACAAATACAAATACAAATAACTTTATTTCGCTTGAAATATGGTACAGAAGATGGCTTAACAATCATATATAATGGCTCACATATTTCGCCATTATTTGTCAAAAAAGGAAAAATATTCGGCTACAGAGTAGAAAGCGCTTTGCACAAGCCAAGTTTCAAGTTTACGTTTGAACATTATCAAAGGCAACTGTTTGATGTCATCATTTAGCTTATTATAAATATGAATAGACATCCAAAACGTGTTCTTACTATACAAAGCTGTTTTTTTTTTCAGGGTACAAACAACCTTTCAGGGTACCTCGTATTGAAGTTGCATACATCTCGATCATGATTCAAAACGCATGAAGTGTCAGTTTTTGTCAAAATGAGTTACATACGTATTTGAAATCAACGAATTTTTCTCCGTCGTTTGAGCCGGGTTTCATGCAAAGTTCAAAAATTGTCGCTTCATGCGTTTTGCCTTTTAACCGTCGATATGTATTTAGTATGTTTTATCGCGTTGCACGAGTACTCGTCGCATTCGAGCGATATCCAATTAGAATGGCGCCTAAGTCTGGGTATTAAAACTAAAGATGCATTTAGATTTTTCCGGTCCGATGGATTGCGCAGGTTACAAATCGTCGCGATATAACGTTACGATTTTTCATGCGCAAATGTAATGTTAATGGCTTAATTGTTTTTTTTTTACTTTCAAGTGCTGTCTCGGAAGTGTACGTCGAGTAAGTATGATAATTACTTTATGTCATACTATTCAACTGTTGCTATCAAACAAATTATAAACTACTTACCTATAATTAAAAATCTTTAAAGTGTCCTACTTAAAACTCTACAAGCAGAGTTCTTCTTACAGTACTATTGTTGATCTTATTGTGTATATGTATTCAGGGCCGATAATGCAGAATCAGAAATCAGCCCTGCATGAAAATATACCATCAAAACAGTTGACACTGGCACTGAAAGCAGGGCCTGCATGCAGGGTTTCAGTACGGCACTCAAGTGCGATCGGTTTGTAACCGGCTACAGTCGTCCAGTTGCAAGCAACAAGTAAATAAATCTTGTATAGAGTTTGCACAAATTGTAAAAGTAATTGACAATTTCATTGCCTCGCGTTTCTTAGTTTATCAAGTTGCTTCATTTAATAATTAACATTCGGCAATTTTACAACTTTTAGAATGAAAAAGCCAGTTACTAAGATGAAGAATTTTTGCTCTTGCATAAAAGATAGGACTGCTTCCAAGACTGTTGCTCGTCGCCTGTCTCCTAGTGGTGGTATGTATTCAAAGTCAGTAATTATCTTGATTTGTTACAATGCCAATTATTGATATATCTTGACTGGATTTTTTTCTTTCAGAGAAGGCAATACACGTGGTGCCGATTACAATATCACGGTTGGTATAACTTTTTTTCTTAAAAAAAGAGACCTAGGTACTTACTTAACTATCTTAGTTTCAATGCTTATTACCTACTATTTCGATGGGATTCTAATTTGACTGTGTTAAAATCTCTATTGTAGTTATTAATTTTTCTTACGCGCAAGGTTTTATTTTCAGGAACCTTCCCAGCAACCGTTATTTAACCAGCAACTGTTATGCTAGTAAAAACATGAAATAGTAACGAATAGACCACTTGAACTTTGCAATCTGTTACAGTTCCTGCCAAGACTTGTCGTTTCCGGCTATTTTCGACAAATATACTCAGTCGCGTGTGACAAAAGTGAAGCACTGTCCCACTCAGTGCGAATCGGATAAATGTTTCTGTGGTGAGAAATTTTTAGTTATTTCAGATACTTACATATAAGATGAGACCGTGCTTACGACTGCCTATACACGGCTGTCAAAACAGGCTAACTTCGCGGTGTGCTAGAGGACAGGTTCGCATCATTGACGTACAATAAAACAACTAGACTCCCAATCGCTAAACAAAAGTTCCTCAAAAAACGTCCGAGCGGCGTTGTGTGTACGTATACATCAATTTATACAGATAACATTAACAGCATTCATTCAAATTAACACCTTATTTCGTAGCAGTAATGTTTAATGTCAATTGAATACGATCGTTAGAAGTAGTGACATGACGTCACGCGCTGGAAACCGCCTAAAGAGTAAAGAATGCAGTGGAGTGGTCATGCGAAGCGGAAGCTAGACTGTCTGTCTCTTTTTTCTCGTGAGTTTGATTACGGTGCGAAAGAGACATATACGAATACGGGGCGAGAAGTGACGTTGTAATCAACGCGCGGTCGAAACACAACTGAACCAAAACTCTGCACAATAGACGCGTGTGCAGACTTTTGCTTCGGACAATTTTTGAGCGTGATTGGGAGTCTAGTTGTTTTATTGTACGTCAATGGTTCGCATCTTCCCGGCGCTAGTTCGTAGCCCCTCTTTGTCTAAACTTCACTCAAAGCCGGAACTCGGCCGACTAGATATTTAACGCCAACGCCAAAGCAAAAAAGTTACACAATTAGAAGTTATTATTAAATTATTCTCTCATTTGATACCAGGAGAGCATGACGTTGGAGTGGCAGCATTACAAGAGACTTGCACGTGCGCTGCGCAGTGCACTCTTCGTTGTCAGGGTGATACTGTGCGCAAGGTCAACGTTGGGACTATGCATAACAATGCCTACAAACGTAAGACTAAACCAAGGATGATATACTTAGACTTTGAACCCTTTGAACGCCAGAGTCAACCAGTCGTGACAGCCAATAAAATGCCTGACACGCCAGAGTCATCTATAAAACTATAGATGACCAACATTCAACTCGAAAAAATCCTTCTGCAATGGTAACAAAGCCCTATTTATCGACTAGACGGTTTGTTCCGTGGCGTACGGAGCATGTCACTTCGTTTGTTTTGTGGCGGTCAAAGGGTTAACAATCGCCATAGTATAGTACAGATCGGCCGCGGAAAAATAGTTCGATTATTAAATCTAGATGGCGCTGACATATACTTAGCCCGAGGGTTTAGATAGATATTTCATATTAAGTACTGCAAATGTATTATTTTATTATGCATTATTTTTGAAAAATAATACATTTGTATTAATATGAAACATCTGTAGTCTTATTGTTTTGCTTTCTAAGCCTCGGGCTATATTTCAGCGCCATCTAGATTTAATAATCGAACTATTTTTTATATATTTAGATTTAATTTAATTTAATTTGTTTTGATGTGATATGATTTAATTTAATGTCGATTCGTTTGGATTTAATTTAATTTATTTTGATTTAATGCAATTTGTTAAAAAAAAATACTATTTGTTGTTTGTTTTGTTATTGTACTATTAACATTGTATCACCTATTGTAACTAACAAAATATGGACCTAGTCTGAAATAAATTTGATTTTATTATTATTATTATTATTTTTCTGAGGACGATCTGTACTATGGCGATTGCTAATCCAGTCTATATCATCCTTGGACTAAACTAAAACCAATTAGGGCTACCGCACACTGGTTAAAATAATCGAGACCGATTACAAGGACATTATGTTGTGGTTGGAATAGACTGCAAGACGACTGCTACGTTACGAGCAGTTTGTGGTTCATCATCATTATCCCAGCCTATACAGGGTGTTACAAAATTACCCGTAATAACTGAAAATATGGAAGTAGGTACTCCAGTAAAGAATTAAATTAGTATTTTTTTTGGGATGGCGGGAGCTCGCCTTTGATAGGCAGGAGTGGAGCAAGAGAGGAGAGGCCTTTGCCCAGAAGTGGGACACAAAAGTAGGCTAAATAAAAAAATAAAAAAATGAAATATTTTTTTTGGACAAAAAATAACAGCGCGAAAATTTTTAGTTTTATTTACTGTTCATGGGGTTTCAGGCTTTAGGGGTTATTTTGTAACACCCTGTATACGTCCCACTGCAGGGCACAGGCCTCCTCTCAGTATAGGCGGGCTTAGGCCGTAGTTCCCACGCGGGCCCAGTGCGGTTTGGGAACTTCACACACACCATTGAATTTTTTCGCAGGTATGCAGGTTTCCTCACGATGTTTTCCTTCACCGTAAAGCTCATGGTAAATTTCAAATGTAATTTCGCACTTTTATTCCGAATAAAGGGCTTAGAGAGGTGCGAGCCGCGATTTGAACTCACGACCCTCTGCTTGAGAGGCCAGTGGTCAAACTGCTAGGCCACCACGGGTTTTGCGGTTGTTGTTCATTTATAGAAAGCGCCCGACAGGTGGAGTGAACTGTTTCGAGTGCTGATGATGACTGCACGACTGCAAACAAGTTGCTTGAGCTCAATTTTTTGAACTGAAACTGCAGACCACCTAACAGCGACCGCTGTAGACTATCGACACTGACTGTTTCAAGCGTTTATTCATAAATATTATTTATTTTATTAGCAGTTACGTCTGCTCACCGAACCTAAGATTTAAAAGCGAAAAAGTTTCCGGGTGCGCCGGTGGGACTTGAACCCACGTCTCCTGGGTATGCGCCCCAACGGGTGTTCTACCAACTGAAACCGACTTGGATGCGACGTGGTTCAGTTGGTAGAACACCCGTTGGGGCGCATACCCAGGAGACGTTTATTCATAAATAAATAAATGATTCATTTCTGTTCCTTCCTTGGTATTAAATTTAATAATTAGCTACAACTCTTTAATCTTTTAAACGTCAAAGACGCCTAAAATTGTCCATAGCTGTCGTGCATAACAACGCCATCGGAACATAATACTCTTTAGAGGACAAAGCAGCATCCATGTTCCAATAATTCAAGTTGGCGTTTGACATTATAAGAATATGGCGTTTAGACTGTGGTTTAGATGTCAATTTCCGTCTCCTTAAGTGGCGTTCAAGCATGAGAAAGTTCAAATTAATTTTAAATTGATTTACAGGGACGACCAATGTGGCAATACAATACGAACATTTTCGGCGTTGCGTTAACGAGGGTAAGTTTTTGAATTAAAATTATAGTGAGACACAGACATAATTTCGCGATTGGCTTTCCCGTTCATTGAGACTAGTTCACGGTAAGCTTTCCGTTCAAACTAACCTGAAAGTGAACCATGGCTTAGTTCGAAACATGTCTAGCTAGCATATCTCGGTTACTAATACCTACATGGGTGAGATACATATATTAGGTATTTATATTAGCCTAATTATGCATGATGTCTTTAAAACTAACGCCAAACTAAGAGAAATTAAATATCTAAATATTCTGTATAATCCCTTTTCGTTTTAGCTTTAGTTTTATGTTTAATTTCCAACTGTCACTGGTCACCAAACGAATGAATTGAATCCATTGACAGTAAGAAGGCTTGGCCTGTAGTTCTCATTCAATAACACAAGATGGTAATCAAAGATAGACTGCCAAGTCGCATTCGCCATCTCCATACCTACCAATATTTATTTTGCAGGAATTTGTGATTTATGCGAGAATCCGAAGTTCCCTCTCCCGAAGTTGAAACGTAAGTCTTAAAACAATCATCTATTTATTTAAAATGTTATAATAGTATTGCTGCTTTTAAACGAAAAGGCCCCAAATCAAAATCAAGCTATGGCCCGTCCGACTCACCTTCACACTGAGCCTTCACACCAGTGTTAAGGTAGGTAAATTACTTTCCCAGCCTTAACACTAGTATGAAAGAAGGTAAATTATATTACCAACCTTCACACTAGTAGTAAGGATAGGAAACCTGACACATTAGTGTGAAGGTTGGGAACCAACTCGAACGGCACAAATGCTGATTAGGTTTAGGTTAGGTTAATTTTTCATCGGCCCGAAGGGCCAAAAGCACGCAGGAATAGGAGCTCTGCGTAAGCGGAGCTCCGTCGACTCTGTCACATTGGTGTGACTCAGCCTAAAATAGTCACATTACCGATGAATAGTCACATTAACGATGACGATGACTGTTTTAGGCTGAGTCACACCAATGTGACAGAGTCGACGGAGCTCCGCTTACGCAGAGCTCCTATTCCTGCGTGCTTTTGGGCCTTCGGGCCGATGCAAAACTAACCTAACCTAAACCTAATGAGCAGTCGTGCCGTTCGAGTTGGTCAGTGGGTCATAAACTGTACCTACTCATATCCACTCACGTGCTTTTGGTTGCACAAAGCACGTGAGTGGTTAAGTATGAGCCACCGTCACACTGATTATTTTAAAACAGGTCAGTATGAAGGCTGGGAAAGTAACTTCCCTACCTTAACACTGATTGATGTATAGCGTAGCGATGTGTATACAGTGTGTGGGTAGTGTACTCATAAAATGTTTATTTTTTAGGTTGCCAATGCCATCCGTGTTGTGAACCCAAAGGTATTATGAATATAAATACATAACTATACAGTTTGTAACAGAACGAAGAGCAATGCTGACACCTGCTCGGTGGCAAAGTGGAGTACGATGAAATGGCATACTTTTTATTAACTTTCAGCACCCCTTTTTTTCGTATGGTCGACCTAAAATTAGATTAACTATTAAATACAGGGTTATTTTTAATTCACTGACATCCTCTTAACCCTGAATTCCTGTCACTCAAACAAATGTTTTTTGTTTTACGACTTTTTAAAATGAAGCCCTTTTTTCCCATACAAATACACAGAGTATCGTAAAAATAAGAGGCAATCTCCAGTTTTCAAAACATTATTACACCAAAAATATTAAGTTATGACGAAAGCCGTAAAACAAAAAACATTTGTTTAAGTGGTAGGAGTTTAGGGTTAAAAGGATGCTAGTGAATTAAAAATAACCCTGTATAAAATATATATAAATATGGAGCGAACGAAAACGTAACTACTAAAAAGTTAATGAAACGTATGATAAATCTATACCCCTCTTGGCCATCAATATACCTAGAGATTTTTCTAGCACGAACAACTTGTGATAAGTGTCTGACATAACAATAACATCGATTCGATTTCGTATTCTTGTTATATATTTTCAGACGTATCTCATTGATATAATGCCACTTATAAATAAGACATCAATAAACTAAGTATTAGAAGGAAAAATATTCATTCGTGCTAGAAAAATCTCTAGGTATAGCCATAACCACGTATCAGCTTTTCTCTTCGTTTAGTTATATACTGTATAAGTATACACATGAAATATAGGCAGGACTAAATAAGTTATTAATTTTCATATTCTGTTTTAAGAATGTCCTCCCTATATTGCGGACGCAGATGATGACAAGTGGAACATACCATGCAGGAACGGTAGGTAACATTGTTTTTTATTTTACCTACTATACTCCGTTTAATTTAGAATTATAATAAACCACAACAACATTATTTTGCGGCTCCCAGACCACATGAATAAATACGGAGCAGAAGAAAAGCTTCCGAACAGTGCTCGAAATTCTTACCTATTATCTTCGATCAACAATACAACACACAATGTATTGTTGATCGAAGCCTATTATCATAGGGTTGTCGCTCGGTAAAAACAAAAATTATAAATCAAAATATTTTATTCAAACAAGTACCTAAGTATCTAATATCTGTATATCTACAAACACTACAACAGGTAGGCATCTTTAAAAACAACCGAATACCCGAGCTATGTAGCTAAACGCTAAACGGTCGCGTCGTCGCTGGCGGCACACCTGAACTTTGTCTACTCACTGAGCTAGTTCAAACCGGTTTGTCTCCGAGCGGGCGCCGGTGCACGCCCCCCCCCTCCCGTCTTGTCTGTGACAGGTCACGCACACATATGTTGTGCGTGTAGTAGTGTAATGCGTGCGCGACGTTGTTTGGACTTTTTATTCTGCTCCGTATTTATTCATGTGCTATTGTACTGTACTATTTGCTAGGCAAGAAATAGTTGGCGAGCCGCAATATAATGATGTTGTGGTTTTCAATTCTAAATTAAATGAAGTATAGCTGTTGCCCGTGACTTCTGCATCGAATTCGCTTATTATCGCTTTCCCGTGGGGGATTTTTATGCATTTTCATGAATTGCAATTTCTTAGTACCTAATATAAAAAACTTGTTTTGTTATATACATACAGGGTTATTTTTAATTCACTAGCATCCTTTTAACCCTAAACTCCTACCACTTAAACAAATGTTTTTTGTTTTACGGCTTTTGTCATAACTTAATATTTTTGGTGTAATAACGTTTTGAAAATTGGAGATTACCTCTTATTTTTACGATACTCTGTGTATTTGTATGGGAAAAAAAGTGCTTCATTTTAAAAAGTCGTAAAACTAAAAACATTTGTTTGAGTGATAGGAATTCAGGGTTAAGAGGATGTCAGTGAATTACAAATAACCCTGTATAAATATAAACAAGATGCTTCAATATTTTATAAATGTACTAGCTGCTGCCCGCGACTCCGTCTGCTAAGAATAGGGGTATAAAAATAGATGTTGACCGATTCTCAGACCCACCCTATGTGCACACAAAATTTCATGAGAATCGGTCTAGCTATTTCGGAGGAGTTTGGTAACATACACCGCGACACGAGAATCTAATATATTAGATATTGTTCGTGGTTGTTTGCGCCTGATTGCCTTGGTCTTAGACGAAGATTTTACTTTATGCACTAGAGGAATAAAAAGTAATATTATGCAGCTCACTGCATCCAGCATAAATACGAACTTTACGGGCATGAGAAGTGAAAAGATTTTTTAAAGCGCTTTTACTAGTATTTTTAACCGACTTCAAAAAAAAGAGGAGGTTATCAATTCGTCTGTTTTTTTTTTTTTTTTTTTTTAAATTTTGTTTTTTTTTTTGTTTTGTTTTTTTTTGTATGTTTGTTACGCGATTACTCCCTCAATTGTGAACCGATTTTCAAAATTCTTTTTTTGTTTGAAAGAGTATACTCCTGAGGTGGTCCCATTGGCACCAAGTCAAGATCTGATCATGGGATCCTAGAGAAATCGAGGGCAACCTTCAAATTTTACAGGCAAACCTATAGTGATTTTAGCATTTTTAGTATCAAGTGAAATATTTGCATTCAGAAAGTAGCATTTGGTAAACTGGACCTGATGAAGAAGACCGTAGATGGCTAACGGAACTCCTCAACGGGTCAAATCTTGCAAGTTAAATTTGACCCACTTCCCGGTTTCCAATTGAGCTGAAATTTTGCAGACATGTGTGAATTGGATGACAATGCAATATTATTATGACATGGAGCTGATCTGATGATGGAGCTGAAAGATGGCCATAGATACTCTGTAATAAAACGATACGACCGCATTGAGTTTGAGCTCATTTGATTTGTCTTGACGAGTACTTTGATCCTAGATGGTAACTAGGGTCTGAAGATGGAGTTGGAAGGTGACCATAAGAACTCCGTAATAAAACGACATAACCCCATCGAGTTTGGGCTCGTTTGATTCGTCTTGTCGAGTACTTTGGTAACCTGGATCAAAAAGTACAGTCAGCAAAGAGTGCCTGTTGTATCGCAAAATGTTGATTGTTCTAAAATTTTCTGGCGTAGAATGTTTGGCATACTGTTGAAAGTCCTAAAGCATATATATAGTCCTTATCAAGAACATCGAATTACCTACAACGTTTTATTACTAATATTAATTGGCCAAAGCAGTCCTAAGAATTGTGTAAGTTATTCACCTAAACTATAGTAAGTAGGTACAAAGAAAACCTATGTACCTATGTACAAAGAAAAGGGGGCAATAAAAATACCTACAAACCACCTCTCGCTTAACCTTGTTAGGTTCGTTAGATATCTTGCGTCCCGTAGAGTGGGAATGGAAGTCTAGGTAGCGGAGGGGGGCTCGGGGGGCGATGCCCCCCGCTTTAAAAAAATAATTTCAAACTATCCCCCGTTTAACCTGGTTAGGTTCGTTAGTTACCTTGCGCTCCTCAAAGTGATATTAATGGGGGGGGCTCGGGGGGCGAAGCCCCCCGCAATAAAAAAAAATACTTTCAAACCATCCCCCGTTTAACCTGTTTAGGTTCGTAAGTTACCTTGCGCTCCTCAAAGTAATATTAGAGGGGGGGCTTGGGGGGCAGAGCCCCCCGAAATAAAATACCTGTCAAACCGCCTCCCGTTTAACCTAACCAGATTCGTTAGTTATCTTGCGTCCCTGAGAGTGGAAAATGAAGCCTTGGTACTGGAAGGGGGGCTCGGGGGCGGAGCCACCCGTAATAATAAACACGTTCAAACCACCCTCTGTTTAAAACCAAACCTGTTTTAAACCCTGTTAGGGGCGGAGCTGGTTAGCTTCATTAGTTATCTTACGTCCCTCAGAGTGGAAATAGAAGCCCCGCTATCGGAAGGGGGCTCGGGGGGCGGAGCCCCCCGCAATAATAATACTCTTAAACCACCTCCCGTTTAAGCTGGTTAGATTCGTCAGTTATCTTGCGTCCCTCAGAGTGGAAATAGAAGCATCGCTACCGGAAAGGGGACTCGTTGGGCGGAGCTCCCGGAATAAAAATACTTTCAAACCATCCCCCGTTTAACCTGGTTAGGTTCGTTAGTTACCTTGCGCTCCTCAAAGTGATATTAGGTGGGAGGGGGGGCTCGGGGGGCGGAGCCCCCGTAATAAAAAACACCTTCAAACCACCCCCTGTTTAACCTAGTTAGGTTCGTTAGTTATCTTACGTCCCTCAGAGTGGAAATAGAAGCCCCGTTTATGGAGGGGGGCTCGGGGGGCGGAGCCCCCAGCAATAAAAATACTCTTAAACCACCTCCCGTTTAACCTGGTTTGATTCGTCAGTTATCTTGCGTCCTTCAAGAGTGGAAATAGAAACCTCGGTACCGGTAGAGGGGCTTGGGGGGCGGAGCTCCCGTAATAAAAAATACCTTCAAATCACTTCCCGTTTAGCCTGGTTAGGTTAGTTAGCTGTCTTGCGTCCCTCAGGGTGAAAATAAAAGCCCCGCTCTTGGAGGGGAGGGGGGCTCGGGGGGCAGAGCCCCCGCAATAAAAAAATCTGTTAAACCATCTACCGTTTCACTTGGTTAAATTCGTCAGTTTATCTTGCGTCCCTCAGAGTAGTAATAGAAGCCTCACTACTGGAACGGGGGGCTCGGGGGGCAGAGCTTCCCGCATTAAAAAAATACCTTCAAACCACCCCCGTTTACCCTGGTTAAGTTTTTTAGTTACCTTGCGATCCTCAGAGCGTAAACAGAAGCGGGGTTTCGTTTACTGGCTACGCCTACGCATCTTTTTTATACCAATACAACTAAAAAGACAAAAATAAAAATTTTTAAATAAAAAATAGAACCGCCTTCAAAAACACCCAAAAACATATTAATTAAAAATGTAACCGACTATAATGAGCATTATAATATCTTTCTACTAATCTGTTTGAAGTCGGGCCTCAGCTCGAGCCAGCAGGAGTGAGCCTAGTAATTAAATTAATAATAAATATCCCGGGACAATTCACACCAATCGACCTAGTCTCAAAGTAAGCAAAGCTTGTGTTAGGGGACTAGGCAACGGATAAACATACTTATATAGATAGATACATACTCAAATACATATTAAACACCCAAGACCCGAGATCAAACATTCGTGTTTTTCATACAAATATCTGCCCCGACGCGGGAACCGAACCTGGGACCTCAAACTATACATATAGTAGTAATTTAACTTACCTACCTATTATCCCTATTATACCCACTATCTGTTGGGCTTCTACCACTCCTGCTAGCTCGTGCTGAGGCCCGACTTCAAACAGATTAGTAGAAAGATATTATAATGCTCATTATAGTCGGTTACATTTTTAATTAATATGTTTTTGGGTGTTTTTGAAGGCGGTTCTATTTTTTATATATTACTTAAGTCTTGTTTTTATTGTATTGTTACAGACGAGAGAGAATGCACCAAACCGAGACATAAACGCACACGCAACAAACGTAAGGGTTCAGAAACAAGTTATTTTTTTTTAGTATTAAAATTAAATAAGTGCATAACTAATGCTCTTTAATATTTTCCAGTGTGCCAATGTGACCCCTGCGGCGACTGTTCAGGTATAAATATCAAACTAAAACGAAAAAAAAAAGAACTTTGAGCTAAAACCAAATAACCTTACCACCCACAAACTTCGGTACAGTAAAATTACATAAAATTTACCACTGACAGATGGTTTGCCTTCATTTCATATTCAACTTTAACGACCTACAAATAAAGCCAATTTTAGAATACTGTTACCCACGTTTGCAGATTTTTTAATAGCTATACTTTATTTATTTGTATGGTGTTAAAGTTGGAAATGAAATGAAGGCAAGCAATCTGTCAGTGGTAAACTAAAAGTAAACGTATTGTAGTCGTATCTCGACTCTGCTTGAATTCTTCTGCTGCACGGAATATTTTTATTACATGTATTCTTCTTCAGATAACCACAACCTTTTCCAGGTTCAGGCTCGTGCACGTCAATATTCTGCGAATCGGACACAGACTGCACCGGAAACACAGTAACAGACACGATATGCACTCACGTTGCCATAGACTACGACAATGGCAAGCGCAAAAGGAGGCGCGTCAAAGTGGTCAAGAAGAATAACCAGTCGACAACGACTGACAAACAAACGCTAGTCGACGTTAGCACCATAACCGGAGATTGGTGGAGTCCTATACTAGAGAGGAAGAAAAACATAACTCTAGAGAAGAAAACTGGGGACTATTCGATAAATCAGAAGGAGAAGATAATGGATGATAAGTCGAGCAGAAGAATGTCACCGAAGCTGTTCGCGCCGATAAAAATTCATCAGCAGCACAAAACCAAAGGTACTGATAGTACTGAAGGCACGAAATTTCGTAAAGTACGAAACGCCCTAAATACCTGCGTACCTAGTTAGGTACAGTCAACCAATTTGATTCCTAGGCCACTATAAAACCTAGTCACGTTAACTACTAGACAATTACAACGTCAGTGCGAATCAAAGGATTATCAACTTTGCGATCACAACTTGCAATACAGGGTTATTTGTAATTCACTAGCATCCTTTTAACCCTAAACTCCTACCACTTAAAGAAATATTTTTTGTTTTACGGCTTTTGTCATAACTTAATATTTTTGGTGTAATAACGTTTTGAAAATTTGAGATTACCTCTTATTTTTACGATACTCTGTGTATTTGTATGGGGAAAAAAGTGCTTCATTTTAAAAAGTCGTAAAACAAAAAACATTTGTTTGAGTTATAGGAATTCAGGGTTAAGAAGATGTCAGTGAATTACAAATAACCCTGTATAAGTACGTAAAGAGTTTATAAACGTTAATTCTATGACATGAGAAGAAAAAGCAGTTTTGACAGACGGCCGTCACAATTCAAGTTATTAATACACAAGCAAACTCCTTTCCTATTCAATATCGTGACACACGTTCGCAAAGATCGAGTTATCATCATGACATACATCACGCAATAATCACTGTCGTAGAAAATAAACAAATTGATTCATTTTGACATGGTGCTATAGTGGCCTAGGAAGTTGGTTGACTGTACAAGCGATCGTCTATGCGATTTCATGGAAAGTGGGGGATCAGCAAACAAAAGAAGAACACCACAAAGTTTACTACGCGAACAGCGCGGAAAGAACTGGGCCTATACTCCGAAGTGTAAAATTCGAACTTCGTATCGTGCTATTCCGCTCATACTAATAGTATTTAATACGAGAGCGAGCGAGACGGTACGATGCGAACTTCGATTTTCGAATTTCGTATAGTGCCGTTCCGTACACGCTTATAGTAAAAAAACCGGCCAAGAGCGTGTCAGACACGCCCAAGGTAGGGTTCCGTAGCCATTACGAAAAAATCAAGTAATATTTTTCTAAGGATTTCGTATGTGTACGGAATCATCCAAGTTTAGGTATGTTTTATACCTTAGGCTACTATTTACTCTTAAACTACAAATAATTTCCAAGCAATCTTAGCCGCTATAATTTTCCTAGTAAATTTGATATATTTACTACCCTTCTGAATTTTTTCAAATTTTTCCACCCAATAGTTTAGATTTTAGAGGGGGGGGGGACGGCCGATTTTAATGAAAATTTTCACTTTAAAGTTGAATATTTCGCAAACAGATCACTGAATAGAAAAATCATGTTAGCAACCCCACAATGATTTTAAAAGAACTATCCAACGATACCCCACACTATAGGGTTAGCCAAGAAAAAAAAAATCACCCCCACTTCACGTCTATGGGAGGTACCCTAAAAAATTTTTTTTTACTTTTTTTTATTCAATCACTTTGTCGGCGTGACTGATATATATATTGATGCCAAATTACAGCTTTCTAGTACTAACAGTCTCTGAGCTTAGCCGCGGACAGACAGACAGACAGACGGACAGACATGGCGAAACTATAAGGGTTCCTAGTTGACTACGGAACCCTAAAAAGTGAAGGCGACGGCACGATACGAAATTCGAAAATCTAATTTCGTGGTACCTAACCCCTCCGTATCATTTTCAATTCAAGTTTACCATTCCCCTTTCTTTTTAATTCATGAGTACCTACTCTTCATTTTTAGGGTTCCGTAGTCAACTAGGAACCCTTATAGTTTCGCCATGTCTGTCCGTCTGTCTGTCTGTCTGTCTGTCCGCGGCTAAGCTCAGAGATCGTTAGTACTAGAAAGCTGTAATTTGGCATGAATATACATATCAGTCACGCCAACAAAGTGGTAAAATAAAAAATAAAAAAATAATTTTTTTTAGGGTACCTCCCATAGACGTAAAGGGGGGGTGATTTTTTTTTTCTCGACTAATCCTATAGTGTGGGGTATCGTTTGATAGGTCTTTTAAAACCATTGCGGGGTTCCTAACATGATTTTTCTATTCAGTGATCTGTTTGCGAAATATTCGACTTTAAAGTGAAAATTTTCATTAAAATCGAGCGTCCCCCCTCCTCTAAAATCTAAACTGTTAGGTGGAAAAATTTGAAAAAATTCAGAATGGTTGTAAATATATCAAATTTACTAGGAAAATTATAGCGGCTAAGATTGCTTGGAAATTATTTGTAGTTTAAGAGTAAATAGTAGCCTTAGGTATAAAACATACCTAAACTTGGATGATTCCGTACACATACGAAATCCTTAGAAAAATATTACTTGATTTTTTCGTAATGGCTACGGAACCCTACCTTGGGCGTGTCCGACACGCTCTTGGCCGGTTTTTTTATAAAGGAAAACTTGTCCTAATTTTTTAAATCAGTTTCGTGACTTTTTTATATTTAATTACTTGAGTACAGTTTATATGGTTCGTCTCAAAACTGACACAAAAAATTGTTTGGAGAAAATTAGGTTTTTTTTTCAACCATCAAAATCAGTTGCGCTCTTGATTCTGAGTATAAAAATCCGAAAACTGCATGATTCTCAAAAAAAGTAGTAGTCACATTTTAGCTTTAAAATGTCAATTGTCAACTTACATAAAACTAAATAACCTCTTTCTGCCCTTCCATATTATCAGCGTAATATTATTATTTTATGTTCTCCTCAATTATTTAATTTTCAGTTAATGATGGCATCCTATCACCTTCGAAGTATATGTTAGAGGTAAGTCACGACATATTAACGAAGGCTACAAAGGTTGGTACTAAGGGTTACCTAAAGGTTAGACCGGTTTCTCCTAAGGCTTATTTTCCACTTTTACTTTAAACTTAAGTAACTTAGCTTAATGCCTTGATTTTTTTTGTAACAATAATACTAATTTATTAGTCAGATTAATTCAAATACAGTCCGTCAAATAAACTGCCCCGCGTCATACCAGGCGCAAAGGAGCCAAATACACTGCTGCTGTACCTCTACCATGAGTTTACACTAGTTTACGTCACGTACGTGACCGTACTCGCTAGCGACGGCGTAAATTATTTGTATTGAGAATTGTACAGCGCCTCTAGCGGTCACTTACGGAAGTACAATTCTCCATACAAATCATTTACGCCGTCGCTTCGCTAGCGAGTAAGTACGGTCACTGTAAACTAGTGTAAACTCATGGTAGAGGTACTGAACCCTTGACATACTTAATTAGTTAGTAGGTTTATTTAACACTTTGAACGCCACTGAATCATACAAAAGTCATCCATCACCTACACGCCTTGTCATTGTAATGCCACAAACGAATTTATACTTTGAGCAAACACACGTAGGTCGCTATTATATTATACGTAGTTCGAGCGACTGTAATGGGTGGATGACATTGTAGGCACGACAGGTTCTTGACAACTTTAGGTGTAGTTGGCGTTCAAAAAGTTAAACAATTTAGGAACCAGATAAAAATTGTCTCTTCTCGTACAATTTTAGTAATATGGTTGATTGGACACTAGAATAACAAATTTTCCCATTTCAGTGTCAGGAAAATGATTACGAACTCTTTTCTCCGAGTATACCACCAATCGTTGCTATGACTTGTGTTAAGGTAATCACCTATCATTATTGACTAACTTTTGCCCTCAATTTCGGCTGCGTTCTTCGGGAACTTAGCCCTTTTATTAGCCTATGTTAATCTAGGTTAATGTAGTTTTCTATTGGTGAAAGTATCTTTGAAATCGGTTGAATTATTGCAGAAATTTGCCGTTTAGTATAGAATACGAGAGATCAGTGTCGTACAACTTAATTAAGAGTTAGGGCAAGTACGAAGTGTGGGGAGAGAGCGAACACTTAGATGGTCAACATAAATGACATCGCAGCTAGTGATCTGTGGGGTAGGGTAGGTACACCCAGGCCATAGCCTCAGTTCAATTAAGGTGAACGCCTACACTAAACCATTAACAATATTTATTTTATTATTTCAGAAAATGAATGAAGAGAGATCCAATTACGCCTATGGAGCTCATCGTCACACACGGAAGGGTAGCTTACTTACTTCTTGAATTTATTCTATTGTATTCTATCTAAAAGCATTATTACCCACGTAGACAGAGCTGTCAGCTTTCAAAAGTGTTCTTTGTGTTCTTGGGAAAAGACTGTTTTCCAGAGGTATAATAATGATAAATAATTTAATACATTACCAAGAACGGCGGTCACCGATGTCGTGTTTGGTCTAGACTAGACAATGTTGGTATTAATATCTTTTAATATTATAAAAATACCCCGAGATCATATTACACTCGGAGAACTTAACTCATAGAACAAAAAATTTTTGCTCGCAAGTTGCAACATTGTTTGCGTTTCGCTCGGCATTTGGATCAAAAATTGTCACAATTTTCAGTATGATGGGTAACAAAATTAGACGTCTCACTGCTGGGCAAAGCCCTCCCTTTGTTTTTCCACCCGTTCCTATCCAAGACGGGGCAAAACGATCCAATCAACCCACCATCTCCATTTTGGTCAGCCCCTGCACCGGTGCCCGTCACTTGGAGTCCAATTGGTGATGATTTTTGTCCAGCGCTCAGGATGCATTCGGCAGACTGTCCCGCCCAGTCCCACTTGAGCTTGGCAGTGTTTGTACCCACATTAATCTGAGTTCTGGAGCGCAGAACGGTATTCCTGATTCTATCAGTCCTCCGAACAATAGAATGCTGCGCTCTATGGCTCGCTGAAAAATTTTGAGCTTCAACTATAAATTCACGCAAAAATTTGATAATATCGGCTATGTAAGTTGGTGGTTTTGGAGATTAACGTGTACGAACATAATAACACATGATTTTAGCCGGATAGCAGCAGAATCCAAAAATATGCTCTTTAAAATGTATTTTCTACCCAAAATCCCTTAGTTAAATGCCTTAATATCGGTTTACTTTGTTACTGAAGGGTAACTCGGTTTATTCCGTTTAAAATGATGACACGTTACCGTAGGGTTGGCTTTAGTTGATCGCCCACGATTTTATATTTTTATTAGACCCTTATTTTTATATGGTTTCCATTTATGGGTCTAAGTTACTCTCTATTGGATCAAAGTACGACCTTACGATAAGAATATACTATTTTTTATAGGCCACAAAAGTAAGAGACTGGAGGAATCTTATTCACCGCGGAAAAAAGTGAGTGAAATATTACCGGATTTTTTCACGTAACGCTGTAAGACCACGTGATTTATAAAGTCTTAATTATCTATATGTTGATAGACGGAAACCAGCAGTATCAGTCTTAGTCCAGCAAAATGGCGGCCGGTGGATAGGAACGAGGAAACGCCACATGCGTTGAGGCACTACAGGCGCAGGTTCTTATAACTAAATCCTTCCACAGACCGCAGCGCGGCGCAGCGTATATGATTTAGTGTTATACAACGCGCTAGACCCGCTCTGTTGGCGTCGCGCGCACGTCCCCGCCCCCGCTGCTGTCTGTAGTAGTCTTAAGTCTTGAGTATAAAAGTCACCACAAATTGGGAGCGTGGGGCGCTGACGGAGCGTGCCCAGCGCACTTTATAATACTGAATCAAATATACGGTGCCACACATCGGTGGCGCGGCACACCGTATTTGATTCAGTGTTATTGACCGCGCTGAGAAAAGCTCCGTTGGCGCCCCGCGCTCCCGGTTTGTTGTGGCACTTGTGGCCTTAATACTTCCCAACGCCAATGACGGAAATAACCTTTGCTAATAGGGTAAATGATAAAAAAAAGGTTTAATTGTAGGTAAAAGTTACTCTTTAATGCTGCTTCGTATTTGCCAACATAACTATTTAACATTGTTTTGTAATAAAAACAAATGAAATAAGAAGAGAAAACAAAAACATTTGGAAAATTCAGGACAAAAATTAAAATCCTCGAAAATGGTACTATTTTTACTAAGGTCATTTTTCTATGCTTGGTACCAATTATGGGATATTCTGTATACTATCACCGTGAACGCCAATGGGAAATATACAAACGCAAGCGTGTCTTGGTCCATTATGTTGAACACCAGTGACGAATATAACCGTCCCAATACTTTGAACGCCAAATACCTACGCCAGACTAAAATATTTAACATCCAATCCATGCTCTATAATTGTCATAGGGTAGAATAATTAAAGTTTCTTCTTTTTCAGGAACGACAAATTACAGTCAAGGGCCTTGCAAAAGAGTCGCGATAAGGCTTCGAGGGCTTCAAAAGTGAGTTATCGTTTATTGAGTTAAGTAATCAAGACAATCATTTCAAGCAAGTCAAACAAAAGTCTAATTTATATCGTTTTGATAATTGGGCCAAAGTCCAAAATAAAATGTCCAGTTTAGGCTAGGGCTAGGAGCATCTTTGTCTAATTTAACCAAACAACGGGATCTCTGACGAAAAATTAGAACACACTGTGTGGTAGACGCTTTATAACTGTTCGGAAAAACTCATCTACTTATTTTCTTTTACAGAACGCCAAACGCTTGCAAGTTACCAGAAGTTTTACAGACACTGAGAAAGAAGGTTAGTGTTTTTCAGTTTATGCTTCTTTAAGGGCCACTTGCACAGTTCAGAGTTAAAAAATTAAATCGGTAACCCTGGGTTAAGAATGACAGTTCCATACATTACGACACTTGTTAACCCTGGGTTAGAGTTAACTGGGAGTTAAGTAGGTAGCTAACCCAGCTCCGCGCAAGCCGGCCTAAGTAGGATAAATTTGATTTGATTCACCAAATTGTGAACTATGTGACTATGTGGTACGGACAGTAGAAGATGTCCAACATTTGTTGGTAGAATGTGTTCGGAATCGCGATGCTAGGGAGGCGTTGGTTGCAGCAGCGGAGCCAACCTGAACAAATATGACACGCGAATGTTTGTGGGGATTTTACTCGTAGCGTAGCCCAGCCGGCTTCAGACACGGCGTTGACGCTTTTCAGTTGGCTGATGTGATAAAGTTATGAGACAAATTCATACTAAGGGCCAACTAAACTACTTATACCTTCTTAGTTCAAACAATATACGAGTACATTTCGTACTAAATACAAACTGAAATATAGATGCACAGAAAAAACCCCAGAAAAAAGACCAATGCTGGGAATGAAGTTGAAAAAATAAGTACAAAAAAAGATACTTCATAGCTAACTTGTTTAAAGTTGCACAGTAGCGCCATCTCTTGTCCAGGTGAGCGGTTAGTTCCGAAGGAGTGTTAAAATCTCTCGATGAGGGTGTAACATAGATGTGCGCTTGTCACTGCATAAGGTGATGATTTAGCAGATTGAAATGTATGATGTATAGGAAAGATTCGTGTCTAATCTCTAGACCAGTGGTGGTGTAGGGGTATGGCACGCGGCACGGAATGCTGAGGACCTGGGTTCGATTCCCAGCATTGGTCTTTTTTCTGGGGTTTTTTCTGTGCATCTATATTTCAGTTTGTATTTAGTACGAAATGTATGATTTCACGGGATGACCGTAAAAGTAATAAAAAAAAAAAAAAAAAATGAAGTTGAAAAAATAAGTACAAAAAAAGATACTTCATAGCTAACTTAATATACGAGTAGTTCGAGCCTTGTCTTCTATGGTCCTACAAACCTTGAAATACTTAATTCGAAGACACGACTCAGTAAAAAAACGCTTTATTTTAGCCCTGAAAACACCAGATTAATTTTCGATTAACTGCAAAATTAAACATGAAACTACCGTGAGACTCACTCATAGTGAAAATGAACGGATCACTCACGTCTTAAAACGAGTTTAACTCGACATTTTTCGAGCTAATCCATAGCCCTTCTTCTCGGAGTCACCGTCACGTCGTCTGCCAAACGCGCACCCGTGCCGCCGGCGTGAAGTGTGACTCCGAGAAAAAGGGCTACGGATTAGCCCGAAACATGTCGAGTTAAACTCGTTTTAAGACGTGAGTGATCCGTTTATTTTAACTGCAAAATTTGATTTTTTGTTGCTTTAAAACAAATAAATAGTTAGGTACCTAGTTCATTGAATTGGCACAAGTGACGTCATAAGTTGCTATTGCCGTTCAAACTCTACGGGAGAATTGTGTTAATGACAGCTCATAAAAAGGAAGTATGTCATTTGATTGGTGGTTTCATCATCCCTGTTCTATGGAAGGGTATGAGACAGCAGAGCTATCATAAGGCTCAAGCAATAGCGTCTGAACTTTATAATATAGAATACCAATTAGGATAGTAGTTAGACGATTATAATACCTAACGGCTTAAAGGTCCAACGATAGAATTGTGATGGCGGTGCTGGAATATAAATTATGACGACTGTGTTTAATAAGTTTTTTTTACAGGGGACAGTGTGGCAGGCCACTGCAACTCTACTAGTAGCTTAGCTATTACCTAATTGATCTGTGTAGATATTGTATTTGTGTGATTCGATGAATAAAAAGTGATGGGTTTTTTTAACGCCTTTGTTTTATTTCATTTACTCCGTAGGTAGGGTAAAGTACCTATGTCGTACGACATAAAACGGGAAAGAAGTTCTTTCAAAGAACGTATGAAAAGGAACTGAAATTAGAGTCTGGCCAGCGTAAGTTGGCAATGGAAAATAGCGGCGATTTAAAAAATATGGGACAGGCAACCCACGTTTTAACGAAAATAAAATCCGTTACAATAGCGATGTTGATCAATGCGGATGCGGATGCGGATTGATCAATGCGGCCGCTCACATAACTCGAACTATGTTTGATTTAGTCACATCGCTGTCGCGTCGCCGTCGCCTTGCCAGTGTGGCCCCGGCCTTAAATACCTTCTAACCAAAGAGTATTGTAATATTATATGAACAAGAGTGGCAACTCTATGGTCAAATTTGCATGTATGGAAGGTGCTGCTGCCCTACGCCCTGGTGAAGAACTAATGTGACGTATCTATAGATGTATACCTATCTATATGTATATGTTGGTAGTAATGTCACATGAATAATAAATACGGAGCAGAATAAAAACTTCCGAACAGAGGCGCTACCACGAAATTCGAAAATCGAAGTTCGTATCGCATTATCCCTCTCACTCTCGTGTCAAATCATATTAGCGTGAGCGGGACGGCACGAAACGAAGTTCGAATTATGCACTTCGTGGTAGGGCCTCTGAGCTCGAAATTCTTACCTATTATCATAGGGTTGTCAATCGGTAAAAAAAAAAATTAAGAATCAAAATATTTTATTCAAACAAGTACCTAAGTATCTAATATCTGTATATCTACAAACACTACAACAGGTAGGCATCTTTAAAAACAACCGAACACCCGAACTATGTAGCTAAACGCTAAACGGTCGCGTCGTCGCTGGCGGCACACCTGAACTTTGTCTACTTACTGAGCTAGTTCAAACCGGTTTGTCTCCGAGCGGGCGCCGGTGCACGCCCCCCCCCCCCCCCCCCGTCCTGTCTGTACAGGTCACGCACATATATGTTGTGCGTGTAGTAGTGTAATGCGTGCGCGGCGTTGTTTGAAGTTTTGAAGTTTTTATTCAGCTCTGTATTTATTCATGTGGTGATGTACAGCTATAATTACGCGTAATTTTAATTGATAGGCTAATTGCCACTATTCGTATTTTAACCGTCTAATTCAAATCAGCATATACGAAGTATAAGCGGCTAAACCCGATTTGCACTATACGGCTAAAATACGAACATTGGCAAGTGGCCTATCAATTAAAGTCCTTGACCGTACAATTTGCTACGCCATGGCCATGGCCGATGAATGACAACTGACAAGTTTGACAAGTCAAACAAGATGGCCGCTAATTTAGTTCTTTACCAAACAACCAGAGATCGCTGTAGTCGCATGAAAAGTGTGATATATGTAAGTGTGCCCCCCCTGCTTCTAACGATCTAACGTAAATCATCACGTATTTTTACGTCATTAAACGTGACATTTATGAAGAAAGTGGCCGCCCTCTTCATTGAAATAGATTTCGTGGTTTTGGCGAGATAACTAGTCTAAAATCCTAAAAAAAAATGATTATTATAATTCTAGCAATACAAACTCACAAAAGACACTTTAAATATTTTCAATCAAAAAATTGTTTACTTGAAAGGTCTAAATAATTATTGTCGGTTTTCAATACCCAACACATCACTATCACCGTAACAATAAAAAAAAAAGTTAAGTGTGTGCTTCCTTCACTAGCGTCAGTGTTGTTTTGTTTATGTGTCATATTTGCCGTTACTCTGCAATCTGCATTTAGTTTCATGTAAAATGTGTGATTTAAACGAGAGTTGTTTAAAATTGACTGTGAAGTGGAATGGCAAGGAGTACGAAATACCAGAATTTTCTCCCTCAGACTCCGTGGCGATGTTGAAGATAGCGATTGAGAATGCTACAGGCGTTCGACCGGACAGACAAAAATTGCTAAACGTCAAATTTCAGGGTAATTACTAGATTTTAGACCTATATCTTCTTGCAAAATCGGCGGAACTAGCACTAGAAGTCATAACTTGCGTCTAATACACATACTTTCGCCGTGTAATTATAAATGTAGAGGTTGGTTTATTTTATAGAAAGTTCAACACTTTCGCAATTGCAAGCGGTTTTTCTTGGAATTATCGCAGTGTACGGTATCTTTGCACATGTCGTAATTGGTGAACTCAATACATAATACACCCGAAACAATTTTTTAAAGAATTGATTTAAATTGCCACTTACAAAGATGACATCAAAAAAGACCATGCATGTTTTTTGGTGATGACTCTGTCAACATTGCTAGAAAAAGTATTAGCCTCAGCTTTTAGAGTTTGTTCCGGACATTTTGACAAATTGAAATCAAATACTAATCTAATCTAATATACACTGTGAAATTTTAGTGGTTGTTTTCCCGAAACAAGGTGATTTAGTTTCGATTGTACAATCGATTTATAATTACTATTTTGACTAGAGTCAAAAATCCAATTATGAAAAACGAAAGTCGAAAATGACCGCAAACCGATAGTAACGCTTCGTTGGTAATCTAACCTATCGTACGATTGTACGCTACTTGTACCAACGAAGCGTTACTATTGGTTTGCGGTCATTTTCGACTTTCGTTTTTCACAATTGGATTTTTGACTCTAGTCAAAATAGTAATTATAAATCGATTGTACAATCGAAACTAAATCACCTCGTTTCGGGAAAAAAACCACTAAAATTTCACGGTGTATAAAAATTTTGTGTCATGGTGTTCGTTATCAAACTCCTCCGAAATGGCTGTCACCAATTTTTATGAAACTTTTTGTCTATATTCGTTAGGTCTGAGAATAGGTCTTAGGCTATAATTTATATGGCAGAACAACATAAAAATAAAAATGTTCCAGTAGATGTAGCTAATTTCTTCAATATGTGCAATTGGATACTAATAACTTATTGAAAAAAGCTTTACTTTATATCAATGAACTGGAAAAATTACTTTGCTCACCCGTGACCTTATGATAGTTATGTTTATGCAAGAAATGGGTCTAACGTTTGGCAGCATAGTAAACAATTGTGATACTGCGAGGATGATCTGTTGTGATCTGTTTCTCTTGTTAACTGTTAATTTCATGTTTTTGTGTACAATTAAGAGTTTGACATTTGGCATACATATATACATGAGCTCTGGTTGTTTTTGAAACGCGTTGGTGTAGTTTAGTGGTGATGATAGTTGGGTTTGTGTGTGTTTGTACAGTGTGGAGTTGGAGGAACTGCATAAACGCACATTTCTTGCTTAGACGTAACTATCATAAGGTCACGGGTGAGCAAAGTAATTTTTTCAGTTCATCAAGTTCATGGATCTCTATACTAATAGTGGTAGAAACGGGTCTATATTAATTTGCATAACATAATGTTCCTAATTCAATTTGGCATAACGTGATTTTGCATAATTATTAATCCGCATAACATTAATTCCTATAACTGAATATGCATAATGTTAATGCGCTTAACCCGTCACGCGTCTCAGGGACTATGTTAGTCCCTAACTTTTTTTTGCGGGAAATGTCCCAGAGTCTACTACTGAAGTCACTAGGACACGTCCCGCACAAAAAAATTTGGGACCAATTTTAGCATGGTGGACGCGTGTTGGGTTAATGTAAATTGGCATAATGATGAAATGCCATTAATTTTATTTAAGCATAACATTACCTTGCATAAGTATTGAACAGCATAAATATAAAAGGTATTTAGGGCTACACACATACTTTGTAATCAATCAATAATTATTTCATAGTATATGATGATTAGTTTCCCATTAATTCATTGAAATTTTCTGCTATCTTCAGGCAAAGTGGCAACAGATAACTACACCCTGGCGGAGCTGAACCTCAAACCCAACCTGAAGATCATGATGATGGGGTCACTCGAGGAGGCCATCCAGGGAGCTCTGGCCAGGCCAGAATGCGGGGACGATGTGGTCAACGACCTAGATATGGACGATGAGGAAGTTGACGTAGAGAATCAAGAGGTAATTAATGATCTAGCTAGAGGAAGTTTGGTATGGAATTTAAGATCCATTTCAAAAATGATGAAATTATTATATTATTATTTTAAACTAGCTGATGCCCGCAGCTTCGCCCCTGTTATATTTTTTCTAAAATTTCTTTCTTACAAACCTTCTCCTGAGAGTAACAAACGCAACAAAAAAAGAATTATTCAATTTGGTGCAGTCAATCAGAAGTTATGCGCATACAAATATTTTGGTGATTCATTTTTATTTATATAGATAATAATAATAATTAGTCAATACCACCCCCCCTTTCACCCACTTATGCCTTATTTGCATGAGAGCTTGTAAAAGCATCACATTCAAACCCAATGTTGGTGCTATTCTAATATATACTGGCCAAGCAATATCTATCAAACAAACTAGTAAATAAATATGGAAGTATTGGAAGTGATATATTTTTGTTTTGTGATGTGGAAAAATAGGAGGCATTTACCCGTTGAGGGGTTCATATTGAATTGTAGTGTTTAATTTAATGAATCAATTTAAGAATAGACTGCATCCATTCCATCTGCCAATAATTTGGTTATCTCTTTCCTGCGGGAACTATGCAATTTTCCAGGATGTAAACTATCCTATGCGCTTCCCAGGGTCTCAAACTATCCCCATAGGTACCAAATATTGTCAAAATCGGTTCAGTGGTTTAAGTGTGACGAGGTAACACAAGACATACTTTTGTTTTTATAATATTAGTATGGATGCATGGATGGATTAGTATGGATTATAAATAACAGCCTAAGTTGTTTAAGGTACCCCACGGCCAGACCAATCTCCTAAACATGGCTCCTCTTACTCGAGCCTTACTCACCGTAAACAATGTGGCTGAAAAAACCAACTTGTTTCATGTTTGCTGTGTGAATTCACTAAAGTTTTAGGTTATGATTATTATAATATTGTAGCATAGGAAATTCCTTTATGTTAACTTGTGTATAATTAATTCGGTATACTATTGCATTTGTAAGGAAGCTCAAAGTCACTCAGAGGGCGATGGAGAGGGCTATGCTTGGAGTTCCTCTGCAGGATCGCATTAAAAATTATGAAATCCGAGCAAGAACTAAAGTCACCGACATAGCTCGAAGAATCGCCAGACTCAAGTGGCAGTGGGCAGGGCACATCGCTCGTAGAACTGATGGCCGATGTCGCAAAAAGGTTCTCGAGTGGCGTCCACAGACCGGAAGACGCAGTGTAGGTAGGCCTCCAACAAGATGGAGCGACGACCTGGTTAAGGTCGCGGGATCGCGTTGGATGCGGAGGGCACGGGGCCGATCTGTTTGGCGTGCCTTGGGGGAGGCCTATGTTCAACAGTGGACGTCTTTCTGCTGAAATGATGATGATGATGATGACCATCGCAATGGGTGTTCTGTTTGCTGAAAAAAAAAATTATTCACTATGGTGTTTGTCCACATTTCAGATTTACCTGGCTAAAATAAACAAACGCGTCAAAGACTACAAAATAAATGTATTGAACAAACCGCGTCCTGGCAAGAAGCTGCTGGTACTTGATATAGACTACACACTCTTTGATCATCGGTCCGTCGCTGAAAAAGGTACGTGGAGGATTGTTACGTTGAGCAAATCACCATTCCTTTCCCAAAATGTTTGCTTGTTTTTTTGACCTGTCTAATTTTTACTTTTTTTTTTTCATATCTCTTATAAAAACCTATGGTAATCTAGTGATTTAAAATTGAGCTTGGGCTCACACCTCTGAGTTTTTGATATTTGTGTGCAAAATTTCATTTGACATTTACCATAAACTTTACGGTGAGGGAAACATAGTGAGGCAATCTGTACTAACTTGCAATGAAATCCAATGGTGCATAAGAGTCCTAATCCGCACTGGGTCTGTGTGGGAACTACAGCCCAAGCTCTCTCATTCTGAGAGAAGGCCTGTGCCCTGCAGCGATATGTATAGAGGGTGTTCCAAAACTCAACCAAGTGTATGGTAGTGCAAGAGGTCCAAGTTATACCAGCGCTGGAAAAAATTAGAATAAAGTCCATGTCTCCTACTTAAGTAATAGATAATAGAGTCACATACCTATCAATATAACTTTTAGTAAAAGATATTTTCGAAGAAAAATCTATTATTACTTAACTAAGTGACATGGATTTTTTTCCTTATTTTTTCCAGAACTGTTGAACTTTCCTTCTCGCCCGATACAGGTTATCGTTAAGTTCTGGGACACCCTGTATAGGTGATGTGATGATATGAGCTCATAAATTCTTGGCAGATAAAAGAAAGTAAGAACAGAAAAAACATTTATTTGTGACAGTTACATAAACAACAGGCATACGAGATAACAATGTAAGAAAGCAACTATCACGAAACGGACCCACCTCAGCATAATGCCGGCTCGAGAGCCAGCGCTGGTCTTCCGGTGGGACCGTGAGTCCGTAATTTGCTCGCTGCACGCACGTCCGGACCGCGTCTAATTGTGAACGCGACCATTTTATGCTCAGCGCTACCAACACAAGGACGTTATATTTGACATGACATTGACATTGACAACTGACACGGCCAACCACATGCGCAGCAAGCATACATGTGTATCCCTTCTAATACCTCCATCTCTATCTCTCTCACAATATATTTTTATGATTCCAGGCTATGAACTAATGCGTCCATTCCTCCACGAGTTTCTCGCTTCGGCTTATGTAGACTACGACATTGTGATATGGTCAGCTACGGGCATGAAGTGGATAGAGGAGAAAATGAAGTTGCTCGGGGTGGCCACACACCAAAGTTATAAGATTATGTTCTATCTAGACTACTTGGCTATGATCACTGTGCACACTGCCAAATATGGAACTATTGATGTGAGTATAGTACTTATGTTTTTTTATTGTGTCTTCCTGCCAAATTTATATGTTTTTTTGCTATGTATCGAATATGTTAGACGACCAGATGGCCTAGTAGGTAGAGAACCTGACTACGAAGCTTGAGGTCCCGGGTTCGATTCCCGCGTCGGGGCAGATATTTGTATGAATAATACGAATATTTGTTCTCGGGTCTTGGGTGTTTAATATATATTTAAGTATCTATCTATCTATATAAGTATGTTTATCCGTTGCCTTGTACCCATAACACAAGCTATGCTTAGCTTACTTTGGGACTAGGTCAATTGGTGTGAATTGTCCCGTGATATTTTTTATTTATTTATTTTTATTTATGTGTAAATAAATCTCTCTATTTTGTTGTAATAAAGTACAGTTTGATTCACAAGAGCTGGCACAAATGGATTGAATGTGCGAATGGAAGTATCTATGTGTTATCTACTTGAATACACTTCACACAAATATATTAATTTCATGCATCAGTCATTCCTACAAAATTCAAAACTCCTCGAAAAATGTCAAAGTGACATTACTTTTGTTCAATCCATTTGTGCCAACTCTTGTGAATCGACCTGTAAATTAGCAAATTTCCCCGCTGAATGAATGAATGATTTATACTCTGTGTCTAACATTTCTATAGAAAATGTAAACAAATACGCCATTTTTGCGATCATAAACAATGTTGTTTTTGTTTACTGATGTGAAAACATAGAACCGAGAAATCTATTGATTTGTAAATCGATTAAATTATTATCTGCCGTCGATACGCGGCACATTAAGTGCAAGCAAATCGTTTTATTTCATAAACACACATACAACGTGACGCCTTTTCGTAAGACTACTAGATAAAGAACCCCACACAAAATGATCAGTAAAAGCCGTTCGGTTGATTTGGCTGAAATTTTGTGAAAATATAGCCCCTAATACTCTGATCAACTGTGTGAAGCTGCAACTTTGACTATGTTTTAAAATATTATTTAAAAAGTCTAATATTTACTTTACTTATTAGTAATAACTAACAAGTTATTACCGATTCATTATAAAATTACTAAAATGTCATATTTTCTCTCAGCTCAATGTATGAAAAGACTAATGAGTGTTGTGGAAGCGAAAGATGTATGTTAGAATCGTAGCAGGTGGAAACAAATAGTCTCTGCCTACCTCTTTGCTGGGAATGAGGCGTGATTGTATGTAGGTATGTGTGTATGTCAATGCCATAACCGTAGCTGTTATAGAGACTTAATACTTGCAACTGCGTGAACAAAGTCACTGCCACAAGCTAGTAATAAATACGTAAATCTAGTTAATATTGTCGGTAAAGGTGTAAAAGCATCAAGCTATTGATCTGAAATACGGATAAATGTAAATCAAGTGGGTCATAATCGGTTTGTTTACATTTTCAAACAATCATCGTTATTTAAGTATAGCATAGCAATTATTTGTATATGTAAAATATGCAACCTCAAATTGTTATTTTTTCAGGTGAAACCCCTAGGCGTGATCTGGGGCAAATATCCTCAGTACAGCTCAAAAAACACCATAATGTTCGATGACATCCGAAGGAACTTCATCATGAACCCGAAGAGCGGTCTCAAAATCCGGCCCTTCAGGCAGGCCCACCTCAACAGGGACAAGGACCGGGAACTAGTCCATCTCTCCACTTATCTTCTCGATATAGCGCAGTACTGTGATGACTTCGACACCCTGAACCACAAGAAGTGGGAGAAGTATAAGCCCGATAGGAAATCTCATTCGGCTAGCAAGAGAAAAGCTGAGGACAGCTCACCCTCTACGCATAAAGAATGACGGTAGGATTAATTGGTGAAGTCAATTTGTCACTTGTCTTAAGGTGTAAATAAAATTCTAGCCTAGAATTTACTTTTTGTCGGTGAAACCTTGTCACAAGCTTTTGTTTAAGTTTATTTTTTATAACAATGTGAAACACTCACTGCCCACCGGGGCGGGGCAATAGACAATTGGGGGATGTCTATTTTTTTTGTAATGTATAGTAAAACGAAAACCGTTTCGAGATAAATGCTTTTTAAATCTTTTCCGTTAGTTATTTAATTTTAATTATAATGTAATGCATTGAACATTACAGTAACATTTGACATTGAAGTAAATGTCGTTGTCGTTGACGGTCCAAGTTGTACTTTAATCGGTGTTGAATAGCATTATTTAGAATTCTTCATAATTTACGCGTGGATTTAAACTACGGAGTTTGATTTGGACCCGCTGTCTGACATTCAGCACTTTGTCAGTGCCAGTAAAGTGACACTAGTTACAGTGTATCACTACTATGTAAAAAATAATTAAAGGGGTTGCCTTATCGTACGCACGCATTTAGATAGATTTAGAAATTTGGCTGTGTTGGGAGCCCTCAATTATAATCTGACGTCATCAACCAAATTAATAATAGTTATTAATTAATAGTTTCAATAATTCATTTTGAAAAAAGTGGTGAACTAAATGACAAACTATTGAAATTCGTTTCTTATGATGGACGATTAATTATATACAAAAAAAAATTTAAAACCATTGGTAATTTTATTAAGACATTCCCAATTATTAAATAACACATATTAAAAAGCTAAGTACAACGCCTCAGCGCATACTATTTTGTTCTTCTAGGAATCGATATTTGGACATAAAACTACAGTGAGACTCACTCATAATAATAATAATAATTATAATAATCTTAAATATTTAAAGATTGTAACTAAGTATGAGAAAATTGTTACAACATTAATTCCAATAAACAGATTAAATTTTAAATTTTTTTTTTTTTTTTTCGTAGTGAAAAATTACGGATAACTCACGTCTATGATCGTGTTTATCTCGCCATGTTTCGGGCTAACCCGTAGCTCTTCTTCCAGGAGCCAAAGAGTTGGAAAACAGTGTAGAAAATTCGTACTGCGTCAACGGTGAGCGTTAGTGAACCTTTGCCGCCGCGACGTGTGCGAATTTTTGACATCAGTAAAGTCATGGATAATGTCAAAGATCAATAAAAATTTAGAACACTGCTAAACCAATAGAATTTGAAGGACTTTCATTCACTTCAGTAGCCAGATTGATATGAAATCTATTGGATTAATAAGCCACTGATTAATTATGGCATCGCGGGTGACGTCTGATTGACATCAGTAAAATCATAGTTCTGTTAGTGTCAAAGGAAAATAACAATTTAGGGCACTCCTAAATCAATAGAATCTGAAAAATTTACTTCCATTCACTTGCTTAGCCAGATTGATTTAAAATTTATAAGATTAATATGTATGTAAATGGATTACTGATCATACATAATGTAATATGGGTGAAAAAACTTTTTTAAAAGTCTCATTACAATATAACCAAAAACTTATTATCTGTATCATGGTTTGTCTTATTTATAGAGGCTAGCAATGTAACATGGTTGACTTGGTTCCTACTATATTGCTTTAGATTGTTTAATTTAAATTATAACGATATATCAGTAGCAAAAAGTGAAATTTCAGGGTTGAATTTTGTTTACCAACTAAGACGAGTGAATTTGAATGAAGTTTGGGATCGCCACTGACTGGGGTTTCTCTCTTGCACTTATTGTGACTTTGGTAAGAGAAAAGGAGGACGACTATTTTAATAAACGGCGGCGATTGGTATGACACCTCAGTATTGCCTTAGCACAAGAATATACAGATGCTAATATACTTGTACTTACTTACACTACAGATGCTATTTATTGGCTAGCTAAAATACGAAATCAGAATTTTCACACAAATCTGACGCAATCATGCAAGCTACTAGGGTGACAGCACCAGTAATGGACAAGAACTATAGCTAAACCGTTTAAATGAGTACTCGTCCGCGCGGTACAGGGGGTGGGGGGTATGACGACAAAGGGGGCGTGGAGAGGTGCGGGCGGCAGGACACGAGTCACGCTCGCGGCTTCATACCCCAGCCCCTGTACCGCGCGGTCGATGACTCATTTAACCCAAAGAGTATTGTAATATTATATGAACAAGAGTGGCAACTCTATGGTCAAATATGCATGTATGGAAGGTGCTGCTGCCCTACGCCCTGGTGAAGAACTAATGTGACGTATCTATAGATGTATACCTATCTATATGTATATGTTGGTAGTGATGTACAGCTATAATTACGCGTAATTTTAATTGATAGGCTTATTGCCACTATTCGTATTTTAGCCGTCTAATTCAAATCAGCATATACGAAGTATAAGCGGCTAAACCCGATTTGCACTATACGGCTAAAATACGAACATTGGCAAGTGGCCTATCATTTAAAGTCCTTGACCGTACAATTTGGTACGCCATGGCCATGGCCGATGAATGACAACTGACAAGTTTGACAAGTCAACCAAGATGGCCGGTAATTTAGTTCTTTAATAAAACACCAGAGATCGCTGTAGTCGCATGAAAAGTGTGATATATGTAAGTGTGCCCCCCCTGATTTAACCTTTTCAACGCCACGCCTCGACAAAACGTAAACCTGCTTTGAATCTTATTTCATTGTGTCAAGACACTTTGACACTGTACTTTGTGACACTTATATGTGTCGTTGGCGTTGAAAAGGTTAAACGGCCTAGCTATAAAATATGGTCATTTTTTCCCGTAATCCCAAATTTTAAGAAACTGACACTGCATTTTTAAAATATCAACACTATGCACAGATAACTGATGGTCATAACTGGTAAGTCCATGAATGGTGGGCTATGGGCATTGAATCTTTGCAGTCCATTACTGGGTACTACTGTGCTTAACATGCCCATGATTGGTGCCGTCACCTAGCACGAAATTGTATAAGTTACTAGCCTGTGCATGACTAAAATGATATGTAAATTTGTCATTGTTGCTTTGTTAAGTACAGGGATGTTGACACGAATATAATAATAATTCTGAGAACATGGCCGCAAAAGTATTTTATTAGGGATTAACTAACGCATTTATGGAACTATTTTTGCGGTTTTCCGATATTGTGAAGGTGTTAAGTCACATAACTTGTTTTTTTTTTAATGTAGAGGAGACTACAAGGTACTGATTTCGTATTTAGAACAAAATTTTTGAGTTTTTGTGGATTGACACGTTATTGAATGACAATATGTATTACCCAAGTATTATATATTTTTATTAGCAATACGGCTGCTCACCGAATCTAAGATTATTTAAAAGCGAAAAAGTTTTTCGGGTGCGCCGGCGGGATTCGAACCCACGTCTCCTGGGTATGCGCCCCAACGGGTGTTCTACCAATTGAACCACGTCGCTCCCAACCGCAAATAAATAATATGAATTACCGTCTACACAATGTCGGATCTGTTGCGGTAAAGCGGCCTTTCCACTGGCCTTCGCCTTACTTGCTTAACAAGACTGCGAAATGCTTCGTCCCCCTAAGGGTGAGGCTCCACTGGTGCGTTGCGTTGTGTCGCGTCATCGCAACGAATCAACGCATTGTATGCCACATCGAAGCACGACAAAATGTACTGTTAGCGCATTCAAATTTGCGGCAAAGTGCCAAAGGTTTGAGAATCGTAGTGTTGTACATAGTTTCACGATGGACTCTGACGAAGAAACACTGCATACAACGGAGTAAATTCACATCACTAGTCGATCGATGAACTGATGCGCAGGTGTAGCGCAGCAATCGCGCGGCACTTTGCCGCAAATTTGAATGCGCCCTTAGCATGGAGTTAATACCTAACCAGCAGGCTTTTGTCTAACGTTTCTGACGTTTGCCTTCGCAATCACTATTTCTTTCTGTCAAACGGTATAAAAGGATGACAGAAAGAGACGGTGAAAGCGAAGGCAAGCGACAGAAGCGTTAGACAATACGGCCTCAGGACTGAGTACTGCGACAAAAAAGTGAGGCCGAAAAAAAAAACAAACCAGAGAGTTGCATCTCGTTCTAATTAGGGTGATCAAGTAATGGTGCGAGTGGGACACAATGTTTTAGGCTTAAAACAACTAAATTTCATAATACCTTATTCACTAATACCCCTAATTTTCAAATTACCATGGGCTCATAATACCTAAAAATAACTAAAATTTCAAATTGTCTCCTCTTAAAATTTGAAATTTTAGGTATTTTTAGGTATTATGAGCCCATGGTAATTTGAAAATTAGGGGTATTAGTGAATAAGGTATTATGAAATTTAGTTGTTTTATGCCTAAAACAAAAAAAACAGAAACTGAGACAAATATTGTCACGAAATGGCCCCAACTCAGCATAATGTCAAGCTTACAGCCGACGCTGGCAAAGTACGCCAGGATTACGGGGTTAAGATATCTTGTTTATATCCAGTGATTGATTCCACGTAATCACGATTCCTTTTAAACGTTTCGCCGTTTTAGGCTTAAAACAACTAAATTTCATAATACCTTATTCACTAATACCCCTAATTTTCAAATTACCATGGGCTCATAATACCTAAAAATACCTGAAATTTCAAATTGTCTCCTCTTAAAATTTGAAATTTTAGGCATTTTTAGGTATTATGAGCCCATGGTAATTTGAAAATTAGGGGTATTAGTGAATAAGGTATTATGAAATTTAGTTGTTTTAAGCCTAAAACGACACAATTCTCTAGTTTCTCTAGTTTGTATGTTATATCTCAGACCGCTGTCTCTAGTTGCCATTATTAAACTGTATGGCTTGGAAATATGGGTCACTTTTGATTGACTAATAAAAGTTAGTACTCAGTCCTGGTTAGGTATTAAGTCCATGGCCCTTAGAGACAGCGCAGCGGCATCACCTTCCCCCCCACTTCGACCAATGTCCGTGGATCGATTGAAACGTCGCGTGCGACGACGCAACTCATCAATGTGGTACGTCATAAAAAATATGTAAAGGATCAATCAACTTTTATTTGTAAACGATTTTCTGCTACTTTCTATGAAAACCGAAATAGTTAAAAAACTGATTATTTTTCCTTATTTAAAGTATACTTTTCAAAACCCTAGATTTTTGTAGTCAATAATGGTGTAATTGCCATATTTATTTTATTTTGTTTAGCTTCTATTTCGTGGGTGACCCAGGGGACAATGTTGTCCCCGAAATTTGTATGAAAATAGTGGTATTTCCCCTGGGTGACCGGATTTTTTCATAGATATACTTATTTTTTTTGGTTTTCACATACACACTATGATAAACAGTTTATCTAATTACTGCAAAATCATGGTTTCACTAACCAGAGATTACAGAGTTACTTGTAAAGGAGTAAATAGAAATTTACAAAAAAAAGTTGATTGACCCTAAAACGTCGCAGCATCAACGTTGCGACAACGCAACGCACAAGTAGAGTCTCACTCTAAATTGTAATGGTACCCACGAAAATGTATTTTTTGGATTCATAGTCAATGTTCTCCATGCTTTAATTTTTGAATTTTTAACTTTCTAATCTTGCTTTTGACATTTTCATGGGCAAACTAGACAGCCTAATATAAGGTAAACGTCCCTGTGCTCGACACTGACCCGATACATGGCACCTTCAGACTTATGTCATAGTAAGAGTGGTGACAGTTGGGTATCATTTACTGGGCGTTGAGGTGTCGAGCATTGGTAAGTTTACCTTACCTAGTGAAAAATTATAGTATTGCTACGAAGTGCTACCAAGAATTGGTGCTTTGTTTAAGCGTTAGGCTAGGAGATGTAAACTAGATTTAGTTATATGACTTGAGTAAATAAGGAAGTTCTTCGATATAAAGTCGATTTTTTAATGAGTGATTTTATATGTAAAATTAAGGATGCTTGAATCAAGAGGATCATCAATGTCTTTGCAACGTCGCGTTCTGTAGATAGTTTCGCTGTAGAGAAGTCTGTACCATTCACTTTTAGGCTTCCGTACCCAAAGGGTGCCAACGGGACCCTATTACTGAGACTTTGCTGTGTGTTTGTCCGTCCGTCTGTCACAGGGCTCTATTTCTTGGCACTTGAAATTTTCACCGGTTTTGTATTAACGTGACAACAAATACTAAAAATAAAATACAGTTAAAAATGAAATTAAAGTAAACGCTGTTCTAAATCAATGGTACAAAGATCTCCCTATAGTAACATTATAGTCGACAAGCTCGTGCGCGACCCTCCGCGGAACCCTGTCGCAGTCAGCGTTTGCCGCACTTATTAAAACAATCTTGTTAAGGACAGCAGAGGCTCCCTGCGACAGGGTTCCGCCGAGCGCCGCGCACGAGCTTGTCAAGGTATAGGTACAGCAGGTTTATTATTGTAAAGTAACGCGACGTTATATTCTATGGACAGTATTGATTTAATCATCCTTGTTAAAATCTAGTTTCGCCTTATTGATTCACAAAATCTAGGATTCCTTACATCGTCATTCTGATTATAATGTATTATTAGATTTGTTTGTGTGGTATTGAATGAACAACTATTTAATTTTACTGTCTCAAAGGACTGGTTCGATCAATTTACCAAATCGTAGTTTCCTAGTAGCAAAATTTCCATACGCATTTTTTCCCAAATGCTTTTTAGGGTTCCGTAGTCAACTAGGAACCCTTATAGTTTCGCCATGTCTGTTCGTCTGTCTGTCTGTCCGCGGCTAAGCTCAGAGACTGTTAGTACTAGAAAGCTGTAATTTGGCATCAATATATATATCAGTCACGCCGACAAAGTGATTGAATAAAAAAAAGTAAAAAAAATTTTTTTAGGGTACCTCCCATAGACGTAAAGTGGGGGTGATTTTTTTTTTCTCGGCTAACCCTATAGTGTGGGGTATCGTTGGATAGGTCTTTTAAAATCATTGTGGGGTTGCTAACATGATTTTTTCTATTCAGTGATCTGTTTGCGAAATATTAAACTTTAAAGTGAAAATTTTCATTAAAATCGGCCGTCCCCCCCCTCTAAAATCTAAACTGTTGGGTGGAAAAATTTGAAAAAATTCAGAAGGGTAGTAAATATATCAAATTTACTAGGAAAATTATAGCGGCTAAGATTGCTTGGAAATTATTTGTAGTTTAAGAGTAAATAGTAGCCTAAGGTATAAAACATACCTAAACTTGGATGATTCCGTACACATACGAAATCCTTAGAAAAATATTACTTGATTTTTTTTGTAATGGCTACGGAACCCTACCTTGTGCGTGTCCGACACGCTCTTGGCCGGTTTTTTCTTACTATGGTTTTTACTGAAGCTTATTTTCACAGTAGCGTTCCTTCCCAATTTGAATTGATACAGAAATAGTGTCGACGTAGCTCCGCTCAAGCGGATATTCTCCTTCTGTGTGCTTTTGGCCCTTTGGGCCAGTGCAAACGTAAGAGGGTTTATACCTGCTGAGCTGGCAACGTTGCATTTTTGTTAGTTTCTCTCGATTATTCCATAAACATTGAATGAAAATTAAAAATGTTTTGTATACAAATTGTTCTAATATATTAGTTAATGTGTCTACTGCAATAATAATTCGTGATAGACTTTTATTTTCTTTAAAAACGAACATTTATTACCTAACGGTTTTTAAAGAAAATAAAAGTCTTATCACGAATTATTATTGCAGTAGACACATTAACTAATATATTAGAACAATTTTTATGGAATAATCGAGAAAAACTAACAAAAATGCAACGTTGCCAGCTCAGCAGGTATAAACCCTCTTAACATCACCTAATCCTACCAATGTTTCTGTGTCGATTAAGGTCGGGAAAAAACACGATTGTGAAAATAAGCTTCAGTAAAAAACCATAGTCAGAAAAAAAAACATTTGGGAAAAAATGTGAATGGAAATTTTGCTACGAGGAAATAACGATTTTGGTAAATTGATATAAGGCCGGCGCGCACTGACGGCATGGCACGGCGTGGCATTTTATTACTATCAAGTTATTTTGAATCTTATTTCAATGAGTTTAGAATCCATGTTACTTTATTTCGATACCACGATGCTGTGACGTCCTAAGGGCCGATGCCACGCATAACCAATAAATTAACATGAATTCTAAACTCATTGAAATAAGATTCAAAATAACTTGATAGTAATAAAATGCCACGCCGTGCCATGCTGTCAGTGGGCGCCGGCCCTTAACCAGTCTCTCAAAGTTGGTAGATTTTATGATGACGGATCAAAGTTCTCAAATATTTATATGAATTACTCAAAAAGTGACTGACAGTTTTTGCGTTTAAATTTATAGCGGAACTTAACAGGTTCCCTGTTTCATGAGGCATATGTGCCTCACGGGCAGAGTTGGGCGTTATTTAGATAATTTCTTATCTAGATAATTATTTCAAATAAAATCATTTCAAATAAATTTATAGCGGAACTTAACAGGTTCCCTGTTTCATGAGGCATATGTGCCTCACGGGCAGAGTTGGGCGTTATTTAGATAATTTCTTATCTAGATAATTATTTCAAATAAAATCATTTCAAATAAATTTATTCGAAGATAAATTCAATCACAAATAGTGCGTTGTCAACTTTTTCATTTAGATAAATTATCTAGATGAAGATAACCAACCTCGTTTGTTATTGAAGTAAACTTATAATAATAAATGTATACAGAATGTCACGTCGGGTCAAACCGTCACACTGACATTGCTCATATAATCGGAAAACCACTTCTAGTTCTACATGACTGTACTACTGACATTCGTCTTTTATTTAAAATCCCAACTAATTTATCTAGATAAAAATGAAACTGATCTAGATAAATTCAAAATAAAAGATGTTTTAGTTATCTTCCCGGTTTTTCGTAAATAGATAATTTTTGCCCAACTCTGCTCACGGGTGATTTTTATGGTACGTCTATGGGGCCATCCATTAAACTTTACGAGCGTTTAATGTCGAAAGAACGCTGCACTTTGCTTCATGACAGGGAACATGTTTCCATGACTTGATTATACTCAATTCAAAGACTTGATCTAGCTAAGTTTATATGATATTGACAGACTACAGACACGCTGGGCCGTGGAAGTGGCTCTAAGATGATAAAAAGACATTATTGAAAATAGGTTAAACAATCTTTATGTGGTCAGTACTGCATGTTAGCACTTAGCAACTTGAATGAATCCCTATGGCTATTCCAAAAATAATTAATTCCCGATTCGTCGGATTTTTGTTTCGTCCGAGTTTATCAATTAAACAAAACTGTATCCTATTATCTCGACTCATTCGTTTTTCGATTAATTCTTATTTCGTCTCATTCTGTATTCGTCGCTTCGTCTTGTTCGCTATCCGTCATTATCTTATTTGGTCAAATTCTGTAACTTGTCTCTCTCTTAATAAGTCTTATTCGTTTTTCGTCACGGTCTTCCTTGGACTCATTCGTCGTTCTTCCCTTTCGTTTTTTGTCTCATTTACTTACGAACATTTATTTACCAGCACCGAACGTATCGAAATAATTTTGGCGAATAAGTAAATGAGACAAAAAACGAAAGGGAAGAACGACGAATGAGTCCAAGGAAGACCGTGACGAAAAACGAATAAGATGTGTTAAGAGATAGACAAGTTGCAGAATTTGACCAAAATAGATAGTGACGGATAGCGAACAAGACGTAGACGAATACAGAATGTGATGAAATAAGAATTAAACGAAAAACGAATGAGGCGAGATAATAGGATACTTACCAACAAAACTATGGAAATATCGTGGCTTTACTCATACATATAGGAGTATTAAACAAAAGGCTGACTTACCTATCGTAAGGTCGCGGGCGAGCAAAGTAATTGTTTCAGTTCATTAATATGGACCTCCGCAAAGTAACGCCTGATTCAATAAATTACTATGGATACCTACCTATAGAAATAGAAAAAGAAAAGTAACATGAACATGAAGATATGTAATTAATTATGTTAATTGGCATAACCTGTTTAGGATTTATATAATAGTTGTTTTTGTTGCATGTAGTCATTAACTTTGATCCTTTCTTGTTCGTATTTTGACATGTAAATATTATTGTATATAAATATTTCCGATGAAACAAGAATCCGAAGAATCGGGAACTAATCGCATTTTATCTGAACGTGCACTTGTTTAGAAGGATCACGTTCTTGGAAGGTACGGTCCCTTAGTTAAGAAACTAAACATCTTAACTACTAATACGTTCAGTGGAATGCTTCCACCGTTAAAAAAATAAAAAAGGAGAAAAAAATATTGGAGATAGTCTTCCAATGTCAAAATTATTAATATATGATTTTGAAATACACATTTCAGGTCAAGTAAGTTAGCTCTCATAGGTAAAGATGGACACGTGCCTCTTTTGAGAAAGTGCCCCGATTGGGCAAGCGTATCTTTTGGGAAAGTGTGCTTTTTGAAATAGTGCCCCTTTGGAAAAGTGCCCCAATTGGGCAAGTGGGCTTTGGGAGTGTAGTTTGCGGAAAGTACACTTTTGGAGAAAATGTAAATTTAGGAAAAATTTGTTTTATAAGTCCAACTCATACTAAAGTGTAAACATGGGAGACGTTGGCTAAATTAACCCGTGCTATAGTCACTGCTAATTCATTAAAATAAGTCGCACCCCTTTTATTTATCGCAAAATTAAAAATTCAATTCAATTTTTTCATTTAAAGGATTGTGTAATTTATTGTGTTGCATTAAATGCGTTTTTCAAATGATTGCGCCCATTGTACATAATTTAATCATAATAAATTTAAAATGGTCAATATCGAGTAGGTAGGCATCTAATGAGAGTTTCATGTATTTATGAAATAAAGGATTTTAATCTTTAATGTTTATTTTTATTTTATACTAGCTTTTGCCCGCGGCTTCGCTCGCGTGTACTATGAGTATTCCAAAGAACCAAGATATCAAGCAAGCAAGCATACAGGCAAGCAAGCAAGCAGGTCCACAATTGACCGAGAAATCGGTGAACATACCTACACAAAAAAAATCATAAAGTGGAATGCATAACCTCCTCCTTTTTTAGAAGTCTGTTAAAGTGCCCTTTGCGGCCTACTTACAGTATAAACCTATGAATTTTGAAATTTTAGCTTTCTACAACCAGTAAAACGCAAAATCCCGTTTTTTCCCGTTCCCATAAGAATTTCGGGAAATGTTTTCTTAATGCACCCTTACACTCCCCAAGGAACCCACTTGCCAAATTTCAGCTTTCTATGACCAGTAAAACGAAAAAGCCCGTTTTTCCCGTTCCTGTGGGAATTTTGGAAAGTCCTCTCTCAATGCTCCTCGACACTCTCCAAACAACCTACATGCCAAATTTCAGCTTTCTACGACCAGTAAAACGAAAAATCCTGTTTTTTCCCGTTCCCGTGGGAATTTTGGAAAGTCCTCTCTCAATCCAGCTCTACACTCCCCAAGGAACTCACTTGCCAAATTTCAGCTTTCTATGACCAGTAAAACGAAAAATCCCGTTTTTCCCGTTCCCGTGGGAATTTTGGAAAGTCCTCTCTCAATGCTCCTCTACACTCCCCAAACGACCTACATGCCGAATTTCAGCTTTCTACGACCAGTAAAACGAAAAATCCCGTTTTTTCCTTATCCCATGGGAGTTTATAATTACCTACATCTATGCCAAATTTGAAGTCTAGTAATTATAGTTCATAGGATTCCGTTGAACTGAATATATAAATCCCGTTTTTTCCTTATCCCGTGGGAATTTTGAAATTAATGTTTTAAATAATGTAATACCTACTTGTGTATCAAATTTGAAGAGTCTAGTTATTATAGTTACCGAGATAGGGTCACTCGGAATCGAATATATAAATCCCGTTTTTTCCCTTCCCCGCAGGAATTCCCAAAAATCCTTCCTTAGTGGATGCCTACATTGTATAAGGTATCTATGTGCAAAATTTCAAGTCTCTAGGTCCAGTGGTTTGGGCTGTGCGTTGATATATCAACAGTCATTTAGTTTATTTAGATATTTCAACCCCATTGCACCCCATCCAGGGAGATGGTATTTTACGTCTGCCACGTCGGATTTTAAAACCGTTGTTGTTTTCATAACCAGCGACCCGATAAACCATAGAAACAACACCCATGTTGATTTTCAGACTTTGTTACCCCTTTCCCCCCTTTAAGGGGTTTAATTCTCAAAAAACCTGAAACACGTGTTTACTCATTTATCATTAGGAGTACTTCTGTGAAGTTTCGAATAAAATAGTCGAACTAATCTTGTTTCCCCATACAAACTTTGGACCCCCGTTTCACCCCCTTAGGGAGTGAATTTTGAAAAATCCTTTCTTAGTGCACCCCTAGACCTTATAAGGAACCTACATGCCAAATTTTGAATCTCTAGGCCCAGTGGTTTGGGCTGTGCATTGATATGTCAGTCAGTCAGTCAGTCAGTTTCTTCTTTTATATATATATAGACTAGCTTCGTCTTATTCCTACAGCGTGTACCAAAAATCAACGCTTACCTGGTATCGGGAGAGGCAAAGATATAAAAGTTAAAAAAAAAAGTTTTTGTTAAAAATTTCATTTTCGATGCAAGCTTTTTCGCTGACTGTACTTTTTGTTGTCTGTGCTTGCTGGATGTTCGTCTAAAGCCGGTACGTCGTTTTCTTCCAAATCATTAAAAAACTGTCGGTACCCGATAGGAATCGACTAATACTGAGTAAGTAAGTAATTGCTCTATGCGTATAAAGCTTGTCATGGCTATGTCGTGTAACTACTAGATACAGTATATAGCCATATTAGCTATGGGCAAAACTGAGTTGCACGACTTTTGAGACAGACTCGTACAAGGAATTGGTAAGCATAATTAAAAAAAATGTTTTGTTGGTAGGTAAAGACACTCAAAATAATACGATTCAGACTTGTTACGCATATCTCATGTATCTCAAGTTAACTGACGTAGGCATGACACGGCAGTGGTGACAGACGAACAAACAGACGAACGGACAGCGGAGTCTTAGTAATATGGTCCCGGATACGGAACCCTAAAAATATATAATAAATAAATAAAAAAAATAAAAATAAAAATCATTTATTTTCAGACTGTTATGTCCATAGTTTGTTAGTTACTAGCTTAAGTACTATGTCAGTATCACAATTTATAGATAAATGAAAATGAATTACAATGTCAGAAAGAATTAATTAATAAAAAAAAAAATTAAAATAATATATACACCGTGAAATTTTAATGGTTGTTTTCCCGAAACGACGTGATTTAGTTTCGATTGTACAATCGATTTATAATTACTATTTTGACTAGAGTCAAAAATCCAATTGTGAAAAACGAAAGTCGAAAATGACCGCAAACCAATAGTAACGCTTCGTTGGTACCTAACCTATCGTACGATCGTACGCTACTTGTACCAACGAAGCGTTACTATTGGTTTGCGGTCATTTTCGACTTTCGTTTTTCACAATTGGATTTTTGACTATAGTCAAAATAGTAATTATAAATCGATTATACAATCGATACTAAATCACGTCGTTTCGGGAAAACAACCACTAAAATTTCACGGTGTATATAACAATCAAAAGAAAATACACTCACTAGTTAAGAGATTCCATGTCTGAGAACATGCAGCTCAGTGTATCGGCTGAGTATGGCGGTATCGAACCTCCCTGCTATCATCTTCAGGATACCATTATATATTATTTGCTTTTGTACCTTACCTACTGGAAAACAATTTCCCATTCCACTTGTTTTTTTACTTTACTAAGTGCAGTATAAAGTAGCTTTCGTTCGTTGCTTTTGGTTGTTTAATGACGATTCTCAATAAATAAAACCTAGAACGCAAATTGTCTTGAATATTCCGACCTCGTACCTCGGAGTTGGACGCTACCTTATCTATAATTCCAATATTTATCCCGAACTAAAATAACAAATATTTAGTTAGTAATATTTAAAGTCATATTTTACGCAACAATTTTTATATTAAGACTTGGATTTTGTTGAACGATCGAAGTATTTAAGACAAGTGAAGACAACACCGATTCGCATTTCATGGCTTGTGGTCATTGTCTTTTTCGGTATGTAGAAATAAAAAAAGCTGTTATCTGTCAAACTGACAGTCACTGTCATGGCTGCGGCAGGTGTCAAGCAAATACTCCGCCAAGCTAACCAAACTTCAAACAAACTTCACTTCAAAACAGTCCAAAACAGACCGGAGCACAGACCGGAGGTAGTAGAAGTTGGAGGCGGTTGTATCGTGCAACTTTTTTACTTAAAACATACACATTTTTTACTTAAAATAATGTCGAATGCAGTCGTTACGTCGCAGCCAATACCATCCGCTCCATTGGGTGAAAAAGAAGCTATGAGTTATGGAATCGCAACAGAACAAGTGCTACCGAGCGCACGGCCGATGGAATCCGTCGTAGTAACACAACCTACCATGACAGCTGAGGTCCCTGAGAAACTAATGTACGCTCAAACTGAAGCGTTGCAGTCTGTAGAGATTGATGAGGAAGAAGCTGAGAGAAGAATACAGCGGAATCAAGACTTCTGTTGCTTTGCGTGTGCGGACTCATGCGTAGAAGATACGTGGTGCTGGTATATAATGTGCCGATGGTATTGCCAATGTTGCGGGATTTGCTGTGAGAGTTGTGCCAATTGTTTGGACTCGTGCGGAGAGGGCTGTGCCGATTGCTTGCACGGTTGCTGTGAGAGTGATCACAGTGGGAACGATGGTGGGGATGCCAATGGTGACTGTTGCACTGGTGGTTCGGATGATGCAGGATGCTGTGATGGTGATGGCTGCGATTGTGATTGTGGTGGATGCTTTGATTAGAAGAATGTTTAATAACTTGTGGGTCTGCTTGTAAGCTAAGAGAGCTTGTAGTGTTTATATTATAAATTTAGAAAGCCCATAGGAAGCCCATCATATAAATATTTAGAATCTACAATCTAGATTAAAGTTGGGTCTAATAGGATATATTTTGTATACCGATTCTTTGGCGACCACACATGCAGGTATGACATGTATTTCTGTCTATTGTGTCGCCAACTAGTATGGCAAAGTAGAGGTTGCCCGCAACTCCGTCCACCAAGAATTTGTTTATTGGTATCCCTTGGGAACTACAATTTTCCTGGATAAAAAGTATCCCATGTCCTTCCTAGGTTCTCTAAATATCTCCATACCAAATTTCATTTTAATCGGTTGAGCATTTTGAGCATGAAAAAGTGACAGACAGACTGTTACTTTCTATGGACTTATGTTGTAATGTATACTTAAAGTAAGACAACAATAGTCTTATAAGAATGTAGGTGTGTGCCAAATATTTTTCTACATTGAAGAAAGTCACCACACAATACTGTGGGGCCTTCCATAAATTACGTCATACCAATTTCAATCAAATTGGACCCGTCCCCTGCCTTGTCACACTTATTACTATGAAAAACGCAATTATTTTGTTCTTGTGTCACATATCGCCTGACCCCCTCCCCCCTAAATGTGTGACGTAATTTAAGTCAGAAGATTTACAAAGTTCATAATTTTGATACAGCTATACATATAAGCACAGGTGCTCAAAAGTAATTTTTTGCTCATGGCATGATTTGGAAGCCCGTTACATTTAAAATTCTTTGCTGAAAAATAGGGCTGATGCATTGTGAGACTTGTCATGCTGGCACTTCACTTGGCGTATTTAACGAAGTAGTTGCGTGTGCGAGAGAGGAGCACTATGCCGATTCTAGCGTGAAAGACGGAGATGGCAATAGCGCAACGCGAACACGCAACGCCAAGTGAAGTGCCACCATCATACATCATGACGTATCATAAGCCAGCATCTATATCATCTTTAAAAAAAATGTAATATACAGCATGTAACAGAACAAAGAGCAAAGCCGATACCTGGCTGATGGCCAAGAGGAGTATGATGGAATGTCATACTTTTTAGGGTTCAGTACCCAAAGGGTGAAAACGGGACCCTATTACTGAGGCTCCGCTGTTCGTCCGTCTGTCACCAGTTAGTTATATATTCACTTTAAAAATAAATAATTAAACTAAAATAAGACAAATATTTAAGGGGGGGCTCCCATAGAACAAACATAATTTTTTTCCCGTTTTTATAGATAATGGTACTGAACCCTTTGTGCGCGAGTCCGACTCGCACTTGGCCTGTTTTTATCGTTTCGTCCCTACAATGGTATAGTCGGGGTAAGAAAAGGTTCGTCACTTTTCGACCCTAACTTGTTGACATAGAGTCGAAAAGTGACAAACCTTTTCTTACCCTGACTATACATGCATATTATATAAATTTGTATGGACCAAACGAAAAAAAAAGTGTGATATTCCATTAGATTTCTTCATTCAGTTACATGCCGTATACGAAATGTTAATCTCTGTCAGTGAACACTGGGAGGACTAAAAAACTTATTGCCTCCCACTGTTTCGCTCATCAGTTGTACAGTCAGCAGCAGAAGTGGATGAGCGGTTGTGGTGCTCAAAATGATGTACACCTTATTAAATTGGCAGTAGAGTTGTGTGTAGATCCTTATGAGCAACATAACTGTTCATGCACTTCTGTTGCTGACCGTGCTGTTACTTCTGTACAAGACAATCAATTATTGTAACAGCTAAATACAGCTTTAAGTATAAAAAGTTATATTTGATACATTATTTCTAGACATGTACAAATTATGTAGATTTGTAAGGAAATATATTTAATAAAAAAAAAGCTTTTACTGCTTGAAAATTATGAAAAAAAGAATATTAGTATTTAATAAATTATGATGATTAATAATGATTATAATATTAGTGTTATATTTGGTACATTATTTATAGACATGTATAAATTATTTAGATATGTAAGAAAACATATTTTAAAAACCTTTAAAAAAAGCTTTTACTGCTTGAAGATTATAAAAAAAATAAATTTGTACTTAATAAATTATGATGATTAATAACAACTATAATATTAGCTATTGCCTGCAGTTTTGCTGTGTCCCACGGGAAATATTATATTGCGATTTCTCGGGATAAAACTAGCCAATGTTATTAATTAGGTATGTTGTGCCTTGAACAGTTTTAAACTTTACGTATTTTACATATAGGCAGATCTCAAAATCATTTGGGCATGTTATCATCTCATGCTCCAAAGCTGGTCACAGGACTCACAGGCCTTCTATCACACTGAGTGGGTTTCAGGTGTAATACATATATCACCCTCCCAGATTAACAGTGTATCACAACTCTAAGGGCTCCCACACATTACTGCGAATTCGCATCGCATCGCAAATATCTGCGAGCTCGCACGAATGCACCGCAAGAACTTGCGATCCGATTCGCATCGCGCAAGGGTCAGGTGACCATACAAATTATATGGTCACCTGAACCTTGGTCTTACCGCACGAAATCGCATCGCAGCAATTCGCATCGTTAGTTCCTGCTCGCATCGCATCGCATCGCAGTATTGTGTGGGAGGCCAAAATAATATACCTATCATTTTAATTTACACTTCATTTAATTTCTGTTTCAAGTATGCTGTTAATTTGGGAGTAGGATATACAGATTAATTATAAAAAACAGTGCCAATTTTTTTACTAAGAATTTTTATTTACTTTTGTAAATCTTTATAATAAGAAGTAATATTAATGTTGAAAGGTGGTATGGAAAATGTAATTTTGACATGTTATCCTAAGTATAAACTTTTTTAAAAGTAGATTTTTACAGGATGTTATGTTGTTGTTATATTATATTCATGAAGGTAAAAACATTGTATTTAAAATAATATTAAAAACACCCCCACTTTACGTCTACTCGAATGGGACGTGTAGACGTAAAGTGGGGGTGATTTTTTTTCTCATCTAACCTTATATGTATACATATAGTGTGGGTGGGGGTTTACGGAGTTGCGAGAAGACTATTTGTCGATACAGTGATTCGTCTACGAAGTAGATACTCAACTTTAAAGTGTAAATTTTTGTTTAAGTCGAGCGCCCCACTTCCCCCCTCCCCCTCTAAAAGCTAAACTGTTAGTTTAAGAATTCATGATGGGAGTAAATAAATCAAATTAGGTACCAAGGAAAACGAGACTTGTCCATTGACCAAGTTTTAAAATAAAAGACAGTTAGGCTGCGTATCCACCGGAGCTGTGCGAGGATGCGTTGCGAGGGTGTGTCTGTCATGAACCAATAGAAACACTACATTTAAAAGGTCCTAAGTGAATGAAGTGTTTCTATTGGTTCATGACAGACACATCCCTCGCAACGCACCCTCGCACATCTCTGGTGGAAATGCAGCCTAAAACGACCACATGTTAAAATAGATATGCAAGGATTTTTCATAACGCCTACAAAACCCTATACTGGGCGTGTCCGACACGCTCTTGGCCCGTTTTATATTAAAGGAGAGAGAAATGTGCCAAAATTTCTTAGCCATTGGTTGTACAAAAACACTATAGGATATGAATTATCAAAAATTAAGTCAAGAGTTGAGATATTATTTTAATTGGATCGTAATCTACTTAAAATAATTGAAATTATTTTCATTGGAATGATTAGGTAAGCAATAATTATGTTTATTGTTATTGATAAGATAACCATGCTTATTTCTGAAAATATATTATCATTTCATTACTTTTATGTATGTACAAACTTTTGCCCGCGACTCCGTCCGCGTGGAATTAGTAATTTGGGCAGCTTATTTTTTTATCCAATTTGCTTTTTCATCAATTATGGCTCTCCTTAGATCCTTCCGGAAGCAGTGAAACTTCATAATAAACCAACCCGCTCCCAATCCGCCCCCAACCCGCTCCCAAACCGCCCCCAACCCGCTCTCAACCCGCCCCCAACCCGCCCCCAACCCGCTCCCAACCCGCTCTCAACCCGCCCCCAACTCGCTTTCACCCCGCCCCCAACCCGCTCCTAACCCACCCCAACCCGCCCTCAACTCGCTCTCAACCCGCCCCCACCCGCTCCTAACCCGCTCCCAACCCGCCCCCAACTCGCTCCCAACCCGCCCCCAACCCGCTCCCAACTCGCCCCCCCCACCCGCTCCCAACCCGCCCTATCTAACTGGGCTATCTAACACTGAAAGAATTTTTCAAATCGGAGCAGTAGATCCCGAGATATAGAAGTTTTACTTCAAAAACCCCCGATTTGGAAACATTCTTCCGCTCCGCTCCGCTCCTATTGATGTTAGCGTGATGATATATAGCCTATAGCCTTCCTCGATAAATGGGCTATCTAACACTGAAAGAATTTTTCAAATCGGAGCAGTAGTTCCTGAGATTAGCGCGTTCAAACAAACAAACAAACTCTTCAGCTTTATATATTAGTATAGATTTAGTGTTTATAATGATAATTGCACGTGTCATGACAATTTAAGATAAACAGTTTATCTAGGTACATACAAACAGGGGCCATATGTTCTAACGCAGGGGTTTCCAATGTTTTCTATAAGTACTGCGTCTCTACATGTTGTAGTTTTACGTTTAAGCGACATCCCCGTGAAAAGTTGAGAAGACGTCCGTCAGGTTTCACTTTCGTCAGAAGCAGTTTTTAGGGTTCCGTACCCAAAGGGTAAAACGGGACCCTATTACTGAGTCTTCGCTGTCCGTCCGTCTGTCACCAGGTTGTATCTCATGAACCGTGATAGCTAGACAGCTGAAATTTTCACAGATGATGTATTTCGGTTGCCGCTATAACAAAAAATACTAAAAAACAGAATAAAATAAATATTTAAGGGGGCTCCCATACAACAAACGTGATTTTTACGCCGTTTTCATAGATAATGGTACGGAACCCTTCGTGCGCTTGTCCGACTCGCACTTGGCCGGTTATTTTTATAATTTTAGTTCAGTTTCGTCAGGAATGACGGATGTAGATAACCTATGATGACCCTTTCGTCAGATTATTCCTAGAGTTAATTCACCCAGCCATAATTCAGTTCAGAAAATAGGTAGGTCAGGTTAGTTAGGTAGTTTCTTCTTCCCGAAGGAAAAACCGCCCAGAAATAGGAGTGCAAACGAACCGAATAGGTACACCCTTTGTGCGGCGCCCATAGTATAGCGGCGCCACGCTCCGGGGCGTCGTGACGCAGTTTGGGAACCCTAGTGTGACGTGTGACGCACTCTGAATCGCTGTCAAATTTACCATTTCGTTCTAACAGAATAGGATGAGGCAAGACGCTCGTTTGAAAACATGGCCTCTATCCTACTATAATTCAAACTCAAACTCATTTAATGTTATTATACTTAGGTACTTACATAGGTATAAGACACATTTTTAAGCTGATCACGCTGCGCTTAGGCAATTTTAAACCAGGGCAATTATTGACTAGCTTTATTTTAATAACAGGTTTAATGATTCACAATTTACATGATTAATGACATGTAGACCGTGATTCCATGAACGTCAGCGCGGGAAAACTAGTTTTATGACGTCGAAAACTGATCAAAATTTTATTGAGGACGGCATCCAGGATAATCTATACTTCTATACCTACTAATATTATAAAGAGGAAAGATTTGTATTTTTGTATGTAACGAATAAACTCAAAAACTACTGGACCGATTCCAAAAATTATTTTGCTGTTAGAAAGCTAGGTACATCACTGAGTAACATAGGCTACTTTTTACCGCGGGAAAATACCTTTACCTACGGGAAAATTAATTTATCGCGGGCGAATTTGCGGACGGAATGCTAGTATTTAATAAATTATCAGCAATTATATAAAAATCTCGTGTCACAGTGTTTGTTGTCGAATTCCTCCGAAACGGCTTGACCGATTTTTATGAAACTTTTTTATCCGTATTCGGCAGATCGGAGAATAGGTCCTAGGATATTTTTTATACCCCTATTAAGTATTCTTCGCAGACGGATTCGCGGGCAACCAGCTAGTGAATGTATAAAGTATACAGGAGTTTTTAAATGCGTTGCATATTTTTTTAGAATGTAAGCCAAGGCTTCTGACGATTGCCTTCGCTTTTACCATCTCTTTCTGACATCATTTTATACCATTTGACAGAAAGAAATTGTGATTGCGATGGCAAGCGTTAGAAGCGTTAAACAATAAGCCTGCTGGTTGTACTAGGGCCGTTACAGAGGGGCTGCATTCCGACTGCAACGTAACTGCCGACTACCCATACATTTTCAATTGCAGTCGGTGAAACGGCACGATAGCTGCGATTAGCCGGGTCTCCACACATTTTCGGCGCGATTTTGAACCTTGTGTCGAACAAAATTATGCCTCATGCGCTAGCCTCGCGAGGCAGCTCGTTCAGTGGGGACCCAGCTGTTGAAATGGCAACGTAGCAACTGCCCAGTCGGCAATTGCAGTTACGTTGCAGTTGCATGTCTGTAATGGCCCTAACTATGAGTGAAAATCGTGGAAGTTTAAATGGTGGGAGACCAAAAAGTTGGACCACGTTATATAATTACTTACCGTCAAGCCTTTTAGCTTTTTAATAATAGAAGCATATAATTGGAGTAAATAATGGTAGGTACCACTGCCATGCCCCCAGATTATTATGTTACCTTTACATTTGGTGGGAGTTTCGAATTTACTTTGTCAATTTTATACTTAATAATTAATCAAATGTTATCTTATTTTTATATGGAACTTCATGTATTTTTAATATTTGCTAGCTTTTATTGTTACTTACTGTAGATATAGTTTTGTGCGAGTTGTTGTTTGCATGTTGTTTTTTCTACCTAAATTAACCATTAAAAATCTTAAATGAACCTACCTATGTAAGTTTATTCTATCACGATACACGAGTACCTGCCATAATTTGATTAAATTTCTACTTAGGTACATTCTCTGAGAGCTTATAATTATGTATAATTGTACCCATTTAATTAAATTAAATAATAACACAGATCGCAATGATTTTTATTTAAACTTATTATGTGTTGTCATTTACTTAAAATTAATAATAGAAATTTTATATTATTAGCCGGCGCATTCATTATACACTACCTATTAATGTTAAAATTAAAATACAGACATCAGGTACGTTTGGCCCCAATCTCGCTTGATGGAAGGCGAAGATGAGGCCTAAGATGGTACACGTTTTCCTAGAAGGTGTCTGTTCACTTTGACCTTCAAGATGTCCAGAGTAACTACGTTTATGTAAGAAATGCGTGTTCATGCAGTTCCTCCACCTCCACACTGTACGAACACACACAAGTCATACAAACCCAACTATCACCACCACCAAACTACACTGACGCGTTAGAGTAGGTACCACAACCGTACCCTATACTACCAAATGTTGTTTGTTGTTTGTTAGATGTTGTGTTTTGAAATTTTGAAAGTGCAGTAATGGAAGAGAAGTGTTTGGTAACTTTGAAAGTGTAGTCAACCCGGGGGGGTTGTTAGTAGGTGTACCTACCCTTCGCCACTGCATTTATACTCTTTATGGTGTATTTATCTTATCTCTAAAGTTCGAAAACTTCATCATTGAATTACAAGTGTGCAGATTTTTATCAATATTTTTTATCTTCGAAAAGATTAGAAAATGGAACTTCACACGAAACCCAATTGATTTTAATTTATTAATTTAAAGACGACGAAATTGACAAACACATTGCACCAATTAAGCACTCAACACAACCTTGGATTGCTTGATAATAAGCATAATCGGTACATTTACAGTTACAACAATCACAACATCGTCGATTCAAAGTCGCGTCACTGTTATCTTCGAATTCTTCGTTCTATTTCGGCTGCTGCGTGACAACACTAGCAGAGTTATCGTTTTTTGTTACTGATTCTTCAAGAGCGCGGGATGCAGATTCCATTTTTGTCCTTTTTTTAATATTTTGTCTTGTCTGCCAGAGTGGCTGATGATTGAACAAGTAGGTGATGGACTTGTCAAAATAAGTGTTTCCGAAGTCCAGTGGTTTTATAAGCCATAAGCCGAACTTTAGTGATATAAAATTATTCAATTTAAAAAAATGACTACATTTGCTTGTTTTTAATGGGTGAATGAGGATAGTAAGATTCATTTTTAATGTCAATATAAAAATATACACAATGTGATTCACATGTCCGGTAGGTACTTACCTACGCATGATATTGGAGCACTTGGTTCACTAAGGCCCATACTACACGGGCGGTTTCCCGCCGCGGGAAACCGCTCGACGGAGCTGCGCAGTGTAGTTTGCACCATACAACTTACATATAAAATTGTGTCTAGTGGCGGTTCAGAAGCGGTTTCCCGCGGCGGGAGAACCGCCCGTGTAGTATGGGCCTAAGGGTCGCTTGCAAAAATTAAATAGTCAACCCTACTATAGTATAATAAATAAAAAAATAAAATAAATATTAGGGGACAATCTTACACAAATCGACCTAGTCCCAAACTAAGCAAAGCTTGTACAGTCAGCGTCAAATAGTTCGTGACACCCAAAGTGGCGAAGTAGTTCGCAACACGTCTTTGTTGCAGTTGAAATAAGGTCGTGTTGCAAACTTTTTGGCCTTTTTTGGTGTCACGCACTATTTGACGCTGACTGTACTATGGGTACTAGACGACGATAAACATACTTATATAGATAAATAAATACTTAAATACATAGAAAACATCCATAACTCAGGAACAAATATTCGTGCTCATCACACAAATAAATGCCCTTACCGGGATTCGAACCCAGGACCTCTTGCTTCGTAGGCAGGATCACTACCAACTAGGCTAAAGCGGTCGTTAATAAGGATGACAGTTTCATACATTTTGACGCTACTTAACCCTTGATCTGGATTAGCACTTAAATCGGAATTACGTAGCTAACCGTGATCCGTGCAAGTCCGCTTTATGCCAGAGTTAACTATAATAACTCCGAGTTATGCGCTAACCCGAGATTAAACAGTGTCAGAATGTACGGAACTGTCATCCATAACCAGCGTCGGACTGGCCAATATAGTCGAGGTGGCATTTGCCAGACGAGCCCCAGCCTGCGCGGGCCCCTCACGGGCCTGGCTTGCGGGACCAGTATTTTCCGATAGTATCCCATCTACCATCATCTAGTCTCGGGCCCCGGGCTTGCGGTCAGCCGAGTTTATCCCGGGCTAAAACTCGAAAAAATGCGTCTTTCCAGAGATACGGTAAGACCACGCTAGCTAGATGGTTTTTTCGTCCCTGAAAACTTGTAGGGATAGGCGACAATGGAGATCTCCCTCCACACAGATGTTATGCCTGGGGACCGAAGTCCTGTGGTACTATTTTTTTTTTACGCGATTAAGTCCTGTGAGTGTTAATATTGATCGTTAAGAGCTGTTTCCGAGATGACCGAAAATGTTGCTTACTTAACAACTGAACTAAAACAATTACTTTGCTCACCCGCGACCTTACAATAGTTACGTTTATGCAAGAAATGTGCGTTCATGCAGTTCCTCCACCTCCACACTGTACGAACACACACAAATCACATAAACCCAACCATCACCACCACCAAGCTACACTGACGCGTTTCGAACTCAACCAGAGCTCATCTTCAGAGTTACCACAACCGTATGCTATGCTACCAAATGTTAAACTAACAAACCAAAACAAATGTTTTAACTTGTCACTGTAACTTCTCAAGTACCCACTTTATTTTTCTTATTCTCAAACTACCCCACAAAAATTAACTTTTATTGACATACTAGCTTTTGCCCGCGACTTCGTCCGCGTAGAATTCCAATTTGTAGTAAAGCTTCTTCATCTCTTTAATTGTATAAAACAAAAATCCGGCAACGGCAACATCCATCATTATTAATGTTATTATCATTTCATCATCATCAGTATCAGTTCGTGAATATTATAAATCCCGTTTATTCTCTATACCGTGGGAATTTCAACAAATTTGTCCTTATTCTATGCAAATTTTCGCTTATTTTTATCCCGCGGGAATTTTGCATTTTCCCCGAGAAAAAGTAGCCTATGTCCTTAGAAGTGTGTAGCTTTCTACCGGTAAAAGAAGTTTCAAAATCAGCCCCGTAGTTGAATTCACTTATTTTTTTCCCGTGGGAATTTTGCTTTTTCACGGAGAAAAGTAGTCTATGTAAATTATGGTTGGTGTAGTTTCCTATTGGTGAAAGAATTTTTCAAATCAGCCCTCAAGTGATATTCACTTCTTTCTATCCCACGGGAATTTTGCATTTCACCGAATAAATAGTAGGTAAATATTATTTATTTTATTAGCAGTACGGCTGCTCACCGAATCACTCACTGTTGGTGTATGTAAGCGATTAAGAATTTCGGTGGAGTCGGTTGGATGCGACGTGGTTCAATTGGTAGAACACCCGTTGGGGCGCATACCCAGGAGACGTGGGTTCGAATCCCACCGGCGCACCCGAAAAACTTTTTCGCTTTTAAATAATAAATAGTAGGTAGCCTAGCCTATACCAATAAAGGATGATGTAGCTTTCTATTGGTCATTTTTTTTAAACTCAGCCCCGAAGTTAAATTTACTATTTTCTATACCGCGGGAATTTTGCATTTATCCGGAAAATAGCATCCTATGTTAATCAAGGACAGTGTATCTTTTCTATTGGTGAAAGACATTTTAAAATGAGCTCCGAAGTTTTTTTTTTCTATCCCTTGGGAATTTTGCATTTTCCCGGAAAAAAGTAGCCTATGTCAATAAAGGATAGTGTAACTTTTTACTGGTAAAAGATTTTTTTTAATCGGCTCGGAATATTCAGAGATTATCTATCCCACAGGAATTTCCAAAAATCCAGCAATACGTTTTTTTGCTGTTATATATGACCATTTACGTTTATACTGAATTTGAAAAGTTTAGTAATTGTAGTTACGGAGATCCAGTTGATTTGAGTATATAAATCTTGATTTATCCTTATCCCGTGGGAATTTTCAAAATTATTGAAATTAGCTTTATACCTATTCTAATAATCTGCTTGCATGCCCAATTTGAACAGTTTAGTAATCTTCGTTATGGGGATAGGGTCACTCTTGATTGATGAAATATATACATCCCGTATATTCCTTATCTCGTGGGAATTCCGGAAAATTCTTTCTTATCGGATGCCTATTTCATACAAAGAACATATCCTCCAAGTTTCAGGTCTCTACATACAGCGGTTTAGGCTGTGTGTTCATCCGCCAGTCAGTCATTTAGGACTTCAGGACAAAGCATTTTATATGTATTTGCATTGCACCAAGCTTTTATGCGAGTTCAACAATGATGTTTGAATACTCAATTCGATTTTATTCGAAAAAGGTTGAACTCACATAAAAGCTTCATCATCATCATTTCAGCCGTAGGACGTCCACTGCTGGACATAGGCCTCCCTCATTGACGCCCAATCATTACAGTTGGAAGCGATTTGCATCCACCCTGAACCTGCGGCCTTCACCAAAACGTCCGTCCATCTGGTTGGTGGACGTCCCACGCTGCGCTTGTAAATGCAAATACTTATACATATAATTAGTTATTATCAGAGATCAGATCAGGAAGTGGTTGACAAACGTAGACAAATGGTTTGCAAAATTTGAAGTTTCGTTTCGTTTACATTGTGTCAAAATAAAAAGTAATTTAAATCAAAAGCACTAAGGAGTATTGATATCAACTTCGAAGCAAATCACCCCCAAAATAACTTTCTACTCCTTTTTAACCTCGTCAAGGGATGAATTTTAATAAAATACGAAACACGTCTTCCATCAATTCTGTTATAGAATGTTTATGCAAAATTTGAAGTAGATTGGACCAAGGAATCACGTTGTCCCATACAAACTTTGCTCCCCTTTTTTACCCCCTTAGGAGTAGAACTACGAAAAATCCTTTCTTATCGGATGCCTACGTCATACAAAGAACACACCCTCCAAGTTTCAGGTCTCTACGATCAGCGGTTTAGGCTGTGCGTTGATCCGTCAGTCAGGACAAAGGATTTTATATGTATAGATTTAAAACTACCTTGAATTTTTGTTTATTTATTTATAAGGCATATTTAATTAATACTAACTGTTCAAATTCGACCCAAGCCGCAGTAAAGGAGAAGATACTAAATTTACCTGTTCATTAATAATAGACCCCATAGTGTTGTACCTAATTATTTCCATGCATTCCAGAGCATCCAGACGCAACCCCTTGCCGCAATAATGTAACACTTCATAAGAATCTGAATCTAACAATGAATGATTTGATTCCAACAAATGTTTTGCAAAATTCGATCTATCTGGATGCTCATTCCTATATGCCGAAACATGCTCTTTAAATCTAGTATTAAAACTTCGGCCTGTCTGTCCTACGTATATCCCATTGCAGTCATTACACACACATTACATTATAACATTTGGTAGCATAGCATACGGTTGTGGTAACTCTGAAGATGAGCTCTGGTTGAGTTCGAAACGCGTCAGTGTAGCTTGGTGGTGGTGATGGTTGGGTTTATGTGATTTGTGTGTGTTCGTACAGTGTGGAGGTGGAGGAACTGCATGAACGCACATTTCTTGCATAAACGTAACTATTGTAAGGTCGCGGGTGAGCAAAGTAATTGTTTTAGTTCATTAATATGGACCTCCGCAAAGTAACGCCTGATTCAATAAATTACTTAACAACTATTAAGTATAGACTGTTCTCTGAACGAGTTTCCCCCACAGAAGACAATCAAACATCACGGTCACTCTCTGGCTGCCTTACTATACGAAATGTTTAACCCTTAAAAAGGTAGAGGACCCACATGCATTGCTTTGGAAATTCAACCTTATTTCTTTTGGAAATGTACCTTTAAAGCCACAACAAACCGGGAGCGCGGGGCGCTGACGGAGCGTGCCCAACGCGGTCAATAACACTGAATCAAATATGGTGTGCCACGCTGCCGGTGTGCGTCACCGTATATTTGATTTAGTGTTATAGAACGCGCTGGGCACGCTCCGTCGGTGCCCCGCGCTCTCGGTTTGTGTTGGCCTTTAGGTAGGTAGGTACGCTACTACTTTGGATGTAATCGAAATTATTAAGGATAAGGGCTAAGAAAAAAGCAGATATGGCTTTCCGAAAACATGTTTTATTCAACACTGATCACAATACATATATATTGACTAGATATACAGACAACATTAAGGTTGAAATTGTTCTAGATAGACATATTGTAGGAAGATCAATCAGTTTCATTAATAATAAAATTATTTTAAGTAAAATAATGCTACGGATTAGCCCGCAACATAAACTCGACCATGGATGCGAGTCATCTGTTTAGTTTCACTGTAAGTGAGTCTCACAGTAGTTTTATTTTCAAATTCGCACGAGTTTTCTTGCAAATCTAAACTGGGCTAGACATTGGCAGTTCTCTTGGCATGTCTCCTCGTGCGTAGCTACCGGCGTAACAGTAATTTAGTAGCTATTGTAAATTAATCAAATTAAAACCGTACCTACCTAGGTACTCTACTGAAACTGATTGAGCTATTACGTACATAATATTGCATTATCTACTAATTAACTGATTGAACCTCATTTTAAGAAGTGTAGGTATTTTCACACACGATAGCGTTCCCAAAGCTCTACAGCAATCGATGTATTAAGTTCTTAGTTTGTAAAGCTCGAATTGCAACGGGCGACGGCGACAACCACATTATTTACGCAAAATAGGCGCGTAAAAGACGTCGAGTTGCGGAAACTAGCCCGTTATTACCTATAGGTACAACCACGCCTCCGATCCTGACATACCTACATCTCTCGCTTCCACAACTCATTAGTCTTTTCACGCATGCTCGCCGGTTTCGGGTAGGTACTTTCCTCACCTTTCTTCAAGACATGCCCAATCTGATAATGGAATGTCTTTCTTGGTCTCCCTCTTCCGACATTCCCATCTACATTCGCCTTAGGTATACAATAATTGAATAGTAATTTTTCGTAACTCTTTCTTCATCCTCTCCATATCCCCACATCACACATATCAATTGTTCATATACAGCCCCGTAAATACACCCGCCGTACTCCCAACCCGACCCGCTCCCGACCCGACACGCTGCCGTCCCTTGTGTGGTTTACGGCTTATTGTTATTATTGAAATACAAGCCGCCTAAATTCACATAACGTATCGTTCATTAAACAAACAACTAAGGTCACGGGGCTACTTCGAAATTCGAAAAATCAAAGTTCATCTTGTACCGTGTCACTTACTCTCGTATTATATATCATTAGCGCGACCGGGACGGCATGATATCAACTTCGAATTTTGAATGTCGTTAGTATAAGACAGTGGACGGGATGTTATTGTATACAGTGACGAAGCACTGTTTCGGTCTAAATTTCGTAGCCAATATGAAACTCTACTGTGGGTGTAGTTAAATTACGACCTCATATTTGTCAAACATAAATGAACGATCATAATACACGACCTGATAATTCGATCGCATGTGGCAATAATAATTATGAAGGTTTGAATTATCAGGTCGTACGTTAATGTCATTAATTCCGGGTCGACAATTACAGGTCGTGTTTTAACCGCACCCCAAATTGTCAGCCACTTGTCGTCTATCACATCTATAAAATAGGGGCTAGGGTCAACATTTATTTTAGGAAGTTTCTTGTATTCTAAAGAATAGATAAGTACACAAAGAAAAAATTAAAGCGTAAAACACACATAGGACGGCAGCGGGTCGGGAGCGGGTCGTGTCGGGAGTGCGGCGGGCCTATTTACGCGTCTGTATATACAAACAATATCACATCGCCGTCCTATGTGTGGTTTACGCTTAAGCGCGGCGGCGGTACGAACATTTAATACGTTACAAAAATCGTATTACATCTATCTAATTATAATTAGTTTTTATTTACCTTTTAAACCACACAATAACTTTTAAAAGTGGCATATTAAACAACTTTCATACACATAAATGTACGACATCTTTAAATAAATTAAAAACTTCTATTTTAAAAAATTATCCTAAAATTACAAAAATAGGTAAAACACTTTATTTATGTTTATATGGATTAAAAGTTTTAAACACCGATGGGAATGACACGTATGAACACGTAATTGACAAAATTTCATTTTTTCAACGTAATCAGAAACGTTATTAACTACAAACGCATTAACTACATAACTATCTACCAAATTGAAGTTTTCACAGAATACATACACCGTGAAATTTTAGTGGTTGTTTTCCGAAACTAGTCAAAATAGTAATTATAAATCGATTGTACAATCGAAACTAAATCACCTCGTTTCGGGAAAACAACCACTAAAATTTCACGGTGTATATTGCACTAGAATACCTGTAACAGCAGTTACAGTATTATTGTATTGTAATTCTTTATTATTTTTGTTAAAAATATATGTATTTTTTACAGTGCACAACCAAAAAACTTTCACTGTATTAAAAAAAACATAAATGCGAGTGCTAGAGGTGGTCACAAGGTTGTATTGTTGTACGAGGGGCGTTCAATATAAAGTGAGAATGAGATGCAAACTCTTTCAATATTAGGAAATTAAATACTGGCCGGTAAAGCTAATCTATCTAGCTGATTGCTATGAAAAAAAAACTAACTGTCTTTTGTTTAAAAAAAAATACGGTAATTTCTTTGCAATGCTATTGAGTACGTTAGCGAAAATGGAGAAAATTTAACTGCGCGCCGTTATCAAATACTTGTGTTTGAAAAATTTTTCTACGGACCAAGTCAGTTTAGATTTGCGGGACACTTTAGGGTCTAATGCTCCTCCGTATTCGACAGTCGCACGTTGGTGCGCCGAATTTAGACATGGAAGAACATCGACCATGGACGACCCCCGCTCCGGACGCCCTACTACTGCAATAACTGAAGAAATTGTGAAATAAGTTGAAAACTCAGTTTTGGCGGATCGTTGTGTCACGGTTCGTTTTATTGCTGAAAATGTAAAGATTTCAACGGGGAGCGTGCATAATATTTTACATGAACGCTTGGGTATGAAAAAGGTATCAGCGCGTTGGGTACCAAGAATGCTTACTGACACGCAAAAACAAACTAGAGTCGAGATTTGTCAAGAAGCTTTGGACCTGATACAGCAAGACCGGGAACTTTTTTTTGGCGCGATTTATAACAATGGACGAAACATGGCTCCATCATTACGACCCTGAAACGAAACTGCAGTCTATGACATGGAAAAGGCCATCATCTCCAACTCCGAAGAAATTCAAGGTGGGCCCATCTACCGGTAAGGTCATGGGCTCTGTTTTTTGGGATGGTAAAGGGGTAAGTATTAATGATTGAGTATCTCAAACATGGAGCCACTATTACGGGCACTTTATACGCCAAACAAATAGCAACATTGCGCAATGAGATCCGCGAAAAACGGCGAGGTAAACTATCGAAAGTTGTGCTGTTCCACCAGGACAATGCCCCGGCACACAAGTCCATCGTTGCAATGGCTGCAATTCGTGATGCTGGGTTCAATATCCTTAAGCAACCTCTGTATTCACCAAATCTCGCTCCCAGTGATTTCTACCTATTTCCGAGATTGAAACAATACCCGAGAGGCCAGAAATTTGAAGACGACGACGCGGTAGTCGCTGCAGTACAAGATTTTTTAAGTACTAAAGATGAGACCTTTTTTAAAAATGAAATTTTAAGTTTAGAAAAAAGATATAATAAGTGTACTATGCTAAAAGGTGACTATGTCGAAAAATAAAATTACATTTAGTAAAAGTTGTTTATAACATACTCATTCTCACTTTTTATTGAACGCCCCTAGTATAAGTGTTCTTGTGGTTACTTTTGTATTAATATGTATATTAGTGTACCTTATGTTAACAATTTGTTTTGTGTGCCAAACTTAATAAATAAATACATATAGGAAGCTTGCATACAGACGTGCAAATTATTTAGTTTTAACCACTGTCAGTATCCGGTCCCATATACATATTGAAGAAATAAGCCATACCGTTTTTTGGACAGTTAAAGTAGGTACTATTAGGTTATTGCGTTAGGGTCTTACGCAGAGTCAAATTTTAGATTTGATAATTTGAATTTGATGTGAATTTGAGACTAATGTTTTCAATCAAGAAAAGTTGACTTTTCAGACCTATGTCCTAAATTTAGTACGTTTACTGAATTTTTAAACAGACCGTAGGCACCAACCATTAAAATACATACATAAGTATATTGAAATCAATTTGTTTTCCAAATTTTAAATTGTCGCATTCCAAAATGAAATACTGTCACTTATTCAAATATTACTAGCGTAGTTACCTAACTTTTTTTAAAGAAAAGTATATTCATTACATTTATATTTGGTGTATTAATCGATAACTTATCTTCATAAGGCCCAGCGTCGAATGCATAAGATTTATGTCAAAGTGACATCGAACTCACTCATTACTACGTCATTATAAAGTTAAAAATTCACACAAAATTCAGCGTGGGCCTTAGGAGGGTAAATTGATTATCGTTAGCTCACTAATTCAATGTTCTATCATTAATCCCGGGCATTCAACCCCGTAATTTAAACATACTATATAAAAAAAATGCATTACACAATGAGCTAGCTAAGAGCAAAAACGCTATAATGGTCAAATTTAACTTAAATAGAGGTATAGCTAAACCGTTTAAACGAGCCCTCGCATGCGCGGTACAGGCGAGGACTCATTTAAACGGTCTAGCTATAGTTACATTGTGGCATGCGGCAATAATGCCGTACGACTCTTGCTACACCATGTTTACCCTTCATTGATAAAGTTTTAGCAAAATTGCAGAGGATATTGCACAGTCAGAAGTGACACAGTAATAATATAAAACTAACTAATATTTCCCATGGCTAATATCGCATGAATACTGGTCACACTGTCGCAAATAAATTAAATTTCATTCAATTGATTAAAACTAAGAGTAGTTATTACAACTATTTTATCCCTAATATATTTTTTTAACTACAATGGCACCTTACATAAGATTTATAGAGTGAAGTGAACTCTGTGTAGTTGCAATAAAGTCGAGAATTCGTGTAAATATGTTTTTTGTGGTTTCGACAATTCAAACGCGGTATTTATCCTTCTGGCGACTAAGTTCTAAAAGAAAAAATGACTAAATATAAAAATGACGACATTAATTTACTAAGTTTTTTCCCCAACTTTAATCGACACAGAAACATAGGTAGGTTTAGGTTGTGTTAAGTTTGCATCGGCCCGAAGGGCCAAAAGCACACAGAAGACACACGTTTCTGTGTCGATTAAAGTTGGGGAACAAAACTTAGTAATTTTTTCATGTCGTCATTTTTATACTTAGTAATTTTACCTGTTAGACCTTAGTCGCCAAAAGGGTATTTATGTTGTAATTAATATGTACTCGTACTAATGTCAAACAGTCGCTGCCTCCGGTGCCATATTCAAAATAATTGGGAATGTCTAAAAAAAATTACCAGTGGTTTTTATATTTTTTTTGTATAGTAAAGTCAATTATAAGAAACCAATTTCAATATTTTGTCACTTAGTTCACTACTTTTTTCAAAATTAATTATTGAAACTATTTTGGTTGATGACGTCAGATTGTAATTGAGGGCTCCCACACTGCCAAATTTCTAAATCTATCTAAATGCGTACGATAAGGCAACCCCTTTAATTATTTTTTGCGTGGTGGTACACTGTAACTAGTGTCACTTTACTGGCGCTGTCAAAGTGCTAGATGTCAGGCAGTGGGTCCAAATCAAACTCCGTAGTAATAATCCACGCGTAAATTTGTGAAGAATTCTAACCACACAGAATAAAGTACGACTTGGACCGGTCACGCAATTTACACCAAAGCCAAATGAAGGTCATTGCTTATTTGTTATGTAATAAATTCATTATATAATATTAAAATTAAAGAACTACAGAAAACGAGTTAAAAAGCATTTATCTCGAAATGGTTTTCGATTTACTATACATTGCAAAAAAATAGACATCCCCAATTACTACCACCTACTAGCAAGCATTCTTTATTCTTCTAGGAATCGATAACAGATCGATAAGTAACGCACCGCCGTGTAAGTGTGTATCGATGACTTATGGCACCGCAGCAAGCAGCAAGTGATTGAAAAAATTGAATAAAGAACAGATGTATAATCAAGATCATTCATAATTTGAAACACTTTTTATAATAATAAGTTAACGTATCACGGGCATTAGAGCAGGGGCAGACCAATAAAAGGGTGGGACGATTTGGAACGTTTCAACCCAATTTGACGAGTTTTTTTTTAAGACGGTTGGAAACAAAAAGGCCCAAAATGGGCTACATAAAAAATACAATTAAATAAAGTGAAAAAGTGTACATATTTATGCCCTTGTTTGACGCATGTTTTGATAGCTTTCTAAATAGATACTTATGGAATGATTTGCAATTAATTCTAATATTATAGAAAAAAAAACTGTTTAAGTTAAAAACATTTGTATGATATGGTTAACGTAGTTCTATGTACTAACTAACGCAGGTACTTCACGAAATTCATTATTAATAGCTATAAGAGTACCTATTAAATTAAAAATAAATAAATATTGCCACTAGTTTATTCCTATGAGGTGAGTAATTGTCATACTAATTAATAATCAAAGTTAAATTAATCGAAATTTTGTTTTCGCATAAATTGATTGTAATAAATAAATATTATAAAGATAATCATACCTAACTACTTTCATAAAATTATTATGTCACATAACGTCACAAAACAACATGAAAATATGTATAAATATGATATAATTAATTACGTTAGTAGTATGACTGCATAGTTATTATTATTATTATAGTACCTAATTTAAAATAATGCACTAACTTAGTCGAAATACATGAGACTAGATGTCATTTTAGACTAAACAAGACTAGATAACGCAGTACCTCGCTCTGAAGTTTCGTGGTTCATTTTATGATAAATCCCATTAAAATGTTGCATCTTATGTAAAGGTCCAATGACTATTCATCGAAAGCTCCAAACGCACATACAGTGGAGGCGTGGCGGTGACGGTTGTAATATTCTAATTTGTATGAACGCGTTCGCGATACGGTACCGCACAACCGTTCATACAAGTTAGAATATTACAACCTTCACCGCCACCGCACCGCCTCGCCTCCGCTGTCTGTGCGTTTGGAGTTTATATAGTAAAACTCGTTTATGACTACCAAAAAATTTAGGGACCAAACTATAGTATCGGTCCACCAATTAAACTAAAAGATGACTATTTTTTTTTATATTGCGAAGCGGCTTCTGATTATTTGATGGCGTGGTTATTTTTATTTCTAACAGACGACACAGTTAAAACGGTCATTTGTACCGCTTGTGCTTATTTATACGAGTAAATGCATAAGATATATTGCAATGGCTCAATCATCTATTTTTTAATCACGTAAGTATGAGTATACATTTACCTAGATATGCATATTAAACGTTTATCAAAATAAACACATTCTAAATTTAAAGAAACATCTCAATTGGCAAAGTAATTTACCCTGTTTTATTATACCTGGCTACGATGCATAAGAATACATTAAGGGTGTCAAAAAGCCCTTCCAGAAAAGTCCATCCAATTTGTATTGTACACAAACGATGTATAATGGACTCGGATTGCTACCTTTTTTCGCACCTGACCAATATTGTTCCATTTTGTTCCCAATGATAATAAAAATAAACGAAAAAGTTAGATAAAATATGTAAAATTCATCTAGAGACACTTGTATGTAATATGTACATAAACGAGTTTGAGTACACCGAAGGGCAAACTACAGAATTACTAGGTAAATACATTTTCGCTTTGCTTTATTGTTAGATGAAAAAAATATATACTTACATATTTTTGACCTTTGCAATAAAGTAAAGTGAAACAGTGTATACATATTTATGACCTTCACTGCATATAAAACTATAGCTCAAAACGTCACGTGAAAATCAAACATTAATGACATTGAAATAAGGACCACAGCTCGCGTCATCATGAATGACTCGATCTATACACTTCTGATTTCAGAATAATAATCAATAGAGAATCCATATTTAATTCTGCTGCCTCAGATTATGGCAAGAGCAAAGCATAATTAAATATAAGTTTATAAGGCATCTGTCACTAAACCGATTAGCGGCCATGCGTCTTTTGATGGTTTTATTTACTAAAATAGTAATTTCACGATAATTCCTGTGACAGTATGCAAACATTCGTCAAAAAAAACATAATCCTTTTGACATTACTCTATAAGAGCTATCATTGAAAGTGTCAGGGACACTACTGTACATAGGTAAGGTAAATACCCCAGTGCCCGACGCTGCCCCAATAGCAGATGATTTCAATCTTAATTCGTAGCAATAAAGGAAGTCGATGAATAAAGGCGACAAGCAAGGTGTCGATTATTGGAATTGAAGCGTCGAACATTGGGGTATTTACCTTATGACTGTTAAATCCAAATCACTATCTTTTTTTTCCCCTGTGAAATACCTATGGATTTTGTGATATGATATAAAATTAAGCAAGAACCTTAATACTTAATAGTAGGGAAATAGAATCATTAAATATTTAACTAACACTAAAGTGTAGGTACATAGTTCATATAGAGTACAGATAAATTATATTTAACGGTCTTAGTTCGTAAAACGAATCAAATTTAACGATTAGATTAGCTTAGCTACCTCTACCGGAGACTCCTAGGAACGAGCTTAAAAAGATTCATTAGCTGAAGAAAGTCGCCTCGATCAAGTTCTAAATAGCATTCTAAACTACAGTTTGTCTCAGAAATAATGTTTAACATCCAAACAGACTTGGACATTAGCCTATTTCAGTTTCAAACAGAAAATTTGAGATTAGGATTTTGTTTACAACTTAATTGCAGCAAGAATGAACTGACTCATAACCAAGGATGATATAGACTGGATTGGCAGTCGCCATAGTACGGACCGGCCGCGATTTTTGTAGTTCGATTATTAAATCTAGATGGCGCTGAAATATCCAGCCAGAGGCTTTGGAGGCAAAACAATAAGACTAGAGATATTTCATATCACTGCAAATGTATTATTATGCAATATTTTTGAAAAATAATACATTTGTAGTAATATGAAACATCTGTAGTCTTATTGTTTTGCCTTCAAAGCCTCTGGCTATATTTCAGCGCCATCTAGATTTAATAATCGAACTACAAAAACCGCGGCCGATCCGTACTATGGCGACTGCCAATCCAGTCTATATCATCCTTGATCATAACTTAATTTTAACGATAACTTAAATCTAAACACACTTTAAGTAGGTATACAAGTTTTTAAGAGACTAGATAAGTTTATTAAATTATTATGCCTTAAGGACAGACTTTAGTTAATAAATATAACTTACAAACTAGAAAAATAGACGAGTGAAATTCTGTCATACTTAGTTTTAGTACTATCTACAACACATAGGTAGCAGAAAAAGACTATGGTATTTTTGTAACGACTATTCGAAGAACTTGATGATGGTGATTGATCCGACCGATTTCGGCCATGGCGATCACTTCAACTCCTAATTGCATTAGCACTCATGCGCTCGAAGATGGCTTACAGTCATAGCCCATCTTTGCTGCGAACAGACGAAGAACTTACTTGGACAGTAAATGGAGTAGGTATGATATATGTATAAATACCTGCTGCAAAATAATGTATACGTAATATGTTCACTTAAATAGTGATAAAGTAGGTAGTCTATGGCCAAAAGTGTTAGGTACCATAGTTATTTTTTTTTTGTTTTCAATTAAATTCTCTTCATTCAATAATAATTAAGTATTAATAAAGCTCATCAAGTATGTAACCATGTTTTACTTATACTATAAGATAAATCAGTATTTTGTAGCAGATATTATTAAAAACACGTTGTGTCACGTAGAAGGTACTAAGTACGTTGTTAAAATACTATAGGTATTTAACTAATAGTAAATTTACGCTCGTAAGTATATGTAAATGAGTGTCATACCTTTTTCTATAAAAGACAAAGAATAAATAGAGTGTTTACTATAAACTCGGTACCATTGTTTTTTTTATATCGGAACCTTCAATAATCGACTCGAAACATCTACATATCAATATATGTAGATGTTTCGAGTCGATTATTGGTAAATCAACGGTAGATCATATCATATATTACTATAGTGGAAACCAGTATAAAATAAATGAATAAGAAAATTAATGTTAAACATTTTTTCCCCCGAGTAAGAAAGATCATCTGATCTTTCTCCTGCAGCAAAGTTGCGATGTTATGTCCTGGAGTTGCACTTAAATATCGGTTTCTTTGAAAATGCTGTCCTGAGTATCAAGGTTGAAGTGAATGAAGCGAGAAGCTGGTGAATCAGGAACTGGCTCCACATGCTCCTGATCCTCAGGCTTGGGGTGCTTGGGAGATGACTCCGTGTGGAACTCTTGGCGAAAATTGCCTGGAACATCAGGTCTGTGATAAAAGTGGCTGACGATCTTTTCATTTAGAAGAGAAAAAAAGTGCTTGATCAGAAAAAATCTTTGATTTTACTACCAGAGGCCGTATTGTCTAACGCTTCTGACGCTTGCCTTCGCTTTCACTATCTCTTTCTGTCATCATTTTATATAGTTTGACAGAAAGAAATAGTGATTGCGAAGGCAAGGGTCATAAGCGTTAGACAATGAGCCTGCTGGTTTAGAATCGCCAAAAAAAAATAGTTTTAATTTGCACTTACTAGTAGTAATAGTAATTACTAGTAGGTATAAATAGGAATTACTTGCAGCAGACTGAAAACCCCAATATTTTTGAGAACGATTTTAAACTTAAAAATATAAAGGCACTAAGATTTATGCAAATAACAAGCTGTAAAAAGGTAGGAACAACAAAAACTACTTACAAGCGAAGCAACAACGCGTAACATCTACATACGTGAACTGAAAACACCAAAACTGTGCAGGTTAATAAAAAAAAACATACTTTTGAAGTAACACATGCACACAAAAATCTGGCTTGATGCTACAAGAAGAATTAGTAAATCAATATTAATACTAGGTTGCCGTCAGAAAAAAATACGAATTTCACTCCCATTTCACTTTTCGAAACACTTTCGTACAATTTCCATATTTAGACTAGCTCCAAACGCACAGACAGCGGAGGCGTCGCGGTGCGGTGGCGGTGACGGTTGTAATATTCTAACTTGTATGAACGGTTGTGCGGTACCGTACCGCGAACTGGTTCATACAAATTAGAATATTACAACCGTCACCACCACCACACGCACCGCCACGCCTCCGCTGTTTTGCGTTTGGAGCTTTAGTCAGCTTCAGAGCTAAGGTTCCCCTGTAACAAGGGGAGGGAGGGAGGGGGGGGGGGGTTCCTTTTCTCTGCAACTGACCTTCCAACTCTTTTTGGACCACCACGTCGATTTTATCTTACTTCTACTAGTAATCGTTAGAAACTAACTGGTGGGTCATTTACTTTAAGACTCATACATAATTTAATGAAAATATCATCAAGAAAGATAATTTGATATTAAACACCGACTTCTGATAGTTATTGATATTGTTCATCAATATCTAGCCTTATGTATTTATAAAACATTTGGAATGTTCGGTCACAGGCCAAATATAATACGCTAATTAATGTCAAGGTTATAAAAATATGTACAGTTTTTAGGGTTCCGCAGTCAACTAGGAACCCTTATAGTTTCGCCATGTCTGTCCGTCTGTCTGTCTGTCTGTCTGTCCGTCCGCGGCTAAGCTCAGAGACTGTTGGTAGGTACTAGAAAGCTGTAATTTGGCATGAATATATATATATATCAGTCACGCCGACAAAGTGATTAAATAAAAAAAACAAAAATTTTTTTTTTATGGTACCTCCCATAGACGTAAAGTGGGGGTGATTTTTTTTTTCTCGACTAAACCTATAGTGTGGGGTATCGTTGGATAGGTCTTTTAATACCATAGAGGGGTTGCTAACATGATTTTTCTATTCAGTGATATGTTTGCGAAATATTCAACTTTAAAGTGAAAAATTTCATTAAAATCGACCGTCCCCCCCCCCTTCTAAAATCTAAACTGTTGGGTGGAAAAATTTGAAAATAATTCAGAATGGTAGTAAATATATTATATTTACAAGGAAAATTATAGCGGCTAAAATTGCTTGGGAATTATTTGTAGTTTAAGAGTAAATAGTAATGAACTAAAACAATTACTTTGCTCACCCGGGTCGCGGGTGAGCAAAGTAATTGTTTTAGTTCATTAATATGGACCTCCGCAAAGTAACGCCTGATTCAATAAATTAGTAAATAGTAGCCTAAGGTATAAAACATACCTAAATTTGGAAGATTCCGTACACATTATGAAATCCTTTGAAAAATATTACTTGATTTTTTCGTAATGGCTACGGAACCCTATCTTGGGCACACACGCTCTTGGCCGGCTTTTTACCTAAATGAAAAAACTGTACATATTGACAGACCAAAATTTAATGAAATACCAAAAAAGGACTTCGAATTAACACTTACGGAGATATTTTTAAAACGTAATATTACAGATCATAGGAATAAATTGTAAAAAACGAAATTCAGTGCGGAATGTTTATTCATACAGTAGAATTAGCACCTAGCGATTATAAAACTTCGTGTCTTACATTTAAGGTACATTACGGAGTGCACTTTACGTATAATAAATAAGCATTGTGTAATCCTGCATTGGATATGTCAATAAATAATTGACTGTATTCTAATAACTAAAACTTTACACCTCTGATATTAACAGGGCCATAGGGCTCTTCAGGGCTAGAGTGAATAGGCTGTTATTGAACTATTGAGATACACCTTTGGCCTCATCTGCAGTTTTTATCAAATGAGATAGAGGTCAATCTGGAGTCAGTTTTATGTATAAAATATAGATAGCCCGTATTTTCCTACTGGTTAATGAGTCGTTTTGAATAAAAATTGTACACAAGTAAGGGATTTAATTAAAACAAAACATAATTGATTCCTTTCTGTAACGAAAGTCACCCATATAGCTTGTGTAACTTTCGTTACACAAAGGACGCGATCGTGATTTTGTTTTTTATTAAGCCCTTAATTTAGTATTTTTTTAAACAGACTTAAATTCCTCCATCAGTTATAGACTTAGTTGGCGGGGGGGCTTTCCCAAGAAGCACGAGATTAACCCTTCGGATGCCTTGTACCGGATCCGTACCCAATTTAAGGCTTTCTTTTTGTATTTTTTTTTAAATCTGTATCATTGGATTTATATGAAACTGTTGAGACTAGAATGCACGACTTTTTTTTTACTTTCGGCATTCGAAAGGTTAAGTGACATTGTGGATGATATTTTACTATTTTTTGCTTACACACGTTAGGGGCCTTGTAGCCCGGGGGCCCTACGCCACTTACGCCCCTGATAAAAAAAAAACTAAAATATTGACATAGGTACTACAGTAATTCTATGTGAAAAATATGACAGCCACCAATTTTAAAGTCCGAATTTAGCAAACGTAACCTTATTTGACTGATGGAGTTAAAATTTATGTTTCGCAAGCCTGTAATAGCGCTATGTAGCAGATATAAATAAACTGTACCACGACTCCAGTAAAAAAACGCTTTATTTTAGCCCTGACAACCAGATTAATGTTCGACTAAACTGCAAAATTAGATTTTTTGTTTATTGAGTTGGCGAACAAGTGACGTAATAAGTTGCTGTTACTATTCAAACTCTATGGGAGATGTGTTTTGACAGCTCATAAAAAGTACGTCAGTTGATTGGTGGTGTCAACATCCCTATTTACCAACCGACTAAGCGACATGGATTTTTATTTCCGGAGCTGCTATAACGTAACTTCTCGACCGATATCAGATTATCGTCGAGTTTTGGGACACTCTGTTTAAGAGTTGATTGAATGGTCTATGTAAAACCAACGTTTGGACAGTCCACTCGAATTCTTAGACGGCTAAACTAAGAGTTCACAATCGTTCATATCTACTAGGAATGCGACGACCACACAAAATCATAGTCGGTTAATAAAGTTCATTCGTACAACCAAATAAATTTAAACTATGTTCATATTTGAATAAGAGTTGAACTGTAGACTACTGCAACCACAGACTAGTGATTCGTAGAAATCGACGTCTACAAAACGCAGACATCACATCGATTATTCGACGAATTCAACTAGTCTATGGACTAGTCGATGAACGTAAATGAACGGTCTAACGGTCTAATTGCGTTAACGTTAAAATCGTGGACGATCCATCGCTAGTATACACGACTCCTGACGATTCCAATATCGCATCCGGCCACTCGTCGCATTTACCCCCGTTCGTTCACTCTTTATTAAAATATTTAAATGTTTATAAATAAAGCCCTTACATGCTTGAGCAGACAGACTAGACTTCAAAACCATTTGGTATCTATTAATATTAAAAGCACAGCTGATAAAATCATATTTTAAATTGCATTACAACAGTCAAGCTCAGCTGTGCCGTCGACTAGTTGAAATCGCATCGGAACTGGTTCGTCCAACGTAATTTAAGTCGAAGGAAAAGTGAATAGAAAACTAACTTTAACACAGGCGCTAGAAATATTTGAGTATGCAAATGTGATGACCGAATTTTACGTGGACGAAATCGCGGTCAACACGTAGTAAACTACAAATTAACCGCCTGAGACACACGAAAATTTTGTTTCAATGAACTTTATGCCACTTCTGAGTGAGTTCGATCGATATCACATTAGAATAGGGTTGCCATACGTCCCGGTACGCCGGGACATGTCCCGGTTTGAAGCATGGTGTCCCGGCGTCCCGGCCGATAAGCAAATTGTCCCGGTTTCAAAATCATAGCAATTTAATAGAGGGCTGGACTTGGTAAACAGTAATATACCTAGCGGCAGCGTATGCTACACGCTGCGCTCGTAGCCGATAATGTGCATTTTCACCAATATAGCGAAAAGCGCCAACAAACAGAAAACTCTAAAAAAAAAGTAAAAACTCGCTGGCATTGAATGGCTGTGTTAAAAGTTGTTTTGTGTTTAGGTAAGGACTAAACCTTTAAAGTTACCTATTGCTGTAATAAAAGTTTATTTTTTTCTACCTTTACTAGTTTTTCTTTAAATGTCCCGGTCTGAGTCCCCACACTTATGGCAACCCTACATTAGAAGTAAGTCCTATATAAAGGACTAATTCTAATGTGACATCGAACTCACTCATAAGTGACATAAAGTTTAAAGTTCATTGAAGCATTATTTTAGTGGGCCTCAGGAGGATAATGCTGAAGTCGTCATCAAATTGCCTTCATCTCAACTTATACATTATATAAGTTCACTGCAAGGCACAGGCCTCCGCTCAGAATGAGGGCCCAGTGCGGATTGGGCTTCACACACCATTGAATTTCAACGCAGTCGTGTGCAGGTTTCTTCACGATATTTTCCTTCACGGTAAAGCTCATGGTCAATTTCAAATGTGATTTCGAGCATAAATTCCGCAAAACGCAAGAGGTGCGAGCCCGGGGTCGAATCCACGACCCTCGAAGTCGTGGTAGCATACTGGTTTGGCCTCTCAAAATGACTATAGCATGGAATTTAACGATTTCCTTTGTAAAGAATGACGGGGTAAATCCGTATTATGAATATTCTTTAAGCTCAACTAAAATCTATTGGACGCATTCGACACTCACATTTTGCATACTCACTACCCTTAAGCACCTTCTAACGTATATTTAAATAAAATTATTTTGTTATTTTATTATAATATTGCATTGTATATTGCATGCGGTTTACAACGATCATGCAATAAAACTATGTTTCGTAGCATAATGGTAAATGTACCATTTATTTGGTTTGCACAACCTTATACAGGGTTATTTGTAATTCACTGACATCCTCTTAACCCTGAATTCCGATAGGAAATCATTTCATCATCATTTCAATCATTCATTTTAAAAAGTCGTAAAACTTAAAACATTTGTTTGAGTTATCAGTTTGAGTTTTTAGTTTTACGACTTTTTAAAATGAAGCACTTTTTTCCCATACAAATACACAGAGTATCGTAAAAATAAGAGGTAATCTCAAATTTTCAAAACGTTATTACACCAAAAATATTAAGTTATGACAAAAGCCGTAAAACAAAAAAAAATTGTTTAAGTGGTAGGAGTTTAGGGTTAAAAGGATGCTAGTGAATTACAAATAACCCTGTATGGACGCGGCTTGATAGATATAGCAACGTTTGATACATTATTATTAATTCTGTTTGTTATGAAAAAAAAAATACTTCTCGAGTAAATCGAATTATATCAAATGATTCAGTTGTATCAAATGTTGTTATATGTATCATTACGCACCCACATTGTGTGGTTGTTTGTACTATGGATCCTGGAGAGCAATAGAGGCCAGGAACTCGGCCAAAAACAGTTTATTATTTTCAACTTTCACATCGAAAATTCTATCTCTATTTTTCAAGCGGACTAAGGGCAAGCCACACAGAAGAGACGTGGGACGGGGGCGCGTCGCAGTCGCGGCGACCCTTGAATCAGCTTTCGTACTAATTACAAACTGAAACATGGATGCACAGCAAAACCCAGAAAAAACCAGAGCTGAGAATCGAACCCAGGTCCTCAGCATTCCGTGCCGCGTGCTAAACCCCTACACCACCACTGGTCAGGAGTTTAGACACAAATTTTTCCTACGCATCGCACATCTAGCTTGCTTTTAATCACTTTTGCAGCGATACTAGCGACATCTATGTCATGCTCTCATCGAGAGCGTCAACACTCCTTCGGAACTAACCGCTCACCCATACTAAATGTATAGAAGCGTCGCGATCCAAAGCAGACAGAAGAGACGAGGTCGCGTCCCCGCCTCTCGCGACGCTTCTATACATTTAGGGGGTGTTTCACCACCTTATTGTCAAACTACTGGTCACGTAACCAATGAATAGACTAAGTACTGGACAAATCTGTCGGCTAGTGTTTTTTCAGTTTCACCACTCCGGTCCTATGCAAACTAAGTACCACTTAACTAATCGTGGGTTTAACAAAAAGTCGGAACGGCAACGTCGCATTTCACGACCACGCGTTCCTGTTCGCACACTTTCGTTCAAAAAGTCACTCATTATTAAAGCAAAAGAAATGGTTAACTATATAATTTTTGAATACATCTACTTTTTTTTGCATAAACAAATATGCAACATTATAATTGATCCAAAAACGGTATTTATTTACGATACTTTGTTAACAATAACAAGGAAAAATAAAACGAATCGAAAAGTGGCGCCAAACCATTTGACAGATAAACTTTTTTTTAATGGCGACATACAAGTTCAGGTAGAACAAACGATTGAGCCACTGAAAAATATTACGAAATTTTGGATTTATTTTTACATACTAATCTTGATATTTAAATTATTTTATGCAATTTAGCATGACCTCTTTCTTTAAAAAATAAAAAATACTTTGATTTATTTTTCTGAAACCGGCTGAAGGGCTCTCCAACCATGGCCACAAAAAAATAAACTAACTTTATGTGACGGATAAAAATGCTAAATGCCTCCTGATCTGATGGTCAAATTAAGAAACAGTTTGTCCGTCACTTAGCGCTAATCGAGACTGGTGAAACAGAAATTTTAATTCCATCTGTCAAATAAGGCTATGATTAAGCTAATCCGAACTTGAAAAGTGGTGGAACAGCCCCTTAGTGTGAAAACTGATTTAAGGGGCTGTGCGACTGCGACGCGCCCCCGTCCCACGTCTCTTCTATGTGGCTTGCGCCTAAGTCATTAATGTCCTCTAAAGCCAGATCCTAACATAGTAACTTTCACTATAATGTACTCAAACAAATAAGAGAGTCGCTAAGCATACACTTTCAATTTGTACGACTAGATGTCAAAATAAAAAAGCAGAGGTCTGCGTAATTTGGACAACAGCACTGAGATTCTGACAATGATTATTTTAGTATGAACAGGGTCATAGTAAAATAATCATTGTGAGGAATTTGATGCGGAAATCAAAGTCAAGTTAACCCTTTCTTTAGTTTTTTTTATCATGATTTTATATACACATACGAATATGTTCAAGCTGAGTATAGACAATCATCTAATTCTAAGCCATACTAAATCTTCTTTTACCGGATTTAGTATACATGCGTTCTCCCTCAATAAATTAAAAATGGCCGACATGTTTACTTAAAACAATAGAATCGGAACATGTTCTTAGTCGACTCTCTTACACGTTTTATTTTTTAACACAGGTCAAGTAAATTAGTAAAATTAATTAAAACTTAAAAACGTGACGTTTTATAAAGTCCATTAACATTGAACACATGGAAGCTGGCGACTCATTATTAAAATTAATTCAAAATTAAATAAATAAGCCAGACAAGATCTTGTTAAAACAAGGATTTGTTTCAATATTTAGTAGGTAAATGTTTTAAAATAATAAGAAGGCCTACCGCAAAGCAACAGTAAATTCTCCAGTCAAAAAAATCAATTTCTCTTGGATGGCAATTTTTAATTTAAAATGTAAGTACTCCTTCTTTTTCAGAATTAGGTAGTTTTGGGGATTTTCTTACTCAACAAAAAATTCCTAATTTTCCATAAATTTTTTTTGTCCGTTTTGTGACGAGGCAGTGTATATAAAGTTATAAACTGTATGAAAAAAGTCACAGAACTGACTCAGAAAACAAGGAAACTTTTTTCTTTATGAAAATGAATAGCACTCGTGATTATTAATAAGAAAAGCCCAAAATTTTCTCATTTTTCTGATAACATGGATTTCCAGGCTCCAAATAACTTTTCAATATAAAAAAATTCTAGGTTATGTTTTTCCATAATGTCAAAATATTTGCCGTTGTAGGCAGTCATTAATGTCATTATATAGGAGGTGTGTCAGATGCATTAACTCTTAAACTATTTTACAATAGATTGCTAAATGCGTGGTCAACAAAACACGATACCTGTCAAAAATGACAAACATTTCATATTTGTCAGGTTTGACAAAAAAGTCCTATTTACAACTTAAAGTCAAAGCGAACTACATTGTCAAACAAAAAACATTGTCACACATTAAAAAATGCACAAATTGTGTAAAATTGGTCACAAAAAAGTATCAAAATGTTTTTCTTTTGACAGCGCAATCCCAAATACTACATAAAAATATTAGCAAGTGCAGCAACTCAAGCTTCTACATTTGCATTCCACTTTACGGGCTCGCTTCGTACAAAAACCATAACATTTCAACGCTAGACAACACAACCCAGCCTTTCTACTGACATCAGATTTACAAGAATCCCTACTATTAAGCCTTTGCAGTTCAGGAACTTTGGTTAACTTTTCATCATTCAAAAGCCTGTCTAATCTACTTTTTAATTGCGTGGGGGACACACTGCGATCTCTAGTAAGCTTAAACGATGGTATATCTATCTTCATGCTGCCCATAACATCAGCTATTTCGTTGGATACATCAGAGCCTGATGATACCTCGTCAATGTTAGGCGTATGTGAGTCTAAGCTTTCAGGAGTGTAAGGGTCCAAGCATTGTCTTACAGTTAGAAGAGTTGTGTCTATGTCGTTGACAAATATACCATCGTAGCTAGAGTCAGCACTTGTGATTTCTACGTCGGGTATGCGTAACAGTTCGTTTAGTGAGCCAGCTCTTGTTCTTTTTGCTTCGGGGTTGTCAACGTGGGGTGGGTCTAGTTTTTTTTTAATGTAAAGGTCTGGGTCCGTTGGGAGGCGTGAGATGCGAGGGCGTAGAAGTGAGAGGGTGGAAGGGAAGGAGGCGCAGAGGGCGCAGGGGAGTAAAGGCTCGCAACATTGGAGGGTACCTCGGTCGCTTTGGAGCAGCACGCGGAGGTAGATCGGCTGTGGAAGAAAAGTGTTGGTTAGGATTTGAATATACATTTTTTTAAGTAACTTAATAACTTATGTTCAGCAGTGGACGTCTTTCGGCTGAAATGATGATGATGACATCAATTAAAACTACCTGGCAACTATTTTTATGCCTAATCGAAAAAAAAAACAAATGACAAACAAATATTGAGTTCACAGTCTACAAAAACAAAGTAGAGTTACAAAAAGTTAAATGTCAAATATGACATTGCTTTAACTGCGACCTTAGTTGTACAATCAAGTGCAAAAATATGTATCAATTTATTCCTCTCATAATTGTGCACCTTAATTCGACGAAATAAGAGCTATGGGTCATACTTATGAGCATTTTGTATGAACCCATATTTTTCCACTTGACTGTAGATAATGTACCGATCAAAATTGATTAAATAAAATTCTTGACTATGTTTTAAGCTCCAAACGCACAGACAGCGGAGACGTGGCGGTGCGGTGGCGGTGACGGGTGTAATATTCTAACTTGTATGAACTGTTGTGCGGTACCGTACCGCGAATTCGTAGAGATAAATGAAAGTGACAATTACAACAACAATATTCCCGAATTTGTACAAAAAATACGTCTCCTAGTAAATCATATAATCCAGTCGACACTGATTATCGATATCGGCCACATCACTATTTAATTTCTCCTAACCCCGGTAACTCTTTAATTGTCAAGCTTGTCTCACGGATTATGGCCACTAGAGTTATTGTCTCATTCACATAGCCGTCTTGCAAGAAAATTCATACCGCCCAGAATGACTGTCTAAAGTTAACAAGTTAGCTATGAAGTATCTTTTTTTTGTACTTATTTTTTCAACTTCATTTTTTTATTACTTTTACGGTCATCCCGTGAAATCATATATTTCGTACTAAATACAAACTGAAATATAGATGCACAGAAAAAACCCCAGAAAAAAGACCAATGCTGGGAATCGAACCCAGGTCCTCAGCATTCCGTGCCGCGTGCCATACCCCTACACCACCACTGGTCTAGAGATTAGACACGAATCTTTCCTATACATCATACATTTCAATCTGCTAAATCATCACCTTATGCAGTGACAAGCGCACATCTATGTTACACCCTCATCGAGAGATTTTAACACTCCTTCGGAACTAACCGCTCACCTGGACAAGAGATGGCGCTACTGTGCAACTTTAAACAAGTTAGCTATGAAGTATCTTTTTTTTTTTTTGTACTTATTTTTTCAACTTCATTTTTTAAAAAAAAAATAAAAAAATAATAAATTAAAAAAAATAAGTACAAAAAAAAGATACTTCATAGCTAACTTGTTTAAAGTTGCACAGTAGCGCCATCTCTTGTCCAGGTGAGCGGTTAGTTCCGAAGGAGTGTTAAAATCTCTCGATGAGGGTGTAACATAGATGTGCGCTTGTCACTGCATAAGGTGATGATTTAGCAGATTGAAATGTATGATGTATAGGAAAGATTCGTGTCTAATCTCTAGACCAGTGGTGGTGTAGGGGTATGGCACGCGGCACGGAATGCTGAGGACCTGGGTTCGATTCCCAGCATTGGTCTTTTTTCTGGGGTTTTTTCTGTGCATCTATATTTCAGTTTGTATTTAGTACGAAATATAAAGTTAACAGTTACCTAAGTTACCTAGGTAACTTAGGTAACTGTTAGAATTTTTTTATATTTACCTTATGGTCCCCCATGCAAGCGGTATCCCCTATAGCGCCGTATTCGCTCCGGCGGCGAGCAGGCGCGTCCACCAATCGCCGCAGCTCGCTGCTAACGTCGCTCGGCTTCGGCGAGCCCTCTGATTGGTTGCGGACTAGCTTGCGACGCGCGGGCGACCCGTCCGAGTCTGATACTCTAGAAAATGTACCAGAAAACTAAGTAAAGGAAAGTGAAGTTCGCTCAGTGCGTCTTTTTCTGACTGATCTAGTGGGAAAGAGACGCACTGAGCGATAAATCTACAAAATTTAGAATGAAAACGTCGCAACGATTTATAATAAAGTTTATACTCTAAAACTAAAACACAATACACACAGACACACCACACTTTTACGATATTGGGTCATACTCAGATGAATGATAGATAAAAAAAGAGGACATGACAGAAGTTAAGGATTTAAGCCCATATTCGCATATTATATTATATTTAGACGACCAGATGGCCTAGTAGGTAGAGAACCTGCCTACGAAGCTTGAGGTCCCGGGTTCGATTCCCGCGTCGGGGCAGATGTTTGTATGAATAATACGAATTATTGTTCTCGGGTCTTGGGTGTTTAATATGTATTTAAGTATGTATCTATCTATATAAGTATGTTTATCCGTTGCCTTGTACCCATAACACAAGCTATGCTTAGCTTACTTTGGGACTAGGTCAATTGGTGTGAATTGTCCTGTAATATTTATTTATTTTTATTTTATTTATTTTATTCGCATGAACAGACTCTCGTGTTTATTTTCGTTATAAATAAAATAAAATACAACTATACACCGTGAAATTTTAGTGGTAGTTTTCCCGAAACGAGGTGATTTAGTATCGATTGTACAATCGATTTATAATTACTATTTTGACTAGAGTCAAAAATCCAATTGTGAAAAACGAAAGTCGAAAATGACCGCAAACCAATAGTAACGCTTCGTTGGTACCTAACCTATCGTCCGATCGTACGCTACTTGTACCAACGAAGCGTTACTATTGGTTTGCGGTCATTTTCGACTTTCGCTTTTCACAATTGGATTTTTGACTCTAGTCAAAATAGTAATTATAAATCGATTGTACAATCGAAACTAAATCACCTCGTTTCGGGAAAACAACCACTAAAATTTCACGGTGTATAAAACTTTCATTTCTGACTAGATTTTGTCAGCCGCTTTTCCCGCGTAAACCACTATAAATCTGGCAGTTTAATTCATCAGGGATTTTTCCCATGGGCATTCCCAAAAATTACGTCACGATTTTCATTTACATTGCATAAGGAACCGCTTAAGGTCGTATAACCCAATTCCCAAAAATGAGTACTTCCTCGTACTTTCCGCAATATGTACACTCTTAAAGCGTACACTTTTTCAACAAGGAATTCTTTTCAAAACACACAGTTTACCATGCATGGACTTGCCCAATAAGTATTAACATGATAAACAATTAAGTTACAGAAAGACAGAGCAAAACTCGAAACAAAAACGAGTTATTTAAATCTTTTATTTTACTTCCGAAATAAATTTATCCATATTTTATGGCCCCCTATTAGCCGTGTCAAAGATAACTTTTTTTTTATTTCTTCATCTGTTTGTGACCCGAACACAATCACGATATTTATTACCACCAGTCGATAGGGCCACTATTTCACCAACGTGACAATTGTCGAACCTTAATTTATAGTAAGAATTTTTTGAGGTGTCCCGATCTCGATAGCAGCCCACACTTCGAACAAAGGCATTGTATTCTATTATGTCCTCATGTGCACAATCCTGAGTTTAAAATGAACAGAAATATAAGATAAAATAGCTCATTGAAATAACGACTTTATTATTTACAGTAGAGCTCATTTTCAATGAAACTTTGTTGGCAGATAATATTTTTCAACATTGAATGCGTCGTAGACATGTAGCCAAAACAACCAAAACAAACAAAGTTTCAATTAAAATTAACTATCTACTGTAAATAATGAAGTCGTTATTTCAATGAGCTATTTTATGGTATATTTCCGTTCATTTTAAACTGAGGATTATTTACTTTAGGACATAATGGAATACAATGGCTTTGTTCGAAAGGTGGGCGGTAACGAGATCGGGACACCTCAAAAAATTCGTACTATACATGCGAATAATATTAAGACATACGCGTATGTTAACCACAAAATACAAATGTAACACAAGAATGACACAGCTTTGATCTCATCTCAAGATTTACCGACAAATCTACAAACATGTCGACTAGAAAAAAATATTCTCGTTTCACAACATAATTGTTATTAACACATTCAGTGCCAAGAACCCGCTAGTGGTACAATAGTCTCTCGACTGTCACTGACAATTATCACGTTGATGGAATAGGGGCCAGGAGATTGACTCGACAAATTTCACCAAAAATACACGCGAGACCAATAAAAACGGGTAGCTGGTAAGAAACTAACCCGTTTTTCTTGCTCCCGACTATATTCTCCTAGCACAGACAACACAGAAACAACCAAGCAGTATATCCGATTACCCATCCTTGTCTTCACTCAAGAAGTTTAAAATCCTTGGAAAGCAATAAATTCAAGTTAGTGACAGCTAAATAATAGACAGAAAGCACAGAGAAAGATCATTAAAAGCTTTTAAGAAAAATCTGTAACTGCCTTACTCAAAAACATTGACTAACTTTAACGCAGATCGTTACAGTAAAATTACATAAAGTTTACCACTGACAGATGGTTTGCCTTCATTTCATATTCAACTTTAACGACCTACAAATAAAGCCAATTTTAGAATACTGTTACCCACGTTTGCAGATTTTGTAATAGCTACTTTATTTGTATGGTATTAAAGTTGGAAATGAAATGAAGGCAAGCCATCTGTCAGTGGTAAACTATAAAGTAAACGTATTGTACTTGCCAATCTTATGACGTGTCTGAGTATGACAGTAAGAAAATTCGATTATTCGGGGAAAAGTTATCAAGAAATAAAATTAGGAAAGTCACATTTTCTAACAGATGATACAAATAAGCATTTAAAAGTGCAACTTGAACGATTCCAACTAAGTAAAAACAGACGCTAAACTTATTTAAGCTAAAATCAGTTTTAAACCTACATACAGTAAAGTCGGAGTATTTTGACGCAATGGAGGATAACTTTGGCCCTTATGAAAGTACTTACTTAGAGTTATAAAATAAATAAATAAATAAATAAATATTAGGGGACAATCTTACACAAATCGACCTAGTCCCAAACTAAGCAAAGCTTGTACTATGGGTACTAGACGACGATAAACATACTTATTACTTATATAGATAAATAAATACTTAAATACATAGAAAACATCCTTAACTCAGGAACAAATATTCGTGCTCATCACACAAATAAATGCCCTTACCGGGATTCGAACCCAGGACCTCTAGCTTCGTAGGCAGGGTCACTACCAACTAGGCTAAAGCGGTCGTTAAATAAAAACATAGAAATGTGGGTGGTCAGCTAAAACCAACCAATATGGCACTATGCCGTAATTTCAAGGTAATAATAAAATTTCTTAATCCCAATAGCCAAAGTTATAGTACGAATTTTTTGAGGTGGCCCGATCTCGTTAACAGTCCACATTTCGAACAAAGCTACTGTATTCTATTATGTCCTCAAGTGCATAATCCTCAGTTTAAAATGAACGTAAATATATACGTAAGATAAAATAGGTCATTGAAATAACGACTTTATTATATTCAGTAGATAGTTCATTTTAAATGAGACTTTGTTGGCTGATAATATTTTTCAACATTGAATGCGTCGTAGACATGCAGCCAAAACAACCAAAACAAACAAAGTTTCATTTAAAACAAACTCTCTACTGTAAATAATGAAGTCGTTATTTCAATGAGCTATTTTATCTTATATTTACGTTCATTCTAAACTGAGGATTATTCACTTGAGGACATAATAGAATACAATGGCTTTGTTCGAAAGGTGGGAGTTAACGAGATCGGGACACCTCAAAAAATTCGTACTATACCTTTCGGGGCCAAAGTAACCCGACTTTACGGTATAGTCGACCAAGAAACTCCTTTACCACCCTAAGGATCAATGTCAGTTGCATGACTTACAACATCAAAGGCTATTTCCACTCACAAGTCAATGTGACAATCAGCCGTATGGTTTTTATTCTGATGTAGGAACTGTCATTAAAAATGGTAAAGCACTTACTTGGTCGACTATACCTATATTAAAACAGTCAATGACTAAAATAAGTCCAGGGTTCCTCAAAGTGTTATTATCCAACATCCAATGCTATTAGTGTTTTAAACTATCGTGATTATCACTCATAACTACTACTAAAAACTGGCCAAGAGCGTGTCTGACATGCCCAGGATAGGGTTCCGCAGCCTTTACGAAAAAAACCTTGCATATCCTATTAATGTTACTATTAATTATACGGACACGTATTAAACAAGTAATATTTTATAAGTCAGGCTGTTATTTACTCATAAACTACTAACTTGAAAAATAAATAACAGCAAATATGTAACAATTAGCAAGGATATATATATGGTCATTTACACTATTTTAGTTTCATAAGTAATAGTTACTATTTTTAAAGCGTTTTTCAATAAAAAGACACGTCAAGAATGTTTACCCTTTTTCTAATACTAAACTAAAATATAATAGCAAGGAAGGTTACCTGGAATTGATGGCCTGCTGCACGCTGGTAGGGTCGGCGATGCTTTTCCTGGCGACCCCGATGCCGGGTACAGTCAGCCCGTCCAGGTCCGCCATGCTGGACTTTTTCTCCAGAGTTTTACCGGGGCTCGACTGTGAGAACAAATATGACACAATAGTTATTTTCTCAAACATGCAATTAAATATTGATGTTATGTTCCTTATAATAAGCCGCCAGGTATCACGTTTCAGGTGCGGCTGGACGAGAGGTCGTTAATGGAATTTCATACAACATTTCATACATCAACAATAGTACATTACCACAGAGGCCGACAACCCCTGTTCCGGCTGAGGCTTGTATAGTGCTTTTCTCAATCATGCAATGAAATAAATAAGTAAATAAAAAACTTCAAGAAATTAAAATTGCAAAGAAAGCAACTAAGTATTGCTTATGTTTTTTTTAGGGCTGAATGCCAAGATGCCATAGAGTCTAGACCTATAAACATCATGATGCTGTATCACATGAAACAATAGACGATCGCTTTCACGGCCTAGGCCTGCAATTCTGTATGAAAATCCATTACATAGCACTCGTCTAACCGCGCCTGCAACGTGATACGTCCCGGCCTATTATTTGGAACGTAAGGTTAACATTTCATTGCATCTTTGAGAAAAAGATTTTTAACAATAACTTATAATAATAATAATAATAATTTATTTATTCATTAGATAACAATAGATCCATAATTTTGTTAGTAGACAACTTACAAGCTAAGTTAGTTTCAATAATAAACAATTCAATAAAATAAAATAAGGCGAAATTATCATTAAGATCACAATTAATTATCAGTAAAAATTAAATTCAATGTCCAAACGAAATAAATTAAATTAAGTAAATTAAGAGACAAATACACAAACATTTTAATTAAATAACATTAATCAAATTCCATGTCACAAAAAAAATACTAGGTACATGTTTATAATAAATAATAGTGATACGAATAATAATTTAATAATAATTCTCCATATTACATATTACGTTTCCATCATGAGACAGTTGAGGCGTTCAAGTATGGGAGAGTCAGGTCTGCATACAAACGTTTGCAGAATGCTGTTGGAGCTGTTCCGCATTCTGCTCACCAGCGAGGCGGCTCTAGCCGGGTCCGGCTCCGGCTCTATACGTTACTAGCTTAAATTCCTTTCCTGCTAGCGCCATAATGTGAAAGCGGCTTTACCTATAAATTGCGGTGATTGTAAAGTTCCGGCAGTTTTACCTGATGGCTGTGCGCCGGCGAGCCGGACCGCGCCGGACTGGTGTCGGACGAAGACACCCGCCCACTACTATCTGTTGACTCCGCTACCGACTTCCTGAAAATTAGATTATTTATTTGGCAATCCGATATAGAGAAAAACACGGTGACTTTTCTAGTCTGGTTGGTATTCAGGGAATTTGCTATTTTAGATATAGGGTAAGTCGGCAACCTAGTATTTTGCGATTCTGATGATTAGCGAACGAGCGCGAAACTCTTGATCAACGAGTCCGACTCGCACTTGATAGTTATTTGAAGTGAAAACTTCTTTAGCGGCGTTGTGCACTTTTTGGGATGGGTAAAAAATGTTAAACTCGCGTCAGGACAAGTGGCCCTGATCGAAAATTCGTTAGACGGGGGGGGGGAGGGGTGAGGTTTTCACTTCTGCCGGCACTCCCGGAGTGCAACCCGTTGTTTTTAGGGTTCCGTACCCAAAGGGTAAAAACGGAAACCTATTACTGAGGCTCCGCTGTCCGTCCGTCCGTCCGTTTGTCACCAGGCTGTATCTCGGGAACCGTGATAGCTAGAGAGTTGAAATTTTCACAGATGATGTATTTCGGTTGCCGCTATAACAACAAATACTAAAAAACGGAATAAAATAAATCTTTAAGGGGGCTCCCATACAACAAACGTGATTTTTTTTGCTCGTTTTTGCTCGATATTGATAACGGCAACAGGTAGAAGCTTGAAATATTCACAGAATATTTAATTATGTATAGTCGACCAAGTAAGTGGTTTACCATTTTTTGTGACAGTTCCTACATCAGAATAAAAACAATAAGGCTGATTGTCACACTGACTTGTTAGTGAAAATAGCCTTTGATGTCTTAAGTCATACAACTGACATTGAACTTTAGGGTGGCAAAGGAGTATCTTGGTCGACTATACCTATTGACTTTAAAAATAAATCATTAAATTAAAATAAAAAAATATTTAAGGGGGGCTCCCATACAACAAACGTGATTTTTATAGATAATTGTACGGAACCCTTCGTGCGCGAGTCCGACTCGCACTTGGCCGGTTTTTTTAAATCCAGACTAACTAACCTGGACGAGTGAAGATGCCGCGCGTCGGGCCTCGTAGTGTCGGGTTGCTGGACCAGCAGACGGGCCGATTGGGACAACAGGATGCGGTCGCACCACGCTGGGCACCTGACAGGGAAAATTAACCTCGTAAAGCCCAACACCATGAGGAATATATGGACGACTCGGCTTCGGTTCAAATACGAACCCGTATTTATCGATCCTGAATAAATAAATAAATATCACGGCACCAATTGACCTTGTGCCATAGTAAGCGAAACTTGTGTTATGGGTACTAGGCATAAACATACTTATATAGATAGGTAAATCTATTATATAAAAATCTCGTGTTACGGTGTTTGTTGTCGAAAGGTTTACTAATGTTTCGCAAATTATTTTTCCCAAACTGATTCATTTGGCAAATGTTTCTTTTCCCAAATGTTCATTTTTCCTGAAACTGTAAACTTTTCAGGGTTGTTATAAAACAAACCTAAACAAACCTAACCTAACCTAACCTAACCTACAGAATAGTCCTGAAATATATCCTGAATAGTTTACAGTTTCAGAAAAAAATAAACATTTTGGAAATGAAACATTTGCCAAAAGAATCAGTTTGGGAAAAATAATTTGCCAAACGGAAGTACACCATTTTTTATACCCCTATTCTTCGCAGACGGAGTCGCGGGCAACAGCTAGTACTTAAATAAATATTAAACACAAGCAAACATTCGTATTTTTAAATCTATGCTTAGGCAACACTATCTTTTATCCTGTGCTTGAAAATTGTATTATTGTGTCCATTGAGAACCTGACTACGAAGCTTGAGGTCCCGGGTTCGATTCCCGTGTCGGGGCAGATATTTGTATGGAAAATACGAATGTTTGTTCTCGGATCTTGGGTGTTTAATATGTATTTAAGTATTTGTCTATCTATATAAGTATGTTTATCCGTTGCTTAGTACCCATAACACAAGCTTTGCTAAGCTTACTTTGGGACTAGGTCAATTGGTGTGAATTGTCCCATGATATTTATTTATTTTATTTATTTATTTATTTATTTACAAGTATATTGTGTATCACTTATTTATGTATGTTTTATGATGTGTATTATTAGATGTTTTAATAAAATGTTTGTTTTTTATTATTATTTATTCAATTTTATATTGCACCACCTGCTGAAATGCATTCCTTGCTTTTTTCTTTCTTTTTTAAAGGTTGCCTGGAAGAGATCGCTTCGAAGCGATAAGGCCGCCCATTGCTTACCTTATTTCTTTTTTTTCATGTACTTGTTTTTCTGTATTGTATTATTTCTGGTGTACAATAAAGAGTCATTGTATTGTATTGTATTGTAAGAGTCCTTAACGACCTACTTACAAAAATACATTTTTAACATTTCAATGGTGTGTGCCTGAAGTTCTGGAAACTACAGCCCTCTCATTCTAAGAGGTCTTTCTCCAGCAGTGGGACGTAAAGATGACTGATGGGTACTGAACTGACCTGGTTTTCATATAGTGCGTGGGCAATTGTACGTCCTCCTCAAAGGGGTAGGTCGGCGGGAACTTGACGGGGAACTCGTACAAGTGCGGCCGGAGCGCCTCCAGCTCACGGTCAAAACGTTGCAGCTGCAACATGGATGCGTTATTGTTATTAAGATAGATCCACGCTCAGGATGGTACAGAGTTTCAACAAGATTGCGAAGGTCCGTATCAATTTTTAATTGAATTTCGAAATACCGTGCCCCAAAGCTCATTTAAAAAAAGTGTAAAAGCCAATTTTTGAGTTATATGAAGATTCGTGTCTAAACTCCTGACCAGTGGTGTTGTAGGGGAACGGCACGCGGCACGGAATGCTGAGGACCTGGGTTCGATTCCCAGCGCTGGTCTTTTTTCTGGGGTTTTTTCCTGTGCATCCATGTATCAGTTTGTATTTAGTATGAAATATTATAATGAAGACTCACCCAGGGCTCCCGGAATATCTTCTGATGGTCTACATGAGCGAACTCCTTCTTCCCCACAGTTAGAACGACCCGTCCGTCTGTCTGCGACCGGTACTGCAGCCGCGAAGATTCCACTGCACCGCCGTTCTGCAACCGACACGCTGCCAGCTCCTCTGTCACTTTCTGAAAAAGAATAGTACATTGTTGTAGAGGCTGGAAAGTAAGCAATAGATGGACGAGTTTGTTTGAGGGCCGACGCGTAGCGGAGGCCCTCGAAAGTACGAGTCCATCTATTGCACTTTTGGCCGAGACTAAACATTGTGCTTTTCACGACTAATGCGAGGAAATCATTATCATCATCATCATCATAATCATCCATCCATCCATCCCGTCCATCCTGTCCATCCCGTCCATCCCGTCCATCCGACCATCCGTCTATCCGTCCATCTATCCCGTCTATCCCGTCCATCCATCCATCCCGTCCATCCCGTCCATCCCGTCCATCCGTCCATCCGTCCCGTCCATCCCATCCATCCTGTCCATCCTGTCCATCTGCCCATCCGTCCATTCTGTCCATCCCGTCCATCCCGTCCATTCCGTCCATCCATCCCGTCCATCCGTCCATTCCATCCATCCCGTCCATCCCGTCCATCCCGTCCATCCGTCCATCCGTCAATCCTGTCCATCCCGTCCATCTGCCCATCCGTCCATTCTGTCCATCCCGTCCATTCCGTCCATCCCGTCCATCCGTCCCGTCCATCCCGTCCATCCTGTCCATCCCGTCCAACCCGTCCGTCCCGTCCATCCCGTCCATCCCGTCCATCCCGTCCAACCCGTCTATCCCGTCCAACCCGTCTATCCCGTCCATTCCGTCCATCCGTCCATCCGTCCATCCATCCCGTCCATTCCGTCCATCCCGTCCATGCCGTCCATCCGTCCATCCGTCCATCCTGACCATCCCGTCCATCTGTCCATCCGTCCATTCTGTCCATCCCGTCCATCCCGTCCATCCCGTCCATCCCGTCCATCCGTCCATCCAGTCCGTCTGTCCGTCCGTCCGTCCGTCCGTCCGTCCGTCCGTCCGTCCGTCCGTCCGTCCGTCCGTCCATCCATTCATCCATCCATCCATCGCATGCAGCAGACGATTACTGTTGATTGGTCCAATAATGTCGTTTCAGCACGCCAGGAATGAAATTCAGAAATTATCTTTCAAAAAGTCGTATCGTATAATGAAATACATATACTGATACGTCCTGTTTTCGATTAGTGTAACTTTGTTGTCGTGTTTGTGCGCCATAAATGAGTCAGCTGTTAAATGTACATATATAGGCAGTTTTGAGTACTGGATTTAGGTTATCTATGGCCACATTTTCGAGCAGTGTCGTGAAATAGTACATTGTTGTAGAGGCTGGAAAGTAAGCAATAGATGGACGAGTTTGTTTGAGGGCCGACGCGTAGCGGAGGCCCTCGAAAGTACGAGGTCCATCTATTGCACTTTTGGCCGAGACTAAACATTGTGCTTTTCACGACTAATGCGAGGAAATCATTATCATCATCATCATCATCATCATAATCATCCATCCATCCATCCCGTCCATCCCGTCAATCCTGTCCATCCCGTCCATCCCGTCCATCCGACCATCCGTCCATCCGTCCATCTATCCCGTTATCCCGTCCATCCATCCATCCCGTCCATCCCGTCCATCCCGTCCATCCGTCCATCCGTCCCGTCCATCCCGTCCATCCTGTCCATCCCGTCCATCTGCCCATCCGTCCATTCTGTCCATCCCGTCCATCCCGTCCATTCCGTCCATCCATCCCGTCCATCCGTCCATTCCGTCCATCCCGTCCATCCCGTCCATCCGTCCATCCGTCCATCCTGTCCATCTGCCCATCCGTCCATTCTGTCCATCCCGTCCAAACCGTCAATCCCGTCCATCCCGTCCATTCCGGCCATCCCGTCCATCCGTCCCGTCCATCCCGTCCATCCTGTCCATCCCGTCCAACCCATCCATCCCGTCCATCCCGTCCATCCCGTCCATCCCGTCCAACCCGTCTATCCCGTCCAACCCGTCCATCCCGTCCATTCCGTCCATCCGTCCATCCGTCCATCCATCCCGTCCATTCGTCCATTCCGTCCATCCCGTCCATCTCGACCATCCGTCCATCCGTCCATCCTGACCATCCCGTCCATCTGTCCATCCGTCCATTCTGTCCATCCCGTCCATCCCGTCCATCCCGTCCATCCGTCCATCCAGTCCGTCTGTCCGTCCGTCCGTCCGTCCGTCCGTCCGTCCGTCCGTCCGTCCGTCCGTCCGTCCGTCCGTCCGTCCATCCATTCATCCATCCATCCATCGCATGCAGCAGACGATTACTGTTGATTGGTCCAATAATGTCGTTTCAGCACGCCAGGAATGAAATTCAGAAATTATCTTTCAAAAAGTCGTATCGTATAATGAAATACATATACTGATACGTCCTGTTTTCGATTAGTGTAACTTTGTTGTCGTGTTTGTGCGCCATAAATGAGTCAGCTGTTAAATGTACATATATAGGCAGTTTTGAGTACTGGATTTAGGTTATCTATGGCCACATTTTCGAGCAGTGTCGTGAAAATATTTTTTTTCAAAATTTCCATTTCGGCCTAAGGACAACATCGCAGCACTTCGCAGCATATCCACCTATGTCCCATCTCGTAGCCAGATTTTTGATAGCTGGCTAAAAGATGCGAAATGTTTTATCCCATCTCATTTTTAGGTTGAAAAGAAAATCCATGCGTATGACGATGCGGGCAAAATATATAGTATTGAATTATCTGAATATAGTATTAATAATACCAGGCTACCCACGCAACACGTTGGATAATATTTTAGGCCGTTACACTAAAGAAATGATAAAGATGGGACTTGAAAATTCCCGTTTCGTAGCCAGCTTCAAATGAAAGAAAGAAAGAGAACATTTATTAGTGATATCAAACCATTTCAAAAATTAGACGAATAAAAAAATATAATAAATGCGCATATCACGAGATGGTCCCAAATCAGCAAAGTGCCAATCTTACATTGGGACCATTACGACGCATCACGTCATCCGTCTATTGAAAAAACAACAAACATAAAGGAAATAGAACACGTCAATTTTAGGTTTCCAATAAAAAACAAGAAACCATAATAATTATCACCCAACACAATTTTTACCCAAATAAGCATAGGCCAAACTCCTTTACCCCTTTGGGCCAAGACACAAAAACTTAAAACAAAAATTGAAAAATTAAACGAAAGCAACAGTGAATAGAAACTGGGCTGGGCTTCAAAACTTTTGCAAATAGAGTTTATTTCTCCCACTGGGAAGCCAGCTACTAAATCTGGCTACGAGATGGTACTGGACATATCCATACCTTGACCACGCCTCCAGTGTCCGTCCGGAAGTTGAAGTCCCCGAAGATGAAGTACGGCGCGGCGTTAACGTCCGAGTGAAGGTGCCGCAGCGTATGCCGCAGCGCGCGCTGCCGGCTGCGGCAGTACACCTGTGCCACAGAATGACTAAAACTACTGTATACAGAAAGGCGGATTTGTTCCTGATCCTAATTCGACACTTTCCTAACTGGTCATATACCTAACTCGTCATATTCCTGATTCGTCATAAGTATTCCATGTCCATATGCCTGCACAACATTACTTGCCATTTCTTTTGTACTCCGCCTTAAGTAAATTATTGTCTAATAACCGTAGTACAAAGTATTCACGACACGCGCAGAATTAGGAATATGACGAATCAGGATTATGACGAGTTAGGAATATGACCAGTTAGGAAAGTGTCGAATTAAAGAATATGACCAATTAGGAATATGACGGATCAGGAACAAATCGATGTTTTCCTTCGCCCTAAAGCTCATTACGAAAAACTCAAAAGGTGTGAGCCGGGCTTTGAACCCACAACCCTCTGCTTGAGAGGCCATTGGTCAAACCACTAGGCCACCACGGCTACAATGTATCGTTTTACATAATTTTAATTTATCATAAAGTAATTTATTTCTCAAAAAAGACTTCGTAAAATTTATAGTCTTACCGAGGGAAAAGGCTGTAAAGCGAGCAAATTGGAAGCGTCGTGGAACAGGTGTATGTTGACGAACTCGACCGCCGTGCCGCGGATCTGCCAGCGCGTGCGCAGGAAACCCTTGCGCGACCATTTGCACTGCAACAATAGTTTTTTTTACAATATAGGTTTGCGTTTGACCACGATCACGCCTGATGGAAAGCGAAGATGAGGCCTACGATGGAGCACGCTTGCCAAGTTAATGCTCATTAAGAAAAAAAAACAATAAGTACTTTTTACACCAAAAATAATAAACGATCAGTTCTAATGTGAAATTATAAAAATACTAACTAGCCCGCCCCAGCTTTGCACGGGTGTAAAATTACTACTACTTAATTAAAAAAGAATATTCTTTCATACAAACCTTCTCTCAATAGTTACTAATACAACAAAATCAAAACAAATCAGTTTAATCAAGTTAGTTTTTTAAAATTTTTTTGTTAGTTTTTACTACGCGGGGCGAATCGTGCCCTAACCCAATAAATGTTAAGAATCACCAAAAAAATTACCAAATTTTTTTTAAAACTATCTTGATTAAACTGATTTGTTTTGATTTTGTTGTGTTAGTAACTATTGAGAGGTTTGTATGTATGTTAATGCAATAAGATCGAAAAAGACGTCGATCAGCTCGGCTGCTCGGGCCGAATTGAGCCAAGCCGATCGACGTCATTTCGCCCTTATTGCGTTGACATAAAAGTTTTTCCAATCGGCTAAAGCCGATTCCGCGTCGACAGATAGAGACCCTAAAAAAGCCTAAAGGGCGAAAACATTTTTAATGGTCTAATAATTTGTTTCATAGTTTATTTTGGAGTGTCTTGTAAGCAATTGGATTTTGGACACAAATTAAAATTTTGTTACTGCGCGTTCTGTTTTAGGTTATTCTCATACTCACCTCTGGGAAGAAGTGCTGTGGGAACTTTGCTTTCTCCTTGGTGGTCACCTTCTCGATGTTACCGCTGTGGACTTCCTTGCCGGTAGCTTCCACGTAACCTTTCAGTTCAAAGTCCCAAATCTTGAGGTCGGTGAGGGAAGAGTGGGCGAAGTACATGTTACCGAGAGCCTGAGGAAAACCGGAAATTTACATTAGTTCAAAAAACATCAAGACTTTTTGAGTGTTTAACCGTTTTGGTTGGTAAGTCGTACGTAATTTGTGTGTAGAATTATATTTGAAAATTTCATGTGAATTGCACATAATGTAGAGCAGTTTAATGGTGTGCACGAACTTCCCTATCAGCACTGGGTCCATGTGGGACCTACAGTCCAAGCCCCTTCATTCTGAACGGAGGCCTTACCCAGCATTAGGACGTGTATAGTGCTGAGACGAGTAAAGGTTAAAAATTCACCAGAAATACTTAAAGAAGCGAAATGAAAAACGAAAACTAAAAAAACTAAAGTAAGTAGGTAACAATAACACCAGCAGTAACTCCAAAATTATACCAAATAAAAAGAAGTCAGTAGTAAAAAAAAGGTAATTTCCGTTTTTCCCACAGAAATTCCTTACTAATGAAATGACGCATGTATCGTTCGATAGGCACTTAAGAGCAATTATCACAGTCAAGAATATATTTTTTTTTAACTATTGATGTAACGGTTTTGCGGTGGCACGTGCGTCAATTCATTTAAATGTATGAACATATTAACAACTAGCTTTTGCCCGCGACTCCGTCCGCGTGGAATTAGTAATTTGGGCAGCTTATTTTTTATCCAATTTGCTTTTTCATCAATTATGGCTCTCCTTAGATCCTTTCGGAAGAAGTGAAACTTCATAATAAACCAACCCGCTCCTATTCCGATCCCAAACAGCCCCCAACCTGTTCCCAACCCGCCCGCAACCCGCCCCCAACTCGCTCTCACCCCGCCTCCAACCCGCCCCCAACCCACTCCCAACTCGCTCTTAACCCGCCCCCAACCCGCTCCTAAACCGACACCAACTCACTCCCAACCCGCCCCATCCCGCTCCCAACCCGCCCCCAACCCGCTCTCAAACCGCCCCCAACCCGGTCCCAACTCGCCCCCCACCCGCTCCCAACCCGCCCTATCTAACTGGGCTATCTGACACTGAAAGAATTTTTCAAATCGTATCAGTAGTTCCCGAGATATATAAGTTTCACTTCAAAATCCCCCAATTTGGAAACATTCTTCCGCTCCGCTCCGCTCCTATTAGTGTTAGCGTGATGATATATAGCCTATAGCCTTCCTTGATAAATAGGCTATCTAACACTGAAAGAATTTTTCAAATCGGAGCAGCAGTTCCTGAGATTAGCGCGTTCATAATAACAACTCTTATAAAAACAGTTCGATAAATTCTTAAAATAAACGTATCTTTCTTATTTGTGAACCGATTCAAATGAAACAAACACTAAATGTTAATCCAAGAAAATACCAACATATCAGTGAAAACCGCATCCTTCTAGGTTAAGCCGTTTCTGAGATTAGCGCGCACAAACGCACAGACAAACAGACAATAATTCTAAAAATCATTGTTTTGGGTTCTATTGCGCTAATAAATAGCCCTAGTGTCAGTTTTTCTCAAATATCTTCAATGTACAGACACCGACTTGTTACAGATTTATTATATGTATAGATTAAAACTTTGCATAACATTTACAAGCACTATAATAAGGTAGCGTCCATTAATTACTTGAGACGTTTATCGCGATTTTTTGACCCTTCCCTTTCCGCCTTGTGATATATCGTGAGATTTGACTATAATCTTTCCTCCAATCTCACGTGAGATTTCTTAAAATGTGTGCGTTTTTAGTATCATCATCATCATTAGCCTATGTTCGTCCACTGCTGGACATAGGCCTCTCCCTTGGCACGCCACTGAGCACGATCCTCGGCCACTCTCATCCAGCTCTTGCCAGCCGCCTTGCGAAGATCATCGCTCCACCGAGTCTGAGGATGTCCCACGCTACGTTTGCCGATCCGTGGTTTCCACTCAAGAACTCGTCTACCCCAACGGTTATCGGCCGGTTTTTAGTATAACTTACGGTAATACATTTGTAGTCTTACAGGGGATCGTTTTAACTTGATATTGATTTATTTTAACGAATTTGGTTGAAAATTTGGTTAAATTTTTCAGATACGCGGAATTATGCAATGACAGTTTTGCGGATTTGCGCTTTCCTCGACGAAATGGATGGAATGAATAGCGTACGCTTTAATAACTTGTATCCATTAGCAGTCATAGTAGTAGTATTCAGGATAGGAGTATTTAGTAGTAGTGGTAGTGTTAGTAGGTACTTAGTGCAGTCAAATGGTGGTAAGTAGGAAAGATGTGGAATGAAATAGCCAGTTTACTAAACGGGTCAAAAAATTTTGTTTTAACCCTTTCAACGCCAACGACACTTATAGGTGTCACAAAGTACAATGTCAAAGTGATCTTGACACAATGACATAAGATTCAAAGCAGGTTTACGTTTTGTCGAGGCGTGACGTTGTAAGGGTTAATGATATAAACGGGATAATATTATGTTGTTTTAGTTATTGTTTATTTATTATATTTATATCAAATATTTTTATACGAGGCAAACCAAAACTCAATATAAAACCACTGAAATATCCATTTTAAAAATATGTACTTATGCACAAACTTATTGCATAATTCATGTGCCTATACACCGTGAAATTTTAGTGGTTGTTTTCCCGAAACGAGGTGATTTAGTATCGATTGTACAATTGATTTATAATTACTATTTTGACTAGAGTCAAAAATCCAATTGTGAAAAACGAAAGTCGAAAATGACCGCAAACCAATAGTAACGCTTCGTTGGTACCTAATCTATCATACGATCGTACGCTACTTGTACCAACGAAGCGTTACTATTGGTTTGCGGTCATTTTCGACTTTCGTTTTTCACAATTGGATTTTTGACTCTAGTCAAAATAGTAATTATAAATCGATTGTACAATCGAAACTAAATCACCTCGTTTCGGGAAAACAACCACTAAAATTTCACGGTGTATATTCTGTCAAAAAAAACAATTCGATCAATCAAAATATTTAACTACTTTGGTTTCGGCTGACTGTCTAATGTTTCTGGGTGGTAAGAAATCTGTATTGCTATTTGAAAACACTAAAACTAACTTACTTACTTTTAAAAAATTAAAATAAAACCGCGTCTAAAATATCTGTGGCATCCATGATGCTGGCGGCATTAGGTACCACTTTTTTTTTTTAATGTGTCGCCAGAGGGTCCAAAGACGCGAAGTCTTTGCTGTTTTTTTACTTTAGGGTAGGAAGAGTGACTCGTGCTCGGGAAAAATCCCTTCGGACGAACTGGGAATGGAGGGCCCAGACAGTGTCCGACTTGCACGGACTAAAAAACCCGGTCACAAGTCCCCTTCTCTATTGAATATTAATACAAAAAAACGTGTGCTTTATATTTTAAGGAGAGGAGGGGTAGTGAGGGGACTTAATCTACCCACAGTGTCCTGCCTCAGCCATTTGTTGGAAGGCCGGGAGAGGAGCATGCATTCTCCCGCTAGGCACTGGGGGGTGCTTAGGTCGGTCTTTTATGTTTTTACCCGTTGGTTTATTCCTTGACCGACCCTCGCCCGGTACCACTTTAGATCGCAAGGGTGATCCGCTGGGATACGTACGTGCCAGCTCTTGTGTCCCCTGAGACGTCGATCAACCAGGACGACAGGGCCCTAATAAAACCCAACCGCAAGCGCTGCAAACTCGTAGTCCTTTATTAAGTAGTACTTGCGGCACTTGAGGATTTGGACCTGGTCAGCCGCAGCGCCGGCTTGCAAGCTAGTTGCCTGGATGTGGGACACAGCAAAAGTCCAGGAAAGACCAGGGCCCTACCGAATTTCCACGGCGCCAGAGTTACCTCATCTGGGACGCTTGCCATCGTCCTTCGCCATTCCAGCTGGTTCTAATGTGGAAGGCACTGAGGCGGTGGCAATGGCAAGTGATCGAGGTATTAGGTCGTTAATGGTGCCGTGACGGTACGGCCGGATTTCCTGACACATGAAATGCCATGTCTTCCCAGTTGATCTACCCCCTTGCCGCGGTTACCTATCAAAATTTAGAATTATTTTTTTCCGAATATTTAAAATCCCGAATGCTTCATTTATCCGAATGCATTTTTTTCTGAAACTGTAAATATTTCAGGATTTTTATAAAACAACCCTAACCTAACCTAAAGGGTTCTACACGATGGTCCTGAAATAAATCCTGAAATATTTACAGTTTCAGAAAAAAATGCTTTCGGACAAATGAAGTTTTCGGGATTCTAAACCTTCGGAAATAAAGTTTTCTAAACATCGATAGGGTCCCCCTTGCCGCAAACGCACATGTGAAAACACAAATCCAGGCCCCAAGCTAAGCAACTTGATATCCGTAATTTGAAAATTAAAACTCGTCCAATATTTTTTGGAAACTACCGAAACGAAGGAAGTTGCTCTTTTAAAACCTAGCTCTTTCATGCCACTTATCCCCTACTCGTATTTACTTAGTAGTAGAGATAGTTTTTAGGGTTCCGTAGTCAACGAGGAACCCTTATAGTTTCGCCATGTCTGTCCGTCTGTCTGTCTGTCTGTCTGTCTGTCTGTCCGTCCGCGGCTAAGCTCAGAGACTGTTAGTACTAGAAAGCTGTAATTTGGCATGAATATATATATATCAGTCACGCCGACAAAGTGATTACATACAAAAACTAAAAAAAATTTTTTTAGGGTACCTCCCATAGACGTAAAGTGGGGGTATCATTGGATAGGTATTTGAAAATAAATAGGGGTTTTCTAAAACCATTTTTTGGTAAAGTGAATATTTTCGGAGATATTCACTCCGAAAGTTCAAAATAATGTGTCCCCCCCTCTAACTTTTGAACCACACGTCTAAAAAATATGAAAAAAATCACGTAAGTTAAACTTAATAAAAAATTTCTAGGAAAATTATTTTCAACTTAATCAGTTGAGCAGTTTTTAAGTTTTTGTAAAAAAATATTTCTAAACTAAGATTGTAATTTAACCGCCATTGCAAGCATTTTTTTTCTTGAAATACCTATAAGATCACGCTAACAGTATCTTCATTCAAATAAAAAAATATATTACATCTGAAAAACAATCAACATACATACTAGTTCTTAGTTACCCAATTCCCCGATAGATGGCGCTGTACCGCCGACGTTCGTTGGGACCAAAACAACCACATTAATAAAGTATGCAAAGATCGGAACTCTATCTTGGGCGTGTCCGACACGCTCTTGGCCGGTTTTTTTTTCTATACGCACCTAGTTTGGATGCTTCTCTGTGTACTTTTCTTAGTTGCTTTTGAATTTTACAGTGCTTTGAATATATTACAGCAATGCTGTTAAATTTTTGAAAACTAATCACAATGTTTTCGTCCCACTGCAGGGCAGGCCTCTCAGGCTTCGCAGGCCCAGTGCAGACAAGGAACATCACACACGCCATTGAATTTCTTCGCACGTGTATGCATACCTCACGTTATAAGTAGTCGTAATAATAGTATACCTTTTGTCAACCAACTTCTACTCAAACTCACCGTAAACTTTTCGGGTGAGCTGAAGTCCTCGTCGAGGAATATCCTGATCTTGTCATACAAACGTAGCTCCGGGCAGTCACAAAGCCTCTGCACGAAGTCCTTGACGTACTGCATGGACTTCTCATAGGCCTTCCCGCCGACTTCTTGCAGATGGAGGGCAATGAACTTCGGGTCCATACGGGAAACGGCTTGGAGGAACTCAGACGTCCATATTGGGAGCATCACGGAGGGCTGGAAAAATGTTTGGTAATTTTTAGTAAAATGGAACACCTAACAGCCTTCCTAGCTGTATTCCCTAAATATTAAGGAAATCAATTAAGTACTGTTTCTTTCGTCATCATTATCAGATATAATATACATTTAGACGCGGATGCTATCATTTCCCATAATTTCAGTTGTCATAATTTTATAGTGAAAGTAAACGGATCACTCACGTCTTAAAATGAGTTTAACTCAACATGTTTCGGGCTATTTCGTAGCCCTTCCTCTCGGAGTGTTGTGTGCTACCCTACATTTGACAATGACAATAAAAGTGATGATGAAAACGGGGGTTGTTGTGTTTCGCTGTCAGTTGCGTTGAGTAGCCGCGCGACCAGGGCGGTAGCACGCAGTGAGCGTTTGGCAGCCGCCGTGACGTGCGACTCCGAGAGCAAGGGCTACGAATTAGCCCGAAACATGTCGAGTTAAACTCGTTTTAAGACGTGAGTGATCCGTTTATTTTCACTATGAGTGAGTCCCACGGTAGTTTCATGTTTAAAGTGTCATAATTTTACTAGCCATACCAGTTGGCACTTAGTACCTACACTGGAGGTACACTTTGTAGAGTGGAGGAAATTGGATCGCGTACCAGTAAATGGCCCGATGATTTCTTTGGCAGATGTAGAAAATGGCAACATGACAATTGCAACAAAAAGGTTCCATTCTGATACGCAATTCAGTTTCCTCGACTGTAGTTCGGATGACAATGCAAGTACAGTTAGCAAAAAAAGCTTGTATTAAAAAAAACTTATTTTGAACCACAATCTACGCAAAACCAGCTTTGCAGACACCCTTTCTCCTCCAGATTTCATGCATTCCTGGCACCATTCCTTTATAACAGGTTAAACGCCAAAGTCGAGTTTTATGCGCTTAATTACATCCAAGCTAAGAAAATTCTTCAAGAGGCACTTCAACACATTTACTATGATGATACAGAACTATTATTGGTTGCTTTAAAATAAACATAGTTTAGTTCAGTTAGATGATTCTATTAGTTAGTTACTTACTTAAATTTCTACAATATAAATTGTCCTAAATGATAAGAACTCCTTGTAACTAGTTTTTGTTTCTTTTGCATGTAATTTAATATTTAAGTTAAGTTTTGTTAGCTCTCTTACTCCTGAAACACAGGAATTTTTCCTAGTTCAGGTATATACAACTGTTTTTGTTCTAATTTAAAATATTTTAGTCTATAAGTTATCTAATTGTACCTAAATGTAAATTTTAATAAAGATTTATTATTATTATTATTAATATATTTACATGTCTGTGTCTCTTCTAGGTTCTAAATCAGAGGTTCCCAAACTTTTTTTTCACATAGACCACTTTCAAAATTTAGCTGGTTCCGGTGGACCCTGCTTGATTCCATTTTTGTCTCGCCAACGTAGACCCCCCTCGAGTCTCCTGTGGACCCCTGGGGGTCCACCTGGACCACTTTGGGAATGAATGTTCTAAATTATGAACAGACTGATGTAGTAACCGCGGCTAACTACCAAGTTGACGGGAACTAACCTTGATTAAATATTAATATGAATAGGTTATTCATTTAACGTTTTATCGCGAACATGCATGTTATTGCCTGAAGGATAAAAGATAAATAGTTTTTTACCCATTATCGGTGTCTCGTTATTATTTATGTACGCTGCTTCAGTATATGGGAAGCTCATTATCATAACGCTGAATATGTTAGAATTTACATAAAGCGACTAATTTCATCCAACTATCACAACATTAGGGCTCTTATTTAAGCCGCGTATTCACTATAAAGGCCAGCAAAGACCACAGCGCATTGTATAACACTGAATCATGTATACAGTGACACACTCCGGCATGCGGCACAACTTATATGTTTCAGTGTTATACAACGCGCTGGGCCCGCTCCGTAGGCGTTGCGCGCACGCCCCGCACTGCGGTCTGTGGTGGCCTTAAGCATTTAGTTTAGAAACACAGTTTCAGAAACAGGAATCGACGTGTTTCTGATACACAAGAAAAAGGGGGCTACACCAAAATTCGAAAATCGAAGTTCGCATCGTGTCGTCTCGCTCGCTCTCGTATTAAATACTATTAGCATGAGCGGAATAGCACGGTATATACGAAGTTCGAATTTTGCACTTCGGAGTATAAAGCCAGTTGCGGTAGGTAAACACGTATGCTCGGCGGCGCTGGGGGTAGGCGACAAATATAGAGAAAAAAAAATCATAAAAATCGGTCAAGCCGTTTCGGAGGAGTTCGATAACAAACGCCGTGACACGAGATTTTTACTCCGCCGTGGTACTGACCACGATCCTCAGACATGAGGGACCGACCCAGGAGGAAGTATTATTGCCGTTCATTCCGGGTCCACAAATACGAGGTCGTAAACTAACCGCACCCGACTTGTTTTATATTATTGTATTCGGAAAACCAGCAGCTTGAAATTTATTACGAAACATTTAACAATGCCTAGATGACCTACGATGCCCGAATCGAATGCTTAATACATTAAAATGAATGCATAACAGTACGTGACTGGAATATTTACAAATAATTGGCAATGGGTGAAGTTTAGATTTAGGCTGCGTATCCACCGGAGCTGTGCGAGGATGCGTTGCGAGGGATGTCTGTCATGAACCAATAGAAACACTTCATTTAAAAGGACCTATGTGAATGAAGTGTTTCTATTGGTTCATGACAGACACATCCCTCGCAACGCATCCTCGCACATCTCTGGTGGAAACGCAGCCTTAAACTCTTAATTGAAACAAAGTTTTGGTTAGATAATCTAGCAGTTATGTACCAAGTTCCACCAAATTTATTACTAGCTATTGCCCGCGACTCCATCTGCGAGGAATTCGTTAATCACTATCCCGCTGAACTATGCAATTTTCCGGGATAAAACTATCCTATGTCTTTCCTAGGGTCGCAAACTAACTCTATACCAAATTTTATCTAAAAAGGTTCAGCGGTTAAAGCGTGTAGTACCAAGGATGATATAGACTGGATTGGCAGTCGCCATAGTACGGACTGGCTGCGGTTTTTGTAGTTCGATTATTAAATCTAGATGGCGCTGAAATATAGCCAGAGGCTTTGAAGGCAAAACAATAAGACTACAGATGTTTCATATTACTACAAATGTATTATTTTTCAAAAATATTGCATGGTAGAGGTACCTACAGGTGAATTTTTCGCTTCGAGCCCTTATCTTTCAAAACAAACGGTATCGTCATAGTATCAAGGTTCAAATTTAATGTAATGGCTCGAAGCGAAAAATTCACCTGGGAAGATTTATACTATACCGTGAGACTCACTCATACTGAAAGTATACGGCACGTCGCAGTGGCTGGCAAACAAACAAAAAGGGCATTTGGCAGCCGCTGTGACGTGTGGCCCCGAGGAGAAGGGCTACGGATTAGCCCGAAATAAATATAAATAAATAATAAATATCATGGGACAATTCACACCAATTGACTTAGTCCCAAAGTAAGCTAAGCATAGCTTGTGTTATGGGTACTAGGCAACGGATAAACATACTTATACACCGTGAAATTTTAGTGGTTGTTTTCCCGAAACGAGGTGATTTAGTATCGATTGTACAATCGATTTATAATTACTATTTTGACTAGAGTCAAAAATCCAATTGTGAAAAACGAAAGTCGAAAATGACCGCAAACCAATAGTAACGCTTCGTTGGTACCTAACCTATCGTACGATCGTAGACTACTTGTACCAACGAAGCGTTACTATTGGTTTGCGGTCATTTTCAACTTTCGTTTTTCACAATTGGATTTTTTACTATAGTCAGAATAGTAATTATAAATCGATTGTACAATCGAAACTAAATCATCTCGTTTCGGGAAAACAACCACTAAACTTTCACGGTGTATAGATAGATATATACTTAAACACATATTAAACACCCAAGACCCGAGAACAAACATTCGTATTTTTGATACAAATATCTGCCCCGACACGGGAATCGAACCCGGGACCTCAAGCTTCGTAGTCAGGTTCTCTAACCACTAGGCCATCTGGTCGTCAAATATGTCAAGTTAAACTCGTTTTATGACGTGAGTAATCCGTATACTTTTACTACAAAAAAAACAATTAAATAACTACCTCATTAGTTAAACTAATCTTATTATGCCTGCGTATTTGTACAAACAGGTTAACGGGCCTAATTTATATACAAATTAGTAATTGTTTGTTTTCGTATGTAATTAGTTTGCTTGTTTCAATGGACAACTTTAATACCAATGAGGATAAAAATACAATAATAAAGTATAGGTTACTCAACGCAAAAACGATGCAACACTATTTCTTCCTTCCTTCTCTTGTACAGTCAGTCGACAGCATAAATAAGTGAACATTTATGTACCTAGTCACTTTAACGTCATGTTTGAAATGTCATACAAAATTGTCAAACGATTGAAAACGACAAGGTACAGAAATTACCACTTATTTATGCTGTTAACCCTACCTGCTTACTTATATGATGTTAAGTACATACGTCTTATTAATATTACCCCTTCTTGTTAATGTTATTATTATTATGAGTTTTTCGGAATTAATGTGCGAAATTACATTTGAAATTTACCATGAGCTTTACGGTGAAGGAAAACATCGTGAGGAAACCTGCATACACCTGAGAAGAAATTCAATGGTGTGTGTGAAGTTCCCAATCCGCACTGGGCCCGCGTGGGAACTGCGGCCCAAGCCCTCTCATTCTGAGAGGAGGCCTGTGCCCTGCAGTGGGACGAATATAGGCTGGGATGATGATGATGATGAATATTACCCCAAGGGAACACACTATCGGCATGTTAATAAGCATCCCATGTATTCATCCAAATCCGTGCAGCCGTTATTGCGTGATTCACGTCACATGATTGGCTAACATACATATAGGTAACGCCACGAGAAGTAAGTTCACACACACAACAACACATCATGTAATGACAGCGGGATTTTGGCATTTATTCATAACAATAGGAAGTTGGGCCCATAACCTGTTAATGTTTAAAAAAGATACAGCGGCGTTTGGTACGATGTTTTATTAGTGCAAGCTGTTCTTAAAGTGAATCACAGTGACATACAAAGATCATGACAGTAAAATTTTTCTTTTATACATTAAAACCTCAACACAATAGACTCAACAGTGAATTACAAGATTGACTAAAAAATTCTTCAACCTATTTCGTTAACAACTATTTAGGAAAATACGTCTAGTTCAAACAAAACAGAAAATAAAATATTTTGATCTACTTTAATTAAATCAGATAAGCATAATTTTCGCTATTTATAAAATACCATATTTATATTTTTATTTTGCGAATATTTCTTATCAGTTTCAAATTGTTTTATTTCAAAAATAGGTTATGAAAAAAGAAAAATTATAATATGAATAGTATAGCGTAAGTATTTCATCATAAGATCATATAACTCACATTTTCATTCACTCACTCATTTCATTCATTCACTACTTTTTTTGCGATCAGTACTTTATGTAGCTGTGCTGTGTGTGTAATCATTCGCCTCAACTCTCGTGGCGTTACCTATACAAACACATTCATTCAACGACCACTTAACAACCATTTAACGACCGCTTTAGCCTAGTTGGTAGTGACCCTGCCTACGAAGCAAGAGGTCCTGGGTTCAAATCCCGGTAAGGGCATTTATTTGTGTGATGAGCACGAATATTTGTTCCTGAGTTATGGATGTTTTCTATGTATTTAAGTATTTATTTATCTATATAAGTATGTTTATCCGTTGCTTAGTACCCATAACACAAGCTTTGCTAAGCTTACTTTGGGACTAGGTCAATTGGTGTGAATTTTCCCCTGATATTTATTATTATTATTATTATTATTATTCATTCATTTGTTTATAATATTGGTAAGATTACTAGGTATCTACTTATATATTAGTATATGACTAAGAAATGGATTAAAAAAAGTCTATTCCTAACCTAGAACTATGCTAATTCAATTAGTACAAGCCACCACAAGGCACCAAAACTCAATTGAGGCCAATCAATAAATGAACAAATCCAATTTATCAGAGTGTCTGTCTATATACCTACACAAACAGTGCAAAGTACAAACAAAAAACTATCTAGAAAAGTATGCAGTATCAGACTAGATTTCCCATTAGAGCAGTTACAAAATTTAGGGTATGTTAGCAGCAGGACTGGATTTAGAGATCTAGAGGCTTTGGGACCACGGCAAGGGTCCTAAGGCGAAAAATATGTAGAGAAAAAAGGCGCTGACCCATCGACATTTAGTTTTTAGGGTTTCGTAGCAGAATGGCAAAAAACGGAACCCTTATGGATTCGTCATGTCTGTCTGTCTGTCTGTCCGTCCATATTTCACAGCCACTTTTTTCCGAAACTATAAGAACTATGCTGTTGAAACTTGGTAAGAAGATGTATTCTGTGAACCGCATTAAGATTTTCACACGAAAATAGGAAAAAAAACAATAAATATTGGGGGTTCCCCATACCTAGAACTGAAACTCAAAAATTTTTTTTTATCAAATCCATACGTGTGGGGTATCTATGGATAGGTCTTCAAAAATGATATTGAGGTTTCTAATATAATTTTTTTCTAAACTGAATAGTTTGTGCGAGAGACACTTCCAAAGTGGTAAAATGTGTGTCCCCCCCCTGTAACTTCTAAAATAAGAGAATGATAAAACTATAAAAATATATGATGTACGTTACCATGTAAACTTCCGCCGAAAATTGGTTTAAAATCTGACCGCTGGCTCTCACAAATGGCTTTAATAAGTTTGTCAAATATTGTTAATACTTTATTTTTATCCTTTGTAGCACAGGGTGAAATCTAAATGGTGATCAAGGATGATATAGACTGGATTGGCAGTCGTCATACTACGGTTCGGCCGCGGTTTTTGTAGTTCGATTATTAAATCTAGATGGCGCTGAAATATAGCCAGAGGCTTCGAAGGCAAAACAATAAGACTACAGATGTTTCATATTACTACAAATGTATTATTTTTCAAAAGTATTGCATAATAATACATTTATAGTGATATGAAATATCTGTAGTCTTATTGTTTTGCCTTCAATGCCTCTGGCTATATTTCAGCGCCATCTATATTTAATAATCGAACTACAAAAACCGCGGCCGATCCGTACTATGGCGACTGCCAATCCAGTCTATATCATCCGGTGATACAAAATTAGTGTATCTTACTCAGTTAAGCTCCAAACGCACAGACAGCGGAGGCGTGGCGGTGCGGTGGCGGTGACGGTTGTAATATTCTGACTTGTATGAACGGTTGTGCGGTACCATACCACAAACTCGTTCATACTAGTTAGATTATTACAACCGTCACCGCCACCGCACCGCTGTCTGTGCGATTGGAGCTTTAATGCTGGGCAACATAATGCATTAACATAAATTTACTTTAAATTAGTCTGATAAAATTAAGGATCATACTTAGTTGAAATGAAATCACAAAATCTATGTAATTAAATAAGACTCATTAAAACAAATGAGTTAGTGCATTAGACCTTATTTTCGCTTTCCATCAGGAATGATTGTGTGGTCAAACGCAAGCCCATACTGTGTAAAAAAATGTAGGGGTGCAGTTAATCTACGACCCCGCATTTATCAACTATGAATAAACAACAATTGTGTACGATCTGATAATTCACACACTCATGTTAATGCCATAAGCTCTAAACGCACAGACAGCGGAGACGTGGCGGTGCGGTGGCGGTGACGGTTGTAATATTCTAACTTGTATGAACGGTTGTGCGGTACCGTACCGCGAACTCGTTCATACAAGTTAGAATATTACAACCGTCACCGCCACCGCACCGCCACGCCTCCGCTGTCTGTGCGTTTGGTTGGAGCTATAAGGGTGTTAATTATCGAGCCATGGATTATTGCCATTCAATCCTGGTGGACAAATACAAATTGGGTTTTAATCACACCCATATGTAGAAACAATTCTTGACAGACAGATTGACAGACAATAGAGTCTCTATGATACGGTCCCATTGGCACTTGTGTTTGGAACCATAAATTCTTTTCCACTTCTCATGCTCGTAAAGTTTGTATTTATGCTGGATGTGAGCTGCATAAGGGCCGGCGCCCACTGACGGCATGGCACGGCGTAGCATTTTATTACTATCAAGTTATCAATGAGTTTAGAATTCATGTTACTTTATTGGTTATGCGTGGCGTCGGCCCTCAGGACGTCGCGGCATCGTGGTATCGAAATAAAGTAACATGAATTCTAAACTCATTGAAATAAGATTCAAAATAACTTGATAGTAATAAAATGCCACGCCGTGCCATGCCGTCAGTGGGCGCCGGCCTTAATATTACATTTTATGCTCTAGTGAATAAAGTTAAATCTTCGTCTAAGTCCAAGCCAATCAGGCGCAAACAGCCATGTACATACAATAAAAATTTATAAAATATAAGTTTCTTGTTTTTTTGACCCTTATTGGTAGACTGTGGTGGTTTGTCATGACTTTTGTCTTAGTAGAATTTAACTCTAGGCCAATCTTACTGCTTGCCTCATTTAGTTTGTTAATTGGAATACGTTCAGAGCTATGTTTACTTGGGACAACAAATATCTTTATCTACAACAAGACTCGAAGATGAGGTTAAAAGGAGAGTTAACATTACTTGGAATAAATTCTGGAGCAATAAACAAACTTTAAAATCAAAACTCCCTATAAAACTAAAGAAAAAAGTTATGGACTCATGTTTATTACCCTGTCTTACATATGGCTGTCAGACATGGATATATAATAATAAAATTGAAAACAAAATACAAGTATGCCAAAGAGCAATGGAAAGGAGTGTTTTAAATATACGAAGAATACATAAAAAAAGAAATACAGAGATAAGGAAAACAACAAAATTAATAGATGCTCTGGAACACTCAAAAAAACTTAAGTGGAAAAATGGGCAGGTCATATTGCATGCATGAACAATGACAAATGGGCGCAAAAAGTAACGTCTTGGCGAGGTCCAACAGGTAAAAGGAAAAGAGGTAGACCAAAAAGAAAGATGGGCTGATGAGATAGTAGGAATAGCCGGCGAAAATTGGATTGTAAAAGCAAAGGACAGACGGATGTGGAATGAAATGGAGGAGGCCTTTACCTGTTGAGGGGTCCATATTGAATTGTGGTGTTTAATTTAATGAAAATTAATTTGAAAATAGAATATAAAATTAAATCATTAGTATAAAATATTTAATAATACTGAAATGTTATTTATTACAAAATGAAATTTAATTTAGAAATAATTATGTAATGTTGATTTAATAATTAGTGTAATAATTAATTTAATTATATTGAGAATGTAATGCATGCACCTATGATGTACTATGATATATGTTGAATGAATTCAAAATGGAAATAAAAAAGGCTATAATAATAATAATAATAATAATAAGTTTCTTGTTTTTTTATAACCAGTGTTTTATATTACGAAATTAATAAAACTAGACAGATCTAGTACAAGCACCAAACCCATTTTCCCCTCAACATCTATCTAGCCACCCTCGTAATACCATCTTGGGTGGCTATATGAATGTCTTGGGTAAAATGACAGGTTTTATGCTCTTGTTTTACAATCTACTATTTTATCATCTTTTTTTTTAAAACAGAGCAGTATTAATTGAACTCTGTCTCACTGGCTGTTCAGTAACAGCCCATTAATTCTGGTCTTGAATAGCCCTTGATTGTATGTATGTGGATCTTTGTTTGTGTTTTTGTGTGTGTATGTTTGTTCAGTGTGTTGTGTATGTAGCATGATATATGTTATTGTATAGTGTAATTGTCCCCACACCACACCATGCTGTGTTAGCGCTGCTGGGACAGTAACCGTCGGCTCCAACCATGGGGAATTGGGCTGAATGATTGTGCAAAATGATCGACAGCCCGCCTGACTCAGCAAGGTGTCCCCATACATCATCATCATCATCATCATGTATGTGGATAAACTGAAGCAAATTCCATTCCTTAGCAGTCCGCATTATAATAGATGAAGCAAAGTCTTTCATGCAAATTACAACAATATATAAAGAACTTGATCATCTGTTTTACTGACTTGCTGATCATCGATTTTTGGGTTGAAATCAATCACTTAGGCCATGTTAACCAAAATGCCATGTGATGCAAAATTACTCATACAATTGTATGGTTAATTGTCTGTCGCACAATGGAAATATTTCATATTATTTTTAACTACACTAGATGATTATATTTGAAAACAGGTGAATCCATACTAATATTATAAATGCAAGTGTCTATCAGTGTGTCTGTTACTTCTTCACGCTTAAATCACTGAACCAATTTAGATGAAATTTGGTATGAAGATAGTTTGAGACCCTTGGAAGGACAGGATAGGTTTTATCATGGAAAATTGCATAGATTTTTAACAGACTTCAAAAAAGGAGGATGTTCTATGTTCGACTGTAGGTATATATTTTTTTAAGCATGAAAAGGTAACAAACAGACAGACAGAGTTACTTTTGCATTTATAATATTAGTAAGGAAGTAAGGCTTGTTACTTAGCTTGTATTATTTGTGGTGTATTTCACATTAAATGGTGTGAAATAACTTTTAAAACTAACTAGCTATAGTGACTTCATTATTTCTTGAAACTGTATTTTTTTAATTCATCATGTACATAATTATTTGAACAGCTTTTGTATAAAAAATAAATTTGCATTTAATTTTACTAACAGAGATGTGGCCGCTAAGTTATTCTTTGTTAATACCGTGCAAAACAACGAGTAAAGAACAATTAATTAATTTAAAAAAAATAATAGTGTTAAGAACATTATTCTGTATTCCACTAAAAAGAAAAATATAACTGGCCAGTACTTAATTACGAAATGACAGTGACGTCTTCAGCCAGAGCCAATTTAAAAACCGGAACTCTGCTCAGTACTTAGTCAAACCATTTAATTAATTTAATTACTCGCAGGTAGGTAGGCGTTAACAATTTATGACGGGAAAATCAATTAAACAAGGAAAACTCACGTCTTCGAAGATAGATCCGACGTTGGCGGTCACCAGGAGCAATGGCACTTTATCCGATCCCATCTTTTTAAACTTTAACATGATCCCGAAAACAGAACTGGGCGAAAATTATTTTCCTCACAAGAGGTACGATAAACGCCCTATTTGCTGTTCAAGCGACGTTATTTCGATAACACGCGATTTTGGCGCGCACACGCCCTATCTCCGCACACGACTGATAACATTTTAGTGGTTACATTTGTTATTTTCAGTCGTAAACAACGATTTTTTTCACAATATTGCAAAATCGCCTAGCCCTTTCTGACATTTGTAAATGAATGAATGAAACGAAATATGAATGTCATTTTTTTACACCCATTTCCGTACGAACGTAACATTGTATAGTTCGATGAAATTGTATTGATCATTGGTCATTTCTTCAAAAATAAATAAATAAATAGGTTTAATATATTTAGCCTATGCTTTTAAATCGTATTAAAGCCACGAAGAGGGTTTAGCACTTCGTTTTAGTATTAAATCAGTGAGTTTTTTGATATTCCGGAAAAAGTTAACTGTGGAGAGTGAAACGGAACGTAGCAGAAACCACTTCGATTTGTCAGGATTGTAACCAATGACGTCAAAGTCTTGTTTTACGTCACCGCCCCGTTTCAGGGACGTACTTGCTTATTTTTGTCGTTAACGTAATTATTATAAAAAGATGTTAAACCGGGAAGCCAATAAATAGGTTTCTGACGTGGGTAAACTCTTTATTTTGTTGTGTCATATAAGTCACGAACAACACAATTTAAAATAAAAAACTACAATAAATTCAATCAACAGCAACGCGTATAGGTAAATTCAGGATTTATTAGGTAATAGATACATGTATAATATTTTCTACATAAAAATTATGTTGAAAAATCTTTCATTAAAGTTTTCATTACAATAAGTGCGAGCAGGACAGAATATATTTTTCATTACTCGCGAATCCCTCCCTGACTCGTTCCTTTCCTTACTGCACATGTGCGATCTGTATTCAGTGCACCGCCTGTAAACAGCAAAATGGAAATCGATTGCTTTGTTTCTATTCTCGTGAATTAGGTCGAGTTTTTTCATAGCACGTGCCCATTCGGCCATGAATGAGGTAAAGTCGCGTCTCTGTCAGCTTCAATTTATAGCTATAGTTTGCGCGGGTCCTTTATAATTTTTAAACAAGCTGTCAATGTTTTTTTAATTTTTTCTTTTTCAGATCAACATGAAGGCACAGTTGTTTCTATTGGGGCTGTTGACAGTTGTAACATCCGGCCACGTTCACAATGCGGTCGAAACTGAAATGTTTGCGATACCAATCAGCCCTAATTTATTTAACTGGACGTACCAAGGTTGGTAACCTTTGTGAAATGTTGTTGAGACTGTTGTGAATTGCATTGTCGCTATTATCAGCTTTATGCATACGTTTATAAATATCATTATTCAATAGCAAACTTTTATTTTTTAAATATTTTTTCTGAGAGCGGTTGTAGTCGCCGTTGTTTTTGGCCAGCTTCAAACATTTTATTTTATGGTCGTTAAATCGTTACCGTTTTAAATTTTTTTTTTTTTAGAATTTGACCAGCAGTACAGATTTCATGCAGCTTTATTGGGCAAACCGGAGTTACCGTCGTGGCTTCGATATATTTACAGTGGACGACATCACTCCGGGTTTATTTTCGGAACCCCACCAAGAGGCACCAAATCACCAATCACCGTATGTTTATAATCTATATTTTTAGCCCAATGTTGGTATCAAGGTTAGCCAATGTAAACAGAAATGAGAAATTCCTATTGGCCAACTGACCTTGGCTGGAAAATATTTTTCTTAAATCATTCACCATTTCCTAATTTAAACTGTTGAATGGAAAAAGTATTTCGGAACTTTAAGATTACTAATTAGCAGTTGAAGCATGAAGCATCATTGACATCTGTTTCAATACAGAATTTATATCATACGCGACAAAGATTTTGTTTTTTTTTTTATTAACAGATCTGGCTTTAAAACCCTCTAATTATTTTACAGTTGGAAGTTATAGGTCTCAATCGTCAGGACTACGAAACTCGTCGCGTTCTTCTGACGCTGAAGGTCCACCGACGGGAAATGATGGCACGTCATGAAGTCGAGCTGAAGATAGACAATCTGAATGTTGAAGACTTGCTTGATGAGCACAGGTATTGGTTATAGCGCCATCTAGCTTGCGCAACGTTAAACTAAAGCGCCATCTGGAGTAAGAGACAATAAACGGTAGCAACTGACAGTGGCGCGATGAAGTCGAACTCACGGTGCTGTCACTTCCAACAATGTCTATTTTTAGTTCCGTCAATTTGCACTAGATGGCGATATTATTTATCAAATCATGTAGAAAATAGATGAAAACAACTTTAAATTTTAGTTTCAAAAAGCTGTGGCAGTGGCCCATGGGCAGTGGCACAGCAGGGCTGGTATTGGTACGTGTGATGATTATTGGTCCTAAGTATGGTAATAGATGGTCCTAATAGTAGTTACGGGAATTTGCGTTAGGTGGCGTTGTGCCGTTGAATAGAGTGATATCTCTATCCTTCTATATATAATGTACTCTGTGGTCGAACTCAAGACAGACGTGTCGCGTGGCGCCGTATCAGCTCCATTCCCACGGTGTTGCCTAAATTTATTTTCGTAACGTCAGTTTGGTAATACTGGTGTACCTATAAAGCCCGAAGTGTTGCATCCGAAGCAGTAAACTACGCTTCTCTTTCTGGGTTGTTTAACGAAAATTTTTCATACGAGTGCGGCTAAAATACGACCTATACTTGTCAACCCGGAATTAATGGCAAAAATGTTCGTACATTATTGTTATTCCTATTTTTAACGTTAATTCAAACCCTCATTGAACCGTGCAAAGAGCTGGACTGTATATGAATTGATTGCGGTAAAATTCATTTAATCTATATCAAACCAAACTGAAAAACTTGTTAAGTACATTATATTATTGTTGCCATATGGGTTTGATTGAATTATCAGGTCCTGCATTATTAATATTCCTAGATATATGAAATCTAGGTTACAAAGCTATCCACCATGCTATAAACAACTCGTGCTTACTTAATTTACAGTTTACGCAAATGCTCCTAAGTATCAACTAGCAGTTCCATGTTATTCATATCATCACCCAAATATTTGCCCTTACCGGAAATCGAACCCGGACCCTCTAGCTCCAGTCAAAACCACTAACCGCCCGGCTATCCGGTCATCAATAGAAAATTGTACATCACGAGGATTTACTCACGGCAGACCTGAATATCTGAAACCTAATGAATGATTACAGCGCCATCTAGTACATGCCACAAACAACTGTAATTTACGTTTTAACTGAGCGTACAAGGTCATTTGGACTTTAAGATGCCACTATAAGTATTCAACATCTTTGCAGGATGACGCGTTTAAAAGATATATTCCGAAGCAAACTCTGGCCCGAGAGCAATCACGACATGTATGCAACTTTCCTGGCCTCGGCTATCGACTTGGGAGCTCGCTTGCCACTAAAACCTAGCGACGGAGAGGGGTAAATAATAAAAAAATACATATACTTATTAGTAACATCCCGCAACCTTAACTATGTGGTCGCTCAATTTTGTTTGTTTGGCGGCATTGGATGCGGATGGCATGGGACCGATCTATTTGGCGAGCCTTGAGGGAGGCCTATAATCAGCAGTGGACGTCTTTCGGCTGAAATGACGACGATGATGATTAGTAACATAACTAACACGTATAATAAGGACTTAGTTTGTAGCTTGGGGTTATTCTCTACTACTATTGAACCGATTCTGATAACTGTTTTGCTGATAGAAAGCTACACTCTTCCTGATTGTCATAAGCTCCTGCAATACTACTTACTCCGAAATTCAAAATTCGTATTATACTGAATTACTGACCCTTTCACTCTCCTAGTAAATGCTATTAGCGTAAGTGTTATTTGTGGTTTTCCTTGTCAGGCAATGTCATGCCTCCAGTACATTTTCTGTGAAAAGGTTCCACACTGTGTCACGATGCAGTTGGTTCGACAGTACCTGTCTGTAGTCATAAATGTGATATACACTTGAAAGAAAACATTTATTGACAGTATAAGGCCATTTTCTAGGTTAGTCGTCCGCTTAGGCAGCACCAAGGCTTTCTCTACAGAGCTGAAGAACCTTCGAGAAGAAGTGCGGCCCTTGTCCAAGCTGACAAACTGTCCGCGAGAGTACAAGAGGACCACTGTGGAGAGGCTCTTCAGAGATGCTGGTCTGACCCTGGACTGGTGTAACTTTGAACTGGTGAGAGACAACTTTAGTTCTAACTAAAGTTGCTAATCATAGTCCTGTATTGCCTTGAGGTGGTCAATACATGAGAGAAGGCTTTACCCGTGACTTTGCTCGTGTCAACCATTAGTTCTGGCATTTGAATTTAATTCTGTGATTTGATTTACTCTATCTAGACTAAGCAGTTGACATTTCAGGATTTTACATGTTATCCAAATCCGTTAAGCCATTTTATCGTGAAAGAGTAACGAACATACACAGACACGGATATGCACATACATATGGTACATATACTTACTCAGAACAGAACCTTTCCAACTTCTATATAAATAAAAATGAATCACCGAAATGTATGTACGCGCATGACTGCACCAAATTGGATAGTTTTTTTTTTGGGTTCGTAATTATCAGGACAAAGTTTGTAAGGAAAAACATCAGCGGGGACGAAGCTGCGAGCATCAGCTAGTTTATAATATTAGTAGGATTCTTTGGCACATAATATCTTTATAGTACTGGGTACTAATAAAATCTATACTTTGTTAGACACCACAGTGATGCCTACTAACTACACTGACGAGCAAAAATAAAGAATAAAGGGTCGGTTACAAAAATGACGATAACTAAAAAACCCGCTGTGATAGCTTCTTCGAGTAAAATGAGTTTAGTAACGAGTTTTATTCTCAATTAAACATTTTCTTCTTAAGAATAAAACTCTTTACTAGACTCATTTTACTCAAAGAAGCCATCACAGCGGGTTTTGTAGTTATCGTCATTTTTGTAACCGACCCTTTATTTTTGCTCGTCAGTATATGTTCGTACATAAAATAATGCAAAATTCATACTTACGTCATCGTCATTAGAATTAATTGAGTCGTGTGAAAATACAAAATTTGTATAACACTGAGATTCGATTTGTGGCATTCGAACATGGCGGATGTAGACAGTATATAATTTTGGTATTTCTGTTTCTTTGGCTAGTTGTGGTATAATTCTGATAGTGTTTTATGCGGCGATTAACCTTAACTGTTACAGTGGTCTCAAAATTCTGTATTGCTCTCGTGTCTGACATTTTTTAATGCGCAAGTTGTCTCCACGTGGTTTTTGGAATTTTACTATCAAGTTGCAAAAACTACAATTACCGTACAACGTGAGTCGCTCTCAGAGCAATTAACTGATATTGGCACAAGCCTAGTGGCCGCCATTAAGGAAGAAAAGAAAATGTATAACACCAATTGAATTGAGTTGAATAATAACTGAATAATTTGGAACAACATGTCAACAAATAGACTAATAGCTCTAAATAAACTTTAATTAAAAATGACGAAGACAAAAAGATTAAACTCCCTTACTTGTTTTGTACTAGTACAACACAGTCTACCGCGACCGTTCCACGGTACACATCGAATACTTGACCACCATACCTTCAAGCAAAGTCAAAGCTTCCCGCACCGTCCCTCACGCGGCGTGGTCGGCGCCGGCGCGTCGGTCGCTGCCGGCGAGGGGATACGGCAGACAGCTGGCTGCCGCTGCGGCGGCCCCGCTGCTGCTGTTGCTGTTGGCAGTGGCTGCGCTGACTGCTGTTGTGTGCTTCCATTATGCTGCAATGTGAGTATTAGTTGGTACAAATACTTTCAAGCAAGGTTAAAGATTCCAGCACGCGGCGTGGTCTGCGCCGGGGAGAGGCTACGGCAGCACCGCTGCTGCTCTTGTTGTCAGTGGCTGCGCTGACTGATGTATGCATGCATTATGCTGCCATGTAAGTTAGCGCCATCTCGTCATCAGATAGAGAAACTGTTGCATTCTGCATCGCGTCGCGCTATAGAAGTTTTTCAACTCGTGTGCATAAATAGAAGTTCCAACTTTCTTCCTTCGGGTTAGGTCCCCAGACGTAACATTGGCTTGGAGAGAGATTTCTCTATAATAGCGTATCCACACAGCTTTATAATACTCCATATCTAGAAAATAATCGGTTTCCGCCTCTCTCTCTGCCGCAATTTTAGCCCCTGGCAAATCAAGAATTGTACCACTTCGTGAGGTAGTAACCTATTTTTTCTCCAAGTTATTTAAATATATCACTTTTCTATGACGACTTATTTACTTTCCAAACAAATTAAGTGCATTGGTTATGAAAAACGCATCGAAAATAAATTATGATATTTTTTTATTTAAGTCACACTTCGATGAAATAACCAATAGTGCAGAATATTACGGTGCGATCTGACAACAAATACTTCGCTAAATAATTGGCATGTTGTAGCAAATACACTACTGCCATCTGTTAGCAAAGTTACAAGCACGAATCGCTTTGATCGTTGCAAACCAATTGTCGCCTCTACGGGAAGTATCTTCTGTATCTTGCTTACGCAAGCTCTGTAAACATAGATAGATGGCAGCACAATTGCTATTATGATCTCAGAATCAAAACAATTCACTACCGGAGAATTAAGAATATTTTGTTGTTTTTGGTTTTTGTGGCCTGAGTGAGAGTGTGGGCAGTGCATCAATCAAGAGAGAATAAAATGTCCTTCTCTGTTGCTCTTATTAAAAAATGTATTTTTCCATCACTTTCTGTCTTCGTTTATTATTTTGATGTCCTTTTATTACACTTAAACATTTATTTTTGTTTCTTCGCGTTAATTTAAAGTAGACCATGTTTTAATTTGTTTTCAGGCGTGACCCTGAATCGGAATACTATTTAGAAACAATCTTCCATATCTGTACAGATTACAGACGAAGGAGGTTCGAAATGTTACATAATTTTATTAACATGTGTGCTAATTACTAACCTAAGCACTTGATAAATGTCATCTAGATACCTGAATTAACTATTAATCGTGACTCGCTGAGGAACTTTTTAAAAAAAACGACATAGTGACATGGCCTTTCCTGAGAAGGAAAACCGCGCTATGACAGGAGGCCGTATTGTCTAACGCTTCTGACGCTTGCCTTCGCGTTCACCGTCTCTTTCTGTCATCCTTTTATACCGTTTGACAGAAAGAAATAGTGATTGCGAAGGCATGCGTCAGAAGCGTTAGACAATAAGCCTGCTGATCCTTTTGTTTCTCATAATAGTCATAATTACACGTTGCCATAGAATATAGAAGCGTGCAGTTTGAAATATTTTTTGAAATGTCATTTCATAGTATACAGTATATATGTTAGTTTAATAAATATGTATTCTGTAATTGTACAGAAACGGGCGTTGCCATAGAATATAGAAGCGTGCAGTTTGAAATATTTTATGAAATGTCATTTCATAGAATACAGTATATATGTTAGTTTAATAAATATGTATTCTGTAATTGTACAGAAACGGGCGAGGGTCGGTCAAGGAATAAACCAACGGGTAAAAACATAAAAGACCGACCTAAGCACCCCCCAGTGCCCAAATGCAGCAAATGGCTGAGGCAGGACACTGTGGGTAGATTAAGTCCCCTCCCTACCCCTCCCCTCCTCAAAATATAAAGCACACGTTTTTTGTATTAATAATCAATAGAGAAGGGGACTTGTGACCGGGTTTTTTAGTCCGTGCAAGTCGGACACTGTCTGGGCCCTCCATTCACAGTTCGTCCGAAGGGATTTTTCCCGAGCACAAGTCACTCTTCCTAACCTAAAGTAAAAAATAGCAAAGACTTCGCGTCTTTGGCCCCTCTGGCGATTCATTCCAAAAAAAAAAATATTTATTCTGAAAAAAATTCTGTTTGGAAAATAAATAAATTTATTGACATTTAATATGAATTTCGGGCAAACGATAGAGCTTACTGTGACTTACTGTGAGAATGTTCTAACTACGGCGTGGTTCAGGAATCAAATGATACAGTGTCCCGAGAAGCTTTATATGTTAACTAACCTTTTTTCTTTTATCTTATCTCATCTTATCTTATCTTATCTTATCTTAAATAAACAGTAACAACTTTCTATAACAACGAGCTTATTTATTAGAATTTTACAATACACCATTATTGTATTTGTATGTTCTTTGTATTACTGCATTTGTGGTTGTGTATTCGTAAGGTAAATTGTAATCTGTTTATTTTTTAATCTTTGTGCAGTTTCTTGCGGGGGGCATTCATCTTGGCAATCATTGTGTTTCCAAAAGCGATGGTACAAAAAAAATGTAAAACAGTCGAACATAGAACCTCCTCCTTTTTTGAAGTCGGTTAAAGAGCCCTTAACCACAGATTACTTAATAGTTACTTCGTAACAGATACTGCATCCCGTACAAATTCTTGGTACTTACCGCGATTGTAGCCACAGATTATACTACTCCGTCTCCTTAAGAATGTGTGCGTGCCGACAGTGACAAGGGCTGGCAGTTAAGATTAAATTTTTTTCTCTACATGTTGTTTTACCATTTTGTCGGGATAATTGCTATATCCATGCAAACTTTCTAGCACTAATATTCCCTAAGCTAAGCCACGGACGGACAAAGGGACAGACGGTCATGGCGAAACTATAAAGGTTCCGTTTTTTTCCATTTTAGCTCTGGAATCCTAACAAAAAAGGATATTTATTGTAATGCGCAGAACACATTGCCATGCTCACAGTACCCTAAGCTAACGTTATACTAGATACGACGGTCAACTTTTGAACTTCGCATCGTGCCATCCCGCTCACGCTTATAGCTTTTTATAGAGAGTAAGAGGGACAGCACGATACGAACTTCCAAATTGTTATATTAGCTATTAATTTTATGTGAATAAAGAATTTTGAATTTGAATTTGAATTTAGCATAGTCATATTAAAGTTTGCCCCTGTTTCACCATTTTCACTTATAAAAGTCCAGGCGGCATATTTTTTCCGTGGAACACGAATGAACGTGCGTCGGCGCGCGCTTGTGACAACCTACTGAAATTTCGATCGTAGCAGATCGTCCCCGCGGTAGGTAAATATCGCGCGTAAGTACATGGCATGCATGAGGCCTGCCTTAACGGTTTACTTAAAGAAATTAGTTTTTGATTTGGATTTTGATATCATTCCAGAGGGCACAAGTCCGGCAAAGTGGAATTGTGCCGCTACGGCACTGGCAACACCGAGCAAACCCAAGCTGACAACACTAGCAACAGAAGCGTTGGTGTCAGGTAAATAAAGACAAAGGCTAGCACAGGCCGAAGCGCGGGGCGTGCGCCCGACGTCGACGGAGCGGTCTCAGCGCGTTGTATAACGCTGAATCATATATACGGTGACATACACTGGCAGCGCCGCGCAGCGTATATGATTCAGTGTTATACAACGCGCTGGGCTCACTGCGTCGGCGTCGCGCGCACGCCCCGCGCTGCGGTCTGTGGTAGCCTTAAGATGAAATTGTTCTTTATCTGTGGATCCGCAAATCGTCTATTCACTCAGAAAAAATCACAGAAAAGTCGTGGTAGCCCAGTAGTTTGGCCTAAATACTTAAAGAATGATGGGCAGATATGTATGGAACCCAGCCTGATGATGATGATGACCAATAGAATTATAATGTATGTAGACTTAATCGATCCTACCATTTACTATAATCGTTATTAATCCAACTATGTGAAGGCTGGGAGAGTCGACATAGTTTTAGACGCAACAAGTTAAAAACACAAAAAAATAATGACTGTAGTCTTGGACGTATAAGCTCACATATTTGAGGGGTGATTGCTCGCTTCATCGGGGTTTTCGAAGTTTGCTTCCAATTTAGTAAATTAAGCTTAGATAACTAGCTTTTACTTGGTATGCATGAGGTATAGAATTATGCATTCTTTAAACCATGTAGATAAAATCAAGGAAGTAAAACCTTGTTTCCAGCCCCAACAACAGCCTAGCCCGCCCGTACAGTCCGAAATCAACCACCAACCTCGCAGCCAACTACAACCGTCCGCAACCGCCGCCCTACCTCGGTTCCGCGACCAATTCCCTTCACCACCGCAAATCTGCCGCCGACAAAACCCCTTCAACTTCTGGCCACACACCCGAACACCGCCATCTAGCGTTAGAAGACTCACTTAAACTACTAAACGAGGCGAACATAGCTAATTCAATCTTTGACAATCTGAAGGACCCGATCGTTGATTTGAACGACGGCGCTGACGACTACGTGCCTATCAAACCGGATGGAACTGGTTATAACCTGATCAAACCAGACGGGTATGTGTCGATGAAGGATTTGGATGACATTGATGTACCGGATTTGGGTAAGTACGGCATTTGACATGAGGTTTGCGAAGGTAAGCCACCTGTCAAAACTTGGTTTTGTTAGGCAAGCCTTGGAAGATGTCGGCAGGGCTTAGGCTGCGTTCAGACGAAACCGACTGTCAGCCGCCGAAAGTGAGCGCGTTATGCAGTTCATTGTATTTCCATACATATTCACTGTTTCGTTCACACCTAACCGACAATACGCTATTACGCTATGCGTAGTCGCCGACATAAAATACCGTACAAACTGCGTGCAAATAACGTTCACACTGGGGCTCACAGTGAGCCTGATCACATTCGGCGGCTGACAGTCGGTTTGCTCACTGTGCCCCAGTGTTAATATGAAAAAACGTAATAGCGTATCGTCGGTTAGGTGTGAACGAAAAAGTAAATATGTATGGAAATACTATAAACTGCGTAACGCGCTCACTTTCGGCGACTGACAGTCAGTTTGGTCTGAACACGGCCTTAGTAACATTACGGAAAGAGCGGGTCGCGTTATAAAAACAAGAGGTTCCTATCGTACATTTTTACCGAACACGTGTATAAGGAAAACTTGTCAACAGTGTCCAGATGCCATATTTTCTAATCGGTAAACTTTTAGGAGGCACCGCTGGCTTAAGACAATTTTCGTCATCAGTGTTTATGCATTAAGAAGCACAATATTAAATGTTTCATGGTATTGTAATCCAGTATTGTAACTAGCCTTTTATGTGAGATTGTATAGCTGCGCCCTACAATAATTTGTGGTGCTGAAACCTTATTGTATAACGCACTCGGAAACAATCGTTATCGCCACTTCTTTCTGCCACAGGGTATGGGATGGGGATAGAAGGAGATGGTGAATCCAAACACGAGCGCCCGCGCTTTAGATAATGTGGCTTCGCGCTTTGGACAACGCTTCTGTCGCTTGCCTTCGCTTTCACTAAATATCTCTTTCTGTCATCATCTTATATCGTTTGACAGAAAGAAATAGTGATTGCGAAGGCAAGCTTTAGAAGCGTTAGACAATAAGCCTGCCGGATAGGGTTCTGCAGCTGTTACGAAAAAATCCCTGCAAATGTTATTAATTACCGTAAAATTTTTATTTTATCACTTTGGCAGGGTAAAAATATATTTATCCCGCAGGCTTATTGTTTAACGCTTCTAAAGCTTGCCTTCGCAATCACTATTTCTTTCTGTCAAACGGTATAAAATGATGACAGAATGAGATAGCGTTAGACAATACGGCCTCCGGGTGTGCCCAACACGCTCTTGGCTGGTTTTTCTTTTTATCAAACGGTGTAAGATGGTGACAGAAACAAATGCTGAATGCGATGCTGTGAGTCCGAACGTTAGACAATACAGCTTCTGAGTGGTTTTTGTGTCCCTGGGTAAATATTCAGCGTTTTTACGGCGGTTTTTTTTTGTCATTACCATTTGAACAGAAATTATTAAAATGGATGATGCTTAGGGTTAACTTTTTATGAAAACTTAAGACAGTACGGATGCTGAATCTAGTTTGATGAAATTTCGCGCGATTCGTCCTTCGGTTGTGGTAATAATCGTCGAATGGTAATGACGTTTAACCGCGCGGTCACAACGCTCGAATATTCACCCCCTTCAGGGTCTGAGCCCTGCGCCTGCGCACCGCTGGTATTGCCTGTTATCTAGTCAATAATAGGTATAATTCAGTCATTAATTATTTCTGGGTTTTTTCTGTGCATCTATATTTCAGTTTGTATTTAGTACGAAATGTATTAATTATTAAGTTTGATGTGAGTTGAACTGAGTTACTATAATTTAATGATAACTTACCCGGTGATAGCTGATTTGACATATTTTGATTGTTGATGTCAACTGTTGTAACTCACGATAAGTAAATATAGGTGAAAAACTTAAGAAAATGACCTGCAGGCTTATTGTCTAACGTTTCTGACGCTTGCCTTCGCAATCACTATTTCTTTCTGTCAAACGGTATTTAAGATGATGACAGATAGAGATGGTGAAAGCGAAGGCAAGCGTCAGAAGCGTTAGACAATACGGCATCTCTATGGAGCTTAAGTCATTTTTCAAATTTGGAACGTCAATTTGTTTATACGGACACGTTACTACTACATACAACAGATTATTTACTTAAGTTTTTCACCTATATAGTAGTGTGCGTAAGTTTTTTTGTTCATCAAGAAGAAGTCGCACTTCCAGAACAACAGCGCATCAACTCATAGTAACGTGCCATTCAAATTTAAACTTCATTTAATTTACAGAAAGTCTAAATTAATTCTTAATAAGGTAGAGGCGATTTAGCGACCACAGGCATTGACTTGGAAATTCAACCTTATCATTTTAGTAATAAGTTACAATATCCATTGTAATTAATGAAAATTCAACTAGTTTTAAAAATATTTTGTCAGGTATGTATTCGATAGCTGCTTTTGATTCTGTGGTAGTATGCTCCAATAAGAGAAGACCTGAAGAGGAGGCCTGTGCCCTACAGATGGTCCAATAAATGGGCCTTATTAAGGGTTAAGTCGAGTTGATAAGCTTTTGATCTGGGAGTGCGAAGTGTTTGACCCCATTCTTTCAAACGATAAGTAGGATCCTAGAAAAAACTAAGAATTAAATTGTTGAATGTTTGTAATCCTATGAATAAACATATCGTCTAGTCAAAATATGATTTTTATTTTAATTTTAATTCCCACTGCGATTCCTTTTTGCCAGGGGCGGATTTAGGGCAGGGCATCTGGAGCTTCAGCCCCGGGGGCCCACAATAGAGACTTCGAAAAATGGTTTAATGAAATCTCGACTGGAAAAAAATGGTTATTTTATTTGGAAAAAAAATTGGTGGCCAACGGGCCTCCACTCCTTTTATACTCTGAGGTTTCCAGACCTCTAAATCCGGCCTTGCTTTTTGCAATTGTTTCGTTTGCCCGAATTCCATAATACTTATAGGTACCTACTTACCGTAAGGTAGGGTTACTTTGGCCATTGCGACTAACTCGCTTCGGTCGGAGTATGCAATAATCTATCATTGTCCTTAAATTTTATTTGTCATTTGATGCTGACTGTACTGCTGATGTACAGTCAGCATCAAAAGTAGCTGGTCACTTTTGTACCTTATCGCTTTACAGTCAGGTGCAAATGTCATACATTGAACTCATTCCTTTAAGGAATCTCTACCAGTGAACTATTGAGTGGATAACCAAACCTTTATTGTATTCCATGAGATGATATTTCAGAAAATTCTGAAAACAGCATCGTTACTTATATTTTATGGCAACCGTGGTTACGGCAAATAAAACTATGGGAAACGAAGTGATAGATACATTGAACAAGGAAAATGTCCTGTATCGCTTTAACCCTTAAATCGATATCGGCAATATATTTGCCGTCAAACAGAAATAAAAGCCGATTCAAATTAGCTACAGTTACTTACGGTCCAAAATCGAATGTCTTGACAGGGTTGTCAAATGGTTTAAGGGTTAATAATTGTGACGTTGGCTTACTACGACAAGGTAATAATACTAAAGGGGCAATGAAACAAGTTCATACAATAGTCCTTTTATTACATTTAACATTTATTCGTTAAACAGACCAACTGCTTTCCTACTTACATGTTATTTATCACAACTATGCTCAACCAGAGAGATCTAGCAATATTTCTATAAATAATACAATAATTTATTTTTTACGTACTAAACTTTTACATATTCCATGATATTCTTATGATTTAGCTGGCTAATATTTTCACTGTTATCGCTACATAAATATACGGGTGAAGACCAAAAAGTTGCACACGTTAAAGCTGCATTAGCAAGTTAAAATTACCATTTACTTTTTCCATTGTGACACGAAAATTATCCATACAAATGTATGGTCTTCACCCATACCTGACCTAACCTTGTTGCAATATTACTTTCTTCGTTAGTTTTTGTAGGTAGGTACATACATTCAACTGCAGAAAAAGTTTCCCCCAGTGCAGTTGCCGCCGTTCAGCAGGGTAGGTACGTTTTCTCCGCAGCTAACTACCCAATTCAAATTCCGAAGAAACTTAATCAAATTTGGCCACCTCGATTTAATTCCAGCGAAATTCGAAACTGACTAAGTATAATTCCACATATTGATTGATCCAAGAATAACATTGTGGAGGTCCATTATCATCATAATCATTCAATCACAACCCTTTTATCTTGATCCTTCGCTACCACGCGACCGCTATGTCTGATCATATCGTCGGTGATAGAGCAAAAGGGTCACAAGCGTAGGAAACAAGAGTTGTCTCTCCTGTGGACATAAAATTAGCGACTCCGAGTCAGCAAACTTAAGATTTATTTAAATGGGCCAAAAGTTGGCCAGGCGTCCCGTCCCACACGCCGATGTAGACTTGACTAAATTGGCCAGACCCTCAACTTTTGCCATGTACTATCGCCCCAAGCGCCAGATAACCACCTTAAAGGCCCAGTTTGCATGCAGTGGCTAGACATCTGTCCATAACAATCCATAGCAATAAACATCAACGGCTGCAAGCAAATTTGTTTTGAAAATGGGTATCTGGCGCTTGGGGCGATAGTACGATGGGCTGCAAAGGTGCATGGACATCTCGGGGCGATAATCGCGTGAGCAGTGTTTGATCGTTTGATGTTATTAACCAGTGGCGTAGCGTGCCTTGGCGGGGCCCCGTATAAAAAATTTTTTGGGAGCCCTTACGAAGGGTAAAGATTTCTCACAAAAGAAAAAAAATGTTTGCATAAAATTAAAAGAAATATTTATTCATCATAATTATCTATCTATCTGTCGCTTTTTCCAAAATTTTTAACAATTTTTTTTATTAATTTTTGCTTACGCACGTCGGGGGCCCCCGTGGCCCGGGGGCCCCGTTTAATTGATACGGCTGATACGGCGGTAGCTATGCCCCTGTTATTAACATACCTACACGCGCGCGCGCGCGCTCACGCAATTATCGCCCCGAGATGTCCATGCACTTTTGCAGCCTACCGTACCTACACAGGAGAGACGCGAACAAGAAAACATTGGCCCAAATCCGCTTATTTAGGTACATAACCGCTAAATAACTGCATGTAGATTTACAGTGGATGGATTTCATTTCATGTTTGTTTAATTTAACGAATTTGGATAATAAATTGCACCTTGTTGAGTTTCTTGCCGGATTAGACAACAGGGTTTTTCCCAACCGGTGGTAGATTCTTCGACGTTCACAGGAGCATCAATTTGATGCCTAAATTGGATAAAGAATTTTGACTTTGACTTTGAACAAATTCGAAGTAAAAATTGTAAATTGGTTAACTTGTCAGATACGCGGAGCTATCCAATGCTAAAGCGGATTTGCACTTGCCCCGACGATATATAAAATGTCACAGATCGTCGTGCACGTATAGCGGAGGAACAAGATAAAAGCATTGTGGTTCAGTTTAATTTAAGCAGAATTAGCTTTAAATTTATTAAAATGCGTCTAAACTTATTTTAACACATGAAAAATAAATCGTTTTGCACTAACTTCATTAAAATATCATACTTAGTTGGCTCATTCTCACTTCATAGAACTCAACGATCACTACAGTGTTTTTTTTTTAACGTCCAATTTAATTCCTAACATATATGAAAACACTCGTTACATCTTTTTAAAACATGGCAAGCCAATAACCCGTGCCATTGAATAGGAATTGAAGATTTTGATATCACTAAATAAATATGAGAATACTTTGCATGACATCTCACGATTTCTCTAATACTTACCTACTAATGCTCTGGGGGCTATTACGAAATTTGAAGACCTTATCGTGCCATTGCTTTGTATTAGCTTGAACAGAACGGGATGACACGAAGTTCGAAAATCGAATTTCGTACCTACTTACTTAGTATAAAGCCAGTTGCTATTTCGTCTATATTCAATTCAATCAGGGGGAGGGGTTCAGACACATGCAGATTTTAATTATAACTATAAAAGTATTGCAAGTACAATGGCACGGGTTTTCAAAATGTTTATTCGCCCGCATTTTTACCTGTATTTTCCGAAAAAGCTTAAAACTAAATATACTAGTTCGAATATCTTATCCAATTCATAGCTCCTGCATAATAATAAAACCTAAATATAAGTGAGGCTCCTCATTCTTTGTTTGTAAATTAGAAAAAGGTTCTTTACTGGCAACAGTTGACTGTCTACATTCTTTTAGCCCTGAAAACAAGATTAATTTTCAATTAACTGAAGACTTACATTTTTAATTGTTTTTAAAACGAATAATCAATTGAGTTGGCATAGAAGTAAAGTCACAACTTGATTTTACCGTACAAAATGTGGGAGAAATAAGAATGCAGGGAGAATGCTATTTTAAGAAAAGCTGGCTAGCAATTCTTAGCAATAATTACCGTAGTTATTTTTTTAGTTTTTACATCGTGTGAGATGTAGAATAGTACCTAACACTTCAGCGATGAATGTTCATTAAAAAACAATGTGAATGTTTCACGTAATTACAGTGGTAAAGGACTCGTGAACATTTACTTATTGTGGGTTGATTCTGAACACGTCTCCAGAATCATTCGTATTATATACGAAAAAAAATACATATCTGTCGTAGGTATAAGTAGAGTTGTTTTCATCAGTTTTCTATTGCTATATATCCCCTGTACCAAGCCTCTTTAGGAACTGGCTCCTTTTTATTTTTGTCTTTTTGTGGCAAGTACCTACTTAGTTTTTTGAATATAACAAAACTCTTACTTAAACTAACATTTAGGTACCTAATTTAACAAAAAAGTAGTAAAACACCATATTCGTTATTTTTGAAAATGATGTCTCTATAAATAACCTTAAAAATATTAAATAAGGAAGGATTTACGTACAAAAATTTTAACTTTTTTTTTATGTTAGAGGCCAGACAAACGAACTAGTGGGTCACCTGATGTTAAATGATCACCACTGTCCATAGACACCCGCAGCGCTTTACGCGATGTCAGTGCGTTGTCGGCCCTAAAAGGGAGAGGAAAAAGGAAAGGGAATTGAGGAGGGGGAGAGGTATTGGGCCCCCGGCACTCTCACTGACCGTACGAAACGCAGCAGGAGTACTGCTGCTTTACGCCGGTGAGGGTGATACTGCCCCGGACGAGCCGGCCCATTTGTGATGCAGCGGCTAGCTACAACATGGCTCTACCACTACTAAAGGAAAAAACTGTTTGCTTGTGTTTTATCTGGAGAAAAACTTCTATGCTTTACGGGTTACTTAACCTCCTGTGCAAAAAGGTCACAATAAGTCCATCAAATTATAGTTGAGCCAATAAAAAAGAATTTTAAAATTCTTCTTAAATTATAGCTCTCCCCTTATTGCCAGCAGCATTCATACACCACATATTACATTGGTCTCTTATAAAAATATTTTTTAATTATGTAACTGTAGCATCCTTATTCAGCTAAAAATAATGAAACAATACAACTTAATTATACTGCGCTTAGTACGAGGTCTTATCTTACTGGTGGTTTCGTTACTCCACAGTCTTCCAGCAGACGATGGCTCTCATGTCATCAGGGGCTTCACCAAAGATGCGGTCGCCATTGCTGTCCACGTATTGGTTGATTTGGTAGTCCAAGAGAGTCTGGAAACCCAGCACGTCCGTACCGAGTTGCTGTGGACAATGAAGGATGCTGTTGGATGTATTCTGTAATCGGACATATTTAAATCTATCCTTACGAAAATATGTGCAAAAGGTACTATTGTTAGTAAGGACATTATTGTCATCTTCAGCCGGAAAACGACCACTGGTGAACAAAGGAAGCTCCTTGGAAGGTCACAATGAAGGAAATCTTACCACCTGCATGCACCGCTTGCCAGCAACTCTTGCGTCTTGGAAAAGTAGATTGTTTCAAAACCAACCACTTTTTTGATAGTGAAGTCCGTAAGCGAACTCAATAGAGTCTTCCGTATCAAAAATTTAGCTGCTGGCAATGCAGCTCCAGTTATTGTGGTGTTCTTAGTGGGAGACCTAAGTCCAGCGCTGGACGTTTTCCGGCTGACGATGATGATATAATGTTGATGACTTGAAGAACGGGTTGTGCATCGTCTTGGGTTAGGGTGTAGCAAAGGGTACTCAGGACTTAGAAAAGGTTTGTTTAGGTAAAGTTAGTCTTTTTACTTTGGGTACCCTTTAGTAAGTATCCCATAACATAAGCAATCATTAAAACAAGAAGAGTAGCGTGGGACCCTTTGCGTTGGAGTGATGACCTTATAAGAACTATTGGCAGTGGTTGGCCAAGGGAAGGGATACCAAGGATAGAAATTTGTGGCGTAACATGAAGGAGGCTTTCCAGCAGTGGAGGAAATATGGCTATGGATTGATAAGAATGGGTATGTTACCTGTGTAAGCGGGCTGGTGTTTGTGGTGAACACGCCAACGAACCGCTTGTCGCGCGCGACACGCATGGTGGCCTGTTCGAGTCCGCGAATCGCCGCGACATTGTCGCGCGCGCTCAAGTGCTCGGCTGTAGCCATCATGAATGAGTGGAGGATTGTGCCTGGACACGAAAAAGGTAGATACGTTAGCAAAGAAATAAGATTTAAAAATAATAAAGAAATTGTACAGTGGTAGTTTTAATTAGAGCGTAAACCACACATAGCACGGTGGTGAGTCGGGAGCGGGTAGGGTCGGGAGTGCGACGGACCTATTTACGTGGCGGTATATTAACAACACACCGCCTCGCGCCCGACCCGCGCCCAGCGTCGGTGTGATGTTGTTCATATACAGCCATGTAAATAGGCCCGCCGTACTCCCGACCCGACCCGCTCTCGACCCACTGCCGTCCTGTGTGGTTTACACTTAAATAATGAATATTGTTGTGACTTTAAACCATTTAAGTAAGTATTTGTTTCTTTCTTTACTGCTGACTTTATGAATGTTGTTTTCGCCCGCTGTATCCACGCATCATAGGCTGCAGTGGTACATTCTCGTTCACTACGAACACACCTTTCCCCTCGGGCAGCACGGAGTCTCGTACGGAGCCCTCCACGAACTCCAAGAACGCCATAATCTTGGCCAGTCCGCCACTCAGCTCGATCTCTGGTTCATCACGCGCGTCGAAGTTCAGAGCCACAGCTACTGGGGTCCCGCTATCTATAGGAATAATGGAACGGTCAGTGAGAATAGCTAAAAAGTTTTGGGTATCGAGTAACAAGAAACTCTTAAAGCTTCAGCATGTCCATCCGTGTCTTTAATCAGAGTGTGTTGCCAGTGATGACATAATGGATCCGAGACGTGCTTCACTATGGGCCTGATGAATAGGCTCAGAGTCGTTCAGCTATGGAGAGGGCATGCTCGGAGTTTCTCTACTGGATCGAATCAGGAAAGAGAAGATCCGTAGAAGAACAGGGATCACCGACATATAGCCAAACGGATTAGCTCGTTGAAATGGCAATGGGCTGGCCATATAGCACACCGAACAGATGACCGTTGGGGTCCAAAAGTTCTCGAATGGAGACCACGGACTGGCAAGCGTAGCGTGGGACGTCCACCAATGAGATAGACGGACGATTTGGTGAAGGCCGTAGGTTCAGGGTGGATGCAAATCGCTTCCAACCGTAATGATTGGGCGTCAATGAGAGAGGCCTATGTTTGACTAATTTTTTTTCTGCTTATAATGGGAACATGTTATTAAAGTTTTTTACTAACGCGATATCGAATCCTTGGATCTAAAGTAAATATTCAGCGATAAGCTTTTGGCCCCGCGAGCGCAATATTTGCTAATGTACCATTCCGCAGGTACAACATTATGACGATAATGTATGTTTATTTCCACAGTACGACATCATCATGGTGATTGTGATGGTGATGGTGATGATGATGATGTCAATGATGATGATGATGATTATTAGGTAACGTACCATCCCGTAGCACGACGCTGAGGCGCGCGCGCAGCAGCGCCGCCCAGCACGCGTCGATGCAGTGCGCGTAGTCGCGTGGTTCGATCTCGCTGCGCAGAAACTGCTCCAACTCCGCTTTCTCGTAGAACGAGGACACTATCATGCTGGAAGAACGAGGGTACGTTAGAGTAATGTTATGCTTTGACTAATGCATTCAACCGACAAATGACAGGTATAGGTATGTTGCATATTAGTTCATCATCATCGTCCGCCTGATTCAAATTCGGCTTCAAAATATAACGGTCAAAGTATTGAGTTTGTGCTATCAACAGTATTTTTAGAAATAGTACTGGAATCTAAATTGCAGTGGGGACCGCTCATCACAACAATAAAGAATAAGTAGTTTGAGCTCTGCTGCTTTTGCAGTCAGAAAAATACAGCAGCTAACTGTTGTAGCGACGGCACGGTTGGTATATTTTGCTTACTTTATTAACATCATTATGGGGATCTGCTACAGACACGGTATCAATCTTTTTGTTTTACAAAATGTAAGGCTATCGGAGCGAATTATAAATTAGGGACATGGGAATTTTTAAGGTCTTTTTTTAACAAGTTAGCTATGAAGTATCTTTTTTTTTTTTTTTTTTTGTACTTATTTTTTCAACTTCATTTTTTTATTACTTTTACGGTCATCCCGTGAAATCATACATTTCGTACTAAATACAAACTGAAATATAGATGCACAGAAAAAACCCCAGAAAAAAGACCAATGCTGGGAATCGAACCCAGGTCCTCAGCATTCCGTGCCGCGTGCCATACCCCTACACCACCACTGGTCTAGAGATTAGACACGAATCTTTCCTATACATCATACATTTCAATCTGCTAAATCATCACCTTATGCAGTGACAAACGCACATCTATGTTACACCCTCATCGAGAGATTTTAACACTCCTTCGGAACTAACCGCTCACCTGGACAAGAGATGGCGCTACTGTGCAACTTTAAACAAGTTAGCTATGAAGTATCTTTTTTTTTTTTTTTTTTTTTTGTACTTATTTTTTCAACTTCATTTTTTTATTACTTTTACGGTCATCCCGTGAAATCATACATTTCGTACTAAATACAAACTGAAATATAGATGCACAGAAAAAACCCCAGAAAAAAGACCAATGCTGGGAATCGAACCCAGGTCCTCAGCATTCCGTGCCGCGTGCCATACCCCTACACCACCACTGGTCTAGAGATTAGACACGAATCTTTCCTATACATCATACATTTCAATCTGCTAAATCATCACCTTATGCAGTGACAAACGCACATCTATGTTACACCCTCATCGAGAGATTTTAACACTCCTTCGGAACTAACCGCTCACCTGGACAAGAGATGGCGCTACTGTGCAACTTTAAACAAGTTAGCTATGAAGTATCTTTTTTTTTTTTTTTTTTTTGTACTTATTTTTTCAACTTCATTTTTTTATTACTTTTACGGTCATCCCGTGAAATCATACATTTCGTACTAAATACAAACTGAAATATAGATGCACAGAAAAAACCCCAGAAAAAAGACCAATGCTGGGAATCGAACCCAGGTCCTCAGCATTCCGTGCCGCGTGCCATACCCCTACACCACCACTGGTCTAGAGATTAGACACGAATCTTTCCTATACATCATACATTTCAATCTGCTAAATCATCACCTTATGCAGTGACAAACGCACATCTATGTTACACCCTCATCGAGAGATTTTAACACTCCTTCGGAACTAACCGCTCACCTGGACAAGAGATGGCGCTACTGTGCAACTTTAAACAAGTTAGCTATGAAGTATCTTTTTTTTTTTTTTTTTTTTTGTACTTATTTTTTCAACTTCATTTTTTTATTACTTTTACGGTCATCCCGTGAAATCATACATTTCGTACTAAATACAAACTGAAATATAGATGCACAGAAAAAACCCCAGAAAAAAGACCAATGCTGGGAATCGAACCCAGGTCCTCAGCATTCCGTGCCGCGTGCCATACCCCTACACCACCACTGGTCTAGAGATTAGACACGAATCTTTCCTATACATCATACATTTCAATCTGCTAAATCATCACCTTATGCAGTGACAAACGCACATCTATGTTACACCCTCATCGAGAGATTTTAACACTCCTTCGGAACTAACCGCTCACCTGGACAAGAGATGGCGCTACTGTGCAACTTTAAACAAGTTAGCTATGAAGTATCTTTTTTTTTTTTTTTTGTACTTATTTTTTCAACTTCATTTTTTTATTACTTTTACGGTCATCCCGTGAAATCATACATTTCGTACTAAATACAAACTGAAATATAGATGCACAGAAAAAACCCCAGAAAAAAGACCAATGCTGGGAATCGAACCCAGGTCCTCAGCATTCCGTGCCGCGTGCCATACCCCTACACCACCACTGGTCTAGAGATTAGACACGAATCTTTCCTATACATCATACATTTCAATCTGCTAAATCATCACCTTATGCAGTGACAAACGCACATCTATGTTACACCCTCATCGAGAGATTTTAACACTCCTTCGGAACTAACCGCTCACCTGGACAAGAGATGGCGCTACTGTGCAACTTTAAACAAGTTAGCTATGAAGTATTTTTTTTTTTTTTTTTTTTTTTTTTTTTTTTTTTTTTTTTTTTTTTTTTTTTGTACTTATTTTTTCAACTTCATTTTTTTATTACTTTTACGGTCATCCCGTGAAAAAAAAGATACTTCATAGCTAACTTGTTTAAAGTTGCACAGTAGCGCCATCTCTTGTCCAGGTGAGCGGTTAGTTCCGAAGGAGTGTTAAAATCTCTCGATGAGGGTGTAACATAGATGTGCGTTTGTCACTGCATAAGGTGATGATTTAGCAGATTGAAATGTATGATGTATAGGAAAGATTCGTGTCTAATCTCTAGACCAGTGGTGGTGTAGGGGTATGGCACGCGGCACGGAATGCTGAGGACCTGGGTTCGATTCCCAGCATTGGTCTTTTTTCTGGGGTTTTTTCTGTGCATCTATATTTCAGTTTGTATTTAGTACGAAATGTATGATTTCACGGGATGACCGTAAAAGTAATAAAAAAATGAAGTTGAAAAAATAAGTACAAAAAAAAAAAAAGATACTTCATAGCTAACTTGTTTAAAGTTGCACAGTAGCGCCATCTCTTGTCCAGGTGAGCGGTTAGTTCCGAAGGAGTGTTAAAATCTCTCGATGAGGGTGTAACATAGATGTGCGTTTGTCACTGCATAAGGTGATGATTTAGCAGATTGAAATGTATGATGTATAGGAAAGATTCGTGTCTAATCTCTAGACCAGTGGTGGTGTAGGGGTATGGCACGCGGCACGGAATGCTGAGGACCTGGGTTCGATTCCCAGCATTGGTCTTTTTTCTGGGGTTTTTTCTGTGCATCTATATTTCAGTTTGTATTTAGTACGAAATGTATGATTTCACGGGATGACCGTAAAAGTAATAAAAAAATGAAGTTGAAAAAATAAGTACAAAAAAAAAAAAAAAAAAAAAGATACTTCATAGCTAACTTGTTTAAAGTTGCACAGTAGCGCCATCTCTTGTCCAGGTGAGCGGTTAGTTCCGAAGGAGTGTTAAAATCTCTCGATGAGGGTGTAACATAGATGTGCGTTTGTCACTGCATAAGGTGATGATTTAGCAGATTGAAATGTATGATGTATAGGAAAGATTCGTGTCTAATCTCTAGACCAGTGGTGGTGTAGGGGTATGGCACGCGGCACGGAATGCTGAGGACCTGGGTTCGATTCCCAGCATTGGTCTTTTTTCTGGGGTTTTTTCTGTGCATCTATATTTCAGTTTGTATTTAGTACGAAATGTATGATTTCACGGGATGACCGTAAAAGTAATAAAAAAATGAAGTTGAAAAAATAAGTACAAAAAAAAAAAAGATACTTCATAGCTAACTTGTTTAAAGTTGCACAGTAGCGCCATCTCTTGTCCAGGTGAGCGGTTAGTTCCGAAGGAGTGTTAAAATCTCTCGATGAGGGTGTAACATAGATGTGCGTTTGTCACTGCATAAGGTGATGATTTAGCAGATTGAAATGTATGATGTATAGGAAAGATTCGTGTCTAATCTCTAGACCAGTGGTGGTGTAGGGGTATGGCACGCGGCACGGAATGCTGAGGACCTGGGTTCGATTCCCAGCATTGGTCTTTTTTCTGGGGTTTTTTCTGTGCATCTATATTTCAGTTTGTATTTAGTACGAAATGTCTTTTTTTAAAGAAATGCAGTGTCACTTTGTCAGTGGGTAGTGATGATCACTTGCCATCAGGATAACCGAATTGCTCATTTTCCACGCTATTTCAAAACTATGCAGTTAAAGAATGTCTCTACAATAAGGGTTTCTTTAACTTACTCGATGACGTCTTGCTTGTGCTCGTCCTTCATGGGCTCTGCTGTGAATTTGGGATCGTTGTTGTCGCTCTGGCAGTCGGGATTGCTCGACAACTTGTTCAATACCTCGCCGAGGTTCACGGCCTCCAAAAAGTCGCTGATCTCTGTAAAGACGAATTTCAGTTGTAAAAACTTTTGAAATTGTTGATAATCCACTGCATTAGCCATATCAAATCATGATCTAATTTGAGGTTTAATAGTTCAAACACGATCGTGATCAAGTGTTGCCAACAAGTTGCCAAACATTCTTCTAAGTTTCGTTGTGAACTACACTTTCCGCTGGCGTTCGTGTCGTTACAGTACGTATGTTTTTGTGTTTAGTTTTTAATGGGTCCCACTGAAAAACAGTGTTGCGGCTGCAACATTATGCTGAGTGGGGCCCTATTTGTATCATTTGATGTTTTTTTCGCACACCGAAGCTACCGAATAGCGGCCAATCGATAGTGTCTTTCTCAACCTCGACATTGGCAGAAGCATCGATAGAATCGATGATGCTATATTTTTGAAAAAAAAAATTTAATATTTTTTTTCTTTGTATGTATCTTCTCTTTCTTTCTCTCTCTTTTCTTATCGTGAGTATACTGTTTAATAGATAATGCTTGTATAACCATCTTTTCTATCTCAAGGATTTCTATGTGATAAATCACTAATCTGGCTATAAAGGGTTCACTAACAAGATAACTAATACTTAAAATTAATACTATCTTACCAATATAATACCCCCTATCACGCAGCCGTGTAATTGTAAAGATGGAATTCAACGAATTCCCTCCAAGTTCGAAAAAGCCTGCTCGTACGGACAGGGCTCCTCTGGCAGCGCGGCCTAGGACCTCGCCTACAGTTGAAAACAGGACTGTAGCCTTCTCCATATCTTCACACTCGACGCCGGTGTAGTCGATGTCTAACGGGATTTCAGAATCGTCTGTAAAACAAAGTGGTAAAGTAGTCAGTAGAGAGCTGGAGCAAATAGCATTTGGAGAAAGGAAGTGTGATAGTTGCGTTACCATTAGCATTGACGAGCCTAAGACTATGTCCATTATCCATTACTTAATAGTAACTCGTCAAACAAGACTTATGAATACAAGTGAGATGGCTTCAAGCAGTCTTTATCTTACAGTTAACTTTACCATCTCATCATGTAACAAATGCCTATTTATCTATAGATTAGGGATTTACATAGGTATATTTATAAAATATCTCATACCGTTATTGTTAGTATTCTCGTACATCTTCAGCAGTGCTTGTCTATCGACTTTTCCATTGACAAGCAGCGGGATGCTTTCTATCACAATTACCTGTAAAACCAAAATCACTACGGTCACTAACCACAAAATATTATATATACATATCAATTATATTTTTTGAATCCGATTCTGGCTGGCCCACTAAGATCATCAAACATGACTCCTTGTATAATATAATTGTACGGCTCGAGTAATCCAGGGGATCTTAGGTTTATAGAACTTTATTTCTCAAAAGAAATTATTACATTTCACTTAATGAGAACTTTGACAATTTGGAAACGATTTTTTAAATATGATTCAAAAACTTTATATGCATTGCCAATAACGCCTATGTTTTTAAGTTTTTCTAGAAGAAGCGAATGACTTACCGTGTCGAACGCTTTTTGAAGGTCAATAAATATCCCAAGACATATTTTTTAATCATCTATGTTTGACTTAATGTTACTCACCAAGTCAACTACCGCTGATAATGTACTTGATTGCGGGCGAAAACCATATTGTCGATCAAAAAGATAGTTGATATTTGTTAGATAGCTATTTAACCGGCAATAAATAATCTTCTCAAAAATTTTGGAAAATATCGGTAGTACCGACACTGGCCGGTAGTTCCCCGGATCCATTTTGTTTCCCGATTTGTAAATTGGTGTAACTTTAGCAATCTTCAACGAATCGGGGAATATACCAGATTTTAAACAGTAATTAATGCACGTAGTAAGTTTTGGAACCAAATACTGTTTAATACATTGAATACTTTTTGTAGTAATTTTGTCTATACCTGAACTACAATTCGGATCAAGGCTATTTATTATCTTCAATACTTCATCTTCGCTACATGGTGTCAAATTTGATAGTACATTACCAATGTCGTGCCCCTCATTAGAACTTGTAAGAGCACTTGTACTATTATGATACATAGAAGGAATTTTGCTAGCTAACTGGGGACCAATTGTTGCAAAGAAGCTATTAAATTGTTGCACAAGACAAGAGTTTTCCCGCGTCTAACAAATAAGTTTCGTCTACTTAGTTTAAAAATAAATTCAAGCTTACAGATTTTAATTTTAAACTAAGTAGATGAAACTTATTTGTTACAATATATTCGTTGCAATATATATGTTGAGGGAACTGTACCTGCGGTAGCATATAATTGGTGAGCGCGCTCTTGAGAGCACCTTCGATGTGGTGAGAGGCGAGCTTGGCTGATGGCTCGATGGTCACGAATGCTAAGATCTCAGGATTGCCGGTCGCTAGACCGTAGCACAGCACGACGGCTGAAAAATACAATATTAAGTAAGATAAATACATTTGTTTTACATTGATAACAGATCATTTTCACTATAGTTGTGAATTTTATGAGAGAAATCGGACTTAAAAAATGCACTAAGTAACTAGCCCTTCTTATGGCGCTTGGTAACAAGGTTCTGAGTATTTGATTTGTTAGATCAAGCTTTAGGACAAGTTAAACCAGCTATCACTGAAGATTGCTATCCTCTGTTGTTCACAGTCTGCTGACCATGTCACCGCTGTCTTTCGTAAGTTTACTTACTTATCCAGAATTTACTTTTCTCAGTCAAATCGACTCCAAAACTTAATTGTTTATTGCAGAATCACTCTATTCCGCATAATCGGGGACTTTTGACACTTCAGCATCATTCTCTTCTCTCTCATCGATGTTGTCTTCATCAACTGTGTGAGTTCCTTTTACTACTTGCATTTACAGTTCTAATTTAGCATGAGCTTTTCAGCGAAGGAAAACATGGTGAGAATATTTGTATAAAGATGTATAAGCAATCCAATTGTGTAAGCTCTATCAAAATCTCGCAATCTCGAGGACTGGGACATGTATGGTTGGAGACGACTCCCGCTTACCCTTCTCCACGCCTGAAACAGCAGCTACAGCGCGTTCCACCTCTTGCAAGTCCACTCGGTGGCCGCGTATCTTTATCTGCGAGTCAGTGCGGCCAGCGTACAGGATCACGCCTTTGTGCAGTGTTCCAAAGTCGCCAGTCCGATACAGACGCCCAAAGTCTGAACATGAAACAGTTTGGTTAACTTGTACTAGATGCCAACCCGCACTGGGTCTGCGTGAGAACTACAGCCCGAGCCCTCCCCTTCTTCAAGGAGGCCTGTGCAGTGAGACGTGTACAGGCTGAAGATGAGATGATGATAAAACTTAGAGACATAACAAGATATATAATCACCATATGTGTTATTTAGCATTAGATAACACGTACCTACTCGTTAACTCAATCAAGAGTTCAGAGAATCAAGAGAATCATTCAATCATGATGGGTCATTGTGAGTGGTTCATACGGTTTGAACGTCACCCGTGTGTACCAATTTATCAACAAATGAGTCGAGTTCAAAAAAGTGGACTTCTTAACGAAGATAACGACTTAAATTTGTATGAAAATTTTAGCAATGAGTAAACACACGATGACACGCTTTTATTAAGTAGTACTTTATAGTGAGAAGTATATTATAGGCTAGAGATAATGATGATAATAATAATAATAATTAAGAGATCTTTACCCGGCTGTCGATGGATTTGACTAACTAATAAAACTTGATCATGAACTCACCAGCACTTTTTGCATGCGGGTTGTCCTGGAACTTGTCCTGTCCCTGCGCCCCTACGTATCCCGAAGCGAGGTTGGCCCCAGCCACCCACACTTCACCAACTTCTTCCTCACGCGCTGGGTTCATCTCCTCGTCTAGCAAATACACTGCGCAATTGTCGAGTGGGACACCTGGACAAGAAATTACGAAATTAAGGATGACCTCAAATTCTGATTGTTTGATGCACCCACTCTATTTGACCATCATTAACGACATCATGAGAATATTGTCCCCTTTTAAAGATTTTTGACGGGGATGATTTCGTTTTTATCTACTAGAATTAGGCACACAAATAACTACGAGAGCAAGTTATCGAAATTAAAATTAAACCGACAAGAAAAATAGAAGATGTAAGTATAAAAAAATAACAAGAATTTTCTATACAAAATTCCACTAAATCCACTAACGAAGAAAGTGGCATTCTGATATCATCTTTATTATTTTTATTCTCGGTCTGTCGGTTAGGTTAGGCAGGTTTGTAGGTTCAGGTAGGTTATTAATAAATTTACATATTATCAGAACATAATCCATTTAACATAAAATACCAGTCATCCGCATTTGCAGTCCAGACTTACCAATGGGAATAGTATTATGCATCTCCACCTGTCCCGTGTTCTCCAAGACTTGGAACGTCACGTCTCCCATAACTTCGGTGCTTCCGTAGAAGTTAGCCAATTTGTAACCACTGTGATCTCCAAAGTACTGGAAGAACTGCGCAGCCAATTCCTTGCTGAGAGTCTCCCCGGAGCAGACCCAGAGCCTCAGGTTCTGGAGTGGTCTCTCTGAGCGGTTAAGGGAGAGGTACATGAGGATAGATCGTAGAAGAGTAGGGACTAGAACTAGCCTTTGCACCTGCAAAGACAAACAGTGTATTGAATATGCAGAACTTGCGCGATGCTGCTATGAGGGCATATCTTTAAACAACTAAAAATATTAGTGTTAGCAAGCATTTGCGACACAACAAGGACTCTGACTTGGCAAGGCGGCTGGCAACAGCTGGATGAGAGTGGCCGAGGATCGTGCTCAGTGGCGTGCCATGGGAGAGGCCTATGTCCAGCAGTGGACGAACATAGGCTGATGATGATGAAGGACTCTAACGGTTGAATTGTCGGTTGAGATATGGAGTCTACTGACTGGAATATCCAAAATGACTAGCTCTTCACTTCCTTTATCGATCTATCTTACAGCCTGTTTATACTCTTTTCGATTTTCAGATTGGGAGTTGAAAATAGCCAACTAAGAATAACACGACAACTTGCCACTTTTCACTTATTTTATTTCTTTATTTTATACAGTTGACAATTATAGGCTTATAGCAAAGACCAAAGCGCCTGTATGTGTGTGTGTGTGTGTATTCAATATGTTCCATAAGTACATAGAAGCCACAGTACATTTTCAAGCCGTTGCATTCATTACCTGATTATCAGCCAGCACTTTGACCAGTTTCTGCGGGTCTCTCGTGGTCTCTCGCGACAGGATCAGCAGCGAACGGCCGTGGAGCAGCGGACCCCAAATCTCGCAGACTGAATCCACGAAGGTAAGAGCGGTCTTCCATACGCAGACAGCTTCGGTGTCGGTAAACGGGAAGGTATGGAACTGCCACCAGAGACGATTGCAGATGGCAGAATAGGGAAGACGGACACCTGGAATTTATTTCTGTATGAGAAGGAGAGCTGGGGTTTAGGTTTTATTTATGTTGTCAGGAAAACATGCATAAACGAAATTATGGTGACGGCATCAATCATGGACATGTTAAGCACAGTAGTTACCCAGTAATGGACAGCAAAGAATCAATGCCTTATAGCCCACCATTCATGGAGATAACTAGTTATAACCATCAGTTATCTGAGCATAGTGTTGATAGTTTAGAAATGTAGTGTGGCCGTTTCTTTAAGTTTGGGTTACTTAACGGAAAAAAGGTCCATAATTGATTCTCGTCCATTACTGGTGCATGCTGTCACCCTACACCAATATGTATTTTGGAAGAAAAAGGCCGTATAATGGCCGCTTTTGACTGCAGAATTCGTGCATAGTAAACCGCTCTGTAACCTTTCCAAAAGAAGACGAGTTCGTTTTTAGGGTTCCGTAGTCAACTAGGAACCCTTATAGTTTCGCCATGTCTGTCCGTCTGTCTGTCTGTCCGCGGCTAAGCTCAGAGACTGTTAATACTAGAAAGCTGTAATTTGGCATGAATATATATATCAGTCACGCCGACAAAGTGATTGAATAAAAAAAATTTAAAAAAATTTTTTTAGGGTACCTCCCATAGACGTAAAGTGGGGGTGATTTTTTTCTTCTCGACTAATCCTATAGTGTGGGGTATCGTTGGAAAGGTATTTTAAAACCATTGCGGGGTTGCTAACATGATTTTTCTATACAGCGATCTGTTTGCGAAATATTCAACTTTAAAGTGAAAATTTTCATTAAAATCGAGCGTCCCCCCCCTCTAAAATCTAAACTGTTAGGTGGAAAAATTTGAAAAAATTCAGAATGGTTGTAAATATATCAAATTTACTAGGAAAATTATAGCGGCTAAGATTGCTTGGAAATTATTTGTAGTTTAAGAGTAAATAGTAGCCTAAGGTATAAAACATACCTAAACTTGGATGATTCCGTACACATACGAAATCCTTAGAAAAATATTACTTGATTTTTTTGGTAATGGCTACGGAACCCTACCTTGTGCGTGTCCGACACGCTCTTGGCCGGTTTTTTTTACTATTTTCGTAATTAAATCACAGGCCTGAATAGCCCACGAAAAGCGGTCGCGTCAGTAGAAGCATTCATAAAATATGTCGGGGCCACAGTATTTTTGTATGTACATTCAGCTGTTAGAGAAAAGGTCTATCCCTCAGTAACAGCGTTAACCCCACACCGTAGTTACACTAGTGATAACAGCAGACGCAAATCATCCACCCCTTTCACATAATTGGTAATAGTTTAAACGTATACTTGCATTTTATTTGTGATACCTATTTAAAACTAGCGTGCTAACTCCCTACCTTTCGGTATGCCCGTGCTGCCAGACGTATACAGCACGATGGCAATGCTAGCAGCATGAGAGTCAGCCAGCATCTCCTGAGACTGTAGCGCATCTGCTGACAATCCGCTGGCTTCCAGAGCCAACTCCTCAAAGGAAACGGAGGGAACACCGCTCGGCTTGAACATGGATGGGTTGCCTGCAAGGTTAGTAGAGTATGTAAATGTCCTGGCACATTGAATTCTATCTCATCTGATGGAAAATGCAGATGAAGATGAGGCCGAATATGACTACCTATTGGATATTTAGATTCGTGTGTTCTATCGCTTTTAAATGTTTCAGTAGGTGAAGTACCTATAAGACCAACATTAGAGTGCATGGTTAGTAACTGTTCAGAATCGGCCAATGTAGAGGTATTTAAACTTAGTTTTGTAACAATGGATTTTCAACCCACTTTAATAAAGCCCGAATTTCAAGATCACTTCCATGAAAATGACTTTCACACTTCTGAGGGTTTAAAATGAATGAATGTCGAATGTGTGAGTTTGTAAAATTACTTGAAATATGTTATTTGAATTTGATTTTTGAAAACCACTACAATCAAAGTTCAAAACCACTGTGACTTAACCAGTGTCTTTTGGTAATTATACTAATAATGTACGTCGCATTTGGTTATATTTTTAGTGACACATAAGAACAACAAAGATAGTAGTACCTAGGTAGGTACGTACATAAATTGTGTAGCCACTGTGGAACGCTGTCATATTAACACTATCAATCCGTTAGCTATTAGCATCGTGATTGTAAACACTAAAGGCACTGTAACAACGTTCCATTTATGCTCAACAATTTAAGTCCTTGATGGTACAATTAGATAACCGTATAAAAAGATCTTACATCGGTCATCATAGACTACGAGAGCTGGCTGCGAGTCCGCCAGGATGTGGTTGATACGCTGCTGGGGGAAGCTTGGCTCCATGGGTACGTAGGCAGCTCCGGCTTTCCACGTGGCCAGTAGAGCCATCACCGTGCTGGAGAAGTTATGGAGATAAGTAAGTCAACTGGTGTTGTCGTTTATTAAGAAGTTACGGCTCGTACGTTACGAGAATGGTCAGATTGTGGATGACTTGAAGAAAGGTCAGATCATGAGTATCCGAAACCGACGAGCATGTATGAAAGGACCGAAACCGGCGAGCATGTATGAAAAGACTACTTATTGACTGTTGTGGAAGCGAAAGATAAAATATTAGAGAGAGGACAAATATTAGAGGACAATCTTATACAAATCGACCTAGTCCCAAACTAAGCAAAGCTTGTACTATGGGTACTAGACGACGATAAACATACTTATATAGATAAATACTTAAATACACAGAAAACATCCATAACTAAGGAATAAATTTTCGTGCTCATCACACAAATAAATGCCCTTACCGGGATTCGAACCCAGGATCTCTTGCTTCGTAGGCAGGGTCACTACCAACTAGGCTAAAGCGGTCGTTAGATGTATGTCAGAATCGTAGCAGGTAGAAACAAATCCTCTTTCTCTCCTGTCTCTCCCTACTGCTTTACTGGGAAGGAAGTATAGGACATGTATACATCAAAATCCATTCGACTACTTTAAGACCTAAGGGACGAATACCACTGCGGGTCAAACGTACTTACAAAAACATAGTTGGCGTGGGATGATAGGGTTAGTATGAAATATGTCACGTTCACTGCCAGGAATTCATACGTGCATTTTAGTGGCTTTCGCCGTGAGCCACTGCCATAATGGACCATTCATGCCAGGCCAGTATATTGGAGCCAGGGTTACATTGCAACTATCAACCTATCAACTTGTAAGCTCCGTGGCTCTACACTGTAATGCTACTAGTATGATTTTACTGGACTCATGCAAAAGATTCATAGCGTAACAGCCATTTGAACGCACATGTGCGTTTGCAGCACCCAGGAAGTGAGCGAGTGCACACACTCAAAGTTCGTTTATCTTTCTACGTACGGAATGCCCTCATTTGTTTATGTATAATATAAATATGTATAATTCAAGGAATGGCATAAAACTTTAAGTCCGAATTTCGCCAAAGTCTTTTTCTCAGAAACCATTAATTATTCAGGAATTTTTAAATCGTTATCCTATAGGACTCTATAGGTTAGGTTAGGTTCGTTTTATACTTTTATACCAATTCTGTATAGTCGACCAAGTAATTTCTTTACCACCCTAAGATTCAAAGTCAGTAGTACAGCTTAAAACATCAAAGTCTATTTTCACTTACAAGTCAATGTGACAGTCGACGTTATTATTTTTATTCTGATGTAGTAACTGTCATTAAAAACGGTAAAGCACTTACTTGATCGACCCGACCATACAATTAATGGATTCAGAGTAAAAATAGTTCAGTGAAATGATCCATTCTGACAAATGATGAATTCGGACTTTAAATTTTACGCACCCCGATATGGACCTATAATAGGGATATTTCCTAGGTAAAAAAATAATAATTCTTATTAGTCCGTATTTTACATTATCAAAAAATATTAGACACGTAATTTTTCTTTTGACAATTAAACAAAAAATGACGAAGATATGGCGCGTTGAAGTTCCGCGTGACGAGGCGTGACGTCACTTGTTCCTAAAACGCTCATACAAAGTGTAGGAACAAGTGACGTCACGCGAAACTTCAACGCGCCATATCTACGTAATTTTTTGTTTAATTGACAAAATAAAAAATACGTGTCCAATATTTTTTGATAATCTAAAAGACTGACTAGTTAGGAAAGTACCCAATTCAAACAAACAAAGAGTAGGTATGTACTCACTTATGCGTAGGCTGCATACACACAGCCACGACGAAGTCTCCATCGCGATTGGCGCCGGTGGGCCGCGCGCGCGCCGCCAGCGCACGCGCAAGCGCATTGGTGCGCGCGTTCAGCTCAGAGAAGCTTACGCGCACGGTATACGTCTCATCTGGAACACAAGTTGTAGAGTCTAAATAGACATTTGCCATCATCAATGTCCTCTTTAAGGTACATTCAGTATAAGATTGTATTTATACACATCTGTTTTGGCTAGTTGGGATTACTTGGAAGACATATTTTGCCATTGTAAATATACTAGGCGCTTGAGTTTTGCATTATGGGTAAGTGCAGGGACCATAGTTTACTGGTATATATAGAACAAGGCAGCAGCGTCGCTGGATGCAAGGCGCGCCAGGTGTGAGGCGAACTAGAGACGGCCACAGCTTACCAGTTGGTGAGCACAGCTTACCGGTATAGAGCAACGCATGAGCGTCGCTGGATGCAAAGCGCGGCAGGAGCAAAGCGACCGGCGGCGGACACAGCTTATCAGTTGGTGAGAACAGCTTGCCAGTTAGTGGGCATAGCTTACCGGTATAGAGCAACGCAGCAGCGTCGCTGGATACAAGGTGCGGTAAGTGGGAGGTGAGCGCGCGGCAGGCACAAGTTACCGGTTGGTAGGCAAACTTATCAGTAAGTGGCCATGGCTTATCAGTTGGTGAGCATAGCTTATCAGTTGGTGAGCATTGCTTATCAGTTGGTAACCATAGCTTATCAGTGGGTGACTATAACTTATCAATATAGAGCAACGCAGCAGCGTCGCTGGATGTATGGCGCGCCAGGTGCGAGGCGAGTGGTGCGGCACAACTTACCATTGGCAGGCACAGCTTACTATTTGGTGGGCATAGCGTCCCGTTATAGAGCAACGCAGCTACGTTGCTGAATGTAAGGCGCGGCAGGAGCAAAGCGACCGGCAGCGGCCACAGCATCCCAGTTGGTGGGCCCAGCTAACCAATTGGCGGGCATAGCTTACCAGCTGGTGACCATAGCTTATCAGTTCGTGACCGTAACTTACCGGTATAGAGCAACGCGGCAGCGTCGCTGGATGCAAGCCGCGCCAGGTGCGAGACGAGCGGCGCGGCGGGGACCGCTCTGCGCGCACCTGACACTACTGACACCCGAGGCAGGGAACCCATCGTACCTGAAGTAAAGAAAAAACATAGATATAGATATTTTTTGACATAAGAAAGACAACGGGACTAGTCTGGAAGAGGGAAAGAGATAACGGATCTGGATGGAAAAAGATGGGAGAGGCGTATGCCCAAAACGATGGACGAAAACGCGCTGAAGAAGAAGATGAGATTCTACACAACTCAGTAGATGTACTTGTACAAGTCGTTTTTACGTGAAATATCGTAACGTGAAACAGTCTCATTTTTGTTTTATAATGAACATAAGGTAGTACCTGTAATGTTACAGACGCGGTCGTGGTCTGACCATCAGATTAGTTCAAAAAAACATCATCATTGGCCCATCCTATATTCGTTCCACTGCAAGGCCTGTACCTTGAAGGATTGGGATCTTCACACACACCATTGAATTCTTTCGCATGTGTGTAACGGGTAACCTGCACCGTAAAGCTCATTGTAATTTTCAAATGTAATTTCAAACTTTAAAATTCAGAGGTGTGAGCGTGGGCGCAAACCCAGGACCCTCAGCACACCAATGGGATCCCACGGCTCAAAAATATGAATGCAACTAAGTTCTTAAGGATGTCATAAGCAGCACGCTACAGCTCGTCCGTAATTGAGTAATTGCCGACCTTCAATGCAAGCTCCGAATCATTAGGCCACGTTATTGGACGGACATTTCAATGGATGACCGCCACGGCAATAAATAAATGCGACGTGCTCTGTCCTCAGTACCTACAGTCGAGAATTAGACGCAGAACTAAAGTAGTAGCTGAGAGAACCTGTCAGTTTTGAAGGTTTTGAAATGATGTTCCATCTCGGTCTTGCTGTCAGAATTAGGAATGTCTTAAAAATTACCAACATAGGCTTTTATTTTTTTTGTACAGAAATGTCAATTATATAAAAATATAAAAAATAAAATATTAGGGGACAATCTAACACAAATCGACGTAGTCCCAAACTAAGCAAAGCTTGTACTATGGGTACTAGACGACGATAAACATACTTATATAGATAAATAAATACTTATATACATAGAAAACATCCATAACTCAGGAACAAATATTCGTGCTCATCACACAAATAAATGCCCTTACCGGGATTCGAACCCAGGACCTCTTGCTTCGTAGGCAGGGTCACTACCAACTAGGCTAAGGCGGTCGTTAAAAAAGTTATCGTTATCAAACTAAGTTCAAACAAGTTAGCTATGAAGTATCTTTTTTTGTACTTATTTTTTCAACTTCATTTTTTTTATTACTTTTACGGTCATCCCGTGAAATCATACATTTCGTACTAAATACAAACTGAAATATAGATGCACAGAAAAAACCCCAGAAAAAAGACCAATGCTGGGAATCGAACCCAGGTCCTCAGCATTCCGTGCCGCGTGCCATACCCCTACACCACCACTGGTCTAGAGATTAGACACGAATCTTTCCTATACATCATACATTTCAATCTGCTAAATCATCACCTTATGCAGTGACAAACGCACATCTATGTTACACCCTCATCGAGAGATTTTAACACTCCTTCGGAACTAACCGCTCACCTGGACAAGAGATGGCGCTACTGTGCAACTTTAAACAAGTTAGCTATGAAGTATCTTTTTTTGTACTTATTTTTTCAACTTCATTTTTTTTATTACTTTTACGGTCATCCCGTGAAATCATACATTTCGTACTAAATACAAACTGAAATATAGATGCACAGAAAAAACCCCAGAAAAAAGACCAATGCTGGGAATCGAACCCAGGTCCTCAGCATTCCGTGCCGCGTGCCATACCCCTACACCACCACTGGTCTAGAGATTAGACACGAATCTTTCCTATACATCATACATTTCAATCTGCTAAATCATCACCTTATGCAGTGACAAACGCACATCTATGTTACACCCTCATCGAGAGATTTTAACACTCCTTCGGAACTAACCGCTCACCTGGACAAGAGATGGCGCTACTGTGCAACTTTAAACAAGTTAGCTATGAAGTATCTTTTTTTGTACTTATTTTTTCAACTTCATTTTTTTTATTACTTTTACGGTCATCCCGTGAAATCATACATTTCGTACTAAATACAAACTGAAATATAGATGCACAGAAAAAACCCCAGAAAAAAGACCAATGCTGGGAATCGAACCCAGGTCCTCAGCATTCCGTGCCGCGTGCCATACCCCTACACCACCACTGGTCTAGAGATTAGACACGAATCTTTCCTATACATCATACATTTCAATCTGCTAAATCATCACCTTATGCAGTGACAAACGCACATCTATGTTACACCCTCATCGAGAGATTTTAACACTCCTTCGGAACTAACCGCTCACCTGGACAAGAGATGGCGCTACTGTGCAACTTTAAACAAGTTAGCTATGAAGTATCTTTTTTTGTACTTATTTTTTCAACTTCATTTTTTTTATTACTTTTACGGTCATCCCGTGAAATCATACATTTCGTACTAAATACAAACTGAAATATAGATGCACAGAAAAAACCCCAGAAAAAAGACCAATGCTGGGAATCGAACCCAGGTCCTCAGCATTCCGTGCCGCGTGCCATACCCCTACACCACCACTGGTCTAGAGATTAGACACGAATCTTTCCTATACATCATACATTTCAATCTGCTAAATCATCACCTTATGCAGTGACAAACGCACATCTATGTTACACCCTCATCGAGAGATTTTAACACTCCTTCGGAACTAACCGCTCACCTGGACAAGAGATGGCGCTACTGTGCAACTTTAAACAAGTTAGCTATGAAGTATCTTTTTTTGTACTTATTTTTTCAACTTCATTTTTTTTATTACTTTTACGGTCATCCCGTGAAATCATACATTTCGTACTAAATACAAACTGAAATATAGATGCACAGAAAAAACCCCAGAAAAAAGACCAATGCTGGGAATCGAACCCAGGTCCTCAGCATTCCGTGCCGCGTGCCATACCCCTACACCACCACTGGTCTAGAGATTAGACACGAATCTTTCCTATACATCATACATTTCAATCTGCTAAATCATCACCTTATGCAGTGACAAACGCACATCTATGTTACACCCTCATCGAGAGATTTTAACACTCCTTCGGAACTAACCGCTCACCTGGACAAGAGATGGCGCTACTGTGCAACTTTAAACAAGTTAGCTATGAAGTATCTTTTTTTGTACTTATTTTTTCAACTTCATTTTTTTTATTACTTTTACGGTCATCCCGTGAAATCATACATTTCGTACTAAATACAAACTGAAATATAGATGCACAGAAAAAACCCCAGAAAAAAGACCAATGCTGGGAATCGAACCCAGGTCCTCAGCATTCCGTGCCGCGTGCCATACCCCTACACCACCACTGGTCTAGAGATTAGACACGAATCTTTCCTATACATCATACATTTCAATCTGCTAAATCATCACCTTATGCAGTGACAAACGCACATCTATGTTACACCCTCATCGAGAGATTTTAACACTCCTTCGGAACTAACCGCTCACCTGGACAAGAGATGGCGCTACTGTGCAACTTTAAACAAGTTAGCTATGAAGTATCTTTTTTTGTACTTATTTTTTCAACTTCATTTTTTTTTTATTACTTTTACGGTCATCCCGTGAAATCATACATTTCGTACTAAATACAAACTGAAATATAGATGCACAGAAAAAACCCCAGAAAAAAGACCAATGCTGGGAATCGAACCCAGGTCCTCAGCATTCCGTGCCGCGTGCCATACCCCTACACCACCACTGGTCTAGAGATTAGACACGAATCTTTCCTATACATCATACATTTCAATCTGCTAAATCATCACCTTATGCAGTGACAAACGCACATCTATGTTACACCCTCATCGAGAGATTTTAACACTCCTTCGGAACTAACCGCTCACCTGGACAAGAGATGGCGCTACTGTGCAACTTTAAACAAGTTAGCTATGAAGTATCTTTTTTTGTACTTATTTTTTCAACTTCATTTTTTTTATTACTTTTACGGTCATCCCGTGAAATCATACATTTCGTACTAAATACAAACTGAAATATAGATGCACAGAAAAAACCCCAGAAAAAAGACCAATGCTGGGAATCGAACCCAGGTCCTCAGCATTCCGTGCCGCGTGCCATACCCCTACACCACCACTGGTCTAGAGATTAGACACGAATCTTTCCTATACATCATACATTTCAATCTGCTAAATCATCACCTTATGCAGTGACAAACGCACATCTATGTTACACCCTCATCGAGAGATTTTAACACTCCTTCGGAACTAACCGCTCACCTGGACAAGAGATGGCGCTACTGTGCAACTTTAAACAAGTTAGCTATGAAGTATCTTTTTTTGTACTTATTTTTTCAACTTCATTTTTTTTTATTACTTTTACGGTCATCCCGTGAAATCATACATTTCGTACTAAATACAAACTGAAATATAGATGCACAGAAAAAACCCCAGAAAAAAGACCAATGCTGGGAATCGAACCCAGGTCCTCAGCATTCCGTGCCGCGTGCCATACCCCTACACCACCACTGGTCTAGAGATTAGACACGAATCTTTCCTATACATCATACATTTCAATCTGCTAAATCATCACCTTATGCAGTGACAAACGCACATCTATGTTACACCCTCATCGAGAGATTTTAACACTCCTTCGGAACTAACCGCTCACCTGGACAAGAGATGGCGCTACTGTGCAACTTTAAACAAGTTAGCTATGAAGTATCTTTTTTTGTACTTATTTTTTCAACTTCATTTTTTTATTACTTTTACGGTCATCCCGTGAAATCATACATTTCGTACTAAATACAAACTGAAATATAGATGCACAGAAAAAACCCCAGAAAAAAGACCAATGCTGGGAATCGAACCCAGGTCCTCAGCATTCCGTGCCGCGTGCCATACCCCTACACCACCACTGGTCTAGAGATTAGACACGAATCTTTCCTATACATCATACATTTCAATCTGCTAAATCATCACCTTATGCAGTGACAAACGCACATCTATGTTACACCCTCATCGAGAGATTTTAACACTCCTTCGGAACTAACCGCTCACCTGGACAAGAGATGGCGCTACTGTGCAACTTTAAACAAGTTAGCTATGAAGTATCTTTTTTTGTACTTATTTTTTCAACTTCATTTTTTTTATTACTTTTACGGTCATCCCGTGAAATCATACATTTCGTACTAAATACAAACTGAAATCTCTCGATGAGGGTGTAACATAGATGTGCGTTTGTCACTGCATAAGGTGATGATTTAGCAGATTGAAATGTATGATGTATAGGAAAGATTCGTGTCTAATCTCTAGACCAGTGGTGGTGTAGGGGTATGGCACGCGGCACGGAATGCTGAGGACCTGGGTTCGATTCCCAGCATTGGTCTTTTTTCTGGGGTTTTTTCTGTGCATCTATATTTCAGTTTGTATTTAGTACGAAATGTATGATTTCACGGGATGACCGTAAAAGTAATAAAAAAAATGAAGTTGAAAAAATAAGTACAAAAAAAGATACTTCATAGCTAACTTGTTTAAAGTTGCACAGTAGCGCCATCTCTTGTCCAGGTGAGCGGTTAGTTCCGAAGGAGTGTTAAAATCTCTCGATGAGGGTGTAACATAGATGTGCGTTTGTCACTGCATAAGGTGATGATTTAGCAGATTGAAATGTATGATGTATAGGAAAGATTCGTGTCTAATCTCTAGACCAGTGGTGGTGTAGGGGTATGGCACGCGGCACGGAATGCTGAGGACCTGGGTTCGATTCCCAGCATTGGTCTTTTTTCTGGGGTTTTTTCTGTGCATCTATATTTCAGTTTGTATTTAGTACGAAATGTATGATTTCACGGGATGACCGTAAAAGTAATAAAAAAAATGAAGTTGAAAAAATAAGTACAAAAAAAGATACTTCATAGCTAACTTGTTTAAAGTTGCACAGTAGCGCCATCTCTTGTCCAGGTGAGCGGTTAGTTCCGAAGGAGTGTTAAAATCTCTCGATGAGGGTGTAACATAGATGTGCGTTTGTCACTGCATAAGGTGATGATTTAGCAGATTGAAATGTATGATGTATAGGAAAGATTCGTGTCTAATCTCTAGACCAGTGGTGGTGTAGGGGTATGGCACGCGGCACGGAATGCTGAGGACCTGGGTTCGATTCCCAGCATTGGTCTTTTTTCTGGGGTTTTTTCTGTGCATCTATATTTCAGTTTGTATTTAGTACGAAATGTATGATTTCACGGGATGACCGTAAAAGTAATAAAAAAAAAAATGAAGTTGAAAAAATAAGTACAAAAAAAGATACTTCATAGCTAACTTGTTTAAAGTTGCACAGTAGCGCCATCTCTTGTCCAGGTGAGCGGTTAGTTCCGAAGGAGTGTTAAAATCTCTCGATGAGGGTGTAACATAGATGTGCGTTTGTCACTGCATAAGGTGATGATTTAGCAGATTGAAATGTATGATGTATAGGAAAGATTCGTGTCTAATCTCTAGACCAGTGGTGGTGTAGGGGTATGGCACGCGGCACGGAATGCTGAGGACCTGGGTTCGATTCCCAGCATTGGTCTTTTTTCTGGGGTTTTTTCTGTGCATCTATATTTCAGTTTGTATTTAGTACGAAATGTATGATTTCACGGGATGACCGTAAAAGTAATAAAAAAAATGAAGTTGAAAAAATAAGTACAAAAAAAGATACTTCATAGCTAACTTGTTTAAAGTTGCACAGTAGCGCCATCTCTTGTCCAGGTGAGCGGTTAGTTCCGAAGGAGTGTTAAAATCTCTCGATGAGGGTGTAACATAGATGTGCGTTTGTCACTGCATAAGGTGATGATTTAGCAGATTGAAATGTATGATGTATAGGAAAGATTCGTGTCTAATCTCTAGACCAGTGGTGGTGTAGGGGTATGGCACGCGGCACGGAATGCTGAGGACCTGGGTTCGATTCCCAGCATTGGTCTTTTTTCTGGGGTTTTTTCTGTGCATCTATATTTCAGTTTGTATTTAGTACGAAATGTATGATTTCACGGGATGACCGTAAAAGTAATAAAAAAAAAAATGAAGTTGAAAAAATAAGTACAAAAAAAGATACTTCATAGCTAACTTGTTTAAAGTTGCACAGTAGCGCCATCTCTTGTCCAGGTGAGCGGTTAGTTCCGAAGGAGTGTTAAAATCTCTCGATGAGGGTGTAACATAGATATGCGTTTGTCACTGCATAAGGTGATGATTTAGCAGATTGAAATGTATGATGTATAGGAAAGATTCGTGTCTAATCTCTAGACCAGTGGTGGTGTAGGGGTATGGCACGCGGCACGGAATGCTGAGGACCTGGGTTCGATTCCCAGCATTGGTCTTTTTTCTGGGGTTTTTTCTGTGCATCTATATTTCAGTTTGTATTTAGTACGAAATGTATGATTTCACGGGATGACCGTAAAAGTAATAAAAAAAATGAAGTTGAAAAAATAAGTACAAAAAAAGATACTTCATAGCTAACTTGTTTAAAGTTGCACAGTAGCGCCATCTCTTGTCCAGGTGAGCGGTTAGTTCCGAAGGAGTGTTAAAATCTCTCGATGAGGGTGTAACATAGATGTGCGTTTGTCACTGCATAAGGTGATGATTTAGCAGATTGAAATGTATGATGTATAGGAAAGATTCGTGTCTAATCTCTAGACCAGTGGTGGTGTAGGGGTATGGCACGCGGCACGGAATGCTGAGGACCTGGGTTCGATTCCCAGCATTGGTCTTTTTTCTGGGGTTTTTTCTGTGCATCTATATTTCAGTTTGTATTTAGTACGAAATGTATGATTTCACGGGATGACCGTAAAAGTAATAAAAAAAAATGAAGTTGAAAAAATAAGTACAAAAAAAGATACTTCATAGCTAACTTGTTTAAAGTTGCACAGTAGCGCCATCTCTTGTCCAGGTGAGCGGTTAGTTCCGAAGGAGTGTTAAAATCTCTCGATGAGGGTGTAACATAGATGTGCGTTTGTCACTGCATAAGGTGATGATTTAGCAGATTGAAATGTATGATGTATAGGAAAGATTCGTGTCTAATCTCTAGACCAGTGGTGGTGTAGGGGTATGGCACGCGGCACGGAATGCTGAGGACCTGGGTTCGATTCCCAGCATTGGTCTTTTTTCTGGGGTTTTTTCTGTGCATCTATATTTCAGTTTGTATTTAGTACGAAATGTATGATTTCACGGGATGACCGTAAAAGTAATAAAAAAAAAAATGAAGTTGAAAAAATAAGTACAAAAAAAGATACTTCATAGCTAACTTGTTTAAAGTTGCACAGTAGCGCCATCTCTTGTCCAGGTGAGCGGTTAGTTCCGAAGGAGTGTTAAAATCTCTCGATGAGGGTGTAACATAGATGTGCGTTTGTCACTGCATAAGGTGATGATTTAGCAGATTGAAATGTATGATGTATAGGAAAGATTCGTGTCTAATCTCTAGACCAGTGGTGGTGTAGGGGTATGGCACGCGGCACGGAATGCTGAGGACCTGGGTTCGATTCCCAGCATTGGTCTTTTTTCTGGGGTTTTTTCTGTGCATCTATATTTCAGTTTGTATTTATCAAACTAAGTTCAACATTTTTTCATTTAGTTCACTACTTTTTCGAAATTAATCATCAGTGGAAAGATAAAATCGCTGAAGTGCCATGCGTGCCATATATCGTAAATGGCGTCTATGGTCGCTAGACTTTACCTTTCCACCGTCGAACTACTTATTTTGGTTTATAAACGTCAGAGTTTATGCTAGTGCTCAGCTAGCAGCAGCAGCAGCTACAGCTGTTTATTTAATTTTGTCCATATGCGTATGTTGAGCACCGGCAAAATATAGTAATATAGTACCGACTACGTAATAATAAAGATACTAATCCACGCTATTATCTAAGATAATAGGTATATGATTATAATCATATACCTATTATCTTAGATAATAGCGTGGATTAGTATCTTAGTACTTAGTTATAACTAAGAGTACCTAATTACAGATATTGCTTATAAATGTTAAATAGTTGGTTTGACGCCAGCCAATAAGGATTGATTAACGTAATGCTAGTAATGCGACGTAATTGCTTCCCAGGAAAACATAAAAGTAATGTTTACTAACACATACATTTAATTATAATAACTAATTAAGTTCGCTGCTTACACTGCCAAACGATTGTATAGCGCGCGCGGAAGGTCAGGGCGATTATTATATTTATTACGAAATTCGAAGTTCGTATCATATCGTATCTTTCATTCTTTTGTTTAATACTATTAAGCGTGTCACACACAGCGCAGATGCGGTAAGATTTTATCTGCGTATAAAAACTTATCCGTCTGCAGGTATCACACACAGTGCAGATGCGAGGTTTTACATTCACTGTAAAATTTCGGAGCTGAGTAGACGTGTTTCGTGGTGCGGATTGCTTATACAGGGTGTTTTTTTTTTTTAAATATAAAAGGGGGCAAACGAGCATGCGGGTCACCTGATGGGGAGCAATCACCGCCGCCCATGGACACCCGCAACATTAAGGGTGTCACAGGTGCGTTGCCGGCCCTTTGAGAGATAGATAGGCTACAATGAATTTTCAATAAAAGCGCGTTACACTTTCTTTATTTCTCTTCACGTCAAAATGTAAAAAATGCGAAAATGCATTTCTACGCAAGGATGACTTGTCGTTTGCTTAAGTAGTGAGTACGTAATTTTTATATTTATTTTATTATACACTGAAGTTCCCAATCCGCACTGGGCCCGCGTGGGAACTACGACCCAAACCCTCTTAACGCCCTGCAGTGGGACGTAATACAGACTGGGATGATGATGATGATGATGATGAAAGTGTGCCTCTGCGCATCCACCTGTATTTATCTGCAGATAAAATCTTCACATCTGTCGGATTCTGTCGATATATGTCGATGCTCACAGATACGCAGATAAAAATCTTACCGCATCTGCGCTGTGTGTGGTCCTCCATTGAATTGTATAGGGAGCGATATTGACAGATATCCGTTCAGATACAGATATCTTACCGCATCTGCGCTGTGTGTGATACGCTTTAGAGCTCGTTCCCACTATGTCGTAGTCGGTCCGGATTTTAATCGGGCGTTCCAGTGGCAGAACATTTTATATGAAGCTGTTCACACTCGTCCGACAACGACTTTGTGTCGGATCCGACAAAAAATATCATGTGTTTTGTCAGATCTCGTCCGGAAATCGTGTACAGAAGCCTCGAAATGACTGTGCGGTCGTGGCTGACAGCCGACTAGTGTGAACAGAGGCGCCGACACCCGTACGCTTAGTATAAGTTTTGCTTCACCAAAATACTTCTCGATCGCGTTCGTTTACGTAAAAAAATCAATTACTAGGGAATCATGGACAGGGGATGCTATCGATGTTTAGAAATTTTTATTTCCGAAGGTTTAGAATCCCGAAAACTTCATTTGTCCGAAAGCATTTTTTTCTGAAACTGTAAATATTTCAGGATTTATTTCAGGACCATCGTGTAGAACCCTTTAGGTTAGGTTAGGGTTGTTTTATAAAAGTCCTGAAATATTTACAGTTTCAGAAAAAAATGCATTCGGATAAATGAAGCATTAGGGATTTTAAATATTCGGAAAAAAAAAATTCTAAATTTTGATAGGTAACCTGGTGAAGTAAAACTTATACTAAAATCGGAATCCGACATACGACATAGTGGGAACGAGCTCTTAGGGCGGACGAAACGACCCGATAAGAAGTTCGAAATTCGTTTTTCTTAGTAGGTATAAGTGGTATAAGGCAGCGTAAGGGTGACATCTCGTAGAGTTGCTTGTAATGTTTGTAAGTAAAGAACTTGGCTATTTCAAATGGTGCGGTGCAGGTTGGGAACTTTACACATACCACAGAATCTCTTCGCAGGTGTGTGCAGGTATCCTCATAATGTTTCCCTTCGCCGTAAATCTCATGGTAATTTTCTGATATAATTTCGCACTTAAATTCCGAAAACGGTCAGAGGCCCTACCACGAAGTGCATAATTCGAACTTCGTTTCGTGCTGTCCCGCTCACGCTGATATGATTTGACACGAGAGTGAGAGGGATAATACGATACGAACTTCGATTTTCGAATTTCGTAGTAGCGCCTCTGAGGTGCGAGTCCGGGCTTGGACTACCATGGAATTAGGCTACCATGGCCTTGTATTGTATTGTAAATATTGTTTTACTAGCTTTTGCCCGCGACTCCGTCCGCGTGGTATTAGTAATTTGGGCAGCTTATTTTTTTATCAAATTTGCTTTTTCATCAATTATGGCTCTCCTTAGTTCCTCGATATAAAAAAATTACCCGCCCCCGCAACCCCCCTCCTAACCCCACCCCCCCACCGAACTTCCCCGCACACCCGCGTTCCTATTCACCACCGTACTCCCAAGTCAAGCGTGCCTATAGAAGTTTTCCTTCAAAAACCCCTGATTTTGAAACATTCTTCCGCTCCGCTCCGCTCCTATTGGTGTTAGCGTGATGATATATAGCCTTCCTCGATAAATGGGCTATCTAACACTGAAAGAATTTTTCAAATCGGAGCAGTAGTTCAAACAACAAACAAACTCTTCAGCTTATTAATTCTTCTAAAAACTGTTCGATAAATTCTTAAAATAGACGTATCTTTCTTATTTTTGAACCGATTGAAATGAAACAAACACTAAATGTTAATCCAAGAAAATACCAACATATCAGTGAAAACCGCATCCTTCTAGGTTAAGCCGTTTCTGAGATTAGCGCGCACAAACGCACAGACAAACAGACAAACAGACAATAATTCTAAAAATCATTTTTTCAGGTTCTATTGCGCTAATAAATAGCCCTAGTGACAGTTTTTCTCAAATATCTTCAATGTACAGACACCGACTTGTTACAGATTTATTATATGTATAGATGAGCTACGACCATTCATTGTTTTTGGAGGCACCAACGGACGGCTTTCACACTATACCTAATTGCATAAGGCGCAAGCCACACAGAAGAGACGTGGGACGGGGGCGCGTCGCAGTCCGCGTCGTTTGTTCGCAGTCCGCGTCGTTTGTTCGCAGTCCGCGTCTCCCCGTCTCTTCTGTCTGCTTTGGATCGCGACGCTTCTATACATTTAGTATGAACACTGATTCAAGCGGCGCCGCGACTGCGACGCGCCCCCGTCCCACGTCTCTTCTGTGTGACTTGCGCCTAAGAAGACTGCATATCTTCTCCATCGTATAATATATCGTATAATGTATAGCAATAATAACATGATTGTGAACCGGTTTGACAACCTTTTATTACGACATAATAGCTAAAAAAGTCATAGGAGCCATATAATTGTAATGAATAAACATTTATGTAATCTGCAACTAGATAATTGTTAATGTACTAAGTCCTATAGTTTTTCTTATAATAATAATATTAGATGATCTTGTGTTGTCTGAATAAATGAATTATTTTTTGTCCTACTCTATGATTTCGATGATCAGGAGTTTTGAAAAGTTTTGATTCCTAGCCAAAATGGAATTTCACAGACAAGGTCTAAAGCCAAGTTTAGTCCTGCAAGAAAAATTGTGCAAGTTCCATTACATTGCGCGGCTGCAAAGCGAACGAGTTTGAAGTGGGGAATCGAGCGCCGCAACGTAAAGCAACTTGCGCATTTTTTCTTGCTATTCTAAACTGGGCTTTAAAGCAATGAAATCTCTGTTTCATTATTCATTAAACAAACTTTACTGTTAAACTTCCTCCATCCAGCTTAATGCATGGTCATCCTATCCTACTTCCTACTTAATATTATAAAGGCGAAAGTTTGTAAGTATATATGTATGGATGGATGGATGTTTGTTACTCTTTCACGCTAAAACGGTTAGACGGATTCTGATGAAATTTGGCACACAGATAGTTTATAATCCGGATTAACATATAGGATGCTTTTTATCCCGGAAAATTGCATAGTTCCCGCGGGATAGCGATAAACGAATTCTTCGCAGACGGAGTCGCGGGCAGCAGCTTGTATTTAAAAGAAAGAAAGAAAGAAATAAAATACATTTATTTACAACAACACAAGACACATAAATATTTTTACAAAAAGGACAATACAAAGGCTAAAAATAGAGTGTGCGTATTTCATAAAGTTAAGTTGTTTAGTCAAATGTCATCGCTTTGGCGGGGAATTTGACAAGTCTCGCGACAAAGTTTGTTTAAGAAACTGACTTTTCAAATCTCAAGTTTAACGGCCAACTGATAGTGTCTCTATCAACCTCGACATTGGCAGAATCATCAATAGTAGGTGAAAATGAACTTTTAAAGAAGTTTTAAGCTCATATCATGCGTAGGATGACAATGATTTTAATTAAAAAGTGATTTTCTAAATAATCATTAACCTAATTAAGGGATTGATTTTAAACAAAATTTAATTAATTACCTGTGAGTAACGGAGTTACCCATATACTTTGTATGACTAACTTTCGTGACTCACAGGTAATTAATTAAATTTTGTTTTTAATTAATCCCTTAATTGGGTACAAATATTTTGAAAACTACCCATCACGGGCACATGGGGACTCGGTCATTTGAAAGACATTAATGGGCCCAAAAAGCCAACATGAAGAGGCCTTTGGTAGGGCCAACGTCATAAATAAGTAATCACTTTTGTACCTTGTTACTTTAACGTTGTTACTTTAATTCTCCAGCGTCGCCGATTATATCAGCCCACATTTTCACGCGAAGGAAACGAGTCTTTCATTTATCCATACGGTCAAGTTTAATCTGCCTCCGCCGAGTCACCTTGCCGTTCCAATAATTACGTCCAATCAAGTAAACCATTAATATTAATGCAACTAGCCCAAACGCAGCCGCGCCTTTTTAGCCGCCTGAATTAATAACTCTAGGATTCATTTATTTTCGTGATCCAATTGTATTAATTTACTTTGCTCTAATTATTCCCCGATTGAATAGTTCCCTAAATAATCACGTTATAGAAATACTAGCTTTTGTCCGCAGAATTAGTAGGAACCCTCATTTTTTTTAACTTGGCAGATCGATAGTTCATCCGAAATTATCTGTACCTATTGTATTTGAAATATTTATTTTTTAATTATAAATATTATTCTCTTAAAATTTCAGCGTACCTCGAAAACATTTTTTGCAAACATCTAGCGAAATTTAAAGTACAAAAATTCCATATTGCCTCAATGGCATTTTCTTCAAAAAAATTGTATCTGTAAAAATATGACGGTTGATTTAGCCCACGCCCCGCCTGTCAGCCAGGTCTGTGGTTCTGGTTACCTTCTGTGCTTAGGTATCATAGGGGAAGTATTAGACAAGTTTTCAGCGTGCCTCAAATAATTACTCAAAATGTCCATCAGCTCCTAAAATCCTGAAATTAGTTTTTTACTATTATGTTAACCTACACTTAGGTCAAATTTAATTTAATTTTTACGGAATTTTTACGGAGATAGGGTCGCTCTGAATCGAACATGTAAATCCATTTTATATGCCTCGCCTTATCCCGTGGAATTCTCAATAAACCGTCATTATTCCTTGCTTACATCATAATGGTAAGCTCTACATACTTATACAAAATGTCAGCTTTCTAGGGCCACGAGTTTGAGCTGGACGTTGATGAGTCAGCCACGACTTTTCTTTTTTAATATATAATTTAATTCCAACTGAATTCAGATTTCATGACCAAATGAAATTATTCCGCGGGATACTGCCATTTCGCCGAAAACCATTTCCCAACCTGATTCATTTGCCAACTGTTTAATTTCCCAACTGTTTATTTTTTATGAAACTGTAAACTATTCAGGATATATTTCAGGACTATCCTGTAGGTTATGTTAGGTTTGTTTTATAACAACCCTGAAAAGTTTACAGTTTCAGAAAAAATAAACAGTTGGCAAATGAAACATTTGGCAAATGAATCATTTGGGAAAAATAAAGTTGCGAAACATTTTAGTAAACCATTTCCGCTAACTTTGTTCATTAGCTAATTTCTACTTTGTGTACCTATTTGGTTTATTTTTATTAAAGCTTCGCTATACCTAAGTTTTTAGGGTTCCGTAGTCAACTAGGAACCCTTATAATTTCGCCATGTCTGTCCGTCTGTCTGTCTGTCTGTCCGTCCGCGGCTAAGCTCAGAGACTGTTAGTACTAGAAAGCTGTAATTTGGCATGAATATACATATCAGTCACGCCAACAAAGTGGTAAAATAAAAAATAAAAAAATAATTTTTTTTAGGGTACCTCCCATAGACGTAAAGGGGGGGTGATTTTTTTTTCTCGACTAATCCTATAGTGTGGGGTATCGTTTGATAGGTCTTTTAAAACCATTGCGGGGTTGCTAACATGATTTTTCTATTCAGTGATCTGTTTGCGAAATATTCAACTTTAAAGTGAAAATTTTCATTAAAATCGAGCGTCCCCCCCCCTCTAAAATCTAAAATGTTAGGTGGAAAAATTTGAAAAAATTCAGAATGGTTGTAAATATATCAAATTTACTAGGAAAATTATAGCGGCTAAGATTGCTTGGAAATTATTTGTAGTTTAAGAGTAAATAGTAGCCTAAGGTATAAAACATACCTAAACTTGGATGATTCCGTACACATACGAAATCCTAAGAAAAATATTACTTGATTTTTTTGTAATGGCTACGGAACCCTACCTTATGCGTGTCCGACACGCTCTTGGCCGGTTTTTTTCTTTAGATTTCTGCGCAAAAAGTAACCGTGGTCGGCCTGGGAGTACCCCTTGGTTTATTATTGCTGCTTTGCAAAAAAGCTGTGTTAACCTTAGTGGTTAGGCCATCGACAGTACAATTTTAGATACTTACGTCAAGCGGGTTTTTGAACATAATTATCTGCTTGCATTCGTATTAAATACCTACTTATTTATTACTGGAGGTTTCGCGCTGTCACCGTTCAGCCATCATTAGGTACCTCTCATAATTTCATTTTCTAGAATTTTTTACCGACTTACCTACAGAAAAATACATCAGCCACTGACAAAGTGATCTCTTATAAAACAAGAAACTAACCTTTTATTACTGTGGCTCTGTGAGCTTTGCTGTAGACCCCACGAAATGACTGAAATGTGATATTTTTTACGTTTACGCCCCCATAAGTATATCCGCCATTTTGTAAAAATCCAAAAATTAATCGACAGTAAAATTATTTCAACACGAGAATCTGTTGAGAAATGCGACCCATAGAGGAGAACAGACAGCCGGGCAGTCATACAGCGCTCGCTAGGTCAAAAATGGTGGAGAAGACAATAATATTACGTATAAGTAGGTAGGTAAGTACTTCGTTTATTTTTTACTTTTTTAGCAATAGACTAGCAACCTTGACTTATGAAGTGAACTTAGAAAATGCAAGGAGTTTGCAAAATAAGTAACAATCATTGGAATAGAGGAAGTCAATTACTTATATTGTAATCGTTTTATAAATACTTAACAGTTCAATAACTGTTATTAATAAATCTATCAATTGAAACATCAACCTACGGTTCGATGTATCGGAGAATGCCACCGTATCTCTACTAACATTTAAAATCGACCCTTGGAGAACTATTTGGCTGGTACGAGGTCACTTTTATTAGAAACGTCGCATTAAATTTCCATAGCAATAAAATACTCCTAATTGGGTAAGCATTCGATTGACTGGCCATGGAGTTTTTACACATCGATTAAACTTCGCGTGCCGTTGGTGACATTTCATTCATCGCTATTCATTGGCTTGATAGCGTGCTTTATTCACTTCCATTCATAAAGTGGACAGAATTTTCCTTTACTTCCGATCTGCTTGCGGTTTGGGATGATTTTATTAGAGCGGTAATCACATTGCATGCAACATGCGGTGACGGCAAAAGTGTAGTCTACATCTACACTAATATTATAAAGAGGAAAGATTTGTGCCTATGTTTGTATGTTTGTAATGAATAGGCTCAAAAAGTACTGGGCCGATTTAAAAAATTCTTTCACCAATAGAATGCTACATTCTTCCAATTTGACATAGGCTACATTTCATTTTGAAAAAAATTAGGGATCCTTGGTAAAATTTCAACAATGTAACCGAAGGTGTAGAAAAATGAGTCTTAAAATGTCTTTCGTCGAATGCGCTGCCGAAACTATTAGCGATAGAACAAAATAATGTACAACAATATTGAAGAACATCATAATGTCTACAAAAAACTCCGCGGTAGCATATGTCCAACTATTGTAGTTATGTCACTACAACAACTTTTTTCATTTTAAACATTAATGAAAATGCTAACCAAATTCAAACCATGCTATTTATGTGTTTATATTAATCCTTATCCAAATAAATTATTTAATGGTAAAGACCATTTAACTACCTATAAAATAGTTTTTAAATTATTTAAATTGGACTTTCCATTCAAAAGATATTACGAATTAAAAAATTCAAACAGTAAACAAAACCGCCATAGCGCCGTGGCCGTTGTTTGCGATGCAGTCTGAAAAGCGCGCCGGGCATCGCGGCGGGCGGGGTGGAGGGGGCACTGAAATACAGGAGTGGGGCGTGCACGTCTGTAATAATTAATAAATAATAAATAATAATTTTTTAATAAACAAAAATATTTGTGAAAAAAAGTGTTTCATATCCAAATTTCCAAAAATAAATAATTGTCTACCCCGTGCGAAGCCGGGACGGGCTGCTATACCTAATATTATAAGGACCACGGTAGTCGCACGTATTCGGCATGCGACAATTACATAAAGTAGATCGCAGCGTGCAACATGCGGTTCATGGGGCCGCCAAATCCTTGAGGCAAGAATTTGAAATATCGAACAAGTGATGGGAGGGGGCGCCACTATCAAGTTTTTGCCCCGGTTTGAAAAAATCGTAGATCCGGGGCCGGTCGGCATGCCATCGTCTAAATATGGCCGCCGCAGTAGGTGGACTAGGTGGACAGAGTAATGTGAAGATGTTGGTGTGCATTACCTACCTAATTTCAAAAAAAGCGTTGAAAGATTTTTTAACCGGCAAGGCAAATTATTCTGTTAATGAGTTCCTACTTGAGAGTTCTGACTAGATGTTGCTTAAAAAAATCGTACTACTGTTATTATATTAATACCAATGTAAAATTATTTCTATTATTCAAAAAAGCTTTGATAGATTTTTTAACCGACAAGGAAAATAAATTACTCTGTTAATGAGTTCCTTCCTACTTGAGAGTTCTGACTACTATTGCTTAAAAAAATCGTACTACTGTTATTATATTAATACAAATGTAAAATTATTTCTATTATTTAATGGAAAATTGTATGTAAATTAATTTAATTTTTTGAACTTGTATAAATTTATACTTAACTAGATACATATTTTATGTGCAAATTTCTATGCTGCAAGGCAAGATATGGAGGATAGACAAACTATTATTGAACATCTAAATATTCAATTTAATAATTGTATCTATATCAGTAATCATGTTGTCATGTTTTACAAATAAAATTAACTTTATCTTATCTTTATCATTGGTTGGCCGAAGTAGTTCGAAACAAATTCAGGAGACCGCATTAGGTAAAAATATTTTAAGTTTAGGTTAAATAATGTGAAATTGCCAACTGAAACTAAATTACGACCTACTTAATTATTAAGAGCTAAACACCTATAGTTCCAACTAAATAGTAATTGTAGTTTTTCTTGCAACTATGCAATCAGGCTGGACTGGAACCCCAAAAGAACAAAACATAGGGGTAGTCGAATACATAACCTCGTATATTGAACCTTACAACACTTTGACACCTCACAAACAGCAAGTTCACTTCCTTACAATAAAAGTACTCGTTCGTAAAATTGTAAACAACTATGCAATGGGCAGTTGTCTGTTCGTATGACGCAACTAGCTGCCGCCTTGTCATCAGATGGGACTTTTAAATAGGGCTACCATACGTCAGGATTTGTTGGGATATGTCCGGATATTTGGCCATTCGTCCGGACTTTTTTTACTTCATTCCTAGTATCCTTCAGTGGTAAATTATGATGCAAGCAACTGATAATGAGTCGAAACATCGGTGGTAATCACGGTCTAGATTCCGTAAGGAATACGTCTGTAGTCAACGGCCGTTGAGAAGTTAATCGATATATTACACAACTATGAAGTTTCTGGACAGTTTCTGAAGTTTGACCCATAGGAAAAAACGCCATAGGTACTTGTCATTCTGTCACACGCAACAAGTAAGTACCTATGCATACTATTTATTTTCCTACGGTTGACATTGTCGATATATAAATTCAGAGACTTCATAGTTGTCCCATGTGTCATGACGACCGGATGGCCTAGTGGTTAGAGAACCTGACTACGAAGCTTGAGGTCCCGGGTTCGATTCCCGGTCGGGGCAGATTTTAGTGTATCTACTTAGGGTTATTTATTACGCCCGGGATACAGATATTAGTGTAAAAAATACGAATGTTTGTGCTCGAGTCTTGGATGTTTAATATCTATTTATATTTTAATAATTCCATAACTCAAGCTTTGCTTACTTTGAGGCTAGATCAATTGGTGTGAATTGTCCCGTGATATTTATTTATGTGTCATAGCAGCCAAGTAAATTAACTTGAATTAACCGTGAATTATTAAAAACTATTTATTGAAATAACTTTAAATAGTTCTTTGTATAGGCGTAAGAAAAATGGTACTTGTTACCTATGATTTGCAATACCTACCTACTACTTACCGCGCACGCTTTTATCGCTGTACTTTAAAAGTCCGGATTTTTTGAATATCCGGCTTATAGTCCAGACTTTTAGAATTTGGATATGGTAACCCTACTTTAGTAAACTGTACTGAATTAATATATTGTACCTTTATGACACTCATTAAAATATGCAAATGGTTGACTAAATAAGCCTGGAGTTGCATTTTTGTTTCCAAGTTACTATGTATGAAAATTCAAGGCCGGCGCTGACCAGATGCATGTGCGCGTCACGCACCAGTTGTAATGAATGAAACTGTAAGAAAGATGGCACACCATTAGCATCTAGTACACCATCTTTCTTACAGTTTCGTTTATTACAACTGGTGCGCACGTGATACGCACACGCATCTGGTCTGCGGCGGCCTGTAGCAAGTAGTTGTTTGGTATTGTATAGGCCTCAATAGAGAGATCTCTATCCAGGCAGGTGTGCCTGGGGACCGAAGTCCGAAGGAAAAAACTTGGAACTTGTATTTATGCATCCGAGTTGAGAAACTTCAATATAGCTAAACCGTTTAAATGAGTCCTCTCCCGCGCCGGCGCCTTGTGTGCCTACCGCCCGCACCTCTCCCGGCACCCTTTGGAGTCTTTCCCCCCAGCTAGGGTTGCCATCTCTAAAAATCAAAAAGCCGAACTTACCCGTCAAAAAAGCCGGACTTTTGGGTCCCAAAGCCGGACATTAAGAAAAATTAGGGATTTTTGACAAAAATATCGAATAAAACACACATTTAAAAGTGGGGCTTTTGAATTCCAAAGCCGGATGCTAAAAAAAGGGATTTTTGAGTGTGTGTATGTGTCCGTCTGATGCGGGCGGGGGCGGCGTGGCAAGACTGGGCAAGGCCGTGCGCACGCGCAGTGCGATAATAACAAAAAAGTCTAACGAAAGCCGGACGACGCGATGCGCGGGCGGAAGACATTTTGCTCTCCTCTCGCCCTTGCCCTCTCGGGCGCTCGTCCGCCTATAGTCGTACGAATCGCCACTCTGACAAAAAGCCTGACAAAAGCCGGACAGGCCGGACACTACGTACATATTTGGCCGGACGCGACCGCAAAAAGCCAAACATGTCCGGCCAAAGCCGGACACCTGGCAACCCTACCCCCAGCCCCTGTAACGCGCGGGCGAGGACTCATTTAAACGGTTTACCTATAGTGCCATTCACGAAGACGCGTGAATTTGTCAAAATTAGACACTAATATCATTGCAATAAGAACCACGGCACGCGTCACCATGAATGACACTATCTATAGTCCGATGTAGACTGTAGCAGTTTTTCTATTTGATGAGTAGATGGCGCTAGAGGTCGCTACGCAATTAATTGTGCCCACGAATGCATTTAACAAGAATAAAGAATCCTCGATCAATTAAAATAATAATGTTTTGTCCACGTAATGTTATACAATTATGGTGGAATCTTTTCTTGGAAAAACTCTCATAAATAAAACATACAAAACATCAATTACATAATCATGACGATTAATGAATAAATGTAGGTAGGTACCTACTTAAATATTTTTTTATTATCCATTGGTCTGGAGAAGTATCCCAATGCTGGTCATAGGCCTCCTTTTTCTCGATGCGTTCCCATTTTGAGCGGTGTCCTTACTAAAAAGTGCATAAGGTACAATCACGTACAGTCGAAGAAACTGAACCATATACCCTGCGAACCCTTTTCATAGCAAATGTCATGTTGACATTCCATAACATCTGCCAAAGAAATCATCTCGAAATTGGTTGTGAAAATGTTTTATACCCTGGTACGCGATTCGACTGTACACATACACATCTAGGACGTCCTGCCAACGCCTCCTGGGTCGGCCTCGTCACCGCCATCCATTCCTGTGCGCGGACGAAGCCGTGACCAAAAGCTAGTGGTATCGTATAAGTACAGATGTAGTGCAAAATGATTTTCCATCGGGAAAACTCGGATCTCAATCGGAATACGATGGCACCCGAACTGTCAATCAATGATTTTATTAAATAAGTGACGTTTTCATATCCATTAATATGGAAATTTATTGTTTAGTGTCAAATGTCAAAGTGAAAAATGTAAGTTGGCTACACGGCTGTAAGATGGGTACTGAAGCTAATTGAAAGAGCTATAAATGGGCGTTTTAAAAAAAAAGTGTACCTACCCTTTCGTTTTTCTTGAAATTTTGGAAAAAATACGGTTTTTCCTACTCAGAATCAAGAGCACAATCGATTCAGATCATTTAAAAAAATGTCCCCATTTTTTCATACTAAATTTTATGAGTCAGTTTTGTCACGCCCATACTGAATGTATGAAAAAAACGTCGCAAAACTGTCATTTTTTTTGGGGACTTTTTTTTAAACTATCGGAATCGATTGCGCTCTTGATTCTGAGCAGGAAAAGCCATATTTTTTTCAAAATTAATAAAAATAAGAAAGGGTAAGTAAGTACACTTTTTTTTAAAAACGCCCTTATACGAACTTTTCCGGTAAAGTACGAAGGAAAATCATTTTACACTGCATCTGTTAAACATCAACGGTTTTCAAGATAAATAATTGCATTGACTACTTAAGCTGTAAAAAGTTAAAGTACAGGTTTTTCTTCCGCAGCCTTGGTGGGTTTTTCGGTAATAAAAAGTGCATTAGCTAAATTAAATGCCACTATTTTAAGATTTAATTGTTTCCCGGTTTAAAGAAGCATTTATTTTTAACAAGCCTTTCTTGTCTGCATCGGAGTGTTGAGATGAAAAATTAACAGTTTTTGTGTTACCTTGATTTTTCTTTGAGAACATAAATTGTACCTATACTTTAGGTACAAAACAAATAAATAAGTACCTTTGCCCATTTACAAATCTCATTTATATTTTTGCCATGTACCTACTTGTTTTTCTGTACTCCTTTTCGTTCTTTGTGGTATACTTAAAATGAAAAGTCAGTGTAATAAAAATCTCGTGTCACGGTGTTTGTTATCGAACTCCTCGGCAACGGCTAGACAGATTTTTATGAAACTGTTTTCTCCATATTCAGTACTCAGGTCTGAGAATAGGACGTAGGCTATTTTTTATAATTAGGTACTCCTATTCTTCGCAGACGGAGTCGCGGGCAACAGCTAGTAAAAACATAAAAACGTAGGCGGTCGGCTAAAACAAACCATATGGCAATGTAACTATGTACCATAATTTCAATGAATTCGTGCCAGTGGAGTAATCCTGGTATTGCTGTGCTATTCACACTTGTTCCTAAAATACTGTAACTATTTAGTAAGTTTTCTTTGTATAATGCATTTAAGGTTGTGCATTGTAAGTTATGTTGTTAATCTGTTTATTTTTTTAGAAAAAAAAAAATACTTTTTGGCATGTTTTTGTGGCGGATTCTTCGTGGCAGTCATGGTCTTTCTGAAAACGCTGGAAGACTAAAAAAAGACATGACTGTGAAGAAATTAGTCATGACTCCTACGCTCCAAATTGTACTGAAAAAGTAGCTAAAATAATTAAATTAAGAAAAAATACTGTGCTGTAAATCGTTAAGTTAGTCTAAATTTTCCTTTGCCGTTTGTCCGATATTACGTAGATAAGACATCCTTTTGGCCAACGTCATTCACTCGTTTTCATTTAAAAATAATTGAATCGATAAAACAATGTAAAATTCTAACCAATTCTAACGAGTTGCAGGAGAACAGACAAGCGAAGCATTTAAATTAGCCATTTAACAAAATTATTGGGTTAAACCTTTGTTTATTTGCTGAATTTACATAACTAAATTCATTGTGGGTATTACAAAAAGCAACACGCGCAGGCGCAGCGTAGAGTTCCGTATGTACATAATAATCATGGAATATTAATTATGCACATTTAAATAATACAATACAATACAATAGTACATTACTGCAGCGGCCGCGAAATAGGGGATTGCCGGCCGAGTAGTTATAGATGACCGAGTGTTAACGAGGCCATCTAGAGATACGAGGCCGGCAATCCCTGTTCGTGGCCAAGGCTTGTATAGAGTTTTTCTCAAACATGCATCATCATTATCACCACCATCATCACCGCCATCATCATCACCATCACCATCACCATCACCATCACCATCACCATCACCAACAACATCATCAACATCCATCAACATCCATCAACATCCATCAACATCCATCAACATCCATCAACATCCATCAACATCCATCAACATCCATCCATCCATCCATCCATCAACATCCATCCATCCCTCCGTCCGTCCGTCCGTCCGTCCGTCCATCCGTCCGTCCATCCATCCATCCACGTCGACCTTGTCGACCTATTAAACGTCATGGTGCTGTGTCACATAAAACAATAGACGATCACTTTGCTGGCCTTGGCCAGCAATGTTGTATGAAATTCCATTATTGACCTCTCGTCTAGCCGCACCTGCAACGTGACAGTTCGTGGCGTATTTTAAGGAACATAACGTCAATATTTCATAGCATGTTTGAGAAAATATTATTTTTCTACTCGCGTAGCACAATGTGCTACTAACGATATCGCTGTCGGTAGTCCAATGAGGTGCATTGTGTGACCGCAATTTTGACATTTCATTATGAAACGTTCCACAATGTTCTTTTCACACCACCTGCTCGACAATGCCTCATTATATATCATGCAAACCTTACTCAAAGTAAATCATTATAGCCCTTGTCTTTTGCCGGGGTGTAATGTTGTACTGAATTTCATTATAACCCGCCGGGCAGTAATGTGATTCTCACTTCTCTTAGTTCTTATTGTTATGCATTTAAAGTCTAATTTCGTCAAAATCGCGCGAATTCGTGGTGGCGAGGAGGACGGCGGCGCGCGCCGCGCCTCATTTATTTAAAAATCGAACTTATTCGAAAATCGAGCTGGCCACGCCACGGCAAGCCGAACGAAAAAAAATCAATACTTAAAACAAAAGCCGCGAGTATTTCAATACGCTGCAATTTTAAGTATCAAAACTGCAAAAGAAGATAAAACATTAGGAAAATATCGAGTGACGAAAGTGATTTGACTCCTGATTCCATTAAATTAGACGCCTTAGGACCACTTGCACAGTTCAGGGTAAAAAATTTAAATCGGTAACCCTGGGTTAAGAATGACAGTTCCATACATTTTGACACTTGTTAACCCTGGGTTAGCAGTTAACTCGCTCGGAGTTAAGTAGCTAACCCAGGTCTGCGCAAGCTGGCCTTAGAAATTGTTAATAATGTACTCCCAGAGAAGTCGAAGGAAAAATACTTAAAAGCTTACAAAGATTTCGAAAAATGGAAAACTGCGAAAGGCGCAAAGTCAGTGTCAGAATCAGTGCTTCTGGGTCTATTTCGAGTATTTTTCTAGTAGCCTTGGTTTTTATTGTCTCGCAAAAGGTGAGAAAAGTAGAGTATACTCTTCGGGGATAAAACTGATTTTGCCTTGGGCGCGCTTAATTCCTTCACTGCTCTCAGGACTCCATCTTAATTCCCTCGCTTCGCTCGGGAATCAACGAAACAACCCCTTCGCTACGCTCGGGAGTTAAATCTGCAGTCCCTCGATACGCTCAGGATTCAATATCGCGCCCGTGACATAATGCAGTGCTTTATCCCCTTGGTGTACAATCTACTATTTTCGCACTGCAAATGGCGGAAATAAAAAAAAAAGTTCAGCGGGATATTGTCTAATGGCCAACACCCATTCTATTTTATTTAAGTACTTAATTATTGTTAAATCGACTTTATACATTAATTAAAATATGTTTACATAAACAATTATTAAATAATGAATACTTAAATAACGGACAATAAATGAATTAACAGGGATTCCAAATTTGGGACGCATATTCAAGTTTGCTTCTGTCATATGAACAGTATAAAATCTTAAGAGTTTTAGCTCTAGTGAAATTCAATGAGCTGCGCATAATAAACCCAAGCATCTTCAAAGCACTAGCAACCATACCATCAATATGTACATCGAACAATAGCTTAGAATCATGAACAACACCTAGATCTTTCATAAAAGGCAATCTTTGCAGCACAATACCCTTTAAACTATATACCGTTGGAAATTCGAAAATATGCAGCACTTGTTAATATCATCAACAAAGATATTAAACAGCAGGGGCCCGAGCAAGGAGCCCTGGGGGACACCACTTGGGATAGGTATCCAACCAGACATGTAATTATTGACAACAACAGCCTGAGACCTATTATTAATGTAAGATGAGAACCATCTCAGCAAGTCTCCATGGATTCCCATTTTATATAATTTTGAAATAAGTACACCGTGATCAATTATATCAAATGCCTTACTGTAATCGGTATAGATAACATCAACCTGGAAACAGTTGTCCATTCCTTCTGTAACGTAATCATTAAGCAGTACTAGGTTAGATACAGTAGACCGATGCCTAATAAAACCGTGTTGATTGGACCTAAAACTATGTCTCAAAGCACTAAAAACTTGATTATATACTATTTTTTCCATTACTTTAGATATTATACATAGTTTAGATATAGGTCCGATCCCTAAAAAGGGCGATCGCTTAGACCCGTCCAACTACAGACCGATAGCTATCACCTCTTTGCTCTCCAAGGTAATGGAGTCGATTATTAACCGCCAGCTCTTAGGTTATCTGGAGGAGCATCAGCTGATTAGTGACCACCAATACGGTTTTCGTCGTGGTCGCTCAGCTGGTGATCTTTTGGCTTATCTAACACACCGTTGGGCTATGGCGATTGAGAGCAAAGGGGAAGCCTTGGCAGTTAGTTTGGACATAGCGAAAGCCTTTGATAGGGTTTGGCATGGAGCTCTGTTGTCTAAGCTTCCGGCGTACGGAATACCTGGAAGGTTGTGTTCTTGGGTTGCAAGTTTTCTTTCGGGTCGGAGCATCAAAGTTGTAGTCGACGGCTCATGTTCTGACTTAAAACCTGTAAACTCTGGTGTCCCGCAAGGTTGCGTTTTATCCCCCACGTTATGTCTTCTGCATATCAATGATATGTTGCATGATACCAATATTCATTGCTATGCAGATGACAGTACTGGGGACACGTATTATACCGGTCGCGCTAATTTATCCAGGGAACACGTCATTGAAAGCCGGAATATACTTGAGTCTCAAATTGAGATCATGCTGAAGCATGTCGCAGATTGGGGTAGACTAAACTTAGTTCAGTTTAATCCCCAAAAGACTCAAGTATGCGCGTTCTCCACTAAAAAGGATCCCTTTGTTGTTTCGCCTTGTTTTGATGGTACTTCCCTTGATGCCAAATCGTCTATTGGGATCCTGGGTGTCGACATTTCGAGTGATGTTCAGTTTCGTGGTCATTTGGAAGGCAAAGCTAAGTTAGCTTCTAAAAAATTGGGGGTGCTTAATAGAGCGGGACGGTACTTCTCGCCAGCCCATCGCTTACAACTTTATAAGGCGCAGGTTAGGCCGCACATGGAGTACTGCTCTCACCTCTGGGCTGGGGCACCCAAGTACCAAATTCTTCCATTTGACCGCATCCAACGTAGAGCTGCTCGATTTGTCGGTAATCAGGCACTCTCTGGCCTACTCGATCCTTTGGCTTTGGGTTCGAATTGCTGCCTGCGGCTAAATTCCACTACCGCACTTCGAGGAACCGTTTGTCTTTCCATCCTCACCATCTTGATGATTGGCATTCTAGTACCGTGCGTTTTAAGCGAAACTTCTTTCCTCGCACGACAAAGATCTGGAATCAGCTTTCTGCGGCAGCATTCCCGGAGCGTTACAACTTAGGGATCTTTAAAAAACGAGCCTACCAATTCCTAAAAGGGTCGGCAACGCACCTGTGATGCCCCCCGTGTTACGGGTGTCCATGGGCGACGGTTATCGCTTTCCATCAGGTGACCCGTCTGCTCGTTTGCCACCTCTTATATAAAAAAAAAAGGTCTATATGTATCTACATCAGTTTTGGGGCCCCTTTGTTGCAAGAATGTTCTCAGAACATTCTCGAGAATGTTTCCACGTTTTAGGAATATTCCGCAACTTGTACATTGCTATGTATACTTGGGTCAATCAACTTTTTTTTGTAAACGATTTTCTGCTACTTTCTATGAAAACCGAAATAATTAAAAAACTGATTGTTTTTCCTTATTTAAAGTATACTTTTCAAAACCCTAGATTTTTGTAGTCAATAATGGTATAATTGCCATATTTATTTTATTTTGTTTAGCTTCTATTTCGTGGGTGACCCAGGGGACAATGTTGTCCCCGAAATTTGTATGAAAATAGTGGTATTTCCCCTGGGTGACCGGATTTTTTCATAGAAATACTTATTTTTTTTGGTTTTCACATACGCACTATGATAAACAGTTTATCTAATTACTGCAAAATCATGGTTTCACTAACCAGAGATTACAGAGTTACTTGTAAAGGAGTAAATAGAAATTTACAAAAAAAAGTTGATTGACCCACTTACGTAAAATTACAATTAAAGCTTCCTAGAATTAATACTACGGAACTCTAAAAAGATAAAGGCTTGTGATTGTGAACCTTTACCTTCCAGCACAAAAAAAAACTAATTAGGTTGAGGTTTAAAGATCATTTATTCTCATTATGAATATCACATTCACTTACATGAGAACTTAATTCTAAAATCTATTTTTATTAGAAATCTGTTTCCCTGTTGTTTCTTTGTCCGCCCAGCTAGTGACATTTTTAAAATAAAATCAAATCACCCGATACCATTCAAAGGCCATAAATAATCATTGCATTGCTATAAAACTAAAACTCAAATTAAAATTACAATTAGTTAACAAGATTAATTAGACACGTAAATTACACTCTACTAAATAACACTGAATAATTTAAACACCAACTGACCTATACGCAAACTAGGCAAAAAATGCATATGGGTACATACTTACATAGATATAGCTAGATAAGCCAGGACCCCAGTGATAAAAAGAAATAGCCCGCCAAGTTTTGCTTACTATCAAGGACTGCGGTTGTCTACAATAATAAAGCGTGCTGTACCTGTACTTAGTTTCGCTACCTATCATTTAAAAATATTCCTGGAAAGCATTAATTATTTTTAATTTTTAACCCCCGACATAAAAAGAGGGGTGTTATACGTTTGACCGCTATGTGTGTGTGTCTCGTCTGTGGCATCATAGCTCTTAAACGGGTGACCCGATTTGGACGCGGTTTTTTTTATTTGAATGCAGGTTTATTCGCGATGGTTCTTAGACATGTTTCATCAAAATCCGTTCTTTTGTTAGCTGCGGAAGGGATCTCAGACGCATAATGGGCATTTACTTTATTTTCAAACATATATGTGACCAAACTGCGATGGGGGTTTTTAAATTTTTAAATTTATAGTTGTGCTCGGCACTGACCCAATACATGGCACTTTCAATCTTATGTCATAGTAAGAGAGGTGACAGATGGGTGTCATCTACTGGGCGTTGAGGTGTCGAGCATTGGTACGTTTACCTTACTGCGCTCGTCAAAAAATATCAAACAAACAATACAATTCTGAATATAGTTTTACGAGTATAGCGTGCTAAAATAATGACTTACTTATTAGTAAGTATTCATTAAATCATCCGATTATTCTAGACTCGAAATAATTGGTGTGGCCTAGTAAGTAAACAATTGTTTATAAATGCGTTCTAATTATAAATGATTAATTACGATTTTAAATAAAGTTTGGCCCCAATTCAGTTCAAATTAGAAATATAGTGGTAAAATTTCACAAATTGATATTCTTAGTCCCAAACTAAAGTGTTTTCTTAATCTCGGCCTGCTGCACACATTATCTCATTTAATGACAGGGCTTGGGCTGTATTTCCCACCCGAGCCTAGTGAAGGATGGGTATTACACACACACAATAAAATTGCTTCGCAGGAGTGACAGCGGCAGGTTCCCTTTGCCGCCAGTAGTCTATTCAATTTTTGCCACTGCAATTCGATACCCTACATTTTAACTGTAATATTGAAATGTAAAACGAATATTTAAAAAATTCTTATAATTATATTTTACAAAGATTTCAGTAATTTCTCAAATACAGATGTTGAATTATTCGGTACTAAAATATTGTAATTTTTATAAATTTTCGAAACTTTTTTTCACCTTGTATTCAGTAAATTTTTTTTACTATCTCTAATGCCAATAACATAAAGCGTGAAGGTAACAAAATATTAGTCTAGTAAGGATGAAAGTAAAATAAAAAGAAAAAAGCCGTGGTGGCCTAGCGGTTTGACCTATGGCCTCTCAAGCAGGGTCGTGAGTTCAAATACCGGCTCGCACCTCTAAGTTTTTCGAAATTTATGTGCGTAATTACATTTGAAATTTACCCTGAGCTATACGGTGAAGGAAAACATCGTGAGGAAACCTTTATACACCTGCGAAGAAATTCAATAGTGTGTGTGAAGTTCCCAATCCGCACTGGGCCTGCGTGGGAACTAAGGCCCAAGCCCTCTCATACTGAGAGGAGGCCTGTGCCCTGCAGTGGGACGTTTAGGCTGGGATGATGATGATGGATGATGAAGGATAAACGTAAGTATAGTCGGGGTAAGAAAAGGTTTTTCACTTTTCGACTCTATGTTCAACGAGTTAAGGTGGAAAAGTGACGAACCTTTTCTTACCCCGATAATACCTAGCTTTAGTGGTGTTTAACAAAATATTTCCTAATGTTTGGGGCTGGAAACCATTTCCGCCGTTTGTATGAACCGTGAGTAGGTACACAATCCTCTTTATTAAGCTACCATCACCGTGTGACGGTCCGCCGGTCTTATGTAAGACAAACAATTGCGCCACCGGCATCTTGCACGGTCAACGTGCTTCCAATTACTCGCTCTTGACCCACAACACGCCAAAAAACGAATTTTGAACCTGACCCACTTCCAGTTCGGAACAAAAAAGACGTTGACAAAAGAACTCGCGCACGATTACGTCGATTACGCGGAACAGAGACGTGCGTAGAGCAATTAAGTTTTAAAAAGTACGTTAACTTTAATTACAACATAATTTACTTACATTAGTTTTACACGACCGGATAGTGGAGTTCAGACAGAACACTGTGATCATCAAAAGGAAACCCGTCACTATTTTGAGATAAATGAACCTTATCATCAAATACTGCATGTTATTTTTGGTGCATTTGACCAGGTTCGAGTCCCGACGATCGACGATCTCAAAGAAGGCCTCCTTGTAACATCATCTTCTTGCATTTTCTTCTTGTACAAAATTTTTTATTACTAATGATTGGCCTAGGATTTGGCTTGAATTGAGGATTTTATACAGTCTTGCCCGTTAAAGAGTTAAAAATCCATAAATGCAGTACTTTTTGTCTTAAAAAAAAAAAAAAAAGATAGTGCGTGGAGTCCCTCCGCGCAGAAGAAGTGAAACTTTATAATAAAAAATAAAAAACCAGGCGGTCACCCATCCAAGTACTGACCGCGCCCGACGTTGCTTAACTTCGGTGATCGGACTAGAACGTGTTTTTGTCAAATATCTTGAAAACGGTGCATCCTACGGCAAAATCAATGAAATTTTCATCCCCCCCTTTGAAGCTTGTTCCGTTTTTGATGATTTCCGATGTTTTTGTTAAGATTTTAATTACCTATCATGGTTTAGATTTGAGATTATTATTCTTATCCTTTAATTTACTTAAATTGCTAGAAACAATTATAATTGAGTTTTTAGAGAGGCAATTATTAGCTTCCGTGAACTAAAATAAACTACGTAAGTATTCAAGGATCACCATTTATTATTATATTCATGAATAAGATGTTAATAACCATCCACAAACGGTAAAACATCAGAAAATATCTAATTTTCATTTTGAACAATACACTTATGGAGCCATCTTACGTCTACAAAGGTTAGTCGAAAACAATAAAAATTGTATATGTTTTGTATTAATTATTAACATTATGATTATAATAACACTATTTGAAAAACTAGTTCTTATGTTTTTATTCTCCAAACTGTGCAAAAAAAAGTCGTACAAAAAAAAAACTCGACAGTTTTCTTTAGTCCAGCCCTAGGTCATTCACCGGTGAATTATGAACAGGCTTAAATTCGCGAGCCGCATTGCCCCAGTTACATACTAATTGTAGAGATAAAAAGGTACAGTACAGGTATTGTTACAATTAGTTGTCATTTTTTGTTCACATAAATTCATTATGTACAATTTAAAATTATATTTTGACTTTAATTACAAGAAAGATTACTACGAACCGAAGATAAAGTGCCGAAATATAAAAAAAATTTTTCAAGGTTTTGTCGTTCCATTTGGCTCTTTTTTGCATATTTCTTTGTTAGCTTCCGGGAAAATAAAAATTCAGTCCTTACTGTCCATAAAGTAATTACAAGTTTTATCTTGCGACTCCACGATCAAGCGTCAAGGTAAACATTACAATTCATTAATAATTAAGAAGGTTTAAAAAAGAAAGGATAATTAAGGCGAAAGGATACAAGGAGCAAATCCACTATCAAAATCGTCCCCGTTAACCCTCAATTCAATGTTTAAAATATCATCATTGTCATCATTTGGGCCGAAAGACGTCCACTGCTGAACGTAGTCCTCCCCCAAGGCTCACCAAAAAAATTGGTCCTGCACCATCCGCATCCAACGCGTTCCCGCAACCTTAACCAGATCGTTGCTCCATCTTGTCGGAGGCCTACCTACACTGCGCCCTCCGATCCATGGATGCCACTCGAGAACTTTTTAACCCCATCGACAGCCCCCAGCCCTACGAGCGATATGCTCTGCTTACTGCCACTTGAGCCTAGCGATTCTTCAAGCTATGTCGGTGACTTTAGTTCTTGCGCGGTTTTCATCATTTCTTAATGCGATCCCGTCGAGAAACTCCGAGCATACTCGTAGCCCTCTCCAACGCCCGGTAACGGTTTAAAATATAGCTCCATCGATATCGATGATTACGCCAATGCCAAGGTTGGCAAGACACTATCGGTTCGCCGTTGTTTAGTAGCTAGCCCCAATGACCCTGTGGCTGTATGTAAATTATTTTAACATCACTATTTATCATTGCAAGTGTCACAGAGATAATCATAACATGATATTATCGAAGTGACACATAGAGGTCACAGTTCTAATAGATTTTGCAGATGTGTTTCGTTGTATTTGATGCAGTTTTTTTTTAATAGCCTATATTGTGTTCGAAGTGTGGTCGAAGGCACTAGGCTACGAGGTAGATCGCCTATGAGATGGACAGACCTGAGGCCGTATTGTCTAACGCTTCTGACACTTGCCTTCGCTTTCACCATCTCTTTCCATCATCATTTTGTACCTACCGTTTGACAGTAAGAAATAGTGATTGCGAAGTCAAGCGTCAGAAACGTTACACAATTATAAGGCTACAGGTCAAAGCTGCAAGCTGATGTACGAGGGCAGGTCCAAAAGTTTCCGGCCTAACAAAGAAAAGAAGTACATATATTTACAAAACTTCTTTTTTTTTTGTCCAGTCCTTTTATTTGATGCAATTCTCCGCTTTATGCCCCGCCTATGTATTATAGACACTGGCCACCGAGACCGTGTTGCTGTTTCGTAAATTTGAATTTGCGGCTTCTAGAATTCGAATCAACAAACGACCAGCGGACAGCAGACGGTCTGGGCAGCCGTTCTTGGATAGGCCGTGTAAGTGTGATGTTGTAATTTACAGTTAATTAAACTTGAAATATATGAATCATGTTTAAAAAGTGCTAGTTTTCATTGAAACAGAGTCAGTTATTTTCAGCTACGCCACACGTTAGTTCTTTTCAGGTACACCCCATCACAGTGACTATAGGTACAATACGTTACCAGGCGTCATTAATTTGAGCACATGTATATAAATTGATTAATTGAAGCATTAGTTTGCAGAGTAACAAGGTAAAAAGGTCATTGACATAAGTGTGTATGTGTGGATGTTTGTTACTCTTTCACACTAAAACGGTTTGACGGATTCTGATGAAATTTGGCACACCGATAATTAATTTATAACGGATACTGTGAATAGTTCCCGCGGGATAGCGATAAACGATTTATTCGCAGACTAAATCGCGGGCAACAGCTAGTAAATATTCAAATCCATCAAGGTATCCAATTTGCAACCGCAATGACACACTCTATTTTTAGCCTTTGTATTGTCCTTTTTGTAAAAATATTTATGAGTCTTGTGTTGTTGTAAATAAATGTATTTTCTTTCTTTCTTTCTTTCTTTCTTTCTTTCTTTCTTTCTTTCTTTCTTTCTTTCTTTCTATTTCACTGACACTAAGGACCCTAAACCCTGGGTTAAGGAGGCCGGTGCCATGCATATTGACACTACTTAACACTAGGTTTGCAGTTATCTCTGGTTCGCGCAAGACAGCCTCAGGGTTTATATACCCGTTTTTCCGGGTCTTTCCCTGTCCTCCGATCGGAACAATACAATACAATACAAATATTCTTTATTGATCACCAAAAAAGTACAGAAAAAATATTAATAACAATAAAAAATTAGGCAGACAATAGGCGGTCTTATCGCTCAAAAGCGATCTCTTCCAGACAACCAATACTGGATATATGTACAAATATAAACAGGTTTATGTAGGTGGCGGAACTTCGATTAGTAGGAGGAGCGGGAATATTTTTTCCCATGCCTCCGATTAATGCTTTGATCATAAGTAGGTATCTTATAAACATTGTTCATTCTAGTGTAAAATAAATTACATGAAATTATTATGCATTGATGTATTAATCTGTTCACTAATCACTACATTAAGTTACTTTAGTACAAATCAATATACTAAATAATTAATTTCAATATTAGACGCGGACAATCGGTCAAAAATGCAGTGTAATTAGGGAATGCAATCCCGCAACAAAATTTTAATCCCGGTATTTGCGGGACTGAGAGGTCTAAGTCCCGCGGGATCCTGGTATTTGCGGAATACCGCATGTTTCTGAAATTATTTGAGAAAAGAGAGAAATCCAGTATCATAAATGCATCTAGAACTAAAAAATGAAACAAAAAAATATTATTCAAAGTAATGTATTGAAAGATTAATAAAAAGATATCATAAAAGAATACAAATTATTACAAAAGAGACTATACTTAGTTAGGCATTATTTTGAAAGTAACTGCGCATAAAACATAGCATGTTAAGAGTCTTTTCTGCCAAACGACTCCTAACTTTACATGCCAGATAGCCAGCAGCAGAAAACGCTCGTTCTGATTCCACGCTTGTTGGGTACAACTGTTAATAAAGCGTTGTAGGCGAATTGGAGATATTCGCCTTTTAATCCACCAGACTATCAAATTCATTTATTTTTTACCGTTGCGCAGTCCCGCTAATCCCGCGGGATCCCGCTCGAATTATGTGCGGGACTGGTCCCGCAAAAATAGTGCGGGATCCTGGTATTTCGGGATCCTGGTATCCCGGTATTGCATTCCCTAAGTGTAATGGCCTTGACTGTACTACCTACTTTTGTTTAAGTAAAGTAAGTGATAAAAACAAAACCCTTTCAATCGGAGGCATGGGAATAGTTATTTGTGTCACAAGGGAGCAAAATGATGTACCTATTTACGGCGAGGGCAGTAGCCACATTGAATCCAGAGTGAAGCGAAGGATTCTAAGTTAGAATCCTGAGCGTAACGAAGGATTCAAGTGTTAACGCCCAAGACGAAAATAATTTTGCCCCTGAGTGACACATACAACTTTTCACACCGACTATGAGGAAAATGGATTGTTGTGAGAGATAGGGAAAGGTCACCACAGATAAAGTATTCCTGTGCTACTTTTAACAATGTTAAAAAAATAATCGAATGGAATCGAATATTACAATGGTATCGGATATCAATATCAATATTTATTAAATCATAATATCAATCATCGATAGTTTTCATATAAGTAGTAAAACGTAAGTATAATTTATTGTGACATTTTTTTTAACTATTACGAAAAATTCATCAATTTTCATTATAACGTTGTTAAAGTTAAAATATGAAATATGTTCGTTTTTAATCGATTACGATGAAATTACAATCGATTATTTTATTAAGGTCTGTGTTCATTGGCACATTGCGTAAATGATACATGCCAATGAATAAATTAAAAAAGTAGCTTGAACAGAAAATTAGCATTTTGATCCCTGTCGTCAGGGAGCAAAATCTACTTTTCCGAGTGAAAGGTGTGAAATAGTTATTTGTGCAACAAGAGAGCAAAGTTGTTTTTTACTGCGAGTGCTGATTTTGAATCACGAGTTAGCGAAGGATTCTATAATTGAATCACGAGCGTTTAGCGAGTGATTCTAAGTTAGAATCCTGAGTGCGCGAGTGATTCAAATACACGAGATGCAAAAAAACTTTGGTCTCGTGTGACACATACAACTTTTCACCTCAGCAGCGAGAACATAATAAATTATTAAAGGTATATGAACTTCGTCTTTTTGTCTTTGTTGTGGTTTTCAACATTGAGTAAATACTTCATATTATATATATAACAATAGGTACAGTCTCCGAAAAAGTGTTTGCATTGTTTAAAAATATCATAAGCTTTTAAATATTTTTCGCGAGACTTTTCAAGTAAGAAACTTACTCTGCATTATGTATTAATTCGTCTCAATTCATTCCATTAATTCGTCTGGTGTTCAATTGTTGACTTCGTCACTGGACTCACTCAATTCACTCATATCATATTCAAAAATGTATTAAATGAGTACTTATTACTATTCTAATAATTTCCAAATTGCCTCTGATCGTGTACCAAACTCATAGATATCGAACTCTGTAGCTAGAGAAACAGAAAAAAAGAATTAAAATTTGAATCCCGCTATTTTTTTAAAGATGCGTTCCGATACTACACCCGCTGCGTTCCGATGCTGCATCCGCTGTTTTTACCACGATGTTCAAGATTGTTAAAATTATTAATAATTATATAGATACATGTTTAAACTTTATTTTCAACAATATTTTTACTATTAATTTGATTATATAAAAATATAATCCAATTATTAAAAAAGTACCTACAATAATTTAATTTAAAACCTTATCAGACGAATTACAATTTTAAGGTTAAGAACTTATTATGAGTATCCGAACGTTCAATCGTTCGTTTATTTTTAGGTCGACTAGGATAGAATTTGAAATCGAAATTCGAATCGATTTGATCTTATCTCTCGCTCTTTTCGTATCGAAATGAAAGTGACAGATCAAACTGAAGTTCAAATCTTTCGAATTCAGTAAGCAGACCCACCATTGTCTTTGACTTTTAAAAAAAATAATTAAAAAGCTACTTTGTCTCACGCAGTGAGCAAAATCGGATTTTGCTCACTGTTTTTTAGTAGCAAAACCTGCCTGTTTGAGGTGCTGAGGTGAAAAAAATATTCCCGCTCCTCCTACCAATCGGAGTTCCGATCGGAGGTCAGGGAAAGACCCGGTTTTTCTAGAAACGTTCGCGATTTCTCGTTATTTTGTCAAACACTCCAGTTAAAGTTATGGTAGTTTATCATAATCTAAAAGAATGCCTTTTAATTTATGTACATATATACATACAATCACTCCTCCTTCCCAGCAAAGGGGTATGTAGAGACTATATTTGTTTCCACCTGCTGCGATTCTGACGTATATGTATATTTCGTTTCCATAACACTCATTATGTTAGTCTTTTCATTATATTATTATCTTTGCGAGAGTGGGAGGGTTCGCTTTGAATATGTCTGAGTCTTGATAAGGACCGGACCCATATCCCACACACAAGTCATGTATTCCAAAGTTAATTTTACCAACTACATGCTATGGTACAAATTCGATTGTATTTAAGTGAAAAGATACCTGACTCAGGGTTAATTAAATTAATCACGTTCGAGACATTTCTATCTAAAATTAACAGTAGGTAGAGGCTTAACTAAAATGGTATTGCGAGGTCCACAAAGCTTTTAAGTGTGTTTTATTCAAGTCCTAGTTTCTGCGGTAGTAAACCATTTGACATACCCAAGGCTGAACAGCATTAAGCCTTTATTTGATACATTCTAAATGATATCTTGCATTCAAAAACTGATAGATAATAAGTTTTTGTTAAAAAAATAACTTCCGCTTCTGATCTTTTCCGTGTTAGTACCGTAAAGTTGGTATACTTGGCCCTGAAATTGGCCCAATGGTCATATGACAAATGATAAAATCTGAGGCCGTATTGTCTATCGCTTCTGACGCTTGCCTTCGCTTTCACCATCTCTTTCTGTCATAATTTTATACCGCATGATAGAAAGAAATAGTGATTGCGAAGGCTAGCGTAATGCCAGTTTCACACGAGAGCAGAACAGTCGGGCAGGACAGTAGGCAGCACAGTACCACAGGAATAAATAAACGGAACAGAAGAAAAACTTCCGAACACTAGGTAAAAAAAAAAATCAAAATATTTTATACAAACAAATACTTAAGTATGTAATATCTGTATATCTACAAACACTACAACAGGTAGGCATCTTTAAAAACAACCGAACACCCGAACTATGTAGTTAAACGCTAAATGGTCGCGTCGTCGCTGGCGGCACACCTGAACTTTGTCTACTCACTGAGCTAGTTCAAACCAATGAACTAAAACAATTACTTTGCTCACCCGCGACAATTACTTTGTCGCGGGTGAGCAAAGTAATTGTTTTAGTTCATTAATATGGACCTCCGCAAAGTAACGCCTGATTCAATAAACTAGTTCAAACCGGTTTGTCTCCGAGCGGGCGCCGGTGCACGCCCCCCCCCCCGTCCTGTCTGTGCAGGTCACGCACACATTATGTTGTGCGTAGTGTTATGCGTGCGCGGCGTTGTTTGGAGCGTTTATTCTGTTCCGTTTATTTATTCCTGTGACAGTACTGCTACAATCTGAACGCACACGCCGAGACACTACAGTACTGTTCTATTCGGCTCGGGGGGGGGGGGGGGGTTGTTCTGTCTCGGCGTGTGCGTTCAGATTGTAGCAGTACTGTGCTGCCTACTGTCCTGCTCGACTGTTCTGCCCTCGTGTGAAACTGGCTAGAAGCGTTAAACAATAAAGCTGCTGGACTAAGTTTATTCCAATGGATGAATGGATGGCGGCCGTATTGTCTAACGTGCGGACATTTGCCTTCGCTTTCACCATCTCTTTCTGTCACCGTCTCATGCCGTTTGGTTTGACGGAATGAAACAGTGAATGCGATAGCACGAGTCAGCGCGTTAGACAATAAGCGTGCAGTTGAAGAAACTCAATCACGCGCTGGCAGGGTAGTTGTGTAACTTTTTTGACACTCAGCATCGGATTAAAATTACAGTTTTTGTCTGGCTGTTTCCGATACCAATTGTCAGCCCATACAAGAACTGTCAAAATGAACGCGATGGCGATTGCGAGGGAGTTAGACATTTAGCCTGCTGGGTGAACCCTTTTCATTGCAAATGTCATGTTGACATTCCATACATCTGCTAAAGAAATCATCGCACCTTTATAGCCACAGAATTAATAAAGGGATTAGAAAATCCATGTTATTTATTTTCTCAGCTCAGTAATGAGGTCACTTGCACAAAAAATGGGATATTGCGGATATCGTCATCGGCATATCAGCATAAAGACGTCAACTGCTAGAGAAAGGTATTCTAAAAGAGTTCCGTAACGATCGGTGCTGCGCTTCCCGCATCCAGGTATTCCAGATTAAATAATATAATTCAAGGCTAGAGTGAATAGGTAGTTAGCCTGTCACTGAACCAGTGAGATACACCTTTGGCCTCATCTGCACTTTTCATCAGGTGAGATAGTGGTCAATCACGGGTCAGAGTTATTAAAAAAAAAGTGGTTTTATGACCATTAAGTACCAGATCGTCCGGTCCATCTCGTAGGGGAGCCTTCCTCTTGGTGTGTATGTGCGTGTGTGTGTGGAAGAAGATACACACAATAACATGTCTATCCTTCTCGTTAGTTGTGTTTACAACCGTGGGCTGGGGAGATTTCGCAAGGCGCCTCGGCCGCACTCGGCCTTCGTCGGCTCTTGCCCAACTCTACGTGTAACTACTAATTCGATCTAGAATTGATTGGAAGTTTCCGAAAACTGCGAACACTTTTTAGCTTGATCTCAAAACAGATTTTAAACAAAATTATGGTATAACCAAGCGCCAAAGCGCAAGCGCTTAATTTTTAAAGTAGAAATAAATAGATACCTACCTACCTATACCTATATTTATACCTACTCGTAACTGCCGAATTTTTAAATTTGTTTGGCTCTGTAACTATTCTGCTGCGTCGATATTCAGTTTTGCTACTTTATCTAACCTCGTACCTACACTCAAATGTGAAAATATGGGTGCATACAACTTGCTCATTAATATGTTCCAATTGCTCTTATGTCGTCCAATAAAGGTATCGGTACAATAATGAAGAGAGAATTAAATAGATAAATATTTTTTCACTAGACCGTAATTTTATTTTTAGACCTTATTTTTACCGTTCTAAAGGCTGTTGTGTGTTTTTGTATGTTAATACCAAGACTAATTATGTATTTCTTTGTAAGTGATTTCTAACTAATTTTTGTCTAATTTACTTTTTATCCCCGTATTCCCACGGGATCCATAATAAAACCCCAAAACATTAACCGTTAAGTCTCGAGACATGAAATTTTGCACTGATGTTCGGCATAGGTACACAGGAAATGAAGACCGCAGGTTGTAATATTTGGGAATTCCCGTAGGAATTTAGTAAAACGCAATGGATTTTGGTGCGGTTTTTTAAATAGATAGAGTGATTCAAGAGGAAGGTTTATATGTATAATACAGGCATAATATAGTTGCACCCGTGCGAAGCCGGGGCGGGTTGCTAGTAATTCATAAAAGGACATATTATAATTGCATTTTTTAGTAGTTTTGACCATACTGAAGATAAAGACGGAGTGCGGCGCGCGCGCTCGAATTAGCTCAATTTTATTGTAGGTAAAACTTGGCCGAATATCCGGCGGCCGGATATTCGGTATCCGGTATCCGGCCAAACAACTATCCGTTGCATCTCTAGAAAATACTTAGTAAACAAATACACCATTTTGCATGTGTGTCCCCGCAAAAGTGAAACGGTCGCTGACTCAGCATTTTACTGAGGCGTTAGACGCCGAATTTCCGAGTTTGATAATAACATCACTGTTTTATATATGTGTACATATTTATAGAATTTATATTGCATGTTGTTTGGATAAAGAATGTTTTAGAAGCAAATTAGCATAACGTCTGACTGTTCATAAACTCAATAAAACTTGTTTGTTATGTTCCAATATTAGAGCTAAATTAGCATGCAAAAAACTGCGAGTCAAAATCGCTCGAAGAGGGTTCCGCTCAAAAATATTTTAATAATTATTTATTTGTGCCCCCATATTTCTTTTGTATAATTCTTGTAGTAATTCTTATTGCAATTACAATTTTCCGACTACCGAAAGAATTTAAAACCTTAAGTGGTAAGAGAAATTGCATTTTAAATTGTTGTCACTGTTTCACTTTATTGTGACCACCACGTACCGTGTTTACCGAAGACTTTAATTACGTAATTACCGTGCTATATGTTATGAGTTTTGTGAGGATAGTATCAAACAATAACATAGACTGATCTGACAGGCGGCCTCCCCTTGGTAGAGTCAGACCAAGATAAGTCTGCAACGATTTTGATAACACACGCAGTGCAAGTGTTATGTTAAACGTCAAACTTCTATGAAATTGTGGCGTATAAATAACACAAGCCTGCGTGTGCTATCAAAATCGTTGCAGACTTATCTTGGTCTAACTATAGCTACAAAATGAATGACCAATAATTTATAAAATACCAGCAGAAGACATTCTATGGACATTTGAAAAAAAATTTTTTTAGCTCTGTATTTATTTATCATGAATATAAACTACGATTTTTAATTTCATGGAAATCTGACAAATGACAGATCTTGACGTTTCAGAGACAACAAACCTTTTTTTATTTTAAATCTATTTACTATTTCAGAAACAATAAAATAGGCACATTACTAATTATAAATATAGTGAAGGAGAGCTTCTACTATAAGAAGCTATCATTTATTAGACTATATTTATTTCATATGTTTTTAAGAGATTCGTGTATATTCATGGTTCGTGTGAGACAGTTCATAGTGATATTAGTCCTCTTTAAAAAATATAACACAAAACAAAATACAAAAACTTTGCAAGGAAATAATAATATCAATCAACGAAAACGATAAAAATAATACGGAAACAGGAGAGCGAGCAAATTCGAACATTCAAGACAGAAACCGAATGACTTTAATATTGTTTTGACCGAAGAATGACATTTGATGGATTTTTAGGGTTCCGTACCTCAAAAGAAAAAACGGTAGGTACCCTTATAGGATCACTTTGTTGTCCGTCTGTCTGTATGTCAAGACCCCTTTTCTCAGGAACGCGTGGAGGTATCAAGCTGAAATTCATATCAATACTCAAGTCTACTGTCCCTTGGAGCTGTGAAAAAATCAAACTTCTAAGCCACATACATACAGCCGTTTATGCCGCAAATTTTCGACACTCGCAAGGGAATCAAAACCTACAGGGTACTTCCCGTGAACTCAGAATCTTGAAATTTGGTGCGAAGCAACGTCTCATAACACATATAAAGGAAAAATGGCGAAAAGCATAAATTTTTAGTCGCACTGCGTACATTTTACTTGGAAGCAGGGCTATGCTAACACTGGATTATTATAATTACAGCTGTTTACCTAAAAATTTGTACGGAACCCTCAGTGCGCGAGCACGACTCGCATTTGGCCGGTTTTTTTTAATTAAGTATATACCTTGTCTATTAAATTGTAAATTACAAACCTATTGAGACGACGATTGAAACTTAATACATAAATTAATTATAATTTAAGTCTTAAAGTTTGCGATATATGTCAATCATTACAATGATACCCGAGACAGTTTGTTTTTCTACACTAATATTATAAAGAGGAAAGATTTGTATTTTTGTATGTAACGAATAAACTTAAAAACTACTGGACCGATTTCAAAAATTCTTTTGCCGTTAGAAAGCTACATTATTACTGAGTGACATAGGCTACTTTTTACCACGGGAAAATACCTTTTCCTACGGGAAAATTAATTTATCGCGGGCGAAGCTGCGGACGGAAGGCTAGTTACTCATAAAAGGGTCAAATAATTTATGACGTCTGAACACTAAGATCAAAAATTATTCTAGCTACGTGTATTAATTAATGATTTATTACATTATGTCCAATTTTGATGTGAGTAAGGAATTTGTGATCTGTAAGTATTTCTTAGTTTTTGTTTTATCTCGTTTCAATTTTCGGGAAAAAAAATATTTTTTTGCCTAGTAAAATTTGAGAAATGTCAGAATTCCACGGAATTAAAAATCGTAGATTAGTAACCGCTATTGTGGAAGTTGCTGACCAAAAAAACACTTTGTATAATATGCAGTAGCAACTCGTTGCCGCAAACGACGTCACTATGAATCATTAATCTTTAAGTACCTATCTGTGTAAGATCATCATGTAATAAAACGGAGAGGAGGAAGTGACGCGTAAATGTGAATGTAAATGCATACGTATGATTGGCCATGCAAAAGCTGCGTTCGAGGAAACTGTATGAAGAGCGATCTGTTACATTCGCGAGAAAAGTAGTTCCTTGACGGACGAACTTTGTTCCGGACACTCGCCCTAGCTGTGCTTCCGGAATGACAATTTTCCTGGTCTACCTACATTTATAGAGTAAAATACCCAGTAGTCTGCCAGACACCGGTAGTCTCTCGGCGTTTGCCAATCTTTCGTACGAGTGGGAAGAGCATGAGAGGTATCTTTCTTACTCCTCGCACTCATATATGGCCGACTACTAGTGTCTGGCTGACTACCCTAATAAAAATAAAATAAAAAAGTAATAAAAGTTGACCAAACCTATGAATAATGAAAAATTGATAGGTTGTATGTGGATTTGTTACTCTTTGAAGCTAAAAAGGCTGGATATAATTGAACGTTACCGATGTGGGTGCCAAGGCTTCCAAGCTGAAGTAGGACTGAGCCACGCCAGCCGCATGCATCCGAATCGGGGGGCTAAAATTACCACGGACTGGATAACACAAGATGGAAGGCAGCGACAAGATAGCCCCAAAAGACGTTGGCGGGGCGGGACGACCTAGTCATGTTACCTCAGGGCCTGGAAGGACACTGCTAAAAAGGGATGAATGAAGAAAATAGGGGCAGTGGAACACTTCTCTATGCTAATTAATTTAATTTTTAGTATTGCATTTTTAAAGGTATATAGATAGCGGGTTAGCGGGATTCTGGAAATACTTTTAGCATCGTAAGCTCTCGCGTACTTTGCAAAAGCACATTTCATCGTAAGCATAAGTGCCGAATGAACTATCTGACGTACAAATTCAATGAAATAAGAACTTTGAACTTGTAGATATCGTTTCTAAAATCATAAAACTGGGTATTCCTGACTCGCTCTGTACCTACTAAGTATAGCGGACTTGCAAGGATTTGAGTTAACTATACCTATAACTCCAAGATAAATGCTAACTCAGGGTTGAGTAGTATCAAAATGTATGGAACTGTCATCCCTAACCAAGGGTCAACGATTAAATTTATTAACCCTAAAACTATTGTAGATATTATGTGAACTTAACATTCCTTTATCTTTTACTTTTCGATCTTAACTCGTTGACATAGAGTCGAAAAGTGACGAACCTTTTCATACCGCGACTGTACCTCTTGCTACAAGAAACTCTATATGGACAAGGTTTTTAATAGTAATTTTATTCGTGTTCAGGTAACCTTGCCTACAAACTACAATGTAAATAACGTGGTAATTAATCTTGTAAAAATCAGGAATTTGGGCAAGTTTCACTGCTTTGTCAAATTAATCCGTATATTTAATAGCTAAAGTCCATGGTACAATTAATTGGGTCTTCTAGCGCGTAGCTCCTTTTTTGAGACAACTGCCACAATACTCTTTTAGATTTAAGAAATTTGTAAACTGTTCTTTGTTGTTTTTGTTGTTTCGAAATAAATTTAATTCATTTCATTTCATTTCATTTAGTTATTTCATGCGTTCATTCGTTACAGCGTTTTACGCGTAATTTATAGTTTACTAGCTGTTGCCCGCGACTCCGTCTGCGAAAAATAGGGGTAGGTATTATAATAAATAGCCTACGACCTATTCTCAGACCTACCCAGTATGGAAAAAAGTTTCACAAAAAAATTTTTAAATAAAAAATAAAACCTTCAAAAAACATCCAAAAAACTATGAAATAATAATTGAACCAAACCGACCACAATAAGCATGAAAATATCTTTCTTCTAATCGTTTGAAGTCAGTGCCTCAGCTCGAGCCAGCAGGAGTGGACCTAGTAATCTAACTTACCTACATACCTACTATCTATAGGGCTTCTACACTCCTGCTGGCTCGTGCTGAGGCACCGACTTCGAACAGATTAGAAGAAATATATTTTCACGCTTATTGTGGTCGGTTTGGTTCAATTATTATTTCATAGTTTTTTGGATGTTTTTTGAAGGAGGTTTTTATTTTTTATTTAATATTTTTTATTTTTTGCTTTTTAGTTGTTTCTGTATAAAAAAATAGATGCGTAGGATAAAATCATCAGTTTGACTTCGAAATAAGTTTATGTTGAAAATTCTATTCTTAATGCTCGACGGGGTTGTGTCGTTTTATTACAGAGTTCCATGATACTTTCTGAATGCAAATGCTCGACTTGTCACCGAAAATACTAATGTCGCTATACTTTTTTCTTGAATTTTTGAGGAGTTTCTTTAATTCCTCATGGATCCCATCATCAGAACTGGATTCTGGTAATAACGGGACCAACCTTGAAGCCTGTGCTTTCAAGCAACGAAAAATTTTTCCAAATCGGTTCATAAAAATGACGGAGTTCTGAGGTAACACACGTTAAAAAATAAAAAAGAACATACAACCGAATTCTCAATTGAGAACCTCCTCCTTTTTTTGAAGTCGATTAAAAATCGGTCAAGCCGTTTCGGAGGAGTTCGGTAACAAACACCGTGATCGACCGTATTAGATTTATGGTTTTTAATCTAATTAACTGCTGTAAAAAAATGAAAGAATCTAATGTAAAATAATGATACTACATTTATTTTATTTTAATAGCGCTTGATCTAATTAACTCAGAATGATTTGATTAAGGACGAAATGAGATAATTAATGAACAATAATTTATCATGTATTAATAATGTATAGAGCATAACTGTTTGCGATTTGCCAATTTTTGTTACTAATTTCGATCACCTTTTAGTATAGGGTAAATGACCCAAAAAAGTTGTTGTTCGTGCGACGAGTTTTAATTAAGTTTACTGGTAGAGACTTAAAAGTTAGACGTTTAATGGTAATAGCCATACAAAACGACTGACTAAAAATTACCAGCACAGCTGTATGGTCACAACGGAAATCTCTCGTACTAATTTTAATTACTGGCGTTAAGATGTCCAAGTTTTAGAAATCTACCCTTACATTTCAATTGCAGTTCATTCAGCACAGTGGTAAAATAAAAGAATAGCTCAAATGTATGTATATTTCTTAAAGTAGGCTTGTCTGATCCACAGGTGACCATTGGGCTGGCTAAAGAGCTATCGAGGAAAGCGTCTATCAACGTATTGCCTTACAACGAGGAAACGCAGCCAGCCTTGTACCCTGCCAAATAGCAGCGATCTGGGAATATACCTGCCCTCCTGAGTGATAACTGGCCCACACCACTTCCACTTATAGAGCTCGGATGTTTATATGGCGTCTGTTCATTCAGTGACATTACTTCACATTACCTAGGTATATGTAAACCTATAATGCATGAAATCTTGGGGTCAAAAAGTTTTGTAGTGCGACCGCAAAAGTCGGCTCCAATATCCACTTGTTCCGATCCATTATTGCCTGCCTGCAGCAAACTGCTGTCGAATACCTATTGCCAGTGCTGATAAGTAGCTATCTGTGGATGGATTACTTCATTTCCCGAAATTTTATTTATCATAATTAGGCTTGCCATAAAATATATGAAAATATATTTCAAGATTGTTTTAAATGAGGATGCAATAATACGCAACCCCTTAGATTAATTCATTGACCAAAATCCTTGAATGCACTTGACCGTTACGTTTGAAACTTAACTCGCAACAAAAAGTCCGCCTTGAGGTTATAATTAAAGAGTTCAACAAGTGGTGAGCGGAGCCGGCAAGGTTAACAATAACTGTTGAATCTTAACTGAGATGCAAACTGCGACTGCAATACACGGTTAAACCGCGGGAAGTTGAGTGACGTCGCTGTGCTCGACACTGACCCAATACATGGCATCTTCAATCTTATGTCATAGTAGAGAGAGATAGTAAGACAGATGGGTGTCATCTACTGGGCGTTGAGGTGTCGAGCATTGGTGCGTTTACCTTACAAGTTTTTTGTTTGTTGGACATGGCAAAAGTTAAGGGTCTACATCAGCGTGTGGGACGCCTGGCCAACTTTAATAATTGGTTAATTTATGTCCACAGGAGAGACAACTTTTGTTTCATTTAAGCTGTGTATTAATATTTAATATTAATATTTATATATTAATATTTAATCTCTTATGCTAACTTTAAATAGCACATTTGGGTCCTGTGGACATAAATTAGCGACACCGAGTCGGAAAACCTAGGCTTGATTTCCTCCTACGCTGACATCGGTCGCTGACTTCGGTCGAGCGTACCGTCGGTAGCAATCTACGAATAAATCTGCCGCGCGGCCGTCAGCGTCAGCGCGTTTTGGGATTTTTGGAAATAACCACGGGATAGAGAACGGGAGTTGTCCAAATATCTGTGCGCGGACGAAATCGTGGGCAAAAGCTAGTTTAATGTAAAACTTCTTCAAATATTGGGCTTATTAAACTTCTTCAACTAGATATTTGGCCAGGACACTCCCTGACCGACCGTGACCTAAGCAATTAAGCAATCAAAACAAAATTGGGGAAGTGCTAGAAATGGATTAAATGTAACCCGATTTTTGTCATTGACAAAAACTAGTTAGTAGTCAAAGTGGTTATACGAGTTCAGTTCTAGTATTACAAGTTAACGAGAAAACATTAGGATGGGTCATGTTTAATTCAGAAAATTGTTTTAAACCATTATCAAACTCAAAAAATTACTTAGGTACTTTATTTTTTCCGTTTATCCTGTCAGTTATCGAACTCCTCCGAAACGGCTTGACCGTGCCGTATTTTTTTGTCCGTATTTGGTAGGTCGTAAGCTACTTTTTATACCCCTATTCTTCGCAGACGGAGTCACGAGCAAAAACATAAAACCTTTAACTTGTTTTCACTTAGTTAATATGCTAAGTTCAACCTTGACGTGACATTGCCGACTCCAATATAAAAGACATCAACGCGCCAACTGGAACGCAAAACCGTAAAAAAACTAAAAAATACGATATCCCAATGCTAAGTTTAAAACCGAAACAAAACACATCATTAAGAGCGCATGAGTCATGTATACAATTACTTAATACTACATGGGCATGCAATCTTAAACAGTGAAGAACCATTTTAACGTGGTCTCATCTACGTTAGTGAGTTATTGAATAAGAGAGGTCTGTTTAATTTGGTTGGACCTCAATCCATATTGCACGCATTGCGTTCACCGAAAACCATTGAAGGTAAACTCTGGGCAAGGTCTTGAATAAGTTCAAGAACATTGCAGATAGAATCTGTTTAATTATCTACTAGTATAACTATTGTATTAAACTGTATTACTCGGCATTTCCTATTTCCATTGTTTTTTATTGAATGAATACTAGATGAAAAAACCCTCCTAATTATGTATACAGGGTTATTTTTAATTCACTGACATCCTCTTAACCCTGAATTCCTATCACTCAAACAAATGTTTTTTGTTGTACGACTTTTTAAAATGAAGCACTTTTTTTCCCATACAAAATACACAGAGTATCATAAAAATAACAGGTAATCTCAAATTTTCAAAACGTTATTACAACAAAAATATTAAGTTATGACAAAAGTCGTAAAACAAAAAACATTTGTTTAAGTGGTAGGAGTTTAGGGTTAAAAGGATGCTAGTGAATTACAAATAACCCTGTATAATTCCCGTTCCCATGGGAATTCCAGGGAAATGTCTTATGTCACTCTCGGAACTGAGACGAATCTAATCTCACACTTCAAAATTCATTGAGCCGTTCAGTTTTTCGGAATTTATGTGCTAAATTGTAATTTACTATGAGCTTTACGATGAAGGAAATCATCGTGAGAAATGCATACCTGTGAGAAGAAATTGAACGGTGTGTGTAGAGTTCTCAATCCGCACTGGGGCCGCGTGGGAACTACGGCCGAAGCCCTCTCATTCTAAGAGGAGGCCTGTACTTAGTGGGATGTGTATAAGCTGGGATGATGATGATGATTTTTTTTTATTAAAATGTAAATCTTTGAAATAATAATATATTGCTTCATCATTTTCTATTGCCATAACTTTTTTTTTCATCATCCCGCCTATATACGTGCCACTGCAGCACGCAGGCTCTCTGATTGCGAGGCATAATGATAGCTACCCCTAAGGGCCACTTGCACAGATCAGGGTTAAAAAATTTAATGGGTAACCCTGGGTTAAGAATGACAGTTCCATACATTTTGACACTTGTTAACCCTGGGTTAAGTAGCTAACCCAGGTCCGCGCAAGCCAGCCTTAGAGACACATACAATACAATACAATACAATACAATACAATACAATACAATGACTCTTTATTGTACACCACACAGAAAACAATACAGAAAAACAAGTACATGGAAAAAATATACAAGGTAAGCAATAGGCGGCCTTATCGCTACATACCGTTACATAGTGACAGGTCATTGTACAAAATCCTGCGTGCTTCGCAACCGTGCTTTAGCCGTCATTTTTTTCAAAAATAACCTACCTACGACTTATTCTCAGGCCCAACAAATGGTAGGCCTGAGAATAAGTCGTAGGTTATTTTTATACCCCTATTCTTCGCAGACGGAGTTGCGGGCAACAGCTAGTAATTATATAATTTGCGCCACGGTTCACAATGTGGCCCTTGCACCCAGTATGTAAACAAGGCCTTGAGTAAGGCTACCAACTTTCAGTTTTCGAGGGTTTCTTGTAATTTGTTTATATGTGTTATATATAATCTAGATATCTAGGTCACTGTCCGACCCACCACTTAGGGTACCTACCTTAAACCGGGGAGACGATGAACTGCGCGACTTTAAAAAGACCTAGTTTGCCGACCAACTCACGCATTTTTGTTAGCATTTGCTATTCCTTGTCGATGTCTTCATCGATCTTTTTGTCTACATATCAACCATTTACCTTATATCATAATGGACAATGTCAACTTTATAGCGATTTTAAAACTAAACTATTCCACGAATTTCATTAAGTTTTTTTTTTCTAATCACATAATTTTCAATTCATTACTTTGTATACAGGGTGACATCGGAGACGTGATCCAAAATTATATTTTCTGGATCCACTCATGATTACGATCAACTTTTAATATGGGACCAACTTTGAAAACGTAAACACAAAATCGACGTCTCCATACAAATTGCGAAACTAGTTGATTAAATTGTTTCAAATTTGTCACAAATTGTAGCGTAACGATTTCTCGAAATTACCTTTCATATAATAATCAATTAAGTATTAATAGTATGAAATTATCGAAACATGACGGTACGTCCTATTATGTTATTATTGCCACGAACAATGTTTCATCACCGTAACGTTTCATCGAACGAAGATAAGAATTAAAAACAATTGTAGACTATTATCATGTGACAGAGTCGACGGAGCTCCGTGAAATGCAATACTCACCTAACCTAACCTATTAATCTCGATAGGCCTAAGCTTTTAAATGGTTCTGTTATGGCGGGGGGCTCCGCCTCCCGTACCCCCCGTTGCCAGTCGGCAACATGTCAAATTACAGCGTCTCGATTAAATGTCTGTTGTTATCAAGTATATGTAGTAACACTCTGGTGAAACGACTTTATAACAATAAGAATTTTAGGAACTGAAACTTACCATGAACCAAAATTATAGTTAAGGCGATTCGATGAACGGCTATGTCGATACACAAATAAAATGATGAAGTAAAATTCGATGAGTTGATTCTTGTGTAAAAGGTAATTCGAGCAAATGTATGAGCGATGTAACGAAGTTCGATGAATGATTTCTACGTGTTAATAAAATTCTACGAATAGTGTTATGGGAAACGAAAATCGATGAAACTATTTTCCGTAAAATGATGGTTTTCCGTTTCTAAACTGTCGCTCGCACGTAAATATTCGCCGTCACGCTCGCACACTTCAATTTGTACAAATCTGACGGCAAAGGGGGCGTCTCATGAAAACGACAAAACGTAAAATGTAATTCTAATAACGTTCACAAGATACAATGAACCTTAGATATTTAACAACAAACTCATTTTGACATAAAATTTCGCTTGATGCGTTTTGCCTTTTAGCCGTCCATATTATTTAGATGACTGTTCTTTATTATTATTTTTTTTATTATGAGATGGAGGCAAACGAGCAAGCGGGTCATCTGACGGAAAATGATCACCACCGCCCATAAATATCAACAACTCAAATAGAGTCACTAGTCTGTTGCCGGCCTTTAAATGAAGTATAAACCCTTTCCTTGAAAACTCCGATGTCATAGTTGTCTGGAAACACTGGTGCCGGAAGCTGCTTCCACAGTTTCACCGTACGTGGCAGGAAGTGCCGAAAAAAACGTACTTACTTGTGTTTTTGTAAATACCTAAAGTACTTTCTTTCTTGCTTTACCCTGAATAAAGATGTATTCACTTTGACTTTGTGTAACTCATACGAAATACAGGAGAAGGGCCAACTGCGAATAAACAAAACAACTGCACCTCGTATCCAATTCATCGAAACGAATATTGATGCTGTAGGTACCCGTTGCAATTCGCCGGCGGTGGCAGTTAGTCGCCTTGAGCCGCGCAGCGTCGGAAGTGAGCGCAAGGCTTTCGGCGCATTTTAGGTCGCCTTTTAGTTAATGTGCAGGCAGAAGCACTTATTATAATGCGCTACCGTAAACCGAGGTACCTTTGATCAAATTGGGGTGACTTTGATGGTTTTTAAATCGCTATAAAGTCGACATAGTCCATATGAGCTAATGGTTCACATGTAGACAAATAGAAGTTTGATGAAGAAATTGAAAAGGAAGTAATGCTAATAGTAGAGGAGCCCAAGAGGGGATTTCGGGATTTACTCAAGCGCGTCAGATTAACTTACCTTGTACACCTACCCCTACCTTACTTACCTTGTACAAGGTTAAACCTCTACCAATTATGAGCCTCTACCAAATGTGGCCGCTATGCCAAAAAATACTAGAAATAAAATAAAGTTGGGGATTTTATTAAAATACACATTTTGTTTGTAACCGGTTCTCTGCCTTTTCCCAGCTATATATCGACGACCGGATAGCCTAGTTGTTAGAGAACCTGACTACGAAGCTTGAGGTCCCGGGTTCGATTCCCAGTTGGGGCAGATATTTGTGTGAAAAATACTAATGTTTGCTCTCGAGTCTTGGGTATTTAATATATATTTAAGTATGTATTTATCTACATAAGTAAGTTTATCCCTTGTCTAGTACCCATAGTACAAGCTTTGCTTAGTTTGGGACTGGGTCAATTGGTGTGAATTGTCCCGTTATATATATTTTTTTTATTAATTTTTCAACTGATTCATTTGGCAACTCTGTAATTTGTCAACTGTTTCTTTTTTTCTGAAACTGTAAACTATTCAGGATTGTTATAAAACAAACCTAACCTAACCGAAAAAAAAAACCTAACCTAACCTACAGGATAGTTTTGAAATATATCCAGTACCTCTACCATGAGTTTACACTAGTTTACAGTGACCGTACTCGCTAGCGACGGCGTAAATGATTTGTATGGAGAATTGTACTTCCGTAAGTGACCGCTAGAGGCGCTATACAATTCTCCATACAAATAATTTACGCCGTCGCTAGCGAGTACGGTCATTGTAAACTCATGGTAGTGGTACTGAACAGATTACAGTTTCAGAAAAAATAAACAGTTGGCAAATGAATCATTTGGGAAATATTTTTTGGCAAAAAGGCAGGATACCTTTGTGACCACTACTGTTGATCAGCAGTAATACCTGTTTGCAAATAAATCACCTTGACTTTGACTTCTTTTCCTCATACAAGAAACGTGTTTTTCTCACTGTTTTTTGGTTGCTAGACGTTGTTAGGCGTTGCTAGGCGACCTAGACGACAGCTGTCAGTGCTAGACAACGCAAGCAACCATATAGGTACTGTTCGAATCTTTATTTAATTATAATATAAGTTTGCGATTTTAATAGTTACATTTCGGCGATTTATTACTGAACTATTTTTAAAACATTGTAGGAGGTACGGAACCCTTCATGTACGAGTCCGACTTGCACTTGGCCGGTTTTTTCGCCCACTCACGTGCATTTTTGCATTTACTGTCATTTATTGACAAGCGATTTCAAACATTGTCATTATTGATTAAAGGAATAAATTTGGTTGAATTCAATAAATAAATTGGCCACCGTAGTTACACAAAGTATGTAAGTGGATCACCAAATTATGTTTTATAATGTCTGATATTAAATAATGATATGCAATAACAAGGATACCTAGACTTGGGTCCCCAGACGAGGTCGCGGGCTAAATTATATTATTAGAAATTAAATTCAGGTACTTTTGTAAGTCCTGTCAAGTTGGTATTCACGACGCATATCGGAGGGTACCGTAGGAACATAGAATCGGCTCAGACGCCTAAACATCCAAGAAATACTAATTTTGCTAATGGTATATGTTGTTTAGCCACCACGGCTTCTTCTGTTTTATTTGAGTAAATAAATATTAAATAACAATTAACAAAGCCTATGGCCTCTCAAGCAGAGGGACGAGCTTTACGGCGAAGGAAAACATCGTGAGGAAACCTGAATACACCTGCGAAGAAATTCAGTGGTAAGTGTGAAGTTCCCAATCCGCACTGGGCTCTCGTCATATCACCCACATCGCTCAAATGGGCCGGGTGCATAAGATTGGTTACGTTTCCTAGTTGTAATGAAATTAAATGAAATTGAGATTTTTTCGTAGGTACCTGCTACAGAACCCTATCTTGGGCGTGTCCGACACGCTCTTGGCCGGTTTTTTTATAAATACGAGAGTAGTATTAATGTGCAGTATCACGTCTAACCAATCCTATTTTAAATGGATTTTTTATGCTAAATAAATTGAAAATTTTGTTTTTAATTACAAATTACATTAAACTAAAATACATAGATGGCGATAAAACAATTCTTTGTAGATGGAATCGTGGATATCAGCTATTATTATTACTAATAAATAAATAAATAATAAATATCATGGGACAATTCACGCCAATTGACCAAGTCCCAAAGTACGCTGAGCAAAGCTTGGGTTATGGGTACTAGGCAATGGATAATCATACTTATATAGATAGAACACCCAAGACCCGAGAACAAACATTCGTATTTCTCATACTAATATCTGCCCCGAACTACTATATCCTATTACTATACAGGGAGCTAACAAATTAGGTACCTACCAATATTTGTAAGGCTTAATCTACTCATCAGAACAAGTCACTTTTATTTTAACAACATTTTAAAATTTGAAAAAAAACTCAATTTTCCTTTATTAAAGCAGTAATCTGTTTGTTTGGATATGTATGAATAGTTTGCGTTTTTTTTTAATTTTGAAAAGTTGTCTGAGTGAAAGTGACTGATTTTGATGAGTAGGTAAGTTACGCACTGGAAATATTGGTACCTAATTTATTAGCACCTTATAAATAAATAAATAAATATCACGGGACAATTCACACCAATTGACCTAGTCCCAAAGTAAGCTAAGCATAGCTTGTGATATGGGTACAAGGCAACCTTATATACTGACATAATCTCATACATCAAAATCTGCTAACTAAATCATTTTGAAATTGATCGTAAAAAGGTTCTACAGTTTACGCGAATCAGTTTCCTTGACCGCACCTTGATAATGATTGAATACCTATGTACAGTAGTACTACGTTTATAAGTTACGCCGATATACCTGCGTAGAAAACTTATTTTGATGTGGAGCGAAAAAAATTCAGCCAATCATAGCACACCACGCGTACGTGCGTCACTTCGGTTTCAGTCGGTGTACTCGGTGTTAGGTTCTGCGCAAACGATTATTGCCGATGTAACTTATATAAGTGGTAGGTAATACTGTAGGTATATTGCAATGGCGATGACTCGCTTCAAGAAAATCTCAATTAATCTACGGAATTGTCAAAATTAAATCAGGGCTAGCGACTAAATCAGGATTTTTATTACCTATATTTTTTTAGGGTTATACAATTTCTTATCATTGAGGAAACCATAAATCTTATAACTCCATAAATATTCATTCTTCGATATATAGTTATGTTATAGATTATAACGCAAATTGTGATTATTAATTCGGGCTGGCGGCCTTTAGAATTTTAAAAAACTAAGTACACATTCCATAATTCGAGGCTCTCTCTAGATAAGTATATTGTGCCTGTCGTATCGTACAATGTTGATTGTCCTAAAATTTTTTGGCCGAGAATGTTTGGCATAAAGTTTAATGGCATATTACTCGTTTTCGTTTTATCCTATTCATTTTTACGCACACACATTTAAAAGTCCTAAAGCATGATTGTTGTTTAGATAACTCGAACATTGAATTACCTAAAATGTTATATTCCCAATATTAATTGGTCCTAAGAAAAAGAGTCTTCTTCTCTTTTTCTTAAGCTTTAAAATACTTCTGCGCGGACGAAGTGGCGAGCAAAATCTAGTACCAAAATACCAGTCTAAACTTTTAATAAAATTGGTTAATATGTATAGTAATGCCTAATATAATTATGTGTACATTATCTGTTGTTATATCAATTATTACACCTGTTTATGTCATATTTCTAGCCCAGCGTGGATTAAGTATACATAATTATAGCCAGCAAGGCCGAACTGACCCGTACCGTACCTACTGTACTTAATAAAGACATTGTTATATTGTTTATTGCTGGCATCAATTGCCTGTCTTTTTATTACCACTTCGCGTGGCCAAAGTCCTACTTTATTACCTTCGCGATTTCAAATTTAACTTTTTTTATTTATACCTAGTATGGATAAAAATGCCGTCTCTTAACTAACTAACATGTATTGCGTATGCATAATTTTTCTCGAAGGTTAAGTCCGATTTGATTTGAAATAACAATAAATTTGAGATTCTTGTGTGTCACTTAGGGTAAAACCGGGATAGTTGCCCCACTTTTTGAAATCACTCCATATCTCTTAGTAAAAAAAGTAAAATCTTTTATGTACTCCGTGTTTTCATCGAACAATTTATAAAAAGTGCTTAAAAACATTTTCGTGAATATTTTCAGAGTATTAACGATTTTAGCAGACCTCTTCATTTTTGTGACATCTATCCCACGTAGTGCAGTTTCCTGATCCATAATCAATGCCGTATAAGATAAATGCCCTCCCCCAAAACAGGACAACTATCCAATAAAATCTTTGATCGCACTTTGTTTTCCCGTGTAATCAAATCACACAGAGACATAATATGCGACTCGGTCAACTTAGTGGTAGCTGGAAAGTCTCTCGATAAATAATTGAAATAAAATATTTATGATTCATTCGCAAAAATAGAGTAAGTAATTATAATCGGGGCAACTATACCCCTGGGGCAACTATCCTGGTTTTACCATATTCACTCTCTCTCTAGACCTGACCTTTTTGATTCAAAGAAGAAATTCGTGCAAGTATCCGGGGCGGCGTGCTTCTCACTCACGCGCAGGTCACTCGCGGCTGCTAATTTGGTCAACGGCGGTCGATACTCGATCATTTTGGGGGCCAAGGACCTTTGGCTATGTTTTGTTCACTATTCTGACTAAGCTTTGCTCACTGGAAGAAATTGATATGTATCGTTTTTTATAGCTGACTATAGCTAATGCCCGCGGCTTCGCCCCCGTTTAAGTTGTTTAAAACGTGTTTTCCGTGGGAGCGAGATATTTTCCCGTGATAAAAAGTAACCTACCCTCAACTATTTCCATACAAATAATCACGGCAATCCGTCGCTCAGTTTTGATGTGAAAGAACAAACAAACTACACATTTCTTACTCACTTTTGTTAGATCTTCTTGGAGGTCTACCTACACTGCCTCTTCCGGCCCGTGGACGCTACTCGAGAACCTTTTTGCCCATCGGCCATCAGTTCTACGAGCGATGTGCCTTGCCCACTGCCACTTGAGTCTGGCGATTCTTCGAGCTATGTCGGTGACTTTAGTTCTTGCGCGGATTTCATCATTTCTAATGAGATCCTGCAGAGAAACTTCGAGCATAGGCATAGCCCTCTCCATCGCCCTCTGTGTCCCATCGTTACTGGCCAGCACGCCTCAGTGCCATAATTCATAACTGGCAACACACACTGGTCAAAGACTTTTAACTTGAGACATTGCGGTAGGTATATTGGATGACAAGATATTGCGGATCTTCCCGGACGGATTGACCCCTTTTTCGAAGTTGAACTTACCTAATTGGATTGTATACTACGTAGGGCGTTCAATAAATTCTCGGTATAAGAATGAAAACAAAAGAATGCGAAAGTGAGTTTTTCTTTATTTTTCAATATATTCACCTCCTATGTTTATACACTTATTAGATCGGTCGATTTTTTTTTTTAAACCCTCATAAAAATATTTTTTGTCTTTGGTGACAAAATGCTCCTGAACTGCTGCCTTCAACGCTTCATCGTCAGAAAATCGGTTTCCTCGAAGATCTTTTTTTAGGTTGGGAAACCAAAAGAAGTCGCTAGGGGCTAAATCTGGACTATACGGCGGATGAGTTAAAGTTTCGAACCCGGATTCAAGAGCAGCGGCCTTGGCAATACGAGCCGTATGCACCGGGGCGTTGTCATGCAGCAGCAGAACTCCTTTGGTTAACTTTCCTCTCCTCTTATTTTTGATGGCCTCCCTTAATAAAATTGGCGTAGAATGTTAGCGTAGTACTCTCCGCTAATATTTACACCCTTTGATTTAAAATCGATTAGTAATATTCCTTCACAATCCCAGAATATTGTGACCATGACTTTACCAGCTGAAGGCATGACCTTGAACTTCTTAGGATGAGGTGTTCCTTTAATGTGCCACTGCATGGACTCTTGCTTGCTCTCAGGATCATAATGATGAACCCAGGTTTCATCTCCGGTAACAATTCTTTGAAGTACCTCATCAGGATTTTCACCGCACATTTCAATAAACTCGGAACAACAAGCTACACGCGTTTCTTTCTGAAGCGATGACAGCATTCGCGGCACCCATCTCGCACTTACTTTTGACATGTTAAGGTGGTCATTTATAATATCATGTACAGTACCAATAGAAAGATTGGTCCTTTGTGCTATAGATTTCACCTTCACTCGACCATCTTCTAAAATTATTTTCTCCACTTTATTTACATTTTCGGGTGAAGTGGCCTCAACAGGCCGACCAGCCCTAGGGTCATCTTTGATGCTCTCCCTCCCACGCTGAAATTCACTAGACCACTTTTGTATCGTAGATAAAGAAGGAGCAGACTCACGGTAAACAGAATCCATTCCTTCTTTTATGGTCTTTTGATTTTTCCCCTGTTATATTAAGAATTTTATGACGGCTCGGTGCTCTAATTTATTTAACATTGCAAAATCGTTCATGGTGATCACGTTTATTCCGCTGTTACAGAGAAACGAAAAAACTTAGTCCCAGTTTGAATTTTACTTTTTTATACTCTCAATAAATGACACTTAGCGGCCAGTATCAAAAAAAAACTAAAGAGGTTTGAAATATATATGAATACCGAGAATTTATTGAACGCCCTAAATACTATGAAAATACTAAATTTGTTATGTTCATGACTGATCTCCGGATAAGTACACGCCTCGGACTAGATTGTACAATAAAGAGGTATATATATACATACAGATTGGCTCGCACAGATCATTCTTAACTACGCTAATAGAGGAATTAACCAATAGAATGGTAATATAGCTGTTAATTTACTTCTGCAACGCATTAGGATGAAAACGACTGGCTGTAAAAAAACTGTTCCGTTGTGGGACAAAAAATAACCATGCAAATGTATGTCTCATATTAATTTTAACCATTGGTATTAAATATACTATTTTTGCATTTCGCTATTCATTATTACATAGTACAAGCTTTGATTAGTTTGGGACTAGGTTAATTGGTGTCAATCGTCCCATGATTTATTTATTATTTACTATCTGATGTCTGCGGCTTCGCCCCTTCTGAAGTAGATTAAAACGTGTTTTCCTGTAGGAATGAGATAGTTACCCGTAGTAAAAAGTAGCTTAGCTCCAGCCCTTCAATTATTTCCATACAAAAAAACACTACTACTAGCACGATTAATTAAACATTTGATCATGATATGTGCTTGCCGACTTGAGTGTCCTGCTTGACTGTGAGGCGGCCATGCAGAGTGTCTCAGCGATTGTTCACATTACCACTCTATTGGTTAACTCCTCAAGGACTAAACGCGTACAGGACGTCTTGTATCCAGCATTTTATTGATATCTATTGCTCGTAACAACAATGTAAACAACAGCCGAGAATCAGCTTTAGGTTTAACGCAGAAAGGCACATGTTCGATTGAACCCTCGCTGACTGGACCCTTGGCCATTAAAGGTACTTTGATGCTGTGAGACCTATTTCGCTACATCTTGTTAAGGAAACAATTCTACTGGCGGATACATTGATTCTTAAACTTCACTTAAACGGTAAGAGTTAAATCGTTCGAGTTCCGGTTTAATGCGGGGCCGCGCGAGGACTTCTAAGTAGGTAGTGTTCACAAAAAATCGAGCCTAATAGCCCAAATTTAAAGCCTTGGGGTCCATTTTAAAGGACAGACAAAAAAGGCTTACGAAGAGCTATAAGACCCTCTTATTCGTCTATAAGACTAGAGGTATATTCATCGTATTACTAAAACAAATACATATTTTAAAAATGTAGCAACACTACACCCTAGAAAACATCCTGTTTTATTAACATTCAAAAAGTCATGACCTGCCGTGCAGTATTTACGTCATACTACGAATTTATTTTATTTTTTAGAGACGACTTTGGATTTTTTTTCTATCGATCGAACTACAAGTACCTAATCGTGTTTCGATAAACTCTGGTCATAAGAGTGAATCCTCAAATATCTTACGAGGGGCGTTCAATATAAAGTGAGAATGAGATGCAAACTCTTTTAATATTACGAAATTAAATACTGGCCGGTAAAGCTAATCTATCTAGCTGATTGCTATGAAAAAAAAACTAACTGTCTTTTGTTTAAAAAAATATACGGTAATTTCTTTGCAATGCTATTGAGTACGTTAGCGAAAATGGAGAAAATTGAACTGCGCGCCGTTATCAAATACTTGTATTTGAAATATTTTTCTACGGACCAAGTCAATTTGGATTTGCGGGACACTTTAGGGTCTAATGCTCCTCCGTATTCGACAGTCGCACGTTGGTGCGCCGAATTTAGACGTGGAAGAACATCGACAATGGACGACCCCCGCTCCGGACGCCCTACTACAGCAGTAACTGAAGAAATTGTGAAAAAAGTCGAAAACTCAGTTTTGGCGGATCGTCGTGTCACAGTTCGTTTTATTGCTGAAAATGTAAAGATTTCAACGGGGAGCGTGCATAATATTTTACATGAACGCTTGGGTATGAAAAAGGTATCTGCGCGGTGGGTACCAAGAATGCTTACTGACACGCAAAAACAAACTAGACTAGAGATTTGTCAAGAAGCTTTGAACCTGATGCAGCAAGACCGGGAACTTTTTTTGGCGCAATTTATAACAATGGACGAAACATGGCTCCATCATTACGACCCAGAAACGAAACTGCAGTCTATGACATGGAAAAGGCCATCATCTCCAACTCCGAAGAAATTCAAGGTGAGCCCATCTGCCGGTAAGGTTATGGGCTCTGTTTTTTGGGATGGTAAAGGGGTATTAATGATTGAGTATCTCGAGCATGGAGCCACTATTACGGGCACTTTATACGCCAAACAAATAGCAACATTGCGCAATGAGATCCGCGAAAAACGGCGAGGTAAACTCTCGAAAGTTGTGCTGTTCCACCAGGACAATGCCCCGGCACACAAGTCCGCCGTTGCAATGGCTGCAATTCGTGATGCTGGGTTCGATATCCTTAAGCATCCTCCGTATTCACCAGATCTCGCTCCCAGTGATTTCTACCTATTTCCGAGATTGATACAATACCTGAGAGGCCAGAAATTTGAAGACAACGACGCGGTAGTCGCTGCAGTACAAGATTTTTTAAGTACTCAAGATGAGACCTTTTTTAAAAATGGAATTTTAAGTTTAGAAAAAAGATATACTAAGTGTATTATGCTAAAAGGTGACAATGTCGAAAAATAAAATTACATTTAGTAAAAGTTGTTTATAACATACTCATTCTCACTTTTTATTGAACGCCCCTAGTACAATGAATTTCAGGACTAAAGCTTTGCTAGTAATGATACCTACAGCACGAGATTAAATGAATGCAATAAATGCGCCACAAGCTCGGTAGGGCTTTAAGGTTTTTAGTTTTAGGATAGTTGTAGGTATTTAAAATGTATACAGGGTTATTTGTAATTCACTGACATCTTCTTAACCCTGAATTCCTATCACTCAAACAAATGTTTTTTGTTTTACGACTTTTTAAAATGAAGCACTTTTTTTCCCCATACAAATACACAGAGTATCGTAAAAATAAGAGGTAATCTCAAATTTTCAAAACGTTATTACACAACAAACGTTATGACAAAAGCCGTAAAACAAAAAACGTTTGTTTAAGTGGTAGGAGTTTAGGGTTATAAGGATGCTAGTGAATTACAAATAACCCTGTATAAACCAAAAATATTTCATCATCAAATATCAATTTGAATACATCCTGTGTAAGCATATTCTTAAGGGCTATAAACCCTTAAGAAACACAGAATGTGCTAAAAATAGACGGCCTTGGAAACGGCGCGGTTATTGGTCTAGAGCAACTAACATCGCACAACCGGTCCAACGCGGCGGGGAATAGACGCGTCTGCGCATCTTCGCATACTAAAGCGAATATAGCCTCTATTCAGTTTAGAAGGGGTCATTGTCATATTATTATTTTTATACAATAAGTAATAGGCTTGCGTTTGACCACAAACACGCCTGCTGGAAAGCGAAGATGAGGCCTACGATGGAGCACGCTTGGCCTGTAAATGCTCATTCACCCTAGACTTGAATTTAGGGGAAAAAGCAGGAAGAAGGCAGTTGAGCGCGGCGCGGCGTTGCGCGCGCCTCCAAGCAGTGCGAAACCGTACAAAACATACGGGGCACTGTAACTGCTACGCGTGCGCTGCACAACTGCTCGGACAGTTCCTCCAGAATGGCTTCTATAGGCAACAAACAGGCCGGAACACGAGAGTCGCTTGGCGGCCTGGCTCGACCTATAGGGTGGTGACCAGCCGCGGCCAAAGCCTTGACTTGACTTGACTTTTAATCATCTCGGTCTATACAGGCCTCCTATCAGAATGACTTAATTTCTTCGCAGATATGTGAAAGTTTACTCGCGATGTTTTCCTTCACCGTAAAGCGCATGGTAAATTTAATGAAACCATACTATACCTACTATACTATCCACAGTAAAGGTTCGGCCATACCGCTGCTTAAAATACGCTGACGGTGCGGAATCGCAGTGACGTGCCGTAAGCGTCACGACTTTACTATGGAGAGCATGCGGTAAAAACGGTGCGGATACGATGCGTCACTGCGATTCCGTACCTTCTCCGTATTTTAAGCAGCGGTTTGGCCGAACTTTGATAATATAATTCGCATTTATATAATATCAGTATGGATGGCGGATAGTATTAGTTTAATATAATAATATATGTAATATAGTTTAGTAGGTATGGATTTATTTAAATTTTGTGTCACCTCTTCACCCTTAAACCGCTGAACCAATTTAAATGAAATTCGGGATAGGTAGAGATAGTTTGAGACCCTCGGATCCATCGATTCATTCCTTCCTTAGATTAGTTTTAATCCCGGTAAATTGCATAATTCCCGTGGGATAGCGATAGACAAATTCTTCACAGACGGAGTCGTGGGCCACAGCTAGTAATAAATAAAAAAAAGACCTAACGGGCCTTCTAAAGTAAGAGCATTAAGTACACCAGCTTAAATAGAGGCGATCCATAACAAAGGTTCAAACTTTCCTCCAACAATACCGCGCGAACTGAAACATGGTTATACCCAAGAGTATCTGAGGTAGAGGTAAAATGATAAAGGTAAATTGCCGTAAACTTTCCCGCAGTACAACTTTGTCTCAATAAGCCATCATCGTACTCATCAACGAAGTCACTAGGGCATTTATTATGAAAAGGTTGTACTTAGCTTACAGCGATTTACCTATAACCCTATAAAGTATTGCATTTATGATGATTATGATTGCCACGTAAATCCCAATACGGAACCGCCAAAACAAATGAACTGCGGTTTAAAAAGAATTACTTATATCCTTAACATATTTTCCTCATTTACTGTAAGTAAATACTAATTAGTCAGAACTAGAACAAATACTGATCACAGTGATCATAAACCGAAGTATGCACGTCATAATCTGGTGTTATGAGTTTTAACGATCAACATAAGTAAACACGATTTTCCCATTGATCTGGTAGGTATAGCAATAGCTAGTTCTGCCGTCACTTCTATGCACACTCAACTCAGTTCAAAATAGATCTGGTTTTCAATATAAGTAGTCGACCAAGTAAGTAATTTATTGAATCGGGCGTTACCTTGCAGAGATCTATATTATCAATGAACTGAAACAATTACTTTGCTCGCCCGCCTTATGACAGTTACGTTTATGCAAGAAATGTGTGTTCATGCAGTTCCTCCACCTCCACACTGTACGAACACACACAAATCACATAAACCCAACCATCACCACCACCAAACTACACTGACGCATTTCTAACTCAACCAGCTCATCTTCGGAGTATCGCAACTGTTCACCATGCTTCCAAATGTCAGACTAAACTACACTAGGCTTTGTCTTTGTGTCTGACATTTAATAGCATGTGAACGGTTGCGGAATAAAACAGATTTCGACCAATTTTTCAACTGACTTCGAAAAAGGAGGTTCTCAATTCGTCTGTATGTTTTCTTTTACAAGACCTTTTTTTATTTCACCGCGTGATCACTTTTGTACCTTGTCACTTTAACGTCATGTTTGAAAAGCCATGCAAAATTATGAAACCGCTGAATGCGACAAGGTACAAAGTGATCAATTATTTACATACCTACGACGTTTACTGTACCTAACCTATGTACATACATACGTGAGATTTCCAGTGGTCGAATTGATTTGACTTGAAATTACTTAGCACAGTATAATATGGAGGGCAAATTTAATATCTCGCATTAGTATGTATGTCTGTGTCACATCTTGGAGCTCGAATTTAACCCACTTCCCGAAATTAAATTAAATGAAATATTTTTACTGCGAGAAGACCGTTGACAAGTTACATAATATACATAACTACACTATGATCTGCCTCATACTTAGGCATGAAAAATTTTGACATGTATAGAGCTAGAAAAGTCCAACATGTCCACAACTAACTATCCTCAAAAAATCGCATTGAAATCAAGTCTGTGGAAGCAATGCTGAGGTACAGATGATTTGTATGGAACTCGAACCACCTTAATAAACAATACGTATACATTTTAGAAAAACTAAACTTAATAGTCAGAAGAGAACAAGTGACTGAGTCTATCGCAAAAACGATATAAATCGCATTGACTTGAAATGTCATATTTATCATCATCCATCATCATCCTAGCCTGTATACGTTCCACTACAGGGTACAGGCTTCCTCTCAGAATGAGAAGGCTTGAGCCGTAATTCCTACGTTTGCGGATTGAGAATTTCACACACACCATTGAATTTCTTTGCAGGTGTTCGCAGGTTTACTCCCGATGCTTTCCTTAACCGTAAAGCTCATTGTTTTCAAATGTAATTTAGCAAATAAATTCCGAATAGCTCACAAGTACGAGCCCGGGCTCGAACCCAAGGCCTAATAAGTTACCACGGCTTTTTGAAATTTGGAAATTTGGTAGAAGTGTAAATACAATGGCAATGTAAGTACATACAGCGAACAAAAAGTACTATCATGAAAAAAATGCTAAAAATGTAATTTTTAACCCGTGTTTTTTGAAGCCGTGGTGTGGTGGCCTAGTGGTTTGACCAATGGCCTCTCAAGCAGAGGGCCGTGGGTTCACGCCTCTGAGTTTTTGAAATTGTTATGTGAATTTATACATTGGAGATTTACCATGAGCTTTACGATAAGGGAAAACATCGAGAGGGTTTCCTCCCACGTGAGAAGAAATTCAATAATGTGTGCGAGTTACCAATTCGCAGTGGACCTTCGTGGGAGCTACGGTGGCCCAAGCCCTCTCATTCCAAGAGGAGGCCTGTGCCCTGCAGCGGAACATGTATAGGCTGAGATGATGATTTTTTAACAAAGATTTTTTTAACACCCAACATCGTAATTTTAATAGCTTCCTAGAATCATTGGGTTTCGTTTGGCAAATGTTTTAAGTTTATGAATCTCAAGTAAAGGGGTTTCCCTCCTTTCACATCCGAGTTCTAATAATAATGTAATGAATGAGTCAACGCATAGTAAAAGAATGACGTCTGTCCTGAGAATAAAAAATAAAACAGGAAAAGCAGACTTATTACGGTCATTGTCAACGGTTTTCAGAAACCGATATAGAACGGATAATAAGTGAACTGATTTGGATGCGGTTTTTTATTTGAAAGCAGACTTCTTGGCTATGGTTCTTAGACATGTTTCATCAAAATTGGTTCAGCCGTTTCAAAGTTATGAGCTCTTTTGTTGAACATACATATGTGACCTTATTGCGTTGGGGGTTTTATAAAATTTTAATTTACCTATACCTAGTTAATGTAATGTTATATTGAACTCGCACATGAGTTATATAAAGTTCACAATTTTTAGAGCATTTAATACGAATTTGATGAGGTTAATAAACGTTTCTCAATCGTTTCCCCGAATTTCAAATGCCGCAATGTTTCATTTGCCAGAAAGTAATTTATTCCTGAAACTTCAGTATTTTCTTCAGCATCATTATAATTAATGAAAATAATGTTGAAAAATACTGTTATACAAATGGTTCGCGCGGACAAAGTTAAAAATTAAAAGTTATTTACATTAGATCGTCTCAAATATACGAATATTTTGCACATCTGATCAAACATTAATTTAGCCCAAGGTTCAAAATTGCAACATACTAGCCAGCGCTATAATAAATTTCAAGAAGGTAAACTAAATTTAAACACATTGTCCTGATATTTAGTAGGTAGGTAAATAATTTACAAAAATAAATAAATACATCTATTTGGATAAGTACAGTTTTTTCCTGCGCTTCGGACTATGAGTTTTGTGCAGAAATTATTAATTAGCTTATTTTAATAGTTTTCTCAGTAAAGTTTAATTTAATTGAAAAAAATTAGATCTCACTCTAGCTTTTTTTCTTAAAGCAGACCGACCTATGAAATTAAAAATTGTAAAGGAAAACTGCTAAGACGTGCAGCGTTGTATAAAAAAAGAAACAGATCACAGCCAGCGGAGATATTGACATCGAATATAAAAGATAATAGATTAAAAAATTTCATCTACTTATGATCCAAGTACTTTCAAGTTTAATATGTTTTACGCCATAAATTACAAAACATTCTTCTACTTGATTCTCATTTCATTTATTTATTTAATTAGTATAAGTATTAGTCTAATTTCGTTTAAAAAAAATACTATTGCCTTTATCTAAATTTAAAATATTAAACAAAAAAAACTTACTGCAAATTAATCTTCAAAACACCACAAGAATCACTGGTCAATCAAGTTTCCGAACGGTCACTTTTCACGTCAAAGTTTTCCCGCGCACTCCGCGTTCGAAATTCGAATGATAACTTTTTTATTGCAAGTCTATGCACACCAGCGGGTATTGCGCTAACTGCCAGCGCCCTCGGCCCGTGGCAATTTATATAGCGTTCCACTAACCACTTAACGATCGCATAGATGCTTTGTCCTGTTATTTTAATTTACTGTAAAAATCATGTAATTTTCATGAAAACTACAGCTGAACTTTTTTTTTTCAAAACAATGAAAGTCCTTGACTTTTGCAACGGGGCACGAGGATGTAGAGCCATTGTGATCGCTGTTACTGTTTAAAAAAAATGTCTGAATAAAACTTTTTTAATTTGTTGGTTTTGCAAATACGAAAAACCGTGGTATCCTAGTGGTTTGTTCAATGGTTTCTCGAACAGGCTTGCACAATTGACAACATCTAATATTTCTAAGACTATAATTTGATTCGTTCTCTGTATTCTGTTTGGAAAGAGAAAGGCGCTGATAGTTTTAAATTTTCACTAGGATTATTAATTAATTTGTTACAATTTTTTAAAGATGTGCTTATTCTAAAAGAGCGTAACGATAGAATATATCCATTACTTTTGTCTAGCCTCTATTAAAAAAAAGTGATGTCGTAAATTTGACGTTAAGTTTGTTATCATATTTAAAATTATGACAGCACTTTTTTCTAGTGAAAAGGGTAAAGGAAACATATCTATTCTGTGGCACTATTTGTAAGTACATATATGTTTTAAAATTTGTTGTATTTTTTTAAATATGGAGAAATAAATTATAATAAATATTTTTCCGTGTTCAGGAGGCGAAACTCTTTCGATTCCAGCAGTAATTTTCAGGTGTTAAAAAAATTAAAGGTTGTCCGAATTTGATAAAAAAATGAAATACGTGTGATGTAAGATTGCCAATCCACTCCCTCAAAGTCCAGTGCCAAGAAGTACGTAAATAGGCCAGGGATGATGATGATAATCAAAATAGGATATATGATAATGTAAATAATATAAAATTGTAATGTTTTTAATTCATTTATTTTGTTGTTATTCTTCACGTGAAAATGCGTGCGATTCGCATGACCTTCTCCCACCCCTAAACGTCGCACTTGATTTTTACCCCCCAACTTACGGGAGTTTGCAAATCTTATCTTACTTCTTACTACCTGACTAATAGTAATATTACAAACGCGAAAGTTTGTACCTAATATGGATGGATGTCTGAATGTATGGATGTTTGTTACTGTTTCACGCTAAAACGGTTTGACGGATTCTGATGAAATTTGGCACACAAATAGTTTATAACCTGGATTAACATATAGGATACTTTATATCCCGGAAAATTGTAAAGTTCCCGCGGGATAGCGATAAACGAATTATTTGCAGACGGAGACGCGGACAGCCGCTAGTATCAAAATAATTCTCGATCCGTGCGAAAGTTTTTGGACTCTATTGAAATTGACGACGCAGCTAACAAATATCAAAATGCTTGAGAAAAAGAAAATTACATAATCAAGGGCTTTAATATAGGCCGTGGTGGCCTAGTGGTTTGACCTATATGGCCTCTCAAGCAGAGGGTCGTGGGCTCAAATCCCGGCTCACACCTGTAAGTTTTTCGGAATTTATGTGCGAACTTACATTCAAAATTTACCATGAGCTTTACGCTGAAGGAAAACATCGTGAGGAAACCTGCACACACCTGCGAAGAAATGCAATGGTGTGTTTGAAGTTCCCAATCCGACGCGCGTGGGAACTATGGTCCAACCCCTCTCATTCTGAGACGAGGCCTGTGCCCTGCAGTGGAACGTATATAGGCTGGGATAATGATGATGACGAAATTGACGAATAATAATGATGGGCTTTATTTAAAACAAAACTTAATTGATTCTATAATTGATTGATGATTTTGGACGCTTCAGGTGCCAGGGTGCCACAAACGCGTACGGTCAAGTGCAAAAATAAGTATCGATTTAATTTTATTTGTAATTCACTGACATCCTCTTAACCCTGAATTCCTAGCACTCAAACAAATATTTTTGTTTTACGACTTTTTAAAATGAAGCATTTTTTTTCCCATACAAATACACAGTGTATCGTAAAAATAAGAGGCAATCTCAAATTTTCAAAACGTTATTACACCAAAAATATTAAGTTATGAATAAAGCCGTAAAACAAAAAACATTTGTTTAAGTGGTAGGAGTTTAGGGTTAAAAGGATGCTAGTGAATTACAAATAACCCTGTATAGCTATACCTTAATTCGACGACATAAGAGCTATGGGACATATTTATGAGCAAGTTGTATGCACCCATATTTTTACACTTGACTGTACGTGCGTTCAAATTGTGTGCACTAGACGAAGTCACGAAAACGCGGATAGCCAGTGATATTTATGAAAATTATGAACAGTAAAAGTACAGTAAAGTCGAGTTGTTTTGGCAGTGAAGGACAAGTTTGGCCATTGAAATTAACTGATTCAGATTTTATTACTTATTACATTGAAATTATTTTACACTAGCCTTCCGTCCGCAGCTTCGCCCGCGATAAATTAATTTTCCCGTAAGAAAAGGTATTTTCCCGCGGTAAAAAGTAGCCTATGTCACTCAGTGATAATGTAGCTTTCTAACGGCAAAAGAATTTTTGAAATCGGGCCAGTAGTTTCGGAGCCTATTCAATGCAAACAAACAAACAAACAAACAATCAAGTTTTTCCTCTTTATAATATTAGTATAGATTATCATATCGTTGATTTTAGCTGACCGCTCACGTTTTCATGTTTTTAACCGACTTCAAAAAAAGGAGGGTTTTTAAACGCCCAGCATTGGTCTTTTTTCTGGGGTTTTTTCTGTGCATCTATATTTCAGTTTGTATTTAGTACGAAATATATGATTTCACGGGATGACCGTAAAAGTAATAAAAAAATGAAGTTGAAAAAATAAGTACAAAAAAAAAGATACTTCATAGCTAACTTGGTTTTTAAACGTTTCTTAATTATGAAGTCCGTTATTTATAGAGGCTGCAATTCTCGTTCCACCTTTCTCATTTTTTGGTTCGACAGGGAATATGCCCAATTAGGTCCCACTGTCACCAAAGTCAGGATCTGATGAGTGGAACCCGGATAATCTATAAGAACTCTTCAAATATTGTATGAACACCTACAGTGATTTGGGTATATTTTGTAGTAGCTCATGCAATTTGCTATTGAAAATCATCACTTTAGTGAAGTGGAACTGATGAAGAAGACCAAAGTTTGCCACCGGAACTAGGTAAACGATATAAAGTACCTATAGGTCATAGGTACTTTATATTTTACGAGTTTAAATTGTGTATTTCAAACTAAATACAAACTGAAATATAGATGCACAGAAAAAACCCCAGAAAAAAGACCAATGCTGGGAATCGAACCCAGGTCCTCAGCGTTCCGTGCTGCGTGCTTACCCCTACACCATCACTGGTCTAAAAAAAAATGAAGTTGAAGAAAATAAAAAATAAATAGAAAAAGATACTTCATACTTAACTTGTTTAAATTGTGTTACGAGTATAAATTGCTTAGCTACTGTGTAGTAATCGAATCGCAACCTGTGAAATAGGTATACCTATTTCACAGGTTGCGATTCGATTAGTACACAGTAGCTAAGCAACTTATACTCGTTTCAATTCATATGGCGAAGTGGAACTGATGATGAAGTGCCAAGAAGACTCCTCAACAATTATAGTCTCTGAATCAGGAAAAGCAATATTGTGCAAAGATGACGAGTTGTTGACATTTATAAAGCTACTGGTGATGCCCGCGGTTGCGCCCCCGCTGAAGTAGATTAAAACGTGTTTTCCTGTTGGAATGAGATATTTTCCCGCGGTAAAAAGTAGCCTATATCACTCGCCAGCCTTACAACTATGTCCATACAAAAAATCACGGTAATCCGTCGCTCAGTTTCGACGTGAAAGAAGGACAAAAAACACACTTTTACATCCTACGAATATTATAAACGCGAAAGTTTGTAAGTTTATGGGTGTCTGGATGTATGGATGTTTGTTACTCTTTCACGCTAAAACGGTTTGACGGATCCTGATGAAATTTGGCACACATATCGACGGTTAAAAGGCAAAACCCATGAAGCGACACTTTTTGTCAAAATGAGTTATACCTCTATACACTGTGAAATTTTAGTGGTTGTTTTCCCGAAACGAGGCGATCTAGTTTCGATTGTACAATCGATTTATAATTACTATTTTGACTAGAGTCAAAAATCCATTGTGAAAAACGAAAGTCGAAAATGACCGCAAACCAATAGTAACGCTTCGTTGGTACAAGTAGCGTACGATCGTACGATAGGTTAGGTACCAACGAAGCGTTACTATTGGTTTGCGGTCATTTTCGACTTTCGTTTTTCACAATTGGATTTTTGACTCTAGTCAAAATAGTAATTATAAATCGATTGTACAATAGATATTAAATCATCTCGTTTCGGGAAAACAACCACTAAAATTTCACGGTGTATACATATTTGAAATCAGTGAATTTTCTCCGTCGTTTGAGCCGGGTTTCATGCAAATGTCAAAAAATGTCGCTTCATGCGTTTTGCCTTTTAACCGTCGATATAGATTATGACCTGGATTAACATATAGGATACTTTTTATCTCGGCAAATGGCATAGTTCCCGCGGGATAGCGATAAACGAAATTCTTCGCAGACGTAGTCGCGGGCAACAGCTCGTTTATTTATAATATTTTCCTACTCCTGTTCTTTTATCTGGTTTTTACATGGTCGCGAACAAATATATAAGAACATAGATAATATGACTTCAGAAAGTCTATACTTAATCTATTCGCCATAACAGCACTTGTGTCGTAATGTCGTTATTACGATACACCTATCTGCCACATAATATTAAATGTAGGGTACACTCAACACTAAAGCCCAGTTTAGACGTGCTGAGTTGAGTAAAGTAGGGTACAGTCGGGTACAGTAGGGTAAAATAGGGTACGGTAGGGTACAGTCGGGTACAGTAGGGTACAGTCGGGTACAGCCGGGTACAGTCGGGTACAGTAGGGTAAAATAGGGTACAGTCGGGTACAGTAGGGTAAAATAGGGTACAATAGAGTACAGTCGGGTACAGTCGGGCACAGTAGGGTACAGTAGGGTAAAATAGGGCACAGTCGGGTACAGTAGGGTAAAATAGGGTACAGTAGAGTACAGTCGGGTACAGTAGGGTAAAATAGGGTACAGTCGGGTACAGTAGGGTAAAATAGGGTACAGTCGTGTACAGTAGGGTAAAATAGGGTACAGTAGGGTACAGTCGGGTACAGTTGGGTAAAATAGGGTACAAAAGAGTACAGTCGGGTACAGTAGGGTAAAATAGGGTACAGTAGGGTATTTTACCCTACTGTACCCGACTGTACCCTACTGTACCCGACTGTACCCTACTGTACCCTATTTTACCCTACTGTACACGACTGTACCCTACTGTACCCTATTTTACCCTACTGTACCCGACTGTACCCTACTGTACCCTATTTTACCCTACAGTACACGACTGTACCCTACTGTACCCTATTTTACCCTACTGTTCCCGACTGTATCCCATTTTACCCTACTGTACCCGACTGTACCCTACAGTAGGGTACAGTACAGTACAGTAGAGTCGAGTCGTAGGAAAAATATTGTATGCAACGGTGTATAACTTGGACCTCACTTATACAACAGTTGCATAAAATACTATAAAGTAAGTATGGATTGTAACTTTTCATTGACACGATTTCATTGACCGATAGATGTATTGTAGGTGTAAATGACTAATCTGAAAGGGATGTATAGGACCCCAGAATTAAAAATTATAGTTCAATATTTAACCTAAAATGGCTTAGAGATGTAAGGGTTAATATAAATTAAATTTATGAAAATGCCGCTGCAGTCAAAATAATTCCTACAATAAAGGCCAAAGTGCGTGTCACTTCACGCACTCGCACCAGTTGTAATAAATGAAACTGCAAGAAAAACAGCGCACTAAATGCGTGCACATTGTGTGTATTTCTTACAGTTTCATTCATTACAACTGGTGCAACGTATCTGGTCTGCGCCGGCCTTAAATGTAAATTGGAGATTTCTTTAAGTGATTTTCATGAGAGCCAATTTTATCCTACCCTCAATTGGGTCAAATACCCTGACTTTACGGTCGCCATAGGATCATGCCAGCCTACGTCCCACTACAGGATACAGGCGTCTTTTTCTCCTTTTAATCTTTTTTTATGGGAGGGCTTGGGCCGTATTTCCCACGCAGGCTCAGTACGGATTAGGAACTCCACACAAACCATTGAATTCCTTCACAGGTTCATACAGGTTTCCTCACGATGTTTTCTTTCACCGTAAGGTTCATGGTAAATTTCTAATGTAATTCCACACAGTATATATTTGGAAAAACTCAGAGGTGCAAGCTCGGACTCGAACCCACGATCCTCTGCTTCAGACTTATAGGTACTTATAGGTATTAGGGTACGGTCGGCCAAGAAAGTGGACTAACAGTTTTGACAAAAGATTCTGTGAGATCTAAATATCACTAAGGTTGACTTTTCTAACTGAGTGAAGTCATTAGTCACTGTCATCATTCATCATATTATTGCAAGAACCATAGTGTGGTAGACCATATTTTTGGCCGACTCTACCATGAACATTTTACGGTAACTATAGTTGAAATTACAACTAAGTAATTATTTAATTATTTATTTATACTAAGTGTCAACTAGGCAAAAATTAAATTTGAACTGTTGTTTTGTTCACCTGTTAGTAAAATAGAGACTTGCGGCAAAATGTTTTTTTTGTCTTTCACCTTATTTCTAAAGTACGGTCGCTGAGCACGAATAATTTCGTACAATGACCTTTACTACTTGTATCTGTCCCTCGCACGTAAATATTTGCCGTCACATTCGTACAAATTCAAGTGTGCGAGCGCAACGGCCAATATTTGCGTGCGAGTGACAGAGACACATAGTGACAGGTCATTGTACGAAATCCTGTGTGCTTAGCAACCGTGCTTTAGCCGTCATTTTCATATCCTACTCTCACTTGCTCGCCAAGTTATGCGCGCTCGACACATGTTGCGCATATTGTTTTGGAAGGCACTTAACAACACGGATCGTTTTTTTTTTCAGCATAATCAGGGCCGGATTTAGAGGTCTGAAAGCCCAGAGGCATTTAAAGAGAAGAGGCCTCTTGGCCACAAATTATTTTCCAAATAATACTTAAATAATTCATCAAAATCGGACAAGCCGTTTCGGAAGAGTTGGATAACAAACACCGTGACACGAGATTTTTATACCTACACTAATATTATAAAGAGAAAAGATTTATATTTTTGTATGTAACGAATAAACTTAAAAACTACTGGACCGATTTCATAAATTCTTTTGCCGTTAAAAGGCTACATTACCACAGAGTGACATAGGCTACTTTATACCGCGGGAAAATTTTCCTACGGGAAAATTAATTTTATCGCGGGTGAAGCTGCGGACAGAAGGCTAGTATTAGGATAATTTTGATGTTTTTTGCTTAGGAATTTTACATAGAATGATGATAAAAGCTATTCGGAATTTAATAAATGAATGAATATGAGTAATAAGAGAGAGAGAGAGAGAGAGAAGTTTATTTACACATATTCGATACAAACACAGAAAAACAATACATTTGACAGGAAATATACAAATAAAAAATATCGAATAGTATAAATTGGGCCCCACTCAGCATAAGTTGTGGCAAGCCACAACGCTGTTTTTCAGTGGGACCCATTTAAAACTAAACACAAAAAAAAAACATACACACTGTAACGACACGAACGCCGGAGAATAGTTCGCAACAAAAACCATCAACAATTTCAATACCTAATAGTAATACTGTAACCAATGCATCACATAGCCAATAATAATTTTTAATACCGATGTCGACTCCGTAACGGTTCGCTTTCGTCTTAGAGCTACGAAATCACTTCAAATGAAATTTCTTCAATGCGCAATTGCAATTGTCGTATATATCAGAATAATAATTATACATGTAACTAATTTTTATGGCTCGGATTGTAATATATATGATGTAGATGTACTGAATAAATAAATAAATAAATAATGCGCAGAAAACTTTTTTTTACATGAGAAAAAGTTGGTAAGTATATTTTTTACTCAGAATAAAGAGCACTACTTAATTCATTTTTAAAAAGATTTTTGAGTCGATTTTGTGACTTTTTTAGGGTTCCGTAGTCAACTAGGAACCCTTATAGTTTCGCCATGTCTGTCCGTCTGTCTGCCTGTCTGTCTTTCCGTCCGCGGCTAAGCTCAGAGAATGTTAGTACTAGAAAGCTGTAATTGGGCATGAATATAGATATCAGGTATATCATAGGTACCTAGTATAAAAACCGGCCCAGAGTGAGTCGGACTCGCGCGCGAAGGATTCCGTACCATTATCTATAAACACGGCAAATAAATCACATTTCACAGGCATTTTCATGAAATCAGCACTTTTGTTAGCTTGCGGAAGGGATCTTAGACGCATAGTGGGAATTTACTTTATTTTCAAACATAAATGTAACCAAATTGCGTTGAGGTTTTTTAAATTTTAAATTTTTAGTTGTAAACAAATCAGCTCCTTACTCCTGCAACACTCACTCTCGTTTCCATCTCTTTTCGTCTCTCCCGATAGAAAAAGGACGGAGAAGCGGGAAAACGGTGTGTTTAATAACTACTAGAGAGAGACGAAGCGAGGAACCGAGTTTAGCCAAGAGCTGTAATTGGCGAGGGTCTCTAATAGGGGTTTAATAAGGAAGACGGCGCTTAGCTCAATCAGACTGCGATTTTGGAGGGAGGATCAAGGATTCAAGGCCGGTATAGACTACCTTTAACGACGTACTATGTATAGCACAAATCTTCCCAAGTGAATTTTGCGCTTCGAGCCATTACGTTAAATTTGAACCTTAATACTATGACGATACCGTTTGTTTTGAAAGATAAGGGCTCGAAGCGAAAAATTCACCTGGGAAGATTTATACTATACTTATAAATCAAAGCTGCTAAATCACTTCCGACTACAGAGAGATTTTAATTTAAACAAAAACTTATGCCAGGGATCAGATGATCGAGTGCAAATGACGTAAGGAACGGGACTAATGATGTAGAAATCAGTGTTATCATTTTTATGTAGCCGACAAAATGTAGTTGTAGATAAAATTTCTCACAAAATCGCATTAGGTGTGATAAAATTATAAATTACTAGCTGAGTGTTGTGTGTCGGTGTGATGGGGTGCCGATAAAAAATCTTGATCAAGTGCGGGTAGTTCAAGATACGGGTGCTGATTCTAAACGGGATCAAGTGCGGGTAGTTCGAAAGACTCGAGCGGCAAAGCGAGCTTGACACCCTACATTCCAGTTAACTCGTGACCACACGGCTGCTCCAATGTGGCCGAAACGTCGAGGTAAATATTGATTGAGGGTGTACTTTCGTTTGGCAAATTACGTTTCCCAAACTGATTCATTTGGCAAATGTTTCATTTCCCAAATGTTTATTTTTTCTGAATCTGTAAACTATTCAGGATATATTTCAGGACTATTTTGTAGGTTAGGTTAGGTTAGGTTAGGGTTGTTTTATAACAATCCTGAAAAGTTTACAGTTTCAGAAAAAATAAACATTTTGGAAATGAAACATTTGCCAAGTGAATCAGTTTGGGAAACGTAATTTGCGAAATATTAGTAAACCAAAAAGAGATGGACCTAATACCCAATGGTCGACATTTAGCTCGTCAGCCATGCAATGGCGCGGGATGTTGCATCATCGCGGCATCCAGTTTGCCAAGGCCAGTTGGTGATCCTAAAAATTCCAATCCTTGATACAAATATCCAAAAGGTTCCATTGCAATGAGACACAGTCAGACACCTTTTTTAATGACACGTTATAGCCTTATCCCGCTGCTTCGTTTCTGTAGAAGAATAAAAAATTTACTGGCTCTGTGTGCATTGGAAATTTCGCAAAAAACCCTTCTTAGTGCTCTATGATCATGCCTATGCCTGCCAAATTTCAAAACTCTAGCTACAGTGACGATGGTATAGCCAAGTGCACGAGTGGTTAAAAAGCCTGATCACAAAGCTTGAGTTCCCAGATGACGAACTGAAACAATTACTTTGCTCACCCGCAAAGCAAAGTAATTGCGGGTGGGCAATGTAATTGTTTCAGTTCATTAATAAGGAACTCCGCAAAGTAACGCCTAATTCAATAAATTGTCCCAGATGATGTATGATAAATACCAATTTTTACACGCTTTATATTAGCTTCACCTGTATGTTTGTATGTTTGTAACCGACTCCTTAGGGCGCGATTTTGACCCACTTCCCGGTTTCCGATTGAGCTGAAATTTTGCACATATGTGTAAATTGGATGACAATGCAATATTATTGTAACATGGAGCTGATCTGATGATGGAGCTGGATGGTGGCCATAGGAACTATGTAATAAAACGACACAATCCCGTCGAGTTTGGGCTCGTTTGATTCGTCTTGACGAGCACTTTGATGCCAGATGGTAACCAGGGTCTGATGATGGAGCTGGAAGATGGCCAAAGGCACTCCACAATAAAACGACACAACCCCATCGAGTTTGGGCTCGTTTGATTCGTCTTGACGAGCACTTTGATCCCATATGGTAACCAGGGTCTGATGATGGAGCTGGAAGATGGCCAAAGGCACTCCACAATAAAACGAAACAACCCCATCGAGTTTGGGCTCGTTTGATTCGTTTTGACGAGTACTTTGGTCTTAGATGGTAACAAGGGTCTGATGATGGCGCTGGAAGGGGGGGTAGGTGGCGGGGTGGGGGGGGGGGGAATGGGGTATGGGGTAGGGGGGTCCGGGGTTTAGAGGGTTGGGGGTAAGGGTGTGGCGGTTGGGGGGGGTGGGGGGGGGGGGTTACGGGAAATAGGGTGGGGGTGTTGGGGGTTCAGAAGTAAGTGAATATGGGGGGTTGTGGGAAATGGGGAGGGGGTAAGAGGCCTAGATGGTAACAAGGGTTTCATGATGGAGCTGGAAGGGGGGGGTTAGGTGGCGGGGTGGGGGGTGTGGGAGGGGTTGGGGGGCAGTTGGCGGGGCGGGGTGAGGGGGGGGGGGGTTGGAGGTGTTGGGGGGCCCGGTGTTAGGGGGGTTGGGTTTAGGTGGTTGGGCGGTTTGTAAAATGAGGAGGGGGATAAGGGGGGTTTAGGGGATTGGGGGTAAGGGTGTGGGGGTTGGGGTTTGGGGTTTGGGGGGGGTTTGGGGAAATGGGGTGGGGGATGTTGGGGGGTTGGGGGGGTTGTAGGTGAGGGGCGTAGAAAGAAAAAAATGCAACTAAAAAATAGAAAATAAATAATAGTTTAAAAAACTAAAAAACACGCTTTAAAAAATAAAAAATAAATTTTTATAAATTTCAATTCACTATTCTTATAGTGCAGTAAAAAATCTTAATAAACAATTATTATATTGTTATATCCAGATCAAAATTTGTAAACAATTCTAAATATTGATAAAATAAATAATAATAGTTTAAAATATTTTATTGTAAAAAAAGCGTGGGGTGCTTTTTAAGATGTTATCAAAATGATAATCCTTGACAATTGACACCATGCACCCCACGCTTTTTTTACAATAAAATATTTTAAACTATTATTATTTATTTTATCAATATTTAGAATTGTTTACAAATTTTGATCTGGATATAACAATATAATAATTGCTTATTAAGATTTTTTACTGCACTATAATTGTTTTAGAGTCTTAGATTATATTGATATTAGATATTTAAGTGACGGGATTGACGAGATTTCATTTTTTTGACACCTGACAATTACTACAGGAATCGAAAGGGTCTTGCCTCCTGATCACGGGAAAATATTTACTAAAATTAATTTCTCCATATTTAAAAAAATACAAGAAATTAAATATATAAATATCTGGATTTACTAATACTACCACAGAATAGATATGTTTCCTTTGCCTTATTCACTAGAAAAAAGCGCTGTCATTATTTTAAATTTGACATTAACATTGAGACTTGAACAATGTGACCTGCCCACTGCCGCTTAAGTCTTATAGCAACTCTCCAAGCTATGTCAATTACTTTACTTCTCCTGCGAATCTCCTCTATTCTGATTCGATGACGCAGGTAAACTCCGAGCATAGCTCGCTCCATCGCTCTTTGAGTGACTTTGATTTTCCTTTGGAGGCCTTGCTTCTGGAAGATCAAGGAGATGAAATGAGCTTAGATGCCCCTCTTTAAAAATCGCTAAAATTGGGGGTTGAAATCACTCGCTGTTAGCCATGAGACCCTACACGTGATCCCTGGATACTAAACGAGTGATACAACTCCGGTGGTAGGCTTCGGCCGTGGCTGGTCACCATTCTATAGGTTGAACCAGGCCGCCAAGCGACTCTCGTCGTATTCCGGCCTGTTGCTTATAGAAACCATTCAGGAGAAAGGGCCTGAACCGTTGTGCAGCGCGCGCGTACCGTTTATAGTGCCCCGTATTTGATGTACAGTTTGCACTGCTTGGGGGCGCGCGCAACACCGCGCTCAACTGCCTTCTTTCTGCTTATTCCCCTAAATTCAAGTCTAGGGTGAATGAGCATTTACTAAGCAAGCGTGCTTCATCGTAGGCCTCATCTTCCCTTTCCATCAGGCGTGATTGTGGTCAAACGCAAGCCCATATTGTATGCAAAAAAAAACAAATCCTGGATCTGCGCCTGGTTTAAAATAAGATACTTAATCCTCAACTGACAACGATCACTCGACTTAGTGCTTAACTAGCAACTTAACACAGTAAAAAAGGTAGACTTGAAATTGCATTGATTAATTTGAACAATAATTCGTTGTATCAGGCATTACATTACGGAAGCCCATTGCCATATCCGGCAGTTGTCATTCACCTGTCACGTGCTGCGCAAACCTAGTTGTCTCGCATCTGTAGTCGTGAATACTTAAGCAAGGAATTTTTTAATTCACGAATTCCTCCGCGACGTTGTCTGATTGTGAATCAATTATAATTCCTATCGAATTATTTGGATACTACATAGCGAGATTCTTATATGTTCACCTTCCATTGCAAGCGGAACACACACTAGTATCTAGGTACAACCAAATTCAAATTTCGGTTCCGGCCGAAACCAAAACAGAAACTTAATTCGAGGTGATTCTAGTGTATGTTATTAACCATAATGCAAACTTGTCCGGATTTTAATGTAACCTCCTTTGCCTCGCGCCAACCAACCAAAAAGGTTATCAACAGGTCACCAAATCCTCCACGCGTGGCAACCGTCAAGCAAAGCTGACGCGGTCACCATAGCAACCGCAAACATTCCACACCACGCCAGTTTACACGTTTTCTAATTTGCTTTTACACGGTTTGTAGAACGTTTTAGCCATGGAAGAGGACGAGGAAGAAGGGTTCGGAGCGGCGATCGCCATTGCTTCAGAGTGCACAGAGGCGGAGAAGGAATATGAGAAAGTATGTTATATTTATTACTAGCTTTTGCTCGCGACTCCGTCCGCGTGGAATTAGTAATTTGGGCAGCTTATTGTTTTATCCAATTTGCAATTTTTTGCTTTTTCATCAATTATGGCTCTCCTTAATTCCTCGATATAAAAAAAATTACCCGCCCACCCCAGAACCCCCCCCCCCCCCCCCCGCCCCCCCCCCCCGCCCCCGCACACCCGCGTTCACATTCACCACCGTACTCCCAAGTCAAGCGTGCCTATAGAAGTTTTAGTTCAAAAACCCCTGGTTTTTTAACATTCTTCCGCTCCGCTTCTATTGGTGTTAGCGTGATGATATATACCAAATTTCATTTAAATCGGTTCTGTAGTTTTAGCGTGAAAGCGAGACAGACAGAGTTACTTTCGCATTAAAAATATTAGTTAGGATAGGTCAGGGACTCAGGGTGTTAGATGAATCATACTTGTATGCAGTAGACATAAGGACCAAAGGCCAGAGGCGTCTCTCTCTAGCCCATGTAGCGCCCGTGCCGTTTGCAATCATTACTTATAACGCCCGGCGTCATAACACGGGCGTAGGTTCATAAAATCCGGCCAAGTGCGAGTCGGACTCACGCACGAAGGGGTCCGTACCATCATCTATAAAATCGGCAAAAACATCATGTCTGTTGTATGGGAGCCCCCTTAAATATTTGTTTTATTTTCATTTAAGTAATTATTTATTTTTAAAGTGAGAATATATAACTAAATATTTCAAGCGTCTACCTGTTGCCTTTATCGATATCGAGAAATACGAGCAAAAAAAGTTAGTAGTGGTAGAGCCATGTTGTAGCTAGCCGCTGCAACACGAATGGGCCGACTCGTCCGGGGCAGTACCACCCTCTCACAGAACACCGGCGTGAAGCAGCAGTACTCCTGCTGCGTTTCGTGCGGTCAGTGAGAGCGCCGGGGGCCCAATACCTCTCCACTCCCTCTCCCCTATTCCCTCTCCTTTATAAAGGCCGGCAACAGATCAGTGACTCTCTTTGAGTTGTTGTTATTTATGGGCGGTGGTGATCATTTACCATCAGATGACCCTCTTGCTCGTTTGCCTCCCTCTCATAATAAAAAATATATATAGAGGTTTGACCCAGGGCCTCTCAAGCAGTGGGCCGTGGATTCGAATCCGATCCGGGCTCGCACCTCTGAGTTAGAAATTACTTTTGAAAATTACCATGAGTTTTACGGTGAAGGAAAACATCGTGGGGAAACTTATACACACCGGCGAAGAAATTGAATGCTGTGTTAAAAAAAAAAAAAATTAAATCTGTTTATTTCATAACAATTATACAATAATGACATACCTAGCCAATCTTTATTTTTAAAGATTTCTAATTGCTAGGCTATGAGTTGCCCTTAATAAATAAATTCTTAATTATGTTTTTAATGTTCTTAGGATTACTAGTTAATTTATCAATTGTAGTCCTGGGAAAATTATTTAGTATTTGAGGAAGGAGGGAGGTTAAGTTTCCAATCCGCACTGGGCCCACATGAGAACAAGGGCCTAAACTCTCGTGAGAGGAGGCCTGTGCCTGACTCTCGGTATATAGACCGGGATGACTATATCTTTCATTTTATTTTTAATCTAGTGACTTTTTTGTCGTTCCCTATGTACAATACAGTGCATGCCACATTTCTATATAAGTTTAGGCTCTAACATATTTTTGGGGTGGGCTGTCTGTAGAATGCAATAAATCTTTTATTACCTAGGTTAGTAAGGCCTGGTAGGCGTGCCACGCGTATCGCTACTATGGGGAAGGCCTATTTCTAGCAGAGAACATCGTTCGGCCCGTACACAATCGTTTCCCATAATTTCATTTGTAATAATTACGATTTCCGTAAATAATATGAAACCGTACTATTCAGTATTTCTTGGGTGCCATCATAAAGAACGCAGTAGGATAGGTTAGGCATTTTAAAATCACTCAATACTTTTAGCTGAGGTATGGAGATGGTTTGAAACCCTAGGATCCTTAAAGGGGCCTCCCTTTGATGGTGGACTGCTTCCTCGCCTAAGGCGTTGAACATCAATAATTAATATTAGCAATAGGAATTGTTGTTGTCCTTTATGTTTGTTGTCTATAAATTTTTACAACCCTATTTATTTACCTTGCAATTTTCGTGTGTAGGTGTGTACGCTCATAAATTGTTTTCAAACCTTAAAAGTCGAGTGCCCAATAGATGATACCTTGCTGCCGCTCAACTTTATTGCTAATTTATACTTAGGTATATCTATACATATAATAAATCTGTAACAAGTCGGTGTCTGTACATTGAAGATATTTGAGAATAACTGTCACTAGGGCTATTTATTAGCGCAATAGAACCCAAAACAATGATTTTTAGAATTATTGTCTGTTTGTCTGTTTGTCTGTTTGTCTGTTTTCTGTTTATCTGTTTGTCTGTTTGTCTGTGCGTTTGTGCGCGCTAATCTCAGAAACGGCTTAACCTAGAAGGATGCGGTTTTCACTGATATGTTGGTATTTTCTTGGATTAACATTTAGTGTTTGTTTCATTTGAATCGGTTCACAAATAAGAAAGATACGTTTATTTGAAGAATTTATCGAACAGTTTTTAGAAGAATTGACTGACAATCGCTCCGACTTCAGGAACTACTGCTCCGATTTGAAAAATTCTTTCAGTGTTAGATAGCCCATTTATCGAGGAAGGCTATAGGCTATATATCATCACGCTAACACCAATAGGAGCGGATGTTTCATAATCGGGGGTTTTTGAAGTAAAACTTCTATAGGCACGCTTGACTTCGGAGTTCGGTGGTGAATGTGAACGCGGGTGTGCGGGTGGGTTTCGTTGGGGGGGGGGGTGTTACTTTTTTATATCGAGGAACTAAGGAGAGCCATAATTGAAGAAAAAACAAATTGGATAAAAAGAATAAGCTGCCCAAATTACTGATTCCACGCGAACGGAGTCGCGGGCAAAAGCTAGTCATAAATAAATGCGAAAGCATGCCATGCAAGAAGCCGTCGTAGGTAGTTTTTGTATGTGACGTGAAAGTTTTCATGGATGGATGGATGTGTAGATGTTTGTTACTCTTCTTCCATCCTCACCATCTGGATGGTTGGCAGTCTTCTACTGAGCGTTTTTCCAGAAATTTCCTGCCTCGCACAGCAAAGCTCTGGAATTAAGTACCTGCTGCGGTTTTCCCGGACCGATATAACCTTCAAGCTTTCAAAATAAGAGCGTACTCCTACCTAAAAGGCCGGCAACGCACTTGTGACTCTTCTGGTGTCGCAGGTGTCCATGGGCGACGGTAATCGTTTACCATCAGGCGATCAGTCTGCTCGTTTGCCCCCTATACCATAAAAAAAAACACTAAAACGGTTTGACGGATTCTGAAGAAATTAGGCATGCAGATAGTTTATAAACTAGATTAACATATAGGATAGTTTTTGTCCCGAAAAATTGCGTAGTTCCTGCGGGATAGCGATAAACGAATTATTTGTAGACGGAGTCACGGGCAACAGCTAGTCAGATACAAAACACGGCATATACCTATGTAACCGCAGTTGAAAGCTGACAAAGCACCAGCAGTCTCAATGGTACTGTAGATGTCCATGGATGGCAGTGATCACTTAAAATCAAGTAACCTGCATGCCTGTTTGTTGATTTTCATATAAAAAAAAAATGTTGCTGCGGCGTACGACTGGCATCGCACAATAGTCCCAATGATGATGTAGGTAGGTATCCATGGGCTTCAGTGATCATTTACTGTCAGATGAACCTCTAAAAGTAAAACTTCGGTTAAATGGCGTCCACGAACCGACGACCTGGTTCAGGTTGCGGGAATATGTTGCATGCGGATGGCGCAGGACGCAGGGGCTATGTTCAGCAGTGGACGTCTTTCAGCTTGTCTCGCATAGTAGTGCATGGTCCAAAGTGTCTACAGTAAAATAAGATATTCTGTGTTTCAGGTCCTCGAGCAGATGCGAGAGGCGGAAGGCCTCAAGCTTTACTCCGATGTGTACACCAAACTCTACGACTCTTACTACCAACTTAAAGACGACAACGTCAAGAAGCAAGAAGAGATCGAGCACTTCAAGGTACTTTCATTTAGTATACAAGTCATGCACATTATTTTTCACCTCGTTGGCTCGAAAAGCTCTCCGAAATCTGTGTTGAAAAGCTAGCGTGAAAAAGGTTTTTGAAATTCGAATGTGACGGTGAACTGTGGTGCACCAGGAGGGCTACTACGAAATTGGAAGTTCGTATGGTGCCGTCCCATTCCACTCTTCCACTCTTCTGTTTAATTTCAATTAGCGCAAATGTAACGGCACCATTATACCAATATAGAGAATCAAATTTACTTATTACTTAGTAAAATGTCAGTCAACGAAACGCGACGCTGTAGTTTTCATTAAGAGAATGTTTTATTGCAAAAGTTAAGGTTTGCTGAAAATATCTTTGTCATTTTTTCATGGGCACGTACGGCGCTTGAATTTTAGCCTATACAAAGAATTCATAAGTTTGGAGATTTGGAAGTCGCTAACGGTGTTCTCCATGTAACCATTTTGTTTCCTATTTTATGTCGTTTGTTTTCAGACCAAGCTTGGCCGCTTCGATGACACCATCACAGACTACCAGCTGGAGATCAGCGAGGCCAACAAGACCATCGAGAAGCTGCGCGAAGATATTGGTAAGAAACACTTTAGACCACTGTAAACCAAAGACAGCAAGACCACAGCAGTTTAAATATGTACCTCTTGCAGCCGCATTTCCAATCATCGCTAACTAGCGTTGCATAACTATCGATAGTTGACCTTGAAAAATAGTCACAATATCGATAGGCCATCGATACTATCGAGAATTTCAATACTATCGATAAGTAGTATCAATTGTTTGTTGATTAAGATTGTCAATAGTTTCGATACTGTCGCGATACCATCGATTTTATATTAACTACTATAGCAATAGTAACCATTGATAGTATTGAAGCCTATCGACATCGAGTGACTATTTTTCGAGGTGACGATACTATTGGAAATGCTATCGATAGTTCAATCTATTGTTGGCAATGCTATCTCTAACATCTGCATCTTCTCTCTCTCTCTCTCTTTCTCTCTCTGCTTAATTTATTCTACGTCTGCCTGGAACGCAATATGCTGAAATCGCATTGGCTTCAGACGCGAATTAGGCACATAGCTCATCAATTAAGTAGATGCCCTTAGGTTAAGCTATGTGGCTGTCTGTCTACTTTCTCGCCGAATTCTTCTCAACAGGGTTTTTCCGAACCGGTGGTAGATTCTTAGACGTTCGTAGGACCATCAAAATTGCCAGTTAAACCGCCGGTTGCCGGTTAAACGCTACTTAAATATTTTCCTCTAATACCCTTTGTATCACTTGATTTATTTCAACAATTGGAAATGCTTTGTACAGAGACGGCGCGCGCGCTTGCGGATGCGATGCACGCGCGTGAGCTGGCCAGTGTAGAGTCTCTGGAGACCATCAAGAAGTCTGTGGCGCGGCTGGAGAAGGAGCTCACGGCGCTCAAGCGGGCTGGAGACGACGATGCGTACGTATAAACGCTTATACGGTCCTCCAACCAGTGTCGCAGGTGGGACGACACTCAAGAAGTAGTGTTGGGCAGGACACGACTTGAAAAAGAGTTTATAAGAGTCATCATCATCATCATCATCAGCCTATGTTCGTCCACTGCTGGACATAGGCCTCTCCCATGGCACGCCACTGAGCACGATCCTCGGTCATTCTCATCCAGCTGTTGCCAGCCGCCTTGCGAAGATCATCGCTCCACCGAGTCTGAGGACGTCCCACGCTACGTTTGCCAATCCGTGGTCTCCACTCAAGAACTCGTCGTTTATAAGAGTAGCTTTTTGTTATGCGCGTGCTTATGAGGGAAAGCCGTAAAAAACTGTCGAGGACAAGGCACTGAAAAAGACAGCTTCGGTCCCCTGACCAAAGGCTAGGGCTGGTAAATGGTCTGGTACTACTAGTGCCGGTGACTTTCTTAAGTTAAGCCGTTCGTTAGTCACAGATGAACGCGTTTGATGACTAAAATATTTGCGAACTTATTTTCCATCAGAGGCGCAACTTCGGCCGCGAAAGAGAAGGAGAAGTTCGAGAAAGAGAAGGCGCGTCTCCAGGGCGAGCTGGACGGGATGAAGCTGCGTCTCACTAACGCTCTGGGGTATGTCGAGGAGTTGGAAGCTCGCAACACCGCTGCCGAAGAAGACATCGCCAAGTTGGAGGAACAGCTGGAGGTTATTAATTATTTATCGTATTAGGGTGAAGCCAGACGAGCGTAATTTTGTGAGTCGTGAGCGGCAGAATTTCGGTTGCGCCATACATTGTGTCACGTGAGTACGTACTGTATGGCTCGACCGAAATTCTGCCACTCGCGACTCACAAAATTACGCTCGTCTGGCTCCACCCTTGGAGACGGAAGTACAACTATAACATCCCAACTATGTTGGCCGATGGGTTGCCCTTCTGATCGCATCCACGGAACGGAAGACGAAGTGTAGGTAGACTTCCAACAAAATAGAGCGACGATGTGGTTAAGGTTGTGTAAACGCGTTGGATGTGGATGGCGCAGGTTCAGCAGTGAACGTCTTTCGACTGAAATAATGATGATGATGAACTATGTTAAATAGTGCAAAATATTTCAGCAGATTGGTTGGGCAAGTTTGATTGAACGTCTTTCAGAAGTTTTCAGGATTATTCGTGGAGGTGGACAAATTTGCAATATTAAGGTCACAGCTCATTACAGCCACCATCCGACCCGCACGACTTTGTCGTTCGGCGTCCACTCGCTGTTGACAGTGGTCTACGGGTGGATGCCACGTTGTCACCAGTGAACCTCGCGTGGTCAACGAGTGGCCCTCGCGTGGTCACTCGTTATGAATGAACTCGGAACGAAGGGTTGGTAGAGAGCGCCGCATCGCCCTCGCGTGACCCGTCATTGCCAACTCGCAGGTCACGCGAGGCAAGCTGCAAACAGCGAGTTATCATCGAGTGGTCCACTCGTAGTCCTCGCGAGCGAGGCGATCCGGTGATGCCACGGAGTTGATGTAATGAGCGCATGCCCATACAAATCTAATGAAGAATACTAACCGCTTGAGGCGAGGTGGTTCGGGTCATTAGTCTGATATTCAAAATCAAAGTGTCAAAGGCGCGTATCTTTATCTTTAAATTTAAACATTCACAAGTCTTTATTATAGTCTTTTGAGCGAATTTTTTTTTTCTTAAAGTATTACGTTGCAGTTTAGAGCACGAGTCTTCTAGCGCCACTTCCTTATTGAAAGTTGGTAATCAGCTCCTTAAATCTCGTCCTGTCTAATAGCTGTTCTACCATCTTAAATCTCTTATATTACGGTGCCATGACATTCATTATTTGCCTCTCTCGACCTTTCGTATTCCGGCTATTTTGTCCATCGTGATGGTTTGCAGAAGGCGATATTGTTGGTATCGCAGAATATGGCGGGGATGAATGGGGAGAAATTCGTCGACTATACCGATAAGAGTTTAACTCTGAAATTGAAATACGATTAATACTATTACTTTGTCACTCCCATCTAAAATTGAGTTTTCATACAGGAAGCTGATAACAACGCAGTGCGGCAAAACCGGCTCGTGGACCACCTGAAGGGGGAGAGCGCGACCCTCAAACAGGAGGTGGAGAATCGAGGCGTCGCCATCGCGAACCTTCAGGACCAGGTCTTTGCTCGAACATTACAGTCAAAAGTCAAAACGTTTATTCTGCAAATAGGCCGCAAAGGGCTCTTTTACATGTCACTTTTTTAAACTACCAGCACTTTCGTAAGGACCATCATTGCCAAGAAGAATGCGCCGCAAGAAACTTGGCAGGAAGTCATCTTTTCAAATTAAAATATAATAAATTACAAACTAAAAAACCATACAAATATAGAATTAAATAAAAAATAATAATAATTATATAAAAAAACAATTTATTTAATCGTATGGCGTAAAACATTAAACAATTACACTAAAGAAAGAAACTACATACTACTTATAAATCCACATTCAGGGTCCCCAGCCACGAGATTGCGTCAGGTGTCAGATTGTATAGATCTCCAGGGGAGCCCGAGTATGAGTGTAGAGGGCAGCGCTGTACAATGTGCTCCATAGTTTGAGCCTCCTCGCCGCATTCGCAGAGGGCCGAAAAACAATACAGGGATGTATTGGGTCCCATAGTTAAAAAAATATATATATATATATCAGAGATAGTCTTCCAATGTCACAATCATTAAAAATGAATGTGTTAAAACACATTTCAGGTCAAGTAACCATTAAACTTTTGGATTCCAAAGGCAAGCTTACGCCTGCCGCCCCCAAAGTTGGCTCACACGCACTCATGTCATGCTCTGAAAGCAGAGCGGTACCGAGGGCATGTGACGCTTCCGTTCCCATAAGCCTTATGGGACCGTCTTGGGAACTTCGGCCACCATAAACATTGGATGCTCACTTGTGGGACTAACTAGATGCTCATACACATTTGCATACGGCCATCATAGTGTTGATTGCATGTGCGTGCGTGTTCACATATTTTTGACCAACTCGTCTCCGATGTTTTTGATACCACTGTACCAGTATCAATCAATCAACATCATAATATTTTTATTAACCTTTTCAACGCCAACAACGGATTTATGCGTCACAAAGTACAACGACCAAAGTGATCTTCAAACACACAGGTTCAAAGTAGCTTTATGTTTTGGCCAGGCTGAGCGTTGAAAGGGTCAATTTAACTCCTGTCTGAAAAAACGCAAGGGTTGAATTTCCAAGAGAAATGACAGTGCTGATGATGGAGCTGGAAGGCGGCCATAGGAACACTGTAATAAAACGACATAATCCCGTCGAGTTTGGACTCGTTTGTTTCGTCTTGACGACTAATTTGGTCCTAGCTAGTAACCAGGGCCAAAAAGTATAGTCAGCAAAAAAGCTTGTATTCAAAATGGCATTTTTAACAAAAACTTATTTATTTTTATAGTTGGGTAAAGCAGAGCGCACGATCGAGCGTAAAGATCGCCAGCTCAAAGAGATGACTCAGAAGTTAGAGGCGGCGACAGCGGAAAAAGATGCCGCCAACGCCCGCTCTGCTCAGCTCCGGGAGACCCTCGACTCCACCAATGCGAGCTTTGACCAGACCAAGCAGACGTTGGTCAACACCACCAAGGAACTTAAGGTAAACAGACAAGAGTTTTTCTTTGGAAATGACTTACGTCTTAACGCATTATAGGCACACATGCATTATGTATGTAGTTATTATTACAACCGGGACTTGTCGTGGCAATTTATTGGTAACATTACCTCGACATTGCAATGACATGACTACACCCGTGGGGTTAGTATAATTTCTACTAAAACGGAACTAGAACTAGTCCTAGCGGTAACCGGTCTATAAAGCGCTGCTAGTCTAAAATCATCTTGTCTAAGCTGCAACTGATCTAAGTAGCTACCAGTCTACGTCGCAACTGGTCTAAGCAGTAAGTGGTCTAAAACACAGCTGGCCTTATAAGTGGTTATGGCTAGATGCTACTTAGACCAGTAGCGACGGAGACTGCTAGCTACTTAGACCAGCAGGCTTATTGTCTAACGTTTTCGACGCTTGCCTTCGCAATCACTATTTCTTTCTATCAAACGGTATAAAATGATGACAGAAAGAGATGGTGAAAGCGAAGGCAAGCGTCAGAAGCGTTAGACAATACAGCCTCTGTTGCAGTTTAGACGAGATGCGCTTTAGACTAGCAGTGTTTTTAGACCAGTTAATTACCGCTAGGAATAGTTGCGTTTTAGACGAAAAGATGGTCACGAGTAGATTTTTTATTGGAAAACCCGGCCGTAGGAACTTATCAGGAAAAATTATTTTTAAAATTACGACGTTGCGAGCACATAATATGACAGTGGTCGCGGACACAAGTAGACTAGCGATAAGTACCGGTTAGACTAATAACAATAAATAATGAAAATCGCAAAAGTTTAAAACAATATATTGTTAGCCGACGATGCCAGCCTGGTTTTTCGGAATCTACTCGTGTCCACGACATCTACAGTCGAGTTCACCAATATCTGTACAGCCAACCTTTCATAAATATCTATACAATACATAGACCTTACGTTACCGTAATAAGGTCTATGTATAGATATTTATGAAAGGTTGACTGTACAGATATTGGTGAACTCGACTGTACAATGCTGTTACGTGAAGATAATTAGCAATAAATTGTTGCTTTAAATCCTGGGTGTAATAATAAATATTTAAGATAAGATCGCGACAGTTTGAAACAATTCGTGAAATATGTTTTGAACCGTTACAGAATATGACTGACGACAGCAATCGGATGCGCAACGAAGTGCTGAAGCTGACGAAGCAGGCTGTGCAGCAGACCAAGAAGTACCAGCGGCTGGAGGGGAACAAGGCCAGTGTCGAGGCGGACCGGTGAGCTTGACATCTATTTGTATGTCAAAACATATCAAGAAACTATGTTGTTTTATCTCGATTAATTGCTAAAATACCTAACCTCGTAATGGTGTTACCATTGGAGCGGTTGGTGATCTTCCTACTGGTGACCACAGCCGTTCCAATGTGTCCCGTGCAAAGCCGCTGGTGTTATAATAACTGAATCAAGAAACGTACGTTATAAAATCCTATTGCCCTATACCTACTATACTAATCTAATAGTTTGGAGTTTTCAGAAATTTTGATGAAATTTGCTATGGGAGGGTTTTCGAGAGTGAATGATCGATCTAGCTTAGCTGCCTTTGCATGTTTTTACTTTCTCTGACCTCAGAGACCGTCTGAGGCAGCAGGTGAGCGTGATGGAGCGCGAGATCATGCTGAGCAAGAAGCAAGCCGAATCCGACCGCCGCGACATCGAGAATCTCAACCGTGAAAAGGAGATCCTCAACAAGAGCATGCAAAAGATTCAGAGTAAGTTTACTTGAGGGGCGACCACGTAGCGGAAACAGCATGGGTAGGCCCTCCATAAGTTGGACGCGGATGGTGGAAGACCCGTCATTGTAGCGTTCTTTGGGAAAGAGCCTATGTCTGCATTTGGATGTCTGAGAAAATGAAGCTTGGCTTAATGTCTGCTTCGCGTGAGTATTCCTTTAATTTAAATCGCTACAGACTTGATAGAGCGGTCATGTTCTTCGGTTTAGGATTGTTAACTAAACTTCACGACAACTTTCTCATGAAAATAATTAAAATACTTAGTGCACAAGTGCAGGTGCCGGTGGGCAGGGCACATCACATCGTTCGTAGAACTGATGTCCAACGGGGCCAAAGGGTTCTTTAACCTTTTCAACGCCACGCCTCGACTAAACGTAAACCTACTTTGAATCTTATGTCATTGTGTCAAGATCACTTTGACTCTGTACTTTGTGACACCTATATGTGTCGTTGGCGTTGAAAAGGTTAAAGGTGTCCATGGACCGGAAGACGCAGATTAGGTAGACCTCTAAATAGATGGAGCGCTGACCTGGTTAAACTTGCGGATACGCGTCGGATGCGGATGGCGCAGGGCCGGTCTGTTTGGCGAGCCTTGGGGGAGGCCTATGTTCAGCAGTGTACGTCTTTCGGCTTAAATAATGATGATGATGAGTGATGACTTACTACACTTGTTTCCCCTTGGCTTCTACACCCTTCCTACTAATAATACCGCTTCATCATCATCATCATCAGTCTGACAACGTTCACTGTTGAACAAATGAAAAAGGCCCTCCCCCTTATAACGCTAGTAACGCTACGATGAACGACCACTCGCCTCCCGTATCCATGAGTTGCCCGCTACTCTCGCAATATCGTCGGTCCTTTTAGTGTGAGCAGGCGTGGCAACGCCGCGCCTTCTGCAACTTCCGGAGGTCTCCACTCGAATACTTATCTCCCCCAACGATTAGGTATGTATTGGCCGAGCGATGTGGCCTAAGTATATAAGCGTTGTATGAATTCATTGGTGATTGTTGAATTCAAATGTTTGCAGATGAGGCAATGGAGAACCTTCACATGCTGAGCCTCGCGGACCAGCGGCGCAAGCAGTTAGAGCACGAACTGGAGCAAAGCGCGGCCCAAATCACCAAGCAGCGGCTCGCCATCCGACAGCTCGAGAAGGATAAGGACAGGTGACCTCATGCACATGCAGTAGACAAGGACAGGTGATACAACAGATAGGCCTACAGGAACAGCACTACAGAAGCTAAGATAGAACAAGGATGATAATAGACTGGATTGGCAGTCGCCATAGTACGGATCGGCCGCGATTTTTGTAGTTCGATTATTAAATCTAGATGGCGTTGAAATATAGCCAAAGGCTTTGAAGGCAAAACAATAAGACTACAGATATTTCATGTCACTGCACTGCAAATGTATTATTCTGTAATATTTTTGAAAAATAATACATTTGTAGTAATATGAAACATCTCGATACCTCCTACGTATACTGGTATAACTGCAACTGGTATAACCATTATGCAGTTATACCAGTATACGCAGGAGGTATCGATCTGTAGTCTTATTGTTTTGCCTTCAAAGCCTCTAGCTATATTTCAGCGCCATCTAGATTTAATAATCGAACTACAAAAACCGCGGCCGATCCGTACTATGGCGACTGCCAATTCAGTCTATATCATCCTTGGATAGAGTACTGTTACGCTACACACTCACTACACACACAATCACTACATTCACCTACAAACTAACTCACTTTCGACGGTGTTAGTATCAGCCGCAGTGTACATTCGCCATTTTACTCGTAAACATTGGAGCAGTCGCGTGCTCAAAAATATTTGAACCCGCACGTACGCGATTGAGAATTCGGTCGTGTTCAGATATTTTTGACCACCATGAATGCTGCGACGTTTTTTGATGACGTCTGTACATTTTCGATGACAACTGCTAAAGAGAATAGAATCACGTCGTGTCAGTGAAAGCAGTGAGAAGTACCTACTTTATTTTACGGAGTCACTGAGCACTGGCACATGGATGTCCAGATCAAGTGAAACTTTGTGAACATGGTTTGTTCCACTGAACACTTCTGGGTATGTCTTCTTCCAGGACTTATATTTTAGTGATAACAGTCAAGGATCCTATATGGATCCCAGGGCTTCCAATAGGTCAAAGATGACCCAGTTCTTAAAAATAAGCACTATTTATAATTAAATATCAGCTAAGGTAATATTTTATATGCATTTCAGAATGCTGGAAGAAACGATAGCACTCAATGAAAAGATTGACGAAATATCAGGTCAGTCCCATGTAACAAAACAACAGTTACTTTTAATTCAGCACTTGAAAAAATTATTCATAGGGATGAGATGGATAAATGAATAGTTAGTACGGCAGGATTTATTTTATTTTATTTTATTTTATTATTTTATTTTATTCGGAAAACCAACAGCTATTTTATTTTAAAAGTAGATACTATAAGTAAATATCAGAAAAGCCAATTACAGGTCTTCACAGATAATACTACAAGGAATGGAATTTCTAATCTTTATGTAAGTATAACTCTATTGTAAATACATGAAATTACCAGATAACTTTACTCTTCGCGCTTATACGTAAGGGTAAACTCCGCAAATAAGCTATTTTTTTTGTCCAAGCAATATTAATGCACCTACATCTATCTGTTCCTGTCTTACATTCGCAAAATCTAAGAGAATTTAAATTGAACATAAAATAAAAATATAAATATTAGGGGACAATCTTGCACAAATCGACCTAGTCCCAAACTAAGCACAGCTTGTACTATGGGTACTAGACGACGATAAACATACTTATATAGATAAATAAATACTTAAATACATAGAAAACATCCATAACTCAGGAACAAATATTCGTGCTCATCACACAAATAAATGCCCTTACCGGGATTTGAACCCAGGACCTCTTGCTTCGTAGGCAGGGTCACTACCAACTAGGGTAAAGCGGTCGTTAAACATACTTAACAAATAAATAAATAAAAGGTTGTACGTATGCAATCTGTCATTCTAAGTTAAAAATATCAGCTACGAAACTCGGGTGTAATCAAGCGTTTTCCAGAGGAGGTGCGCCTCCGCACTGCTGATATCGTGGACCTGAAGAAGGCTCTGCGCGAGGAGCAGATAGCGGCGCGCAAGACCAGCGTCGCGTTGGACGCCACGCGCGCCGAGAGGAACATGCTCCACAAGAACTATACTGAGGCGCTCGATGAAATACAGGATCTGAAGCAGAAGCTGAGGGTGGGTCTTTGGCAGTAGCGTAGCTATTGAAGGGTTAGACGGTGCCCCTGGTCCTAAACTACAAATTATGGATACAAAAGAGGGAACCGATTGGTGCGTTTAAGCAAAAACAACGCAAGTAAATGGAAGATAGGAAGCAAAAATTGTAGCCGTGGTGGTCTAACGGTTTGACGTATAAGTATATAGCCTCTCAAGGTACCGTACGTCTGAGTTTTTTGGAATTTATGTCCGGAATTACATTTGAAGTTTACTGTGAGCTTTACGGTGCAGATAAACATCGTGACGTGAGGAGACCTGAACACACTTGAGATGAAATTCAATCATATGTGTGAAGTATCTAACCTTTCTCTCATTTTGAGAGTAGATCTGTGCCCTGCAGTGGGACGTATATAGGCTGGGGTGATGATGAAATGTTTGTAATATGTCTGAAGGCCGATTTACACCAGACGAACAAAGTGCAAGAGCTAAAACAAGAGCATTATTTCTTGATCTTTTAAACGAAACATGTGAACGAAAGCTCTTCTTGTGCGTTTACACCAAAAGGTCAAGAATTAATGCTCTTGTTCTAGCTCTTGCTCTTTGTTCGTCTGGTGTAAATCAGCTCTCATCGGCTCCAGGACGCGAGCACGTTCGAACTCGTAAGAACGTTTCAAGCAACAGTTCGCAGGCTTAAAGCCTTTTACATCAAGCGAGCGAGCATTTTTAGAATATTCTGTAGAATTAGTACGAACACAAAAATAACAACGAAAGAATGTTCTACGACTGTTTACACTAACCCCTGGGGGGTCGCGAAGCTTCTATATGGGGGTCGCCAGAGGTCGAGAGAACTTTAGTAAAAAAATAATAAAGATTGTAAAAAAAGCAATAAGGTCGTATGGAATGAATATTTGTAACACTGTAACATACACACACATATATGTCATGTATTACATGATAAAAAAGCGAAGGGTCGGGGGTTCGCGAAATGTTTTTTCATCCGCATCATGAAAAAGGTTGAAAAACACTGTACTAAGATAATTTAATAGAGTGGAGATAGAATGAGCATTCGCTCGTCTGGTGTAAGTCGGCCTTGAGTCTCAAGCAAGATTAAGTAAACATTAAATTAATTGTTCAATGCCTAGCTATAACTTGTCTTACCAGATGTTAGCATACCAAATCGAGCAGCTGAAGGAAGACATCAGCGGCAAGGAGACGGGGCTGAAGTCCTGCGAGGGCGCGCTCGCCAAGTGCCACAAGAAGTGCGAGCAGCTGCGCGCCGAGGTGCAGCAGGGGCTGGCCAAGCTGGCGGACGCGCGCGCAGACATCGCCGCGCTCAGGCAGGAGGAGGCGCGGCTCAACAGGATCGTGGGGGTAAGAGGCACCATCATTGACTTACTTCAGCAACAATATAGGTAGGCGCCAGCGGCGTAAATCAACTCTTTGAGCCGTCTATAAAGTACGTCACACATTTAAGGAAGGGGGGGGGGGGTCAAGCGATCTGTGACACTAGAACAAAATAATGGCGATTTTCATAGTAATAAGTGTGACTAATGAGTGGCGAGCAATGCAGGATGCCTACACTCAGCATCGGGTGGCTATGGGCTGAAGAAGAGAGAGAAGTGTGACAAAGGGGGGGACGTCCAAATTGACCGAAATTGGTGTGATGTAATTTATGGATGGCCGCTTTGTGTTGTCTGTCATCGGTTGTCCAAGTGACACTTCATACTGTTTCATATAAAAATGCTTATAGGTTGTCCAATAGACAAAATCTGTGTAACCATAGCAACGGGTGGCAACAACAAGTTGATTCACCCTATAGCAACTCTAATACCTACCACCGGATTGCTTAACGGGTTCCCTGTCCCGAAGCAATGTGCAGCGTTCTTTCGACACGTCCCCCTAGTAATAATGGCATTAAACGCTCATAGAGTTATGAGGTATTGTGCCTCATGGACGTACCAATTAAGTCATCCATGAGGCACACGCGCCTCATGGGACAGGAAACCTGTCATATTGTTTGCTTACTTGAATTTTTTATTCTAATATTTTTGACGCATTTTGTGTTTGAGTACAATAGTGGGACCATTTTGCTCCAAATGTCATGCTGATATTGACATTGTTCCATATACATATATGTCAAAGGACTATCGTTAAATTTTGTTATGAAATGTTTCCAAACTAAGAGATTTTGTGTTTGACTGTATATACATCGTGCACACCCTGAGTCGACAAGTTCTCGTTGCGTATACAGGAAGGCGACATAGCCCGCGGGAAGTTGATGAAGGAGCTGGAAGGCCTGATGAACGAACGCGACGTGGTCGGCGCGCAACTCGTGCGCAGGAACGACGAGATCTCGCTACTCTATGAAAAGATACGCATACTTGAGATCACGCTGAACAGAGGTATGACTTAAGCGAGCGATGCTTAGCTTATTTTTTAATTAAGAAAATTTAGGATTTTCTTACTCAGAATCAAGGTCGCTGGTTCAGATCCGGCTCAAAGGACCAAAATGTACGGTTGTTAGCCCATACCGACAAAATGTCAGAACAAAATGTATTTACGTCAGATGATGTAGGAATAATGTTAAAATTAGTAACACCACCCATTGATTAATTTTAACTGACGGATAAATGTGATGCCGTCTCCGTCTATTCGAACAAAACAAACAGAGACGGTATCACATTTATCCGTCAAATAAATTTGATTAATGGATGGTGAAACAGGGGGTTAATGTACTGTTTTGTCACAAGTCAATAGGTATAGTCTAGGCCACGCATCAACACATTTGCGTTAGGTATTTAATCTAATATATAAAAATCTCGTGTCACGGTGTTTGTTACCGAACTCCGCGGAAACGGTTTGGCCGATTTGTATGAAACTTTTTTCTCTACACTCGTTAGGTCTGAGAATAGGTCGTAGGCTTTTTTTTATCACCCCCCCCCCATTCTTCGCGGACGGAGTCGCGGGCAACAGCTAGTTAGGTATATAAAATGTTAGGTTAATGTACGCTAACTCTTACAGCGTTGTTAAAAAAATTACTAATTAATAAAATTGTGTCACTTTTGAGACTAGTACCTACGAACCTACTGATTAAGAGGGTTTATACCTGCTGAGCTGGCAACGTTGCATTTTTGTTAGTTTTTCTCGATTATTCCATAAAAATTGAATGAAAATAAAAAATGTTTTGTATACAAATTGTTCTAATATATAAGTTAATGTGTTTACTGCAATAATAATTCATGATAGACTTTTATTTTCTTTAAAAAGGAACAAATTATTACCTAACGGTTTTTAAAGAAAATAAAAGTCTTATCACGAATTATTATTGCAGTAGACACATTAACTTATATATTAGAACAATTTGTATACAAAACATTTCTAATTTTCATTCAATTTTTATGGAATAATCGAGAAAAACTAGCGAAAATGCAACGTTGCCAGCTCAGCAGGTATAAAACCTCTTAATAAAGATTTAATTCTATAAACTATATGAAAAAGTAACCTTTTGCATTTGAAAGCCCCGTAATATCCTCATTTAAAATATAAACGCTTTTTTGTAACGTCGCAAACAAGTGCTCAAGTGTAGAGTCAAACTTAACAAGTTAGCTATGAAGTATCTTTTTTTTGTACTTATTTTTTCAACTTCATTTTTTTTTTATTACTTTTACGGTCATCCCGTGAAATCATACATTTCGTACTAAATACAAACTTAACACGTTGTCTGCCATGAGCATCACCGGTGGTGATCACTAAATTTGTATGGAGAGAGGGCACCAACACTTTAGGTGAAGTATGGTAGGCAGGCAACGAGGAGGAGGAGGAGGCCCACGTTATTACACGCTCTCGCTCTTGGCTATCACTTATGTGCTCTAGAATATCCAAAATATACTTGTTTTTGACACTTTTAGGTGAACGCCAGTACGAGCAGAGGGTGGAAGACATCCGGCTGCTGCGCCTCGAGATTATTCGCCTCAGGAAGGAAAAGAACTTGCTGTCGAAGGGGATCGAGAACATGACTGACCTGCGGCTTGAGGTGATTCACTGACGCTACGTTAAGAGCGTTTATGCCTGCTGAGCTGGCAACGTTGCATTTTTGTTAGTTTTTCTAGATTATTCCATAAAAATTGAATGAAAAAAAAATGTAGTGTATACGAATTGTTCTAATATATAATTTAATGTGTCTACTACAATAATTATTCGTGATAGACTATTATTTTATTTAAAAACGAACGAATTATTACCTAACGGTTTTTAAAGAAAATAAAAGTCTCATCACGAATTATTATTGCAGTAGACACATCAACTTATATATTAGAACAATTCGTATACACCACATTTTTAATTTTCCTTCAATTTTTATGGAATAATCGAGAAAAACTAACAAAAATGCAACGTTGTCAGCTCAGCAGGTATAAACGCTTTTAAGTTCGGTAGTTTTTTAAGAACTAAAAGGAAGCAACAGAAAAAAGAAAAGCTGTTCCGAAAGTGATCATTCTGTGATGCGGCCTTTATAGAATACTAAATCCGAGTTATTTGAATAGGTGATAACATTTGTTCTTGAGTTATCTATGCATTATAGGATACATATAAACAGAGAGCTTGCACCTCAAGCTAGCTACACAAGTAACGATAAATCGGAACGGTGTGCAAACTGATTTGTGCAGATTTATCGAATGTGTGTATGACAATAATCTGCAACGATTTGTCATACAGATTTATAAATCTGCGCAAATTGGTTTTGACAGATTAATCGCTACGATATACCGTTACTTGTGCAGCAGGTATTATTGTGGTACTTGTGACTCGGTACCTACAGGTGTTCAACATCGAGCGCGAGCTGGGCCGCGAGCGGCTGCGCGTGCGCGCGCTCGAGGAAGCGCTGGAGACGCCGCTCAACGTGCACCGCTGGCGCAAGCTGCAGGGCACCGACCCCGAGAGCGTGCGGCTTACGCACAAGCTAAGGCTCACGCAGAAGTGAGTCACACCTGTTCCTCTACCATGAGTTTACACTAGTTTACGTGACCGTACTCGCTAGCGACGGCGTAAATTATTTGTATGGAGAATTGTACAGCGCCTCTAGCGGTCACTTACGGAAGTACAATTCTCCATACAAATCATTTACGCCGTCGCTAGCGAGTACGGTCACTGTGAACTAGTGCAAACTCATGGTAGAGGTACAGGGATGTTATAAACTGGATTAGCAATCGCCATAGTGTACAGATCGGCCGCGGAAAAATAGTTCGATTAGTATGCGACTGTGTGAAGTGCGTGAGTCTCAGCGCGTCCCGCAGTGTGCGTGTGTGTGTGACCCAAGGATGATAATAGACTGGATTAGCAATCGCCATAGTACAGAACGGCCGCGGAAAAATGGTTCGATTATTAAATCTAGATGGCGCTGACATATAACCCGAGGCTTTGAAAGCAAAACAATAAGACTACGGTTGTTTCATATTACTACAAATGTATTATTTTTCAAAAATATTGCATAATAATACATTTGCAGTAATATTAAATATTTGTTATTGTTTTGCTTTCAACGCCTCGGGCTATATGTCAGCGCCATCTAGATTTAATAATCGAACTATTTTTCCGCGGCCGATCTGTACTATGGCGATTGCTAATCCAGTCTATATCATCCTTGGTCACACACACACGCACACTGCGGGACGCGCTGAGACTCACGCACTTCACACAGTCGCATACTCACACACACTTCAGCCCATGGTGCAAAAATTCGCGTAAAATATGCGTGAGTGTTGAGGTTTGTGACGCGGTACGGTCACGTGCTTTAATTTGGGACCCATTTCGAAAAATATCCTTCGAATTCCTATACAATATTACAAGACTGTCAACCTTAAGTGGGTCCCAAATTAAAACTCGTGGCACTGTACAAGGTGAGAGATCTAAGTGCCATGCAGTACCATACAGCCGTGCGGTTTCCCGCGCCGTTCCACTTCAAAGTATCGGTTAAGAAAGAGACACTAGTTCACAAAATACGCCAGTACCTACTCCTGGGTACGAGGATCAGAAGTAGTGATCAGGTTTGTTATGGCACGCTTACAAACTTAATTAAATCGACTGTTGTCAATATGGACACTTCATGTTACAGCATGTCGTGTATAGAAGACTACAGTATACATAGTTTTGTACGCGACTTCTTCTGGCAAGAATTTGTGTATCAGTATCTTGCGAGAACCGCAAATTCCCGGTATAAAAAGTATTACATATTTTAATCCGCTTATAACCTACCCGTGTGCTTCATCCAAATCTGTCGAGCCGTTTTTGCGGGATAATGATAAACAAACATCCAAACTATCGCATTTATAATAGGTATTATAGGATTTAGAAAATGAGAGATAGCGCGGAAGCCTAGAATAACATTTTTAAGCCAAGTAAAGGAGACCGCCTCGTATGAGGAACTCAAAAGACTGACTCAAAGAAGAGAGGATTAGCGATTACTCCACCGACAAGAGCATAGCTCTTAAGTAATAAATGATGATGATGATGATGATGATAGGATTATAGTATTTCTCTCGTGAGAAAAAGACATAATCAGCCACGTTTAGCAATTATTATCGTTATGGATGATTCAGATTAGGTAGATTTAAGTGATTTTCCGTTACTGAAATTACATTGAACAATGAGATTGTAAAAGAATAAGAACATAAAAAAAATATGAAATGGATGTTTTGCTTGGGCATTATTATTAAATTAATTAAACTAGTCCTTTTTGTGCTTTAATGGGATATTGATGATGATGGTGTTACATTGTTAGTCTTTAGTTATTGTTAACTTCAGAGAAATATCTGCACGAAGTTTGGTCGTAAAAAGCTTGACCTTTGCTGCTCTGCAGCTAGTCCGTTTTAATGAAGCACAACGTGTCAAGGCACGGTCAGCCTTTAGATGCATTCAGTTATTTCAATTAACCGACATAGATTATTTAAGTCAATTTAAAGCAGGGACAGGACAACCCTTTCCTCGATAAGAGCTGGGCTTCACTGGGCGTCCCTTTAAGACGGCTAACCCAGTGAAAGACTTATCAGTTCGAACTGCAACCCATTCATTTGAAAACTATCCTTTACCGAAAAACTTACGAACCGTTGAAGCTAGGTCTTTGCAATTGCTTATTGTTATCCTATATTTTTATGGGTTACCCTAACAATTCAGCGCTTTTTATTAAATTTTCCTATTAAAGTGGCAATAGCATGGGATGGGGGAGAAAGGTTATCGATTGGCATCCTCGAAACGTTGGCAGGGCCTCCCACTACTTAGTGCATCGACATCGCAAGAGTTGCGGTCAACCCTTCGATCAACAGTTGTATTGTTGATCGAAGGGTCAACCGGTAGATGCCGGTGAGTTGATGTTTATTGTGACGTTCTAAGAGGAGGCCTGTTTTCAACAGAGGACATCTTCCGACCAATGTTGATCATAGCTAAATTATTTTTTGCAACTTACCCTAGCCAGACTGAAGTTTGATGGGGGCAAGATGGATTTTGCGAGGCCCTCTTGGCGTAACAGGACGAATAAAGGCGTTCGTTTTTCATGAGATAGTCTTCAACCCTGCCCGAATATGATGTCACGATAATTAAACACTGCTCGACAACTTGACGGCGCCGTTGGTGCTCGTTGAATTTTTGATTGGTACTCGTAGGGTCAGTTCGCACCGAGACGCGAAATGACGCGAAACTGCATTTTTCATTGAAATATTACGTCAAGAAATATCTCATTTGACGCCCGGTCGCGTGCTAAAGCACGATATTTAAAAATATCCTTTGAATTCCTATACAGGGTTATTTGTAATTCACTAGCATCCTTTTAACTGGACAAATTAAGTGACGATCTTGACTCAGTGCCGCGCAATTACAATTTTCCTTTTCTTATTTTTAATTGTTATTATTTTAATTTCATTTAATTTGTTTCTTTTGACTTGCTTGAATTTTTCACTATTTTTTAATTTTATATTTTGTAATATGGGTTCTGCCTGAAATAAATTATTTTTATTTATTTTATGATTATTTATTTAACCCTAAACTCCTACCACTTAAACAAATGTTTTTTTGTTTTACGGCTTTTGTCATAACTTAATATTTTTGGTGTAATAACGTTTTTAAAATTTGAGACTACCTCTTATTTTTACAATACTCTGTGTATTTGAATGGGAAAAAAAGTGCTTCATTTTAAAAAGTCGTAAAACAAAAATCATTTGTTAGAGTGATAGGAATTCAGGGTTAAGAGGATGTCAGTGAATTACAAATAACCCTGTACAGTACACAGACACAGGACTGTCAACCATAAGTGGATCCCAAATTAAAGATCGTAACTGTACCTAATTCAAAAATTGAATTGCATCGTCGCGTCTCGTTGTGAATTCTGGCTTTTTACTACGAAATTCGATTTTCGAACTTCGAATCGCGCCGTGTCGTTCGCCTATAGTAACCTCTTACGCCTTCGATGATCATATTCAGACTGGCCTGGGAACTCCAGGATACTCCTTCTTGAATGCGTCAGTGTCCTCCATCAGTATGCCAGCAGTTATACTTTTCGTTACGGACTGTCTAAGAGTAAATACCACTTCCTACACTCATCATCATCATCATTGCAGCCGAAAGACATCCACTGCTGAACATAATTCGTCAAAGAGATCGGTCCTGCGTCATCCGCATCCAACGCGTTCCCGCAACCTTAACTGCCGTCGTTCCATCTTGTTCAAGGAATACGCCTACACCTCGTCTTCTGGTTCGTCGACGCCATTTGAGATACTTTTGGCCCCATCGGCCATCAGTTCTGCGAGCGATGTGCGCACTGCCACTTGAGTCTGGCGATTCATCGAACTATGTATATCGGTGACTTAAGTTCTCGCGCGGATTTCATCATTTCTAATGTGACTCCGAGCATAGCCCTCTTCATCGCCCTCTGAGTGACATTGAGCTTTCTTATGAGGTCCTATCGTTAGCTACCACGTCTCAGTACCATAAGTCAACACTGTCATTAAAATTTTTGCAAAAATCTGAATATCATCTTCGTCTAGAACTTACAAAAGTACGTAATAATTAGCGTACAAGGACAGTCACGGCATAGAGCAAAAACAACGCAGACTACCTAATATATAGACTTACAAGGCCACTAGTTTTGTTTGTCTTGCGTCTAGTCTGGTCCTTAGAGCATTAAACCAACCGGAGAGGCCAATGACGAGCGTGATTGTGTGCGTGAGGCTCAAGTTACACTTGATAATTTCGTATTCTGCCTGCACAGAGCGACGTAAGTACATAATAGAGATTTAGACTAAGCAAAGCAAAAAAGATGTAGATACTAGATACAGTCAAAGTCATAAAAGTATTTTGAATATTTAATTTTTTTATTAATAATAACATGGTCGATATATTTGACAATCTAAGATAAATAGATAGAGGTAGAAATATTTTATAACTTATTTTATAAGTGTACTTGATATGGCAATTTCTTGTGCATACGTTGCATTTCCCCCCTGACGAAAGTGACAGATTTGTGTTAAATTTTGCAACTCAAATTTCTCCCACTTTTATGATCAGATTCAATTAAATTTGTTAAGGATAGGATATCTAGTTCAGATGAAAATGCAAGTACAGTCAACAAAAAGTAGTCAGCAAAAAAAAATTTTTTTTTACTTTATTACCTACGCAATATGTCTCCGGTTGGTTTAGTACTCTTGTCATAATCGGCTGAGCTAATAGGCATGGGGTTCAACTTAAGTAGTAACTACTGGCTATTAGTAAATGTTAATTAGTAATCGCGAGTAATTGTTATTGGCCATTGACGCGTTCGTGCCAGGATGGCGTGCCAGTGGCGCGTGCGGATTGGTCCTTAAAAAAATGTGTCATGAACTCTGGCTTGATTACTTTATAAAACCATTAATATTATTATTTTTTATGAAGCATTAAACAAATTTCCCAGCCATTCTTCCTTGATTTGTACTTGAATTCTAATTGAGGGTTTCTCTGGGTGGCTAGTTGGCGCTAAATTGTGAGACGAGTTTGAGAAATTTGACATTTATGTCGAGTTGGTAAGGCTATTTGTGAGAAGAGGTTGCAATAGAGAGATCTCTCTCAAGGCAGATGTAATGCCTGCAGATCGAAGTCCGAAGAACGACTTGGAAGTTGTATTTATACATCCCAGTTGAGAAACTTTGATGGCGCGATGTAGAATGTAGCGGTTTTACTATTGACGACTAAGTAGATGGGGTTAGAGATCGCTACTTCAATCGCAGTGTCTTCTGCGCTGCCAAAATCGACGGATAAGTCCATGAACTAAACGCAAAGACCTTGCTACGACGTTGGCCATTCACCTGTAACGGAGTATCCAGATTGGTTTTGTTCATGGACGTGTTCGTCGATTTTGGTAGCACATAAGATACGGCAGTTGAAACGCATTGAACTTACCTTATTAACGGGTTCCCTATCCCATGAGGCACATGCGCCTCATGTGTGAATTTACTCTGGTACGTCCGTGAGTCCGTGAGGCACATGTGCATCATTCATGACTCTATGAGCGTTTAATGTCATTGTTACTATGGGGACGTGTCGAAAGAACGCCGCACATTGCTTCGGAACAGGGAATCTGTTAATAGGTAGCTTGGCGCTGAGTCTATCACTATATAGTATAAATCAAAGTCGCTCCCCGTCATCTCTGTCTGTCCCTACCTATGTATGCTTAGATCTTTAAAACTACGCAACGAATTTTAATGCGGTTTTTTTAATAGATAGAGTGATTCAAGACGAAGGTTTATTTGTAAGTATAATACATGCATAATTGCTCCCGTGCGAAAGTAAGATGCTAAGCGGGTCGCTAGTAACCTGGTACCTACCGGGAGAGAGGCCTAATAGTTGTAACGGTCTATAAAAAAATAAGAAAATCCAAATTTGGAAAATATCTGTTACTAAAATTAATTTGTTAAGTGACAATGTTAAGTATCAGATTATCGTTGAACTTTGGGACATATTTGTAAGTATATTATTCTTTCACTCTTAAGACATTTTTATGAACTGGATAAGTAAAACACATAATGATGCTTTTTATCCCGGAAAATTGCATATTTGGTGGAAAAGTGATAAACGAATAGGTACTTTGTAGACGATGTCGTGGGCAACAAGTAATAAGCTATAATAATAATTCCTTAATTTTTCGTTACGCCTTTATATTACATCTGCTTCCTTACAATTCAACAACTAAATAGTTTCAATGATTGGATAGAATTTAAATTTGGTATAAGTACCTACATAATGTAAATTGAATGGCAATCCAAGTAGTTTAATTAACGAAATAGGGTAAGGTTAATGTACGATCCCTTATTATCCACCCGGAATGAACGGCAGTGCACGCCTGTTGATTCAAAAACGTACCTATGGCAAATAACACGAGGGTTTGAATCCAATCCACCACGATAATCCCGGAGTTGCATAATATCAGACTCGCAAGATGCAGAATCACAAAATATCAGAATCGCACTATACTAGAATTGCAAAATATCAGACTCGCAGGATACTAGAATGGCAAAATACCAGATAAGGCAGATTACCAGAGTCGCAAAATCCCAGACAGAGGTATTTTATATATTTCGTATATTTAGTAGGTATTCGACTCTGGTATTCTGCCCTAGGTATCAGGTAGGTACTTTGCGACTCTGGTATCCTGCAAGTCTGATATTCTGCGATTTTGGTATTCTGCGCTGCGAGTCTGACATTATGCAACTCTAGCATTCTGCTCTGGAAGGAGGTTATAACCTGGTGTTGTTTAGGAAAGTCCTGGCGCAGAGTGAGATGCTGGTGCTGAAGGATCGCGAGCTGAAGGAGACAAAGAACCTGTACAGCGCCGTCAAGGACATGCTGGCGTTGCAGCCCAGCCCCGAGATACAGGTGACATTGCACGCTCCACAGCAGAAGTGAATCAGCTGTCGAATTCAATTTTTTTTTTCATTAATAAAATTTACAGCATTATACGTACAGTAAAATTACATAAAGTTTACCACTGACAGATGGTTTGCCTTCATTTCATATTCAACTTTAACAACCTACAAATAAAGCCAATTTTAGAATACTGTTACCCACGTTTGCAGATTTGTAATAGCTACTTTATTTGTATGGTGTTAAAGTTGGAAATTAAATGAAGGCAAGCTATCTGTTAGTGGTAAACTAAAAGTAAACGTATTGTACTGTAGTATAACACCAATGCGCTGTAAAATTCAAAATACATTTATTTTACATTTATAAACACAAGAAAAATTGGAAAAAATTAAAGGCTAATTTCACTAACAAGTCAATGTGACAATCAGCCTTATTGCTTTTATTCTGATATAGGAATAGTCATAAAAATGGTTATGCACTTACTTGGTCGACTGTACATGAACAAAACTGAAGAATTCGTGACTAAGTCCAATTTGCCGGTAATACAAGAGGCAATAACAATTTAAGTTGCTTTAAAACGAATAAACAGTCAATTGGCATTGCTCACTTTTTTACAATGTGGTCTAATTCCAAAACCATTTCGAGGAATAGGTTTATTAAATCATTTTATAACATTGTAGTAAAAAAATATTAAATGATCGCGTGTATTTTTGCAAAATAATGTTTGACCTTTGTTTGACCTTTCTGTGGGCATTAACTTTGAAATTCTTTGCAACAAGAAAAAAAAGCTGTTTGTCTAGTTTCTCTATACTATTCTCTGTCACTTCGACGTAGTTATCATCTGTCAGTTTATTCAGGATACTATTTTGAAAAACATTCTTCGCGTTTTTCATATTTTAATAATGGATTTATACAGGAAGTGTTTCATTCCTACTTGTGGAAATGATTCTGTCAATAGCCCAAACAAATTAATTGTTCGCATTAGAGAAGATTTACAAGAGAAGTGGTGCCGCAAGATTAATTCAAAGTTTACAAGATGTACTTATAGTTTTGAGGATCATTTTAATGTAAGTATGGATTAAATTCGCCAAAGAACTTTCAAGGGAAAACTTCTGACCATTTTATTTTACACGTACAAAAAAATACTATAGCCGTAAATCGTTTTTTTACCTATTCTCTTGGAAGAATCGGCAACTTTAGTGTTATTGTTATTGTAATGTAAAGTGGCAATGTCAAATGACAACTAACCATCAATTGTGAAAATTTTTTTTTTTTCATTATGTCTGAGGTTTATACACAGATTCAGCCGCGGCATGTAATTTACGAGAAGTCGTATCTCAAATTTTCAATAAATTATAAAAAAATATTGGAGTGATGAATTGCTGAAATATTCAAATTAGTTTCTTAAAATGCTCTATATTTTCGATAAAAAAAAACAAAAAGGGGGTTAGAAAAAATGATCAATCCCAATTGAGTTGGCAAGTATGTGACGTCACAACTCATTATTGCCGTAAAAACTCTATGGGAAAATCGCGTTTTGACAGCTCGTAGAGACCTAATTGTTAGTCGATTAGTGGTATTAAATAGCCTATTGTTAATAATGCAGTTCACAGAACTATAATTATGACGGCACAGACCTATTTGATTGTTTAGAGCTGCCTGTTGTTACTTGTAATAATTAGTGGTACCTAAGTATTCATTATGATTTTTATGATTTATAAGACTTAATTACTAGGTGCACTCGAAGAAACTGCATCACGTATCAGAGAAGAACCTTTTCACAATCAATTTACATTGATTACTTTGGCAGATGTATGGAATATCAACATGAAGCCTGTCACACATAGCGCAGATGCGGTAAGATTTTATCTGCGTATAAAAACTTATCCGTCTGCAGGTATCAAACACAGCGCAGATGCGAGGTTTTACATTCACTCTAAAATTTCGGAGCTGAGTAGACGTGTTTTGTGGTGCAGATGGCTTATACAGGGTGTTTTTTTATATAAAAGGGGATAAACGAGCATGCGGGTCACCTGATGGAGAGCAATTACCGCCGCCCATGGACACCCGCAACATTAATGGTGTCACAGGTGCGTCGCCGGCCCTTTGAGAGATAGGTTACAATGAATTTTCAATAAAAGCGCGTTACACTTTCTTTATTTCTCTTCACGACAAAATGTAAAAAAATGCGAAAATGCATTTCTACGCAATGATGACTTGTTGTTTGCTTAAGTAGTACGTAATTTTATATTTATTTTATTATACACTGAAGTTCCCAATCCGCATTGGGCCCGCGTGGGAACTACGACTCAAACCCTCTTATTCGGAGAGGAAGCCTGTGCCCTGCAGTGGTACGTAATATAGACTGGGATGATGATGATGATGATGAAAGTGTGCTTCTGCGCATCCACCTGTATTTATCTGCAGATATAATCTTCACATCTATCGATATATGTCGGTGCTCACAGATACGCAGATAAAAATCTTACCGCATCAGCGCTGTGTGTGGTCCTCCATTGAATTGTATAGGGAGCGATATTGACAGATATCTGTTCAGATACGGATATCTTACCGCATCTGCGCTGTGTGTGATGGGCTTGACACCTCCTGCGAAAGGGTTCCCTGATACGTTGGTACGCGATTCAGTCGACTCATCGACTGCACCCAAAGGAAAATGGTGCAACAACCGACCTTCTTTAGTATAAATAGCCCTCGAGTGTTTTTAGGGTTACTGGCTGGGTCGTGCTGAGGCACCGACTTCAGACAGATTATAGTAATAAATAATAGTTAAAAAAAACTAAAAAACACGCTTTAAAAAATAAAAAATAAATTTTAATGAATTTCAATTCACTATTCATTCAGTAAAAAATCTTAATAAGCAACTAATATATTGTTATATCCAGATCAAAATTTGTAAACAATTCTAAACCAACCCCCTAACACCGGACCCCCAACCCCCCCTCCCCGCCACCTGCCCCCCAACAACACCTCTCCCCCTCCCCCCGCGCCACCTGCCCCCCCTTCCAGCTCCATCATCAAACCCTTGTTACCATCTAGGCCTCTTACCCCTTCCCCATTTCCCACAACCCCCTAAAATCACTTACCCCCGAACCCCCCTACATCCCCACCCTATTTCCCGTAAACCCCCCCCCATCCCCTAACACCAACCGCCACGCCCTTATCCCCAACCCACTATACCCCCGACCCCCTTACCCCATACCCCATTCCCCCCACCCCGCCACCTACCCGCCTTCCAGCTCCATAATCAGACCCTTGTTACCATCTAGGACCAAAGTACTCGTCAAAACGAATCAAACGAGCCCAAACTCGATGGGGTTGTTTCGTTTTATTGTGGAGTGCCTTTGGCCATCATCCAGCTCCATCATCAGACCCTGGTTACCATATGGGATCAAAGTGCTCGTCAAGACAAGACGAATCAAACGAGCCCAAACTCGATGGGGTTGTGTCGTGTTATTGTGGAGTGCCTTGGCCATCTTCCAGCTCCATCATCAGACCCTGGTTACCATCTGGGATCAAAGTGCTCGTCAAGACGAATCAAACGAGCCCAAACTCGACGGGATTGTGTTGTTTTATTACATAGTTCCTATGGCCACCATCCAGCTCCATCATCAGATCAGCTCCATGTTACAATAATATTGCATTGTCATCCAATTTACACATATGTGCAAAATTTCAGCTCAATCGGAAACCGGGAAGTGGGTCAAAATCGCGCCCTAAGGAGTCGGTTACAAACATACATACAAACATACAAACATACAGGTGAAGCTAATATAAAGCGTGTAAAAAGTAATTGTTTCAGTTCATTAGATAATTTTATTTTTGTCGGTTGGTACTATTTTTTTATTTTTTGAAGGCGGTTTTATTTATTATTTTCTTTCTTTCTTTCAAATATTCCGGTTAAATTTTGAGGCACTTTGTATAAATCAAAAAGTTGTCGCTCTCTCGCAGCAAACGCTGAATCGCACGCAGCGTGCGCTGGCGCAGCGGACTACGAAGATGAAGTGCCTAATTGCGGGTAAGTGGCAATACAGTAGGAAGGAACTCTTTTACCCTGCTACTTCACCACACGTGCACGACGGCTGTCTGTGCGACACATATTGTTTCATTCAGACCTACCCTCTTCCACTTCCACAGGAAATATGCCATAAAAACCATCACAAATACCGTACAAAATGCTAATCGCGTTTCGCACTTTTGAGAACGTTTCGGAGGCTCCAAAAGTCCGATGTACTTAAATAAATGCAAAAAATAATCATCTACACGACAACTCAAAATCTTCGCGAGGGTATTTCCAAAAATCAGAAAACTAAATTTCTCGAAAACGGTGAGACTTTTATTTATCACATCATCATCCCTCCCAGCCTATTAGACATCCCACTGTAGGGCAAAGGCCCGTATCAGAATGAGAGGGCTTGGGCTGTAGTTCCCACGCGGGCCCAGTGCGGATTGGAAACTTCACACACACCATTGAATTTCTGCGCAGGTCCGTGTTGTGCAAGTTTCCTTACGATGTTTTCCTTCACGGTATGGTGACTCATGGTGGTGGTTTTATCAAAGTAATTTTACTATATTTGGTAGATGACCTGCCCACCTTAAGTTTTTGTACTACTTATGGGGCACTGTATAACGTTGCTGTTACTATGAAGGCTTATTTATACGTTTGAAGTAGCTAATGTGTATGTCATAAATAATTATTGTGTGCGATGAAAAATAATACATATGAGTATATTTATGTTCCAGAGCTAAGCATGCGCGAGCAGCAAGTGACAGATCTCCGTTTAGAGCTGGACCGAGTGAACGGCGACCTCCACTCGTTCAAACACAAGTATTACGAGATGAAGCGAGCCCTGGACGCAGACGAAGCTAGAATGCTGAAGGTGGTGAGACAACCAACCCCTCCCGCCACCCCGGCCGAACACACAGCTTAGGTACAAGCATTTGGACTTACCATTAGTTAATGCTTTAAACTAGCCTAAGCACGAAATTTCATAGCTAATTTTACGCGCAAGTTTACGCGTAAGAGACGCAACGCCAAAGTAGTGGGAGACAAGGGAAAAAAACCCTCGCCTCATTATCTCATTAATCAGAGGGGGCTGCGCTCTCATCCCCTCAGTTTATCTAACGCATTCGCTGCAGGCTGTCAGTCTCGAGACTTCATTTGCCACAAACGCGTACGTGCGTCCAAATGACTGCCAAACTATGACATCGTCTATTCCGACTACATTACCAGTTCCACACGAGACACGAGACACGAGTTACATTGTCAGTTCCATTGATGGAACTAGTTGGACTTCTTTTCCTAGTAGTTACATTAATAATGCAGAGTAAATTTAATGGAAGTAAATAGAATGTACCAAAGTATAAATCATTTTTTTAATAAGCAAAGGCATTGAAATTAAGTACTTTCTATTATTTGTATTCGTTTTCATTTTGTATTAAATGTTTTTATTTTATTTCGTTGAATGTAACTACTCGGAAAAAAAGTCCAACTAGTTTTACTAGTATTATTTTTATTTTATTAGCAGTACGGCTGCTCACCGAATCTAAGATTATTTAAAAGCTTTTAAATAATCTTAGATTCGGTGAGCAGCCGTACTGCTAATAAAATAAAAATAATATTTGAATAAAAAGATGTGGTACATCATTTCTTACGCATTTCCAATGTAATTTGGAACGTAGGAGTCGTAGCTTCTAATAGTTGCGATGGATGTTACCACACGCCACTGTTGGCGTATGTAAGCGATTAAGAATTTCGGGGGAGTCGGTTGGATGCGACGTGGTTCAATTGGTAGAACACCCGTTGGGGCGCATACCCAGGAGACGTGGGTTCGAATCCCACCGGCGCACCCGAAAAACTTTTTCGCTTTTAAATAATCTTAGTTTTACTAGTTCCATCAATGGAACTGATAATGTAACTAGTGGGAATAGACCGACAGCGACACTAGGCGAAGTCACGAAAATGCATATCTGCGTTCCTGGCACTGAAAGCGTTAAGAAAATGCCCTCCTGCGTGATTTGACCAGAAGCCATGACCAAAGAAGCTTGCTCCCTCCCCCCGTCACAGAGTAGGTACTTCCACGGTCCCCGAAAAGAAGGATAAAATCCTATATAGGTAGGTAATTCTAGTCTCAGAAATCTAGGTAGATCTACGTTAAGACTCCATTGTAATAGGGATCCTGCCTTTACGCTGAAAATATTTTTGCAAACTGATTCTTTTTCCATGTGTTTTTTTTAAACTGTAAACTATTCCGGTTATATTTTAAGACTACCAGTACCTCTACCATGAGTTTACACTAGTTTACGTGACCGTACTCGCTAGCGACGGCGTAAATTATTTGTATGGAGAATTGTACAGCGCCTCTAGCGGTCACTTACGGAAGTACAATTCTCCATACAAAACATTTACGCCGTCGCTAGCGAGTACGGTCACTGTGAACTAGTGTAAACTCATGGTAGAGGTACTGTAGAACCCTATAGGTTTGGTTGGGTTAGTTTTATAACAATTCTTAAAGTACCTACAGTACCAGAAAAAAAAGTTCGGAAATGAATCAGTTGACAAAAACATTTTTGGCGAAAAATTAGAGAACCATTGTAATATCATAAAGACGTGGTTGAATCATATTGAGACTTACCTGCATATAAATTTGCCTTCTATTACTCTGTACCTACAAAGTACGTGATAGATCTTGAGGTGAGCGCATTTAGTACGGACAACTGTGGTCGGGGGCACATATTTCTTCGATCAGCATTCTAAGGTCAGCGCTTATGTACGAATAAATTAATAATTAATTTCAGCACAATAAAGAGTTGTACGTACACACATAAAATAAATAAAAATGGACACTGTAATTTGGCAAAGTCAATGTAGTTACAATATCTCTTGGACAATATTAAAACTAAATTAAATTTTAACTGTACGAAAAGAACAAGGTTGCATGCTAAAAAGTATGCAGGCAGAACTGAAGAAAATGTGCTTGATTGCACTAAAGACAACTATCCATCCAAGGAAAGAAGGGATGACTTATATACAAACATGTTTAAAATTATAAGTTTCTATGAGCTAACTTGTGCTAAGCCCACGTTCAGCGATCGGCTAAGTTTTTGTGGCAACACTTTTATTGATTATCTAATATATAAATATCTCGTGTCACGGTGTTTGTTACCGAACTTCTCCGAAACGGCTTGGCCGATTTTTATGAAACTTTTTTCTCTACACTCGGTAGGTCTGAGAATAGGTCGTAGTCTATTTTTTATCCCCCCCCCCCATTCTTTGCGGACGGAGTCGCGGGCAAGAGCTAGTATAATATAATAATCAATTCGAAAAACCACTAGATAAAAATGGTGGGCCTTGGGCGATTGAGAGCAACGCATCTAGGCCAATTTTATAATTTTTTTTTTGCTTTCGTTGCACGCTGTTTATTCAGGCAAAGTTATTGAGTGGTTGCATGGTCAATCAGATCATATTGTTATAGGCACGTGCTCAAAGACATATAGGTGACTCTCGAAGCTGCTGTTTTAGGCTGCGTTTCTACCAGAGATGTGCGAGGATGCGTTGCGAGGGATGTGTGTGTCATGAACCAATAGAAACACTTCATTCACTTAGGACCTTTTAAATGGTTCATGACACAACCATCCCTCGCAACGCTTCCTCGCACATCTCTGGTGGAAACGCAGCCTAAATGTTATTTTTGTATAAGCTGTACATGTTTGAGTGCCAATGTTTCATGTCATGATAATTATTTAAAATCAAATAATGGCGAATTAATTGCTGAATCAGATTTGTTTCTAAGCATGTATTTTTTACAAATAACTGCTCACGTCTAAAGCATGAAACTACATTTACATACTTTTAAATATTGAGCAAGTTATTGCATAATCAAAATGGCGTTAGATTTTTACAGTAATAAACAGATCTCATTAACTTAATTATCATGATATAGTTTAGTCTTTTTGTATGTGTAATGAATATGATGTATTATAAATAACGTAGTTGAACTTGTTAATAGAATTGTTTTGTATCGAGTCGAAGACTGAAAAATCGGGATCAATTTTGAATGAAATAAAACTACATAATTATTAATCCGAAAACAATAGTTTTATTTAAGAACTTTCACTTTCTCATAAAATATACACATTGTTTTTGTCATTAAACTAAAATGTAAGTAAATACTAATTTTAAATACCAATTTTCGGTCAAACAGCTGGTTCGCCGGAGTTTTCCGCTATTGCGATCGACTAAGCTTACGTGCTCTCATGTACAAACTGTCCACTTAACTCTATTTAGAAAAAAATATCAAATGAAAGCATGATTTTGTACATTTCAAATAAAAAAATGAAGACATCCTGTTAACAAAGTGTGATGATAGAATTCTACAGTCCATTTGTTGATACTTAAAATTAACAGTTCGAATGTTACGGTCGGAGTCGCGCGCGGCGGGCGCGGCGGCAAATGCGGTCAAATGCGGGCCCCGGGCCGAGGAGCCGAGCCACTAGCCACAGCCACTACACTCGCTGCCACTGTGCCACTCGCGCACGCATACTGTCTCATACAAATTCCCCTTAAAATTAGAAATATAAATCTCTTAATTCACATCGAATAGACTAATTCGTGTACTCGGATAGTACGATCACACACAACAAATCATAGTGTACTTCGTCCGTCGGTGTATTATTGCGTTAACGATTTTTTATCACTTTATCAAGCTACATTCTTTTTAGCCGAATTTATTACTAAAGGAAGTTCCAAATATATAAAAATGAAATGTTAATTCACGCAACATTCACTTCACTTTAGCGGGTGTGGGCTAGCGTCGGGCGCGGGGCGCGGGATAAAACTATTGTTTGTTTGTATGTCTGTTTGTCTGTGAGCGCGGTACTGCAACGTAGCGCGCTTAGTGCACGTCCGAGCTCTCCTTGTTCAGCTGGTGGTTCGCCCCGTCCGACGCGTTCATTGGCTGCGGACAACACACACTAGTCAGTTTTATCTTAAGTAACTGTTACATTGAAGACTATCAAGGATTCTACATAAAAAAATCAGATTGTTAAATTGACTAGCTAGTAAATAAAAGCTTCAAGAAATTCCTTGGTGACTATGACTTAAAAGTAACTAATAATTAACCAGTAGTACAGTCAAGTTCACCAATATCTGTACAGTCAACCTTTCATAAATATCTATACATAGACCTTATTACGGTAACATAAGGTCTATGTATAGATATTTATGAAAGGTTGGCTGTACAGATATTGGTGAACTCGACTGTACCGCTAAAATCTAAAATATGAGCATAAACAATGAAAGCAGCATTTTTCTGCCTTTATTTCTTGTTGGTGTAGCACCTTTAGTTAAATACTTCACCGCATAGGAACAAAGGCGAAAAAATAAACGCAGAAGAGTAATGCGATAAAAAACGCAATAGTCCCTTCGAAAAAACAGCCGAAGGAACTACCGCGAATAATCATTATAATTTTCCTGGTCATTCAATTTGAGTAACCGCTAATTCTCTTCCTTAGGCCTATGGGCATCTCTGGAGAAAGATCTCTCTATTGTGGCCTATCCAGACACCGGTTAATGTACATTTAACTCCACCCATTGTCAGTAGTTATTAGTGTATAGTAGTAGTGCAGGGTGGCGCAGCGCCGGCACTGTCATTGAGCGGGCGCTACAGGGGCTAGAGTCTAGTGTTGTTGCGATAGCGATAGCCTATATCGTGATACTATCGTGGCCTTGAAAATCATTCATGCTATCGATAGTCCCATGGAAACTATCGACCCTCGACGATACTATCGATAGCCGATAGTTTTGATAGTATAGTATCGTCTTTTTTGACGCGATGTTCGATAGTATCACTTAAATTTCACTATTGATACTATTGACTATTTCTCAAATATTTCAGGGTCGATCAACTTTTATTTGTCACTCGTTGCTATAGTGATGGTCTCTTAGGTCACTCTTTAAACCGTAAGTTTATCTGATTAAAATTTGCCAAACATGCATTTTTGTGGTAGTTTAAACCCCTTCTACAATTGGTCATCTAATAAGCATGTCAGTTAAATGACACACCATTTCTTCTAATTAAACTGTACTACTTTTGTCCCCTCGCTGACGGGATAGAATAACAAGAAATAGTTGATCCACCCTCATACTAAATACAAACTGAAACATAGATGCACAGAAAAAACCCAGAAAAAAGTCCAATGCTGAGAATCGAACCCAGGTCCTTGGCATTCCATGCCACGTGCTAAACCCTTACACCACCACTGGTCAGGAGTTTAGACACAAATTTTTCCTGTGCATCATACATTTCAGCCTGCTATCATCACTTTTGCAGCGATACAGCGCCATCTATGTTCAGTTCTCATCGAGAAACATCAACACTCCTTCGGAACTAACCGCTCACCCAGACTAAGAGATGTCGCTACTTGGCCGCTACAAGTTTGGTCTGAAGTATCTTTTTGTATTTTTATTTTGTTGAACTTCATTTTTTTACTTTTACGGTCATCCCGTGAAATCCATATATTTCATACTAAATACAAACTTTCTCGAGGTCAAACTATCAAATAGCAATTCGGTATCGCAACACCAGCAGCAGCAGCTAGAGCCTGGCTGGTGATGGTCAAGATGGTCAAGTGGTTGTTAGTGTACTGACCAGGGAGATGGGTGGCTGCGAGGGCTGCGGCGGCGGCGCGGGCTGGGGCGGCAGCGCGGGCGCCTCGTGCACGGCCGTCGTGGAGTGCGCCGCCTGCGCGCCGCCGCCGCCGTAGTACCCGCCGTTCATGCCTGCAACACGACACACTAATGAACAACCACAGCACGAAACATACCGTGCGCATTGCACACATAGAGACATCTCCGACATATCTATAGGTAGCGCCACGAGAGTCGAGGCGAATGATTACACAAACAGCTACATAAAGTACATCATTCATCATTTCAGCCGTAGGACGTCCACTGCTGGACATAGGCCTCCCTCATTGATGCCCAATCATTACGATTGGAAGCGATTTGCATCCACCCTGAACCTGCGGCCTTCAATTTCAGTGCTTTGGTTCATCATTAAGGGGGAGTTGGACCGTAAACCCACCACGCTGGTCCAGTGCGGGTTGGTGGGTGGAGCGCCAGAGCCTCGTTTGTTGTACGGCAGGGAGTATCACGGGCCGGTGAGGTTGGCTTGAGTTCCGGTGGATGTTGCTTGGAACCCGTTACTCCACTCCCCCATGTATTAACTCCACAAGCCTAACTTAAGCCTATGTTACTTGTAACACTTGTTTTTGAGTACAATAAACATTTTTATTATTCTCAAGTAATTTTAATCTCGACATAAAGTCGGTTTTTTTTTTGGTTCATGTTATTATTATGTTGGTTTAGGGCCTTCCCACATCTATCGACGCGGAATCGGCTTCAGCCGTTCGGAAAAACCTTTATGTCAACGCAGTAAGAGCGAAAAAGGCGTCGATCGGCTCGGCTCAATTCGGCTCGCGTAGCCGAGCCGATTAACGTCTTTTTCGCTCTTATTGCGTTGACATAAAGGTTTTTCGCGTGGATAGATATGGGGAGAGGGTTAGTGTTATCTTGTGGCGTGTTGTACCTTCGCTGTAGGTGCTGGGCGGCGGCTGGGGCTGGGGCAGCGGCGGCGCGGGCGGCGGCAGCGAGGGCGCGTTGCCGGGCAGGAAGTAGTCCTTGTTCACGCAGTTCCGGAGGCAGTCAGGGATGCGACCGACGATCGCGCGTCGGATCTCCGACGCCGCCATCTCGCGGAGTTCCTGAAATGTTTACATCACATTTGAGCGCACTTGAAATTAAATATCGATATGGCAACCGAGAGAGACTACCCTGTGTTGGTCCACGGATTGGAAAACGCAGTGTAGGTAGGCCTTCAACAAGATAGAACGACGACAACTACTGACGACGACGACGCCGACGACGCTTACTGTCTAAAGCACGAGCGCTTGCTATCGCATTCACTATTTCTTTCTGTCAAACGGTATAAAATGATGACAGAAAGAGATGATGAATGCGATTACAAGTGGCCGTGCGTTCAACAATATGGCCTCTGTACGCTTATTGTATAACGCTCAGGCGCTTGCTTACGCATCAGGGGCCCCCGGGCTACAGAAGCCCCTAACGTGTGTAAGCAAATATTAGTAAATTGTTATCCACAATGTCACTTAATCTCGGCGTCATCATCATCATCATCATTTCAGGCGAAAGACGTCCACTGCTGAACATAGGCTTCCCCCAAGCCTCGTGCTTCCCGGAAAAGCCCCCCCAACTAATTGCAATCAAATGGTATGAGATGGTGTATGCGATAACGAGCGACCGTGCTTTAGACATTCGCCATATGCCTCTGGTTGCGGACGGCGCAGGATCGGTCTGTTTGGCGAACCTTGGGGGATGCCTATGTTCACCAGTGGACGTCTTTCGGGTGAAATGATGAGCAGTTTTGCGAAAGAGCGCAACAGCGTGTGACAAGCATTTCCGCGTCTTCCGTTCGAACATACATTCGTCTATTAGGGAGACTAAATCAAATCTAAATAAGTTTTATTACTGTTACTACTTATCTTATCTTACTATTAGGGTCCTTGCGGATAAACTTCGACCCGTAGGGATCTGTTAAATGTTCTTAGACTGTTGGTTTTTTCGAAGGGGTCAGAATCACGCAACGAGCTATGGAGAGAACTATGCCAGGAGTTTTTTTACGTGATAGTTAGCTCGAAGAATTGATAACCGTTGGGAGAGAAAGGTTCTCGAGTTGACCACAAACCGGATTCCGCAGTGTGGCAAGCCTCCCAACAGGTGGACTTACGACATTGCAAGAGACATGGCGTTCTAAGGGGATGCTTTTGTTCAACAGTGGAAGTCTTCCGGATGATGATGATGACGATGATGTCTGCTAAAATTATTATTTTTTGGCAAATTAATATCCAAATTTCTTGTATAAGATTTGGCAATAGTATGCAATTATTTTGTTGCAATAATAAAGTATTCAACATGAGCAATATTCAAAAAATAATTTAATCAATTATAACTGAAGATACACATTGCCGAACAAAATCCCCTTCTAAGAATGTCCGAACTTTTTTATTTGTTTGCGTAACAATTAAAATCATCACCTACACAGAAATTTGAACCTAGTCTTTACTGAAGTAAACCGAAATTCGACTGTAATGAATTACAGTCGAATTTCGGTTGACACTTGACAGCTAAACTTGACAATTTCATGCAACGTACTGAGAAAAAAAGAAGGCCACTTTTATCAAAGTGGCGCTCATTTGGCTCGGACATTTTCGGGCGCGCGACTGTGGATCTACAGTTATAATTGATCAAAGTATTCCAGAATTGAATTAAAATTGCTTTCTTATGCAAGAATATCACGTAAGGTTTAGGGTAATTCGCAAAGTGGTCCACGTGGACCCCAAGGGATTTAGATTTAGATCCAATCTTCACATTTTTGTCGAGTTTTGGGAATATGGTACAAATGTAGCTGCGAGGGGTCCACCGGAACCAGCTAAATTTTGAAAGTGATCTATGAGAAAAGAAAATTTGGGAAACTATAGTTTAGAGTGACCCATTTAGTGTGTGTTTGGTCAGTAGTCAGTACAGTAGGTGTACCTGTGCGGAGGCGTCCGAGTAGAAGGCGGCGTGCGGCGTGCAGAGCACGTTGGGCGCGTCCTTGAGCGGCCCCTGGAACACGTTGAAGGGCTCGTTCTCGTGCACGTCGAGCGCGGCGGCGCGGATGCGGCCCTGCTTCAGCGCCGCCGCCAGCCCCTCGTCGTCCACCAGCCCGCCGCGCGCCGTGTTCACCAGGAACGCGCCTGCGCCACAGAATTACTAATAGTACTAGCGTACAGAACGACCACTCGAGAACAAAACACAACTTTAGGTATAACTAATTGCCTACTCTTACGACCTTTAACTGCTTGCACGCGTAATTGAAACTTATCGTGTGATACGAGCGTTCATATTCCGTTGGGCACCGCTGATCCGAAACCGAGGAGCACAGGGTTCCCAATCGACGATATTTAAGTAGGTATATAAATCAAGAAATAACAGTGCGTATTAATATTCAATAAACTACCTTTATTTAGTAAGTAAGTAAGCTAATTATAAGATTGTTTAGAAGTCATTGTCTGTTGCAAAAATCACAGAAAATAAATGCTCAATTACGTGCGACGCGGCTAGCGTGCGAACCGATACCATACGCCTGCCCGAAAGGCGCGCCGGCCGAACATACCTAAAATGCGGAGTGAAACCCCCCCTGCCTACGGGCACAACCAACGCACCGTGACCACTCACACACTCGAAACGCACACCAGTGTCACGTCACGCACACGCACCAGATGCGTTCACATAGTGTGCCATCTTTCTTACAGTGTCATTCATTACAACTGATGCGTGACAAGCACACACATCTGGTCTGCGCTGGCCAGCTGGTCGTTATTATACAGTGGTAAGCCAGTGATTACCACTGTATAATAAATAACGATAGCGACTACATGAAGGTTTTTCTTTTAACTTTTTAGGCTACTTATGATATGAATGAATGTTGACAAATCTAGCCGAACCGGTTCGGAAAAACACTGTTGAGAAGAAAGAAATTTAGCAAGGTATATTTTTTGTTTTTCATACAGATCTACAGTGTTATTACATGCATATGTCCATCCAATACCGAAAAAAAAAACCGTCTTTTGGGTCAGGCTAGCACAAACTTCAATTATATTATCACATCCTTCTTACAGGTGTCCGAATTCTACAATTATTAGAAGTGTGCGGAGCAACCAAAAATCTCAGATTTCCTGCATTTTCCCAAACCACTTTGAGCTCGACAAACTTTCTGTGGTGGCTTATTCGGAGCCTGATCACTGCACATACATAATAAAATTAAGCCAAAACCTAAGGTATACAGGCTGAGGGGAAGCGTATGGGCGGATATCTACAAGAGAGTGATGAGTCAGGGATAAATAAACTTAATGTAAAAGTATTCTGCACATACCTGGGCGCATCTGTTTGATAGTGAACTCGTTGATGAGGTGATGGTTGTGTTCGTTGAGGCTGCAATGAAGCGACACGCAGTCGCTCTGGAATAGGAGGTCCTGGAAACCGACACATGCAACATTACGTATAGACGTATTAACCTAATTAAATGATATGGCGATCAACCAGGCTATTGAGGAACATCGTATAATCGACCAAGTAAGTGCTTTACCATTCCTAAACGTGGTAAAGGCTTCAACTAAGTTATGTTTTTTATATGGAAAGAGTCATGCTCTGGAAGCGTGTTGTGTATGCGTGCTCTGCATCATCCTCGAGCGGCTGTATAGCTTAGCATTAGTGAAAACTCTCACAGTTTTGTAGCGTAGCGTTTTCGGATGTATATCTGTATATCTGCATAGCACATCTGGTAGACAGGCACACTCGTCACACCCATCAGGTGAGAACTTGCTCCATCGTGATAGAATCTTTGGGATCCCACGGCGCCTATCAACCTCGGCAAGAGGGCAACGTCTGAGTGGTTTTAGTGGGTATACTCCCCCCTCCCCTTCCCGTTAGGGGAAGAGGACGGGAGAGAGCCCCACATAACCATCTGGGTCTCCCCGGGCCCGGGGGTACACGTAAAGTGTTTCCACTTCGTTATAAAAAAAAAAAGGTGAGAACTTGCTCGCTTGTGACCCCTATTCCATGGAAAAATGTGTTACCTGCAGAGTGTAGACCCGGGTGAGGCCGAGAGACTTCTCAATGCCGTCGGGCAGATAGGGGTCGTAGAAGATGACGTTGAACCCGAAGGCCTTGGCGCGCAGCGCGACCGCCGAGCCGATGCGGCCCAGCCCCACGATGCCGAGCGTGTCGCCGCGGATGCGCGCGCAGCCCGCCGCCGCCTCGCGGACCTGCTCCGGACCTGGATCAACACGCGCATACGGTCACCATCTAAATCAGTGGTGGGCAAAGTACGGCTCGCAGGAAAGTTCCGGCCCGCGGAAGGATTATAATTTCTAGGGTGAATGAGCATTTACTAGGCAAGCGTGCTCCATCATACGCCTCATTTTCGCTTTCCATCAGGCGTGATTGTGGTCAAACGCAAGCCTACATTGTATAAAAATAAAAAATCCAGCTCGTCGCCGGTCCTTCGAAATAATTTGAATAATAGCAAGGATGATATAGACTGGATTGGCAGTCGCCATAGTACGGATCGGCCGCGGTTTTTGTAGTTCGATTATTAAATCTAGATGGCGCTGAAATATAGCCAGAGGCTTTGAAGGTAAAACAATAAGACTACAGATATTTCATATCACTGCAAATGTTGAAAAATAATACATTTGTAGTAATATGAAACATCTGTAGTCTTATTGTTTTGCCTTCAAAGCCTCTGGCTATATTTCAGCGCCATCTAGATTTAATAATCGTAATAATCGAACTACAAAAACCGCGGCCGATCTGTACTATGGCGACTGCCAATCCAGTCTACATCATCCTTGATAATAGTTATATTTTGCGGCATGTCAACTAGTTGCTATGAAGTCGAGTGGATCATATCCATAGATCGGTGGATATTAGTGGACATGCTCATATTTTGTTAATTCAGAGATAACATAATAAGTAAAGGAGCCAGATAGACTAGCCGCGTAGTTCAGTGTTCATTCAATCAAAATTAATTTTTGCTGCAATTCTGGCCCTCTTCTGAAATTTCGCAAACTTTCTGGTCCCCCATGAAGAAAGTTTGCCCACCACTGACCTAAATCAATTTCAACCAGGCCATGTCAAAATAAATTAAAATTTACTCATATTTTTTGCTTGATTTAATTATGAAATTGGCCCAATTTCACTGCAAATGCAAATGCTTAAAAAAAATAACCAACTTCTGCTGATACCTTTGTCAAAATCCCAACTACAAATATATTTTTAACGTTTTTTTTTTCTTAAGAACAGTCGGTAAATTTAAACAAATAGCTCTATCTCGCGGCTTTGCTCCCAATGTAAGCATGAAAAATTGGGTAGCTCTCTATACTGCAAGAATTTCGAAAAATCTCTCTAGAGCGTTTGCAGTTGATTAGGAAGTCGTTATCTGTCAGTCACGTTATTCTTTTATAGGTATAGATAGATGGTTAGACTGGATAGGCTAGTTAAAACACTAAAAGTAACAGGCATTTAATTTTTAGTCAAGTCATTTTGCAGTACATTCAACAACTGTTAACCACTTTACCACATGTTTTTATATTTGAGCTTGGGTCTAACAACAGTTCCATACATTTTAACACTACCCTGAAGCCTGGGTTAACAGTTAACTCAAGAGTTGCGTAGTTAACCCTGGTTCCCACACGCCTATCCTGTTTTATACACTTTTCATGTCAACGCAAACGCAGCGTTTATGGTTGGACACACACAATACTATAATTCTTGAAGCTATCAAGTGGCTGTCAAGGTTTTCCTACCTGTCCAATTTTCCCAACAAATAGTACAACCAAAAGTAGTTTATTGAGACATGTAGGCAAGTGTCTATATATTCCGTTCACGTAACAGACGATTTCCTATCGTTCGGTTGAACAAGTGGCCGGAAATTCCACTCACATAATGTGAATTTTCCTTAGAATTTCTATTGAGATAACAACTATTACGCCATGCGGGTGATAGCGTACCATGGTGGCTGATATGCGAATTATCGATACATCACGTAGGCAAGTCAATGTACCTTACCTACAGGTACATGCGCATAGAAGTGCTAGCCAACGACACCTACATTTTTAGCATTTTCAGTATATTTCGCTTTAATTCGTTTTACAGGGTTATTCTTCTAATTTATATGAATGAGATACTGTGTGAGGCGGCGTCCTGATTGGCCATCGCGCGCGCGATGCAACGATGGATTTTATCATGCGGTGAAACAGAGCTGCTGAAATGGTCGAGAACAGTTTAATTGGATGCACGCAACATTGCGCGAGCGATGGCCAATTAGTACGGCGCCTACCGGTCCCAGGCAAGCCTTAAACGCACGATCGCATCCTCAATCACTACGTCTATGTGCGAAGATGATGAATAAGATTGTGAATGGAAACTTGTCAAACAATATGGCGTAGATCAGAGTCTACGTATACAGAAGTAGCTAGCACGCATGATTCTTTCTCGCTTGTCCGTACTAGGCCATTCAAGAAGAACTTGGTTTGTTTGCTCTTACCTGTGAATTTCTTTCCTTCCCGAACCATGTTGGCGAGCCAATACGTCCGCCGGTAAAGGTTAAGTATGAGACACAACGTCGTATCGGCTACTTCTTCTACGCCGTAGCCTGGCACATTACATACTGCTATTCCTAGAACAACAACACAAACTAAATTAGTAATCATGTTTTTAAGAAATAAATAATTGAAGAGATATCGAAAGATAAAAAATTACATAGGTCGACTAGCAGAACAAAGCCAGGGGGCATTTCAAAATCTATTCTAAAATATATAAATACAAGTCGATAAAAAAATTATACATCAACTAGCAGCCCGAGGCATTGCAATGTGGAAAAGTAAAAAAAGCTGGCTTCCATCTTGTGGGTTTGTTTTTGTGGGCCTCTAAGATCCTTAAGCATACGATCTTGCCAACTTTCAAGTCTCTAGCTATAGTGGTTTAGGTTGTGCGTTGTTTATAAGTCAGCCACGCTCTATTATAGGTACATAAAAAATTATGAAAAGCACAGGTGTCGTATTCCATATTTTTTTTATCACCATTACTAGGTCAAGGTTAGATCGTATCTGTTACAGTAGACAGATAGATACTCTGTTAGTACAGAGTTATAGACAAAATGTGTAACGTGTCTAGGTATCTTTACAAGAGTTGCGGCGCAAGGATTTAATGAATGAGTCAAAGTATTTGTGTCATCTATTTGAACACATTTATCATACTCGTGAAAATGAATTGTTGAAGTTATTTACCTACAAGTAACGTTAGTTACATTCATTTCATTCGACACAATTCCCATGAAACGACCTGTAAGAGTGGAATCGTGTCGGCCAGCGTTAAAGCTTGTGCATCTTGTCCACGAACACAAATTGCCATTGACGTTTCCTAGGCGATTAAGATTAAGCTGATTGAGTTACACTTTTGTCATACGGGGCGACAGCAACGTAACCTAACCTGGTTGGCCGCGTGCATTGCTACCAACCCTTGTGAGAAAGGGCATGAACTTGCACTGGCAGTCGCGCGAGACTTGGAAAACTAGTACGACGAGTTGTGCCGTATCATCGGCAGTAGCTCCCTCGCCTGTCTCTGTATAGCGGCAATGGACCTACTACAATTTTTTCACATCCAGCTTTATTACAAAAATGAGGAAAGAAAGAACTTGTAAGCGAAAAATGTTCCACTAAGAGAACTATAGCCATAGAAATACATGTGCTAACTGGTAGTTCCTGTTTTAAATTGATCCCTGATTATTGTAGAAATTTTTTATTTAAACCTTAACCTCGTAAAGCCCACTTCATTTGAACTTATTGTAAATCAAGAACAGTTGACATTTGCTTTGAAGTATGTGCCTACTAATTTAGTACGCTGGGCCTTGCAACCTTACAACAAAAGCCATAACAGTTCTCTTCAGTTCCGTTTGTAAGGTTCGGAACCAATGTGCTTACCGCGTTTGCTTGCCGGTTTTAGTCCCTAGGGCTAGTAGTTGTCATTAGTCATTACCTAGTTCGCCTGCCGCTTTAACATCGATATTGTCGACGCCGGAGCCAATGCGCACGATGATCCGCAACGCCTTGAACTTTTCCAAGTCCTCCTTGGTGAGGATGATGGTGTGCCACATGAGGGCACCCACCGCTTCATTGAGCACCTTCTCGTGGATCTCCGACGTGGACTGTGCGTCGCAGAACGCGACTGTCGCCACGTCCTTCAGTATAGGCATCTCAACCGTGCAGTCGCGACCGTCTAGAAGAGCCACCAGCGGCCTGGAACGGGATAATACAATACGTTACACAAATGACAGCAAATTCCTGTTTATACGTTTTATAGCATAAGGTGTTTTGTGCACCGATATTGGTGCATATAGCGGGCTAAAATCTAATATTTGGTAGCATAGCGTGCGGTTGTGGTACCTACTCTGAAGATGAGCTCTGGTTGAGTTCGAAACGCGTAAGTATAGTTTGATGATAGTGATAGTTGGGTTGGTGTGATTTGTGTGTGTTTGTACAGTCAACGTCATAAATAAGTGATCACTTTTGTACCTTGTCGCTTTCAATCGTTACATAATTTCGTATGGCTTTTCAAACATGACGTTAAAGTGACAAGGTACAAAAGTAAACACTTATTTATGTTTATGACGTTGACCCTACAGTGTGGAGGTGGAGGAACTGCATGAACACGTATGTCTTAGATAAACTTAACTATCATAAGGTCGCGGGTGAGCAAAGTGATTCAATAAATTATTTAAAAGTCTTATCTTTAAAATGAAGCTTCGCAGTACGACACGACATCAACATCAATTATGTATTTTTCTAGTTTTTATTAATAAACCCAGGTTATGTGCCCAAAGGGTGCCCGATCTAAAAGATTCTGATGTCAATTGCATAGTATTTTGACTTTTTTTAGTCAATGAACTGAAACAGTTACTTTAACGACCGCCTTAGCCTAGTTGGTAGTGACCCTGCCTACGAAGCAAGAGGTCCTGGGTTCGAATCCCGGTAAGGGCATTTATTTGTGTGATGAGCACGAATATTTGTTCCTGAGTTATGGATGTTTTCTATGTATTTAAGTATTTATTTATCTATATAAGTATGTTTATCGTCGTCTAGTACCCGTAGTACAAGCTTTGCTTAGTTTAGGACTAGGTCGATTTGTGTAAGATTGTCCCCTAATATTTATTTATATTTATTTATTTTTTTGCTCACCCGCGACCTTACGATAGTTATGTTTATGTAGTCAGAAACTCTATACAGATGTTAGAAGTCTAGAAATAATAAATACATAATAAATACTCAATCAAAAACCTTCTCTATCACCTATTTATGTTCTATGAGCTCGTTAGAAATAGTTTTTTCCCTCGTAGAACCGACCGGACACCGCAAGTCATTAATCATGCTAGACGTAATCCGAATGATAACAAACAGATAATTACGAACAAGACCGCAGCATCCCGATCATAAATTCAAACGGACTTTAACAAAAACTTGATAGGAAAGTTCCCCTTACCAAGCAATTATATCCCGTAGTAGATTAGATTAGATTCAAAGCTCTGCAAGTGAATTGTGATTTTAAACATCCGTTCGGTGGTCTAACGTACTTGGGAACGTTGAATGAATTAATTATGACTGCGACATGTGTAATCTACGAATGCATGAAATGATTAAATCGTAACAACAATACCGTATGCAGTAATGTATGTCGACGGGTTTTTAACCTTAATGAAGACTTGGAAGCGGAAGTAGATCTACAGTAAGTTAGTGAGAATTCTGATTTTGCCTTTTGACTTCGATCAATAAATACTAAGAAAAAGGGTCGGTGTTTAAACGTCCTCTCTGAAAACAACGCTGCGCTTGCGGGGTCCTCACTTATTTTGGAGAGTTCTTGAAAGTTGACACTAATATTATTCCGTGGCGACAGATGGTAAGCCTGAGATTCTATTTTAGAGATTTATCCCTTTGTTACTACTAGATGTTATATTTATTATAATAGGTTGAGATTACAACTTACGGACCTATTGTGTCGTTATGCAATACATTCACACGGATAACATTTAGCTTTGATTTCGTTTGTGACCTCTTATCTTTGATAGGTATTATTGATCGAAGCCGCTTGAACTTGATCTCGAATGCATATAACATTATTATAACAGTCTGTGAGCAAAGGTCATTCGCCTCGAGTTGGCTCACGCCGTATAGAAAACCGAAGTATATAGTGTAAAGTTTACAAACTACCACGAACGGACACGCATTCATTAAATAGTTATTTAATATGCTAAGATGCGGAATTCTCCCCGAATATGACTAAAGAACGGTTCGTATTATGCTTTTATTACGTGCGTGTGATGAGTTCGGGTCGCAGTTAGCCTGAAAACGGACGCGTGACTCATGTTGAGACATTGCAAAAGGCATGTTAATATGGGTACTTTTATAAAATTCTGTGACGCAAACGAGTTCGATGGCGAGTTTCGTTAAAAATTCAGTTCAAATTAAACGTTACTTCAATGTCGGCGACCGCGTTCCGGAGTCAAGGCTCTTCTTAATATAAATGTTCTCATGCTACATATACGTATTCATGTTCAAAGTTTTGTTTCCACAATTAAACCGGCGACGCCCACCAGTCTATTAGCCTTTGGTCTGTTAGAATACTGCAATTAGATCTATATCCACAGGATTAGTTGATTTACTCCGCGTCATGGTCAAACGGTTTAAATCCCAAACATAACTAGCTATAGTACTATAACGACAATTTAGACAACAGGGCCAAATTGTGGCCAAATTGAGTGGCAAATTAAATTTGTGAGCAAATACTGGAAACTTGTCGGATGAGTCGAGTGGCGAGCGGCAAGTTAGCTAATCACGGCCCTCCGGGCCCCGGCGCCGAACACCCCCGAATAATTAAAGCAAGCCAGTACGATTAAACTAATAATTTAAACTTTCAGTCATAGCGAAGCAGAATTATTATTATTGCCGGGAGAAAGTTTCGGCAGCGAAACGAGAAAGTAATTCCGAGCGGGGGGAACGCGGAGTTTTCCAGAGTTGGTCGAAGTTTCGCGGGGCAGACGAAAACAGATTTGGTTGCAAACAAAGAGGAGGTCGGTGTGGGGAGGGTGCGGGGGTGCAGGCAACCCCTTCGAGCAAGTTTTGATGGAAACCAAATAGGATTAGCGCGAGAAAAGAATAAGTTGAGTGAACCCAATAAGACGATGGACGGAGCTTTGTCGGACTTCGGTCAGGAATGTTGAAATAAAGACGAGAAACCGCGTGGTGTGGTGACCTTTATTGAACCGCTCGGAACGATTAAAATGTTATTAGTGTAATTATACTTGCTTGTGCTCCGTAAACAGCTTCTGAGAATGGAGGTGATAATGCATATTTCGCTGCTTCTCATGAAAACTGTCACAAAACAAAATGGAATGCAATTCGATTTCAAATCTTACTAGTAAAAGATACAATATTAAATGCAACATCATTTAATTGTGTGTTGTGGCACTATTCTCGATAAGAAGCGATTTATGTTTTGGCTTTATGAAGTGAAGTAAAGCGTGCCTACTTATTGTTTCACAAGCGGATTATTGTGAGCGAAACTCCGAATACGAACACAAGGAAAATATATTATGATTTGTGAACAGATTACAATCCCGATTAAATTATCAAGAATATAAGCCGTACTAAGTCTTATAAAGTTACTAACAGAATAACTGAAACGAGAACTCCGACCAGGGGTTAAAGTTAAAACTTCTTCAGAAAACTTAATTTAAAATGGTTTAGTTGTTACTGGTTGCTATCTTGAATATAAAACTAAGTATGAAACTGGCTGACTTCGTTGAAACTTCTACGTATGTAATTTGACTTCCGCCAGTCGTCATAACGAAAGAAATTTAAAGAATGAAACGGCTGTTAAAAATATATTTAAAAAAAGGAATTATTTACCTCGTTTATAACAAGTTCCTAGTCAGTTAATAAAGTGTTTTAAAAAAAAAAGATTTTCAAAACTGTCTATATTTTCGAATGTGGTTTATAATTGTACTTCCGTATCGGAATAATTCAGATAATAAATAGCTCATATGTTTAAAAGTCCTTTATACCTAATATGGTACAGTCAAGGAATTTAATTTCCTACCCACCTAAGCGTGAATATCGTACAGCAAACTGTCTACCATAAGAGCTAGTTACGATGTTGCTTTGACGTGTTGCGTTTGACATTTCGACCTTAATGCATTGCGAATGCTTAACGATCTTTTTACGAAATGGGTAGGGAATTAAATTCCTTGACTGTACCTACCTTCTGAAACCATTCACTACGATTGTGTACCGGTAAATCGATGTGGTTCTTACCTATGTATTTTAATAAAGCTCAAAAAAAATAACGTCAAGTTAACTAACTAATGGCTGGTTACTTAGATTAAATGTAGGTACCAATGGATAGTTTTCAACCCGATAAAAATATTAATATTTTGTGTACGGGGAGAAATATTGCCCCGCGGCTTCGCTCCCGCGGAAAACAACAAATGGGCAATCACGTGGGAATTTCGAAAAATCCCTTCCTGTCATGATCCTAATGGAACATGGCTCCTAACTTTACGCACTGAGAAAATTGGTAAAAATGGGTAAAAACCAATTGGCTTTCTATGTCTTGACTATTCTGTTATTATTACGTACTGAGAAAATTGGTAAAAATGGGTAAAAACCTTAGTTCTGATGCCTCCATCAGAAAAATCATAGTGTCATTGGTTTTAGAGAGGAAGTGGTCATATTAGAAGGTTGCTGAACACCTTAAATTTTCGAGAAGTAGAGTATTTAACGCCATTAAATATTTTAAAAATAATCAAACATGCCAGAAGGTCCAGCAGCGGAAGAAACGACCACGTAAGACGACCCTCCGAACTGACGCTCTAATTGTTAGAATGGTGAAAAAAAAAATCCTAAATTGTCTTATATTGAAATAAAACGTCAACTTTTTAGGGAACAATCTGGTCTGGCAGCTCGTACTATAAGGAAACGACTGAACGAGGCGAATTTATAAATGGCAGAGTAGCTCGCAAGAAACCTTAAGTGAGTAAAAAAAAAGATGCAAGGATTAAATTTGCAAAAGAATGAACTAAAACAATTACTTTGCTCACCCGCGACCTTACAATAGTTACGTTTATGCAAGAAATGTGCCTTCATGCAGTTCCTCCACCTCCACACTGTACGAACACACACAAATCACATAAACCCAACCATCACCACCACCAAGCTACACTGACGCGTTTCGAACTCAACCAGAGCTCATCTTCAGAGTTACCACAACCGTATGCTATGCTACCAAATGTTAAACTAACAAACCAAAACAAATGTTTTAACAAATATGTTTATGTTTTGCAAAAGAACATGAAGGCTGGACTTTGTCTCAGTGGAAGCATATTTTTATGGTCTGGTGAAACTAAAATTAACAGAATAGGATCTGACGGTCAAATCTACGTACGCCGACCGCCAAATATGGCGTTAAATCCCAAGTATACCACCGTAACAGTGAAACATGGAGGCGGTAATATTAAACTGTGGGGTTGTTTTTCATGGCATGGCGTGGCGTGGGACCATTTTGGTGCAAATTGAAGGTAGGTATTATGAACCCGCATGTGTACAAAAATATTCTAGAGAACACCATGCTGCCATATGCTGAAGAAACTTTACCAATAGTTTGAGAATTTCAACAAGACAACGACCCCAAGCACACTGCGAAATCTGTAAAGGAATGGCTACGTCGTAATTCCGTTTCTGTAATAACTTGGCCTTCCTGCAGTCCAGATCTCAGCCCTATAGAGAATCTCTAGAACGACGTCAAAAAAAGGCTTGCCAATAAATATGTTAGAAATCTGAACGAACTTTATGAAGTAGCACTCGAAGCGTGGAATTTTATACCTGTAGAACGATGCCGAGTCCTGGTGGAGTCTATGTCGAAAAGATATCAATCAGTGCTACAAAACAAGGGGTTTCATACCAAATATTAATGTAACATTAGCATTTTCTTTCGTAATTCAGGAGATTTTGGTTATGTTCTTAATTAGTGTGCCAGCTTATTTATCTATGTCATGGGACATGTTGGGTTCAATTATTAATATTTTACTATCAATAAACTGTTAGCTGCTAAAACTTGTTTAAATTAACTTTGATGAAATTAAATTCGATGAAAAATTTGTCTACGATTCAAGGGGATACCCAATAAACGAGACTAGAATGCATGTTTTTTTTTACTTTCCGCATAAGAGAGGTTAAGCTGTGCATTGTCTATCAGTTTATCACGTGACTCTTTTACAAGTCTAAAAGATTGGATAGTATCTCACCTCGATTGCAGGGGTCCGTTGGCGATGGGCCCCCGCATGCTTTCCATACGCGCTCTCTTTGGCAGCATCTTGCGTTTGTCCATTTAAAGCGGCAGAGCCGCTTTGACCACACTCCGCAGCGCGTCACCTGGAACAATCAACACACAACATCAATAACTTAGAACGGGTAGCAATGTAACTTGTTCTAGTTCATCGTTAATATGCCCCATACTTATCCCGTTAAGGTTGTGTTTTTTAAGCTATGCGGTGAAAGTGAGCTGTGATACAATAGTAAAAAATATATATATTTCCTGCTATCCTTGCATTCCTATGTAATTGTGCGTCCTGATCAAACGAGTTTTCTATACATACACAATCTGAAAACACGACGAAGAAAACATGAAAGAACGCATGTAACTCCTGCTCTAGCTAGCTGTTCTCTTGACCTAAACGCACTTAAGGTCGATATTCTCGATGTCCCCGATATCAGTCAGTTTCTATATAAATATTGTTTTCTCACAAAACTAAACATTACATTTTGTCGTACAGACACCTACCTTTTAACAAGCGAAAGGGCAGATTGAAACTATTAAAAGAAATAAAGATAACAATATTAATTTGTCGTTGAACTATGACACAACTGCGTCAGTAAAATACATCACAGCTATTAAACCACAGTCTTGTATACCTTTGTGCAATAGGTACTCAAATGGGGCACGTCAATAATGATGAAACAGTAGCGTCATTAAATAGTATGGGCTATTAATTATTCAACAATACAAACACAGGCGATAAACAATAAACGTAATGATATTGTTAATGAAAGTGGTTTTTACATTCACATGTTGTTATCTTGAAGTATTTAAAGCCCTGTCGTCGACGGCCATTAGATTGAGTGGTTTTTTTTTATTTAAATCTGTTGATCAATTTACTATAACTTAATTTTATATTAGGATCGTTTTCATAAAATTTGTACATAATTAACGGCTTAATCGAAACAAAAATCACGATCGCTATTTTTGTGCAACGAAAGTTAGTCATACAAAGTATATGGGTAACTCCGTTACACAAAAGTAATCAAGTAAATTTTGTTTTTAATTAATCCCTTAATTGTGTACATTTTTTTTGAAAACGGCTCATTAAGTTACACTCAGCATAAATATATGAAAAAATGTTGATCGAGTAGTTAAAAGATTATTAGCGTTAACCGTTTCCTTGAGGAAAGTTATAATGATTTACAAAACTTTCATTTAATTTTCTAACAGACTTCAAGAAAAGAAAGATATTCTCAGCTCGCATGTTTTTTTTTTTAATAATAGTATAGTATAGTAACACATGCTAGTGTGAAATTAAGGATATAAATCCACATAAAAAACCAATCAACAATTTGCTAGAAACTCGATTAATTCCTGAATTTATTTCTAGATAAGCAAGCAGCAATTAGACATTTATAGTTGAATTAAAAACCAGCTAACAACAGAATTATTCACCCGAGAATTCCCATGTTCACTCAAACAACTTCAAACTTTGTCAAAATCTCACATACACGTTGGCACAGAAACAGAAAGATTTAAAACAAAATTAGGTTATGTTCTATTTAAAGTATTCAAGTGTTTTAATTTAATACTACAACCATTAATGATGGCTACTCACTATTGCAATGTCATTAGGGGCGTGGTTGTCAAACCGCTCTGTCGATCTTGCGGCGCATTATTTACCTAGAGCAAAAACATTACTTGTTGAATAATTAATGCTAGCTTAACACAATAACAAACAATATAAGGGTACCCCAGTGTGGCTCTATATTAGAAAATGTCTATCAACATCAATTCAGTTTTAGGTAAAAATGAGAGTAAGAAAGAAAATTGTTATTTCCCAATCTATTTGACTTAATTAAGATAATCTAACTATATTGCTTCCTGCATACATATTTACTATTTTACTATAGGTGCAGAATAGTATCACCAAAGTGACAATGTGAAGAGGCAAACAAACTGTTATATATCAGTGAATTTCAGTGTACAAAGACAATATTTTAAACCATGAATTTATATCCTGCATATAGAATGAAGCCAGGTTCATATTTTTTGGACTACCTATTCTCATACCTACTAATGCTCATCAAAGTATTGCGCATATGAGAACGGGTAGTCCAAAAAATATGAACCTGGCTTCATTCTATGCAGGATTACACGTTTGCTGCGGTACGGGGTTGATGTGACTCCGTACATGTATGGTTAAATGGTTAATTGATAAATTAAACTAATTGCCGCAGCGAACGTGTAAATTTTATGAAGAACAGTTTGCGATATTGTAAGTTCTTTACGAGATATAACCGCAAAAACGCAAAAATACCCTTTTGAGGTACATTTTTACCCCCCGCCACTTATGCACAACTCCGCCAAGGGGGAAAACCTAGGATAGTCGTGTTCATGCCATATTGGGCAGCAAATTAAACCATTAAAACAATAAAACCTTTTGTAGCAATTGAAGAGATTTCATTTTTTGACACCTGCAAATTACTACAGGAATAGAAAGAGTTTTGCCTCCTGAACACTCAAACACTGAAAAATATTTATTATTTTTCCTTTGCCTTTTTCACCAGAAAAAAAGAGCTGTCATAATTTTAAAAAATTATACAGGGTTATTTGTAATTCACTAGCATCCTTTTAACCCTAAACTCCTACTACTTAAGCAAATGTTTTTTTCTCAAACATGCTATACTTTGCGCGAGATAAACCTGGAAAAAAGTTTATTGACCCGATTTCTACCACGTTTCACACAAAATGTACGTTCTCGGTCGCTCGCGATACAAACTGTCGCTAATCATGTCGCGACACGAGTTTCATAATACTCTGACCAAATGTGAAAAGAGTAACTTCGAAAGTAACAATTTTTAGGATTTTTTGTTGATGTATATGACATTATTACTATTTTCTTATTTATTATTGTAACATAAATTACGGTTGATGTGATTGCTAAATTTCACAATTTTCATAATTTTTGATACAACTGATTTTTTTCTTACTTACTTTAAAATAAATATTTTGTAAATTTAACCATTAATAATATATGCGCAGTTCACTATATACTGTAATTACTTCATTACATAATATTAATCAACAATTGTATTTTACACACTCAAAACTCGAAATTTTAAGTTAAGCGCTTACGTTTGCATCATCATCACCACCATCATCATCGTCATCATCACCATCACCATTACCATCATGATGACTACGACGACGATGATGATGATGATGATGATGATGATGATGATGATGATGATGATGATGATGGTGCATGTTTGAGAAAAGCACTATACAAGCCTCAGCCGGAACAGGGGTTGCCGGCCTCGTATCAACTTAGATACTCGGCCGGCAACCCCTTAAGTCCTGGCCTCTGCAGTAATGTACTATTTTATTAATGTTAATGCACGAACGAAGTGTTATTGATTCAAATAAGATTTTAAAGGAGCCCGTAGTTGTGATCGAAATGGATAAACCGCATATATGCAAACAACACGCCACGCACAACAAAACTTTGACAACGTCAACGTCAGATTAACAACATCAATTTTTTTTTAAATAGAGACTTGACAGAAAAAGTAATAATGTAAGTTAGTAATGGATCTATTGTGTGGTAGTTTTGGAGTTATGCCCTTTTAGAATAAGCACATCTTTAAAAAATTGTAATAAATTAATTAATAATCCTAGTGAAAATTTAAAACTATCAGCGTCTTTCTCTTTCCAAAGACGAGAAAAAAAATAACCCCGACTACGTAATATGGGAAATACCCTATTTTTTTTTCCTACATTTTATTTTACCACTTTGTCGGGATAATTGCTACATATATATCCATGTAAAATTACAGATTTTTAACACTAATAGTCTCTAAGCCAAGCCGCGGACGGACGGACGGACGGACACAGACAGACATGGCGAAACTACCCCTTGGATTCCGTTTTTGCCATTTTGGCTCCGGAACCCTAAAAGCGGGAGTATGTTGGTTTCGTTGGTTACTTCTAAATGGCTCCTTTACTTAAGTGGTTTTATTAACCAGGAAATATTAAGGAGTAATTGCAAACTTGAAAATTTGAATTGTAAAAATATCCAAGGCGCCAAAAATATCTATGCTGATTAACTAAGGTTGATGTTTACAGTACCTGGGCGACGCTCGGGCGGTAACTCGGTCGGTACCAAGCGTTTTCCCAGAAATGAGACCAATCAAGATCAATTTTTCATCCCCGAAAACCCCCACATACCAAATTTCATCGAAATCGTTGGAGCCGTTTCTGAGATTCTGACTATAGATATATTTGACGCGATGCTTGTATAGATATTTATGCCCTTGACTGTATGTGAAATGACAGTGACTAAACTAGTATTAAGTATTATTAGAGGTAATTGGACGTAAGTAACTAGAACACAAAAATGAAACAGAAAAAGGAATCTTGGGTTAAATACTCCAGACGACCAGATGGCCTAGTGGTTAGAGAACCTGACTACGAAGCTTGAGGTCCCGGGTTCGATTCCCGTGTCGGGGCAGATATTTGTATGAAAAATACGAATGTTTGTTCTCGGGTCTTGGGTGTTTAATATGTATAAGTATGTATCTATCTATATAAGTATGTATGTTTTGTATTAAGTATATGTAGTGTATAAGTATTATATTGAATGTATTTGTTTATTTATATAATTTATATTATATTTGTATTGTTTTTATTGTTTGTTGTCTATTAAGTAATACTGCGTTTCTCTTGTCTGTTATTTCTGCCACCTACATTCGTCTGTTGATATTTATTAATTTGAGTAATTGGTTGTCTGGAAGAGATCGCTTTTTAGCGATAAGACCGCCTATTGTCTACCTGAATTTTTATTTTTGTAATGTCACTGTACTGTTTTTGGTGATCAATAAAGAATATTTGTATTGTATTGTATTGTATGTTTATCCGTTGCTTAGTACCCATAACACAAGCTTTGCTAAGCTTACTTTGGGACTAGGTCAATTGGTGTGAATTGTCCCATGATATTTGTTATTATTATTATTATTTATTAATACTCAATTTACATTTTCATTTATTTTTGTTAAATTAATTATAATAAGGCAAGTTTCTGCATTATGCAGTAGAAAGAAGAAAAGACCTAATTTTGGTAAAGGCTTGCAATTAAATATCAAGTAGTGATTAGAACTCACTACTGGGCGAATCTGTATGCAATAAAACGTGAAATCGATCCCCACCAATAGATCAGCGTCTCAATTCACGCGTAATGTGTATTACAACACACACTAAACTTCACGTGTCAAAGTTCACATTGCAGTACAAACAAAAACGGGTCAATAATGAAGGTCGGTCAAAACTGGAGCACGGTATCCAAGGGCGGATGCTGGCCTTAATACTTTACTAGACGTAGGAAAACGGGGGTATTTGCAACAGACGCCACGCGGGCCTCGTCCATGTAATTCTGCAACTTAAGGTAGTAGGCAGGGATAGTACACGGGCATTTCTAGGTACTGCATCGTTGCGTCTGGTACGATCAGAGTTGTCTGGATTACAGTTACGTCATCTCGTGTCGGCATTGACCTTGGCCGCCGCGATCAGAACGAATAAATCAAAGAAATACAAATAGTTTATCAGAGTACGTGTTATCTCTTAAAATTAGACTTGCAGCCGGTTGCTATCCATTTTGTTTTTCGTATCGCTAATGTTTGGTTAACAAATTAAACAGATGGTTTAATACTTTAAATAGAAAAAATAATTAATAATAAAATAATTCTATGCTATGGTGGACTTTTTTCTTCGCACATTTTTGGTGGATGCGCAACCTAACGATACACGTAAACTTATTTGAGTTTCTGCAAGTTTTAGCAAAGCCTTGCCTAGACGAACTTTGTTAAACATAAAGAGATTAGTTCCCGATTCGCCGGATTCTTGTTTCGTTGGAATTTGCTGTGAACGAGTTGTGTTTTTCTATACATTATAATAACCGTATCTCATGTATAAACTTTTTATTAATCATTCAAATCTTACTTAACTTTTGGGGCACCCGTTCCAAGTTACATTTATACATTATAATAAATTCCATTTAAAATAAGAGTATTAACAATAAAACACCTAAACGCTTTAATTATCATTATACATTTTTAATCCGTTATTTACTTTACTGCTAACTAAGACAAAAAGCAATTAGGAAACGTTTTGAACTTGATTCCAAACAATGAATCCGTCGTAATCATTACCCGTAGGGTTATTTATTACTTCTGATAAGAATGGTTGTGTAAGGCTGCACAAAAAGTTGCTTTATCTACCTACTCGTAAGTCAGTAATCCCTAATAATTAATATTGTGTCTAAGTAAATTGAATGTAAACATAAAAAAAGTAATACGTACATATAAGGACAAATAAGTTTTCTTGAAAGAGGAGATATTTTGTCCTGTTACTGGGGACGAATTGAATAGAGGAAAGGTTTTAATGACGATGGGTGACCTTGACTTAAATAATATAAAATTTAAATTATCACATTGACCGATTGTCACATTGACCGGCAATTGAAAATGGTCTTTATTGTTTTCAGTGGTACTGGTACAGTACAACAGGCATTAAACTTTAGGGTGGTACAGAAATTTATTAATCAACTGCATTCAAAGTCAAAAACATTCTGATTTACAGTTTATCGTTAAACTCCTTCCCAGTATTATTAAAAAGTGGGCTAATTTTATAACAGTAAGTATCTACACAAGCGCATTTCAACTCAAATAGAACGAATAAATAATGATGATGAATAATATAATTTTAAATGCTGTGTCCAGTAAGTATTGCTAACTCACGATTACGACTCGACGAATGTCGTGTTACGCGCATTAAACTAACGAGTTGGGAGTTCTCACTCACTGAATCGAAATGATTGGGGCGGACAAGGAGCTCATAAATATCTCGACACTCCCTCACAACACGGCCTTGACATTGATTAAGTTCGCATGAATCTTAAAGTGCCACTGTTTAGATATGGTAGCTAAAATAACCAATTGGAAAGAACTATTTCATGTTGCAATGGAAAATAACAATCCAGAAACTTGCCCCTTGCCCCCCTCAAACATTTAGTACAAAATGTTCTACTGCAGCACCTACAGAAAGAAAAGAAGGCCATGAATAATGCAAAGCAAGTGGTAACGGCAGGCAACACAACTTGCGACTCCGGTCATTATCATAACACATGTTGCTTATCACGATAGCGGCATGTTGACTTGTAGATCAGTCGGTTGCCGGGCGTTGCTGGGACGAGACGGCTCGCGGCGCGGCACTCCAAAGATGGAAAGGATTCAGACCAATATGAGGAATGCAAACGAAGTGCCAATAGCAGGGAACGCAACTTGCGACTCCAGTGTTTATCATTGTCCAAGAGCTGGTAAACATTTTAGAGTAGCTATTTGAGACAGCGTAAAAACTTGTACAGTTCCCCTTTTTAGGGCTCCGTAGTCAACTAGGAACCCTTATAGTTTCGCCATGTCTGTCCGTCTGTCTGTCTGTCTGTCTGTCTGTCTGTCTGTCCGCGGCTAAGCTCAGAGACTGTTAGTACTAGAAAGCTGTAATTTGGCATCAATATATATGAACTAAAACAATTACTTTGCTCACCCGCGACCTTACAATAGTTACGTTTATGCAAGAAATGTGCGTTCATGCAGTTCCTCCACCTCCACACTGTACGAACACACACAAATCACATAAACCCAACCATCACCACCACCAAGCTACACTGACGCGTTTCGAACTCAACCAGAGCTCATCTTCAGAGTTACCACAACCGTATGCTATGCTACCAAACGTTAAACTAACAAACCAAAACAAATGTTTTAACTTGTCACTGTAACTTCTCAAGTACCCACTTTATTTTTCTTATTCTCAAACTACCCCACAAAAATTAACTTTTATTGACATATTTAAAACTACCTTGAATTTTCAAGGAACTGCATGAACGCACATTTCTTGCATAAACGTAACTATTGTAAGGTCGCGGGTGAGCAAAGTAATTGTTTTAGTTCATTAATATGGACCTCCGCAAAGTAACGCCTGATTCAATAAATCAATATATATATCAGTCACGCCGACAAAGTGATTGAATAAAAAAAAGTTAAAAAAATTTTTTTAGGGTACCTCCCATAGACGTAAAGTGGGGGTGATTTTTTTTTTCTCAGCTAACCCTATAGTGTGGGGTATCGTTGGATAGGTCTTTTAAAATCATTGCGGGGTTGCTGACATGATTTTTCTATTCAGTGATCTGTTTGCGAAATATTCAACTTTAAAGTGAAAATTTTCATTAAAATTGGCCGTCCCCCCCCCCTCTATAATCTTAACTGTTGGGTGGAAAAATTTGAAAAAATTCAGAAGGGTAGTAAATATATCAAATTTACTAGGAAAATTATAGCGGCTAAGATTGCTTGGAAATTATTTGTAGTTTAAGAGTAAATAGTAGCCTAAGGTATAAAACATACCTAAACTTGGATGATTCCGTACACATACGAAATCCTTAGAAAAATATTACTTAATATTATTTTTTCGTAATGGCTACGGAACCCTTCCTTGGGCGGGTCCGACACGCTCTTGGCCGGTTTTTCGATTTTATTAAGTCTACATACAAAAACACAGACCTGACTGAAGGATAGTGGCCTAAACAATATTTTCGTGACGTGACGCAAGTTAAAATATAATCAATATAATGCTTTTAAACACAATGTGTGAGGAGTGAAAAAATAAACAAGTCAAACCATTTAGTCGAGTCTGCAACTAAAAAAAAAGTTTTTTTGAGAAATCAAACCAACGAAATAATAGTTTCATGAAAATTCGTGTATTATTTGTGTTATTACATTCCTTTTACCTTAAATGTTAATTATTTTATTAATGATTAAAGTCATTATTAATTAATTTGTACGAATGTGCGGTTAATATTGGAATGGGAATTGACGTTAATTAGGGAGGCTAAATCTACGCTGTACCTACATAATATTGATTATGAATTATGACAAATCACACTCACTACCAATTAATAATTCTACCTGTTCGCCGTAGTTGATGTCGTCAAAAGGAAAAAAATAGGTTGCCTGAATAGTGTGGTTGATCACTTGGTTCAAGGTCAAGGCTCTGTAACGTAAAACGTAAAACACCATTTCGCGCGACGGTCATTTCGTGTAGCAAGTAAAGGTAAATTACAGATATTTCCCTGTTTTCAGTAGGTAATAGTCACGAGGATAATCATAACAATAGCCGGTGGCAATGAGGAGATTTTTTCTAATTAACTAACAGAGGCTTCACTGAATTCAATATTGAGAACCGCTAGTTCCTGCCGTTACCGTTGTTTCTTTTTGTTTTTATTTGCTACAGTCATGGTCGGTTGTCACGACTAACGCTTTCCAATGCTTCTGTAAGCTTATTTACTACTTATACTGTCGCAAAACTACTTATACTGGTTCATCACATTTAACCTGCTTTTGTTTGTCAAATGATTCGAACCGATAGCCATAACCACTGAATGAGATGCTAACAAAACCAGTCGCAATTGATTTCAATGGGCAGAATGCGATTGCCCATTCCGTTTTGTTTCTCTTTACACACCACTGTGAAGCTTTGTTTTACATTAATTTATTACAATGTAGGTCAAAACGTGAACTGCGATGAAGTGACATTTGAATCAAGCTTGGCAGAACGCTTTCAGAGATAATGATACCGATGTTTGGTATTGTTCGTGCCAAATTTTGGAACTGTAGTTTTACTATGAAAATATAGTCTGCGTTTTTAGTAAGCGCTTGGTTGGGCCCATTTTACGAGACTTGATGTTGTCAGCCACAATGGAGAAATGCCAGATAATTTGCATAACGTTACCATTTATTGATAATGATAAACCACATTTCTTCTATATTTAGTTCAGTTTGTATAAATATTGTAGTATATTTTTAATGGATTTTTGTATGAAATAATAGAGCCAGTATTTTTTTCCAGTGAGAAGCCTTTTGTAGTGGATCTGATAGATATAGCACAAATTTCTGTACAATTTTCCCCCGTTCCCACTATGTCGTGTATCGTTCCGTTTTTTAATCGGGCGTTCCAGTGGCAGAACATTTTATATGAAGCTGTTCACATTTGCCCGACACGATTCGTGTCCCATTTGTATGTCACATTCGTCCGACACGATTCGTGTCGGATAAGTGTGAACAAAGGGTTAGGGCTTTTTCGTATATCTTATAAAGAACCAACGCTTGGGAACTGAATAGCTCTCTGAATTCAATTGGATTTCGTTTCCATTTCTGCATCTGAATATCGGAATTCAAAACAGGAGTCCTGAAGGAGCACAAGTGTTAAAGATTTATTTGGCAAAGATTGTAAATTAAGTAAGTTAAAAGTTGCATGGTTGTCGTATGTTTTTGTCCGTCAGAGCATCTCCTTAAGAAATATCCCAATTTTTAAAAAATTACGCACCCCCTAACGAACTTAGCTTACGCTAACTAAAAAGGGATATAATTTACTTTTTGACTGTTACATTACTATTGAGTGTGCTTGGGCTATACTATGACATATTGACCGTGCTGCACATTATATCCAATTAGGCGATAACATTAGATAGACCGGCAACATATCAGTGACTCTCTTTGAGTTGTTGATATTTATAGGCGGTGGTGATCATTTTCCATCAGATGACCCGCTTGCTCGTTTTCCTCCCTCTCATAATAAAAATAAATAAATTAGATACAATTTCAGAAGACAAATGTTTATGTTTACTGTTTAATGCTAAGGAAGTAAACGCTTTTTAGGTACAGGCTGAAATGATTTCGGTAAAATGTGAACTAATATTGGAACGACCGGTTGCCTCAATCAATAAGTAGTAAGTTTTTTGTCGGGTCAATTCAAATACACTAAATTGAATGTCATATCATAAGGCTGGCTGTGTTTTGATTGAAATGTATCAAATCAGCCAACGGAATACCCCTCTTATATTAGAACTCTTGTAAACCAAAAAAACGTAGCGGTTTTGGAGATTGACATGATCTACCTTATTAGCTTGGCAGTACACTTGGAGCTCCACTACTGCTCATCTGGTATATTTAAGTAAACCACAAAAGAGCGCTTCGTAGATAGAGACAGAGGCAACATGCTTGACTGAAAATGAATAAGTGGATGACACTTCTTCTGCTGAGTACATGTCATGAATGGTTAGGTTAGACGATTGACGCTTCAAGTCATCTCATCAATGTTTATCAAGCATGCCGCCTCTATCTCTATCTACGAAGCGCTCTTTTGTGGTTTACTTAAATATACCAAAAAAATAATTTATCACATAAAGGCTCCTTGTGATCAGGTCCAGGAGCTGAGCGAACCCTAGTAGAACGACCACCGGCAGACATAAAAGGTCCCTTTGCGTTGCGCGTACCACACTTGGCACCATCTGTGGTGTAACAGAGGCCTATCACTATCACCACACAGAGACAACTGTGGGTCTGTCTGTATTGTGCTATAGTATAGATAGAGCAAGACTGCTTAATCTTTTTGTATCTCGACCCGAGTCGGAACTCTGCTTGTATCTAAATTTGTAACTGAATCTAATAATCATAACAATTTTCACCCACTTCTAATTGTGGTATTTTACTTTAGTAGGTTAACTTTTTAACTTGGTGTTAATTAACAAACTTGCTAAAACGTGGGTGGGATTAATCTGCCGTAGTATAGAGCAGCTAGAGATAAACTACGATAACATGGCCCGCCTCTCCACATTACTACTTCAATGTGTTTAGTCACTTATCTATATCTATACTAATATATAAAGTTGAAGACTTTGTTTGTTTGTTTGTTTGTTTGTTTGAAAGCGCTAATCTCAGGAACTACTGCTCCGATTTGAAAAATTCTTTCAGTGTTAGATAGCCCATTTATCGAGGAAGGCTATAGGCTATATATCATCACGCTAACTCCAAGAGGAGCGGAGCGGAGCGGAAGAATGTTTCAAAATCGGGGGTTTTTCAAGTTAAACTTCTATAGGCGCTAATCTCAGGAACTACTGCTCCGGTTTGAAAAATTCTTTCAGTGTTAGATAGCCCATTTATCGAGGAAGGCTATAGGCTATATATCATCACGCTAACACCAATAGAGGAGAGGAGTATTTCGTTTGGTCCAATACACATTAAACTATCCGAAATAAAAGATTTGGTTTCCAAATGAACGCTCATTAGGGCAATATTGAAAATTTCTAAGACAAAATTTAAAAAAAAAAAAACAATTTTCGTCTAAGACATATATGGCTAAAAATGTTCAAAAGTACCTCAGCTATCACCCCCTTAAAGCTTTGCACGTAGCTACCAAACACCCTGTATAATAATATTTGTTTGTTTGTTTGTTTGCTTGAACGCGCTAGTCTCAGGAACTACTGGTCCGATTTGAAAAATTCTTTCAGCGTTAGATAGCCCATTTATCGAGGAAGGCTATAGGCTATATATCATCACGCTAACACCAATAAGAGCGGAGGAATGCTTCAAAATCGGGGGTTTTTGAAGTAAAACTGCTGGGAGTACGGTGGTGAATGTGAAAACGCGGGTGTGCGGGGGGATCGGTGGGAGTGGGGGGGGGGGGGAATTGATGAAAAAGCAAATTGGATAAAAAAAATAAGTTGCCCAAATTACTCTTCGAGCTTCTATGAGTGGCCCGATTGGCATAAAAAAAATTACATTCATTTTCGACCATTTTGAGTACAGAATACAGTTACAAAATTTGTGGCCCATACCATAAAAAGTTGAGTTGTTGTTGAGTACCCACACAATCCGCCCCGGGCCCGCGTGGGAACTAAGGCCTAGGCCCTTCCATTCTAAGTGGAGGACTGTGCAGTGGGACGTACATAGCCTGGGATGATGATGATAGATGGTATAGATAGAGGATGATAAGACTCAAGACGACCAGTTGGCCACTAGGTTCTCTAACCACTAGGTTAGAGAACCTGACTACGAAGCTTGAGGTCCCGGGTTCGATTCCCGTGTCGGGCAGATATTTGTATCAAAAATACGAATGTTTGTTCTCGGGTCTTGGGTGTTTAATATGTATTTAAGTATGTATCTATCTATATAAGTATGTCTATCCGTTGCCTACCACCCATAACACAAGCTTTGCTTAGCTTACTTTGGAGCTAGGTCAATTGGTGTGAATAGTCCCGTGATATTTATTTATTTTATTTATTTATTTACCAGCGCTGCTCTTGTTGCGTAGTCAGTCCGAGATCACCGCTCCATCGGCGCACCGGCATTGACTTGACGCCAGCGTCGGCGCCACGTCTCGCGACACGTGCCCGTACCGACACAGACACCGGCGCCGACGCGTGCCGCACACTCACACAAGCACAACACACACTACACTGTACACTGGCGCATGCGGCGTACACGTCCGCGTTACACAATGCACTCGCGTACCGTTGCACTAACACCTGGAACAATACCAAAAGTGGATGGTTAGGAAAGCAGTTAGATACATGTATTATTTAATTTAAAAATCCGTATACATTTATCCAGTAGGCAAGGTTTCTACTCTAAAGCCACTCACACATTAAGTAAATGATTACTAGTCAATCAATACGTACGAGTAGCAAGTCTTATAATATAAAATTAAATTCAAACCGACTGTGTTGTAAGAAACCTATGTCCTTTTGGTGAGTCCTGCCTGGTTTACAACTAATATAAAGAAAACATCTATCATATCGCTCTAACGAGAAAAATGCTAGAAAGATAAAATGGCCGTGTCAAATGCCCGCTGCGTAACGAAAATGCATTGCAAATTAAAAACGCTGACGTTTGGAAGCGATTGATGAAACAACAGCATCACCAAGGCCTATGACGATTAACATACATAATAACATCACGACGCAAATAGCCTACGCGTATGCGCCGGTAATCGCGACATTATTTAACGTGGCGGCGTGCGAGTGCTGCCGTAATTTTTTACGGCTCATAAACCACGGAACGAACGAAGCAACAATGTCGCGATACGCTGCGACATTTACCTGGGATTGTTTCCACGCGTCGTCACGACAGGTACATCAAGGATTTCGCTGCGGCAGCGATTACGACTCGTGTGGAAGTTGTGAAGTTGGAAATCTCAGTTTACGCCCGCCCGGAAAGTCTAATGTGCAACATTGTCGTACAGAATGGAAGTTGTTGTGGGATTTAATTTAGGAACACTTTGTCGCTATTGCGCGCTGGCAGTCTCGTTTTCACACAAACTAGGCAAAGCTAACAGTGCAGTTTGATTTAGTAATACAACATGGTTACACTCAAGTTACCTTATCTTCTACAACGTTAAACGTATCAAACTGACAAGGGGATCAGACGTATGTTAAGAATTCTCGTTAAAACAATTGCTGACATATCTATACAGTACAGTGCAGACTTAACATGTCGGAATAGTTGTAAAGAGTTGTCTTATAAACTGACGAATATCCCCTATACTAAAAACTGGAATTCAAGACCAAAAAATCTACGACAGATATGTCACTGTCAAATCTGTCAATGTCACTTCTGTCACTGTCAAATAAACTTTTCAGGTTTCGCCAACCTTTTTTAATATGATTCTTTGTATTGTTATTAAATACTTAAGGATTTTGTGAAAAAAAAATTAATAACTTATTTCCAACTCTCAACTAACATTGAGACAATTTTATTCCAAGGAACATAAACAGGATAAAGTTGTGTTGTTCTACCACAGTGTAGTCCTGAATATTTATTTTATTCTGTTTTTTAGTATTTGTTGTTACGGCCGCAACAGAATACATTATCTGTGAAAATTTAAACTGCCATGGTTTATGTTATGAGATACAGCCTAATGACAGACGGACAACTGAGTCTTAGTAATAGTTTTCGGAACTCGGAACAGGCCTTATACTACGAAGAGCAAAATTCGAACTTCGTATCGTGCCATTTCTCTCACGCTAATAGTATTTAATACAAGAGCGAGCAAGACGATGCGATACGAACTTCGATTTTCGAATTTCGGAGTAGCCCCCCTGACGTCAGATGTCGAATGAGAATGAGAAACCATGGTGTCATGGCCGCTGCCGAATAAAAATGGCCACCATAAACCCCATAAAGCGCGCTACACACCATTACTCTGCAGTTTTGTTGATTAGCTAAATGTATGTAAAAAATTAAATCAAATATTAGTTTGATTTTATCTGAATTGTAAATTATTGCACCAAATGTTATGAATACCTGAAGAAATACAAGCACAATACCAGTTTTTCAACCAAAAATTACGAAATGTTTAAGTTTTTATTCAGGCGTCTATTTATGTAAAAGTAAGTAAACAAAATTACTTCTTTAAATTATAGGATCGAAATTACTAATAAAAAGAATATTCTATCGTGTGTTTAAAAAAAAAAGGAATGTACTATCGTACACACATTTTATTTCAGTGGCAACATTGTCGTAGATTTTTAGGTCTTGAATTCCAGTTTTTAGTATAGTATGTCAGACGTAACAAAAACCTGCATTCAAGTCTCATTTGTTTCAAATAATACCAATTATACAGATTATAAAAAAAAATGGGTATGTATTACAATACCAAAGTACGAAAGACCGAATGTATTAAAGCATCGAATGGGTCAAAAGACCGACACGATTTTTTCCTGAAACCGTAAACTTCTCAGAATTTATTAAAACGGCATTTTACAGAACCCATTAGGTTAGGTTAGGTTTGTTTTATTACAGTCTTAAAAAGTTAACGGTTTCAGAAAAAAAATCGTGTCGGTCTTTTGACCCATTCGATGTTTTAATACATTCGGTCTTTCGTACTTCGGTATTGTAATACATACACAAAAAAATAGTTTTAAATGTAGCATATATCTGTCTGGACATACCTACTAGAGGATATTGGTTCGAAATCTAGAATCCCAGTTCGGATTCTGATTCTGTATTTCTAATTTCCATTCGCTTTCATTTTTCAAACCTTTCAAGGCAATTCAAAATTACGTTTTTCTTAACAACGGAGACTTTACCCGTTGCGCTAAGCTAAATGATAGTGTGGTGTGCACATCACCTGATATTTCATTTTGTAGTTCTGATCTTTCACTCGACTTTGATTGGAACGTCACTAACGAATCTTTTGGCAGTGATCACCTTATTATTTCTATAAAAACGTTAGACAGTACTCAAATTAGCCCTGAATTGAAAAGAAACATCAAAAAAGCCAACTGGGCAGAATATACACAACACATAAAATCTGCGTGTGAGGGATTAGTTTTCGGAGACAATGTACAAAGTAACTACGATAAACTCATAGAGATAATTGAGGAAAGTGCTAACAAAAACATTCCTTATATTAAAACCAGTTTGAACCCTAACAATTTCAAACCAAAACCTTGGTGGAACCCTGATCTATCGAAGGCAGTGGCGGAACGAAGACTAGCTCTTAAGCACTTTAGAAAATCACGCACGGTTGAGAATTATTTAATTTACAGAGGTAAAGTAGTTATTGCTCGAAAATTAATAAAACTTACAAAAAGAAATTCCTGGCAACAGTTTTGTGACAGCATAGACTACAATACGCCTAGCAGTGAGGTTTGGAGGAAACTTAGATGGCTAAAAGGTTACCGCAGTCCTAAAGACTATTTACCAGAAAGTACCGCAGTGTCCTTTGTAACAGAACTCACACCTGATAGTGTTTCCTTAAAGCCCCTAGATTTTAACACTAATGGTCCCAATTCAATTTTTTTTTACACTTTCAGAACTAAAACTGATTCTTAAACGAGTAGATACTTCGGCAGGTTTAGATACTATTACTTATTCCATGATTAACCATTTACCGGATAATGCGAAAGAATTCCTCCTGCACATATTCAACATAATTTATAAAAAAGGTGAGATACCAGAACAATGGCGTAGAATCAAACTTATTGCCATACCAAAAAGAAACACTGACACTCTAAAACATCGTCCTATCTCACTTATTAACTGCCTTTGTAAGATTTTTAATTTAATGATAACTCGTCGCCTTGAATATCACTTCGAAAGCAACAAATTATTTAATGATAGTACTTTGGGCTTCCGTCGTGGACTTTCATGTCAGGACAATCTTAGTAGATTTATTGTAGACACAGAAACTGCGTTTATAAACAAAGAATATGTTTTATGTGCTTACGGAGACATAAGTAACGCTTATAACAATGTGGCAATCGAACCTCTTATAACCACTTTAGTTGAATTTGATGTGGATCCGCTTCTATGTAGATATATTAGAGAATTTTTAAAAGAAAGATTTTTGATATATAGGCTACGGGATGGTAGGGAAATAACAAGAATATGCAGACAGGGTTTAGCTCAAGGGGACCCAATGTCACCTATTTTGTTTAATATAGTTACAATTAAGTTATGCAACGCACTCGTTAAGACAGTTAAGGTCTCACAATATGCCGACGACTTCGCTTTGTACTGTATTAACCAAAGTATTGATTCTTGTGCTAGTACCATTCAATCAAGTCTTAACATCTTTATATCAATGTTAGAGGAAATTGGACTAGAAATCTCTCTCTCAAAGACTAAACTCTGCATCCTCACTAGAAAATACAAAGTTCCTTTTATTAGTATACGAATAAATAACATTGAAATCGAGGTTAAAAATTGTATAAAGTTTTTGGGTGTTTGGGTGGCCAGCCGCCTGAACTGGACTCGACATGTTTTAGAAACTGCCCAAAAATGTATTTCATACGTTAATATCCTTAGTTCCGTAAGTAGTTCAAAGTGGGGCGTCCATCCAATTCACCTGAGAAGACTTTATATAGCATTGGTGCGATCTCGACTTGATTACGGATGTATCATTTTCGGTAACGCCAACTCTAAGCTTCTCCAAAGGTTGGACGTAATTCAAAACCAGTGCCTCCGCCTTTGTGGAAGTTTTATTCGCGACACCCCAATTTTTGCAATGGAAAGCGAGCTTTGTATTCTACCCTTAAATTTTAGAAGAAACTATTTAAGCGACAAATATTTCCTGAAACTTTCTTCTAGAACGTCCGATTATTTGAGAAAACAATTAGAAGCACTAGACAACACATTAAATTCGGGCGCAAGATATTGGCGCAAAAACCAACTTCCACTTTTGCTTGAGAGTTTCAGAAAGTATTCCAATCTACCTATGTCACAATTTGAGATTTCGCCCCAATTTTCGCTTTCCTGTGACACTAAAATGCTCCCTTGGGATAAAATCATAATGCTTAAAGTAAACACTATTAACGAACCTAAAGCTCAATTACCCTCTCACTATCTAAAACAACGTTGCGAGGATATGATAGAGGTGCAGTTCTTGGACCACACCCAAATTTACACTGACGGGTCCAAAACAAAACACGGTTCTAGTTGCGCGTTTTACGATGAAGCTGCGGATTTTGGGGCCAAATTTCTCATTGAAAATTCATGTATACCCATAATGGGAGTCGAATTGACAGCAATTAATGAAGCAGTACATTATTTAGAATCAACACCTTACCATAAAATTGTAATCTTTACAGACTCGCAGAGCAGTCTACAACATTTGTTGGGAAGTGCTAAGGGCGCTAGTGTTGGTAGATACGAAGCTTACCTCATTATTAAATGTATCCATAGATTGATACGTAACGGGGTTGAAGTTCGTCTACAATGGATTCCGTCACACGTGGGCGTCAGGGGTAACGAGGTAGCAGACTCACTCGCCTCCGAGGCTCTACAGAACGGCATACCTCTCGACACAGTACCGCACTATACCGACTATCTTCCAAAAGTGAAAGCCGACAATTACATTAAATTTAAATCCTATTTCAATGAGAGCTCTCAATACAAGGGCATCTGGTACAGGACCATTGTAGACGAACCACCACGCATACCTTGGTTTGCCTCACGAGACCTCAACAGAAAAGAATTAGTTATTTGCTTCCGAACCCGAACTTATCACATCCCACTCAATAAATTTAACTACATCATGAAAAAAAGAGACGATCCAAACTGTACACAATGTAAGAGAGAAGAGGACCTCCTCCACTTAGTCCTAGAGTGTAAAATCAACGAACAAGCTAGGTTGGATCTCTTCAAAGAAACTGGGTGCTTCGCGGGGGATCTCCTCTTCTTCTTCCATCGAATTTGAAGCTCAGGGTTCACTACCGAATACAGTGGTACAATTATAAGTTTCATTATACAGTCACTGAACCTAAGATTTGAACACTATAAAAATACTCCTTAAGTTTTAATCACAACGATTAAAGTTACACCTAAAGTTTAAGTAATATTGTTACTATTTTTAAGCCGACTTAATCATAAGATGTATGGCTTATTAAATAAATGAGATTAAAAAAAAAAAAAAAAAAAAGCAATTCAAAATTTTATTTCGAGCATTTCTTTAACTCCATTAACAAGATTGTTTTTAACTTTTAGGAAATTTTCATTGCAATTAAATAATACTCTTGTGCGTGAATAGGTAAAATTCCATCGTCAAAAGATAAACTGAGTTGAACAAGTAACAAAAGTTAAAATGAGAAAACCAAACTGCGGACTAACTTATTCAGAGAGCTTTTGATCGAAGTTTAATAAACGCACTTCTCAAACTCAAAGAGTTTGTTCGGAATCAGAATACAAAGAACCGCCGTGGACTTCGTTTCACGTTCACAACTTTCCGCTGTTAAAAAAATTTAATGGCAATAGAATTTATGAAAGACTTCAGAGCAGCCCTAGAAATTTTGTTACAATATGATTAACTAGCTTTTGCCCGCGGCTTCGCTCGCGTGTACTATGAGTATTCCAAAGAACCAAGATATCAAGCAAGCAAGCATACAGGCAAGCAAGCAAGCAGGTCCACAATTGACCGAGAAATCGGTGAACATACCTACATAAAAAAATACATAAAGTGGAATGCATAACCTCCTCCTTTTTTAGAAGTCGGTTAAAGTGCTCTTTGCGGCCTACTTACAGTACTTATGAATTTTGAAATTTTAGCTTTCTACAACCAGTAAAACGCAAAATCCCGTTTTTTCCCGTTCCCGTAAGAATTTCGGGAAATGTTTTCTTAATGCTCCCCTACACTCCCCAAGGAACCCACTTGCCAAATTTCAGCTTTCTATGACCAGTAAAACGAAAAAGCCCGTTTTTCCCGTTCCCGTGGGAATTTTGGAAAGTCCTCTCTCAACGCTCCTCGACACTCCCCAAACAACCTACATGCCGAATTTCAGCTTTCTACAACCAGTAAAACGAAAAATCCCGTTTTTTCCCGTTCCCGTTGGAATTTGGGAAAGTCCTCTCTCAATGCTCCTCTACACTCTCCAAGCAACCTACATACCGAATTTCAGCTTTCTACGACCAGTAACACGAAAAATCCTGTTTTTTTCCCGTTCCCGTGGGAATTTTGGAAAGTCCTCTCTCAATCCAGCTCTACACTCCCCAAGGAACCCACTTGCTAAATTTCAGCTTTCTATGACCAGTAAAACGAAAAATCCCGTTTTTCCCGTTCCCGTGGGAATATGGGAAAGTCCTCTCTCAATGCTCATCTACACTCCCCAAGCAACCTACATGCCGAATTTCAACTTTCTACGACCTGTAAAACGAAAAATCCTGTTTTTCCCGTTCCCGTAGGAATTTTGGAAAGTTCTCTCTCAATCCAGCTCAACACTCCCCAAACAACCTACATGCCGAATTTCAGCTTTCTACGACCAGTAAAACGAAAAATCCCGTTTTTTCCTTATCCCATGGGAATTTATAATTACCTACATCTATGCCAAATTTGAAGAGTCTAGTAATTATAGTTCATAGGATCCCGTTGAACTGAATATATAAATCCCGTTTTTTCCTTATTCCGTGGGAATTTTGAAAAATCCTGAAATTAATGTTTTAAATAATGTAATACCTACTTGTGTATCAAATTTGAAGAGTCTAGTTATTATAGTTACTGAGATAGGGTCACTCGGAATCGAATATATAAATCCCGTTTTTTCCCTTTCCCGTGGGAATTCCCAAAAATCCTTCCTCAGTGGATGCCTACATTGTATAAGGTATCTATGTGCAAAATTTCAAGTCTCTAGGTCCAGTAGTTTGGGCTGTGCGTTGATATATCAACAGTCATTAATTTTATTTAGATATTTCAACCCCATCGCACCCCATCCAGGGAGATGGTATTTTACGTCTGCCACGTCGGATTTTAAAACCGTTGTTGTTTTCATAACCAGCGACCCAATAAACCATAGAAACAACACCCATGTTGATTTTCAGACTTTGTTACCCCTTTCCCCCCTTTTAGGGGTTGAATTCTCAAAAATCCTGAAACACGTGTTTACTCATTTATCATTAGGAGTATTTCTGTGAAGTTTCGAATAAAATAGTCAAACTAATCTTGTTTCCCCATACAAACTTTGAACCCCCTTTTTACCCCCTTAGGGAGTGAATTTTGAAAAATCCTTTCTTAGTGCACCCCTAGACCTTATAAGGAACCTACATGCCAAATTTGGAATCTCTAGGCCCAGTGGTTTGGGCTGTGCGTTGATATGTCAGTCAGTTTCTTCTTTTATATATTAAGATGTGTTTGGGACGATATAAACGTAGGATATAATTTGTTTGGATTGAATAAATTGCAAGAAGCGCAAATATCAAGAGATGTACTTAAAAGGTAGGAGTTAATTTGCACACGAGCTGAGGGTAAAGGCGTCAAGTCCGCACAACAATACGGCAGCGGCCCACAAACGGAGCCGAAGAGAAACTTTTAATTGAAAGGGCCATTGATTGCATCCGGAAAACGGAGCCGACAGCTCGGGGCTCGAACCATATACCCCGCATGCTTAGGGCTGTCCTCCTGAATATTAGAATGAATACCTGTTCAAATCAATGTTAATACATATAAGTTGTCTTCTTTCGAATATGAAACAAATAGTAACAAGCTGTACTGCACGTTCGTATGTAGTAACAAACTCGATACGCCTAAATTAGATTAAAATTTGAGAGTGACAACGCGAAGAAAGTGCTCGTGTAAAATGACCACTCGCGGTCTACTACAAAAAACTTAAACACGTCTGAGATATATGCCTAAAATGACAATTATCTATTATCTGAGATGTATTATATTAAGCGCTTTTTCAAAGAATGTCAGAGTATTTGTAGTAACGCAGCAAGCATTTTTTTCCTGGTAGTCCCAAGATCGATAATGGTTACCAATTCGCTGTTTCACATCACAAATCATACAAGTCTAGCTTATTAACAATGCCTTTAGGTTTTCCGCGTGTGGGAATTCCAAGCCGACAGGAGCCCTGGCGACAAGCACGCCAATTATAACGCACGTACCGTAATGCGATTAAGCCGATAGTTGCGGTACCGCCGCCCCCGTCTGCCTTCGGAATAAAACGCGATTCACACTTAAATTATAGCCGGTTTCGCAAACGAGCTCCGCGGGATGGGAACGATAAGTGCGTACTGTAGATACGTTTATGGCTGCACGGTTGTCAAAAAACTTCTTTTTCGGAACCAACACATAATACAAAAACCGGCTTCTCAATGTAAATATCTACGAATCTTAAACTTAACATATATTTTTTAAACACTTCTGATACAAGGAAAGCTAAATTTGACAATCCCTTAAAATCAATAAAAGCAACCCCTATAGTCGAGAGTAACGGTGTCAACTAGAAACAACGGCGTCGCCGATTGAGTGTAACAGCCCGGAAGCATAATCAAACCATTGCGGGAGTCGCAAGAAGACCTTCTCGAAATGTACTCAATTCCTTAATCCCCCGATCGACATTCAACTCTCCCCTAGCACCCGCTCCACTCGAGCAACATCGCAAACTCGGATCTGCCCGCCCCCAAATTGCCAACTCGGCAGATAGATGCGTACAATTCCAAGAGCTATCAGTTTAATTAACGCTCGAAACGTTTTCTTATGGACTACTACCGAACCGTCCATTGGGTTACTCGAAAGCAATAACTTGTTATTACCGTGGGGTCTTCGAACTATCGATTACGTGCAGCCGCTCTTGCACTGGGACCAAACGATCGTTATTACAACTTATAGTCGTGAAAGAGTTGTTATCGTCTGTCGCACAAGGCATTACTGCCGGAGCGTTATTTACCGTTGGAACTGTAGCGAAAAAAAGAGTCGGTTCTAAAAGAGAAATTAATTGGAGCCATCGTTTTAACAGAGGCTTTGAAAGCGACCGTTTCCGATCCATTACTACGATTCAAGCGCGCACCAATAAAGCCCTTTCACCAATGATATAGGAGATATAGGGGCCGCTTTGTCTAACCGCGGAACATTCTAGACTCTACGATCGTATCGTATCCAGTGACTCCGGTCACACAGGCCATTTCGAGCGTGCACACAGCCGCCGCAGTGCCCGCAGTGCGCTTAATCGCTCTAGTTGTAACTCTAATGGCAGCACGGATGTTGACAAAGGTCGTATCGTATGCGTAGGTATATCTGATGGAAAACGTGGTTTCATTACTGAGATACATGCCCAACCGAGCGTCCTTCCGTCGCAAGCGTTGTGCAAACATGGTAATTTACGAGCGACCGATAATCTTGACTGACAAGCGATCCCATTGCGACAATATTGATTGCTCTAGTAATCCTCCATTCGCGTAGATACGAGGACAGTTTCATTTGCATACAAAGTTAACCTAGAATGTTAGTACCTATCGGGTAATTTATCATAGTTTGATGACAAGCTAAATTGATTGACTCTGTACCTTGATCTTTGATGCTTGATATTTGTAAAGATATATTTTTGTATAAAATATGAATAATCATCAATCATACACCGTTTTCTAGTGTCGTATTCGTTCTGACGGGTGACGCATGATGCAGGGATGTTGCGCCATAAGTAGGACGCCTTGTGAGAACTTTGGACGTTCCAGTTTTCTTGACTATTTCGTTATTAGCAAATGAGAAGTTCGAGGTGGCTAATAAAGCTGTATCACATCTTCGATAATAAACAACAAGTTCTAAGCAGAAGAAGGCAAATAAACCCACCCACTTATAAGACGAGTGTATCTCGCGCTCATAACAGCACTTGACGTAAGACTTATGAGCTCTCTGGGATTGTTATTCAAGGAAGACACTAATAAACACCGCAACTTGTTATTTATCGTATCGGACAAGTCTTGTTTACGCAGTTGTTTGTGTACGAAGCATAACTTCAGCCGGTGAGCCTGGAAGTCGAGGTTCTTCCACCCGAAGTTATATCACTCTGTAGATAAGTGACGTAAATGGGAAAAGTAACGACAAGGAACTCTACCGCACTGGAATTTTACATAAGCGTTGATTAATTTTGTTCAGAGTATTAACATAATTCATAACGAACTCGAACATTCTAAACGGTTTTAATTAAAACGCGTTGAAAAGATTTGAAACAAAAATAGGAAAATTAAATGTCTACACATAAGCTATTATTTATATATCTGTACTGCTAGAGGCTGTTAAAAGCACATGTGATAAGTCGGCTGTAAAGCCGTAACTGTAATATCGTGGGCAAACTCAGCACACGGTGCGCAAACCGTAGCGCCCCTCGCCGCCCCGCCGGTACCGTATTTACACAGCTAGACAGAACTTGTGCTTGCCTCACTCCACTACAGTATCTAGAAGCGTAATATTATTAGTAAGTTCTTTAGTGCTTTAAGGGTTTATTAGAATACTAGTTGTAGCCCGCGACTCCGTCCGCGAAGAATGGGGGGAGGGGGGGATAAAAATAGCTTACTACCTGTTCTCAGACCTACCGAATGTAGAGAAAAAAGTTTCATAAAAATCGGCCAAGCCGTTTCGGAGGAGTTCAGTAACAAACACCGTGACACGAGATTTTTATATATTAGATAACACGGCTACGACTTCGTCCGCGTTAATCATTGATGCTCGCAGCGTGAAGTTAAGTTATATAGCCTTCCTCGATAAATGGACTATTCAACACAAATATAATTTTTCAATTCGAACCAGTAGTTCCTGAGATTGGCGCGTTCAACAAAACAAAAAACCCTTCAGCTTTATAATACTAGTATGCTGATGTACATCGCCGCATTTAAACTAGTGAGCCAAGTAAGGTTGGTTACAAACCTACAAAGGGTTGCGCCGTTACGATCGTGATAATTTTCATTTCATTTTCGTGTTAAAGATACCTACTATTTTTCTGTGAAATTCGAAACCCAGTCGTTCACTCTAACAATGTTGAGCATCTCTTACTTTTGCTAAATGCTAGAATTATTTTGCCATATCCAGTAAACCTACAGCTTGAGCAGGGGGCCGGCTCGCAAACTGCGCAGACCGGGAGCAAACTCCAAGCGAACTTTCTCCGAGGCCAGCCTGAACTTCTGATGTGTCATAATCTTGCTACTTACACAATGCCGGCAATGCACGACTTAATTGACTTAGTTTTGAATACACAATGAAGGAATTCTATGCAAATCCAATATGAATTATTATGAATCGAATACATTTTTGGTGGTCCAGTCACCACATTAGTGAATGATATTAGTATTTGATAGTATTCTAATATACCAAACGCGACTCTATTCTTGTAGCTGTTAGAGTGTATCAGATGTTTTTGAGTGCTTTTGTCTTATCAAATATTATTAACAGTAACTGTACTGAGTGCCGGTTAATTCTCAAAAAGGGAGAAGTACTAGCCCACAGTGTACAAGTACCAGACGATGATGAACATGGCAGATATATTGTAAGAGATAGGATAAACTCACTCTGAATATAAAAGGCTTCGTGGAATATTATCCTCAATGGAGACACGTAAATCATGCAACGCAGACAAATGCGGGAGAAGCACTATAGAATTATTCAATGCTGCCTCAGTTTATTTCTAGAGTCAAATAGGTCAGGTCACATTACAATATTTAGATCAGACATCTTCTAAAGAGTCGCACGGCCTCAAGTCTACCAGATTAGAATACAACGAAATTTTGTTTTTCAAAACAACTTTCAAAACTTATTTAAGTATTCACATGTTGTAAGATACGATGTGTGAACAAAGACAATTCGTTTCGTGCCACCATCTGCCGTCGAACAATTGTACACGTCGCAGAATACATTATTTACTGCCGTTACACTGCCATCATACGATCCATTTGGCTAAGTGCTCGTGGTGGCAGTTCGATTTCTACTGAACATGAAAGCTTATTCAACTTCCTGGTGATTACATGTTTATCTCTAGCACTAGCGTCAATGTTTATGTAAGATACACAAAATAACCATCTCAAACGGACCACTTCATGCTTTGAAAAGCACGAAAATAATCACAAAAAGTAGCTGGAGGAAAAAACAGATACATAAAGTTATTTTCCTGGCACCTAGGTATTTAGACATTTTTTTGTCAATTAATGAGTTCATCATAAGGATTTACTTATACATGATTGTAAAGCTGATAATAACATACATTAATAATACTAAATATTAATCCTGCCTATTAACGTCCCACCGCTGAGCACAGGCGTCCTCCTCTCAGAATTACAGGGCTTCAGTTGTAGTTTCCACGTGGATTGGTAACTTCTCACATACACTCATACATGTAATTCATATAACAAATACTTAAAAAAAAAGAAACCGCTTAAGTCCTCGTATGCTACAAAAACAGCAGTTTTAAAGTCGCACGATTCAGACTTTAGCCTCCCGCGTGCAAAATTAACCATAATCCTTACAAAATAGACAACAATCCTCATTTAAAGACATTAAGAGAGAAGGCCTCGGAAAGTTATAATGAAATTCACGAGCAATAAAACTTCCCTTTTGACTAACCCCCAGATATACATTCGCGTCAACTTGCGAACGGGAGCGAGGCGGCCGCGGCCAGACGACTCCCAAACTTAGACAAAGAGACTAACTTCCATTAAATCTTTTGCAACTAAGTTTCGCCGTCCCCGCTGACTCTTGTACTTGCCACCTATATTGTGCCGCATACTAGCCTCGCGCCAGAGGGTACGCTTGCAACTTTAGAAAATTCCATACTTAACACTGCTATTAGTTTGGAAGATATTAATACTAACTTTTCACATAGAGGAGTATTTTTGATGAAACTGCGAGAGAGAATACTTTAATGTGTGCCACTGCCATGCTGTTGCGAAATGGCAAAGAAATGTTATGGCTGCTATAAAGGCGTTTGAGAATTGGCGACATTGGCGGGACTTTATGACTTTCTTAACATCTTTTCGTAGCTTGTTTATACGCGATACTGAGTACCTACAGCACCAGTGCTACTGCAAAGTAAAATTTTCTGGTATAATTTAAAGATAACTAAACAAAATGAAACTTTGTACTTGTATGCGAGCATAACTTTACATGTATACGTCTTCTCGAGAGTTCGCTTCTTCGCCTACAACTTTCAGGGTCAGCGCGAGCAAGTTTCTCGATGGAGGCAAGACAAATTTTACAAGGAACGTGTTCCACATTATTCATACCGATTCTGCTCCCTACACTTGTATTTGATGATATTTAAATAGCATACATGAGTGTTTTTATCACGTTTATTAGACACGTACGCCGATTTACAACTGATTGTGATATTCATCGTTAGTAATAAAAACTTAATGACACATGCAAGTTTGTTGCCATACAATCGGGGTATTTAGAATTATCTTCTGGTACTGATAAAGGATATAACGTGCGGAACGTAACAACGGTATTTATGATATGACAATATCAGAAATAACATTCGTATCCGTTGATTTACATATTCCCGGAGAAAGTGGTGACAATCGTTACTCATGCGCCTAATCCTCAAAACGGTGAGGAACACAAGCGAGATTTTCAGACGTAATCCATTAAGCTGAAAAACAAGTTAAAGCTTAAGTCGTCGTGTCTGTGTACAAATAATTAGAAATGTTCGTGGCAAGCAACTATGTGCAGCAGAAACCGCACAGACGTGTAACGGGAGCATAATTTCCATGGAGTTGCATAAGTAGAGTAAGTAGATAAGTTGGCTAAAACTGGAGATGGGTGTAACATGTTTTTGACGGATTAGTTCCCGGTAGGAGTTTCGTGTAAGCCACCGCTGCACTACCCGCAAACTCCTAACTTGCCACATGCTACCACTACGTGTATTAAAATTACTCCGTAACAATGGCTTTGAGATGAGAATTTAGGCTGTTCACCGTGTGTTATGAATTATACTGATTTCAATTTAAAAGTTCCTCAGTCATCATTAACAAAATATGAAGTATGTATTTTTTCTTTATTTCACATGCTGTAAATAATCAGAATCCTAAATCAGTAATTTTATGCAAAAATCATCTATTTTCTATTACTTAGAATAAGAGAACGTTAACAAAGCGTGAACTGTGAAGTGGCGCGGCAGCCGTTCACCCTGATATCATTGCGAAAACACTGTTCACAACCAGCGTGCTATCATAACTAGGAAAATCATACGACAGTGCTAGTAAAATTGACTATTATTAACATCAAAGTTAACATGAACCTTTAATAATATCAAAGTGAACAGAAACTATGTCAGCCATAAACGAAAGTGTAGATTCTAAATCACATCATCAAAACTGCGCATTAGAATAATGTGTTGACTAAGGTTAAGCCGACTTGGAGCGAAACGAGGAAAAACGGAGAGCGAAGCCGGCTCTTTAGAGTGCGACAACTCCGGTAGGTTATTAACGTGCATGCCCATGTATTACTTTTATAGGGTTACCTATCAAAATGTAGAAATATTTTTTTCCGAATATTTAAAATCCCGAATGCTTCATTTATCCGAATGCATTTTTTTCTGAAACTATAAATATTTCAGGATTTTTATAAAACAACCCTAACCTAACCTAAAGGGTTTTACACGATGGTCCTGAAATAAATCCTGAAATATTTACAGTTTCAGAAAAAAATGCTTTCGGACAAATGAAGTTTTCGAGATTCTAAACCTTCGGAAATAAAATTTTCTAAACATCGATAGGTTCCCCTTTTATAGGCAGGTACTTAAGCCGTCAAAACTCTTTACGATATATATATCTCATCGACATCTCGTGAAGCAACTTCGAAATATCCGATGCCACGCTAATTTTTAAGTTCGGCTAGAAAGAAACTCAGAAAACTGGTTGCCTTTGAAATTTACTAGCAACTTTCAAAACCACGTGTTGAAAGGTTACCCAGATGTAATAAAGTGGACAAAAAGGGCGAGTTGCAAAACTGAGAGATGGAACGGCGACGAAGCGGTGTGCGTTCGCGGACCGAGAAGCTAATCGCTTTGCGCAAGTACTAATGACAGTGGAGTACATATTCGGAACGTGTAAAGAGTAATTGTCGTGCCATAAGTGGGCCAGGGCGGCGCGCGGCGAGCGGCAAGCGGCGAGCGTTCGATCGCGGGGACGCGCAAGGGTCGTTCACCCCGCGGCCGGCCGACCGGGCCGCGGGCGCGGGCGTACGTACATAACCGCGACTGGCTGATTACTTTCCGAACTGTAAAACATTTAGAAGAAAGATGGCCGGGTCGTCTGACTGATCAATACGGCTTTAATTGGGAAGTGGCCGGATTTAAATAAAACTTTACTGTTAAAGTTGATTAATTAGTATATAACCACGAATGTTTAAATTGCTTATAGGAATAGGGAAAAAAGTAGTAAATAATAGGGAAATAGGTATGATCGCTCAATAGATTAATAATAATACTCAAATCGACAGCGGGCAGCAATCGTCATGATAATTATCAATGGTTTAAAATGGCAGATGTGTATAAACCAGCAATAAATAAAAGAAGGGAAAGCTGTGAGTCACGGAAAGAGCAGGTGGACTGCGGATATTCTACCCCAACTAGATGAATGAAACATTTAAACCTGGACAGGACCCCACACAATACACACATTTATTGAACATGTTGAAACGTTAATCCCACAATTCTACAAATTGCTTAATAGTGATTACTTTAAACGCTAATAGCTACCTACAAATAAAGATGGGAGATTAACCATAGCCAGGAGATTAAGCAAAAGAGTTCACCTTTTAAGGTTTTGATTAAAACTACGCCACCAACCCACTCTGACCCAGATCGTAATCTCTGACATAGAATACAACTGAAATTCAACCAGTAAAACAAATAAAGCAAATAAAGTTAGTTTGCTCAACAAATTTGCGTTTAACTTGACGTAATGTTGGCAAAGGAATGGGTAAAGGTGCATCGATGCGATTTGCTAGTGTGATTTAAGTTTTGGCGGTGGTCTGCAGTTGAAATTGTAATGAAAAGCGGGTCAGTTGTTTCTTAGGTAGCCGTCGGCAGACAGGTGGGCGAGGGGAGTCAGACCAAGAACTTTCTCGATCGATCCCACTCCGTGAACAAAGCGCACGTGTACTCACGCCCTATTTAACCATTCACATTGGATGGGACCGACTTTTGATAAGCGCCAACATTCGACAACTACATACTATTGGAGACGGGAAGTTTTAATTGCATTTATATTTACCATTTTACGCAAGCAATCATGGCGGAATAACGCTGTTAATGAGTTACTGGAATGGCATGGCAGTACGACTTAATAAATTTAATTAGACTGCCATTCATTCGTATAACAAGGAAACAATTAGCTTTGCACGAAGCTCTTCTTGAAGAGTTTAATAACTCAATTTTTCTTACAATTGGAACTGAGCATTTGTTCCGTCCGACAACGTTTCAGGATTGCATACGAATCTAAAACCCCAAAAGCAATGTCAGCTAGGCGTAATTAAATTGATTAACGATACACATAGCTTCGTGACACAATTAACTAATTTGTGTACTTATTTGTTGAGTGGCCGATGCCATCGGGGCATTCTCCCTCCGTTTTAAACCTTTGTATCGAGCGTAAAACTTTTTTATTTTGAACGCGTCCGCAAACGGAACGATTCAAATAAAACCATGCCACTATGCGCTCTCGCAGTTCGTGCTTCACAAAGGAAATATGGAAACAATATGCTGAATAGAAGAGACATTATTTGAATTTGATCGAAATATTGAATAGACTAGTGGCAGACATGAGTATTAGGGTCGATGTTTGGAAGCAATAAGCGAGCGAGATGAAATTACGGCCGACATAAGGCACGTGAAATAAGCGCCCAGTAATAAAAATGCTATTAAACTGGTCATAAACACCATTTCAGTTGCAGACATTAAGTTAAATTACACTAAAAGAAATCCAGAAGGTATCAATATTGGAATGTAAAGATATCTCAAGGCCGATATTTATAAAGAAAATAATATTTAAATTTAATACTAATATCGTATCAAATCCAGTGCAAGATGATTTAATAATGTTAAAACGGTTGGTATCACCTGTGACCATTTATTTCCTGACAACAATAGACTAACCATATATACAGCTCATAATAGACTTTGAACAGCTGTCATTTTATTTTACCAAGTTTTTGTCGCAATTGCCACTATTATGCACAACAAAAGCCCACGTCTAATGACACGCCCGTGAATACCTTTGTTTCTGTGACTTAAATGTATATCACTACAATCACCATCAAGGGGACTGAGACAGTATTTCCTGTGCAAGAATCACTCGGGTCATAAAAGCAACGATGGCAAATATTAAACAGCGGGGTGTTTTTGTGAAATTAAAACTGAGCAGTAAGCAAATTCGTGTGAATTGTTTTACCAGAGAGCGTTGTGTTACAAGAATGGCATCAGCGGGCAGCAGTGCAAAGTCAGCTTACGGGCGGGCGTAAACAGTTATAGCCCCTCTGGTTGTGCAAGGCCGGTTTTATTCCCCGTCCGAATCAGCATTCCTTTTCAGCGGACTAAGCGGAAGCGAACGAGCTGTCTTTCAATATTATTATTGCACGAAAACTCGAACGTTAGCAGTGGTGAACTATCAATAGAGCTTCAACTATTTGCTGTGCAAGTTGAACGCTGAAACTATGCAGAAAATAGACATCGTGCAACGTTATTATTTAAACTGCACTGGAAAGATCAACTTTTATTTGAGTATGAAACGGCAAATTTTTCGCCAACTCGTGACAAAGTTAGCAAGCAACGCCCGGAAAGTTTTTTGTGAGTCCAAATAGCATCTCATTTATAACTTCAGTCATCTTGTTGGAATTATATCATTAGAAACTTACCATTTGAATTTCCTACGTCCGTCTTTAAATTAACATTTCCACAGTATAGTTAAGCATCACGGTAATTGCGAGTTATTCCAGCTCTAAGTAGAGCTCGCACATAAAAATTGACCCTCATTCCATAATAGACGGTTAAAACACGTTTTTCCGTCGCTGCAAATATTTTATTCAGCGTTGGCATTAAGTATTCCCCCTATAGATAGATGCAAACACGAACATGTTGTGTTTACTAAGTGCGCATAGTATCCGAGGATTCAGTGACTTTCTAGATATTGTGTGCAGATGCATAGTTGGAGGCAAAGATCGCATACGCGGCGTCGGCGGGTCGTGCCGGGTCAACGCACAGGTCACGCAAAACCCGGCTTTGTTGCTGCATGCGCCACTAATATCGTCATCTACTAACTGCGAATGGAGCGCGATCAAAACTTTCGACGAACTATTCGTAATGCTCTTACTTGGCTATCGTTAGCTCTACTTTCTTTCAATGCTATGAGCTACGAGTTTTGCTTTCTTTTAATGCTGATCAAATAGTCATTTGGGTAATTCTTAGCAGCAATTAATTCCTTTACATTTATGACACTTATGGTACATTGGATTGCACCACATTACAAAATTAACATTTGTTTAACGAGCAATTCTTGTACATTTATTTATTTCGGGGATCTCGGAAACGGATCATTTAAAAAAATCGAGAAAAATTGCAATGTTGGGGTTTTCGGGGCCGAACAATCAATCTAGCTTATCTTTGACAAAAAACATCTTTTCGAGCTTTAGCCCGAGTGAAACTCTGTTGCCCAGGTATGTACTTAACATTAACCACGAAATCGTACAGTTGAAAACGTTAACCTACGTCGAAATGTTATGTAGTACCTAGTCCTAATTTAGTTAAGCTACAACTTACCTTTGAGATCGGAGCAAGTTTAATTAACAAATACTAAAGTATCGAATTAAAAGCATTAATTAGACGAGACGGTACGATACGGATCCCGTGCGCAAAATGTATGTTACGTAGTTTCTCTTTTGTTTAAAGAGATAAGTATCTACATGCAAGAAACGTTGACCCCCTGCATTCTTCCCACCCTTTTACGTCGTTAACACAGCACCAGTTAGACGTTCTTACACCTAATAGATTCTCCAATTCACTCCTATGCCAAATAACAAGCATAAAACTTGAATCTGTAGTGTTATAAGCTTATAAGCAAACATTCTCTCTAACCCTGTTTGTTCCCTTGTTTTTGTATTGCATTACTAAGTGGCACAGCGTAACAAATGGATCAGCAAGATCGATGAAATAAAAATAAGTCACAAAATACCAATTACTAAAATTGTCATCACTTCATTATTGCAAAGAGAGTCGTGCCACTCGTACAAATTCGCGACAAATTGTAAGCGAGGTAACTGTACGTGCTGCGTTTGTGACCTCAACTCGATGAATTATAACTGCAAATGACCAATCACGTAGCGTCCACGTGCTGGCTGCGGCACACAATACAGCGAGTCACGCTGTTGCTAGGCCCCCGCGAGAAAGCAAATGAAAGCGGATCGCTTTCTCGACTAGCGTTGCGACATGCCCGTTACGAGCCTCGGAACTACACCAGTCGCCGATTTGTATTGTGATTGGTGATTAGTTTGTTGTGCCAGTGTTACGCTGTGCCACGTTTTTGGTTGGCGATGAAAGTTCGTGGGTTTTGAAAGGTATAGCCGTTATACGCTGATTAAGCCTTATAAAAATGTTGTATTATCGACAAGTAATAATGGTAATGTGGTGATATCCATTCGAAACATGGAGTAGAGTTAGTCGTTACGTAATTATGATAAGTATAGACTGTTTGACGCGTTAAGCTGGTTACTTACAGGGTTATCAGTTCTCTATCTGAATTGGAATATTCGGAAACATTTAAAGCGATCAGTTCGCCCATTCCGTGTAAGTCTGTGGTGTGCGGGGTCGGGTCACTTTCCACATAAACGCTTTACTGAGAGGAGAGGTAAATGCCCCAAACGTTCCGCTCGCTAGATAATTTTACATATTCCCGTGTCGCCAGATTTGCCTCACGCTCATTCGTAAGGAAAGTACCTAGTTCTATCCAAACGACCGACATTAAAATCGTATCACTGCCATCTTCGCTATATTTTGGTGTTCGTAGCAGTTTATGTTTCGACGACTCGTAGTATGAAACAATGGAATGGCTTTGTTTGTAACAGTTACGCTACGAAAATATTTATGATTAGTAATTTTATCTGAAGGGTTATTTATTTATCTTATCATTGGTCGTCAACTTACGACCGACACTCTGAACTGTCTTCTATTGACTTCTCGAGACCTTTACTATTCTCTTAACTAGTTATGACTCTTACGACTGGTTTAATTCAATTAATTTCCATAATATCCCACACAGCGTTGGTTTCAACGACAAATCATACCATAATCGCATGACTGTTTGTCACACAGATTTCAAGTACTTGACACAACAGGCAGCCGTTATAATACCTTCATACACACACACACACTAAATATATGGCCTCACTGTTTGCCCTTCACGAGAGTCTAATCCGTTGATATAATGCTAAGGCGGTTTAATCAATAATTTACATTGTCAATGCCCTGTCATTTGACATTGTAAAGCCCTCTAGTCTTGTTATTGCTTACGTACGTTATAACACTTGATACATCGCTTCGAAACACTCGATATACAATAACGTGTCTCGTCAAATTCCTAACCTATTTAGACTTGTTGAAATTACATACCGATATTTGAATAATCCATTCTAATATGGCGTCAAATTACAGGAACATCACATTACCAAAACCCGTGATTTTTAGCGAGATAAGAACTGTTTGAACAATGTTTGCTATACTCACACAGCCGAATGTTGGAGTTAACATAAATATTCATCAGCCATTCTGTAGAAGCGATGACACAGACAGGAAAACAACAACGAACAGTGGGTAAAACTTCCTCTGTGGTGTGCGTTCCTTTGCAGACGACCGACAAAAAATATCAGTCAATGTACAATGTTTCGGAACCCCGGTGAAATTAGGGTTCAACCTCTGTTAGCCATTTTCATATTTAAACGAACTCTTGAATACTACAAAACGATGTCAGACAGTTTCACTTTATGTACATTTGGAAAAGATATCAGTCATGTGTTAAAGAAGGCATTTGTGGCGTATCTTATGAATACAAGATACGATTTAAGTGGGAATACGAGGCGGCTGTCTCATCGATCATTCTACAAGACGGGACACTTTCGTTGTATAGATTAATAACTTAACTGCGGAATGCGAAATGAAAGACCTAGAATGGCAAATACAAATGTAAGCTTGAGTACAATTTGCTGGCGTGTGACCGAATTCCATTACGTTCCGGGTTTATTAACACTTGGTGTCGTATAACAAAAGGCAGCTAATAATGAGTCGTCGGCGGCTCAGTGCACAGTCTGTGATGGTAAATGGTAGGCACTTACCATCTAGTAGTGAACGAGACTCATTTGCATGCGTTCTCGCCGACACGGTCATTCACATCGCACGGCCGAGACTGAGCCAAAACCAGACAATGGCTATAGTCGTTGCGATTGTCGGTCATTCGATTTGGAATATGGACTCGTTAAGCGTAAAAGATAAATGGTTAAAACGGAGTTTATACAATTGTGTTGTCCGGATATACATTTAAGTAGAATGTTTTAAACTGCGGTTACAAAACTGGGCATTCAAATGCTTTTAATTGCAAGCGAACTGCACAGAAAAGTTGATGTGTTGTTTTGAACAAAAGCCGCCGCACGGTCGTAATAAATATTTGCACGGGCAACTTTGGCACACCTTCCCGCAAAAAACAAATGTTTCGGAACAAGCCGAGAAGTGCGCGAACTACCCAGTTAGTTTAGTTACAGCAGCCGGCGGGGCGTGTAAATCACGTTGGAAGCGACAAAACTTTACTTCCGGGGATAGTTTTTAATTGATTCCCCAGATAAGTTATTATACTCGCAGTTTCCAACTGCAGGCTTCACAATTTAATTAAAAAGATTTCATTCTTTAACTATTGATTCCCTTTCTTGTTTACTGTTTGAGTATGATGTACGAGCCTATTATCTTTTGTTGTCGACTTTCTGTGGCATTAGCTAAGAGTTAACATACGTCATAAATCATAAGTACCTACGAGTAAATCAGTTTTCTAGTGTAGCGCGTCTCTAGTATCTAGGAAGAAAATATGACGTGTCGTATTCTCAAGTCCTAAGCGAAACGACGTAGGCACTCAGCATATCTAAGGCTTGAATATATCGATAGGACAAAATAAAGAGATAGATTCCGTCGGCCTTGCTCAGCGTTATCGCATACCGATAGCTTGGTAGGATCGTTTGGCGACGTTCAGACACGAGCGGAGTCGGCTGGGTATTAGGGTTCAACCGATGACTTTGAGCTTTTTAGATTTTATCTCAACCTCAGGACTATTTTAGCCTGCAGTTTATCAAACTTTGTTGAGTATGGCACTGTTATTAGTTATTACTACTTATTACGTACTTCGATGATAATGTTAGTGTTATTTTTATGTCAATTATAGTACGCCTTTAAGCGTCGTGAAGACTTTCACCTTCCGTGGTGTCAAAAGAATAGTTCCCCGCTAAAAAACACGTCGTCGTGTTAGCGAAGCATCTCAAGAGCGCTATAAATCATGTAGACCGTATTGAAGCAATAACACTCGCACTTTACCATTCCCCAGCACTTATTATCGAGTCGGCGAGCGTCGCCGGAGATCACGTAGGGGACCGGTCGTCGTGAGATCCCGCCGGCTCCACCGGCCTGTAAATTACCGCCGTTCGGGCGAGCGCTCGTAAAATGTGCAACCTAACGGAAAGGCCGCGTGGACTCGGCTATGTGCCGATGAATTCACGGCTCATGTATTGGCGGATGCAATTTGTGTAATAACATAACATGGCTGCATATGAGCAGGTTTCATCAAGGATAGAATCAGCAACTTTTGTAATTTTAGTCGATATCGTTATCAGCGTTTGTTAGAATATAGCCTATGAGATCATCAAACATTTAGATTGGCTTAAAATTGTCAGCGAATAATGACGATATTGACGATGCAGATAAGACGATAGCAGAAATCAAGAATTATTTTCACGCTGAGCATAAGAATATAAACGCACAAGTGAATGTGGATCAACAATTTCAAGGCATGAAAACATTCCCCGACGCTATCATGTAATACATATCGCGGCGCTATTCACACGCATACGCGAATAAACCGGGCGTCCATTCAGCCGTCACAAAACGAAACTGAATGCCATCCTCATCTCAAGATGCGGCGAGCACAGATCAGAGAGGAGGAATGGTGCGGCGGGGGCAGGGCGCCCGGCAACTGCGCCATAACTTGCCGCGCACGTACAACCAGACAATCGCAATTATTATTAACAGATATACGTTTAATGATCGTGTGCCGCGCTGCGAGAGCGTTGGAAATTCAACTGCGTTATCGGCGCGCGCGATTGTGGTGTTTACGTCATGGCGGCATTCGTGTGGAAATCGCTTAAAGTACGACGGGCAAGTGTGTCCTTTGCGGGGTGGGAATTAGAGGGAAGACAGGCGGCGGGGTGCAGCGGGGGTTTCTTGCGGAGTGAGTTCGCTCCGAGACTGATGATTTGTAGCGCGGTTAACGCTCATCCAGCGGACTCGGGGCACGAGATAACTCATCCCACGAACAAAGACAGGTCGCTAATGTAACCCGCGCTCGCAACGAGGATGATATCACATAAATCACGTTATGTAACGTTACGTTCACGGTGAGATAAAATAGTATAATATAGTTATGTACATTTATTCTGTCTTTTCTACCGGAACATGAGAAAATCGAACAGAGACAAAAACAATCAAATTCCCAGTTCGGTGAATCTACGGTGCAAATTGGGAACAATAGCATTTTTTTACTGCCAAGGGCCTCGCCCATTCGACAGTCTTATACAGAAATTGAAAACCAAAAAGTGGACAAATAACTCCGCGTCACGGCTAATAACGACCTACCTGCAAAGCATGACAAAGATGGGTTTCTTGCTAAACGAGGCTGGGTACGTAAACCTGTTTGTGCGTTCGCGGCGAAAGATCCATGTCGGCGTGCGGGCCTGGACATTTCGGTGGGATGCATACGATGTCGCGAGATAACATACCGCAAATGGGCTTCGAGGTAGAAGGAGAAAAAAGTATTTATCTTCTTTGAACAGCGTGTGTACACAAAATGTTATGTTAATTGCAGACCATCATCATAATCAAAATCATTTCAGCCAAAAGACGTCCACTGCTGAACATAGACCTCTCCAAAGGCTCGCCAAACCAACAGACCTACGGTTAAAGAAAATTTAGGAAAAAATATACATATTTATACACAAACCAAATTTAAAATGGTGTCAGTTGAATGCGTCAATTTATGCTTTATAATATAAATAAACTTACAGTGTCCAAGCAGTTACAACGTCCAGGACCTAAAACAAACGAGCAAGTTGTTAATGCATCATAAATAACTCCAGAAATTGCTCGGCGGAGAAATAGGTACTGAACAACTTTCAAGCACTATTTACCAAAGGTCTGCGCAAACATTAAAGTTGGCACTAATGTACAACAATCACTAATTAAGGTCAGAACTTGGATGCTTCTGTAACATGGAAATAGCTAGAATCTTAATTAATATTCATGTGAATTTTGTTTACCGGTTCGGTAAATTGAAATTGACTTTGTAAATGTAATTTTCGTAGTTCAGAATTTCAATCCGAGTGGAGCGTATTTGAATAGAAAGGGAATGCACCGACAACTGTTTTCCTAGAAAATCGGGGTGAATTCTGCAGAATTAAGACTAAAAATAATAGAGCAAGTATTCATGGGAATACCGGGTAACCTAGTTTTAAGTTTACTATTACGCATTACCACTGTTACCTACGCTTAAAAATACATACTAAAACGTCTCCCTTGCTTTAGTCGGCAAGCACACACACTAGTATGTAAAGTGCCCCAGCAGTTGTATCACGAGATAATAAGCGATAAACACAAACACCGAAAACTTGTAGGTACGTGCCTAATAGGTATGTAGTTGTAGGAGTGCGAAGTACGGACGAAATGGACAATGCGCATAAAAAATCAATAAAAGCCGGGCACGGCCTTCGTCGAGGTCGAGTGACGCCTTTCGAATCACCGACACCGGCCGGCCGGCCTGATCGCCGCGTTGGGGAGATATTTGCGTTTAATGCTCCAGTCCGGTGATACTTTCTAACTTTTTGTGTATGCCGAACACAGAAGAACCGAACCGCAGTAGCTACTATACTACTAAAATTACATAATTCTTTAGCGAATAGTGGAATGAAACTTACAAAAAGTTAATCCCACTAGCCTCCTTGAGGCAAGCGCTAATCGATAATCTGGATCCACTCAAAGCTCTAAACCTTAAAACGACATACATTTTGTTGACGTTGATATATTAGTACTATCATAAACAATAATAGCTCATCGATTTAACACAAAGCTATTTTGAGCAGGTTGATAATTAAATTACGCTTAACAATGTCGCAAGTAGGTACTATTTGACTTGTCAGGTTTTCGTCATGATAAGCGAACACGTTACCTATATAATATAATTAATTATATAAAAGGAATACAACTTGGCCGCAGTTCAAACAGTAAGCGCCGTTTCATTCAGTGCCAAGTGCAATATTTTTAGATGGAGTGTGACGGGGCATCTTTTGGGACGCGATTACTAAATTTGTCTCGACTCTTTGTGTGGGGCGTGAAAAAATGCTTCTGATGCGCATGCTTCAATACTTGGCAATAAACAATGATTCTCATAGTGCGACTTGATCTATGTAAATAGCTTGTGAAATGTTGATGGATAACTGAGAGTTGTAAAGCAGAATGTTCAATAATACAGTCGGCCAAAAAATATGGTCTATCGCCCTACGGTTTAAGTTCATTTGCACGTCATGTCATGATACAACGAGGTCGATTTTCCCTTGCAATAATGTGATAACAGTGACTAATGACTTCAATCAGAAAAGTCAACCTTAGCGATATTTAGATCTGGGCATTTCTATTTTTCGTTGTACCCAAAATTAAGAAATTGTAAACAGGGAGTTAAAATTTGTCCGTTTGGTTACGCTACGCACTTTTTCAAGTCTTTACAATAAAAAAAAAACTTAACAAATCGGACAATTCTTCACTTCTTGTTAAACATTATTGAACTTGTCCGATTTGTTACGTTTTTTTTATTGTAAAGACTTGAAAAAGTGCGTAACCAAATGGAATAATTTTAACTCCCTGTTAACAATTTCTTAATTTTCGGTACAACGAAAAATAGAAATGCCCATCTTACAGAAACTTTTGTCAAAACTGGTAGACCATTTTCTTGGCTTACCGTACCTACATAGCTCTGGTCGGTGACAATTTTAGAGGTAACCCAGCGATCGTGTAATCATTAGATGATTTATTTTCCTCTGAACATTTACGTTTAATTATAGCTGTGGTTTATATAACAAAGTAAGATAAAACTTATTAAGAAGACGTTGATCATCACAAGGCAGTCAATTTTACTCTGGAGTAGGTTGTATTAGTTTTGGTACAAGGTCTTAAAAAAGAGAACTTAGGAGCTTCAAATACACGATATCTGAATATTTTTACAAGAAAGCAAGAACCGTATTGAATCTTGTAGCGAAATGCAATGAAATAATATAAAGTTTATTTATATTACTTGATTTAGGTGTGTGAACGAGTGGAGTTCAAACCGGTCCAACGGGCGCCTACGAAGCGTATACGTATGCATGCATGTACCGTGTCTAGAAACTTTTCGCTATACAAGAGTACAGCGTGAATCGTGTCGCCATCAAAGAAAGTTGAAGTGGCGTAGGTCGAGTTGAGTTATTTAACGTATAATAACTTCAAGTGAAGCTGGAACTTAAACGTCGTTCAAACCAATATATATTAAAGATAAAGAAAGCGTTTTTCGTTTGTCCTTTTACGTCAAACAACAACAGATCAATGCGGCGTGGTTCCACACAGCTAGTTGGAGAATCTAAGGCTTGCCATAGGCTACTTTTTACCGCATAGTAACAAATGAAATGACCCTTCACTCTTCTTCACTTCGCACAGCGGCTGATTGAAAATGTTGAAATACGTATAAATTGATTGCCATAAATATCATAGAGACGCCGATTACAAACTGGATTGAGGATGTATTTCGTTATAGATAATACGCCTGTTGTAACAGAATAAAATATATGACATGGCAACTAAACTATCTCAACAGTTACGGCAAATTATGTATAGGTAGTCTGACACGTTAGATATTGAATCGTAAATGTCACGTAACACAACTTGTTTTTATCACAGATTTCTATCTACGGCAATGAATTGCGCAAGTGAACCATATTGTTATAACACTAATAACAATAACTTAACCAGAAGCACGTTATGAAATAGTTTCAATAATAATTTCACACGGGGTAAGCGATATTTCAAACCACCGATGCAAAAACCGATAAAAGCAGTCAACAATGGTTCCGTTTAATTGGAATTTAAGAATTCATTTCTCAGCATTACTTAACTGCATCAACTTATTTTCACACAAATATCATATTCATGTTAGATCGGTAGTCTAGTGATTGCGTGGACCAGATTCGTGGAAAATTTAGGTTGCCGTGTAAGGAAAAGAGTATGAAATCAAAGCTGGCGTTTTAGAAACCTAATATTTCAAATTACAGACTACTTTAGACAGCTAAATTAAGGTTACATTTAAAATCTGAATCATAGCGGGTTATCAAATCAGTTGCTCCAAAGTTTGCGTGTTTTTACAAAAGTTTTGCAATGTTTATTGATGATGTATTGTCAGCGTTACTAAGTCGTACTATGCACTAAGATTCCAATGAGATGAGCACATTTTAGTATTTTATAGGCTTCGCGCATAATTCACTCTAAAGCAACGCGGTTATGTGATCAGCCTACGCCTCCATCGCCTAGCTAGCTCGTTCATAAACCTAACGTGACAAAACTATCACTACGCTGTAGGACATTGTGTTTTATAAATTTCGAGCAGTTTTTACCCCGGTCCGGGGTGTCTGATTTATGTGAACGGCGCGTCTCGATTTGCCGCATCAATCACGTCACAGCCGCAGCCTGGGATCTCGGGTGCGATTCGTTCACGTTGCCTTCGGATAGGGTTTAAGCTGAGCTATTGGTTTCCCCGGGCCATTCTTCCTACGCTCAGTTAGAATGCGAAAAAGTAATTGTTTCTCTAGAGTGCTAAGATGCTGCTAAAAAATGTAACGGTTTTAATGACAACACAATTTTGTAACACAAGAAATAGTGTCGTACCATGCATGACCATGACAAAAGTTTGATAGAAGCTTAGTTCAGTCGCCATCATAAACATTGGACTTCTAGTCTAGGTGCGCATAAATATCTGCACACAACCTTATACTGTATTATCGCGAAAGTGCGTGTTCAGATATTTTTTATCGCCTAGATAGCTTAGAAATTTATAATAGCGACTGTTCAACAGTTCCTAATTACTAAAGGAAACATAATAATCTAGTTTTCAGCTAGAAAAAGCCGTGTATTATGAAAGTTAAACCTTAGCCCAACGAGCTTTGCTTCCCTGCCATAAAAACGCCAATCTGATTAACTTGAACAACAAACAATTCTGAAAGCCACTTGGGAAGTTTTCTCAGCTTTTGCTCAAATGGAAACTTTCATCAATCAAGAGTTTTATGGAAGTTTGAATGACTATCGCCTGGCTATAGTTAAAGCAAAATTTATTTTCCTCCTTTCAAGTTTTTTTTAATAGAAAACGAACCAAACGAATGATACTCAATGATAATTAAAAAGTCGTTTACTTACATGGATTTGTTGACAAGTTGCTGTTGATAATCATCTTGCTGACAAAAAATCTACAATAGTAACAATAACCATCGAGACTTCTTTCGTATAAATGTATATTTGAATGTCATGTTATATCATGTTTTTAACCCAATCGTCCACGTGATCGAAACGCACCGGCAACGCAGCGTCGCGTGTCTAGTATACAGATGGCATCCCTATCAGGTAACTCCCTACAGACATTAATAATATAAACGCGCGACAGACGATTACAGGCGCTATTGTTTACAAGTTTACACAGCAAACCTTACCTGACAGAGTCCTTAGGTCGGCTCAAACAATCCGGTCGACTGACGATCCAAAGTAGATTACACTGCATGTCACGACACAAAAGGGTACGGGCGGGTCCTTGTGCGGCGACAATAATAGGTAACAATAGCGAGGAAGGCACCGCGAGGGTCGCGTCGCGCACGACGCTATCTGGTCGCGAGGAGCGTTTATCTGCCGGTGACAGTGAGCGCCGCCGCCTCGAATAACAATAATGAGGCGACTAATTATTATTATTACCGTTCGGGCACTGCTCGCTGTACGCTGTTCACATGTAGGTACTATAGGTAGGTCGGTGGCGTAATCGCTGAATTCCATATAATCGCGGCGCACGCACACATGCGCGCCGGCGAGCGCGCCACGTGTGGTGACGTCGGCGCGGCAGGTAAGGGTACGCGGTGGCTTGGCTGAGCGCGCGTATCGATCTCGCGATAAATTCGATACGGCCAACGTTGTGCCGGTGAATGCACCGCGTCGCGCTAGCACCGGTCGCCTTTCACGCCGGGGAAAACGCAGAATTTACGATTGCGATTCGCGGCCGGGCAGCGCTTGGGCTATTCGAACGAAACACTCTTTGTGTTTATCGGTCGCCTTGCGCCACGCCACGCGGTCGCGCGAAACTTCTCGAACGCCGCAGATAACACGTGTATTTATTAACGGCGAGCATTACGTAATACAATGTACTGATAATGATAACGATAACGCATATTAGCCCTCCATCGTAGTCATAGTACCTGCAGCGCCGGCCATGATACGAGTTAACATTTAGAGAGGTTTAGCATTTCACAGGCATGGTAAATAATCCAATTACCTCTCGGTGTGCTGTTTCTAATCGCCCTAATTGAGAAACGCCCCAGCTCCAATTACTCTATCGCAGCACGTTTTTGTACCGCTTGGGGCCAAAAATTACAAGGCGGTGGAGAAAAAGACACGTGATCGTGACTTATCAAGGTTAGGTCAAAGTGACTCACCACACGAGTCATTTGCAAGTAACAAGTAGCAAACGATGCACAACAGCAACAACCGGTCTGCTATTATTCTCCAAGTATAGGCCCACTCTGCTAAATTGGTTCATCTGTAGACATCACTGACCGTGGGTAGTTATTTTTCAAATGTCATTATGCACATTATATTTACCTAACTGACATTGTACTAAAGCAATATTTTAAACAAATATCATGGTAATCCTTTGCCTGTTTTCGTAACCTTTGTATTATTCTTGTAGCACGAAGATATTAAAGAATACCAATTCATAATCATGACTACTGTGTCGTGAACTGAATAAACACAGATCAAATCACTAGTCCAGCCGCCCGTATAGAGGTGCGGTAATAAACGTACGCAAAAGCCAGAAGACAAATTGTATTTTTTGTAATTTGCTCGCAGCCGTACCCCGGAAATCGCAATGGTCGACCAAAACGACAAAACCTGCGAAGCCTGTCGGGAAAAAACCGGCGTCAATAGAACGAGCTGTCACTCGAGCGGGGACCTATTTCAATGGGGTCACGTACATGGAAAATAACGACACAAAACAAAAAAAAGGATTACGACGGGATCCGCACATTTGCACATGTGTATGCCGAAAAATACGTGACAACAGTACTTTAACAACAAAATATAAATCTACTTACGTGGAAACGTTTCCTGACTAATTGATGACATTCGAAAGAGTAACGAGCTACGAATAGTTTGAGTGCCATTAGAAAAGATTAAAACCAATAGCATAGTTGCAAAAAAACAATGACGAACGTCGGGCAGCGACACAAGCGTCGCACAATCGCGCTATTTCGAGATACGTTTTCCTCTAGGTAGAAAATAGTACACAACAATAATAATAATAGAGACTGCCGCACACTCTGCTTTAGTAAACACATAACTATTGTAAAGCAACAGCGGAGAGCGGTTGATACTATGAGACGTATTTACCTTATTTTACATAAAAGGAACACGTGGCGTTCTTGAAGGAAGGTGAACGACTCCTAAAACAGAAGATGAAATATTCATGCAAACAGTAAACGCAAACAAAATTTCCTTTCATGAGCATAATGGGAACGATCTCAAAAGGCGAAATGTTACGCAAATTAGAGCCGCATTAGCAACAATTCAAAGTAACGTTACAGGGATGTTTTTACCGCGTATGACAATGCGAGGGCGTCTCAGAGGGTGAAGTTTGGGAGTTATGAAAGTGCGCAAGATTACATAATACACGCGACTTCGGAACGCGAGTTAACGCCAACTTGTGTTTTATGTTCGCCGTCTACAGTGTAGTAGTACGCGTGCAGCGTGTTACGAGAACTGCTCCCGAACTGGGGTGGGCGGCCCTGAAGTTGGCGCGTCAACTTTCCGGAGCAATTCGACGGAGTGTGCACTAAAATATAGTTCAAAGTAAGTTGAGCTGGACGGAGCAGCGATGCGACTTACGAGAACGGCAAATGTGCAGACTAGCTCATGCACTCGGTTACCTTATTAAATTTGTAATGCAAGCTATAAATGTGCTGATCTTAGTCGTTTGCGCTCCGAGGTTTCGATGTAAATATGATGCGAGCGCCTTATTGAGTTGAGTTGAGACTGTATGTTAAAACATGCTTAATCATCGAATATAATGTTACCGTGAAAGTCTCGCTTAGTTGTTAATGTTCTCATCACTTAAATTCGTCAAACTCGGCGCAATCAAATACGGCAACTTTCGAACACGTGTAGTCGAAGTTATATCGGGAACCCGTGCAGCACAAGTAGGTATCTAATTGTTTGTAACGGAGCTACATATTTGAGTTGAGTTGTGATGAGTTTGGCTTGGTGCCTTCTGTACCATTCAAGTCTATTGTTAATGTTGTAATCTTTATAACATTGTTTTTCTTTAATGTGTCCCTAAAAAGCACACGACTATATTGGTTATATACTCCTTGCTTGTGTTTATTATAAACGAATAGCTAACACAATTCTCAAAGAACACTGGAAAGGAAAAGCCGCTGGGGGTAATAATGGTTTCATTAACGTAAAAGGCGTAAATGACTCACTCACTTTAGCTTCGAGCCAGAGCTACGTTTGATTGGAGTAGTGACGCCATTTAATTCCATTAATATTAATTAATATTTCTACCACAAGTAAATATTCCTTGTCATTCTTTCAGATTTGTAACAGAAACATTATTAACTATTTGACTTTCAGTGGCTTTTGCGGTGTACGGTGTGTAGCCACAGCAACATCTCTTATATTATAGGCAGTAATAGGACTATAATATATACGAAGAACGCTTCAACCAAACCGTTTACGAATTACTTGAAAGTCGTGCGTAAAAACCCGTCAGTTACGGCTAGACAATCAAATAACCGGAGCTATTATAGCTTTACCAATTCAGAAAATGGCTTCATAAAGACGTTGACTTTTAATTTTGAAGTTACACACACACAACACACAAGTACACAATTCGGGTCAAAATGCTATGACTTAGCTCATGCAAATTTTAATCTGTTGTATGTAATTTTACAAGACAAATTCGTCGTTTCGCTTACTTTTATTAGCTTAAGCAGATAGTTCATGTTATAGACTTTGTGACAGATATAGATATATCGTCAGTAGCTGAGCACGGTCTCAAAAGTCAGCTCACATCTCGTCCCGCACGTCCCATGTGGGGGTTAACATCGGGGGTAGGGTTGTCAAGTACACTGATCAATGAATATCTTCTAAAGATATCCAAAATTACAATTCCCTGCCTCCTTTTAAGGACAAAGTCAAGACGGAATAGATCAATGTGTAACCTTGATCAAAGCAAGAGAAGCTTCATCAGCAACTTAAATAAAATATAATATCCCGGCGAGATTGCGCCGAAGCAAATTATTACTTCGACCTCAAATTTTTACGTACAAATATGCCGGTTTAATTAAAGCTCGAAAATTTCGTTTATCGAGAAATGAAAGTTCCGAATTTGGGATCAGACAACCCTAGGTGGTGGGGGTGTGGGAGGTGTCAGGGGTGGGGACCAAGGTCGCCGCCCTTGTCTACGTAACCTAACTGCGACCTAGCTGTGTCGCCGGGACTCGATTGTCTTAACGATCAATATTGAATTATTCCAATAAAACGTTATTTTCACAAAAGGTGCTGTCGCAATTCGCGACACGAAACGATCGCCAATTAGATGCAAACCCGCTGTTGTTTCAGCAATTACTTTCTTTATTTCACACCACAAAATTACAAAGTTTCTAATTACAACACTTTTCGTCTTGTGAAGAACATTTAACTAACAATAATAATGCTGAATAGACTAAAAACTCTAAAAAGAACTGCAAGGATCCGGTTTGTATTCTGGTTATTTATACTTAACATGTGTTGGTAATGAGATGTATGCTATGCGTTAATACAAACAGGTCCTAGGTTCTTCGAAGTCTATTTCAGTACGCCAAGCCAAAGGACTGATTAAGTTACTCTGTGCAAAGGCTGAGAGCACAATTTTAGGTCGAAGTGAGTATTTATCATCGGTGACATAGACCGCCCGGAGTGTCTGGGTCTAGACCAGAATAAAAATAAACACAAAATGTACAAATACAGTTCATTTGAGTGAAATTACTTTCCAGAGATGAAGGTTGGCTTTATAAGCATATAAAAGCTTGAATAAATTTATGTTAAACGTGAAGGCAACATTTCACATATTAACCTTCTGTTTCACAATTCTGTTAAGTTCCTGTTATCTTATGCTATAGATATCTATGATATTTATGGTATCTGTTTAATCGAACCAGATATACATAGACGGCAACACATATATCTTAGCAGAGAATATTAAAACATGCCCTAAATGTTAATTTTATGTTTATCATACAAGACGATAATTAATGACGTATGGCGCTAGAAAATTTGCCATTTAAACAATACTGATCACGTTCAGTGAATACCTATTTGAATCCCAGATGCACTTGCAGCATTTGTCATGCAAATATCGTGCGTATGAGTCACTGTTGCATTATGCAGATCGCGTATGATGCAACACGTCTTGGCGAAATTGCAATAAAACCTTATCGGAACTAAATAAAATAATACGTTTTCGCTAGTAACATTTATTACACCATTAAACCAAGAATTCAAGGAAATACATATATGTGTAGCAAAAATACCTACAAGTTCTTTTCAACTTCGGTAAAGAGTAATAAACAACTTCGCTACCAATAACAATCGGTGACAAATATTTAACTTACATCAATGAACTGAACTATTTAATTCGTGCTCGATGTTTTAGACATAATCAAGTTATTTCTAAGCGTATTTAAAACATCGTTTTCTACGAAACCATAAATCTATGCTAATTCGGTCAGCTAGCGTCAGCTGTTTTTTTCTAATTGCCAAAGTGACACTGCCGGTGCGCTGTCGGCAGCCACCTGGCGTTTGTCGAGAAACTCGTTTACGAAAGAGTTCGCGTTCCTTTTCACAACAAGTAATTGGCAAAGATTCCCATGCAATTCTACTAATATTACAAAGTTTGAGACTGTGTGTTCAAGGTATTTAATTGAAGACGACGAGATTAATGAAATTCCGGAATTTCAATTCAATCACAAACGAAGCCACCGGTAAAAACTAGCTGTCTATAGTGTCTACTATACTATAAGATGCTGGCAAGTGAATAATCTTTTTAAGAATAAGTAGCCATGGAAATTGGTGATAATCGTAACCTTACTTACTTACCTTAATTTACCTAGGTTTAATTTTCTTATACATATTATGTTGACAGATATTTAGAAACGTAGTTATTTAATGTCGAGTTGACACACTCAACATGCAGCGGGTCAATAAAATATACTTATTTACACACACACACACACACACACACACACACACACACACACACACACACACACACACACACACACACACACACACACACACACACCACACATGTATGCACATGCACACATACAATTTCGAACACACTGTAACCGCGTAATCCGTTTTTATTTTATTTTTGTAATTAATAACAACTTCTGTAACACTTTAGTTCTGTTAATCAGTTAATAGCACTCGCAGGCTACCAACGCATTTTTTGTAACAAGTGTTTTTTGGTAAATAAACTATTTTTATTTTTTTTTATTTTTTTATTTAGTGACTGACGGAGTCCGCGCTCCGCAGGCAATTTACGTTAAACATGAATTGGCAATTTACGCATCTATCGCCATTAGATTCGATTAAGCCGGCGTTGTCATGTCAGCTTTTTTTACCATCCCCGGCTCCAGGCTCGCAGGCACGATCTGCCTCATAAAGGGAACGCTGACTGCGTCGGATTTCAGCTGATACCGCGCAACGCTTTATTGAATTTCTAGTTTTAAGTTTTAGGAAGTTGGCAGCTTTAAATTTGCTTTGTTATCTTAATTATAAAGAGAAAAGTCTAACTGACTAACTCATTAGCGCCCAGCGAAAATCCTTGGACATAGAAAGCTGGAATATTCAGTAGAGGTTCTGTTTATGATCTAGGCAAGGAATAGAGATGGATTTTGCGGAATAAGTACTTTCAGACGCAAACTAGTACTATTAATAAAATCAAACTGTGTAACAAACTTTATGTTATTTATCGACAAGACCTTTTTTTTAACAATCCACATTCTTATCAAAAAGCTTTGCTAAGCAGTGAAAGTAGGTACCATTACATTACAAACAGTTCCAATTCCAGACGGGTCTTTGTTCGATAAAAAGCAATAATTCCTAAAAATCAGCAGCAGCGCCAACGTCTAATGGAAATTTACGACCATAAATGACATTTCTGTAAAAACAGTCCGACCGCTTCGGAAAACAATCCCGGGGAACTGGATTGGAGTAGTTTCGCTTGCGTCAGCGAACGGCGGAAAAGTGTTGGCTTAAATATCTAGAAGCCAGCGCGGCACATGCGTAAGCAAAATGGCATTCTACATCAAAATGTGTGCCGCAAGACTACTTAATCTAATCATAAACTAAAATCTGTTCGTTGCGAATTCAAAATATATGAAGTTAAAATTCGTTTCGAGACTAAACCAACGGGACAACAAATTGCTATCTATAAAATGTTTAATAAATGTCGTAAAATAAATTCGCCACAGTAGCTCGGTGAAGATTCGCCAGTGTAATTGCTCGAGATAACCTCAGTACACGAGTTTACGACTGGCAGATAACTATACGAGTCAAGTTGATAATAGTTAATGAATAAAGACTTTTATTATTACCGTTATTTTTTCATGACAACCTACATTGTTATCAAAATAGTTATTTACTTCTCGTCGATAACCCACTGACCCCAAACGCCGGTCAATTCTTGTAGCACAATCATGTTTCTGTTTCTTTCAAAACATCTTAGTCATCGGTAACACAAACGGATTTATCAATTAAATACTAATATTTAAAAGGCATCACACTCGCTCTATAATCTTAAATGATAATATCTCGTTTAATGACTAACAGTTAACAACTAAATAACTACTTTCAATTTGATTTAATTTAAATTTTTAACCGAATCTCATACAAGGAACTCACTGTTATCGTTAAAGACTTATTGAGTCAGTGGAATTAGTTTATTAGACAGCAAATTGCTACTAACATCAATAAATTTAAATAATTGTTAGATATAAGCACATGCTTCTAGAATCAATAAAAAAATCAACTAAAGTACATTTCAATACTGCTTGTGAAAGCTTATAAATAATATTATTATTAATTCATCTAAAATTATAAATGTTTAGGAAAAACTTTTACATGTACTTATTGATAAGAGTTTCGTAGGTATATTTGGATAACCTCTGGAGCACGAGCAATGTTTGTCCGATAAGGAAATAGCACATAACAACCCAAAAACTCTGAAACCCCCATGTAACCACAGCGGAAGAACGGTTGTTAAATGCGATTAAATAAAAATATCAAATAGATACAATTGTTCCACTACGACGCATGAATAAGTTCAGCTTGGCTAAGTAATTGCCTTTTATAGTTGGTAGCGAGCGTACTTTCCAGTTGAATCATAATGTTGTTCTTTTTTCATATAGAAGTCAGTGCTAGTAGGTATTCAGAACTAATGAAAAAGAAAAGAATTCTTGCCCATAAATTATAGTTATCCCGTAACGCTATCGATCCCATTAAGCAGTCATGAGCGCAACATGAAATTTCGTTGCAGATAAATGATCAACAAAGGACATCACTTGCAGATTTCTATCAACAAAGCGGCCGCATCTTTAGCCTATTCAAACAAGCGACTCCGCGTTTAAAAGCCTATAGTTCGCCACGGCCACGTCAGCTTACGTACTGCGGCTGACACGACGCTCTTTGCAAAAACAACGTGCCTCCACAATACTTACAATAGGTGGCTGAGCTGAGCGGTTTCCTCTCCCCCTCTTTACACCTCCCTCTTCCCCTCCATTGCCACTTATGTGACTCAGCAGTGAGCTCTAGATCAAATTCGGCGTTGTGCGACTTTGGTAGCCTGTTTTCCTTATAATGATCGTTTTTTTGGTAATAAAACATTCGGCAATGGCGCCTTTAGCGCCGGTTACGGTGAGGCAGAGAATCGGAAATAAATAACCTGTAATTGATGATAGCGTAACTCTTGTTCTGAGTAACCAAAGTTTGGATTCAGCGTACATTTATATGTAAGAAGTTTCTGAAAGCCCTTTCCTAAATCCATTCCATCCTAACGTCGAAGTTGGTCGAAGGCAAGCAATATCGATAAGACATTAAATGTTAATAATAAATCAAATTATCACGACCTGAATAACAAATTAAGAGACATAAAAGGTTCCAATAAAACAATATCCAGTAAAGGAACACTTGATAGGTGAATAACGCTGTCGGAAACACAGGAGAGCCAACGGTTTCCGATACAAAACGGAATCCAATTAGCCATTCCATCTCGCCGGCTTTCATTAACCGACCGAATAGGCGGAAATCGTAAAAAAACCTAACCGGGGAGCGAACATCGCAAAAACGGCTCGGGGAAAAGCCGATTTTACTGTAGTCGTCGTGCTGTATAAACAAGTGTTTAATTACGTGTTAGGACTCGTTAGGAACGCGATAAACGTTACTTGTGGGGAACGATAAAGGTCGTTATCGAAGAATTCGCATAAGACCCGACCGACTAGGTACTTCACATATTCCTGAAATCGCTTGCTTGGATAGAAATAACTTACGGATCTTTTATTATTAGAGCTTTATCTTAGGGGACGATAATGAAACTTTGAAGGGAAGTCTAAAATCTTAAACAATAACAAAACATTGGGAAATAACTCCATATCTTCACTTAAATGTTATAATAGAGCAGGTAAATTAGACTTGACCAGCTAATTTTGTTATGTATACAGCATGCACATGCTGGTCGCCTACGCAAGATTTTTTAGTTGGGAGCATTATTCACCGGCTGATGAGCGCGCCGTCAAAACAAAATGCCGGCCGTGCATGGATCTAATCTAAGTTAAAATACACAATGAACGTGCAGGTAATACGGACAGATGTATCAAGCATGGAGGTTATTTAGCCACGCATGAACACTGAACACGACAGCATTATTTAATACATGCTTCACTAGTTTGCCTCCAGACATCGGCTATTTGCAGAACTCCCTATCCCGCCGTGGGCATTTCCCAAATTCCGTCCTTATTCTTTGTCAACGTCATAAAGGGAACCTTCATGCAAAATTTCAGCTTTCTAGGTCCAAGGGAAGGACGTTGAGAACTCACTCAATTGAGACATATATTAAAATTATCCGCAATATTATCATTGACTTTTCAAAAAATAATCACTAGCTATTTATTTCAAATGCGTAAACGGCTAATCAAAATGATAGTGACAAAAATCCGCACGCACACACACACACACACACACACACACACACACACACACACACACACTCATTTGTCACGTAACATGTATTTTTAGTCAACCTAGCAATGCGCCACTCGCCCCCACGATGATCGCTGCATGGAAATACATCTCTATTTTGATGTAAAATATTTGAGCATCGTTACGGAGCCTAGTCAAAAATATTCGCATAAAAATGCTATTTGGCGATAAGTAAATACAATCATGACGCATCATTCGAGTTAACATAAACTGTGGACGTCAGTGCATCATAGAAAGCATATTTCGTGTTTAGAAAGAGTTTATTTTCAGAGCAATAATACAAGTCAATTTATGTATAGAGTTCGGGATAGGATTACTCTCGTCTTGAACGATATTTGATTACGTATGAAATGAAGCATCGCACGGAGAAAAGGGGGAGACCTTGATAAGTAAGTTACTATATCCGGGGAGACGCTGAACAAGGTCATATCTCGAATCTCAGTTATTGTCGGGATGACATTCTAGGGAAACATTCGAAATCCCTTTCGGGAAACCTCAAGAGGCAATAGACGTTCCTCTTTGGTCCTCAGTCGCTCTCCTTCCCTTGTGTCGAAATCACATTAGCCATTGTTCAACAAGTCTTTGTCGGCACTATATACCGTATATAGACGATACGATAGCGTAGAAATTGTATGTCAGGTCAGGTCAGGAAGGGAGATGAATGATATAAAACCTTTAATTCGAAATTTTATCAGTCATTAATTATATGTCAAGCGTAATCAAATCATAAACCATTGAAGTTAACGTGATGATAGAAATTAATTACAAAATATACTGGTCAGGTAAGAAATACATGAATTGATGACCATTTATAGTCATCTCTTCAAAGTAAATTTAAACTTTTTATCTCAGCAAATGTAATTTAATGTCTCAGCGCCTCGAAAAATCGATAACCATTAATTTCAACAATAATACACAAAGCTGGTGGTTGGTAATTACAATTTTAATAGGTCGGTCAGTGAATGGGGTGTCTACCCACCCTCCACCTAATGGAGGGGGTGGAGTGTACCACCGGAATCCAGTACAATAGAGGTTTTTGTAACTCAAATTATATCGCTTTGAAAATGTTTTCAAATAACTGAAGCGTGATTTTAGCATGCAAACTTACATGCAAATTAGTCTTGTTTGTTCTTGTTGACGATTTATACCTATCTAACTTTGGCTCGAATTCTCTCGAAGTTAATGTAGTAGCAAAATTATGTAGTTGCTAAGCGATACACGCGTACACGTTTAGTTAAATATAGTTACATGTGCTACACGAAATAGCATCCAGAACATAAATCTGTTCAGAATGTAATCTGTGTTGTACACCACACTTTCTCAATGTGGGCGGTATGTTCGTAGTACAAAGATTTGCTCTAAAAAGCAACACGTAAACGGTCCATGGTAACTGATAAGTTTGACAAACAATTTGAAACTCGAGGCAGACAATGTGAAAAATGATCGCGGCATTAACACTAACCGAGACAATAATTAAGCTCAAATATAAAAATGAGATACAACAAACGTTTAGCATAATTAACGATATTTTTATGCTAATGCAGTCTTTGCGTGTGACAGTTTTTGTGAAAGAATATTGAACGAAAATTAATCGTTATTTTGTGCTAATACTTTGAAGTCCAATATTTAAATAAATAAAAGTAGATTCATCCCATAGATCAGACCCCACACAGTAATTAAGATTTGGAGTAGGTATTAATTAAATTCAGAGTCAAAATATCTTTGAACGAAACCTAACAGAATTAACTATCTCAACGACCAAACTAATGAAAATTATTATTTTTAAATGAAGCAGTATCCTGATAACTAGCAATGAACGATAATAATAAAACTACGTAACGTCAATACGAGCAGGCATCTTCATAATTTGAAGAGATGACAAAGTACAGTAATAAAAGCACTGTACGAATGTGTTGATAACTTGTGAATGTGTGCGTGGCGTTGATTGTAGGCGGGTATTTAAAAGGAACGCAATCGATAGCCGATCAAGCGACCGAGCCGGTTGTACCACTGTATGCATGTGTGTGTGAATATAACGTACAAAAGATAGAACGCACACATCGCTGCGGACTAGCTAGTGTAAACGGATGTGGCCAGAGAATACATCGTACGACTATTTACCGAGAAATACGATTCGCAACTGAATAACCACGCTGGTTAAACAGAATATTTCGAGTGAATCGGCCTTTTTCGGAAATGAACAACGCGTTTCGACAATTTCAAGCAACGCGGGGCACATAAAATAGAATGTTTTTATTAAATCTCTTAGTAACTTACCTACTTGTATTTAATTTATTGAATCAGGCGTTACTTTGCGGAGGTCCATATTAATGAACTAAAACAATTACTTTGCTCACCCGCGACCTTACAATAGTTACGTTTATGCAAGAAATGTGTGTGTGTACTCTTTGTACTCTAGGCTATGTAACCACAAAGAACAGGTAGATAAGGGAACTAGATCGGGGGTATACAAGCTTACTTGTAATGACTGCAATGGGATATACGTAGGACAGACAGGCCGAAGTTTTAATACTAGATTTAAAGAGCATGTGTCGGCATATAGGAATGAGCATCCAGATAGATCGAATTTTGCAAAACATTTGTTGGAATCAAATCATTCATTGTTAGATTCAGATTCTTATGAAGTGTTACATTATTGCGGCAAGGGGTTGCGTCTGGATGCTCTGGAATGCATGGAAATAATTAGGTACAACACTATGGGGTCTATTATTAATGAACAGGTAAATTTAGTATCTTCTCCTTTACTGCGGCTTGGGTCGAATTTGAACAGTTAGTATTAATTAAATATGCCTTATAAATAAATAAACAAAAAAATTCAAGGTAGTTTTTAAATATGTCAATAAAAGTTAATTTTTGTGGGGTAGTTTGAGAATAAGAAAAATAAAGTGGGTACTTGAGAAGTTACAGTGACAAGTTAAAACATTTGTTTTGGTTTGTTAGTTTAACGTTTGGTAGCATAGCATACGGTTGTGGTAACTCTGAAGATGAGCTCTGGTTGAGTTCGAAACGCGTCAGTGTAGCTTGGTGGTGGTGATGGTTGGGTTTATGTGATTTGTGTGTGTTCGTACAGTGTGGAGGTGGAGGAACTGCATGAACGCACATTTCTTGCATAAACGTAACTATTGTAAGGTCGCGGGTGAGCAAAGTAATTGTTTTAGTTCTACTTGTATTATAAATTAAATTTATTTCGAATGCCAATTGTCACATTAACTAGTAAGCAAAAATTTCTTGGTCGACTATATTATGAACTTTATGATAATCGTGTAGTAACAGACAAAACTAAACATGAACACATTATTTATCGTGGAAAATTAGTTCAACCAGTTGCCTTTAGCCAAGTATAAAGTTTGCACGTTAGTCGAGCGTACAGGCAATGCGTACGACGCAACTCGGCCCAAGTTACGCCGGCGTACTATCTATACATATTGCAAGCCTATACTTCTTGACATCATATAAGTACATACGTAGCAAGTATAAGACAGGTCGAGGCGAACCGAAGCGCAACTCGCCTGTCTTTGTTTACGACACACTCAGCTATCTGCACACACAGCTAACTACTAGCAGCTATGTAACTACAGTTAGGTGCAAAAGTGTCCCAACCTATGTAAAACGGAAAAACAAAATTAGTCAGTGGAACTGGTTTAGAAATGCTTTCCCTAATAATAGTAATGCTTCAAACTTACTACAGAACTGCATCAGAATGTTTGATCCAAACCTGTTAATTTTGGACTTTTTTAATATTCAATTTATTTAAATTTTCGTGTAGCTTCCCCCAAAAAATAAAACTATAGTAAATAGGAGATAATAGTGACGTTGACGGGGTCATTAATCATTTATGTCTGAATCGTAGTTACGAAGTTACCATTGAATAAAAGTCCGCTACAAAACGAAATCGAACACAAGTTTCCTTACTAATTTACTTTGATTCACTTTTGCACCAACCTATATGTGACCCATGATTATTGATTATGTGTATAAATATATATAACTACATAACTGCCAGCCCATTATTAAAGATACTGAAATGCCCTGTTTTACACGGCTTTCAGTTTTAAAGTTTTTATCGGAAATATGAAAATAAATGGAATAAAAAAAAGCCAAACATGTGTTGGTTTTGCTTGCTAACAACTAAAAAGCTATACGAGGGGCGTTCAATATAAAGTGAGAATGAGATGCAAACTCTTTTAATATTACGAAATTAAATACTGGCCGGTAAAGCTAATCTATCTACCTGATTGCTATGAAAAAAAAAACTAACTGTCTTTTGTTTAAAAAAATATACGGTAATTTCTTTGCAATGCTATTGAGTACGTTAGCGAAAATGGAGAAAATTGAACTGCGCGCCGTTATCAAATACTTGTATTTGAAAAATTTTTCTACGGACCAAGTCAATTTGGATTTGCGAGACACTTTAGGGTCTAATGCTCCTCCGTATTCGACAGTCGCACGTTGGTGCGCCGAATTTAGACGTGGAAGAACATCGACAATGGACGACCCCCGCTCCGGACGCCCTACTACAGCAGTAACTGAAGAAATTGTGAAAAAAGTCGAAAACTCAGTTTTGGCGGATCGTCGTGTCACAGTTCGTTTTATTGCTGAAAATAAAAAGATTTCAACGGGGAGCGTGCATAATATTTTACATGAACGCTTGGGTATTAAAAAGGTATCTGCGCGTTGGGTACCAAGAATGCTTACTGACACGCAAAAACAAACTAGACTAGAGATTTGTCAAGAAGCTTTGAACCTGATGCAGCAAGACCGGGAACTTTTTTTGGCGCGATTTATAACAATGGACGAAACATGGCTCCATCATAACGACCCTGAAACGAAACTGCAGTCTATGACATGGAAAAGGCCATCATCTCCAACTCCGAAGAAATTCAAGGTGAGCCCATCTGCCGGTAAGGTCATGGACTCTGTTTTTTGGGATGGTAAAGGGGTATTAATGATTGAGTATCTCGAGCATGGAGCCACTATTACGGGCACTTTATACGCCAAACAAATAGCAACATTGCGCAATGAGATCCGCGAAAAACGGCGAGGTAAACTCTCGAAAGTTGTGCTGTTCCACCAGGACAATGCCCCGGCACACAAGTCCGCCGTTGCAATGGCTGCAATTCGTGATGCTGGGTTCGATATCCTTAAGCATCCTCCGTATTCACCAGATCTCGCTCCCAGTGATTTCTACCTATTTCCGAGATTGAAACAATACCTGAGAGGCCAGAAATTTGAAGACGACGACGCGGTAGTCGCTGCAGTACAAGATTTTTTAAGTACTCAAGATGAGACCATTTTTAAAAATGGAATTTTAAGTTTAGAAAAAAGATATACTAAGTGTATTATGCTAAAAGGTGACTATGTCGAAAAATAAAATTACATTTAGTAAAAGTTGTTTATAACATACTCATTCTCACTTTTTATTGAACGCCCCTAGTAAATTAAAAACAATTGATTTATAGGGTACTTTAGTACTAAATTTCAAGCATTACTATTACTAAACGAATAATTTTAAAACCAACTCTATTGACATAGATTTTTTTTGCATTTTACTTAGTTACTGTTATTGAGACACTTTTGCACCTCACTGTATATGATAGTTTTTACTTCCTCCGAGTCGGCAAAATGTCTTGCGGTGTTACGAACATTCGAATCCTAGCATTGTGAGGCGAGAATTCAGTGACGAAAATGTTAAGAATGGAGGCCATATGGAAAACTGACGGTCTGGGATTACTTGCGGAGGCAACGATGGACATTTCATGAATATTCACGAAGCAATTTGTACAGAATTGTTTGGAACTTTTGTCATAATTACAAATTTGTGTGAATGGCCAATTAAATTACATTTATTACTTTGTAGAAAGCCAGTGTTAATGCTCCGTCACTTTGACGTTAAATAGGAAACCATTTTATGATAGCAGTCTTGAATTACCTAGAAGGTGGCAAATTATTCGAAAATAATCATTACATCTGGCTTGCGGTGAACGCATTATCTTTCTACCTATTAAAATGTAATCCTTCATTCCAATGTTTCACACGTCACGCCTCAAACAAACTGCGACAGTATAAACGCCTTGATTTACACAATTCGTTGTGTTTGAATTAGATAAACGTGTTTACATACATACCTACATAAAGTCACATAGGCACATACATGTGTTATACTTTTTCATTGGTTTATAATGTAATACACGTGTACATGATGACATGGATAATAAATTCAGTTTTCGTGATTAGGAACATGTTAAAATTCATGGTATTATGGATGTCTGGATACAGGCATGCTAACTAAAGACGAATTATGAGGTTTTCTACTTGCATAAAATGAAACCTGTGGTGGCCTAGCGGTTTGACCTATGGCCTCTCAAGCAGAGGGCTGTGGGTTCAAATCCCGGCTTGCTCCTGTGAGTTATTCAGAATATATGTGCAAAATTACATTTGAAATTTACCATGAGCTTTACGGTGAAGGAAAAAATCGCGAGGAAACCTGTCTCCTGCGAAGAAATTCAATGGCGTGTGTGAAGTTCCCAATCCGCACTGGGGCCCACGTGGGAACTACGGCTCAAGCCCTCTCATTTTGAGAGGAGATCTGTGCCCTGCAGTGGGACGTGTAAGGGCTGGGATGATGATGATGATGATGATAAAATGGAAGTAAAATTCACGAAAATCTATATCTTTCAGATCAACAGGACTAACTGAGTACAGTCAGTCCTATTAAAGAAGTAAGTAAGTAAGTTATATACCAGTAGGTAGAGTCAATTTTAATGTTACATTATAAACTTGTCTCCTAATGTTATGTGTATATTGTGTTATGCAATGTTATTTCAGAAAATAGGTAAACAAACATATTATTTGACTTTATTTAGACCTGATATGTTAAAACTTGTTGCTGCTAAAAAGAGGGTTAACCCTAATCCATATTGACTGAGGGGTTGGGGGCGAGGGGAATGTGTCAAAATACATAAAGTTGACAGGCATAATTGTTTGAATACAATAATGATTTATTTGATATAATGCAATTTTTGCTGAAACTTTAAGTAGCTACCTAGATGAACTTTTTAATCAAGTAATCTGCAGATTGGTCAAGTTAGGTTAAGTTTATTTCCTAACAATCCTGTAAAGTTGACGGTTACAAAGAACATTAAATTGTAAAAGTGATTTATTGAATAAGGCATTTCTTTGCGGAGGTCCATATTAATAAACTGAAACAATTACTTTGCTCACCCGCGACCTCGCGAGTGAGCAAAGTAATTGTTTCAGTTCATTGTACAGTCAAGTGTAAAAATATGGGTGCACACAACTTGCTCATTAATATGTCCCATAGCTCTTATGTCGTCGAATTAAGGTATAGGTATGTAACGATGGGAGGATTAAATCAATACTTATTTTTGCACTTGACCATACAAGTGAACCATTGTGTATTTCAATCAATTATTATGCTTTTACATTTTGAACCTCAACCTTTACAAAATCATGAATAGTTCAGACTATAATTTAAGTTAATGTCAAAAAGCTAGTACATAAGTAACATACTAGTGGTGTGGTGCAATAACAACTCTACACAACAAACACAGAAAAGGTTGTGTGCCTTTAGCATCCAGAAATACACCCAAAACAGGCTCCTTTCACTCTCTAGATTGCCTAGAACAAAAACATTGGATATCTATCCATCATAAGTCTTCTTGTTAAATAGAAAGTTAACTCAGACAATCCTGGGTGAAAATGATAGCAGAAATATTTTAAAATGGAAATACAGGTGGTATTTACAACCTTCTAACTTTTAGTGTAATCATGAAAACCTAAATGATACTTCACAAGGTTAGTTATGAAGTATCTTTTTGTATTTTATTTTTTCAACTTTATTTTTTTTTTGTTTAATCTCTAGCTCTAGACCAATGGTGGTGTAGGGGTATGGCACACAACACGGAATGCTGAGGACCTGGGTTTGATTCCCAGCATTGGTCTTTTTTCTGTGCAACTATATTTCAGTCTGTATTTAGTATGAAACTAAATGATACTTTTCAAATTGGTTAAACAAAAAAAAAGCAAACAAAAGCCTACAAAGACTTGAGCAGAAAAGACAATGTTAAATAATTACAATGTTAAACTAGTATTGAACAGCTGAAAACACTTGATTGGTGTAAATTTTTCTCAAAGTGCTTTTTAATAAAAAGTTATAAATTTTACTGTATTGTAAACTTGTAAAGAATAACAAACAAAAATATCTCAAACACCAATTGACTCAAAAGTCCAGATGAAAGTAATTTCTTACATTCAGCTACGTAAGAAAAAGAAACAAACCATGAATGTGAACAAAAAAACTTTCCAAGAGAAACCTTTATAATTCTCAACAAGAAATTTAATTTATATTTTATCATAACTTTACCTTTTCGCCCGATTAGAGCCTTTGAATGCAACTGCCTTCTTAAGAAACTCTGCCCAACAAATTAATGAAACTTCAAAAGAATTTCAACAACAGTAAAACCTTAAAACAAATACCAAAGCTAAATAGGTTATATAATGAAAGGCAGGAATTTCAAATGGAATCCATTGAAACTTTTTACCCCGTCTGAAGTTAGTTAAGGAGAAAAATCTGCACTTTTTAACCTTTTGAATGTGAGAAGTAGAAAAACCTGCATTCTATTGTTTTATCTTAAAAATGTGCTGATAAAATATGCCTCAGCATACAAAATGTTAAGGATATTCTTGGTTATACAGATAAAATTATTTGTTTCAAGTTTAATAGAGACATTCAGCATTTTTAATTTTACTCACAAAAAAAACTTTTAATTGTTTGGAATCTATTACTTCTTGACGGCCGGATAGCATAGTATTTAGAGAACCTGACTATGAAGCTTGAGGTCCCGAGGTGCTAGAGTCTTGGATGTTTAATATGTATTTATCTATTTTATCTATATAAGTATGTTTATCCATTGTCTAGTACCCATAGTACAAGCTTTGCTTAGTTTGGGACTAGGTCAATTGATGTGAATTGTCCTGAGATAGTAATTTATTTATTTATAACTTCAAAGTTTTTTTTTTATATGAAATATTTTATGGATGTCCATTATGTAAGTAATATGACAGAAGAAAATACTAAAACTAGGGTCTTTTAGTCCCAACTAGTTAAGACCATTGTTGGTTGTGTGAGTTTTAAATCCAAATCAACTTGAGATTATAGTTCACAACTTCTTATAATGGAATAAATTATCCAACTTTTTCATTACAAAGTTTCCAGTTTTAAATGACATACCTTTGGAGAAAATGTATCAAAAGGAATCCAAATGAGTAAATTCTGCTTTTACAACACTACAAACTAAGTTCTAGATAACACGAACTATTAAAACTACAACTTGACTACTTGTTCGATTCACTACACTAATAACCGAGTAGGTCAGCGGCGTAATAATTATGCCGATCTGGCTGACCGCGTGTTCTGACGCCAAGCAACGTCTCGTCTCGATAAAGTCAATTCACGAGCGACACGTTTGATACGCGCCCGAGGTTGTGACGCGGCGGCGTCGCAGCGGGCACAATGTCGGCCGCGAGCCGTAGCCCGACCACCATCAATCTCCGAGCCCGCCGCGCCAAACCTCGCACCGCGTCAATGACGCTACCGCATTTAACACGCGATTTACGCTATAACTATCACATCCAACCCCATAAAAGCATTCTAGATTAAACTTAATCACGAAAACTACAATTTTTAAACAAATTCACCTTATAACTTACCGTAAATACGATGAATCCAACAACAAAGAGTCACCAGCCACGCGCTCCAATTATAGGGCACACACAAATCACGATAGCACTAACAGTAGATGTATTTATGTTACACAGTATTGTCTAATATGTCCGCGGTATCTATGCAAAACAAAATTTAATAAAGTTTTTCAGTTTTTCGTGGCAATAAACACTTAACAGAGAAAATAAACCCTCAGCCACCGCCAGCGACGTACAAAATGGCGGATTTGCGTAACGAAAGTGACGCGCGTCGGCGCTATGAAACGAAGTTGCTTGTGTTCAATTCACGCAGTCGACGTTCATAATGATGCCGGTTTATCGATTGTTTCGATTACATAAAAAAATATTTAAGTATATCAAGTTTAATTTGAACACTGTATGAAAATTGTGTAAGTTATTAATAAATTAAACTTTACGAACGAAGTAAAGCCAAACTATTTTCTATTGTATTATGAACCAAAAATGTTTTGGAAATGAAATACAAATATTATGTTCATTTTAAAAATCTTTCTTGCTGTAAAATAAAAAACAAACACATTATATTGAACGTTTATTTATATGCTTCTTTTGATACAAATACAACTTACTTTTTTTAATCGAACACTGTTGATTTACGGAATTGGCTGTATGCCTTTGATTTCTCTCGGCATGCCAAATATGAAAATAAAAAAAGTTATTAAATCTGTGAACTGAAAAGGTTCGGTTTTGCTTTTAAAACCCTCCACTTTACCCTGATTACGACGCAAAAAAACATAATTTGTTAAACAAATTAAAATTTTGAAGTGTACCAGTAAAACTGTTCATTGATTTAATCATTTTGCTGGTACAAACAATTTTTGTGTACGTGAGTTGCCATATTTATTAGTCTAAAATGTTTCGTTTCAATCAGCTGAGTTTTGTTTTCCTTTACAGCAGTTACCAATAAACAGACTTTAGGGGGCTTCTGGAACATTTCTTAGAGTCATAGAAAAGAACATTGTGACGATGAACGAGTTAAAGTCCTTGGAGCACGCCACATTGAAGGTGAGATAAGTTGTTGGTTCCTTGTCCTTTGTCATTTGAGACCTTTGACTACGACGATATTTTTTTAGATACTTAATTTGACACTGATTTGTAAATTAATTAGATGCATCTTTGTATCCAGGCAGACCAGGTCTGTACAAATGAAAGTTTATTTCTATTTTTCGATGGTATCTCATTTCCATGATGCAGAAAAAATAGTTTTGTTTGAAGTACCTACTGAACTGAAGCACCATTTATTTCTATAAGCGTCCCAGTGCAGTGTTTTCATTAGATTTCCACTGTTAATAAGCCAAGGTAGCAATGAGCTACACTACAAAAGCCTACGCTGCATACAGCTTATTTGTACTCTCAGAGGTGTCAAAAGTGTTATAGATTGGAGACTTAAGGCCCTACCAAGCTTCTTGCGCTAATCGATTTTATGTATTCTATGCACTGTGTATATGTGCGTGAGAGTGGCTAGAAAAAAAAACGCACCTGTGATGCCCCGCATGTTACGGGTGTCCATGGGCGACGGTGATCGCTTTCCATCAGGTGACCCGTCTGCTCGTTTGCCACCTCTTATATAAAAAAAAAAAGAAAAAAAATCAAAGCCATGCAAGCGGAAGCAACACAAGTTCGCTGTCCAATGGCAGAAGGAGAACTAACGCAACTAGCTATATGGACAAGGGGGAAGAACAACGGCTCAAGATAGGTTTGTCAGACCGCGCATGTTAGGTATTTTCATTGTATTACTAAAACAAATGCATATTTTTAAAATGAAGCAACACTAGGCCCTAGAAAACATCTTGTTTTATTAACATTCAAAACTCATGAGCTGCCATGCAGTATTAATGCTGTACTAGGAATTTATTTTATTTTTTAGAGATGACTAGATTTTTTTTTCTACCGAGGAAACTACAAGTAATTGTGTTTCGAAAAACACTAGTCACTAGAGTGAATCCTCAAATATCTTTCAGAACTAAAGCTTTGCTAGTAATGGTACAGCGAGGGTTTACATGAATGCAATAATTGCGCCAAAAGCTTGGTAGGGCAGGGCCTTAAAATTATCAAGATATGATAAAATATATTGTTAGAGCTAACTTTGGGGGCAGCAGGCGTAAGCTTGCCTTCGGAACCCAAAATCTTAGTGGTTACTTCATGTATATTTTCAGAATCATTTTAATAATTTTGACATAGGAAGACTATCTCCAATATTTACTTTTTATTTTTTATATTTTTTTGTGACGGTGGAAGCATTCTACACTTCCACTGAACATAGATACAGTATAGTTAAGATGTTTAGTTTTAGATTTTTTTTAACTAAGGGCCCCTATTTATCCCAGTATTTTTTTTTATATGTAATTTCTTTTTAATTTGATATTGTAGTTTATATGTTTATTTTGTTTGTAATTATTTATTTTATTTTGATGATGATGGTAATAACAAAAGTGCTGGTAGTTTTAAAAAAGTGACATGTGAAAGAGCCCTTTGCGGCCTACTTGCAGAATAAACATTTTAATTTTGATTAACATGTTTGCTAAAACAATTAGTTTAACTTGTCAATTAACCATACATGTATCTCTTCACATCAACCTGGTACCGCAGCAAACGTGTAAACTGATGATCCTAAGACTAATGAACAAATCAAACATGTGTTATTTGGGCCAATCAACTTTTATACCGACACTAATCTGTCCGCGACATTTTTCAAACAACTGCAGATTTTTGTAAGTAAACATTATTTTTTTCTGTAATTTAATAGATGGTGTACATGAATACATGTCATCCTACGTAAGTTTAACCTATTAAACCGTGAAATATCTTGTTGAAAGTACGATTTTTTGGTAATGCCAGAGACAATTTTGTTAACGCAGGAGAGGCCCAAAGTGTTGGTGTAAAAGTTGATTGGCCCATCTAGATAATACCTTCTATTTCACCACTCTCTGTAAATTTCCTATTATCTTATGAAATAGATATCTATGGCTATGATGCCGTCTCATTTTAATTTTGTTTATTGCTAGGTCCCATATGAGGTGTTCAACAAGCGTTACCGGAACGCGCAGCGCGTGATGGACATGGAGGCGCGCGCGGCGGGGGCGGCGGCCGGCGAGGGGGAGGCTGCGGCGCGCGGCCCCGCGCCCGCCAGCGCCGGGGAGATCACTGATCTACTCGGCGGCATGGTCAGTACTAGTACTACACAATATAGGGGTAAGGCTGCGGCTCCACTGAGGCGGAGACGAGCGGAGCTGAGAGGAGACGTGTGGGGATCGACCAATCATATTACATGAACGGAGACGAGATGTGGATTTCATGTAATATGATTGGTCGATCCCCACACGTCTCCTCTCAGCTCCGCTCGTCTCCGCCTCAGTGGAGCCGCAGCCTCACGCCACGAGAGTTGAGGCGAATGATTATTACACACACAGCTACATAAAGTACTGATTGCAAAAAAGTAGTGAATGATTGATTGAAAATGTGAATTATAATTAGACAAACCCATGCTCATTCACAACAAACATTCAAATTCGACATGCAAAATTTGAAACGGACAAATTTTATACATATATTAGTAAAATTGACAAGTTAAATAACACCATATGTCTATCAGTAGGGGTACGTATTATAATACCGAAGTACGAAAGCCCAAAATGCATTATATAGATAGCTAGACCGTTTAAATGAGTCCGCCCGCGCGGTACACGCACATGAATAAATACGGAGCAGAATAAAAAGTTCAAACAACGTCGCGCACGCATTACACTACTACACGCACAACATATGTGTGCGTGACCTGTACAGACAGGACGGGGGGGCGTGCACCGGCGCCCGCTCGGAGACAAACCGGTTTGAACTAGCTCAGTGAGTAGACAAAGTTCAGGTGTGCCGTCAGCGACGACGCGACCGTTTAGCGTTTAGCTACATAGTTCGGGTGTTCGGTTGTTTTTAAAGATGCCTACCTGTTGTAGTGTTTGTAGATGATATACAGATATTAGATACTATTAGGTACTTGTAAAAATACTTGTAATTAGGTACTTGAATAAAATATTTTGATTTTTTTTTTTTTACCGAGTGACAACCCTATGATAATAGGTAAGAATTTCGAGCTCTGTTCGGAAGCTTTTATCCTGTTCCGTATTTATTCATGTGGTAAACGGGCGGGGGGTATGATGACAAAGGGGGCCGAGAGAGATGCGGGCGGCGAACGCGCGTGTCGTGTATAGTTAAAATTTTATTAGCTGGGGGTTTAGGACTGCCGAACTCATCTGGTAAAGATAACATTGTTCTCGTTTGTTCTATTATGGACGCACTACAACGCCGACGATCCACCTGAGTACCGCTTACAATGACGAAAGGCCTTGCTTAATGAGTTAAGCTTTTGCAATTTCAACCTTGTAACTTAGAGAAGACGGTAGCTATTTGTTTGCATTTTTTGTTACTTGTTCTGATTTTTTATTAGCGGTAGGCTTCAACAAACGAGAACATGTTATCTTTACCAGATGAGTTCTGCAGTCCTAAACCACCAGCTTATAAAATTTTAACTATACTCATACCGCCCAGCCCCTGTACCGCGCGGGCGAGGAAACATTTAAACGGTTTAGCTATTATAATATCGAATGGGTCAAAATAGCGAAAAGTTTTTTATTGGAACCATAAACTACTCAGAATTTATTAAAACGGCATCGTATAGAACCCTAATGGGTCAGATTAGGTTAGTTTTATAACAATCTAAGGCCGGCTTGCGCGGACCTGGGTTAGCTACTTAACTCCGAGTTAACTGCTAACCCAGGGTAAACAAGTGTCAAAATGTATGGAACTGTAATTCTTAACCCAGGGTTACCGATTTAATTTTTTAACCCTGAACTGTGCAAGTGGCCCTTAAATAGTTTACGGTTTCAGAAAAAAACTTTTCAGAATTGTACCCTTTCGATATTTCTAATACATTGGGTCTTTCATAAATAGATATTTTTATTTATTAGCTTTATCCCTTATTTACAGGTGGAAAAGTTAAAAGCTATGAAGCGCAAAGCGTCGGAGTCGATCACCGAAGAGTTGCAAGCGGCGCTGGTCTGCAAGAAACGCCTCGAGCATCTGAAGGAGCAGGCTGTCTCGCTCACCGAGCCGAGCACGCCTCAAGTGAGAGTGAGTGCACCATACGCTGACAGTTCACAATATGCATTGAGAAAGGAATGTATTGTGTACTAGTTGCTGCCCGCGGCACCGTCTGCAAAGAATTCGTTTATCGCTATCCCGTGGGAGCTATGCAATTTTCTGGGATAAAAAGTATCCTATATTTCATCAGGATTCAGAGATTCATTCTTTCATTTCATTCATTTGTATTGTTCCAATCCAATTTTAAAAATATCACTGCTATCATTTTCATTTCCTTTTCACTTTGTCACTCTTTATTAATTTGTGAATGTTACAATAATTAGAATAATTAAACATACATCGTTTTGCTTGCTGCGCGTGTGGTTGGCCGTGTCAGTTGTCAATGTCAAGTCAACGCCGCCATGTCAAATATAACGCCCTTGTGGTTAGTGGTAGCGTTGAGCTTAAAATGGTCGCGTTCACAATTTAGACACGGTCCGGTCGTACGTGCAGCGAGCAAATGACGGCCTCACGGTCCCACCGGAAGACCAGCGCTGGCTCTCGAGCCGGCATTATGCTGAGGTGGGTCCGTTTCGTGATAGTTGTAGTTGCCTTACATATTGTTATCTCGTATGCCTGTTGTAACTGTCACGAATAAATGTTTTTTCTTTCTTTCTATCTTTCTTTAAGAATCAGTCAAACCTTTTTAGCGTGAAAGAGTAACAAACATCTATACCTACATCCATACAAACTTTCGCGCTTATAGTATTAGTAAGATTCGTATGATTGTGAATACCGTTACTTTATAATCTATCTCGCGAGACCTACCTAAACCTATCTCATAGGTTTTGTTAAATGGAGTACAGATAAAAAGCTGTTGCTCGAGCGAGACTTTGTCTATGAAGAATTCGTCTTATCGATATCCCGCGGGTACTAAGCAATTTTCCAAGATAGAAAGTGTCCTATATATAAGATGTAAATCTTTTATGGCTCTAAAATTATTTTTTTAAGTTATGTAAGAAAATATAGATTAAAGTTGACTACCGTGAAGTCGCTTGCCTTCAATTGTTATTAAATAGTTAATTAATAAGTACATTCAAATTATGATTATGGCGCATGGCAAAATGGTTGCTTTTAGCCGACCACCCTCGTTTTCATATTTTTAATTAGACCCTAAAGTTCCATTCCATTGGGTTAATACCCCGACGTTACAGCATCGAATTGTCCATTTGTTCCTCATCATTTTTGTACCGGTAGTGTCCATTAAACTAACCACAAAAAGATGAGGAACAAATGGTGTCCATCGGACACTCCACGGGTTAAGCTCTTAGACGGTGTAGGACCTGCCGCGCTACTAGCGCCCTCATGTGAAAGCGAACTAAGACGACGACGGCCATTTTGTTTCAGACGAGCATCACGCAATGGCGGCGCATCCGTCTTGAGCGAATGCTCGTGGATTATTTCTTACGCAGCGGTTACTACGACGCGGCGGCGAAGCTTGCCGACGCGCGCGACCTCAGGAGTCTCACCAACGTTGGTCAGTATATTGTATATACTAGCTTGCGCCTGTCTGGCTGGAAAAAAACCGAGACTGGTAGGACCAAGTCTGGGCTCGAGAACTGAGAATAAATCTCGTATCTACTAGTACTGAAATCTGGCATGCGTCTGCAAATGATGATGAATGATGGTTAACGACCGCTTTAGCCTAGTTTGTAGTGACCCTGCCCACGAAGCAAGAGGTCCTGGGTTCGAATCCCGGTAAGGGCATTTATTTGTGTGATGAGCACAAATTTGAGTTCCTGAGTTATGGATGTTTTCTATGTATTTAAGTATTTATTTATCTATATAAGTATGTTTATCGTCGTCTAGTACCCATAGTACAAGCATTGCTTAGTTTGGGACTAAATCATAAATCATATATTTATTCACTTGAGTAGCGGTTACAGAGATGTTCGATAGGTACATAAAATTGTTAAATATTGGCACAAGAGAAACACACGGCTCAGCTGTTACACTTGTATTCGAGAACTGTCTTTCATGATGCAAATCAAGCATACCCTCTTATAATAGTTTATTATACCGACATTACACCTCCACCCTTATTTTAAGACAAGTTTCTAAACATTACAAAACGATTGGCATCGACATACATAGTTATTATAACCAATTTCAATATTGATCAATAAGGTGCTTCAATAAGGTAGAAGTTCAAATGCTGGTCACTATCTTAGTAGTTGCCATCTTTAATATTGTCATTAGAAATAGAGGATGACATCTATTCTGCCTTACCATGCCAACACTATGACATCCAACCCATTTAAGCCCTTGGAAATACTTGTCAAAGATTGCCACACTATAACTACCTAATTATTTATAACTACTGTTTTACAAATGTTGTATTGTTTTAATCAAATTCAAAACCGTATCGTACAACAGGCTTAGGACTCCTCTTGGGGTAGCGGCGCACGAGCCGCGGTGGAGAATGGGACACGTCGCCGCGAGGGCTATGTCCACTCATGTCCGCCTGCGGTTCATGAGATATTTCAGTTACTTTTTTGCTACTACTACTATTCTCATCCACCACCGCAACCCCGCGCGGCGAGCCCGCGCGCCCACCTCCGGGTGCCTCCGACTGTGACGCTGTGACGTCTGGCCCTAACTCAGGCTCGGGACCAGTAACATCAGACATATGCGATCTACGCTTTAATTGATCCGCATGCCTAGTTAAAAATTGACCGTTACCGCTATCCACAACATAACGCCTTGACCCGTCTTTGTTCATAATTTTACCTTTAACCCATTTTTCATGCCGACCGTATCCCCTAGCCCAGACTGTTTCGTTGGGTGCAAAATCACGTTCTACCCCACCAGCGTTCTCCGTTTGAGCTCGCTGTGCCTCGCACACCCTCTCTTCTACCGCTCGGTCGTTACGCAATAAATCGATTCGTGATCGCAAGGTACGTTTCTGCAATAACATTGCCGGCGTCTCTCCGGTGGTGCTGTGAATCGTGTTTCGATACGTCAGTAGGAACGTTTGAAGGGCAGCGTCGACGTCCACTTTGTCCCGAAATGCTTTTTTAATCGCTTTCTTGCAAAGCTTGACGGCATTCTCGGCAGCACCATTAGATGAGGGATGATACACGGGTGAAAATGTCTGTCGAATACCATTATTTTTTTAGGAACGCTGATAATTCTGCATTAGTGTAAGGTGGCCCTTGATCAGATACTAATTCTCGTGGTAGACCGAATCTCGCAAACGTTTCTCGGAGCACTTTAATTACGGCCATTGCATTGGTGTGTTTCATCTCAAAAGTCTCAATCCACTTTGATGAGGCGTCTATCAAAATTAAGAAAGTTTTTTTTTGTATGGGTCCCAGGAAGTCAATATGAACCCTTGTCCAGGGTTGCACGTTGTAAGACCAAGGGCGCGGCGGCGCACGCGGTGGGTTGGCCGCCTCCCGCGAACACGTCTCACACGCGCGGCACAGCGCCTCCACCTCACTGTCGATCAGTGGCCACCAAACGAAACTACGCGCCCAACCCTTGGTTTTAACTATACCCATATGACTAGTATGTAATTGTTGCAGGACTAATCGTCGTAATGAAACAGGAACAACCAGTCTATATCCCCACATAATACATCCATTCTCTATATATAACTCGTTACGCCTAACAAAATACGGTTTAAATTCATCATCCGGACAAGATGAAGGCCAACCTGATTCTACATAAACCTTTATCCAACCTAGCGTTAAATCCGCAGCGGTGGCTTTCCTGACGTCACTATTTGTTACCGGTAAAAAATTTTCTACAAAATTTGTGTAGGTAATCTCCTTCGCATTTTCTCGCTCACCAACGCTGAGCGCCGGCAGCCTAGACAGAGCGTCTGCACAGTTATTTTTTGACGTTACATATTCTATGTTATAGTGATACCCCGACAATAGCACGGCCCATCGCTGCAACCGCGACGCCGCCATGACCGGAATGCCTACTTTGTTACCGAAAATATAGGTCAAAGGTTTGTGGTCGGTTTTAAGCGTGAACGCCCGGCCATACAAGTATTGATGATACTTTCGTATGCCATACACTATTGCGAGAGCTTCCCGGTCTATCTGCGAGTAGTTGCGCTCGGCGGCGCTAAGTGCGCGCGAGGCGTAGGCGACCGGGCGCTCGCCGGCCGGCGTGGCGTGCGCCAGCACGGCGCCCACGCCCACGCTGCTGGCGTCCGTCGTCAGCACCAGCGGCAGCTCCGGGGAATATTGCACTAGCACCTCGCTGCTGGCTAACTTCCTTTTGATTGCCTCGAATGCTGCATGACACTCTGGGTTCCATTCATATTTGGTGCCCGTTTTTAGCAGTTTATAAAGTGGTGCCAGTATGGTACTGACGTTACTAACAAATTTAGAATAGTACATTACCATCCCTATGAAAGATCGTAATTCGGACACGGTCGTCGGCGCGGGCGTTTTTAAAATTGTTTTAATTTTATCTTCACACGTGTGTACGCCCTCCCTGCTGATTACGTGCCCGAGATAATTCACCGACTTCGCGAAAAATACACACTTGTCCCTCTTTAATCGCAAACCCGAAGCTTCCAATCGTTGAAACACCTTGTGTAAGTTATCTACGTGTTCCTCTGCGGTCCTACCCGTAATAATGACGTCGTCCAAAAAAACCCCAACTCGCGGTAAATCCCCAAATAATTCCTCTAAATGTCGCTGAAATATACCCGGACTAGAGGACAGCCCGTACACCAGACGATTGTGAACAAACAAACCCTTGTGAGTATTAATGACCGTATATTTTTTTGTATCATCTAACACAAATTGTGCGTACGCTTGAGAAAGATCTATCTTGCTAAAATGCTGCCCTCCGTGCAATTTAACCAATAAGTCTTCGACTCTGGGCAGCGGGTAACGGTCAATTTTCAACACTCTATTTACGGTGATTTTGTAGTCGCCACATATTCTAATGTTACCGTCCTTCTTCACCACTGGTACGATGGGCGTGGCCCAGTCGGAGTGCCGCACCGGTGTGAGCATGCCGTCCCGCACGTGCTGTTCCAGCGCGCGCTCCACCGGCTTGCGCAGCGCGTACGCCAGGGGGCGCGCGCGCAGGAACACCGGCCGGGCGTCCGGCCGCACCGCTATGCTCACGGGCGCCCCCGTGAAGCAGCCGAGCCCGTCCGCGAACACTTTACAATATCTGGAACTAAAAGATTCCAAATCAAATGCCTCACTTTTTAAAACGTTCAGCGAGTTATATTCCAAAGCTGGCAATTTTATGTTCATCTCTGCTAACCACTGCCTTCCGAGCAGCGCTGTTTTGCCGTTGGTAATCACGTAAAGATCCAGACATTTTTCTTTGTTACCGTAACGTACCTTAGGCCTAATAATACCGAGAGGTCGCACGGTCTCCCCCGTGTAGTAACGCAACACTAATTTAGAATTATTAATTATTAATTTTTTAAACATTCTTATATAAACATCGTAACTGATTCACGACACGGCGCTGCCCGTATCACATTCCATTACTAGATCTACACCCTGTACGTTTATTGTGATCAAAATCGGTTTACACTGGCTTATTGTCAATTGATTAAAGTCAATAAAAATTACCTCCTCGCTATTTACACTGTCCGCATCTGAATCCTTACTCGTGCTCGCCTCTTCGGTACAAAACTGGTTACAAATATTTGGACACATGCGACGTAGGTGCCCCATTTGATTGCACACACGACACACATAACGCGTAAATTTGCAATTCGCCCAGTCGTGTGAGCCACCGCACGCGCGGCATTGTCGGTGCCGCCGCGCTTGCTCGCCCCGGCCGGGCGGCGCCGGCGCAGCGCGCGCGCGGTCCCGGCGTGCGGCGAGCGGGCCGGCCTCCCGCGCCGCTCCGCTACCGCCGCTTCGTACTGCCTCGGCCGCCGCCCCTCTGCGCCGCCCTCGCTCCTCCGCTATCGCCTGACAGGGCACCGTCGTTGCCATGTCGTTCTGTGATCGCCCGTGTCCTTGAATGATAGCTGCTTCCTTCTCCGCTGTCTCCATGCTAACTGCTAGCGTGTATGCCTTCTTAAAATCCAATTTATTTTCCGTAAACAAACGTTGTCTAATAGCATCGCTGCTTATGCCACATACCAACTGATCGCGCAGACTTTCCTCCAGCCAGCTGGCAAAGTTGCACGACATTGACATTCCTTTTAATACGGCCACATATTCCACTATAGATTCGCCACTGTTTTGCGTTCTATGTCTAAATTTATACCTCTCGGCTAATTCGCTAGGTTTCGGTTGTAAGTATCCTTCCAATATGGCGGCGATCTGTTCGAATGTCTTCGCCTTGGGGTCTTCTGGTGTGCACAAATTAACCAAAAGCTCATAGGATTCAGCCCCCATCACGGTGATTAGTATAGGTACTTTGTGTTCATTTTTTACACTATTGACCACAAAATATTGTTCCAAGCGCTGAATATACAACCGCCAATTGTCTTTATGCACATCGAATTCCGAAATTTTTCCAATCGACATTGTCCTTATTATTGGATTGGATATGCCTTAAAATATAATAACAAGTATTATACACACGCGTAGGTAATTTAAAGTCCCCGTCGTCACTGTTAAATATTGGCACAAGAGAAACACACGGCTCAGCTGTTAGACTTGTATTCGAGAACTGTCTTTCATGATACAAATCAAGCATACCCTCTTATAATAGTTTATTATACCGACATTACAGAGTATGTTCAGCGCTCTCGCCGGCATCACCAGCATGCGAATATAAAGGTGTGCCTAAAAAAAAATTATATTTATAAATTATTTACTACTTAATTACTACAGCAATGATCGACAGCGAAAATGGTCTAGTCTTGTCTAACTTAAAACAATAAATAATCAAACAATTAAATGAGGCATATCACAAATAGAAGATGTCAGTTTTAATACAATACAATACATATACATTATTACTAGGTCGATTTGTGTAACATTGTCCCCTAATATTTATTTATTTAAATTCAAGACTGGTGCTGAGCAGGGACCGGACAACCTTTTCAATGATTTCAGTCGGTTTTTTTTCCCGTGCCGTTCGCAAGATTGGCAATTTTTTGCTGATTTGCGACCATTTTGTGGCACAAGCATGTTATTTTTCATTGTGTTATTTTTACTTTTATCATTCTTTTTTATTTTATTTCAAACTAAATACAAACTGAAATATAGATGCACAGAAAAAACCCCAGAAAAAAGACCAATGCTGGGAATCGAACCCAGGTCCTCAGCGTTCCGTGCTGCGTGCTTACCCCTACACCATCACTGGTCTAGAAGTTAGCGACGAATTTTTCCCACACATCGTACACTTCAGTCTGTTATAATCACATTATGCAGTGATAAGCGCGCATCTATGTTATGCCCTCTACCGAGAGATTTTAACACTCCTTCGGAGCTAACCTTTTACCTTTTTTTTAGCTTTTTTTATTTTCTTTTGTCTATGTTAGTTGTCACAAATAAATACTTCTTTCTTCCTTTATTTTCATTCAGACATCTACTGCGCCGCGGCGGAGGTAGAGGCGGAGCTGCGCGCGCGACGCACGGCGCGCGTGCTGCAGTGGTGCGCCGACAACAAGTCCAAGCTCAGGAAGCTCAACTCCACAATTGAGTTCAAGATACGGCTGCAGGTACAAACCTACACACGCAACTAATAAGAGGCATAGTTTCATAGCCCCTGCAAACCAAATAAATAACCCCCCTTTCTTCATCTTATGACTCGACGTGAAAAGACACCACCCTTATTTTGTTTGCTGCTTCCCATAAGCCACCAAATTTAGGGCTGTAGACAGTGTATATGTTAACTGTTATTCTTTTAACCCTTTAACCATTTGACAACCCTGTCAAGACAATCGATTTTGGACCGTCAATGTTGCTAATTTGAATCTGCATTGATTTCTTTATGACGGCAAATATCTTGCCATTACCCACTTATGGGTTAAGTTGGTGCTTTATTGACATCCCCGCTGCCTCCCATAAGCTGCCAAATTTAGGACTGTAGACAAAGTATGTATTAAGTGTTATTCTTTTAAGTTGGCCCTTTATTGACTTCACGCATACCTCCCATAGACCATCAAAGTTAAGGTTGTATAGGGATGTACGCTGGTCGTTAATTAAGGTGGTGCTTTATTAATTTTACGCCTGGCTCACATATACCACCGAAGTTAGGGCTGTATAGGAGTATTTGCTGTTTGTTATTCTTTTTAACAGTGCTTTATTGACTTCACGCCTGCTTTTAATAGGCCACTAAAACTAGGGTTGGAAGGAGAGTAAACTGTTACACTTTCAAGTTGGTGCTTTATTTACGTCACGCCTTCCTCCCTGAGATCACCAAATTTATTTAGGGATGCAGACAAGTTTACAGTTCGATGAATTATGTGTGTTGTCCTCAGGAATTCATCGAGTTAGTACGCGCCGATCGTCGCCTAGAAGCTGTGAAGTACGCTAAGAAACACTTGTCCCAGTATGAAGAGGGACAGTTGGAAGACATACAGCATTGTATGGGCATGCTTGCCTTCCCTAACGACACTGGTATGTGATGTGTAAATAACAGTTCATCTAGTTAAAGAGCTATAGATATTTAAGAATTAAATACACAGCAGACTCTTATACTATCATGTTTTATAGAAAAGTAAACTAGCTAAACGAGTGACTGTTGGCTAATCGCGTGCAATAAAGACGTGTAAACCGGTGGGTCCCCAATCAATTCTGTGGACACAGTTTTGTAGAAATAGCAGATCTGGTAGAAAATACATTTTTTTTATACAATATCCTCCTGAGGCCCACGAAAATATTGTTTGAATGAACTTTAAACTTTATGTCACTTATGAGTGAGTTCGATGTCACATTAGAATTAGTCCTTTATATAGGACTTACTTCTAATGTGATGTGTCTTCTAATGTGTGTGTGTGTGTTTAAAGTTCATTGATACAATATTTTCGTGGGTCTCAGGTGGATATAGGCTCGCGTTTGACCACAATGACACCTGGGCCCAATTGCATAACAAAGTACAACTTATATTACAAGCGGAACTCCCTTTCTAGTTAATATAACTGAAGCGAGAGTTCGTACTTTGATATGCAACAGGCCCCTGATGGAAAGTGAAGATGAGGCCTACGATGGAGCACGCTTGCCTAGTAAATGCTCATTCGCCCTAGACTTGAATTCAGGGGAATAAGCAGAAAGAAGGCAGTTGAGCGAGGTGATATTAAATACAAATTAAATATTAACTGAAAACACACTCGGCGTCACGGAAATCGCACACCTACGGATTTTGCTTTCAAGCGAATATAACTCTTATCTTTGTAACTTTTTCCTTTTTTTACCGATTTTGCATTGTTATTAAATGGAGGATTCATACGACCCATACTTTACCTTTAAAACTATATAAGGTTTATAACGGCTTGACACAGAAATCCGTGAGTGTGCGATTTCCGTGACGCCGAGTGTATGACGAAGATAAATTTGAAATTAGACACTCGGTGTATACAGTGGGTGTACCGTGTATATACTGGCCATAATTCGAGAGACAATTTTGACAATTCATTTTGCTCAAATGATGCCACAGACAGGGTAGTGCTGTTCGTGTCGATATTAATAAAAACATTACGGCTTTGGCTACCTGTGGTATTTATTCATAACTTACGGTGATATGATTAAATTAATTTAACAATTTACTTTTCAATGTAAGATATCTTTAAAGGAAGTAAAAAAATCCGTGTTACAGTAAATCATATTCTTTTCGACACTGATTATCGATATCGGCCACATCGCTATTTAATTTCGTGTAACTCTGGTAACCCTTTAATTGTCAAGCTTGTCTCTCGAGTAGGGATGTTGACACCATTAAAAAAGAATTTGAAGACACGACTCCAGTAAAAAAACGCTTTCAACCCTGAAAGCCAGATTAATTTTCGATTAAATGCAAAATTAGATTTTTTGTTGCTTCAAAACAAATAAATAGTTAGTTGATTGAGTATGCGAACAATGACGTCATATGTCGCTATTGTCATTGAAACTCTATTGGAGATTGTGTTTTGACAGCTCATAAAAAGAACGTCAGTTGATTGGTGGTGTCAGTCAACATCCCTATTACGGGCACTAGTATAGTGTGGTTACGTTCTGTGGCATCGTTTTGCGTGTGGGGTAGAGGTGGAGCCGTACGCGTCGCTGTTGTCTGGTGGGCGCTGGGCGGCGCTGGAGCGGCAGTTCCGCGCCGAGCACGCGCGCCTGCTGCACCCCGCGCGCCTGCCCGCGCTGCCCGTCGCGCTGCAGCTCGGTCTGCACGCGCTCAACACGCCATATCCTTTACGATACTATACCTACTACTGCCCACTACCCACTACTCACTACTCACTGCTCACTGCTCACTGCTCACTGCTCACTGCTCACTGCTCACTGCTCACTGCTCACGGGATCCCTTGGTTTCGGGTTCAAGCGATTCAAGGGATTCAAGCGTTTGTTCCGAATCACTTTCGTTGACACTTTTTGTAGGAATGGCAAATGATTCTGATACAGTTTTTAATTATGTGGTAGAAGTACAGGTTCTCTAATAAATAACCGAAAACGCCATCAAAATCTACAGCCGATTCGTAGAAAACGTGACCACGAAAGTGAGGCGGTTGAAACGCTCGAATAAATGACCCATTCGCATAATTTACTAAGTACAGTCGAACAAAAGGTCGCCTTGACACTTAAATGTCCCATTTTGCTTGCAGTGGCTAGACATCTGTCCATACCAATCCATACCAATGAACTTCAACGGCTGCAAGCCAACACAGAACAAATAGGTACAGAAGTAAATCTACATACAAAGTGCGCTCGAGCAACGCACACATAGACACTGTTCACAGACACGATATCTCGAAACAGATCGAATCAGTCCGAGCGCGATTGCCATCCGCGTGAGGCGCGCGCTGTAGTCGCGCGTCTGTGGAATTTTTCGAGGCGCGCGCTGTGGTCGCGCGTACCTATTTATTTTGTGTCGCGCGTCTGTGGAATTTTTCGAGTGCAATAATGGAGCAACAAAAAAAAGGATATTATAACTGTTCAGTGGACGGGACGGTTGTTTAAATTCAACCCTAAACGGTGAATGGTCGTTTTTTAGGCTACCAGTGGTTTCAGAGAGGTAAGTTAAGTAGGTACTTATCTGCTTGTATTTCGATGGTTCATTTTAACGTTACATAGAATAGTTAGGTAGATAGGTAAGCACCTCGCCCCGACTCCCAAAGTAATAATCGTGTCCTATTTTGAATCAGTATAAACGAAGTAAGTACCTAACTACATTTTTGTAAGGTAAATTCACGCCACTAATATTAGGTAAGTTGAAAACATGTTTTTTTGTTTGTATAGATATTGTGTTGTTTTTAGTATCATTAAATAGGTTTAGGTCTAAAACCGATAGGACAATGGAAATTGTGTAACTAGGATAATCCGTTTAGAAGTTAATAGGGATTTTCGATAGTGAAAATTGACAAACGCTAAATATTGTAGGTAGGTATTTTAATTATTATTATTATTATTATTTTATATTACCATTCTTCCCGTTTGAATATCAACAATAAATCAAACAACTAGATACGAATGCCACTATCACGGTAAGCCTTAAGTGTATATGCCATAATTGACAACCCTAGAGCGACCGCCGAGCGTAGGTATGAAAAGTGAAGTACATACACTTGATTGACTTCTGTACCTTCTTATTTTGTGAAGCCAATTTGTTTTGAAACTGGGCAGGCCTCGCTTTTATCGACTGTACATACAGTCATTTATTTCGGAAACCGTATTTTTATCAGGATTTTTTTTAAATGCCATCTTATACAATGCAGTAGGTTAGCTTAGGTTCGTTTTATAACAATTCCGAAAAAAAAAACTTTCAGAAATAAATCACTTTATGACTAACGTTGATTATGAAAAATGATACATAATGACTTATTAAATTATGCGAAACCATAGAGACCCACTGCTCACTCCTCACTGCTTACTACTCACTACTCGCCAGTGGCGGCTACTGAAAATATTTGCAATTAAAGCCGGAGCAAAAAATCTAAAAACCCCATTTGTCTTCTTGAAAGTGCAATAGTGGAAGAGAAGCGTTTGGTAACTTCGAAAGTTTAGTCAACCCGGGGAAAAACGGGTTGTTATAGCTAAACCGTTTAACTGAGTCACTGAGAGAGTTAAACGGTTTAGCTATAATACCTTTCGACACTGTTACTCGCTGCTCATTACTCACTTCTGACTGCTCACTGATCACTACTTACTGCTCACTGATCACTACTCATTGCTTACTGCTCATTACTCACTACTTATTACACGCTGTTGCATCCCGTGCCATATCCTTTACACTGCTCGCTCCTCACTGCTTACTACTCACTGCTTGCTGCTCACTTCACTACTCACTGCTGCACTACGCGCAATATCCTTTACACTGCATTTACAGGGCTATTTGTAATTCTGAGTGGAGGCCTGTGCCCCGCAGTGGGACGTGGGATGATGAGCATCCTTTTAACCGTAAACTCCTACCACTTAAACAATTGTTTTTTGTTTTACGGCTTTTATCATAACTTAATATTTTTGTTGTAATAACGTTTGTACAAAATCATACTATCGTAAAAATTATAGAATACAAAGTTGTGTTAGAAGTATTTATTTATTATTATTTATTTGGGTGATTCTTCAATTCAAGGTCGTGATTTTTGTTTTATTCCTCTGTCGTATTTTTTTTTTACTTAGTACAGAAAAAATCATGCTCCCATGAAAATAGATTTGTTCAGTAACATAAATTTATGGTACTGAACAAATCTATTTTCATGGGAGCATGATTTTTTCTGTACTAAGTAAAAAAAAATACGACAGAGGAATAAAACAAAAATCACGACCTTGAAGAATCACCCATTTGTATGGAAAAAAGTGCTCCAAAGTCTTAAAACATGAAACATTTGTTTGAGTGATAGGAATTCAGGGTCAAGAGGATGTCAGTGAAAATGAAAAATGAAAAATGTTTATTGGTTTAAATGAAACAGTTTTAACAAAATAGGGTTGGGATCTCCTTTTAAGCAAAACAATGCTTGTGTCAGGAGACCCCGCTCCTCCACTCAGAGTATTCATGAGTATAAACCAATTAACTAACTAACTTAAATTATGAGTGTGCATGTATGTGTGAGTATGTGTGTGTGTGTGTATGTGTGTCCGCGTACGTGCGTGCATATGTGTGTGTGTGTGTGTGTGTGTGTGTGTGTGTGTGTATGTGTGTGTATGTGTGCATGTGCATTCGTGTTGTGTAATAATTTACTAAATACCATATACCCTCCATTTATATTCATTATTGTTTGAATTACAAATAACCCTGTTACTACTACTATACTAATTAATTACAAATAGCCAAAGTGAGCACGAAAGTCGGTTTTTTTATTTCAATATTATAGTACGCCTTAGATAATGTTTTCTTGCCGATGGATTAGAAATTCGTATGTTCACCAAATGATTGGATCTCCGAGTAATTTAGACGTGATAGTTCCTTAACGTCGTGCGCACTCAGTGCTACAACGCGGCGACTCAGGTGGCGGCGTGCCCGGCGTGCGCGCCGCCGCTGAACCTGCTGGCGCGCACGCTGCCGCACGCGCACGTGTCGCACTCGCGCCTCGTGTGTCGCCTCTCGCGCGCGCCGCTCAACGAACACAACCAGCCGATGGCGCTGCCCAACGGACAGGTCTACGGGGAACAGGTGAGTGACCCCTCCAGGCCGGGCACGCTTACATATATCATCACTTTTCATGCGACTACAGCGATCTCTGGTGTTTGCTGAAGAACTAAATTAGCGGCCATCTTGGTTGACTTGTCAAACTTGTCACTTGTCATTCATCGGCCATGGACATGGCGTACCAAATTGTACGGTCTAGGACTTTAATTGATAGGCCACTTGCCAATCAATGTTCTTATTTTAGCCGTATAATGCAAATCGGATTTAGCCGCTTATACTTCGTATATGCTGATTTGAATTAGACGGCTAAAATACGAATAGTGGCAATAGGGAGGTTGACACCACCAATCAACTGACGTACTTTTTATGAGCTGTCAAAACACAAGTCTCCCATAGAGTTTGAATGGCAATAGCAACTTATGACGTCACTTGTTCGCAAACTCAATCCACTAACTATTTATTTGTTTTAAAGCAACAAAAAATCGAATTTTGCAGTTAATCGAAAATTAATCTGAGTTTCAGGGCTAAAATAAAGCGTTTTTTTACTGGAGTCGTGTCTTCGAATTGTTTTTTAATGGCGTCAACATCCCTATTAGCCTATCAATTAAAATCCTTGACTGTACATTGCTATAGGTACGCGTATCTATAGCTGTACATCACTACCAACATATACATATAGATAGGTATACATCTATAGATACGTCACATTACTTCTTGAGCAGCCGTAGGGCGGCAGCACCTTCCATACATGCATATTTGACCATAGAGTTGCCACTCTTGTTAATATAATATTACAATACTCTTTGGACCCCTCACACACTGATAGCCTGCTAACCTATACTCTGTCTATTAAACAGTGTTAGTATTAGAAAACAGAGAATGCACGTAATTGGTCAGCGATAAGGACGATGCACCGGCACATACGTCCCACTGCAGGGCACATATTTAAATATTATTATGTACAACATTAAATTAAATAATTATGATTAATAGATGAATAAACATGACGTGTAATTCTTTGAGGTGCCACGAGAAAAATCAAAAAATCACGAGAAATATTACGAATATTCCAACAAACGGCAGGTAAGCCGAGCCCCCCATCGACGTGCGATTGTTGACGCCCACTGACAGTTTCTTGTCCCTTTCATTTGCATACAAAAGTGCAACAGAGAGAACGCCTTGCTAACTCTGTTAAATAGACAGGATATACCTACGCACGCATGTGCCGGCCAGTGTTGCCAGATTTAACGACCGCTTTAGCCTAGTTGGTAGTGACCCTGCCTACGAAGCAAGAGGTCCTGGGTTCAAATCCCGGTAAGGGCATTTATTTGTGTGATGAGCACGAATATTTGCTCCTGAGTTATGGATGTTTTCTATGTATTTAAGTATTTATTTATCTATATAAGTATGTTTATCCGTTGCTTAGTACCCATAACACAAGCTTTGCTAAGCTTACTTTGGGAGTAGGTCAATTGGTGTGAATTGTCCCATGATATTTATTTATTTATTTATTTATTTATTTTTTTCACCTTCCCCCCTAGATTTTTTCCAAAAACCAGTTTCCCTATGTAGAGGGATAAAAAAAACCTCTGACTTTTTATTTGGTCAAGTTTCGTGTGAATCAGATTTATCAAAAGTAAAAAAGTTGCTACCAACATACAAGCTACGTAATATTAACAATGAAAACTAAGTTAATCTTTTAAATTTTTAATGAGATCAACAATAAAATCAAGTTTTCTTCATTCAATTCAAATTATTTTGTAAGACTAGTGAAAAACCTTCAGAAAATCCTCTATACCCTGTCTATTTAACAGAGTTAGCAAGGCGTTCTTTCTGTTGCACTTTTGTATGCAAATGCAAGGGACAAGAAACTGTCAGTGGGCGTCAACAATCGCACGTCGATGGCGGGCTCGGCATTACATGCAGTTTGTTGGAATATTCGTAATATTTCTCGTGATTTTTTGATTTTTCTCGGGGACCTCAAATATTTACATGTCATGTTTATTCATCTATTAATCATAATTATGTATTTTAAAATACTTAGTAGATAATAATATTTAAATATGTGCCGTGCAGTGGGACGTATGTGCCGGTGCATCGTCCTTATCGCTGACCAATTACGTGCATTCTCTGTTTTCTAGTACTAACTCTGTTAAATAGACAGAGTATAGATTGATTTCGCGATATTAAAACCTCTAAAAAAACCTCAACGACCTCCAAAAACCCCTAGATTGAGGAAAAACCTCTAGATCAAGCAACACTAGTGCCGGCTCTGGGTGCGGTTGAAGCTCCAAACGCACAGACAGCGGAGGCGTGGCGGTGCGGTGGCGGTGACGGTTGTAATATTCTAACTTGTATGAACGGTTGTGGGGTACCGTACCGCGAACTCGTTCATACAAGTTAGAATATTACAACCGTCACCGCCACCGCACCGCCACGCCTCTGCTGTCTGTGCATTTGGAGCTTAAAGTACGACCTGCACGTGTAATTCCAGAAGGGTTTGAATTATCAGGTCGTATATGAACTACGTGTTTGTAATAAATAAATAAATTATTGCCATTTTGTACCATTTGGATATGAAAATCTCAGATAAAAGTAAACTCTGTCAATAAGCGAATCTATAAATCTAAATATCCCCGTAACTTTGGATTCCCATTATATCCCCGTAATGGACTAATATTGCCGGGTTAAAGGCAAAACCAAACTTATCTGCTATTTGTTTTTGGACGAAATGGTTGGTTTTGCCTCAACCCGGCGATATATCTTCCTCTGAGTTCCTACTTTGTAACTTTTTGTAATTTTGGAAATTATTTAAGCATATTTGACGTTTTTGAGTAATTTGTAGTTTATAATAATAATAATAATAATAAGGAGCGCTTCTTCTGTCGTCTGACAAAAGTACTTAATAGTCTTTTGTCGGGCGGCAACAAGATGCGCGCCTTCAACGCCTGGGTAATGCCCTTGCTCACTTACTCCTTTGGCATACTAAGGTGGACTCAGACTGAGCTGGATACCTTGGATCGAAGAGTTCGTGTACTGCTCACTGCGCATCGCTTGCTTCACCCGCGCTCGTCTGTTATGAGACTGTACATCTCGCGGAAGTGTGGAGGTCGTGGCTTTTTAAATGCCAAAGACCTCCACAACCGCGAGGTGTATAATCTCAGGGATTATTTCCTAAACAACGAGTGTGGGGTGCATCGCGACGTAGTAGCAGTAGACAAAAACTTCACCCCGCTTTCCTTGGCAAACGAGAACTGGCGCCGACTTAAAGTAATGAGCATCGAGGACCGCAAGGCGGTATGGAAGAGCAAGGAGCTACACGGGCGGTTCTACAAGGCACTCACAGGGCCAGATGTAGATCTGCTCGCGTCGGTGAACTGGCTACGTTTTGGGGATCTCTTCGGGGAAACCGAAGGTTTTGTCTGTGCAATTGCGGATGAAGTTATCATGACGAACAACTACCGGAGGTATATCCTGAAGGACGGTACGGTCGACATTTGTCGGGCATGCCGCCGTCCCGGGGAGTCACTCAGACATATTATTTCCGGTTGTGGTCATCTTGCTAACGGTGAGTACTTGCACAGACATAACCTTGTAGCCAGAATTATTCACCAGCAACTTGCTCTGCTATACGGCCTTGTGGACTTTGAAGTGCCTTACTATAAGTATATACCTGCGCCAGTTCTCGAAAATGGTCGTGCCACGCTCTATTGGGATCGGTCTGTTATCACGGACAGGACTATTATAGCCAATAGGCCTGATATCGTGCTAACAGATCGATCGAAACGCCAGGCAGTGCTCGTCGACATCACCATCCCCCATGACGAGAACCTCGTGAAAGCTGAGAAGGACAAAGCCAGCAAGTACCTTGACCTAGCTCACGAGATAACCGCCATGTGGGATGTTGATTCGACGATCATTGTCCCGATAGTCGTTTCTGCGAACGGGCTGATAGCGAAGAGTCTCGACCAACACCTCAAGAGACTCTCGCTAGATGGCTGGATCAAGGGTCAGATACAGAAGGCGGTACTCCTAGACACTGCGCGGATAGTCAGGAGGTTCCTCTCTCTGTCGCCCTAACCACCGATAGCTTAGGCCCCGCCTCGCTGCCGGTGGCACCCTAGGTTAGGTTTTTATAATGATTTTATGATTTGTATGTATAGTTTTATATTTTACTTTTTGTATAATTATTGTAAAAATCTAACCTAAGAGAAAAAAATATAAATAAAGAGAATAATAATAATTACCACCAATAGCTTAGGCCCCGCCTCGCTGCCGGTGGCACCCTAGGTTAGGTTTTTATAATGAATTTATATTTTGTATGTATAGTTTTATATTTTACTTTTTGTATAATTATTGTAAAAATCTAACCTAAGAAAAAAAATATGAATAAAGAGGATAATAATAGTAATAAATGTATTTATTTAGGCATTTTTTATACAACGTGCCCACCAGGTTTCTGCGAGAGTCTAACCACGCATTTCTGAGGTCATATGGAGTGGTTAGGTTTTTATAATGATTTTATGATTTGTATGTATAGTTTTATATTTTACTTTTTGTATAATTATTGTAAAAATCTAACCTAAGAGAAAAAAATATAAATAAAGAGAATAATAATAATTACCACCAATAGCTTAGGCCCCGCCTCGCTGCCGGTGGCACCCTAGGTTAGGTTTTTATAATGAATTTATATTTTGTATGTATAGTTTTATATTTTACTTTTTGTATAATTATTGTAAAAATCTAACCTAAGAAAAAAAATATGAATAAAGAGGATAATAATAGTAATAAATGTATTTATTTAGGCATTTTTTATACAACGTGCCCACCAGGTTTCTGCGAGAGTCTAACCACGCATTTCTGAGGTCATATGGAGTAATAGATGTTATGTGAACCTAGGTCGAATTATGCTTTTAACTTTTTTATTTTTTCATACATAATAAATACGCAATCCCAGCACCTCCACCACTTTTATAGTAAAATTTAAACAAAAATGGAAATATATCAAAATCCATATGGCCTCAGGAATGCGTGGTTAGACTCTCGCGGAAACCTGGTCAGGGGGGTTTCACTCCGCAGTTTAGGTATGTTCGGCCGGCGCTCCTCCCGGGAGGAGTATGGCAGTAGGTTGTCGCGCGGCCTTCAGTTCGCACGCTAGCCGCTTCGCGCGTAATTAAGCATCTTTTTTTTCTGTGATTTTTGCAACAAACAATGACTTCTAAACGATATTATAAATAACTTACTTACATACTAAAGGTAGTTTACTGAATTAATACACACTGTTATCTTTCTTGATTTATATACCTACCAAATATGGGCGAGTGGGAACCCTGTGCCCTTGGTTTCGGATCAGCGGTGCCCAACGGAATATGAACGCTCGTACCACACGATAAGTTTTAATTTCGCGTGCACGCAGTAGGAGTTGGAAAGTTTTTATACCTAAAGTTGACCTTTGTTCGAGAGTGATCCTTCTGTACGTTAGTACTATTACTTATTCTGTGACCTGGTGGGCACGTTGTATAGTACACTAGTTGTTGCCCGCGGCTCCTGCGAAAAATTCGTTTATCGCTATTCCGGGAACGCAATTTGCCGGGATAAAAAGCATCCTATATGTTAATACAGATAATAAACTACCTGAGTGCCAAATTTCATCAGAATCCGTCAAACAGTTTTAGAGTGAAAGAGTAACAAACATCCACACATCCATACAAACTTTCACGTTAGTAATATTAGTGGAATTCAGCAGTTGCTCTACAATTAATTTTTATGCTTTATAAAGTACGCTAGGGCTCATGATGTTATCTTTGTCTTTCATTTAGGCGCTGAAGGAGATGATGAACGAACACGGATCCATCGTGTGCCCGAAGACAAACGAAGTGTTCTGCATGAAGCGTGTGGAGAAAGTCTACGTCATGTAAATTTGCAGCCCGCGTGTGTAACATAGGTTTACCGCACTAGAGCTCCTAAACAATTATATCTACGTTCTGTATTTTGCTAGAGGCTCACCGAAATCTAACACAACCCGTCCGTCCGGTTAAAATTTATTCGCATTTTTGGTGCCTCCAATTAAAAAAAAAACAACTCATTTGACAGAATTTCAAAACGAAAGGAAAAGTTGCTAAGTCATTTTGAACCCTTAAACAGGCCCTACTAAGTGTAAAATAGATTTTGAAAATAATAAAATTACGTAAGAATGAAATTTGTACCTTGTTACTTATTCACATAAGGTTAATTATCACAGTAAACCTATGTGGTCCATAAATCGCCTCTGCTTAAAGGTTAAATTCGAAGAAAGTCTTAGCAAAATTATGACTTTTTTATTTTATTTATGTGCTATTTAAATATGCTCAAGTATTCTAAAATTTTTTTAATGAACTAAAACCTGTTTTGAAAATCGGTCTGAATCCCTTTTAAGACATATTTTTAACTGGTAACTTTTAAATTTGTGTATTCATTAGCACGACTCTTAAAATAAACTCATAGTTCCCCCCTTTATAGTTCTTGCTAAACTATGAAATCTAAAATTGTGTAATTTTTTAAATAATTTTAAAGTGTCATGCATGTGTTTTATTATTTAACCTAAGTCTACAATGTATAGTCATTTTTGAGTTGGTCTCATTATATTTGTCTTATAAGCAATAAACGTAAATCATAGTTCTGTTATTTTATTTGCACATTTTACCAGTTTACCTGACCAACACGCTTTTGGGAGTTTTCAGAAAAAAATGTACCCGTTTTCCTTAATTATCCTTAATTTTTCCATACAAAATTTATTAGTCAGTTTTGTGCCGGTCCATACAACATGTATGGTTAACTGCGTCACAAAACTGACAATTAAGAGAGGGACACTTTTTTTCTTGCTTAAATCGATAGTGCTTGTGATTCTGAGTAGAAATAACCCAAAATTTGTTAGGTAAGTACAGGGTACACTTTTTTCTGAAAATGCCCTTTTACACAGTTCATTTGCTGAAACATGTCACACCATTCATAGTTGGATATTTGACGCCTGACTCAGACAGGTCTAATAAAAAATCAAGTTCATCCCGAAACCAGATATAAATAGTTAATTTAAGCTGGCTAATAAGTGACATTACATTTCTCTATTACCAATAGGTATTACCATATAAAATCCGCAGGGAAAGGGTTTTGACAACACAAAAAGCTCGACTGGTGGTATATAATTGAATAGAATTTTACTAACACACTTAGAAGAAAAACCGGCCAAATGCGAGTCAACTCGCGCGCCGAGGGTTCCGTACAAATTTATATGTATCTATGAACATCCAGTCTTAGCAGACCCCTGCTCCTAAGCAAATGTGCGCAGTGTGGGATCATTGTAGATTGGTTACTGATATAGACAGACAGACAAAAATTTTATGCTTTTCGCAATTTTTCCTTTATCTGTGCTATAAGACATTGCTTCGTACTGTAGCGACTACTAGCGCCATCTAGTCATCACATAAGGAACAATCCTACATCACGCTATCGAAGTTTCTCAACTCGGCTGCATAAATACAACTTCCAACTTTCATCCATCGGACTTCGGTCCCCAGGCATAACATCTGCCTGGAGAGAGATCTCTCTATTGTAACTACCCCCATAGTACCAAATTTCAAGATTCCAAGTTCACGGGAAGTACCCAGTAGGTTTCGATTCCCTTGCGAGTGTCGAAAATTTGTGGCATAAATGGCTGTATCTTTCGATTGCGTTGGCTTAGAACTTTGATTTTTTCACAGCTTCAAGGGACAGTAGACCTGAGTATTTGATATAAATTTCAGCTTGATACCTCCTCCACGCGTTCCTGAGAAAAAGGATCTTGACTTGACAGACGGACGGACGGACAACAAAGTGATGATCCTAAAAGATACAATACAATACAATACAATACAATGACTCTTTATTGTACACCAGGAATAGTAAGCAATACAGAAAACAGGTACACAGAGAATAAGTTACAAGGTAAGCAATAGGCAATATTTAAAAAGTAAGGTATTATTTTCCACATTGAACTTCTAACTAAGCGTGTCAAATGGATTAGGCTCAGCGTGAGCTGTGGATGCATGCCCACGGAGGTGCGCACGCACAGCGCTGGTTTTCAGTCCAACCCGTCACACTTTTTTTCATATCTGTGGGTAAGTTCGGGTACGCTTTTATTTTAATATAAAGAATTTTTGATTTTTTTACATAAATATAAATATAGAAATCAAATGAATGCTAAAATATGAGCCAGTAGGAATAATTAATAGCCTAGTGCAATATGAACCATGTTGAAATAACACGCTGAGATTTATTTCGATTGGGTGGATGTGACCGATCTGATGTGGGGACATTTTTTGTAAATAAACATCATAATCGACTTGAGTACTTTATTTGTTTCAAACAGTTTTCAATCTAAAAATATTTTTAAACAGTCGTTAACTGGGTCCATGATCAATTACATCGATCCCGGGCGAATAAGAAGCACCAAACAAAACTACCCAAGGAAATTCAGTTTGATGAAGAACGAAACATTAATAAATAGGCCCCGAGCGGCACTTTCCGGGGACGGCAAAATTTCACAATAAAATAATATCCTGTAAATATTTTGAACCATTTCAAAGACGCTGACACCCACCCACGCTCCGCCATCGCCATCGCCATTGCTCTCATCCCTTTGTCACACTTCGTGGTAGTTTCAGCCAGTGTTAGGTGTCAGTGAAACAGGTCCAGCGTGTGTCGTTTCGGTGTATTTCGTCAATGACAAATAAAATTCGCTCCAACGGTGCAAAGGCTTCTTACATCGCCCTACTATGAACTCTTAACTACTGCAGTCAGAGACGTCAGTTAAATGTAGACACATTTTCTTTCACATTTGTATGAAATACGGCGCTTGATTGTGATTAAACATTAATTGACGTCTCACAGTGCGGCAGTTAGGCCCGGGTAACGGGTTACAATACTAAATGGCAATTTTTTATCACATATACTTACGTACTAGTGAAATGCAGTGTTAAGGTTTAAGAATTTAACAAAAACATGGATTACTTGGGAAAATATGCAACTGTGATAACAATCAAAATATGAACTATGTCACGCATTTAGTCCAAGTGTTACGCGCCTATAAAAAGAAAATAACAGCTCAAGACAAACTCGTCCACATCCCTTTTTACAAGATATTATTTAACTTGCAATATTTATATTATTAAATTACATGTATATTATTTTTTGCTTTTACATTTTCGATGTTTTTCAACCGTTGGGATAAATGAAGACCTTAAAGAAAGCTGGACAAACTTTGCAATGGTATAAGCCAAGGAACTGGTGATATTTTTCAAATATTTAGGCATTTACGTCCATGAAAAAATTAAATCACTCCTTACGATACTTAGCATAATAAAAAGCTAATAATGTATTTCATTGTTATCCTTTAGTAATGGTAGCTGATTTCATTTTGAAAAGTCATTCTGTTCATATTGTATTTTATTGTCAACTAATGATTACTTATTCAAGCGAAAAGATAAATTCATCCCGTCAGTACCGCATGGCATTAACATAATTATCTTAACTATCAAATAATTGATATAAACTTTGTATATATTTACAACTATCACAATGACAAGTGGAGTGATTATTTGTACTAACTAATTCCTACTTCGGAAGATGTTACAATAATGCGTTTATATTAAAACTAGATCCCAATCCGTACTGCGCCCGCGTGGGAACTACGGTCCAAGCACTCTCATTCTAAGGCACTACTCCCACCAAGGGAGAGGAAACGATTAGCTATCGACTATTTTCTCGCTCAAGAAACGTATAAAAGGTACAGATCCCGTGTCGGTAAGAGAGAGATATATTTATAGTTGATCGCTGACTGTTCACACTGCCGGCGAGTACTCGCTCTTCACTAGTTGAACGCAGCGATATAAACTGTCATCGATAACACGCTCAGCGATGCTCGCTTGGCGATCAGAACTCACGCTGAGAGACCAACCGGCGATCATTCTACTGTACAGCGTGGATTTGAGTGTTCGTACCTGTTTACTGTGCATTTAAAACAATCATTATTGTCTAGTTCGGACGAATTGGCGAATGATCGCCCGTCGCACTCGAACACTCGCTTATAGCCGAGCGACACTATCGGAACTACGCACTCGCTTCTCGCTGCTCGCCAACTTGTTTCTAGCTCTAATCGCGTCTCGCTCATCGTCGGCGGTGGGACCAGTGCCTAAGAGGTCTGTATCATGCAGTGGGACTTATACCTATATAGCTCGAGATGATATTTACACTAATGTACTGTACATTACATAAGTATGGCTTGACTTAGAGCTACATTTTAGGTATTTATAAACGTACTTGTATAAACTAAACATGATTGTATAAACTGCACCATTTAAGAAATAATTCTAAAGTATCTGCCTGGTTATATTTGAAATTAAAAAAAAACGTATTTGCGCCATTTTTAAATTCAGTCTGTTCAAAGCGCCATTAGTGGTCATGTGAAAAATTAACTTGAACAAAAAAAGTACGACCTCGATGGAAATCGGAGGCAAACGTGAAACAAGTTTAGAGTGAAACAGACTATCATTTTAACTGTATAAAGACCAATTTTGGCTCATTGATAGTGGAGAAAATCTCTTCATTTTCTTTCTTATGCCTAATAACCATAGATCGGAATTTTCACGGTAAAACATAAGACTGTCGCAATCAAGCTAGTGTTAGTGTTATATAAAAAACCGGCCAAGAGCGTGTCGGACACGTCCAAGGTAAGGTTCCGTAGCCATTACGAAAAAATCAAGTAATATTTTTCTAAGGATTTCGTATGTGTACGGAATCATCCAAGTTTAGGTATGTTTTATACCTTAGGCTACTATTTACTCTTAAACTACAAATAATTTCCAAGCAATCTTAGCCGCTATAATTTTCCTAGTAAATTTGATATATTTACTACCATTCTGAATTTTTTCAAATTTTTCCACCCAACAGTTTAGATTTTAGAGGGGGGGGGGGACGGCCGATTTTAATGAAAATTTTCACTTTAAAGTTGAATATTTCGCAAACAGATCACTGAATAGAAAAATCATGTTAGAAACCCCGCAATGGTTTTAAAAGACCTATCCAACGATACCCCACACTATAGGGTTAGCCGAGAAAAAAAAAATCACCCCCACTTTACTGTACAGCGTCGTCTATGAGAGGTACCCTAAAAAATTTTTTTTTACTTTTTTTAATTCAATCACTTTGTCGGCGTGACTGATATATATATTCATGCCAAATTACAGCTTTCTAGTACTAACAGTCTCTGAGCTTAGCCGCGGACAGACAGACAGACGGACAGACATGGCGAAACTATAAGGGTTCCTAGTTGACTACGGAACCCTAAAAAGTCATGCCGATATATTTAGGTACATTATTTTATAATCATTCGCACAGTTAATTTATAATATGCAAAAGAAGTGGTAAGTTACGGGGTTGTTTTATGCTTATTTGTTGTTCCATCTAAACCTTAACTATACTTTATCATATTAACTAATTAATAACTCTTCCGTTTGGCTTGCATCTGTCTCTATATAATTTTATACAAACCTGACCTAAAATTCTGTAAGTATTAAATATGTTTTTTTATTTAGTGGACCGTTTTTTTCTTCTATTGCACAACTATCGATATCGATAAAAAATTGGTTCTAACACTAGCTTGATTGCGACAGTCTTATATTTTGCCGTGAAAATTCCGATCTCTGCTAATAACGTAATAACTAAAGTAAAATAATTTCTTAATATGACATTTTAAGATTTTTATAGTACTCAATTTTCAATAGTAACAGATTTCATTTTTTTTTCATTTGTTTGAAGTAAATTTTAACGTATCATTAACAAGAGAACAAGCAAAAATAATGTATATAATTGTATTTTATATAGTATTACTATTGTTATAATCTTTGGCTAAAGGTATGTACTAGTTTCTATTGCTTTAAAGCGGTGATATTAGTATTTCAATCATCATTAGGGTCTAATAATTAGTTACCGGGGACTAAGTATTCATACTTAATTAATATTTACACTAATCGTAACATACGTACATAGTAGAGTATTTAAACAATTTAGATTTTTTACCAAAAATACTGTCTTTGTGTTAACACAATCAGACTCGCACGAAATTCTACTTAAAGTATTACTTATGTATGTTAATTGTAGTCAATAAACTGAACTGTAGATTTTCCATAGATGTAATGCTAATGACAAGGTTTTTTTTTAATAATTCGAAAAGTAGTCATATTACTGACTACAATTAGCAAATCCATTTAACTTGTAACAAGCTACCATATATTGAGCCACCGGTAGCGGTTATAGCTAAGCAACTGTCACCATTAGTGCCCGCGACAGTTGAGAGTAGAGCCACTGTTTGCCAAGCCGAGCGACAGTTGGCCGAGCCGAGCCACTATTAGCCGAGCCAAACCACTATTAGCCTAGCCAAGCGTAAGTCAGCTCAGCTGAGCCAAGCGACAGTTGACCGAGCCGACCCACTATTAGCCAAGCCAAGTCACTATTATTAGCTTAGCCAAGCGTAAGTCAGTTCAGCCGAGCCACTGTTAGCCGAGCTTAAGCTACTGTTAGTCGTACCGACCGGCCGAACCAAGCCACTGTTAGACAAGCCGAGTCGAACCACTATGGGCCGAGCCAAGCGACAATTAGCCGAGCAGAGCTACTGTTTACATAGTCGAGTTCAGTAACCGCGTCTCTTGGCCGAGCTCAGCAACTGTTAGGCGAACCGAGCCCTTAGTGGCAATTCTAATATAACAACGACGTATAATAACTCAGTATCGGCACGAGTGGCGACTACTAATGGTTCAGTCACATCACCAGTAGCCACTACCAAATGGCCATGCAGCTCTACAACTTTCGTCTTACGCCTTTTCACACTACGAGTATAATAACCCGAGTGGCAATACATTGCGGGGCTTGAATGATTCATCAGATCACACCTTCGGTAGGCCCGCAATCTATCGTGTGGCAGTATGTTAGTATGGGTAACTCTGAAACGTTTGAGTTGTAATTTTCCTATGCGCGGGTTGGGTTTTATTGCAGCGGCAACACATTTGTTTATCATTTTGATCTCTAATTTTATGAATTTGTATTACATAGTGAAAATAAACAGATCACTCACGTTTTAAAACGAGTTTAACTCGACATGTTGAATTTGTATTGCGGTAGTCGCTTAGAGACCAAAAGCATCGGGAACCTATCGAAGATTTGCGTAGCCTTGTGTGCAAAGGGCTTCATAGGTTCAGAGTTACCAGTACCGACTGCCCTGTGTAAACGAGCATGTATAGCTACTCGGATGATTTTACTCTGAAGAGCTGGCTTCTAACCGAAGTAATGCGTCATGAACGCCATGACCGCGATGCCGGCGACCAGCGCGCCGAGGTGTTTCAGCGACTCCCACTTGTCGTCTTCCCTTAACAAATCCGGCAGGACAGTCACCAGCGCGATGTGGAGGAAGCCGCCCGCCGTGAACGGGACTATCCATGACGTTTTTGCCTCTGAAACGTTTATATTTTATTTACGGTTTCAAAAGTACCACCACCGAGGCGCCATCCATAAAGTATGTCACACTAATTTCGATTAATTTGGGCCCCCCTTATTTTATTTATTTAAGTAAACAGAACTTTTTTCTTGTGTCACAGATCGCTTGACCTGTTCCCAGCCTATTTCTTCTATTCCGAGGCGGTTATTCTCTACAGTAGTCCGTTTTGTTCTTCCATTCAGACCTACTAATAGGACTAAACTGACGAAATAATCCATATAGTCCCACTACTTTTGGCACGAATTTTAATAGGACTAAACGACCTAATCCATTTAGTTCTACTACTTGTGATATGAAATAGGGCTGGTTAGATATTTTTTACACATTAATAGGTAGGTTAGGTTTGTCAGGTATCTTCAGATGCCCGAAGGGCACACCGCACAGAAACAGGAGCCCCGCGAAGCGAGGCTCCGTCGACATAAGGCTTGGGTTGCCTAATGCAGTCGTTCCGTTTAGCTCTACTAGTGGAACTAAACGAATAATTTTGTCCGTTAAGTCCTACTAGTAGGACTAAACGGAACTTTCGGTCCGTTTATTCCTATATAGGACTGAATGGTAGACCAAAAGGGACTGTAATATATTCTCTTACCTATGGCGTTCCGCGCCCCGCTGAATATGACCGCAGTCAAAGCGCCGATCAAGCCAGCCGACGCAGTCGCCTGTGACACAATATAAAGTTGTTTGAAGTTACTTGATATTATGTAGCAGGAGTTCCCGAAGGCTGGGGCGTCGTGGAGCGTTAAGAGGGGCGTTTAAATATAATAGACCAGATAGCCTAGTGGCTAGAGAACCTGACTACGAAACTTGAGGTCCCGGGTTCGATTCCCGTGTCGGGGGTGGTTTTCTTTTTCATCCAACATACTCGTCGTATAACACTAGCAAACAAAAGCATGACTTACCAATTGAGCCTTGGCCGCCTCCCAGCGGGAGAAGCCGCTCTTCAGGAGGATCGCGAAGTCGCCCACCTCGTGAGGGATCTCGTGGACTGTAAACCAATTTAGTAGTCCAATTAATTATTGCCAGCCACGTTAGAGCCACAGAATAAGTAATAGTACTAACGTACAGAAGGATCACTCTCGAACAAAGGTCAACTTTAGGTATAAAAACTTTCCTACTCCTGCTGCGTGCACGCGAAATTAAAACTTATCGTGTGATACGAGCGTTCATACTCCGTTGGGCACCGCTGATCCGAAACTAAGGGCACAGGGTTCCCACTCGCCCATATTCGGTAGGTATATAAATCAAGAAAGATAACAGTGTGTATTAATTCAGTAAACTACCTTTAGTATATAAGTAAGTTATTTATAATATCGTTTAGAACTCATTGTTTGTTGCAAAAATCACAGAAAAAAAAGATGCTTAATTACGCGCGACGCGGCTAGCGTGCGAGCTGAAGGCCGCGCGACAACCTACTGCCATACTCCTCCCGGGAGGAGCGCCGGCCGAACATACCTAAACTGCGGAGTGAAACCCCCCTGTTAGAGCTCACGCTCGTAATTATGTAGCTAGGGTCGCCGTTGCCGATTACGCCATGGATAGCTATATGGCGTAAAGAAAAGAAAGAACACAAAAAATGTATGACATTTTCGGGACATTTTTCCTCTCCTACAGGGATGGAAAGAGCTCTTGATTCTGAGTAGGAACAACATAAAAATGATGGAAATATCAAAATAAACTGAGATCAAATAAAAAGTAAAGATATAACGCTGCAAACAACGAAGTGAGGCCGGTCAAACTACACCAATCCGTGTGCTTACACAGTGGCACGCACACAATTGCAACCAAACTACATCAAATTTTGCTTAGAACCCAAAACGTCAACACTAGTGTTGCCATTATAATGTTGTACTTACCCTACTATTACAACCTTTTCTTTTTTCATTTTAAATTCTATTCTTTATTAGCACGGCTTAAAACGTGAGAACGTGACACGCAACGTAAAGTTATTTGTTTCTTGTAAAAGTTTATCAACGTTTTTTATTGTAGTAACGGTATCAACGTGACACGCAACGTAGTATCGGGGTATTAAGAATTATTATGGCAACACCGGCCTACGCACACATGTTTATGAAACCGGCCTCACTCGGCTGTTCACCGCGCTCTATCTTTACTTTTTATTTGATCTGAGAAAATAAAGTGACTTTTTTTGAGAAATGCTCATCTAGTAATATTTTATGTGTCAGAAAACAGTGATTGGTTCGATTGTGGTGTGGTGTTACCGAGTATGGCGAAGGTGGTGAGCAGCCCGACCCGGAAGCCGACGAGGAAGGAGCCGCCGACGGCCAGCCCGTGCGTGAAGTTGTCGATGGAGTTCGCCATCAGGTTCAGGTAGCCCGCAACCTGACACACAACGTTACGGTAAACTAAGTTTTTGTTAAAAAATACATTTTTAATAGAAGCTTTTTGACGTGACAACGTCTAATAAATCGATGAACGGCTGCACGCACGAAAAAGGATGACGCAATGTCCCGTACTTGTCCCGGGGGTGCGGGGTATTAAAGGTGGGGATGAAAATTATCATTGATTTTGCCATAGGATGCACCGTTTTCAAGATATTTGACAAAACACCGGTTCTCGTCCGATCACCGAGGTTAAGCAACGTCGGGCGCGGTCAGTACTTGGATGGGTGACCGCCTGGTTTCATTTTTGTTTTTTGAATGTTTTGTTATGACGTTGTCACGTTAAACTATCGTCCGTAACCCGACTTTACAGACAACCGGTTTTTTGCAGATTGTATTTTGACCCCGATTACCTATCTATTATATATCTAGGACCAAAGTACTCGTCAAGACGAATCCAAACGAGTCCAAACTCAAAGGGGTTATGTCGTTTCATCACTGAGTTCCTATCGCCGCCTTTCAATTCTATGATCAGATCAGCTCCATGTTATAATAATATTGCATTGTTATCCGATTTATATACACATGCAAATTTTCAGCTCAATCGGTAATCGAGAAGTGGTTCAAGATGAAGAAAACTAAAAGCATAAGGTAAATAAAAGCTTGCAATAATAATTACTACTATGTTCAGCAGTGGACGTCTTTCGGCTGAAATGATGATGGATGATGAATAATAATTACACAAAGACGTTTACGAACGATATAGTAAATTAAGTAATTACTGCAACCCCTCGTTTGTAAGTGACTTACGTCTTTCTTCACCGGCTTGTCCTTGGTGGTGGCGAGTACTATTTCCCGCGCCTCTAGCAGCAGCCGTTGCCGACTGCTACTCTTCTGCAACCCCTCGTTTGTAAGTGACTTACGTCTTTCTTCACCGGCTTGTCCTTGGTGGTGGCGAGTACTATTTCCCGCGCCTCTAGCAGCAGCCGTTGCTGACCGCTACTCTTCTGCATCCCTTCGCTTATAACAGTGACTTACGTCTTTCTTTTCTGGCTTGTCCTTGGAGGTGGCGAGTACTTTTTCCCGCGCCTCTGGCAACGGCTGCGCTGACTGCTACTCTCCTGCAACCCCTCGTTTGTAAGTGACTTACGTCTTTCTTCCCCGGCTTGTCTTTGGAGGTGGCGATTACTTTTCCCGCGCCCCTGGCAGCAGTTGTTGCTGACTGCTACTCTTCTGCAACCCCTCGTTTGTAACAGTGACTTACGTCTTTCTTCACCGGCTTGTCCTTGGTGGTGGCGATTACTTTCTCCCGCGCCTCCCGCAGCAGGCAGCGTCCCATCCAGCGGTTGCCCTTGTTACACCGCACGGAGCCGCTGCTGGCTGCACCGGTGCTGCAGCACGCGCCTTCACCTGTGATACCATACTTATTAGTTTTATACTAAAATAGGAGATGTACAAGTGCTTAACACGCGCCGTTTTACCCGAGCCGTTTATAGCCACCCGAGCCGCAAGCGAGGTCGTATTAGTTAGTCAATGCTAAAATGGGTTCTATGAATGAGTTATACACTCTGCTTTTCACTTCGATTGCAATGAATTATACAGGAATTACAGGACAATGCCTTGACAATGCAAATTAACTGCATTTAATTAAAATTAAAATAAAAGTAATAGTAAAGTGACACTTAATTAAGTTCGGACTACGTATATATTTAATGCTTAGTTTCAGAAGTTTTTTCTTTTCGTGCATGTCTAAGGCTGCGTATCCACCGGAACTGTGCGAAGGATGTGTTAGTCATGAACCAATAGAAACACTTCATTTACAAGGATAAGTAAAAATGAAGTGTTTCTATTGGTTCATGACAAACACATCCCTCACAAAGCATTCTCGCACATATCTCGTGGAAACGCAGCCTAATAATGTAATACATAATTTATTAGTATTACTATGGCCTACATTTAATAATTTGGAAATATAGAACAGGGATTGACAAAAACTACAGAAGCACAATTAAAACATTTTTCTATAAAGTTACTAGCTGTTGCCCGCGACTCCGTCCGCGAAAAATAGGGGTATAAAAAATAGCCTACGACCTATTCTCAGACCTACCAAATATTTAGAAAATTTGATAAAAATCGGTCACGCCGTTTCGGATGAGTTCGACAACAAACTTCATGACTATAGGCGCCTAATTAAGATAAGATAAGATAAGATAATTTATTCAAATTATTTCAGTACAATACATATATTGGCTTGGTCTTGATTTTATTTTATGCACTAGAGCATGAAAAGTAGTTATATGCAGCCTGCATATAATAAATACGGACTTTATGAGCATGACAAGTGAATACTTATATTGGTGGGAAACGTGTCTTACGCAACATAACGGTAACGAAACAAACCTTTGCCATTGTTGTTGAACACGCACGAGTCATACAGCTGCTTGGCTGTGACTGTCCCGTTCCCCCCGCATATCGCCTCGCCGTTCGCCTTGCCCCTGAAATAAAAAAAAAAAAAACAAAGTTACAAGCTTAGATTATTTATACACTAGATGGAGCTTAGGCGGCATGAAAACGTCCCGAAAAATATAAGCCAACAGTTGGCTTATATGTCATTTGCCTCCCTTCAGTTTGAATGACGTAACGCGATCGTAATATGAAGCTGTCAAATGGAAATTTTTGGACGTTTTGTATCGCAATGTTTGCTACTGACACTCTATCTAGTGCATAAGTAATCTAAGGTTACAAGATGTTTCCATAGTACCTATTGTTTTGAAAATAATACATAATATTTTAGCAAGTGATTTAGTATTATTGTGATGATAGGGGCCCATTCATAAATTCAGCATCATCATCATTTAACCCGAAAGACGTCCAATGCTGAACATGGGCCTCCCCAAGGCTCGCCAAACAGATCGGTGCTGTGCTATTTGCATCCAACACGTTTCCGCAACCTTAACCTGCGGTTGCCAAACCGCCTGCCAAGCGTGGCGACTGGCAAATACCCCCCTATGGCTGAGTCCAAACAAGAACAACTCCTAGCATCCGGCGGCTCCGCTATTCCAGGCTATGGTAGCGGCCTAGGTAACGGCGGGGCAAGGGGTGCTAAGAATCCATAAATTACGTCACACCAATGTCGATAATTTAACTTAATACTATGAAAATCGGAATTATTTTGTTCTTGTGTCATAAATCCACAGAGCCAGAAAAGAGTGAGTTACCATTATTATAGTCCTTGGTGGCCTTCTACTTGATTGAAGATAGGATTTTCTATCTTAATCAAAATAGAATCCTAAAGTTGCCTTGGAAAAGCCTTGGGAATAAAAGTAAATAAGAAAAATTCGTTCAAATTTGGCTTTCATTACAAAAAAAAAATATTGCCCACAGTTAAGAAATAATCTTTCAAGTATCAGAACGTTTTGAAATCCTCATTAAATGTGCCATTTTTTAAGTAACTTGCCAAACTTTTTCCATTACATTCAGTTAAAACTGGGCTAAAATTAATATTCAAAACTTAACTGTGCAAAAAGAGACATTTTCTTCGAATCTGAAGTAGTTGGCTCTACATTTTAAACAACGATTCACATAAGCATTACCTATTGAGAATAACATAACAAAAATAAATAAATAAAAAGAGCAGGGTTGGAAACTGATTCCATGGCCAAAAATACAGACTTTACTGACAGAACACTCCGAAATACTGACCATTTACTGACCATTTTGTAGTAAATAGCAGCTCGGGATAACCGGGTTCGCATACCCGTGTACTCGAAAACTTAAATTACCGGATAAGTAAAATGAGCCAAAGTACTCCCTGGATGAAATGGCTGCAGGAGAGGCGGATAAAATAAAAAATTACGTTGATGATGAGATGGACAAATCCGTATTTTTGTCAATTCAATCTAATCTACAGAAATCGGACCACTTTTATGGAAGAATGGACCATGACTCTCAAAGTACTGACTTTACTGACCATTTTCCACCCCTGAATTTGTAACAACAGGAGCGATAAGACTAACACAGGGTGATTTTCTTGAATTTTTTAAAAATGCCTATGTTTTTAAATACATTACTCGGATTTTTTTTCATATTTTTCTGATAACCAATATAAGTTGGCCTATCATCTGATTCCGGCTTGACGTCGACTTCTACAACACCCTGCATGTATGTACAAACCTGTTCTTCCTCTCTACATCTAACAGCTTATCGATCTCTTCAATCTCGATCTGCCGTATGGAGCCGTTCAGTTTGGGTTCGTTCTCACTGTCTTCTTCTTCTTCCTCAGACGTGGCGAACAGTTTCTCCACTATGATGAACACCAGCATGCCGAAGAGGCACCAGAGGCCGCATTTCATAGAGACGTGTTCGCCCTCTGAAAAACAAGTGTTAATTCCAATTATTATTAGTGTGTGTTGCCAGTGATGACTTATGGCACTGAGACGTAGCCGCTAACGAATGGCCTCATAAAAAAGCCACTCACTCAGAGGGCGATGGAAACGGCTATGCTCGGAGTTTCTGTGCGGGGTCGTATTAGAAATAATGAAATCCGCGAAAGAACTAAAGTCACGTCAAGAATCGCCTAACTCAAGTGGCAGTGGGCAAGGCCGATGGGGCCAAAAGGTTCTAAATATAATCGGACCGGAAGAAGCAGTGTTAGGCCTCGAACAAGATGGAGCGGACCTGGTTAACGTTGCGGGAACGCGTTGGATGCAGATGGCGCAGGAACAATCTGTTTGGCGAACCTTCGGGGATGCCTATGTTTAGATAACAGTGGACGTCTTTCGGCTGAGATGATGATTATTAGTCCCATTAAAGATTGAGGTCCGAGAGACAACAATTATTCTTAAGTAGTCTTCTTGGACGCGGCCAGCGAAGGACCGATTGTTGTGGAACTCTTTGGGGGAGGTCTTTGTTCAACAATGGACGTTGCTTGGCTGATATGATGATGAGTGTCCGGCCGAAATATGTGCAGATAACGCGAGTTGGAATTCCTGGCGAGAGGCCTTTGGCCAGAAGTGGGATAAAAAAGTGTCTGACCGAAACTAACATCTGCAACCGAAATTCGGTTTTAGTTTCAGTTTCGGCTGAAACCGAAACTTGCTTCGAGGCCGATTCTGTCCTAGTGAATAACGATAATGATTTGTTTATTTTGCCAACATTAACACACAATGTAACTCTATACTGCGTCTTCCGGTCCGCGGACGCCACTCGAGAACCTTTCGGCCCCATCGGCCGTCAGTTCTACGAGCGATGTGCCCGCCCACTGCCGGTACTGCCACTTTAAAGCCTAGCGATTCTTCGAGCTATGTCCGTGACTTAAGTTCTTGCGCGGATTTCATGCATCATTTCTAATGCGATCCCGCAGAGAAACTCCAAGCATAGCCCTCTCCATCGCCCTCTGAGTGACTTTGAGCTTTCTTATGAGGCCCATCGTTAGTGGCCACGTCTCAGTGCCATAAGTCATCGCTGGCAACACACACTGGTCAAAGACTTTTGACTTGAGACACTGCGGCATATTGGATGACAAGATGTTGCGGAGCTTCCCGAACGATGAGTCTAATTCGTCGATTGACACAGTGTAGGTAGGCCTCCAACAAGATGGAGCGACGACCTGGTGACGGTGGCGGGAACGCATTGGATGCGGATGGCGCAGGGCCGATCTGTTTGGCGAGCCTTGGGGGAGGCCTACGTTCAGCAGTGGACGTCTTTCGGCTGAAATGATGATGATGAATGACGTAACTCTATAGATTGACAACATTAATCACCATGCATCTTATGAGCTTATCATAATCTTTAAATTTCCATTTTGTTCTTGACAATAAAATAACATTATAGCGGACATTGTATCTAGCTACTCGAAGCTGCGTTCCCAATTATTTAGCTTGTTGACCTCTCTCTGTGTTGTTGTGCTCCAAATGGCGTCAAACCAAACAAGATTCATCGCATATTGATTGTCAACAAAACACGTGCCCGGTAAATAAGTAGTCAGTGGTACATAATAATATACATATAATGTAATGGATAGCGATAGGTAATTACGTCGCCATTAAGTATTTAACCACTTTGACGTAATTTTAAGCAGGACCGGATAGTAACCTTTAGGACAATTACGTGAGCATTTGAATTATCAGGTCATACAGTCAGCAGCAAATTAATTAAAGCGGTTGAGCGGTTCTTGTGGGCAAAATAATCTACACACAACTCTATTTCCAAAGTGATAAGAGTTTGTACCTATAGATCATATTGAGCACCGCAGCTGCTCAGCTCATCCACTTCTGGTGCTGACTGTACATTATTGTCATTTATTCCGAGTCGACAATAGGGATGTTGACACCATTAAAAAATAATTCAAAGACACGACTCCAGTAAAAAAACGCTTTATTTTAGCCCTGAAAAACAGATTAATTTTCGATTAACTGCAAAATTAGATTTTTTGTTGCTTTAAAACAAATAAATAGTTAGTTAATTGAGTATGCGATGATGATGATGATGTGTGTGATGATGTGTTTTGACAGCTCATAAAAAGTACGTCAGTTGATTGGTGGTGTCAACATCCCTATTACAGGTAGTATTGTAACCGCAACATTGGGCACAACCTATAACCTTCGTTTTTTTTAGCATTAGAAAGAAGGTAAGCGATCTTGACGTGTCTTTTTATTAAAAAACACTTTTTTTATTGAAATTACAGCAAATATGTATCAATTTGACGACCAGTGGTTAGATAACCTGACTACGAAGCTTGAGGTCCCGGGTTCGATTCCCGTGTCGGGGCGGATATTTGTATCAAAAATACGAATGTTTGTTCTCGGGTCTTGGGTGTTTAACATGTATTTAAGTATGTATCTATCTATATAAGTATGTTTATCCGTTGTCTAGCACCCATAACACAAGCTTTGCTTAGCTTACTTTGGGGCTAGGTCAATTGGTGTGAATTGTCCCGTGATATTTATTTATTTATTTATTCAATTAACAAGGACATATGGTCATTTACATTCTTTTGATTTCATTAGTAATAAAAATCTCTCGATAGAGGGTGTAACATAGATGTGCGCTTGTCACTACATAAGGTGATGATTTAGCAGACTGAAATGTATGATGTATAGGAAAGATTCGTGTCTAATCTCTAGACCAGTGGTGGTGTAGGAGTATGGCACACGGCACGGAATGCTGAGGACCTGGGTTCGATTCCCAGCATTGGTCTTTTTTCTGGGGTTTTTTCTGTGCATCTATATTTCAGTTTGTATTTAGTACGAAATATATGATTTCACGGGATGACCGTAAAAGTAATAAAAACAAATGAAGTTGAAAAAATAAATACAAAAAGATACTTCATAGCTAACTTGTTCATTAGTAATACTTAGTTATTATTTTTTAAAAAGCGTTTTTTATAAAAAGACTCATCAAGATTGTTTACCTTACTTCTAATGCTAAAAAAACGAAGTACCTATAGTGAAAATCAAATCAAGTGAGCTTCTCGACATGATTTAATTTTATTTATTTGCTTAACTTTTTCTGAGCACTTTCCACGAACAATACTAATTCATAACAGCTGTCGACAAAGTTCGAACTGCAATGATGATCGCTAACCTCCGGAAAGAGATGGCACCAAAAGAAATAAGGCGGTTGTTAATTAGTAAATACATGAACGAAGTTCATTCAAATAAATAAAAGAGTGTAAGAGTATTTTAAAAAATAACGAAACCTTGTATTTCACCTACCCCAGGCAGCGTGCAGCATGCTTGCGGCATTCCCTCGCTGCATGGCTATGCTCAGTCTCAGCAAGTCTCAGGAAGAAAAAAGACCCGGCCCTGAGGTCGCCAGAGACGCCGACTAATTTATCCAACACCTCGCGAACAAATTCTTTGGTGTCAGAAAATAAATATTATTCGAGCGTGGCAACCGCCTCACTTTATCACGTAGATTTTATGGCGTTTTCGGTTATTTGTTAAAGGTCCAGTATTTCTACCAAATAACTGGAAACTGAATAGAATCTCCTGCCATCTCTACAAAAATATATCCACGAAAGTGATTCCAAACAAACGGTCAAACGATTACCCGTAAACAAAAACCAAGTGATTAAACCTACATTCCCACGCTTTAAAGGCAACCATAACACATGATAACATCACTACAAACATAAACATTATTGAAAACAAAAGCATGAGTAAGTATATTTTAAGCCTAAAAAATGATACATTTTTTATTTATAAACTTAACCTACAACTCCATAATAAAAACGATAGCCAAGTTGAAGTCCATTGTCGTACAATGACACAGATCGATTTTCCTTGTAAATATAGTATGTTTGCGACCGCTGAGGTTTTGTGTTATCAAACAAAGTGATAAAACTGCGCGAATCGACTCTATGACTGTAGACATAACATACATTTACGTTTAATCGAAATGTGTTTCATTTAAAACATGTGGAGGTTTTGTGTTTCAAGCGAATGAATAAAATTTACTAACCGTGAGCATTCGATAGCAAAAATATTCATCGTATTTTTACATAATTTAATGGTGCTTACTACTACTAGGTACCTACTAGAATTGTTTTATTTTTTTCGTTTTTTACGCTCGTTTGGAGCGTGCAGAATTGATTTTATAGGCAAAGTAGCGAAACGATGAAATAAATAAACTACAATACATATAATAGGTACATAATCTTCTTTATCAAGTTTTGAAAATATTTCGTGCGAGAAATAACATTTTTTTACCCACTCATCACAATGGTAAATTTTCAAAAGCTTTGCGAATGACAGTACAAAAGGGACCTTGGTTTTTTTTCAAACATAGTTGTAATAATTTAAAAAAAAATCATGGAAGTGTGTCATGCCATATTCGGCATCAATTTTCGTAACCCAATTTGCATAGCACCGTAACTATTTGAGTTGCGTAATAAGTTTACTGTGAAATCGGTGTGGGGCACAGTGGTCATGCTTGGATGGGATTTTGGGAAAGCTATAACAGTTGATGACATAGTGTATGCTAAGAAAATACTTGTATTCTAAAAAAAATCATTGTTAAATTGATAGAGAGAAATTTATGTATGTACACATATTCGATACACAGAAAAAAAAATTCCATGATTTTAATTCCACAAGAATCGGAGTTGTTCCACTACAAAAAGTTGTGATATAGTTTGGCGGGGGCAATATCACAGACTATTTTTTTTTAATTCCACTATCAAGAGAAAATCTATGAACTGAAACCAAACTAAAGTACCGCAAAGTAACGCCCGATTCAAAAAATTAAGAGAAAATCTGTCAAAATGAAAAGGGGCACAAATTAAAACATTGAAAATACTCGTTACTCCAAATAATACAGATAGAAGATAAGACTAACTAATCACTTCTAAATTAAGACTCAAATACAGACTCTAATTTAATATGTTAATCAAACCCGAACAAACAATAATACTCGGGACCAAAATAGTTTACCAGCACATTAAAAAATAATATATCTATGCTAAATTTACTTATTAACGGTAGTTAAACAAATGAGTAAACGTCATGAATGTCTGTTTATGTTATAAGATAACAGTACACGAACAACAAATAATACAACATAGCGATAATCACGTACAGACTGTCAAAAATGACTCATTTACAATATTTGTTTAGATCACTACTGAAAACTGTTTGGAGACAGACCATTTGACCTAAATATTGAATTGCCATGGTCTACGAATTATTTACAGAACCAAAGTGTACTATAATTTCAAAAATAACTAAAGCGGTGCACGCGGCAGTGATCAGACTAATAGGGCCAAGTTTTGCCGTGGATGCAGTTTATTTAGAAGCTCGCACCACTTTGCACAGAATGTCAAGTTACAGCACTGACTTGAACTGTCTTGAACACAAACGATCATGTGTGATTACTTTGCATGCCTCAACGATTAGCATCGATATGAAAAGGGCTAATTAAATTTAAATGTAAAAAATATCTTACAGATTCATTCACTCCTAGTTCTATTTATGACTGTAGAGATGAATAAGCATAAATTTTTGGAAATTTGCCATGGGATAAAATCACCCATTGATTGTTGAGTGGAAGCATGAGGGGCAGGGAGAGAGGATTTTTGCCGTAGGTACCTCGAATTTACCTTACCAGTCATTTAAAAGCAACGTGCCTGTCAGCTTCGTAAACGCTATTTTGACACTGATCACCTGTATTTAGTTAGCCTGTAGTTCTCAACCTTGACGCTGGCAAAATTGTCCCGTCGGACAGAAGGCATTTCCTTAAAAAAACTCCTTGTACTTAATAACCCCGGCTCTCATCATACTGCTATCCACCCTGCCGTACAGACTATGCGGGAGCGTGGGTAAGTAGTGGAGGATGTTTACCTTTAGTGCTTGCGAAATCATGCTGCCACGCCTCGGGTAGCAAATGGAGGAAGACATCGCCCAGCAACCCGCCGACTGCGAAGCTGAGTAGTATCCGCAGCGTCGCGGCACCGGCTGAAATATAACGAAAATGTACTATTGAGTTTTTTTTTAAACGAGCAGAGGCCGTATTGTCTAACGCTTCTGGCGTTTGCCTTCGCTTTCACCATCTCTTTCTGTCATCATCTTATACCGTTTGACAGAAAGAAATAGTGATTGCGAAGGCAAGCGTCAGAAACGTTAGACTATAAGCCTGCCGGTCACCTGATGGGAAGCAATCACCGTCGCCCATGGACAATAATAATAATTATTATTATTATCGTACGGCCTTTGAAAATAAAATTCCTGCGTTTCCTATAAAACTAAATCTAAATTATTTAGCCAGTCTATAGCCTCCCCAGAGCATCTATTAAGCCCCCTGAAGCCGCCAGCAAAACGTCGGTTGGGGCACTCCTGCAGTTCCTCCACGATGTCGATGGCGAATCTTTAAGGCCCCACTTGTGCAGGCAGTAGTTGCAGCGGGCGACACCCGAGCGGATGCGGTTCAGCGTCGTCCAGTTCTTACGACTGGCCTTGAAGCCAGGCAGCCGGGCGGACGGGTTCTCCACAAGGTCACCCGCCGAGCATTCCTGGGACTGCCAGTCGGCTGACCAGGCAGACCGGATGTTGAAAGGTTGGCGGATGACGGGATCCGACCAGAGAGGCTTACGCGAGGAGAGTCATAATAAGGGTGTCACAGTCACAGGTGCATTGCCGGCCCTTTGAGAGATAGGGTCGTGTTTTAAAGGTTTCTAAGTTGTATCGCTGTGGGAATACTGTCCCCGGAAGCTGGTTCCATAACTTCATCGTGCGTGGGAAAAAAGTTCCGCTTATTGCGGGCATGCGGAGCGGTGCGGTGGAGTACAAGATATTTTAAATTAAGCAGAAATCTGACAGCTGGGATACATTGTAAATTTTCCTTGTGAAATTTCCAGGACTGATCAACAGCTACCACGAGAGATTAGTGAGATTGATCCTATATTTTCACCCTGCAAGTTGACCACCTTCCCAACTACAGACCAACCAGCACCGCCACTGAAATGTGGTCGAAACTTTGAGGTCATTTTAGCAATTAATTGTTCGTGATTGAATTCCGAAGTTAATTAGTTACTAGCTTGTGCCCGCGACTACGTCCGCGTTAATCATATATGCTCCGCTCCTATTGGCAGTTGCATGATGTGATGTTATATAGCCTATATATAGCCTTCCTCGATAAATGGACTACTCAACACAAAATATTTTTTCAATTCGAACCAGTAGTTCCTGAGATTAGCGCGTTCAACCAAACAAACTCTTCAGCTTTATAATCTAAAATATATAAAAAAAATCTCGTGTCACACACAGTGTTTGTTATTGAACTCCTTCGAAACGGCTTGACTGATTTCTATGAAACTTTTTTATCTGTATTCGGTAGCACTGAGAATAGGTCGTAGACTATTTTTTATACCTACCTCTATTCTTCGCGGACGGAGTCGCGGGCTACAGCTAGTATTAGTATAAATAAGGAGAGGAATTCTACGCCCGTGTCTATCTATATCGCTGGATGTTACAATCTGGCCGTGTTCAAATTAAAAATTATTTATTTTCAAGAAAAGTTTCACAACACTTTATAAGGATAATTAAAAAAACTAAAAAACACGCTTTAAAAAATAAAAAATAAATTTTAGTAAATTTCAATTCACTATTCTTATAGTGCAGTAAAAAATCTTAATAAGCAATTATTATATTGTTATATCCAGATCAAAATTTGTAAACAATTCTAAATATTGATAAAATAAATAATAATAGTTTAAAATATTTTATTGTAAAAAAAGCGTGGGGTGCATGGTGTCAATTATCAAGGATTGTCATTTTGATAACATCTTAAAAAGCACCCCACGCTTTTTTTACAATAAAATATTTTAAACTATTATTATTTATTTTATCAATATTTAGAATTGTTTACAAATTTTGATCTGGATATAACAATATAATAATTGCTTATTAAGATTTTTTACTGCACTATAAGAATAGTGAATTGAAATTTATTAAAATTTATTTTTTATTTTTTAAAGCGTGTTTTTTAGTTTTTTTAAACTATTATTTATTTTCTTTTTTTTGTTGCATTTTTTTCTTTCTAACTTTACCCCCTCACCTACAACCCCCAAACCCCCTAAACCCAACCCCCCAACATCCCCCACCCCATTTCCCCAAACCCCCCCAAACCCCACACCCTTACCCCCAATCCCCTAAACCCCCCTTACCCCCTCCTCCTTTTACAAACCCCCGAACCACCTAAACCCAACCCCCCTAACACCGAACCCCCCGGAAACCCCCCCTCCCCCCACCCATCACATGCCCCCCCACTCCACCCCTCCCACACCCCCCACCCCGCCACCTACCGCCCCCCTTCCAGTTCCATCATCAAACCCTTGTTACCATCTAGGCCTCTTACCCCCTCCCCATTTCCCACAACCCCCCAAAATCACTTACCCCCGAACCCCCCCAACACCCCCACCCTTATTCCCGTAAACCCCCCCCCCCCCCATCCCCTAACCCCAACCGCCACACCCTAACACCCAACCCTCTAAACCCCCGACCCCCTTACCCCATACCCCATTCCCCCCCCAACCCGCCACCTACCCCCCTTCCAGCTCCATCATCAGACTCTTGTTACCATCTAGGACCAAAGTACTCGTCAAAACGAATCAAACGAGCCCAAACTTGATGGGGTTGTTTCGTTTTATTGTGGAGTGCCTTTGGCCATCTTCCAGCTCCATCATCAGACCCTGGTTACCATATGGGATCAAAGTGCTCGTCAAGACGAATCAAACGAGCCCAAAATCGATGGGGTTGTGTCGTTTATTTGTGGAGTGCCTTTGGCCATCTTCCAGCTCCATCATCAGACCCTGGTTACCATATGGGATCAAAGTGCTCGTCAAGACGAATCAAACGAGCCCAAACTCGATGGGGTTGTGTCGTTTTATTGTGGAGTGCCTTTGGCCATCTTCCAGCTCCATCATCAGACCCTGGTTACCATCTGGGATCAAAGTGCTCGTCAAGACGAATCAAACGAGCCCAAACTCGACGGGATTGTGTTGTTTTATTACATAGTTCCTATGGCCACCATCCAGCTCCATCATCAGATCAGCTCCATGTTACAATAATATTGCATTGTCATCCAATTTACACATATGTGCAAAATTTCAGCTCAATCGGAAACCGGGAAGTGGGTCAAAATCGCGCCCTAAGGAGTCGGTTACAAACAAACATACAAACATACATACAAACATACAGGTGAAGCTAATATAAAGCGTGTAAAAAAGCTGAACGTCCCTGGAACAGAGATGTGCAAAATACTTTATCAAATGTATTTAAATACAAAATGCAAATACTTCTTGATTTTTCTATTTCAAATGCAAAATACAAAATACTTTTTAGTTATGTATTTTAAATACTAAATACAAAATACGTATTTCCAAAATACTTTTCCCAAATAAAATACTTTTAGATTTTAACTGCCTGTTCATTCAGGTTTAAATACCTGAGTTTTTTTTAACAAAGTATATTTCGTTAGATTTTAATTTTGTAACCAAACCGTAGATCGTATTAGCTGACATGTCAATAAAATTCAAAACAGGTAGCTAACATAGGTACCCACATTAGTTTAAGTGGAGGCACATGCGCCGTCCTCCGCATTTAATATTTATTTTCAAATAAAAAAGAAAAAACTGACTATCTCACTGGCTGACTCATCAATGCCAATCCTTTAATCCTTGGATCTAGAAACCCGATTTTAATAATGTATATTGTAGACAGTAATATAATAAAACGATTTCATCTTGTAAGTAAGTAGAAAGCTAGTAAGTAAGTAATAAAAATACTTAGAATCTTGTACAGTAAACTTATCAGTTCAGTGTTGCTGTATGTATTTTGCATTTTGCAAATACAAAATGTAAGTTAAATCTACTTAGATGGGAAGAATAGATAAAATACTTTAATTTTGAAAACTTATAATCAGGTAAGCAGTATAACAATTATTATGACTATCTTATTTCCTTCACGACGAATCTCGAGCGAATGAGCCCCCGCCGCTTGCGCTCGGGGTTTTTAAAAACTCGGATCTTCGCGCGCGGAAGTGACGTCAGCCGATGCAGGTAGCCCGTGATTTTTTTTTTTTTTTTTTTGTTTTGGCTATGCCTTACGATTGAGCCAGCGTCATGTCGATTTGACTTATTGAAAACAACGTTCGCAGGAGTAAGAAAGGCAGTTGCTATTCCTGAAAAATAAACCAAAAACCACCTACATATGTTAATAACTTAGTTATATAAGTAATCTCCATGCTTGATATATATACGGACATTATTTTATTGTTAATTAATACTTAAAGATCTATTTAGTATCTAACAGAGTTATGTATGAGCTAGGCTAGTTATGGTTTTAGACTATGAGTTATAGAGAGAAATACAATAATTAGTTTAGTAAGAAAAAAAAGAAAAAAAAGAAATAGAATAAATTATAATTTAAGATCATTTCGCTGACAGAATTGTGCTAGTGCAATAAATATTTCTTTTTGTTTTTGTTTAAATTGCAGAAGTTCCAAAATATGAGTTGGAAAAGAAACCTTTAATTTAATCAGTTCGTTATAGAAGGTAGTATGTTCATATTGGTCGCAAGCAAAGAAAATGTGATTAAGAGAACCCTCATCCATTCCACACTCGCAGAGGGAGGAATCCCGGATGTGGATTTTGGCCAAGTGCGGGGCAGTACAACAATGCCCCAGACGCATTCGGATTATACTTGAGCAATATTCCTTTGGGATGAATAACTTAGCAAACCAGGGTTTTCTTGAGACTACAGGTTGCACAAGTGAATAGAGCCTACCCTTATTTATGCTAGACGTTTTCCAGTAGGAAGACCACGAGTGCATTAGTGTTACGGATGATAATGTTATTACGTCATGGCAATAGTTCTTGAAAGGTACTTTGTCGCCATCCACTACAGCGGCCTTGGCTAGTTGGTCAGCTTTTTCGTTTCCAGAGACTCCCGAGTGTCCCGGGACCCACACAAGAGTTACCTCATATCCTCGTGATTTGCATGTGATGAGACAGTCTTTAATCTCATATATAATTGGATTGTGGAACTTAACTGAGAAAGGGTTTGCAAGTAAAGCTTGCAAACAGCTACGGGAATCAGAAAATATGATGGTTTTTTTCAGTTTGAAAATTAGAATGTATTTTACACTTTCTAATATTCCCATACATTCCCCAGTAAATACGGAGGTCACTGGGGGACATTTTACTTTTTGAATAATGTTATACTGAGAGTGATATATTCCCACCCCTACGCAGCCAACAGGAGATAGTTTCGAGGCGTCAGAGTAAATCGTATTCCAATCGTGCCATTCTCGATTTAGAATTTGTTGGAGGTATTCGTCAGCATGTGGGTCGTTATGACAAATATCAAAATTAAGAATGACTCGTGGCTGATAGATAATAGTGCTGTACTTGAAATCAAATAGGGGGAGATTTTTGGAGTGATGTACTGGGTCCTTTATAGATTGAAATTTCTGCAAGCTTTTGACGAGGCAAGGTGAGTCTTTATGATTCCAACAGGGTGCAGATTTCAGGTCTAATAGGCGATTAAGTATGGGGTGGTGGGAGAACTGTAGGGAACGGAATAAATAGCTGTCAGCCAAAAATTGTCTACGTAAGTTTAGAGGGGGGTCAGCGCATTCTACCTGTAACGCGTTAATTGGACTTGATCTCATTGCACCTGATATAATTCTTAATGCTTTTGACTGTATGAGATCTAGTTTTCTAAGCCCTGATTTGTTACCCGGTACCAAAAGAAATGAGCCGTAGTCCAATACACTTCGGACAGTTGCATTATATAATAGCCTGAGGGAGGTTGGATGTGACCCCCACCAAACCCCAGAAAGACATCTAAGAGTATTAAGGCCCCGTTCACATTTTTTGACTATGTGTTCAAAATGAAGGGTACCAGTCAGTTTGGAGTCAAGAACAACCCCGAGAAATTTAAAATGAGGACTTATAGGAATTTCCACGCCTTGGATTGAAATGTTTACAATGGGAGTTACTCTTTTTCTGGTGAACACCACAGCAGTACTTTTTTTCGGTGAAAGAGACAATCCATTATTTATCAGCCACGAGTTTACTGATTGCAGGGATGTAGAAATTGATTCTTTGGCAGATTCTATATTGCTGTTGGAGGAGTAAATTAGTAAATCATCGGCATATTGTAAAAAATTACAACCTGCAGTACAATCCTCCAATTCGTGTGTATATAAATTATATAGTAGCGGGCTAAGTACAGATCCTTGTGGTAGACCCCGCCAGACTGTTCTAGATGGATTTATTTGTGGATCTCTTCCGCGAAAAGTAATATTTCGTTCTGAAAGAAGATTACCCACGAGATTGGCCAACCTCTCCGGAATTCTCAGCTTACGGAATTTTTCCCTGAGAATGGGGAGCTGGACGTTATCGTAAGCAGACTCCACATCCAAAAACACAGCAACAACTGACGCTCCCCTCGTGAAAGACAGTCGTATGTCAGAAGTAAATATGCTAAGGCTGTCCATCGTGCTTTTTCCCTTTCTAAAACCATATTGAGAATCTCCAAAAAGACCCCCACTCTCCATAAACCATTCTAGTCTATTTTTTATAAGGTGCTCTAAGATCTTGGGAAAGACCGAAGATAAAGCTATAGGGCGATATGATCGTGGATCAATAGGATCTCTGGATGATTTCAGGATAGGGATGACTATTTGGGACTTCCAGGAAGAGGGCGGGTGACCTGTGAGTAATATACAGTTTATCAGGTCGAGTAAGTATTGGATGAAAGGTCCACCTGCTTTAGCTATAAAAGAGTATGGGATGCCATCATGTCCTGGAGTGGAGTCTTTTAGGGTTTTTAGGACATTGTTTAACTCTTGGATAGAGAACCTTTCGTCCAAAGGATTTGTTGATTCAGTGATAGGATGTTCTACAGGTAAGTCGAGGACAGCAGGTACGTAAATTGGGGCTATGTTGGCCAGAAACGACTCTGCCCATTCTTGCGAGGCAGGATACGGGCAAGAGTGAGGGTTACATGATCTTCTAAATCGTTTAATCTTGTTCCAAACTACTGTAGCAGGAGTGGTAGGATTTAAGGATGAGCAGAATCCTTTCCAGCCATCGAACTTTTTGTTCCTAAGTAGTAGTTTAGTTTCATACATGACAGTTCTTAGATTTTGAAAATTTTCTGACGTCATATTGGCAGAATACACATGTTCGGCTTTTTTCCTGTTTTTTTATTGCTTGAGTGCATTCTTTGTCCCACCACGGAGGGGAAGGTATCTTGCCCAGGGCTGAATTCTTAAGGGGGAAGACCTTATCTGCAGTGGATTTAATAGCAAAAACCATGGCGTCAGAGCAATTTTCAATTGAGTACGGAGTAATCGGTGGAAGAAGTTTAACTTCATTATTTAAGATTTTTTTATACGTATCCCAGTCGGCTCCATTAATATTGTAAATTAAAAGAGGTTTAATAATGGGTGGCCTTAATGAAGATAAAGATTGTAGACTAAGAAGGATTGGGAAGTGATCGCTCCCGTATGAGCTGTCCAGGACTTCCCAGGTGATCTGTGGAGCAAGTGTAGGAGAGCATAGAGATAAATCCACTGCACTAGACGCCTGATTTGGTAAATTACGTAAAGTTGGGGATCCAGAGTTTAAAAGACAAAGATTAGTCGAATCAAGGACTTCTAGAAATAGCTCACCCAGTGAATCATTATTATCACATCCCCACAGGGTATGATGAACATTAAAGTCACCCATGATAATAGTGGGTTGCGGTATTGATGTGATTAAATGTCTCAACTCAGTAAGAATTTGAATGGATGGACTTGGGATGTACAGAGATAAAAAAGTAATTCCCTCCACGCGGGCGCAAATTGAATGCCAGCTACTACTGTGCCGTGGAGTGGGAATGGGAGTGAATGGACAATGGTCTCTGACAAACAAGGCACATCCAGCTCGTCCATCTGCCCGGCAGTCCATCAGAGACACGTAGCTAGGTAACTTAAAATTATTTTCAGTTTTAAGCCATATTTCTGATACAGCTATTAAAACAGGATTATATTTGTTGATTAAAAAGGTTAAGTCATGTTTTTTATTGGTGATACTGCGGCAATTCCACTGTATTAGGACTTGATCCATTATTTAAGGAATATAACAACGATGAAATGAGGGGTGCTACGTGGGATAACAGAGAAGGATTAGCCAGAGGGCTAGATGGGGACAGAAATTTGACACAGGAAGAAATGATTTTTATTATTTCATTTATAAGCACTTCATTCGATTTTTCATTAGGCCTTTCAGTAAAAACTGGTTTTGAAGTTATAAATGGCTGTTTAATAATATCTTCATGGGCTTTTTTATCGTACCCTTTCCTAGAAGTCGGTGGGGAGCGGGGATTGCGGAATACCGTTTTTTTATGGGACGTGGATCCTTGAGGGGTAGGCGTGGAAGTAACGTTGGCATACGATTTCTGTTGAACCCTAATGTGTCGGCTCGATGCTTCTGAGTAGGAAATTTGCTCGTCAGCCATAGTTTTTTTTATAGCTACCTGTCGGTTAAATTCAGGGCAAACTTTGCTATTAGCGAAGTGTCCCGTACCCAATCTCTGGGGACAGTTGCAACAATAGCCCTCCTGAGAGTCAACAGTACAAGAATCTCCGGTGTGGGAATCACCGCACCGGTAGCACCTGGGAAGCGAGCGGCACTTATCCTTTGTGTGTCCAAAACGGCAACAACGAAAGCATTGTATCATCGGTAGATTATACTGTTCTACCGGAAGTGAATTGAAGCACATGAAGAGCCTATTTGGAAGGGTTTGCCCATCGAATGTGATTACAACTGTTTCTGACGGTAGCCAGCAATATGTGCCATCAGTATTATTTTTTTTGTAGTTCAGTCGTCTAATTTTTATGAGGCGAGCGCCTCCGGAATTTTCAGGAACCTGAACGCGTTAGGACCTCTTCTGGGGACCAATCGGAAGGGATTCCTCGAACTAGGCCGAGTCTAGTCACATTGAATGAGGGTACGAAAGCTTTATATTTATTCTGTATTAAAGTCGGTGAGCTTAAAAAAGAGTTCGCGTCATCGGCAGAGTGGAAGCTAACAGACACTCTGTTACGTCCAATTTTTCTCATACTACCTTCAACAACGTTAGGAAACTCCCTTATTCGTTTTTGTAGAAAAAGTCCAAACGATATGGGATGCAGTATAATTCCAGAGTCAGCGGCGGTCTCTAGCCTTTGTACGTGTACCACAAAAGGTCCCTGATCTCGATCAGCGTAACGGTCACGTCCGACAGGTGTAAATGGTGATATGGGGGTTTGAGTCTGAGGTTCAGTCGGAGGGTCCGTGATTAGGTGAACCGGGGGAGTAGGAGTAGGTATCGAAGCCTTATTACACGTTCTTTGAGCTAATTCTAGTTGCGTGTCAAATTGATTCCGACTTTCATCAGAGCTTGTGGAAGCCGTGGACAACGCGCCCCTTGAACAGGACCGGTCATTCACCCTGGGATTATTTTTATTACGCTCCTTTTCACGGGCCCTCCTTTTATTTTTTTTCCCAACCATCTTTGACCAAGAAAGTTCTGCCTGACTTTTCTCAAACTCTTCATGATCAGCTAGGGATATATTTTTCCCAACCACTGGGCGGGAAATTTCCCCCCCGCCAGGGTCGTCTAAGCTAGCATTCTCGCTCATGGGAATGCTGGCATAGACTACCCGCACAAACAAGGAAAAAGAAAAAGACTAAACTAAACTACGGGATTAATCACTAAAACCACACAAAAACACTTACCAATACTCCCACCACCAAGGAATAGAGGAATAGCAACTATTTACAGAATGACATAAATGAAAACATTGAATAAATCTACAAAAATCGAAAACCAAAGCTATAGCGATCTTCAAACACAACCGTTCGCGATCGACACTCAACCGACCTCTAGCCCGTGATTCGCTGGCAACGTTTCTACGTTTGCCGCAGGTGGCAGCACTGGACCCACGGTGCATCGCTTGACTCGCGATACTAGCGCCACGTTTAGTGACCGGAAGAAGTGGCGCCAACAAAAATATGTTTCAAAAGGTATTTCAAATAAAATACAAAATACTTTTCCTAGAAAAGTATTTAAATACAAAATAGAAATAGGTATTTTTCATTTTGTATTTTGCATTTTAAATACTAGTATTTCAAATAAGTCACATCTCTGCCCTGGAAGAACTAAATCAGAAACAGAAAAATAGTTTGCTATAAACAGATTCATAGGTATTATGGCAATTTTTAAAATACACGTGATTAATGCGTAAGTTTAGTGTCATCGTTAACCTTGTGCAAGCAGTTCATTGATATCCGCGATCCGCTTCCTCGTGCACTGCTTCCTAGGTGAAGTAAGATGATTCATAAAAAATAGGAATTCGGAGCTCGCGTCACATCCTTAATTGAGGGTAGTAAAAAAGGTAATTGTGTTTTAGATGGAATACCTTTGCCTTTGTTGACTAGAACAACAAGCTGCAAGAACAATCGTGCAAGCTGCACTACGTTGCGGCGCTCGATTGATCACTTATAAAACTCGTTCACTTTACTACCTCGCAATATTATTTTTCTTTTTATTTATTGAGAAACAAACAGATATACATAAATCATTGACCTATAATAACAACTAGACTCCCAATCACGCTCAAAAATTGTCGGAAGCAAAAGCCTGCATACGCGTCTATTGGGCAGGCTTTTGGTTCAGTTGTGTTTCGACTGCGCGTTGATTACAACGTCACTTCTCGCCCCGTATTCGTATATGTCTTTCGCACCGTAATCAAACTCACGAGAAAAAAAGAGACAGACAGTCTAGCTTCCGCTTCGCATGACCACTCCACTGCATTCTTTACTCTTTAGGCGGTTTCCAGCGCGTGACGTCATGTCACTACTTCTAACGATCGTATTCAATTGACATTAAACATTACTGCTACGAAATAAGGTGTTAATTTGAATGAATGCTGTTAATGTTATCTGTATAAATTGATGTATATGTACACACAACGCCGCTAGGACGTTTTTTGAGGGAGGAACTTTTGTTAAGCGATTGGGAGTCTAGTTGTTTTATTGTACGTCAATGACATAAATATAAAATTTAAATAGATAAAAGTAAACAGATCTGTAGTTTCCTTAATCGATTGGTTAAAGAAAACGTGGCCAAAAGGTAACAATTGAAATATACATATAGGTATTAACTTAAACACTCCATAATACGACACAATACAATCCCATCCCGAAAATCAATAGATCAAGGGATGTAATGTAACTTGCACGTTATTTGCCGACTTTAGACCTTAAAAAAACGTGTAAGTTGCATTACTTATACTAAATAGTTGCTAAACAGGGGACCGAAGAGCTGGCAGCTTCCTCGCTCAACGTATCAGCATTGCTATACAGCGAGGTAATGCTGCCAGTATCTTTGGGTCCATGCCGCGGGGGGAACCATTTATTAATTTTATTTTTATTTTATTTTTAATTATAGTGTTAATTTATAACATAAATTAACAAAAACCTTAGATGTAGTATTTTTTTTTTCAAACAAGAAAATGTAAATAAATGACAGAGTAACAAAAAAATACAACCAAATAGTTGCTTAGTTTAGTTTGCAATATATTAGACGGCCGGATAGCCTAGTTGTTAGAGAACCTGACTATGAAGCTTGAGGTACCGGGTTCGATTCCCGGTCGGGGCAGATATTTGTGTGAAAAACACGAATGTTTGTGCTCGAGTCTTGGATGTTTAATATGTATTCAAGTATGTATTTATCTATATAAGTATGTTTATCCGTTGTCTAGTAGGTACCCATAGTACAAGCTTTGCTTAGTTTGGGTCTCTTTAGGTCAATTGGTGTGAATTGTCCCGTGATATTTATTTATTACGTTGCGAGGTCGTAAAGCGAACGAGTTTGAAGTGAACTAAAACAATTACTTTGCTCACCCGCGACCTTACAATAGTTACGTTTATGCAAGAAATGTGCGTTCATGCAGTTCCTCCACCTCCACACTGTACGAACACACACAAATCACATAAACCCAACCATCACCACCACCAAGCTACACTGACGCGTTTCGAACTCAACCAGATCTGGTTGAGTTTATGTGATTTGTGTGTGTTCGTACAGTGTGGAGGTGGAGGAACTGCATGAACACGCATTTCTTGCATAAACGTAACTATTGTAAGGTCGCGGGTGAGCAAAGTAATTGTTTTAGTTCATTAATATGGACCTCCGCAAAGTAACGCCTGATTCAATAAAAGAGTTTGAAGTGGTCAAACGAGTGCCGCAATGTAAAGCAACTTGCACGTTTTTTCTTGCAGGTCTAAACTGGGCTTAAGATGCTATTTTACAAGAGACGTGTACTCGTAGGTCCGTATCTAGTGGAAAAGAACTTGAAGACGGAAAACGAGAGGGTTTTTCTTGGTATTTGCAGTTCTAGGTGGCCTACATATAATGAATGACTAACGACTGCCCTATACAGTATCTGTGCTAGATTAACTGTCCCTAGATCAGCGCAGTGCGTAAATTATCAAACATTAAAAAAGAAGAAGACTTTTAGTTCGTTCCCGTCATTTTTCTACATTCTTTTGTGACCTTTCTTGTCAGGTGCAGCAGTCTCCAAGTTTCCTTTGTTCCGAACCGAAGTTAAATATTTACTTTAAGGCTGCGGCTCCACTGAGGCGGAGACGAGCGGAGCTGAGAGGAGACGTGTGGGGATCGACCAATCATATTACATGAAATCCACATCTCGTCTCCGTTCATGTAATATGATTGGTCGATCCCCACACGTCTCCTCTCAGCTCCGCTCGTCTCCGCCTCAGTGGAGCCGCAGCCTAATTGATACTATAATCTTTAATAATCAACGTTCACAATACTATGCATTGATTGCTGATAACTGTCGTCAATTCATAATCGATTGCTTGTATCAACTGATAAAAGCGTATGCCTGATTGCGCGTGTCTTCAGTTAACACGTTCGCTGCGGCAATTAGTTTAAATTGTCATTAACTTACACTATTTCCTTTTATACTAACAGTGAAATATTTTAAACTAGCTAAAGTTATTATAAAGTTATTATAAAGTTGCCCGCGACTCCGTCCGCGTGGAATTAGTAATTTGGGCATCCTCGATATAAAAAAAATTACCCGCCCCCGCACCCCACCCCCAACCGAACCCCCCCGCACACCCGCGTTCACATTCACCACCGTACTCCCAAGTCAAGCGTGCCTATAGAAGTTTTACTTCAAAAACCCCCGATTTTAAAACATTCTTCCGCTCCTATTGGTGTTAGCGTGATGATATATAGCCTATGTCCTCTCTCAGGCTCTAGACTATCTGTGTACCAAATTTCATTTAAATCGGTTCAGTAGTTTTAGCGTGAAAGCGAGACAGACAGACAGAGTTACTTTCGCATTTATAATATTAAGTTAGGATGTGTGCGACTGTTATGATTTCAATTAATGTGATGCCGTTAAATGGAAACAAGACTAATCGTCTATAACAACCCGTGGAACTACAGTAGAGTCATGTTACGATGATCCCTGTATGTAAATCTTTGTCAAAATCAAAAAGCATTCCCAACTTTTTGAGCATAAGAGCTAATTGCAATGTCATAGGGATTATTGCAATTATTGCAAAATTAATCTACCATATTGAGCAGTCAGCGAGCAGACAAATTAAATAAAATATCATCCACCTTAGTGCATCAAAAACCGGCCAAGTGCGAGTCGGCCTCGCGCACATGGGGTTCCGTACCAATATCTATAAAAACAGCAAAAAAAACACGTTTGTTGCATGGGAGCCCCCCTTAAATATTTGTTTTATTGTAATTTAATTATTTATTTTTAAAGTAAATATATAACTAAATATTCTGTGAATATTTCAAGCGTCTACCTGTTGCCTTTATTAATATCGAGCAAAAACGAGCAAAAAAATCACGTTTGTTGTATGGGAGCCCCCTTAAATATTTTTTTATTCTGTTTTTTAGTGTTTGTTGTTATAGCGGCAACCGAAATACATCATCTGTGAAAATTTCAACTGTCTAGCTATCACGGTTCATGAGATACAGCCTGGTGAGGTGCCAGACGGAGACGGACGGACAGCAAAGTCTCAATAATAGTCTCCCCTTACCTCCCTTCCCTCACTCTACTTTTTTAAAGGCCGGCAACAGATCAGTGAGTGACTCTCTTTGAGTTGTTGATATTTATGGGCGTTGGTGATCATTTTCCATCAGATGACATGCTTGCTCGTTTGCCTCCCATCTCGTAATAAATAAATATATATGGTCCCGTTTTTACCCTTTGGGTACGGAACCCTAAAAACGTAGGTAACACTGTTTCAAAATACAACTGGTTCAATGTTTTTAAGGAACAAATAAATATGCATATTCAATTGTGTGATTTGTTTCTTGCTGCGGATAATAATAAATACTGTCGAAACTTTGCTTTTGAAGTCAAGTTCAAAGAAGTCAAAGACGTCTCACCGCCAAATAAACAAAAGCAAAACAACATCGCGGACATCGCAGTTATTGTTTTCTTCCGAGTTAGCCACAATAAGTTCAAGCTCGCCGACTTCTCTCATTCTGAGAAGAGGCCTGGGGGGTTACTACGAAATTCGAAGTTCGGATCGTGCGGTCCCTCTCACTCTCGTAATAAATACCATTAGCGTGAGCGGAACGGCATGAAACGAAGTTCGAATTTCGCGCTTCGTAGTTTAGGGCCTGTGCCCCGCAGTGGGACTTAAATAGATTGGGAAGAATGTAACTATAAAGTTTTACTTCATGTCACTGAAATCACATAATTCGCGAAATAAAACAAAGTTAGCCGCAAATCGAACTTATGATACTAACATTAGTTTTGGAGCGTTTCAATTCCTGCATTTAGTAACTTGAGATGAACGTACTTTAGGTATTTCTATAAGGTCATCGTGAAACAATCGGGCAACTGTCATCTAGTATCAGTCACACCTATTACAATGTCATAGGGTTCACATCTCCGTTATCAGAAGCGGTGATGGCTCACGTATATTGATAAGTGGACAGACAGACGGGCGTGATAACGCAGTTTACCGGAATATGGTTCAATAGCACCGTGGAATAGAGGTAGTTTTTAATCATCCGATCTTGAAGTAGCGATCATTCACTCCATCTTTATTAAGCCTTTGTGAAATTACGTTTTAGCGTGACTGAAGTGTTTGAGTTGACAACAAGCATATCATAGTTCATGTTTGGTCTTCGAATCCATACTAATATAAAAATAGTAGCTGTTCCCCCGCGACTCCGCTCGCGAAGAATAGGAGTATAAAAAATATCCTACGACCTATTCTCAGATTTGAACCCACGTCCCTCTGCCTAAGAGGCCATAGGTCAAACCACTAGGCCACCGCGGCTATATGTATAACCACAAACATTCGCATTTATAATATTAGTAGGATTCCAGTACCAGTAAGTCCAAGAACTTGGTATGCGGTGTCAGATACTTAAAGAATGTAACAAAACTAAAGTCAAAAGTACAGACACCAACTTCAGATGGGTCAAACAAAGTTAGAAGAGGAATTCAAGCAAAAAAGCTCTACGGCGAACACCAGATTCTAAGTAAAGATTGTTTTGTACGTCTTTTGGCTTCTTTTGTGTAGGTACCAAATTATAAGGCGTGTTTAAGTTTACAAGTTAATTCTTAATAACTCATGTCTTTCGTCTATAGATAGATAGATATAATCTTTATTCTTCAAAACAAATACATGGCTTGGTAACTAAAGAGTAATAGAACTAACAATTCAGCACTTAAAATTATGCCCGAAACAAGGTACAGTCAATCAATTTGATTTCTAGGGCACTGTAGAACCTTGTCGCATACTACTAGATAATTACAATGTCAGTCATCATGGCATACTTCACGCAATACACTGTCGTAGAAGATAAACAAATTAATTCATTATGACATGGTTCTATAGTGGCCTAGGAATCAAATTGGTTGACTGTACCTACTTACGATAGCAAAGAGAAGTTACATAAAATAACAATTAAACAGATCAGACACGTATAGATGAGAAGCCATGTGATGCACTGAAGAATAGGTGCTGGTTCAGCATAATGCTGCAGCAAGCCGCAGCGCTGGTATTCTGCCAGCACCCATACCGAGTAAGGACGCCGACTAATCTCGTCATAAAATGAGTTTAATTGTTTAATAGAATTCAAAAAGAAAAGTATGAGCTAAAATTTTGAGTTTAGAATTAATTATTACTAAGTATTTCTTTTTATGTATAAATTAGGTACCTACTATCCATATTTATAAAGCTATAAAGGCTTTAAATTAAACTAATTAAGAAGTGAAACGAAAAAGGAAAACAGTCTCTCCTGAGATTTTGTTCACAAAATTCTTAAGACTCCTTGCTGGAAAAAATAAATAAATCTCGATTTCATCATCCCAGCCTATGTAAGTCCCACAGGCACAGGCCTCCTCTCAGAATGAGAATCTCGATTTAGTAGTGTTGAAACGCTTAATCGAATACGGGCTTACTTAACGCATTCGCTGCCGGCGTCAGACTCGGGACTTCTTCAGCTGCCACAAACGCACATGCATGAGCGTTCAAATTACTGTCAAACTATGACAGCGGCTCTTGGCGAAAATCACGAAAACGCGTATTTGCGTTCCCGGCAGTGGATGCGTTAATTCAAGATTTTAAGATAATCTAAGTCCTTATGTGAGATTTCTAGGGCTTTATTGACCTTTGGTGACAAAAGTCAGTCTCTCACGTAGCACGTATTTTACTGTGATAGTGTAACACAGACTTACCGGGTTTTTCTTATCGTGGCGACAAATATAAATAGGTACAGTACATTGTATGTGATTGATTCTAACAGTAAGTACTTGAGATTACGAACGGGAGCTAATGTTTGCAAATCAGCGATTATTTCTGAATGCCGAATGGCCCTGATGTTATTTTATCATATTAGGTATACTAGGTATATACTCCTAGCTCTTGCTCGCGACTAAGTGTAGAATTGGTTTATCATTTCACCATTCTGTGGAAGCTATGTATATTCTTGGAACAAAGCTATAAATACTACTTATAAGACATACCGCACATGCCTTAGGGAAGTCGAAGAAAAAATAATTATGTCACCCCTCTTTTTGTGTCGGGGGTTAAAAAATACAGTGCAAATTAAGCTCATGAAGTTTGCCAGTAACTGTATTTCATGTGAATTTTAAATTCTTCCTTGTCGAGGACGGAATGAAGATATAAGCGACGCTTACATATTGAATGAACGAGGACATCGAAAACAAAGGATTTATTGGATCCGTCGTGTTACTGTTCCAAATTATAATTTTAAATAGCTGAACGAGAAGGGTCGAGAGTATTTTTAGGGTTCCGTACCCAAAGGGTACAAACGGGTCCCTATTACTGAGGCTCCGCTATCAGTCCGTCTGTCCGTTTGTCTGTCTGTCACCAGGCTGTATCTCATGAACCGTGATAGCTAGACAGTTGAAATTTTCAGAGATGATGTATTTCGGTTGCCGCTATAACAACAAATACTAAAAACTAGAATAAAATAAATATTTAAGGGGCTCCCATACAACAAACGTGATTTTTTGCTCGTTTTTGCTCCATATTGATAACGGCAACAGGTAGACGCTTGAAATATTCACAGATTATTTAGTTATACATATATTCACTTTAAAAATAAATAATTAAATTAAAATAAAACATATATTTAAGGAGGGTTCCCATACAAAAAACGCGATTTTTTGCCGTTTTTATAGATAATGGTACGGAACCCTTCGTGCGCGAGCCTGACTCGCACTTGGCCGGATTTTTTTAAAGTCGAACCTTTTTCAAACACGTATTATTGCATAAAGTTTTATCACAAATAAACACCAAAACAAAGTTATGGTTATAATTTCATATTAAATGGATTCGCTAGCTGTCTTACTCTTTGCGAAGGAATACAACGGTGCCAGCAGTGCTATATGGGGGCAGTATTAGCGAGGTGGTAGCCAGTGGCGAAGCCAGGCGTGGGCGAAGCGGGCCCTCGCCCACGGCCTCGTGGTCTGAGGTGCCTCGCGTTTCGAATGGTTCTCGTTTTATTGCTAAATCAAAAATCTGTACTTTAATGTGTGGTGCGCCAGCATAGGACTAGGTTGCCGATTCCCACACAAAAGGTCCTGCACTGCCAACTGGTGGCAGCAAACCGCTTACACAAAACCTTGCACCCCCAAGGCTCGCCAAACAGATCGGTCCCGTGCCATCCACATCCAACGCGATCCCGCAACCTTAACTAGGTCGTCGCTCTATCTTGTTGGACCTACACCGCGTCTACCGGTCCGTGGATGCCACTCGAGAACCTTTTTGCCTCATCGGCCATCACCATCAGTTCTACGAGCGATGTGCCCTGCCCACTGCCACGAGTCCACACCACATCCCAAGTAGCACAGTAAGCAATACACCGTGAAATTTTAGTGGTTGTTTTCCCGCAACGAGGTGATTTAGTTTCGATTGTACAATCGATTTATAATTACTATTTTGACTTGAGTCAAAAATCCAATTGTGAAAAACGAAAGTCGAAAATGACCGCAAACCAATAGTAACGCTTCATTGGTACAAGTAGCGTACGATCGTACGATAGGTTAGGTACCAACGAAGCGTTACTATTGGTTTGCGGTCATTTTCGACTTTCGTTTTTCACAATTGGATTTTTGACTCTAGTCAAAATAGTAATTATAAATCGATTGTACAATCGATACTAAATCACCTCGTTTCGGGAAAACAACCACTAAAATTTCACGGTGTATAACTAATCACTCGTGGTCTTATATAAAGTTGTAAGCTGAAATAAACTCTTACAACGGTTCATCCGTGAACTGTCACTTGAGTCTGGCAATTCTTAGCTATGTCGGTGACTTAATTCTTGCGCAGATTTCATCAACTAATAATGATTAGTTGCAATTATGCACGTCACTGCTTCCAGAAGCAAACCCTTATGAACTTTTTCCTACGGTAAAAGTATTAAATCGGCACATTTGCCGCGGTTTGTTATCTGGTCGCCGCAGCTGGTCTCAATAAGTATGCGGCGAGCTGTGAAATTGCCTGTTAGTGCCTTCTTCCTACGTCCTATGAATAGACTAGGTACTAGCTGTTGCCCTGGACTTAGTCTGCGAAGAATTCCTTTATCGCTAACCGAGTCCTGAGTATACAATTAAAAATATCCTTAGTCCTTCCCAGGTTGTAAATTTATCTTCGTATCAAATTACATTTCGATCGGTTGAGTACTTTAACACATTTGCATTTATAATATTAGTTAGGATACTAAGAGTGGGATCCTTTAAGCTCCAAACGTACAGACAGCGGAGGCGTGGCGGTGACGGTTGTAATATTCTAACTTGTATGAACGGTTGTGTGGTACCGTTCCGCAAACTCGTTCATACAAGTTAGAATATTACAACCGTCACCGCCACTGCACCGCCACGCCTCCGCTGTCTGTGGGTTTGGAGCTTAAGGATGGGAAGCTTTATTGGAAGAAGTACCAGTTTTTTAAAAAAACGCCGGCTATGAAATGCCTTCAAAATTATAGTAGATCCATTTTACGATGATCCCTGTGCACTGGCCTAAGTTTTTAGACTACTAAAACAATACATTAGGCACATTTGGTCCATTCATGAGCACATTCAAGTCGCAGGCAAAAGCTAGTACTCTATCTATCTATACAGTCATTTATAGTACAGAGAAGATTTGGTAAAAAAACATTTTTTATTAACACAAAAAATAACACGCATCTAACATCTGGTAGCATGGTGAATGGTTGTGCTGATCTGAGGATGAGCTCTGGTTGAGTTCGAAACGCGGTTTGTGTGATTTATGTGTGTTCATGCAGTGTGGAGGTGGAGGAACTGCATGAACACACATTTCTTGCATAATCGTACGTAGCTATCAAAAGGTCATGGGTGAGCAAAGTAATTGTTTCAGTTCATAAATAATATCTAAACAGGAACATCATAACATAACATATACATCTTCCATTCTAAGAGTTCCTTTTAGGCAACACAGGCTTCAAAAGCTATGTTTTGTTTTTGTCATAGAAGGCAAACATCAAAAAAAAACAGTTGAATGGGTCTTGATATTAGCTGCAGGTTTTGACATAGTTTATTTGACAGTTGGTTGAGTTTAAGTTCATCTGTCGCAGATTTAAAAGGATTGAGGCACCAATCAATCATTGAGTTTTTATCTAGTTTCTTTCCATTACCCAATATTTCGTGTTGAAATCCCTCGCGCGCGCAATCTAGTTGCTTCAGCTAGATAAAAAAAGAGTATTTTTGTTCTCGGCAAGATAAATGTTTTAAAGTTGCAGGGATTTCAAAGAGTCCGATTAAAATCATAACTGTAAGAATGAAAATAAAGACCGATATTTAAGGAAATGGAGCTATGTTATAAAGGGAGGAATCCTAAATTATAATTGGGTTTCAACATCATGGATGGCTTTTATTTTCAAATTCAAGGTAAGTATTAAGTAAATTAATTAGTCTGTCAGTTTTTAAAAAAAGGCCTAGTTTCATGGTTTCGAGTTCCAAGATTTCTAAGCATTAATGAAAGAGTCCCATGCCAACTTGTTTTTGCTCAATATTGATAACGGCAACAGGTAGACGCTTGAATATTTGAATTATTCTCATTTCAAAAATAAACTTTACCTATGTAAAAAGTATAAGGTTTAGTTTTGAAATGAGAATAATTCAAATTGAGTCAGTTTCTTAAAAATAAATAGTGAAATTATAATAAAACAACTATTAAAGGGGGGCTCCCATACAAAAAAACGTGTTTTTTTTGCCGTTTTTATAGATAATGGTACGGAACCCTTTGTGTGTGAGTCTGACTCGCACTTGGCCGGTTTTTATTTGTACTGACCCTAGCCAAGAGTCAGTTAGGAACGATAAAATGTTTGTTATTGTTCTACTTTCAGTTAATTATAACAATAAACCTATTATCTCCTATGACACAAAGACTAAATTGTTTACAAAAAATATGACCCTGATAATAAAAGTCACTCTTTTTTTGGGAAATAAATGATTACTTGTGTATTTTATTTTTAAGTGATAAATAATGATATCTTAAAGTCAAGACAAGTTCATAGAGAGGTTAATCTGGCCATACTCCCTAAAAGTTATTTAAAAACCCTCCTTCGACAGTCGGGTGAAAAAGCATTGGAACGCAATTTAAAACAGCCACTGGCACAAAGACTCCTGGCACGCAATTATTTAGCGAAAGATGACAAGTGAAAAAAAAACTATAAATAGTATCACATGGTCATGGCGTAACGATCGTAAACAAAGCAATACTTACAACCATCCTTGAAAGAAGCTGTTTTGTCGATTGGAATGATCAGTAGTGGTAAAATCCCACTCAATCCGACGAGAAGGGACGCCAGGGAAGCAAACAACCAAGGGTGCTCGTCGAGTTCATCCACAAAAGTAACTAAATACTCGGGCAAATAGTTTGCGATAAATCCTGCGGATTCCATAGCGTATTTCTTAGAGAACACAAAATAAAAAAAAACACTCGCGAACAAGCCAGTTATTCTCAGGTTCTTATTTTTTTTAATAGATTTCGGTCATGGCTAGGTCTTCTACCGGCCAGCAGCTTCCCGCGCGACGAACTAAACAAAATCAGCTAAAGCTAGAACTGAGATACTCGCGCATTTCTCAGATAGTGAAATACACCGTCCAACCAGACGAACTAATCTACACTGAGATTGAGTGCGCCTGCCTGTTTGCTATTTGAATTATATGTTATAACCACTCGGAAGAAAGTTTAATTAAGCGCTCACTCAAAAGTCATCTCAACGTTATTAAAAAAAATGCGCATTTCATTAATTAGCAGTACATCCAACCGAGTACGATTAAAACCAAAACACAACAACACAACGATTGAATTGATTGATTGAATGAAAATAAGGACGGGCTCTCGTCTGAACGAACAAACAAACGGTGTCATTCGCTCCTGTCAAAAGTAGTGAACAATCAAAATAGAATGAAGCAGAATGAAGGAAGGAACAAGAGGCGCTACTACGAAATTCGAAAATCGCTCTCACTCTCGTGTCAAATCATATTAGCGTGAGCGAGACGGCACGAAACGAAGTTCGAATTATGCACTTCGTGGTAGGGCCTACGGAAAGGAAGTCAATCCCAAAAGTTGCCAGCTACGCTACAGCAAATTTCCCTTTTTAACACGCTTTTTTTACTTTTATTTAGAAATTATAGGTATCTCATACTACAATTTAAAAAAGTAACATAACCACCGTAAGCATATAACACAAGATCTTAAAAGTTAAAATATATAACGTTTTACTTTATTTTATAGGGATGCAATATATATAATATTTCCCACAGGCAAGCAAAATTGAATAAGGCGCCAAGATTTAATAAGTATATTTTTGTATTCGAGTCACTCGTTATTGTCGTTTTTCACTGTTTTATTTTAACGGCACTTAAAATAAAAGCATCTGACACGCTCTAATCGCTATCTACTTAAACGAATACAATTAAGTTAGATAATTCAAAGTAATTTGTTGTGTTAAATATTATTACTAGTTCCTGCAGGTAATTACATATAAAGAAAGTCAATAGGCAAAGTAATCGTTAACCAGGTTTTCTGTTATTTATTTAACACTAGCTGCTGCCCGCGACTCCATCTGCGAAGAATCTGTTTATCGCTATCCCGCGGTAGCTGTGCAGTTATCCGGTATAAAAAATATACACGTCGACTTGAGGACCTCCTCCTCCTGTTTTCGTCGGTTGATAAAACAAAGTCGCTTCCCGCTGTCTGTCTGTCCCTATGTATGCTTAGATCTTTAAAAGTATTCCATATTCAGTTTTCCGGTTATAAACTGTCTGTGTCACAATCTGTCAAACCATTTTAGCGTGAAAGAGTAGCTAACATCCATACATCCATGCATCCACACAAACTTTCACGTTTATAATATTAGTAAGAATTCTAGGCCTGTACGCTTAGTATAAGTTTTACTTCACCAAAATACTTCTCGATCGCGTTTACGTAAAAAAATCAATTACTAGGGAAACATGGACAGCGTCTCCGCGCGCGCGCTTCCATGTTTCCATAGAATTGAAATTTTTACGTAAACGCGATCGAGAAGTATTGAAGTGAAGGAAAACTTATACTAAGCGTACTGTATACTAAATATTGTGTCGAGTGAAGACCAATTATGATGCTGAAGCAGTCGCCGTAGCGTAGCCCATATTATCATCATCATCACTATCAATAACAAGAAATGTTTGTCCATTGAATACTTTTAGTCACGAAAACGTATTTTTAAATATGTTTACTGTATCCAAAGTAAACAAACTAAAATAACCCACTCTCAAAAAATAAAAATATAATAACTGGCGGTGGTGATCATTTTCCATCAGACGACCCGCTAGCTCGTTTGCTTCCCTCTCATAATAAAAAAAAGCCCTTACCAACACTTTTAGCTTCCAACAAAAGGCTTTATGAACTGAAACAATTTCTTTGCTCACCCGCGAACGACCTCGACCTTCCTTCCTTCTTTTTCTTTTTCCTTCGCGGGTGAGCCAAGTAATTGTTTCAGTTCATTAATATGGACCTCCGCAAAGTAACGCATGATTCAATGAATTATTTAAAAGGCTTTATAATTAAAAATAAAATCAAAATCGACCATCAGCTCTAAATACACGTGTAACTAGGTAAGATGGAGTAGGTTCCGATTTGCGGCGTAGCATTACTGTGACACGAATGCAACACGAATCTTCTTGGCAGCCACCGCGTCGCTCAGCGCCCAGTTGAAGCAAAATGCCGAACTTATTTTGGCTTGCCAATTTAAATATCTGACAGCATATAGGTACATCTGTTACAGTATAACTTTACTGTTCTAACACCTCGCATCACATTTGTATTCGTTACATTAAACGGATAGACAGTCGACATGACGGAAGTCTGATGGTCGTGGGAATGTTTGTAGTAACCAATTTCGCGCCAATGTGATAGTGAGTGAAAATCAAAGCGTGCCGACTGAAGATTGTGAATTAAATTGAATATCGGGCCTCCATTGTAATAAAGTGTGTGGAATTTGGATGATATATAATTCAAAATGGATTCGTGGGGAATTTTGAACGTGGACAGTGCTGCAATTGCTATTTCCAGAGATGATACGGGTTCAAGCTTTCGCAGGAAACAGGCTATGGTAAAAGCTCTTGATTTAATTAAACTCTTGGAGCCATCGGCGACAATTTATGAGTTTCACTTTCCGTTTCTTTGGTACTGATCCAATTAGCTCAGACAAAGGGCGCCAATAGTTATTACATTTTTTTATGTCTCAGTTTAAAACATCACAAGAAGTGTTTATTTTATTTTATTTATTTTACAATAAAATTTCTAAATTTCTACTTTATTCTCAAATTTTACAGCGTTCAAATTTCTGAAAAAACTTCCTGGATTCAGAAGTAGTGATCTCCTTTTTTCATGTTTTTCATGCATTGCGTTTTTAGTTATTTGGCATAAGATTTTTTGTTACCCTGAATATGTATACTGAAAAAAAAATTAATGCTTCTAAATTATATGTAGAATAAGACTACACGTATAATAAAAAAAAAATGTGTAACAGTTTCGTAGATTTTTCGATGAATTATACGTGTATTTGTAATCCCGTCTTGTTTTGTAATGTTAAAATAGCGTATTTGCAATGTATTTTGTTGCTATAACAGACAAGACACCAAACAAAACAAATATTGAATTTAGGATATCATTACTTTTCTTGTCTTTGGTTTCATGAGTTCAGTTTCGAAGATTTTTAGACTATTTACTACGTAGTTAAATGTTAACGGCTGAATTGATTAAAATGTATCACAGTTTTTAGTTCAACACAGTCAAATTCATGTATGAAACATCAACGACACCACATCCAAACAGTTCAATCTGGACAGACATTTTATTATTCAAAGAATAAACGAAACCGCACATAAAGCTTCACAAGTCTCATAACATGTAGGTACGCTGATTTTTCTCCTGCGGTTATTCCTGTACTTTATACATTTCACTGGAAGATACCACAGCCATGCTAAACAGATGTCTCCAGCAATAATTCTTAAATCAGTCATCCTACGCTTTGATGTGAATGTTCACTACAGTTAAAGCTTTTTTTAGTGACCGCAAATTATAAACAAGTTGAATTAATGACAGGATTAGTCTATAAGTGCTGCCTAATTAATAATTAACTAGGTATAAGACGATGCCGTAGGTGTAGTAGATACGGCTTGCATTGTGTTTGATAATGCTCGTATTTACTCAACGTCGTTTTAAAAACGGCAAAACAATCACGTTTGTTGTATGGGAGCCCCCCTTAAATATTTGTTTTATTTTAATAAAATTCTTTATTTTCAAAATCAATATATGACTAAATATTCTGTGAATATTTCAAGCGTCCACCTGTTACCGTTATCAATATCGAGCAAAAATGAGTAAAAAAATCACGTTTGTTGTATGGGAGTCCCCCTAAATATTTTTGTTTTTTAGTATTTGTTGTTATAGCGGCAACTAAAATACATCATATGTGAAAATTTCAACTGTCTAGCTATCACGGTTCATGAGACAGAGCCTGGTGACAGACGGACGGACAGCGAAGTCTCAGTAATAGGGTCCCGTTTTTACGCTTTGGATACGGAACCCTAAAAATGTTACAAACGAACATTAATTTGAATTTTAGCCAAACGTTTTACATAATTGCATTGATTGTATTCTTACAATAAAATTCGATTTCTATCGTCAATACTAAGCCGGATTTATTCGATTAAGGGGTATTTCCGTTCGATAGTAAGAGTTAATTCGCTTTATTCTTATCTAATCTCAATCCATGTTTCTATGTCCTATGGCAGGTGATTGGTTTTCACTTTCGAGATAGCTCTAGTCAGCGTTGCCAGATTTTTTCGGGCAAAGCGGGAATCTTAAAACTATTTGCAAAAAGGGGATTCTTTCGTTAAAAGCGGGACACACTAAAAAAACGCATACTTAAATTTAGGGGTAATTTATTATTAATACTTTTATTTGAATTCCAAATTAGTTACGTTTATAATTACATTAGATACTCAGAAAAGCCTTAGAAAAGTGCATCGTCATTACCATTTCACCAAATAGACCGGTAAAATACGTTATTTTACAATACGTCGTCGCACAATCGAGCAGTCACTTCCCCCAAAGCAGGACTGAGCCTGTCCCGCGCGGGACATTTAACTTTGGGCCATTTGGATAACGGCATATTTAGATTGTACACACGTTGGCTTTCAATTAATTGAGGTAAAAATTGGTAAAAAAAAATTAACCCGGATTGTCCTTATCACAAAAACGTTACTACAAATCCAATGAAAATAATGACAAGCAGATAGTAGGTACTTATTTAGGAACTCGTTTAAATTGGATTAGAGAAGGATTTACATGAATACATACTTCCATACTAATATTACAAATGTGAAATGTGTCTGTCTGTCTATCTGTTACCTCTTCACACTCAAACCGCTGAACAGATTTAGATGAAATTTGGTATGCACATAGAGTCATAGATTGAGACCCTGGCTGGGAAGGACATAGAGTAGTTTTTATCCCGGAAAATGGCATAGTTCCCGCTGGATAGCGATAAACGAATTCTTTGCAGATGGAGCAGCGGGCAACCGCTAGTTGTTTATACACCGTGAAATTTTAGTGGTTGTTTTCCCGAAACGAGGTGATTTAGTATCGATTGTACAATCGATTTATAATTACTATTTTGACTAGAGTCAAAAATTCAATTGTGAAAAACGAAAGTCGAAAATGACCGCAAACCAATAGTAACGCTTCGTTGGTACAAGTAGCGTACGATCGTACGATAGGTTAGGTACCAACGAAGCGTTACTATTGGTTTGCGGTCATTTTCGACTTTCGTTTTTCACAATTGAATTTTTGACTCTAGTCAAAATAGTAATTATAAATCGATTGTACAATCGATACTAAATCACCTCGTTTCGGGTAAACAACCACTAAAATTTCACGGTGTATATTACATTTTAACAAAATGCAAAATATCAAAATATCTAAAACGGTTAAAGCTCGAAATGTGGCACTAACAATCTGAACCAATTTCTAATCTTGCGCAAGATCTCCTCTAGACATGTGTTGTTAATGACAAAGTTTTATTGTAGTCTGCAACGTTGAGTCATAGTACCAGGAAATACCTCACTACTTGCCAATTTCCCAAGCGTGGAACGCAAGCGCGACTAACCAATACCAAACCTTAATTCATTAGCTCTGAAATGTTTACAAGAGCAGTTTATTGTAATGTGGAAGTATTGAAATCGTACAAATTGTCATAAAATTATTCGAAATATTTCAGCAAATGGTTCGTTAATTAACTGAACACCCACATCGATAGATAAATGTATGAAAAAATTTGTCAACTGCTATTTAAAAAATCCTGATAAACGTTTACAGGAGTGTTCACTCAAACTAATTTACTCACTTGTTGAAATATTATGGATTCGTTTTAAAACACTTTGAACAGTATATATTTTTGCAATATTATCTACGGAAATTGTAGACAACTTTTTTAGACCATTTTACATTAAGAAGGAATTATTTTCATAGGATTGTATCGTTCTTGTTTTGCCGTGTGTTTTACTGCGATTAACTTTGTTCAAAAATAATTATGAATAAACTATAACGTGAATGGAATAGAAACCAGTTGACTACGTTTACTGATAAGGTTACTTGGTACATTGCAATGCAATTTATTGTTTATTACACACTACCACCACACCATTAAATAATTTGGTCAAATCACGATTAACATTATTTGTTCGAAGTTAAACGAGAGTTCTAAATTATTAATTTAACATACACACAAAACAGAAAAAAAACACAAGGAGTTTTACGAAGTATTAACCCAAAATGAAATGGCATGGATTCTTTAAATCTCCCGCCACGCTTTTTAATCTTATCACATCCCAATCACAACCTAAAGCGTTACGAAATTGCTACTGTAGGTATTTTAATGATTTCGATTATTTCTCTACTTTTCACGTATGCAATGGAAAACTATTAATTAAAAAGCAAAAAAAGTAAGAAATCGACTTATTGAAGCAATATTTCCTGCCGTGTACTGTAGACTCGGCTACTCCCAGATGATTCCAAAATTAAACACAGCGTTTCGTATTCTCGGCTCTCGACTTACTTTCCGAGCACATGAAGTGAACCCGTGATAAGTTGAATTTTTTGGTAATTTTCGGCTTTTGACGGATAATTAGTGTTTGTGGTGGATATTTAATAAATTACAATGGATCTGGGAACTGATATATGGGGCCAACTGGCTCTAGAAGCCAGCCAGGTCTATCTCACTGAAGACGGAAAAGTCCGGAGTCCATTTGCAAATACGGTAATATTGTGGAAAATAGATAATTAATTTATGGCTAGGTAGAATCGGCGTGATTTTTTTAAGCGACATATTATATTATTGGTAATTCGGCAACGCCCTATTTGACTGAATGTTGTACTCATATTCTTATTTCATCTGGTGTTTTACTAGTAAAGTAATGTTAAATAAAAATAAAGTATTGTTTTTGTAACTGTAGCTAACTTAGACTGTTCGTACTCATCAATTTGATTAAAAATCACATGATTAGGTACTTAACAATGTTCCACTCTTGTTGATAAACAATAAAGTCTGAATTTTATCGTTAGTGAAGTTTTAGTTTTGCATAAAAATATAATCTAAATATAATTCTTTATCTTTTCAGACCATTGAAAAATTACCAGATAAAGTATTGTTGAATATATTCACATATTTATCACATCGAGAAATATGCCGAATGGCTATGGTCTCCAAAAGGTGGCGATTAGTCGCCTACGACACCAAGCTTTGGACACACGTCAGTCTACGTCCAGAAATATCTGGGCTTCACGTCGGTTAGTTAATCATTAATCATAAAACAAACCATTAACCATATGCACCTGTCCATAACTAATTACCCTAATGCTGTCGTAATTCTGTTTAATGGCAACACCAAGGTTGTCAAATGCATTTCATTCATTCATTTCGCGCCAATTATGAAAATGTTCATTCGTGGTCCTGGATCCTTACTTTTTAATTTTCTTTACAGGATCTTTGGAATCGCTTTTGGCTTTGATATCGATAAGATTTGGGCCTTCGCTGCGGTACATCGAGCTACCGATTGAGTTGATCACTCACACTGTTCTACACGAGTTAGCAGCCAAATGCCCTAACTTGACGCACATGCTACTCGACTTTAGTACTGGTAAGTTTGAGAAAAAACCTTCCAAGTGCGAGTCACTCGTGCAGACAGTTTTATACAAAATCAAACGTCAGCAAAAAAATTTTGTCATTGTCATAGTATTTCGGTGCCGGTACAGACTCCTTTCAGAATGAAAGGGCGTGGATTGTAGTTTCCAACCGGGCCCAGCGCCGATCAGGAACTTTACACATACCTAACACAGAATTGCTTCGGAGGTGCATGCAGATTTCCTCAGTCTATTTTACTTTAATGTATAGCTCATGGTAAAATTTCAAATATATCGCACACAAATTCCGAAAAGCTCAGAGGCGGGTTGTAATAATAGTGAGTGAAATCGTGAAAGTTTGAAATAGGTACCTGCTACGTAAAAATTATTACATAGGATGTTCTTATTTTCAGCTATGCAATTGCACGATTTCTCGGAAATGCAAACGTTCCCGACAAAGTTGCGGTACCTGTGCATATGTCTCTCAGAGGTCATCTTCATGGAGGGCTTCATGCGGAAGATTTATAACTTCATCAACGGTCTGGAAATATTGCATCTCATTGGTAAGTTTGTCTGTGGACATACTATTCTATACTTTACTTCTTTTACTATTTTACTTTTACGTAACCATTAATCTGCCCGGGGATAGAGGCTTTAATTATAGAACGCCTGATTTATTATTAAAAGCAATTATACATCTCTGTGAAACTATACTGAACAAGTAGCCCAGTAGACGAGGAATCAAAAGGAGTCATCACATATGCTAAAGCTCAGATCATATAAAGGATATGGTCTGAGGGCTAAAGAAAGACAATGATGAGACGCCTACAATTATTAAATTAAGTATTAAGGGCCTACTGTGTTTTTGACGCATTTATCGAATTCATTTAGTCTCGTGCAGTATCATTACAAGTAAAGCTAGGTAGGCATAGTCTTGAAATTCATGTGTAATGTAAGATATTTGAGGATTCACTCTCGTGACAAGTGTTTATCAGAACACGATTACCTACTTATAGTTCGCTCGATAGAAAAAAAATCCAAAGTCGTCTTTAAAAAATAAAATAAATTCGTAGTACGACGCTAATGCTGCACTGCATGGCAGGATTGTTAATAAAACAACATGTTTTCTAGGGCGTAGTGTTGCTACATTTTTAAAATATATATTTGTTTTAGTAATAAGATGAAAATACCCAAAAACATGTGCAGTCCAACCAACCTATCTTGAGCCATCGTGCCTCCCCCACGCCCGAAATCGCCTACCCAAAATCGATTAGCGCGAAAAGCTCGGTAGGCCTTTAATGAGTCAGTATGCTTAGTATAAGTTTTTACTTCACCAAATACTTCTCGATCGCGTTTACGTAAAAAATTCAATTACTAGGAAAACATGGACAACGTCTCCGCGCGCGCGCTTCCATGTTTCCATAGAATTGAAATTTTTACGTAAACGCGATCGAGAAGTATTAAAGTGAAGGAAAACTTATACTAAGCGTACAGGCCTTATACTACGAAATTCGATTTTCGAACTTCGTATTGCTCTGTTCCGTTCAAGCTAATAGAATGAACTAGAAGAGTGAAAGGGACGGCACGATACGAACTTCGAATTTCGTAGAAGCCCCACAGGCTTTGTTTAGTTTGGGACTAGGGTTTCCATTCCAGAGTAAAAATTTGAAAGTCTAGAAAAGTTCAGGTTTTTTTCTTAAATGTATTTATTAACATTACATTTTTGTTTAATTAGGTTCATTGTAAATTACCTACAAAAATGTAATTTTTCTAAGTACAGTCAACGTCATTCATAAATAAGAAGTGATCACTTTTGTACCTTGTCGCTTTCAGTCGTTAACATAATTTCGTATGGCATTTCAAACATGACGTTAAAATGAGAAGGTAGGTACAAAAGTGATCACTTATTTATGACATTGACCCTACTATTCTATTTTATAAAAAAAATCTTAAGATCCATATCACAGAATCCTGATATCCCAGAACAAGTTGCGACCCATGGTTGAGACCAATTCCGATAGTTCCAAGTTCCAATTATGCTCTACTGCCCTCCAGGAACTTACGAGAAGGTGGAAGAGGAGGAAGAGGAGATATACGAGGTGATAAACGTGCACAAGCTGAAGTCGGCCACGCCCAACTTGCGGGTCATCAACCTTTACGGGATCAACTTCGTGGACGACTCCCACATCGACGCCTTCAGCTCCAACTGTATACAGGTTCGTGGTTTGTGTATTAAGTATTTATTAAATTTAAAGAAAGAAAGAAAATACATTTATTTACAACATCACAAGACACATCATCAATATTTTTACAAATGAAAAGACAACACTAAGCCAAAGATAGAATGTGTCATTGCGGTTGCAAATCGGACACTGGCTCAGCATAATGCTGAGGCGTTTACAGCACCCCTGCAGCGCTGATTTTCAGCCAGCACCGTTGGTGACACCCGGATCGCTGTTTAGATAGATAAATAAACTGCACACTAATAGCTAACTACCGTAAAAACGTACAACTTTGCCCGCTTTTTGCGATCTTTTGCTTTTTTTAGAGTCAATTGGTCGGTATTGTGCAACTTTATCTGTGGCACTCACATATTGACATACTTTTCTTTGTGTAGATGAGAACACTACATTTAAAATGAGTTTCCGTACCCTAGAAAACGGGCCTCAAACAGACGGGCCAAAATATTGAAAAAATTTCGAGATTGCCCACATTTTGTTTACACTTTCATAACTTCGGGATTATCAATTTTATGGTCATGATTCTTAAAGTCTAATAATCTAGAATAGGCATAGCAACGTTGTGTCGTATTATAAGTCCTTTAAGTGATATATTTAACCTCCAAACTCGTGTGGGCAAAGTCGTAAAAAAAAAATTGACATCCTTCATACAAAATCCTGGATATGCTAGGGTTGTCAATTTTTACTTATTGCCTTTAGGTGCAGTATGATATTAATATTTTAATAATAATAGATAATACTAGATGTTTTAAGATTAAGATTCAATAGTGTAAAATTAAACAATAATCTAAACTTTATGGACCACATTCATCTGTCTGAAATAAACGGATTTTATTTTATATAACCTGCGGTGAAATCCAATAGAGTGTGTGAAGTTCCCAATTCGCACTGGGCCCGCGTGGGAACCACGGCCCAACCCCTCTCATTCTGAGAGGAGGCCTGTGCCCTGCAGTGGGACGTATATAGGCTGGGATGATGATGATGATGATTTTATATAACATACTAGTGACAACCCTAAGGGTAAAATTTTGCTGGGCAAAGTTGAAAAAAAGTAATACGAAAAACGTTCATGACATTGCCCACTACCATAATTACAAAATTAATAGAGATAAGGTGTTGAGATTTTGTCTACATCGTTTTTAAACTGAATATTAGTTACAGTTAAAATTAAATACTTGTGGGACTTTCCTGGCTTAAAATACACTCGAAGTTTTTTCGTACTAATTGGCCCGCCAAAAAACACGTCCGCACTCCAAGCCAGCTCACGCGTGACAGAAGATAGATCCGCGTCAACCGATAGGCCAGTGTTGCCTGCAATATGTTTAGCTATAAGCCACAGATTAGAATGAAAGTGTATTTGTAACTACTTTTGGTACATTTCGCTTTTACTGAAATGTGACGCGGTGGGCAAAGCTATAATGAAAAGGCAAAGTTGTAAGTTTTTACGGTACGTAAGACTGCATGCGTAAATAAATAATCAGAAGGCATGCTTATATATACACGTGCGGCGCTTACGGGTAGTTCTACGAGCGTTGCAACCGCTATCAGTGTCCTGTCGCGTATATAACAAAAGTACTCATAACTTTGAAACGGCTGAACCAATTTTGATAAAACACGTCTAAGAACCATCGGAAAGAAACCTGCTTTCAAATAATAAAAAAAACGCATCCAAATCGGATCGCCCGTTTAAGAGCTATGATGCCACAAACACACACACACACACACACTCACACACACAAATAGAGCGGTCAAACTTATAACCCCCCTCTTTTTGCGTTGGGGGTTAAAAATGAGCTTATACGCGCGTATACGATAGTCTGAAACCGCACTTGAGCTTGCCAATTACTTTACTTACCTTATTGTCGTATGGTTCCAGCTGGAGTGCCTGGCGGTGAACTTCTGCAACAAAGTGACTGGTTCCACCATGAAGACCCTGTTCCAGCGCTCGCGCCGCCTCACCTGCCTGCTCATGAATGGATGCAGTAAGTGCCAATACCACATAGTAGAAGTCCAAGTTCCATCGTCACCATCTCGATGAGTGTCGGTGCACCACGTTACTTTACCACCACATTTTCTTCGGCACCTCCTGCCATGTACAGTAAAATTATGGAATCAACTTCCGGCAGCAGTGTTTCCAGACAATTATGACAGCGGGGCTTTCAAGAAAAGAGTTTAAGGTCGATTTATATCTAAAGACACCGAGCGTGTCAGAGTCGTGCCGTATCAGACACCGACAAAATACGCGCATAATCCGCGCATAATACGTAATGTCTGCGCTGTCGTGTATAAATATGAATTTGTTAAGAGGGTTTATACCGGGGAGCTGGCAACGTTGCATTTTTACAATACAATACAATACAATGACTCTTTATTGTACACCAGGAATAGTAAGCAATACAGAAAACAGGTAGGTACACAGAGAGTAAGTTACAAGGTAAGCAATAGGCGGCCTTATCGCTTAAGAGCGATCTCTTCCAGGCGACCCTTTTGTTAGTTTTTCTCTATAATTCCATAAAAATTGAATGAAAATTAAAAATGTTTTGTATACAAATTGTTCTAATATATAAGTTAATGTGTCTACTGCAATAATAATTCGTGATAAGACTTTTATTTTCTTTAAAAACCGTTAGGTAATAATTTGTTCGTTTTTAAAAAAATAAATGAAAGTCTATCACGAATTATTATTGCAGTAGACACATTAACTTATATATTAGAACAATTTGTATACAAAACATTTTTAATTTTCATTCAATTTTTATGGAATAATCGAGAAAAACTAACAAAAATGCAACGTTGCCAGCTCAGCAGGTATAAACCCTTTTAATAGAAACTGTATTGGGACTATTTGGGACCGTGCACGACGGTGGCGCCGCGTAGCGTTGACAACATTTCCTCCTCATTTACTTCCAATTTTTGCCATGTTGTGCGCTGCGATCGTTTTCTGTACCGCTGTACCGCTTCGCACATAGCCATATTATTTTGTCTGCCACGGCACGTGTCTGACATGCTCGGTGTCGGTGTTTTTAAGAAATTGTACACAATTAAGGGATTTACTTAATCAAGACAAAACTTAATTAATGTAGGTAGCGAAATTTGCCCATAGTTTGTATGACTAACGTTCGGTACACAAAGGACGCGATCGTGATTTTGTTTTCATTAAACCCTTAATTATGTAGGTGTAGGTAAGCAATTTTTTTTAAAGCGACTCACACATTGATCCTAATTAAGTGCAACTGATATATAGCTACGCTACGCAGTTACGCTACGTCAATTTCGTTGTCAATTTTGAATTTGATAATTCGAGTAGCATCCGGCAGTAGCTATGTATTCAGCTGTATTAAATCTAAAGCCTTTCACATAGAGTTCATTTTGCAATGCAGAATTTTAGAGACCTCTAGTGGCGGATTGTTACATTTTTTAAAACAGGTGTCAATTTTATTTCCGCTATTTCACGCTAGATGGCAGCACATTGCATGCAAATTTTCATTTACATACCTGATATACGCGAATTCCTACGTGTATCTCTTGCATATATATGTATATCAAATGTGTAAGGGTAATTTTCAGGTCTTCAATCCGAGCACGTGATGGCCGTGGAATGGGAGAAGTCTTCCATCCAGGAGCTCGACGTGACGGCGACAGACCTGTCGACGGAGTGCCTCATAGACATGCTCACGCGCATACCGAACCTGCGCTTCCTGAGCGCTGGCCAGATCAACGGGTTCAATGACTCTGTGTTGAAGGCGTGGATGGAAGCTGGTACTGCCAGGTTAGTAGAGGATAAGTTTCTCACTAATCTGAAGGTAAGTATTCCAAAACGATTAAGAGCAACTTCATAAAGTAAGGGTAGATGATGATGGATGACGTGTTAGTGCTACTGCACTTATAATAATAATACTTATAATATTAAGTTATAATAGTTTAAATAGTAATAATCTAAAGTATGTACAATTTATAAATAAAGGAAAATAAAACTGAACCTAAAACTAAAAATTTATAAATAAAAAATATGTTTTAGGATGTCACCCGACGGCATAGTTCCCAGAAGGCAGGCAGCGTTACCGCGTTGAATAGCCAGGCTTAATCGTTGGCGGAAATAGCCACCTGCCTTCTGGTCACCAGTCGTTTCTACCAGGCGCGAAGAAATCTCTTTTGCGAGTTCCTTCGCGCCTGGACCCCATGCGCCTAGAGTTTCTACTCCAAACGGTGCAAATAAGTACGACTGTCCTATACATGCATATTTGCGCCGTTTGAGGTGTTCAGCCGCAGTGGCCGCCGCACCTGCTCGGATTGAAGTGGTAGCAACGTGAGAAGGTGCCACCGTATCGACGCAGGTCGCATCCCAAACGAGACTCCTGCCCTGCCCCCTGCCCCCTGCCTCCTGCCTCCTGCCTCCTGCCTCCGAGGAATAAGCGACATGCCGTCGGGCCTCTTGCCGTCGTCACGTGCGATACCGTTCGGCTCTAGGATAGCCGGCACGTTGGCGGTGGCAAGGGCTCTCCGGAGCAGGTCGTTCAGAGAGGCGTGACGAGAGATGCGGCCTGCGCTTCTCGAGCAGGAGAGGCCATGACAGCCTAGAGAATCTACAGGTTCTCCACAACGGCATCTATGGGGTTGGGTGACATTAAGACCTAGACGCAGGCTAATCGCAAACGATAAAGTAATGGGGTCTAATAAAGTACCAATATTGGCAGAAGGCAGAGCTTGGAGCCAATATCCGGATTCTGGCACAGAAGCGGCTAACAGGCGGGCGCGGTCAGCTTGGTTTGTTGCAGAGTTAATGAGTCTTTCGGACATAAGTTGGCAGAGCGGTTCATCCCACAACCGTTGCGACTTGGGGACAGTGGGAAAAATTGTATTAGGGCAAGCAGCCGTCCAGGCATCCCCAGCTTCGTCAAAGCACTCGGGCGGTTGGCAACCCACGGAGGGGCTTAATATTTGATTCACCAGAGCCTGAGTACTGTGAACAGAAGAAAGAAATGCCGGGAGGGCGACTTGAGAAGAATTTCTTATTCCCAAGCCACCAAAACGGATCGGAAGAGTAGCCTGTGTCCATGTGCGTCCGAATATGTCAGAATTTAGAATTTTGCACAGTGTTTTTTGGAGCTGATCATCTAAAGGAATTAAGCAATCTTTGTATTTCAAAACAGGGCTGCATCGTAAAATGTAAGTAAATTTTGGAACAAATAAACAAAATCTGATAATGAACAAAGCCATGTGTGGGTTAATTTTGAGGAGTCTATCGGAATAATCATTGTATTTGGAGACATGTTCATTAATGAGGGGAACGATAGATTCTGGGAGGACGGGGGCACCCAAAAGACGAAGCGTACTATTGTGAATGATTTTTATGTTCGGAGCCAGTGTATTAAATTTAGAAGTTAAGTCAGTCAAAGTTTGAAGAGGTAAATTTTCCTTAAAGTAAACTTCACATTTACAAAAATTTAGATCGAGACCGATTGTATTAAATAGAGAAGTAATTTTGCATAAATCGTCAAGGACTGTCTTTCCCTCGCCACCAAAGGTCCCGTCGTCAAGATACCAGGTGTTAAATTTTGAATTTAGAGATGTAATTGCCGGGTGTATAGTCAAACTAAAAATGGCGGGACCAAGTGGGTCGCCTTGCTGGCAGCCAACTGCCGAGCTTAATAGGTTGTCTTTATAAACCAGGTGAGATGGAGTGCTGTAGCATTGCCATAGATAGCTATAAATCTCTGGGGTAACACTTTTAACCTGTGACAGCATTGCTCCTCGGTCTACAGAATTGAAAGCATTCCGAACATCCACCTTTAAAAGTACCTCACAGTCGCCCTTACTGAGGTAGGTGCGCGCTGCATGTACGGCTGCCTCGCACCCTCCTTTGCAGCCAAATCCCAACTGTATCGGCTGAAAATTTTCAGAAAGATTTTGAAAAATATGTCTACTACAAATTTTGGATGAGATGCGCCGAAATGTTGAGCCAATGGCAATTGGTCTGATGCCACCATCTTTTTTTTGAAGAGCGCATAGATTGGCGCCGTAAAGGGTAGGAACCACTTCAGAACATACCAAGCCGGATAACATAAAGTTAATGAGGTTGGTTACACTCTTTAATAGAGTAGAGCCAGCGTCACCTGTTGCCGCACTGATAAGATCCTTAAAATGTTGTGGCGAAAGACCGTCAAGGCCTCCCGCGGAACCATTTTTAAAAGATTTTATTGCTGCAAGTACGTTTTGCTCAGAAGTTTGATGGTTTTCATTTTCTGAGTTCGGAGGGTCGGGCAGAATGAGTGACGCTGCGGGTAGTGGATGTTTGGATCTAAGAGAGGTTAAAGTTTCAAGAGAATCAGGAGCAACGTTGTCACTGGAAAAAAGTAATTGAGCAGCTCCTTTTATATCACCATCATCAACCTTCTGTTCCACTTTTTTAAATAAATCTCTGCAAGGAATGATTCTATGGTGTTCAGGTTGAGAAGGTGAAAGAGAGGCTGGATTAGTGCAATTACGTTTGATTTGCTGAGTTAACGAACTATTTATAGATTTTTTGGCGTTGAGTGTACGGTAAGCAAAAGTAAGTAAATGTCTCCAAGCGTTCGGAGAATTTTCGGAGACGACTTTATCAATCGCAAGAGACAGGTAAGTAGCGACTGCTATCCGTGCGCCTCGTGGAATTCTCCTTACGATTGGCACGGAGCGTTTGAGGTGGCCAAGTTCCAGAGGAAGACTATTTTGGGGAGGTGAAAGAGTGTGTAAGCTAGGAGAAGAGGGAACCGCGTCTGAAAGGTTGGCGACATCAACAGACTGTTTATGGACTCTACTGATATGTATTTGCAATCCTCTATTGCCTTTGAAGAACTTTGGTTGTGAACAAAGTTGGCATTTCACATAATTGAAGGCGATATCGTTGTTAGACTGACCTTGTGAGGAGGAGGAGGAGGGAATAGCCTGCGACATAGGATAAAACTTAGGTATAAACAATAATATAACAGCTGTAAATAAGAAAAGTAAACAGAAAACAAACAGAACACATAATAACATAAATTAAAAACACAATATGACGGCTGCAGCTTTGACTTATGAATGTTTTGATTTGGGACAGGAACGTCACAAATTCTGCTTTTTAATTGGTTGCGGAGGTGATTTCACCTAGCGACGCACATCGACGCTAGGCAACGGATGGCGGCCTTGGATACCGCGTCTTGTCAAATACTCAAAATCCTTAGAAATATATTCGGCTCAAAATCGGCGTTATGGAGGTGAGGAGAACAAAACCCCCATGTACGCAACTGAAGCGTAATTTGAACAGTAATTTCTTCCTGTACAAGAAGCGCCTGGGGATGAATTTGACCCAAAATTTATTATTTGCGATACGACAGAATGTATATATATAGTTATAATATAAATATGTATGTTAGTCTTTAAGGTATTTTTTATATGGGCCTATGCAGCCCGAAATAAAAATTATTCAATTCTATTCTATTCTATAATGACGTGACCATTGGATATGCTCCACACATTTTCTATAAGATATGTACCGAACAGTTGCTAGACGGTGTGGAACAAGGTTCCTACCAACTCTGTCCTGATATCGACATAAGATTTATGTAGATACTGCTGATATCGATTCCTCCAGAATGGAATGAAGACCCGAAAAGCAAAAATTTTATGACTTCCTCGTCTTCTCGTGCGGATGCGATTAATTTTCTCGCTTCAAAAAGATTCAAGAGAGATTTTTACGAGAACTGAGCGTAAAATTTCCGCTTCTGACTAAAATACCACGTTTCCAAACTACCTACCAAATTTTTCAAAAAACTACATTACTATTATACCACATGCCCAAAATAAGCCATTACACCAAAATAATCACTTCCTTGAGTAATCCTCGATTATGTGATGTGATGCAACGAGAATCTAGTACCTAAGCTATAAATGTGGTAAATACTACGTAATAATGTAGTAAGTACGCTATTTTGATAAACTGATATTTTGGGAACGTGGTATTTTAGGCACGAGCGAAAATTTCGGCGAACTGGGGGCTGGGTTCACACTATACTGTTTTAAACTTTCGTGATTTTCACTCATAATTACTAAACTAAACGGGACTTATCACGCAATAAATATTTATTTATGTTACGAAAGACTCGTGCGGCTAAACGAACTTGACACCCTACACTTCAGTTGACTCGTGACCACGGTTGCTGCAATGTGGCCGAAACGTCGAGGTAAATAAATAAATATTTATTGCGTGATAAGTCCCGTTTAGTTTAGTAATTATGGGTTCACACTGCACTGTTACTCCAGGAACCTAGTGGCCCTGGACGTGGACTCATCGGACAACTTGACAGACGAGATGCTCCACCGGTTCCTGCAGCGGCACGGCGGCCAGCTGTGGGGGCTGGTGCTCAGCGGCATGCCGCACATCACCGACCAGCTCTGGCAGAGCGTGTTGCAGCTCCTCGTCAACGCCAAGTGAGTATCCATCATCACCAGCCAGGAAACGTCCGCTGCTGAACAAGCTTCCTTAGAACGACATAATAATAAACAACGGTTGCCCGTAAGCGATGTCGTCAGTCCATCTAATGCTAATGGGAGGTCTGGCAACAGATTCTTCTCTTCTTCGAGCGATGTATCTGTTCTTTGAGTAAGCAACCTAACAGGTTCAGGCAACCAGCTGTAGCCGAGCCTGTTGTGACTCCTTGCCACGCCAAGTGAGTGCCTGCCCGTTGCCGGGGAGAGGTCGTAACCTCCTAAAATTGGTAAGATTTTAGACACGAGATAGGCCACGGAAGTAATAAGAGGAACAGAATTTTTTTGACAATTTCCCCCTTATATATTTTAGCGATGAAGTGTGGTACTTAATTTAAAAGTTATACCAATGATAAAAACATCAATACCGGTCTGAAATGAATCCTAAGTATCGAAAATGGGTAGGTAAGTACTTTGTAAGCTCCAGATTCCAAAGACATTGTTTTTGTTACAGAATCTTCATAATGGGGACGCAAGAGAGGCTTGGTGTCAATATTCACGTAGACCAGGTAAGTAAATATGAAATCATCTAGAAATTCATTAAACTGTATTAAGAATAAGGCCTGAGAGTAATCTTCTTTAGGCGTCGGGAAGGAAGTGACGACCTCAACGCCCACCAATTACTAAGGCTAGCTACGATGTTGGTTTGATGTGTTGCAGACATTACGACCTTAATGCATTGCTATCTAACGACATTTTTACGAAATGGGTAGGGAATTAAATTCGTTGACTGTACGAGGAGCAGCGTGCCACAATGAAAACCTCCAATACAGCGATCACCAATCCGCATTGTATGCCAAGCGTGGCGATTGGCATTTCACCCCAACATAACAGACACATACCACGGCCCCCAGACTCCGGCAGCCCCGCTGTTCCTGGCAACATAGCGGTCTGGGTTACGGCGGGGCAGCAGGTGGTGCGAAAAAAGGAAGAATGAGATTGCGAGAAATACTTTACCTTGTACCTTGTCATTAAGGCTATGGTCCATCCAGTGAATTACAAGCTTTCATCTTAAATTGCTACCTGAGTACCTACTCCGCAAACACACTTGGACGACAGCTGGGTCATACATTTACCTAGGTATACATTTTTTGTTCGCGTCTCTCCTGTGGACATGGCAAAAGTTAAGGGTCCGTAGCCAATATTTTTTAATCAAGTCTACATCGGCATGTGGGACCGCTGGCAAACTTTCAGCCCATTTAAATAAATCTTAAGACAACTTTTGTTTTTACGCTGTGTATATGATCCAGCTAATGTCCGACAAATTGTGTTTCCATTGGAACACTCGTCTTCCTGCACGTTCATATAAATCAACATGAGATGATGTTTTTTAATAACCTCTCCAGTGACTAGTCTGGTTTGCTTATCGATTTACATATCTTGTAATACTTTGGTTTCCAGCTGATGGACGGCATTGCCAACAACTGCCCAAACCTGGAGCGGCTGGAATTGCGCTGGGACCCTGAGAACCTGCGTTTCAGCGACAAGAGCCAGAAGGCCATCGACATATTACGCGTCAAGTGCCTCAAGCTCAAGTGCCTAGTGCTGAGGTGAGTTACACAATGTATACGGCGCTAGTGGTACCTATTCAGGCCTCTATTCTCACTAGTTCAGTTGTCCAGTTCAGTGTTTTTCTCGGTAGTTCAGTCAACTGAACTATTGGGAATAGAGAACTGATAGAATTCTCTTTCTCACGAGGACAGACCCGTGGTCAACCTACAGTTTGTCTTCCTGGTTTTCCCTTGGGCGGAGCTCCTTTATCTGGGTATTTTGCCCTTCGGCCCGCAGAAGGCTTCGGGCATCTGCAGATACCTAACTAACCTAACCTACTTATCCTAGTTCAGTCAACTGAACAGGGCAACTGAACTAGTGGGAATAGACTTACTAAGGCGCCAGTCCGGGTGCTATGGGTAGCGGATCTACCTACAAGCATAAGTACAAAGTCTTAGAACGGCACACATCTACTGATATGGATGATCACACCACCTATCCCCTGATGTACTTTTTATGAGCTCTCAAACGCGATCCATACTTTAAATTACACTTTAATCTGTGATTTTTCACTTGATACACCTTTCTATTCAGCTTTAATATAATTTCGTTATACGCCGAACTTGCGGCATATACTTATCGCGTACCACTTGGCACGTGCTCAACCAGCGGAATATCGCTTGGGTATTATCGCTACCTATGGCGGTAGTGGATACCATTTAGATTTGAATACCTAGGCTTTAACTCGCCGTTTTCATTTTCCAGCGACGGGCGTTATTACGAGATCGTGAAGGCGAACTTCGAGCGCGCGGATCGCACGACTGTCGTCCGCACCTCCACCAACTGTCGCGTCTCTAACTACTACTTGCTGTCAAACTACAAAGAGCTGGTCTTCAACTAACCTGACCTAGCAGCTGGGACATTCTGGGTGCTACTTTATCGATATCTTTGAAGGTCCTTCGTACACAAGGCTAATTACGATCTTCGATACCCGATGATTTTGGTCTCTAAGCGACTACCGACAATACACATACGATATAGAGGTTGGTACATAGGCACCTCTATGAATTTATATTGCGCCTATTGCGGTAGTCGCTTAGAAAAGTGCAAGATAGAGTATCTCGGTCATGTCCTCAGGAACGATAGATACTCGCTGCTGCAATTAATAATTATGGGAAAAGTGGAGGGAAAGAGACGCGCTAGGCGAAGGAAGAAACCGTGACTGCGGAACATCCGGGAGTGGACGAGCATCGCCTCCGTCGAAGAGTTGTTTCGGAAGTCTCACGACGTAGAGGGGTACAGGAAGCTAACGGCCAACTTTCAGAATTGAACAAGCACTAGAAGAAGTCGCTTAGAGACCAAAATCGTCGGCAGGCTAATTGTCTAACTCCCTCGCAATCGCCATCGCGTTCATTTTGACAGTTCTTGTATGGGCTGACGATGCCGAGTGTATCGAATGGTATCGAAGATTTGGATAGCCTTGTGTACGAAGGGCCTAGTTCGTTACCATCACGGCCCCGCAATGTCATGCCCCTGGAATGAATTTACTAGAATAAGGGCCACTTGCACGATCTATGGTTGAGAACATTAAATCGTGTTAACCGCGGGTGTGATGACAGTCCCATGCAGTTTGACATTACTTAACCCTGGGCTACAAACCGGACATTGATAAATGGGTATAAATCAACTTTTTAATGCCACCCGTCGCTATGGTTCCTTACACAAATTTTGTCCCTTGGACAACCTAAGCATTTTTCTATGAAGTATGAAGTGTCGCTTGGACATCCGGGGACAGAGTATCACAAAAAGTTGATTCACCCAAATAAGTGCGAGTATTTTGAAGAAACTCGCGCGGCTGAACAATATGCATTACCTTGCATTTCAGTCTTTTCGTGACTTCAGTCGTTGCAATGTAATTAAAACATCAAGGTAACTACCTAATTTTAACAACAGTTGCGAAATTAATTTCCAGAAGTGGTTGTTAATATGAAAGTCGGTCATTGACACCGTTTTGATCATGGTTAGGACAATCCTCCATTGATGACCTCAAAATTATTTGTGATCGGTTCTTCGTGAATGAAGGTAAAGGAATGCTAGATGGCAAATATGGGACTCCTGACTAGCGATGATGAGACAATCAAGAAACCATGATTATTGTCACTAAATAAGAACTGCTAAACTAAAAATAAGCGATAAAAAATTGTATGTGATTGATTATCTTCCGTCCGACACACATTGGTTCACGTTTCTGTTTGGGCCAATAACTCTTAGGTGGTTTGGATGATAAAAATATGCAAACACTTCGTCTGGTCAATTTGGTTATCACTATTCCGCGAGAAATTGCCGTTTTCCCGGATTTTCTATGCGTATATTTATTCCTCAACTAAATTTCTCCTAGTCAAATATTATTCCATACATTGCACCAAATTGATTAAACGATTTTTTTGTGATGTGATGAGGTAGCGTATATAGACAGACAATGTTATTTTTACTTTAATAATAATAATATTATTGATGTAAATTTTTCTCCATTTTTCTCTTTTTTTTTGTAGTGGTAGAGCCATGTTGTAGCTAGCCGCTGCATCACGAATGGGCCGGCTCGTCCGGGGCAGTACCACCCTCTCACAGAACACCGGCGTGAAGCAGCAGTACTCCTGCGGCGTTTCGTACGGTCAGTGAGAGCGCCCCGTATTTCCTCTCGTTTTTCCTCAGGGCTGACAACGCACTGGCATCGCGTAAAGCGCTGCGGGTGTCTATGGACAGTGGTGATCATTTAACATCAGGTGACCCACTAGTTCGTTTGTCTGGCTTCTCTAACATAAAAAAAAACACTTGTTTTTAGTTAATACTTGTATCTATGAACATGAAATAACACTATAAAGTTTATTGGCCCATACAATTGTGTCAGGTTTTATTCCCCCAATAGTTTGGGATATGGATGGGATATTATATTTTATATCGATTAAGTTAGGTGCTGCCATAGATTTTATATTTTGTGAACGTTTGTTTCCCCTGTTGGTTTTATAACAATAAACTGATAAATTTAAACAGTACTTTTATTTTATTATCACTTCCAAGTTCAAGCAAAAGCTTATGCGCATGCACACAGAGGGCGGGTGCGGGTCGAGAGCGGGCCGGGTCTTTTCCAACGTGTGATTCGCGCGGCTCGTTGTATTCACAGAGAGCGGATCGGGCCTTATACTACGAAGTGCAAAATTCGAACTTCGTATCGTGCCATTCCTCTCACGCTAATAGTATTTAATACAAGAGCGAGCAAGACGATGCGATATGAACTTCGATTTTCGAATTTGGGAGTAGCCCCCCAAGTCCGCGGCGGGCCCACAGTGGCTATGAAGCAGCGAGTTTAATGATAGCGGATGAGTCGGACACGGACGAGGAATTGACAAGATTTCATATTTCTAAGACTATAATTTGATTTGTTCTCTGTATTCTATTTGGAATAGTTTTAGATTTTCACTAAGGTTATTAATTAATTTATTACAACTTTTTTAAGATGTGCTCATTCTAAAAGGGCATAACTCCAAAACTACCACACAATAGAACACAATAGTTCCATTACTTTACTCTATAGTCTTTATTAGGGGCCGTCCATAAATTCATAGTAATAAGTGTGTGTGACAGGGGGGGGGTGAGTCCAAATTGATCGAAATTGGTGTGACGTAATTTATGGATGGCCCCTAATTAAAAAACGTGATTACGTAAATCTGACATTGACGTTGTGTGTGGTTTGCTTAGGCGGTTTGGTTCTTTCTTGCTTTTTGATGACAAGTATGGGCTCCTTTATAATCTTATTGAAATCAATAACACGTCGTTTGTGAATTAATATTAATAAAAATAGATCATTTATGTATCTGTCAAGTCTCAATGTTAATGTCAAATTTAAAATTATGACAGCTCTTTTTTCTGGTGAAAAAGGCAAAGGAAACATATCTATTCTGTGGTAGTATTGGTAAATCCAGATATATTTTTTCAATTTCTTGTATTTTTTTTAAATATGGAGAAATAAATTATAATAAATATTGTTCAGTGTTCAGGAGGCAAAACTATTTTCGATTCCTGTAGTACTTTTCAGGTGTCAAAAAAATGAAATCTCGTCAATGAGGGTTTTCTATGAGAGGCTATTTGGCGCTAGTATCGTGAGGTCCGTTTGACAACTTTGACATTTGTTGTATGGGTGTAACGTCAAATAGACCTTACGATACTAACGCCATCTAGCGATATTCCACCTGTCAGAAAACCCTCATTACTGCATCTACTTCTTGTGAGAAATAGAGGCATCCTTTGACAAGAGGCGACGCGGTACAAAGACAGCCCGTTGCCCGCTCGTTCCGCGCGCTGTTTGTAACGACGGGCGGCGGGCGCGACCCGTTCACGCCGCCTTCGGTCTTATGTCGACCATATACTACCATGTGAATAGGCCCCCGACCCGACCCGCTACCGACCCGCACCAGTCGTCTGAGTGTGTTGGGCTTTAGGGGCTGTGTATAAATTACGTACAACATTATAAGCTCTATGATCATAAATATCATGCAAAATTAACCACATTTCATTTTGTGATCTCCTACGCAATTATACAGCCTTGGCAACCTATTAAAGTAATCTGATATTTGTACTTCCTAGCAAACTAAAGACCAAAGACAGATTACTACTAAAATAAATGTTTATTTACAGTTTACCGTGAGAAATTACTATTTTTATATATCTTTTAAAATAGTTTCAATTATTAAAAGCTATTTCTAAACATATTAAACTATTTACAAATAGCTTCATGTAATATGTAAATGTTTTCCAATGGTTTACTTAGCTCGAGAGATGCACTTGCGTAATTTACACTTTAAAAATATAATTTATAGTCCGCTGCACTCCGAGCCGACCAGAAGCCGTCAATAGAGACTCAAAGGTCAGTGAGATCTAAATATATCTTTCTCACTCCGACGTATATCTGCGTCTCTTTCGCGGGCCGCGGTCCCGGAGTGTAGCGGCGTCATTAAAGTACGCGAGGGAGGCTCCGGCACGTCGCACGCACACAGACTTAACTAACGTAACGTCACTCCGCACGATTCCACAATAACACTCACACCGACAAAAATAGATTTTAGATCAAGCCATTCTTTAAAACCACAGGTTCGTCCGTCTGATTATCAAAAACAATAACTTACTATACAAAAATAATTAAAATTACCACTCGTTTTTTTATGTTTAAGGGTCGTATAAGTGGTTGTCGTCGGCGTGTTCGTCCAGGAGTCACCTCACGCCCTCTCCGAGCAGTAGTTCTGGTTCCTCCTCCAGCACTAGGTTCTGGTTGTTGGTGTTCTCTTCAGAACTTCCATCCTTGCTGGCGTCGTTGTCTATCCTATACAGTATATCGTGGCAGAGCGGACACCGGTCTTGCACGTATAACCACTTCCGCAGGCAGACACCGTGGAAGTAATGATTGCAACGTGTGATTTTCGCTGAGTGCATCTCTTGGTAGCAGATTGCACAGACGTCATCCAGTGTGTCCAACTGGTCAGCTGACGCTTCTCGAAGCGAGTTGATCTTATTCACAGCCGTCCGGCGTTTCATGAACACCGACCAACCAGCTCGCGCTTCGCACCAGATGTTGAAGTAGGCGTGTATGCACATCATCACCGCACGGATCGCCCCTCCCGACTCGAACAACAGAATCCAGGCCCCGTTGAAGAATAAGAATATACCGAAACAAAACTCGATCGTGTTCCCGAAAGCTCGGATGTAGTACACGTAATCGTCCAACTGCTCCCAGAATGTACTTCTGTAGGCGTCAATTAAGAATAATGAGTATATCATCAGGCTCACCACCACTTTGACTATAACCTCTATGCTAAAAGCGCTCACGGCCAGGAGCCAAGTTGATATTGTGTGTTGCGACCACAAGTATACCAGTAACGATATTGGGAATATGATGAGGAACGCACAGACGCCGAGCGCCCTGACGTGTCTATGCGTACTCGGGTTGTGTGATGCACTTAGAGACATGAGCATGGGATTTACGATGTTATGCAAAAAGTGCAAAAGCGCCGTGAACAACAAGCAGAAATTCCTGCACAACCTTATAAATCTCTTCTCTGGATTGAGGGAAGTCAGTCCCGTCTGCAGAGCCAGAATATAAAAAAGTATAGCCGACACCGTTCCTATACTCTTGTCCTCCTCTTCGTCCGTCAAAAGGATCCACTGAAAAAAGTTGCCGATATAGTGGCAGAAAAATGAGATCACAGAGGTCATACCGAGAACTGCCGTAATGGTCTCGCATCCCGTGACTAGCAATGACTTGGCCATGGAGGCAAGCGACTGAACGGCTAGTAGGGTGGAGACTCTCAAGCCTTCTTCGACGTCGTCGTCATAACTGTCCATAAGCAAGAGTATCGCGTGTTCGGCCACTCGGAGGACCCAGAACACACGCAATACACATGGGACGTTGAGGCGCATCCATTCAGTTTCTACGAGCGCTGAAAGTCCGTAGTTGCTCACGAAAAGTCTCCCATGCTGGTACCCAGCGTATATGACATGTATGACATTATCAGCTGAAGACCAAAGTACGTATTTGACGAGAAAGAGCGGCAACAACGTGGAGAAAACCGGTGAGTGGTGCAAGAGGTTAGGCGGGACCGGTAACATCGCCAGAAACGAAGGTGCCATGAAGCTGACAGGGAGCAGCTTCTGTATCGTGGGATGTCTCGGTCCAAGATGTACATTTTTGAAAAGCAACGCCAGCGTGAACTGTATAGCGAAGTTCTGGATAACTAGTATGCTGGGTCCGTCGAGATCGAGTAGGTTTTTAGTATTTAAGTTGAGAATGTCTTCGAGGATGCTGGAGGAGTGGTGAGGCGAGTCGGCCGCGAGGGTGAGGGCTTGGATCTGCTTGATGGCGGAGACGTTGGTCCAGTAGGAGACGAAGACCAGCCCGACGGACATGAGGTAGAGGTACACGATGAGTAGGTGCTTCGTGTACAGCACGAATATGCAAAGCGCTGACATACATCCTGGAAAGAGAGAAAAGGAAAAGGTTAAATAAGCCTTGTCTGATTTTGTCTAATACTAATAATAATACACAAAGATAAGTATAAGTAAGTTAAGAAAGATGGTGGGAAACTAAGCAATGCTAACACTGAAATCATAAATGAATCAACATTGCTTGGAAACGTGTTATATCTAATATATAAAAATCTCATGTCACGGTGTTTGTTACCGAACTCCTCCGAAACGGCTTGGCCGATTTTTATGAAACTTTTTTCTCTATATTCGGTAGGTCTGAGAATAGGTCGTAGGCTATTTTTTATACCCCTAGGTGATATGGCAAAACAACGTTTGCAGGGTCAGCTAGTATCTATTATAATTAGATGTCATTGTACTTTTGTAGTTGAGTTAAAGTAATGCATAAGTAAGTTAAAATTAGTCCAAAGTTCGTTGACCAGTTACAGTTGTTTTGGTATTAACGTGCGAGGTATTTTACCCCAGTTTTAGTTTCTTTGAAGTTAAAAAAAATTATTGCGATCCTGTGAAAGATTTGTAATTGGTTTACAGAAATAAATGAAAAAAAGGATTTTTAGTCTTGTTAAGCCATTTTTGAACAGCATTCTACAAAATACAGAAAATTTGAATAACAGTCGACCAAGGCAGGAAATTTATCAATTAAAAAAAAAACAAGAATCTGCGAAGCAGACTGAGCTTGTAGGTCGTAAATAATGACGCGACCAAACTCGTGCGCACCTTTGCCCTAAAACAGCTGCGTCATGAGTACCTAGCCGAGCTTCAAAACTTAAACTGAGGGCATATTATCAGAGAATTTGTCGGAAATCCGAATTATCCAAACAGAAACGCAGATTGATCGAGCCGAACTATGACCACAACAGGACGGGTGGAAGGAAAGGATATTTCTAACAGAAATACGATATCCGATAAATGAGCGATTGAGAGAAATCGCGTGCGCATTGACGGCCTTCAATTCGTTCAAGAATCACAGATTAGGTATAGGTAGGTACTTAGGGCATATTCTGGACGAAACTTCGGTTATACTAAGGCTTGTTCACGAAAAAAAGTAGCCATTAAAAACTAAGTCTCCACTGTCTCCCAGTAGCTCTAGGGAGTTCAAACCGCAATTAGATTGCCAATTGAGTATTCTTTTTTATGAGTAAGAAACTAAAATCCATACATTTTTCCTTACAACTTGTGAAATCCTACATAATGCCAGTTAAGGCTTAGAGCTACTCTAAAATCGAAATAGTATGTATTTAACACGAGAGTGGGTGAGACATTACGACATTAAGTTTGAATTTTTAACTCAAAAATGCAAATAACCAAAACATTGTCTGGACAAGCAGAGAATGGTATTTGTGGTATGTCAGCAAGTGGTCCTTTTTAACAGTCAATTAATAAAGAAAGCTTTTAGGTACACGAATCTACTTACGCTGGTTGAAAAAAATCCCTTCCCTCTATGCAAAGCCAGAAAATATATTCATGACCTACCTCTACCTGTATAATTAACCAGCTGTTGCCCACGACTCCGTCTGCGAAGAATTAGTTTATGGCTATTCTGCTTTTTCGACGACATGGTTCGAAAATATTTTTTTCTACTCTCACACACAATTTTGAATAGGCTACTTTCTTAACTAGTCAGTCTTTTAGATTATCAAAAAATATTGGACACGTATTTTTTATTTTGTCAATTAAACAAAAAATTACGAAGATATGGCGCGTTGAAGTTTCGCGTGACGTCACTTGTTCCTACACTTTGTATGAGCGTTTTAGGAACAAGTGACGTCACGCCTCGTCACGCGGAACTTCAACGCGCCATATCTTCGTCATTTTTTGTTTAATTGTCAAAAGAAAAATTACGTGTCTAATATTTTTCGATAATGTAAAATACGGACTAATAAGAATTATTATTTTTTTACCTAGGAAACATCCCTATTAAGCAAACTGCTTGAGAATGATGAGTTGTAAGTATTTTGGAGGGTCGTTTCAGATTAGATACTGTTTGGGTTTCAAGCTGCTGTAATATTTTAATGAATTCATGTACAGTCAAGGTCAAAGATATGTTCACACTTTTCTACCTTGTCTCTGTCGTTTCATGTTTGAACTTTTGTATAAAATTGTCAGAAGGCATACAGTGACAAGGTGCTAAAGTGTAAAGATAACTTTGACCTCGACTATGCGTATATTATTGGTGTAAATAAGTGAGTTCAAACTTGTACACTAGGTATTTACGGCAAAACTGTTTTATTGCTACTCATTCTACACTGCAGCATTTGGACAGGCTACATATCCACCCAGGGGGCATACAGCTTACAGTCAAGGAATTTAATTCCCTACCCATTTCGTAAAAATGTCGTGTAATATTCGCAATGCATTAGGGTCGAAATGTCAATTGCAACACGTCAAAACAACATCGTGGTGAAAGTTTGCCGTACGATATTCAAATTTAGGTGGGTAGGAAATTAAATTCCTTGACTGTACTGCGAGTGCAGTACAACAATGCGTGCAGGGTGGTGTTCGGGCTGCCGCGATACTGCAGCGCTTTAGGTATGTTCGCAGAGACGGATGGATGGTTTTCGCGACATCTTAAGGAAGCGATCCGTCTCGCTGCCGAGCCGCTGGCGCGCCAGCCCCAGCACCATCCTGGACGTAATGGTCGACCGGTGGGAGTCGCCGTGGCTGAAGCACTTTGTGCAGCTACACTGCCCCTCTTCGAAGGTTGTATTGTATTGTATTTCTTATAATTTGTGTGTACAGTAAAATTACACAAAGTTTAACACTGACAGATGGTTTGCCTTCATTTCATATTAAACTTTAATAACCTACAAATAAAGTCAGTTTTAGAATACTGTTACCCACGTTTGCAGATTTTGTAATAACTACTTTATTTGTATAGTGTTAAAGTTGGAAATTAAATGAAGGCAAGCAATCTGTCAGTGGTAAACTAAAAGTAAACGTATTGTAAAATGTTCTGTGTAACTAACCCTTAGATTAAGTACCTTACCTATTCACTGTTACTTACACTATTATATTATGGACTACGTAGGAAATAAAATATTTATTATTTATTACTATTGCATGACTAGAGCGATTAGGATAAACATCAGTACCTAAATCTCCATCTTATTCTCAGTTTGCTTGCTTAAAAAGCGTGAATTCGCACCCGCGTTCGTTGACCACGAAAGTAACAGTACCACTACCATGAGTTTACAATGACCGTACTCGATAGCGACTGCGTAAATGATTTGTATGGAGACTCCATACAAATCATTTACGCAGTCGCTATCGAGTACAGTCATTGTAAACTCATGTAGGCTTAGTATAAGTTTTACTTCACCAAATACTTCTCGATCGCGTTTACGTAAAAAAAACAATTACTATGGAAACATGGACAGCGCCTCCGCGCGATCGAGAAGTATTTGGTGAAGTAAAAACTTATACTAAGCATACTGGTAGTGGTACAGGTCGCACTCGCACTCCGCTGTGATAGTGATAAGCGAGGCAAAACATCAACAATGCCACACCGTAACCGCTAACTTCGGCAGATAACGAACAGGATATACAATTGTGTATACGTGTAGGGTTACCAGGTCCCGAAACAGAGGACTGCGTGATCATCACCATCGTAGCAGCCAAAAGATACCCACTGCAAGAAAGCCTCCCCCAGAGTTTCACAATGATCGGCCCTACGCTGCCCGCAATCCAAGCGGTACCTGTGACCTTTAACAGATCGTTTGTACATCTTAGTAGTTGATAGTGCCCAGAAAATGTGGGACTTAAGTGAAAACGCGCAATGCTCCGTTTAATTCACGGAATAGAAAAAACTAGTTTTTATGTTCTGTGGTTTAATTGTCACTGTAGCTCGCCGCAATCCGCAAAGTACACTGTAGCTTTACGGCAGGCACGAGGAGCTGACTAAACTGTGACATGATTTTTTTATACATATACCCTAAGAAATATAACTGATGACGAAGCAATGGGACATACAGTGCAAGAAACAATTAAAAGTTGTCTCCTACTGTGGACATAAAATTAGCGATCACGATCACTCGCGTCAAACATCGTTATCTTACACGATTATTACCACAACGTCCACAACGAAAGGACAAGTCGCAAGAACTCTGGTCAAACTTAACACAGCATCGTATCTTTCGTTTTCATAAAGATTTAACGAGCAAGACCACTTTTAACATAACAATATATATTCTTTGAGAGGATAATCAGAAAAGAAAAGCCGTAAAAACGCTGGCTAAACACTAGCTAGTTTGCTGGTCTAAAGGAGATTTTTTTCAAATCACAATTCAGAATAATAATGATGTAACTTTTCTGCATTGGAGCTGAAATTCCGGTTTTGCAACAGTATTTTGTTAATGTTGGCTCATTTCGTCTACGCTTTCTACAAACACTTCGATCCAACTTTTGGCCGACAACAAAATAGATTCTATTCTAGTAAAATCATGACTTGTACTTGTACTCGTAGTAGGTAGCCATAGCTACGACTACGAAGCTGCGAAGTACAAAGTATTCTCAAACAAGTGTTTATAGGAGTTAGAAAAGAGATTAAACATGTAAGGCGTTCCAAGTTACAAAATAGTTGTGCTAGTTTCCAAATCTTAGGACCGTAAACCAAAATCAGATACAGAAAACTCCGGTACTATAAACTTAGTAAATTAGAATAAAAATCCAGAGACAATTTGAATCGATGGTCTCCCGAGCCGCAATGAGACTGCAATTCTTGCGAATTGTACCTCTCAAGCTCTCGCAATTATATATTTTTTCGACAGTCGGTTTTCTGGAGACCGAGAAACTGCAGCTGTTTTATTTTTATCTCCTATTGTTTACTGGAAATATTTTTTTGAGTGTTTGAGATGACATTTGTGAGATTTTATGGTTGACAAGCCGTTCGTGCTCAGAACTTAGTAGAAACAGAAAAAAAAACAGAAGTGAACTGTCACTGCTGTCAATGTCAAATCGTTTGCGTTTCGTTTGCTTTGTGTTTTGGTGTGCTCAGTGTGATTTTTTGACTATTTTTATTGACCTCCGCATAAAATCCGGACTTTCAATTTTACCGCATTTCTCCACGACCTATGCACAATAATTGGATCACGACTGAATACTTTCGATCACTATTTTGGAACTGCTTCTTGGACAAGGCAAAGCAAACGAAACGCAAACGGTTAGATTTCATTTGACATTGACAGAAGCGACAGTTAAATTCGTTTTTTTTTCTATTTCTTCTTAGTACTGAGCACGAACCGCTTGTCAGCCATAAAATCTCACAAATGTCATCTCGAACACTTAAATAAAAAAATATTTCCAATAAATAAAAAGAGATAAAAATAAAACAGCTGCAGTTTCTTGGTGTTGAAGTCGACCACTGTCGAAAAAAAATATAATTAGCATCTCTTCAAAAAACTTTACTTAGCCAATTGCGAAATGTGTGGGCGAAGTGGGTCGCTGCCTTTCGTAACGCACCCAGGGAAGAGCCGACATTCTTGAAAGGCTAAAAATCGATAGGTTAATGATCTGACGAATCGTAAGTATAATCAAACAGATTATACCTAAAAGGAAGAGCGATAATAAACCGTGCTAACATGTTCAAGTTCATGTTTACCTATTTGTCTGTTGTTTGTTGATAAATGCGTCCTTTTTTTAATGGTTTCGTTTGTAAGAGACGGACAGAACTTACGAGATAGAGTGACGCATTATCTAACTAGCCTTATTTTATTAGTGAATTGGCTGCTAAGAAATCCCTTTACCACCCTAGGATTCGACGTCAGTGACTTTGAATATTAAACTAGCGTGAGACTCATTCATAGTGAAAACATACGGATAACTTACGGCTGTGATCGATTTTAGCTCACATGTTTGGTCCGTAATGAAGGGCTACGGATTAACCCGAAAAAATTATAGACGCCAGTTATCCGTATTTTTTCACTATGTGTCAGTCGTACGACTTTAAACATTAAAGGCTATTTGCCATTTATGTGACAATCCGCTTTGCTTTTTTTCTGATATGCCATTTGTGACAAGCAGCCTTGCTTTTTTTTCTGCTGTAGGAACTGCCACTACAAACAGTGAAGCACTTATTTGGTAGACTATGAGTTTTGACTAGGGGGCCGGTCGGTCGGCTCAAAATATGGCCACTAACCAAAGAGGTAAATATATTCCCGTTATCTTGTTTGTATGTAAGTAAAGATAACCACGTTTTTATCGACCACTGCTTAGTAAAAATAATTTCAGAGACAGAATTTAGACCAAGTTTAGTTTAGCTGTACGCAATGGCTACGTAATTTGGAAAGAATTGGGATTGATCATTTTTTCTAACCCCCCCTTTTTGTTTTTTTTTTTTATCGAAAATATAGAGCATTTTAAGAAACTAATTTGAATATTTCAGCAATTCATCACTCCAATATTTTTTTATAATTTATTGAAAATTTGAGATACGACTTCTCGTAAATTACATGCCGCGGCTGAATCTGTGTATAAACCACAGACATAATGACAAAAAAAATGTTTCACAATCGATGGTTAGTTGTCATCTGACAATGTCACTTTACATTACAATAACAATAACACTAAAGTTGCCGATTCTTCCAAGAGAATAGGTAAAAAAAACGATTTACGGCTATAGTATTTTTTGTACGTATAAAATAAAATGGTCAGAAGTTTTCCCTTGAAAGTTCTTTGGCGGATTTAATCCATACTTACATTAAAATGATCCTCCAAACTATAAGCACATCTTGTAAACTTTGAATTAACTTTGCGGCACCACTTCTCTTGTAAATCTTCTCTAATGCGAACAATTAATTTGTTTGGGCTATTGGCAGAATCATTTCCACAAGTAGGAATTAAACACTTCCTGTATAAATCCATTATTAAAATATGAAAACGCGAAGAATATTTTTCAAAATAGTACCTATCCTGAATAAACTAACAGATGATAACTACGTCAAGTGACAGAGAATAGTATAGAGAAACTAGACGGACGGCTTTTTTTTTCTTGTTGCAAAGAATTTCAAAGTTAATGCCCACAGAAAGGTCAAACAAAGGTCAAACATTATTTTGCAAAAATACACGCGATCATTTAATATTTTTTTACTACAATGTTATAAAATGATTTAATAAACCTATTCCTCGAAATGGTTTTGGAATTAGACCACATTGTAAAAAAGTGATCAATGCCAATTGCTAATAACTTAATTGGAATTATTGGATTATTTCCAGTAGTTCCCTCGCCAGTACCTTTATTGGAACTACTGGGAATTATCTAATGTTTCCCATTAGAGCCGTTACAAGCGATTAAGCAAGGAACTTGTCAAAGAACCAAACCAGAAAAGGAATCTTAATAGGTCCAAAGCAACAACAGCGTATCCATACTAATATTATAAATTTGAAAGCATATTTGTTTGTTTGTCCAGGTTTGTCCTTCTTTCACGGCGAAACTAAGCGACAGATTGCCATGATTTTTTGTATGGACATAGTTGAAGGGCTGGGTTTGGGCATTTCTATCTACCGTTGTACCCTGGTTGAATTGAAGAGTACCAAATATTATTTTAGGTTTTCGATATTCTTCTAACTAATTCTAAGAGTATATATATTCTATTTTGCTAAAAACTAAAGAGATTCGCTGTATTTATAGGTTAAATACGTTAAAATAAATATTTAATAGGACGAAGGAGGTTTTTGATGGTCCGTTTGGTTACAAATTATTCTGCATGTAGTTAATAAAATACGTACCTAAACCAGGGGGGGTTCACTCCGCAGTTTAGGTATGTTCGGCCGGCGCTCCGCCCGGGCGGAGTATGGCAGTAGGTTGTCAATTGGCCTTCAGTTCGCACGCTAGGCGCGTCGCGCGTAATTAAGAATCTTTTTTTTTGTGATTTTTGCAACAAACAATGACTTCTAAACGATCTTGTAAATAACTTACTTATTTACTAAAGGTGGTTTACTGAATTAATACACACTGTTATCTTTCTTGATTTTTATACCTACCAAACATCGGCGAGTCGGAACCCTGTGCCCTTGGTTTCGGATCAGCGGTGCCCAACGGAATATGAACGCTCGGATCACACGACAAGTTTCAATTTCGCATGCAAGCAGTAAGAATAGACAAGTTTTTATACCTAAAGTTGACTTGTTCGAGAGTGATCCTTCTGTTCGTTAGTACTATTACTTATTCTGTGCCTAAACTAAATGTTTTTAGCTTTATTGAACAAAATTATAATCAAATAAACTAAAAACAATAAAAAAAGCTCAATTTCGAGAAAACTTTTCACATAAAATTGAATCTCAAGGCGTTTGGTTACGGTTTGGGTCCAAACCGTAACTAATGTTTGGATTATTTAAATAATCATTGACATTTACTGTTATGTGATAAACAAAAAAAGGTAGAACTAAAAATAACATATAGTTATTATCCAAAATAATAAACAATTAAGCTTCCAAACTCTGTAAAATCAAGAAAATCAGTTCAAAAAACAAGGGGACAATCTCCAAATGGACACCCTTGTAACTAAACGGACAAAGTAAAGACAAGATCACATACCTAGTAAATAAATAACAAGGAGCTTTGATTCATCATCATCATCATTTCAGATGAAAGACCTTTGATTAAAGCACTGATATTCTAGTTTAACAACAGAACATAGCATATTTAAAAAACATGGTAACTATGAGTACAAAGGTACCTCGCTACCTACCAACACAGGTACATACGTGTTACATGAGACTATGCGAGAGCTACCTTTGGTATGAAACATTTTATAAAATAGAAAGAAACGTAAATTTATGTACTTTACATGCACATTAAGATATATATTTATGTTCTTATCACATTGCTTACAATCATATTATACAAAGCATATGATTGTAACAAGAGAACTTTCCTTTTCTAAGTGTTACTTAATCATTTTAGTTAGGAACTTCTTTTTTCGAAGTCTCGCGTTTTTCTGGATTATTTTTCAGACGATCTCTATATCTTTGTATTCTTTCCGCTGCCGTCAATGCCATGTTTTGGCAGTTTTTTTTTTACTTTCTTTGATATCGATAACTTCATCTTACTTAAGTTTTATACTGATATTTTAATACACATTATTTTGATATTTATCATAAATGTTTTTTCCTGAGTTATGTACCTAAGTATGTATCTATCTAGTATATAAGTATAAAATGCAAACTCCAAACCAATTTATTTATTTAAGTATTTATTTACTTATTTATTCATCTATTAGATTTATGGTAAACTCAAATATGCTCAAAATGCCTCGCTCAATCCTATATTACCTATAATTTATAATACTTACCTAATTATTTATAAAAAAAAACTAATGGTGAAATGGTGGTGTGGTGGTCATATTATGACTCACAACAGTTTAGGTTTACAAACCTTACTGCAATTTTGTCTAATGTGATCTAATGGAAATTAGCAATTAAAAGGAAATAATTTGTAAAGTTTATTATTTTAATTTTAACCGGTTGTCTTAAGTGAAGATAAGTTTTGATACGTGTACGGTTTAGAGCTCCTTAAAAACTTACGTAATAAATCGTACAGACAAAGTCACAGGAATAACTATCTGTACTCAATGTGCATGCGACTTTACCGTGTCCGTTTGGTTACGTTTGCATGTCCGGTTATACGTTACGCGACAAATCGTTACCAAACGGACGTAACGACTTCTATGAAGCAGAATTAATTCTATTCAAAACAATACAAAACTAACCGCAATTCTCAACCTATTCAATTAACAAATAACTGCTTGAAACACCGTTTTATTCTATATAAACAAGATTCTAGTTACTTAACGTTTAAGCTGCATAAACAGTGTAACCAACCGGACAAAAAATTGGATAAACTTACCTGTCCACACTCCAGCACGCTAAAGTCGGCCGCGAATTTACTATTTAAAATCAAATTTGACGTGACAACTTCTGTCTATGGTCATAGTGTTGTCAGGATTAAAAAAGACCTAAAAAGTTTTAAAAATATTTTGCTTTCACTGCGAAAATTGCGTAACCAACCGGACTATGTCCGAATCGTGATTTCGAGGGGACAACGTTTTAATCTAAATTCAACCCAAATAATGATGTTTTAAACGCTATTATTCTTCAAAAACGCATTTTCTGAAGTTTAAACTATACCAGAAATGTATTACTTAGTGTTACCGCCTTAGAAAAATATGCGTAAAATTGCACTTGAAAATGGAATTTGGTGGAGGGGACAGTACGGCGGGACGATTTTACCATATTTAAAAACTAGTTTTTATGCACGAAACAAGTTATTTATTCTGTATTAAACTTAATTAAGGATGAGACAATTAAATATATTTTACAGAAAAGCAACACTTAACAGGATAAAATCAACAACTTGTGAGAAAATCGCTAAAAATATTAGGGGACATCCAAAAAAGTAAAGGGTACAACGGTAGACAGAAATGCCCGTTTACCACGGGCAAATACGTTTTATTAAGCTACTTCAGCGGGGCCGAAGCGGCGGGAATCAACTACCTCGTGTGTTCATAAGTTTTGAGACGAAATAAAAGTTACATAAAAAATTCAAAAATTAAGTTATATTTATAAAATTTTCGGCTAATGATAAGTTGACACTAACCAACAATTACATGCAATTTCTACTCGAAATGTCCGCCTCGATTTTTTATACAAGCTCTTAGACGTTCGGGCCAGTCTTCAATCGCAGCACGAATCTTCTCCAGTGGGATTTGCTTCGCTTCTCTGATAAGGGCCCGCTTTAGAGAATCCAAGTTTGGATGGGACTTTTGGCAGGCCCTGAGTTCCAATTCAGTCCACAAAGAGTAGTCCAGTGGGTTGAGATCAGGACTGGAGGGTGGCCATTCTTCCACCGCGATGAAGTCTGGCAAATTTTCTCTTAACCAAGCCTGAGTCGTTTTAGCCTTGTGGGCCGGTGCTGAGTCTTGCTGGAAAATCCATTCTTTGCCATGAAATAAAGTATTAGACAGGGGTTTCACCACAGTCTCTAAAATGTCACTTTGATAGTTTTTTGCTTTCACCTTCACGCCTTGTTGGCAAAAATGGAGTGGAGTGACACCTTCGTAAGAAACCCCCCACCATACCATCACACTCGCCGGATGATGGGTACGCCAGACATTTCGTGCTGAAGCTGGAACATCTTTGCTGCTTTTGGCATAAACTTTATTGTTTTGTCGGTGGAACTTTTCTTCGACCGTGAAAATTTTTTCATCGGTGAAGAGTATCTTTTTTGCATCGTGTCTCTTAAGCAGCACTGGACAACGTTCGCGTCGTAATTTACGGAGGCGATCATTTAGGAAGTGAACTTTTCTACGACTGTAAGCCTTCACCTTGAGATCGTATTTCAATATTCTGTTTACTGAAATACGCGAAATGTTAGTCTGCAGAGCGAGTTTCTTCTGAGTGCGACACGGATTTCGACGAAGACGCTCTCTAATTTTTTTGATATTCGCAGTCGTTCTTACAGACCTCGGGCGGCCACTCCTTTGGCGATCTTTCAGAGAATTAGTCTCCTTGTAACGTTTTATGGTGTAATACACAAAGTTGCGGCTTATCCCAAAACATTTTATGTCACGGAAAATCTCCATTGGTTTTTTTCCAGCCATATGAAGCGAAATAACAGTCGCACGTAATTCTTTTGTTCCCTCCATCACGAAAAAAATAGTTGAAATGAATTTTAAAATGCACAAATAGAACACGAACATTCCAAATTCAAAATTAGAAAAATAAATAAAACAGCTGCCAGTATTATTTTGTTTTATTTTTAATCTCGAAGTTTGTCTCAAAACTTATGAACACACGAGGTAGTAACACCATATATCTAATATATAAAAATCTCGTGTCACGGTGTTTGTTACCGAACTCCTCCGAAACGGCTTGGCCGATTTTTATGAAACTTTTTTCTCTACACTCGGTAGGTCTGAGAATAGGTCGTAGGCTATTTTTTATCCCCCCCCCCCCATTCTTCGCGGACGGAGTCGCGGGCAACAGCTAGTATATGTATAATCCGAACCACTGGAGCATTATTCTTTTCTGCCTTTGTTCCTTTAGGACTACTTGCACGGTCCAAGGTTGATGGTTAAAAAATTAAATAGTCAAACATAGGTTATGGTTGATACGTCCATACATCCTGAAACTACTTAACCCTGGGTTCGCAGTTAACTCGGAGTTTAAAGTTCCCTGATGAAAATGCCCGCAAGCCCGCCTTACCAGAACTGGAGGAACTACATATTCTTCAAATAATGGAACTACTGAAATCTTATGTTTGGTATACTGGTTGTATGTACCAACTAACCACAGAACTTAATGAGCGAGTGACGTAAAAACAAACCAGAAGGTTAATGCCAAACCACATGCAGCTGATGATTATATGACATACTTAGGAATTACTTAAGCTTAAGATGTGTCACAGAATAACTAATAGTAACTAGCGTAGCTGTGCATCATTTTAAGACAGTATCTAAGTATAGGTGAAAAACTTAAGATTATGAAGATGACCTGTTGTATGTTGTACCTAGTGCACAGAATTGATATGGAGCTTAAGTTATTTTTCTAATTTGGAGCGTCAGTTTGTTTATACAGACACGTTAGTACTACATACAAGAGAGAGAGAGAGAGAGAGACAACAGGTTCTTAAGTTTTTCACATATACGACATTTTATCAGACTCGGGAGTAAGTTTTCTGCTTCCCTGTATACGTAGGCCCATCCGAACACAGGAAAGGTCGGAAAAGTGTACGCAATTCCCATATGACAAGATAAGGAGCGAACTATAAGGTGAAGCAAGATGAAGCATTATGAGTAACATACAGAGCGAACTTTAGAAATAAAATCTGGTTAGTTAGGTGTAACGATAAAGTTTTATGCGTGAGTAATGATAAGATAATTTATTTGGCGGTGTACATTGTCTAAAAGTTGCACTTCAATCTTTGATAAAGGCAAAATGAGTGAGTATCCAAAACTATAGTGCGAAGTTGAATGCTTAAATCACTTTTAGATAAAGAAATAAAATATTTAAGCTATTTTATCAAGGCCTTCATACAACAAAGTTGAAATAGACTGATATGTACTCGTAAAACAACTTGACCTCAAAACTATTATTGAGCTGAGTTAAAATGCAAATTAGTTTCCTGTTCTGTTAAAAAAATAAAAATTTCGTCACTTCCCAATCTTGTTGTAGATAAAATAATTATTTTGGCGAAGTTTGTAATACAATAGCATTGAGTATACAGGTGACTCGTTGGTAACAAGTGAACAGAATTGTTGCCAACTCATTTTTTCGAAGCAAATACAGTACCTACATCGCTTAAAAACGGGGTAAATTAGCTACCATATGGTTACCGTAAGTGTAGGGAAAGCGATGGCATCTACCGAATCCCACTTCCCACTAATATTATAAACGTAGAAGTTTGTGTGGATGGATGGATGTGTGGATGTTTGTTATTCTTTCACGATAAAACGGTTTATAACCTGGATTAACATATATACACCGTGAAATTTTAGTGGTCGTTTTCCCGGAACGAGGTGATTTAGTATCGATTGTACAATCGATTTATAATTACTATTATGACTAGAGTCAAAAATCCAATTGTGAAAAACGAAAGTCGAAAATGACCGCAAACCATTAGTAACGCTTCGTTAGTACCTAACCTATCGTACGATCGTACGCTACTTGTACCAACAAAGCGTTACTATTGGTTTGAAAGAAAGAAAGAAAAGAAAAAACATTTATTCGTGACAACAATAGTATAAAGGCATAAAGGTTACAAAATAAAGAAAGAAACTAGATATCACGAAACGGACCCACCTCAGCATAATGCCGGCTCGAGAGCCAGCGCTGGTCTTCCGGTGGGACCGTGAGGCTTGCGGTCATTTTCGACTTTCGTTTTTTACAATTGGATTTTTGACTCTAGTCAAAATAGTAATTATAAATCGATTGTACAATCGAAACTAAATCACCTCGTTTCGGGAAAACAACCACTAAAATTTCACGCTGTATAGGTTACTTTTTATCCTAGAAAGTTGCATAAATTCTGCGGGATAGCGATACATTAATTATTCGCAGACGGAGTCGCGGGCAACAGCTATTTATAAATTAAAATTATATTTCACACTATCCCTTTATGAAAACTGCAAAGAATGTAACTAAAAACTTTGGGTTCTTCAATTGACCATGTGAGTTAGCACTTCAATTGTCCAAAAGCTGCCACGACACCATTGATTAGAGTTTATCTATCTATCTGCACAAAAACATGATAAAATAACATACCCAATAAAAATACCTTTATGCTTACTCAAGTTCAATAAATAGTCTTATTCTGTTAATTTAATTGAATAGAAATAGATAAGTTTGCGGAAAAAAGATGACTGTCCACTTTCCAAGGATAATTTTCCATTTAATGAGTAATCAATACCTATATGCGCGCTATTAGTAGCCCTATGTATTACTAGCAGGTGCCCGCGACTTCGTCTGCCTTAATCATTGATGCTCCGCCCCTATTAGCCTATAGCCTTCCTCGATAAATGGACTATTCAACACAAAAATATTTTTTCAATTCGAACCAGTAGTTCCTGAGATTAGCGCGTTCAACCAAACAAACAAACTAATAAACAAACTCTTCGGCTTTATAATCTTCTTATTTTTATACTAGCTGTTGCCCGCGACTCCGTCCGCAAAGAACAGGGGTACAAAAAATAGCCTACGACCTATTCTCAGACCTACCGAATACCTAATATGGAGAAATAGGCCGTAGGCTATTTTTTATCTTCGCAGACGGAGTCGCGGGCAAAAGCTAGTATTAGTATAGATATAAGACGTATTTTCTACGGAATATAGACAACGATTAAAATTAATGTAATGAGCTCCATCCAAATCCACGTCGAAAATCATCTGATTTTACATCCTATTATTGGCATTGATCACTTTTTTACAATGTGGTCTAATTCCAAAAACATTTCGAGGAATAGGTTTATTAAATCATTTTATAACATTTTAGTAAAAAAATACTAAATGATCGTGTGTATTTTTGCAAAATAATGTTTGACCTTTGTTTGGCATTAACTTTGAAATTCTTTGCAAGAAGAAAATAAAAACCGGCCAAGAGCGTGTCGGTCACGCCCAAGGTAGGGTTCCGTAGCCATTACGAAAAAATCAAGTAATATTTTTCTATAGATTTCGTATGTGTACGGAATCATCCAAGTTTAGGTATGTTTTGTACCTTAGGCTACTATTTACTCTTAAACTACAAATAATTTCCAAGCAATCTTAGCCGCTATAATTTTCCTAGTAAATTTGATATATTTACTACCATTCTGAATTTTTTCAAATTTTTCCACCCAACAGTTTAGATTTTAGAGGGGGGGAGACGGTCGATTTTAATGAAAATTTTCACTTTAAAGTTGAATATTTCGCAAACAGATCACTGAATTGAAAAATCATGTTAGCAACCCCGCAATGGTTTTAAAAGGCCTATCCAACGATATCCCACACAGTAGGGTTAGCCGAGAAAAAAAAAATCACCCGCACTTTACGTCTATGGGAGGTACCCTAAAAAAATTTTTTTTAGTTTTTTATTCAATCACTTTGTCGGCGTGACTGATATACACACACCGTGAAATTTTAGTGGTTGTTTTCCCGAAACGACGTGACTTAGTATCGATTGTACAATCGATTTATAATTACTATTTTGACTAGAGTCAAAAATCCAATTGTGAAAAACGAAAGTCGAAAATGACCGCAAACCAATAGTAGTGCTTCGTTGGTACCTAACCTATCGTACGATCGTACGCTACTTGTATCAAATACTTTTCATCCATTAACCAGATTGGTGTAGGTCGTTGTATAAGTGGATCCTAGCCTAAGCTATACAGGGTGTATACGGGGGGGGGGGGGGGGTTGGATCAAACGAAGACCAAAGGTAGGGGACTTCAGGAGCTACCGAATCGACCCCCATGTATATTCAGCGATTTTCATTTATTTCAGAGTTATGAGCATTTTAGTGAAAATTTCAGAAATTTCGGATTTCAGGTGTAATTTCTTAGTGGTAGCTGCTAAACTATTCGACTTACGACCGTGAATTTTTTTTTTGGAAGTAGTGAGATAGCGGGTCTAACAAATAACAATGCCATTTTAACTCGTGTCGTCATAAATTTTACAACAAAAAAAATGCCATTTTTTTATTTTTTTCACATACGTTTTTTTCTGCAAAGTACTTCAAAAACTACCTTAGTTTATGAAGAATTTAACCAGTAACTTTTTTTCAGATAGTCCCAAGGCATAACTTTAAAAATAATATGGAAAGGGCACTAGTCGTTAAAAACACTTTTTAAATTGTTACCGAAAAGTAACTTTAAATTAGACTAGTGCATTAAATTACATCATTTTTTATGAAAAACACATTTCAATGTTGATCAAAATTAAGTTACAACGATTAAAATGATCTAAATATCTGCGAGTTAAGAATGGTGGAATCTAAATTGGTGAGTAAAATTTGATTTAAAAATGTTTTGTTTCCTTCTTTTTTTTCAAATATTACTGGCCATTAGTATCGGGTTAACAAAAGAAATAATAATTTAGAACAGTTTTGAAATATTTTTCTTGGTCATTCATTGCATAATTAATATGATTGGTGCATCTTGTCTCTTTAAATAACAAATTTAATTAATTGTAGGTTTACAAGGATAACATTTAAAGGATAATGAGTTATGCTCCACGAGAATATGCAGAAATGCATTATTGCTATGGTGCGGTGCAGCTCAGGGCAATGTTCAAGTTTAAAATTTATTTAATGGTACATGACCTGACCACACTCGAAACGCCCACACAAGTAAATCCCTGGAGAGGCTGGCACTATCAAACCAGGGCACCAAAACCAAAAAAAAAAAGTTGAAAAAATAAAAATACAAAAAGATACTTTAAACCAAACTTGTTAATGTATACAGTCATCAGGTCAAAATATGTAACTATCAACCTTATGGTTAATGACAGAAAGTTGTATAGATATTTTTTCACACCTTGTTACAATATGTTTACTTTTAGTTTACCACTGACAGATTGCTTGCCTTCATTTAATTTCCAACTTTAACACTATACAAATAAAGTAGTTATTACAAAATCTGCAAACGTGGGTAACAATGTTCTAAAATTGGCTTTATTTGTAGGTGGTTAAAGTTGAATATGAAATGAAGGCAAACCATCTGTCAGTGGTAAACTTTATGTAATTTTAATGTAATGTTTATATAAATAAATAAAATAAAATAAATAAATATTAGGGGACAATCTTACACAAATCGACCTAGTCCCAAACTAAGCAAAGCTTGTACTATGGGTACTAGACGACGATAAACATACTTATATAGATAAATAAATACTTAAATACATAGAAAACATCCATGACTCAGGAACAAATATTCGTGCTCATCACACAAATAAATGCCCTTACCGGGATTCAAACCCAGGACCTCTTGCTTCGTAGGCAAGGTCACTACCAACTAGGCTAAAGCGGTCGTTTTCGCACAAGATCATACAATACTGTACATTATATTGAAATATGAATATATGCAGCATGAAAAGCAGCTAATTAAAAGTTTCAACAAAACCTAATTCTTTCTATATTTTACATTAGCCAATGTCCATGAGTCAGTGTCACTAATATGTGCAGTGTGCACCGTAATATAGTGTCTGTATTTAAGCAAAGTTGCCTATTTAAAAAGCATAATTACATTCAAATTTAATCAAGATTACACAAGGGACAAAAGGCAACCCAAAAAAAAGTGCATTAATAAACACATTAACTTTGTACAAATTAAATAAATGGCTTTGTTTCATTGACCTGTTCAATGGTTTATTTAAACAAGTACTGAGGCCATATTGTTTAATGCATGGGTGCTTGCATTCACATTCACCATCTCTTTCTCTTCTTAAGGCCGGCGCAGACCAAATTCGTGTGCATGTCACGTCATGAACCAACTGTAATAAGTGACACTGTAAGAAAGATGCAGGTGGCCACCTTTCTTACAGTTTCATTTATTACAACTGGTGCATGACATGCACACACATCTGGTCTGTGTCAGCCTTTATTCTGTATTGTTTGACAGAGAGATGTGGTGAAAGTAATTATGATTCCGAGTGAGTTAGATAATAAGGTCCCTTACGGTCTCTGGTTCTTGCCAGTTGAAATCAATAATTGAATTGATGACTGGGACAGAAACAAAAAATTAAAAAAAAAGTAAAATCAAATACAATTAAATTCATTGGTCAAAATCAAGTTTTTGAATTTTTGGCAAACGGTTGCTTTGGGTTAGCAACCATTACTGCCAATGACTGTGAGTTCTGACAGCAGAAAATTGTATATTGTGTGTGTTTGACCAGTTAAAAAAGTACTTGTAAAAACATATTATGTTTTCTATGTAGGGTCGGTTCCCTAACTTAAGTATCCATTTTTCCATACTAACTTCATAGAAAAGTGGATACTTATGTTAGGGAACCGACTGTACCATCCATAACATATGTTATATTTGTTTTAAATATTGTGTCTTTTCCTCGCCATTATTAAATTTTCGTATACCAAACAATCTTCTGATATGTTTTATGTCTCTATGTCGACACTGGCAAAAATGCTGAAAGCCATAAAAAATTATGCAGTGTTTTCTAAATTCCAATCTTTAAGAAACATGAACCAAAAAATACCTTATTTGTAAAATGCAATATTATCTTTAGGTGCGCTGTGATTGTTGTTATTCTGTCCCGTCAACGAGGGGACAAAAGTAGTACAGTTTAATTAGAAGAAATGTTGTGTCACATTAACTAACATGCTTATTAGATGACCAATTGTAGAAGGGGTTTAAAACTACCACAATAATGCATGTTTGGCAAATTTTAATCAGATAAACTTACGGTTTAAAGAGTGACCCAGGGGACCATCACTATAGCAACGAGTGACAAAAAAAGTTGATTGACCCATTTATAATATTCATAATGTTCATTTCAATATAATTTATCATAATATTCATTTTGTATAAAACAATTCAACTGCAACAAACACAGCCATCTGTTTTACTAAAAACAGCACAGCTTGAAGAGGCTTAAGAACATAAGGCAACAATATGATTACAAAAACCAACAATTGAATCACATTAAGTTGCACCTTCAGAACAAACATCTTATGACATTGAAACCTATGTTGAGAAACTAAAATGAAAGGACACTGGCTGTTGCAAAATCCAACCTCAAGTCAAATGAAAAAAAAAGATAAATGCTTACCTAAGCAGCAGACGAGGAACTTCATAAGCGTGAAGACGAAGGCATTATAAAAGTTGGCGTCGTAATAATTCCCATCGGAGTCGGAAACATCGACGTGGTCCAAAGTCACGTTACTCAGGATCGACACCTCGTCGCCTCCCGACACCGGCAGTCCCAGGCTGATCTTCAAAAACTCATCCACCACAAACAGTGGCGGCACTCGCAACAACACCTCCACAAGAGCCAGAGCTCTCGACCTCAACGACATCATTCATTTATGAAGCCTTCAAGCACTAACACTGACGATCAAAGCCCACCAGCCGATCGAACGTTACGCGCCGTACACCACTTTGTGGTTTTCATGCGGCCCCTGTATTTTTTATTTAATATTTGAATCACGTAATTAATTAATAAAAAAATATGACTGAAATTTTTGCGACAATTAAAAAGTTGACATTTACGAATTTTGAAATTGCCATGTTTCAAAGAAAAACACAATGTGTTGCTCTATGTTAAAATACCTTGTCAAAAAAAATTCAAGAAGTAATATTACCTCTTTGCACAGCTATTAAAGTCTATTACGTTTTTATGTATTGACATCAGTCAAAATACATTTCCAAATCGAATATGAAATTGAATTATAATTTTTGCATTAAAGATTTTGTTAGTCATCTTTGTAGTGGCATCTATTTAAATTCATTGAAACTATGTGCCTACAAAACAAACGAAGCAATGAGCACGATGAATGGTGATGAGATGACTTGCTTGATGAGTTGAATAGGTGAAAGTAAGAAGACTTGTCTAAAGGATCTCTTATCTACTTTACTGTAATAGATTGCCTCTTACATTTTGTTTTCTAGAATTTTTTTACAGAACAATGACAGGCCCTATACTACGAAGCGAGAAATTCGAACTTCGTTTCATGCCGTTCCGCTCACGCTAGTGGTATTTATTACGAGAGTGAGAGGGACCGCACGATCCGAACTTCGAACTTCGAATTTCGTAGTAACCCCCCTGATCTTACACTCCACCCACACTGCCTCCTCCACCACCTCTAAAATTGAAATTAAATGACAGAGCCATATTTAAAAAAACTAACCGCTACTTCAGCGAATCTTCCTAAAAGGTAGTCCATGGAACCCTGGGGTTCCGTGGAACGGGACAGGGGTTCCTTTCTGCTATCTGTCTGAGAGTTAAAACGTTCGTGGAGATTATAACCGCGCCGCAACGTCGCGTAGATTTTCGCGTTCAATTTGTCAGACATACTTAAAGACTAAAAAAATCATTCTTTACATTAAATAATTACACGTCCATACTTTTTTTGCCGATTATGTGATCTAACGACCGGATACGTTTGTACAGTCAGCATCAAAAGTAGCCGGTCACTTTTGTACCTTTGTCGCTCTACAGTTTAGGTGTAAAACGTCATACTTGAGTGTTATTACGACAAAATACAAAAGTGACCAGCTACTTTTGATGCTGACCGTACTTCTTTCTAAAGTCTGTCTGAGCTGAGGTCATTGTACTGTACAAATACAATGCTGAACTTATAGCGCCATCTTTTGTCAAGTAGATGAACTACATTATGCACCTTACGAGCGTGTACCATGAGTATTCCAAAGAACCAAGATATCAAGCAAGCAAGCATACAGGCAAGCAAGAAAGCATGCAAGCAAGCATGCAAGCAAGCATGCATGCACGCAAGCAAGCAAGCGTGCAAGAAAGCGTGCAAGTAAGCGTGCAAGCAAGCGTGCAAGCAAGCACGACTAAACTTCAGGTAGATACCGTTAAGGAGTAAGCACTTAGCCAGGAGGAGTGGACCTATAATCGTCTACCTAATTGGCTTCTATCACACCTCCTGGCTCGTGCTGAGGCACCGACTTCAAACTGGTACCTAGATTAAGGTCAAACAAAAAAGGTATTATTTTTTGCTTTTCAGTTTTTTCGGCGGTTTAATTTTTTGTTAAAAAGTTTTTATTTTATACTTTTTTTCCATCCCTGGGGTAATTTTTTTTCCAAATTTATAATACCAACTTCAAGGTATACCCTATCTATCCAATAAAAAAGAATTATGAAAATCAGACTACTCCGCAAAAAGTTAGTCAATCATCCCCTGTTTTCCTACCCTTAGGGTAAGAATATTATTTCCAAATTTAAATGAGATCACCCGTGGGGTATACGCTTTCCAATAAAAAAAGAATCATCAAAATCCGACTACTCTGTAGTAAGTTATGCGTGGTCATATAATACAATCAGTAACTGAACAATCAATCATCCCCTGTTTTTCTACCCTTAGGGTAGGAATATTGTTTCCAAATTTAAATGGGACCACCCTCGGGGTATACGCTTTCCAATAAAAAAAGAATCATCAAAATCGGACTACTCTGTAAAAAGTTATGCGTGATACATAAAAAAAAAAAAAAAAAAACAAATATACACGTCGAATTGAGAACCTCCTCCTTTTGTTTTCGTCGGTTGAAAATAACGCAGCTCGCGATCGGACACAGTCGAGTACTTTAATTTAACTTGTTAATTTTTACAATAAACTTTAATAAATAACTTCTACGGGAAACGGTGACTTTGTGTCCAACTCAATTTGCAACAAAAAATAGGTACTAAAAACCAGAATAAAATAAATATTTAAGGGGGCTCCTATACAACAAACGTGATTTTTTTGCTTGTTTTTGCTCGATATTGATAACGGCAACAGGTAGACGCTTGAAATATTCACAGAATATTTAGTTATATATGTATTCACTTTAAAAATAAATAATTAAATTAAAATAAAACAAATATTTAAGGGGGGCTCCCATACAAAAAACGTGATTTTTGCCGTTTTTATAGATAACTAGCTTTTGCCCGCGGCTTCGCTCGCGTGTACTATGAGTATTCCAAAGAACCAAGATGTCAAGCAAGCAAGCATACAGGCAAGCAAGCAAACAGGTCCCACAATTGACCGAGAAATCGGTGAACATACCTACATAAAAAAATTCATAAAGTGGAATGCATAACCTCCTCCTTTTTTAGAAGTCGGTTAAAGTGCCCTTTGCGGCCTACTTACAGTATAAACTTATTAATTTTGAAATTTTAGCTTTCTACAACCAGTAAAACGTAAAATCCCGTTTTTTCCCGTTCCCGTAAGAATTTCGGGAAATGTTTTCTTAATGCTCCCCTACACTCCCCAAGGAACCCACTTGCCAGATTTCAGCTTTCTATGAACAGTAAAACGAAAAAGCCCGTTTTTCCCGTTCCTGTGGGAATTTTGGAAAGTCCTCTCTCAATGCTCCTCGACACTCTCCAAACAACCTACATGCCGAATTTCAGCTTTCTACAACCAGTAAAACGAAAAATCCCGTTTTTTCCCGTTCCCGTTGGAATTTGGGAAAGTCCTCTCTCAATGCTCCTCTACACTCTCCAAGCAACCTACATACCGGATTTCAGCTTTCTACGACCAGTAAAACGAAAAATCCTGTTTTTTCCCGTTCCCGTAGGAATTTTGGAAAGTCCTCTCTCAATTCAGCTCTACACTCCCCAAGGAACCCACTTGCAAATTTCAGCTTTCTATGACCAGTAAAACGAAAAATCCCGTTTTTCCCGTTCCCGTGGGAATTTTGGAAAGTCCTCTCTTAATGCTCCTCTACACTCCCCAAACGACCTACATGCCGAATTTCAGCTTTCTACGACCAGTAAAACGAAAAATCCCGTTTTTTCCCGTTCCCGTGGGAATATGGGAAAGTCCTTTCTCAATGCTCATCTACACTCCCCAAGCAACCTACATGCCGAATTTCAACTTTCTACGACCTGTAAAACGAAAAATCCTGTTTTTACCGTTCCCGTAGGAATTTTGGAAAGTCCTCTCTCAATCCAGCTCAATACCCCCCAAGCAACCTACATGCCGAATTTCAGCTTTCTACGACCAGTAAAACGAAAAATCCCGTTTATTTCCTTATCCCATGGGAATTTATAATAACCTACATCTATGCCAAATTTGAAGAGTCTAGTAATTATAGTTCATAGGATCCCGTTGAACTGAATATATAAATCCCGTTTTTTCCTTATTCCGTGGGAATTTTGAAAAATCCTGAAATTAATGTTTTAAATAATGTAATACCTACTTGTGTATCAAATTTGAAGAGTCTAGTTATTATAGGTACTGAGATAGGGTCACTCGGAATCGAATATATAAATCCCGTTTTTTCCCTTTCCCGTGGGAATTCCCAAAAATCCTTCCTTAGTGATGCCTACATTGTATAAGGTATCTATGTGCAAAATTTCAAATCTCTAGGTCCAGTAGTTTGGGCTGTGCGTTGATATATCAACAGTCATTTAGTTTATTTAGATATTTCAACCCCATCGCACCCCATCCAGGGAGATGGTATTTTACGTCTGCCGCGTCGGATTTTAAAACCGTTGTTGTTTTCATAACCAGCGACCCGATAAACCATAGAAACAACACCCATGTTGATTTTCAGACTTTGTTACCCCTTTCCCCCCTTTTAGGGGTTGAATTCTCAAAAAACCTGAAACACGTGTTTACTCATTTATTATTAGGAGTATTTCTGTGAAGTTTCGAATAAAATAGTCGAACTAATCTTGTTTCCCCATACAAACTTTGAACCCCCTTTTTACCCCCTTAGGGAGTGAATTTTGAAAAATCCTTTCTTAGTGCACCCCTAGACCTTATAAGGAACCTACATGCCAAATTTGGAATCTCTAGGCCCAGTGGTTTGGGCTGTGCGTTGATATGTCAGTCAGTCAGTCAGTCAGTCAGTCAGTCAGTTTCTTCTTTTATATATTAAGATGGTATGGAACCCTTCGTGCGCGTGTCCGACTCGCACTTGGCCGGGTTTTTTATTTAGGTGTGAATGTATTTTGTATAATTTTGAATCAAATATTTCTATGCAAAACCCTTTATTAGGGGGTGTTCAGTCGAAGTAACACAAATGTCCAGTACTGAAATATTTTGGATTGAGTTATTATAAATATCAATTCCTAATTATGTATACTTAAACAAAGAACCCACTCTAGTGTTCTAATAACAATAATTTCTTAATCATAACTTATTTCTATTGTACTGTATCTAGTGTCCGACCGAAGTTTCGGTTTCGGTTTCGGTTTCGGCCAATTTCGGCCAAAAAAGTGATTTCGGCCGAGGTTTCGGTTTCGGCCAGAATCCGGCCGAAACCTTCGGCCGGGCCGAAATTACTTCGCGGCCTCTCGCGGCTCTCGCATCGGGAGCGCTCGGCTTAATTCGGACACGCTCGGCCGGGTAGGTATAGGTAATGCATCGGCGGCCGGCCCAGCTGGGACCAGCGACAGTAGTATGTATGAGTGTTGTTTATTTATTAAATTATTATTTACTTTTTAGAATCTGTTTGGCGACCGCTTTAGCCTAGTTGGTAGTGACCCTGCCTACGAAGCAAGAGGTCCAGGGTTCGAATCCCGGTAAGGGCATTTATTTGTGTGATGAGCACGAATATTTGTTCCTGAGTTATGGATGTTTTCTATGTATTTAAGTATTTATTTATCTATATAAGTATGTTTATCGTCGTCTAGTACCCATAGTACAAGCTTTGCTTAGTTTGGGACTAGGTCGATTTGTGTAAGATTGTCCCCTAATATTTATTTATTTTATTTATTTTATTTGTTACTGCATTTTATGCTGTGATTAAGAGGGTACGATGGGCACCATTACTCCATACAAACGTAATCCCCTGTTTCCTCCCTGAATAATGGCTTTAGAACCAATTTTTTTTAATGTGTAATCTGTATCTACCACAGCTATGCCCCTATGTTTCGTTTTTTTCCATATTACAATTAACATAAGAAATATGAGCTTTCAAAAACTGAAAAAATTGCCCAATTTCAACGTCATTTTCAGACACTCATCAGAAAAGAATCCCTGATATAAACAAAAAAAGGAAAACATAGGGGCATAGCTAAATCTGTCCTCTAATTATTTTTGAAAAAAATAATTTTATTGCTGCAGTTTTCGAGAAGAAAACAGGGGATTACGAAATGCTGTTTAGATCAATTTTACGCGCCTAATAACGGTCTGAGCTGCAGTTGTCCCGCTCTCGCTGTACTGACACGGAGGGGTTCGGGCGAGACAGCGACATTTCATTAAAATACCTATTTCTCAAAAGTCTCTCAGCCATTGTACCCTCTTAATGAACAATACGTTTGATATTAGGATTGTGAATTTAGTTTAGACGTGATAAGAATAGGTTGTTTGTTTTGAATAATATAATACCTATGCCAAGACATTTTTCATTAAAAATAAACGTTTTTTATTTTGTTTAACAAAAAAAGTAACTGTTCTCATATAAGAAATCCTTGCAATAACCTTTTCCTTACGATCTGTACAGTAATTTTGAATATTTTGTTTGATATGATACGTCTTCAAAAATTTCGGTTTCGGTTTCGGTTTCGGCCGAAATCAGAAAAAAACCGAATATTCGGTTTCGGTTTCGGTTTCGGCTAAAAATCGTGTTTCGGTCGGACACTAACTGTATCCATAGGTCACTGGTTCAAATCCGGTTCGAAGGACCAAAATGAAGGATTCTTATGCAGGACTAGTTCTAAATAATACACGCAGGCAGATTACCACAAACTTTATTAGTTTTCACCACACTAAGTATTTATTTTATAATTAAACAGTCGAGAGCGACGTGTACAGCTTGGAAGCCATGAGAGAGAGAGAGAGAGAGAGAGAGAGAGAGAGAGAGAGAGAGAGAGAGAGAGATAGAGAGAGACGGCAATAGCTTCCGTCTTATTCGGAAGTTCGGAACAACATTGTTTGATTATTGTTAAGAATATGACTTTCTAGTATGTAACTGACCTAGTGGTACACTGTAAACTTACACTATTAATTGAATAAAATAATAATAATAATAATAATAAAAAGTAATAACAAGCTTTTACGTATTTATTTACATCTGCTGTTTTTTTTTTAGAAATAATCCTGACAACTGGCAACTCTAGCGGGTGAAAGTTCGTATTCTAATATGCTTCATTCCGTATAACATTATATATAATTCACATGAGCATGCTAGTGGCTTAGCTGGAGCTAAATGTGGGTTTTTATTCTGTGCTAGTACAAGCTCTTATCGGTAGTCTTATAAACGTTATAAAGGGCAGCAATACACAGCGAGATATAAGATTCTTCAAAAACGAAAAAGAATTTCGGGGCAAATTCGAATCCGCATCACCTGGCTCTACACGTCAGGAGTGCTAAAAACTGAACCACGGGGCTCCCGACCAATCATCCCAAAAATTGTGATCGTATGCATTCGAAAAAAAAATGTTTTTTACAAGGTGTCCCAAAACACAACGATGACCTGGTACCTGACGAGAGGTCAAATTATACCAATTTACAGTACCAGGTTATTCGTAAAAAAAATATTAGGGGACACTCTTACACAGATCGATCTAGTCCCAAACTAAGCAAAGCTTGTACTATGGGTACTAGAAGACGTTAAACATACTTATATAGATAAACTAGCTGTTGCCCGCGACTCCGTCTGCGAAGAATAATAGGGGTATGAAAAATACCCGATATGCACACAAAATTTCATGAGAATCGGTCGAGCCACTTCGGAGGACTTTGGTAACAAACACCGCGACACGAGAATTTTATATATGTATTAGATAAATACTTAAATACATAGAAAACATCCATGGCTCAGGAACAAATATTCGTGCTCATCACACAAATTAATGCCGTCTTGCGTCGTAGGCAGGGTCACTACCAACTAGGCTAAAGCGGTCGTCGGGTTACGGAACGGAACACCCTGTATTTTCCTTACAAATGGCATTCAATATGTCATTGTATTGTATTGTACAGTCGGGGTAAAAAAAGGTTCGTCTTTTTTTTTTTTGCCTGCACCGTTCGTCACCTTAAGGTTGACGTTTGCTTGCACCAATGCAACTGTCAACCCTGTCAACATTTTATTTCGAACGAAACAGAATATCGCATTGACGTTTCCCATGTTTGAAAAGGTACTAAGAGTCTATGACTTGATAAAGGAATCAATTTAATAACTGACGAAGGTTTTCATAATCTGACTGTACGCTTCCATAAAATTGTCGAATGCTATTTTTGAGTGACGTAATTTCAAATATATATGTGGGGATGATTGCTCAGAGTGAAAACACCCAAGGAAGTTTTAATAACTTATTAATTAAACAGAACGTGTTGCTTCGTCAGATCGCACAATAGAATAGAATAGAATAGAATTTCATTTATTGCCACAACATAAAGTAAAATACAGAAAACTTATTACATAATTAATTAATATTTAAAAATCTAAACTAAAATTAACACTGTGCCATTAGTTGTGGCAAAGGGGATGCACTCAGCGTATGCTGTGAGTCATGCAGGTATCCACAGGAGGCCCTGACTGGCACAGCGCTGATTTTCAGTACACCCCCTTAATACATCCCTGTTGTCAGTCGACGGGTGATAAATGTTGAAAACAAGTTTAAAAAATATATATATATAAATTAAAAATTAAAACAAAGCAATAGTAGGATAAAAGGAATAATACTAATTGTAGGTACAGTCCCAACACAGGCCCGTCGATACGCACAGCTGGCGGCCCGACTCCTCCGTGTTGCCACTGTACCTCTCTACCATGAGTTTACACTAGTTTACGTGACCGTACTCGCTACGCTAGCGACGGCGTAAATTATTTGTATGGAGAATTTTACAGCGCCTCTAGCGGTCACTTACGGAAGTACAATTCTCCATACAAATCATTTACGCCGTCGCTAGCGAGTACGGTCACTGTGAACTAGTGTAAACTCATGGTAGAGGTACTGTTCCTACTGTAGCCGACATGCACTAAAAATACTAACTAACAGGCTTGCAGCGCTGTGCAGGACGTGGTCACGATACCATTTATTTATAATCATTTATTATTTGTACCCCAATGGACATGCTTCAAGTTCTATCTGTCGATTTAATAATAAAATTCTCAATTTAGTTTTAATATTATGTTGGGACATATTCTTACGTAAGGGCGGAGGAAGATCATTCCAGATTTTTGTCGCAGCGAACTTGAAACCGCCCCTGAACCCGACAGTTTTGTGCTTAGGAATAAAAGCCAAGTCTTTGACGGTCTTTGACGACCAGATGGCCTAGTGGTTAGAGAACCTGACTACGAAGCTTGAGGTCCCGGGTTCGATTCCCGTGTCGGGGCAGATATTTGTATGAAATATACGAATGTTTGTTCTCGGGTCTTGGGTGTTTAATATGTATTTAAGCATGTATCTATCTATATAAGTATGTTTATCCGTTGCTTAGTACCCATAACACAAGCTTTGCTAAGCTTACTTTGGGACTAGGTCAATTGGTGTGAATTGTCCCATGATATTTTTTTTTATTTAAGTCTTGGCTCTGGCTGCGAGTATTCCAATTATGCAATTCCTTCATCCAAGTAATCTTCTCAAATAAATACCTAGGATCGAGAGTTCCGCCATATTGTTAATAATAAATACGAGTATATCCGTCTCGCTCATACTGTTCATACATCCCTCTCTCTCACTCCCGCATACGTTCCGTTTCCCACATTTATAGTCTCAATTCAACACCGAAAATTTATAGTTTTAAATGCGTCACTAGCATGCTCGTGTCAAGTTTGTCTAATGCTATTTGGAAGGTACATGATGCGAGTTTGGCAACCCTCGTCGCATCGATGGAAGCTTGTCCGGCTTCGCGTAAGGCTTCCGCAGCAAATTAAAAAGCTACGGCGCAGCTTTGAGCTTTCGATGCTCGTTCTGGCTTTAAGTTCTGTTAAACGTCGTTTTTTAGATTTCTAGGTTTCTTTTCTTGGAACGAGAGGTTACGCAAGTGAAAATAAACGGATCACTCACGTCTTAAACGTTCCGTTTATTTTCACTATGAGTGAGTCTCACGGTAGTTTCATATTTAAAGAGGTTACGCGCTTTGAGGGAAGGACGATGAGGACCAGTTCAATTGGAATGAGTTTTTCTACATGTAATTTGTATGTTTTTCATCATCATCCCAGCCTATATACGTCCCACTGCACGGCACAGGCCTCCTCGCAAAATGCCGTAGTTCCCACGCGGGCCTGGTGTGGATCGGGAACTTCACACACACCATTGAATTTCTTCTCAGGTGAATGCACCGTGTAGCTCATTGCTACTTAATTACAAATGTAATTTCGCACATAAATTCCGAAAAATTCAGAAGCGCGAACCCGGGCTCGAACCCACGACCCTCTGCTTCAAATACCATGGGTCAAACCACTAGACCACCACGGCTTGTATGTAGATGCCTATTTAATAAATTTACCTAATTTTGTTGCATTTGTGTCTGATATGATTTCAGTTAGTCGAAACAAATAAAAATTGAATTGAATAAGTTTTTGTTAAAAATTTAATTTTCAATGCAAGCTTTTTCGGTGACTGTACTTTTTGTTGACTGTAGGTCTTGCATTCATCCAACCTACATAAGTATACCACGGCATTTCAAGTTGATCCGACCTTTGGAAGTGCGTCAAATTCAACTTCCAATATTTGACCTGTATACATACATACTTACATACATTGCAAGTTAATAAAAAAGCTTTTAAAAAGCATAAGCTTTTTGCTGACGGTACTAGCATTTATTGCGTTGTCATTGAACCTAATAGCGCCGGCGCTCGAGATCGCTATAACCATCTCTTTCTACTCTTATCTTGCATCCTCTAACAGAAAGAAATGGTGACCTTTATCAGCCAACTGGAAAAAGGGAGAGAGAAAACATACAGCTGCAGCGCTAGATGTTAAATAGCTAGCTGCTAAACTACCCTTCGCGTGCAGAATGCAGATCCTAGTAAAAAAAACAATCACATAAAAATTTGCAACGCTTTTCACACCACTACTCTATAATTTCGCAATATTAATCACGAATCGCCCCTAATCCTGTACTTTTTTAAATGACTATGTTCTTCACAGATTATGCCAAAGCGGTGCGCGCCAAAAAGGAACATGGCGGCGGTAAATGGCGGCAATCTGTCAAAACACGCGGCCGCCACGCGCCAGACCCATCCCGCGATTAGATGTAAATGAAATAGATAAGTTGAGATAACTTGTGAAACCGCAGCAAGGTATTAAATTACTTTTATTTGCGTTTCCGATTGAGCCGTATCACTTTACGATGGTTGATGAGTTAAATTTGTTATTGTTTAGTATGGGATGTTGCTTTTGCAAATGGCTTCGAAGTCATTATTAGTATGAATTAAGCTTTACAACTGCGAGTATCAAGGGAGAGTGTATTGTTTTTAGATTTCTCTTTTGAAATTGCTTGAATTAATTGGATAAGTAGGGCAATAGATATTATTAAGATGAGTAAGTTAGTGGATATTGTTTTACTTGTACTGGTTATGTTCTCATCATCATCATCAGCCTATGTTCGTCCACTGCTGGACATAGGCCTCTCCCATGGCACGCCACTGAGCACGATCCTCGGCCACTCTCATCCAGCTCTTGCCAGCCGCCCTGCGAAGATCATCGCATTAGCACGCTGAAGTGGCAATGGGCCGGCCTTATAACCCGAAGAACCGATAACCGTTGGGGTAGACGAGTCTTGAGTGGAGACCACGGATCGGCAAACGTAGCGTAGGACGTCCTCAGACTCGGTGGAGTTATGTTCTAAGTACAGTCGAAAAATTAAATTGCGAGTTTACAGACGCCAGCCGAAGATGTCTTGTTTGACACGACAAATACGATAATACTGTCACTAACCACAAGGAAACTGTAAATTACTCCAACAAAAATAACAAAACTATATTCACAACGTGTACGTGTATATTCTTACTCAGTTTGCCAAAAGACTATGGCTACATTATTGCATAAATTACCTAATTGTATTGAATTAGTTTAACTTACAAGCGTAAAGAGGGTGCTATGGCTACACTCAGTAAGCCCATTGTATTCTGATAGACAGTTACCTGTTCCACCGTTTGAATGACGTATGTACACTTGCGTTTTAGCTTCAGGGCAAATACAGGTGGCAAGTACTAGCACAATAGTATACGGTCGAGTGGCTTGTTGGTTTAAGGATCCAGTGTTTCTGTAACTTAGGGGAGGGATGGGTGATGATTTAGTTTGTTTAACCTGACTGATTGTATCTTGTTTTTTATTTTTTTTATTTCTGTTCTCACGAGTGTTTAGATGTTTATCTCTATGCTACTTAAGCATATTCACCGGATTAGAATTTTGGGAGTGGGATATATAATATACTTAAGTCTATCTTTGTCTTTTTTTTGACGCCTGCTCAAGGAAAGAAAGGCGCTATTCATTTATTACGTTAGACGATTTTTGCCAGTTTTGACCCCCTCCCTCCCCTGTTTGATATTTATTACAAAAGGTTAGTTCTGGCCTCTGGGGACCCTAAAGCTGGCGCTTACCTCGCTCAAAGGCTAGGGATAGCGGTACAAAGAGGTAATGCGGCCAGCGTACTAGGGTCCATGCCTACGACGTCTTTCGACGACGTATTTGCCTTATAGGTTTCTTTTTATGTTATTATTTATATTAGTATTATTTAATTTAGTATAATAGATATTTACTTGGAATGTAATTAGATTAGTTGAATTGTGTTAACAAAAGATACAGTTTCTTACGTAAGTTTGTATACTCGGGTCTTTTCTAATTGAATACCAGAAAAATGTTGACGATCGAGTCATCTAAGTACTAAGTAAATAGATAAATAGAGGAGCTAAGAACACTAAGTTAAAGGATCTCACCCTTTTTATAAAAAACTATTGTCCCCACTACCGACAATGCAGCCGTATGTATGATTGGTTGAGGAAAGCAATCAATGGAGGCCCCTTCCTTTCTTCTCTAGAGGTTTGCATGAAATTACCTGCTTTATGCAGTGGGGTGCAATCTAGAACCTGATCACAATAAACGTACTAGTAGCAACAATACCTTTCTGTAGAAAAATAATGTGTATATTACTGTGAGAGGGTTCCACAGTGTTTGAGACCTTTAAAACATGATCAAACGTTTCTAAGAGTCAATCGTTACGAATTTCATAGATACGTAGGCATTATTGAGCGGTGTAAGCTACACTCAGTCAACATCAAATACAGGTCGATTCTGGAGACAAATTAAAATAAATAAATAAATAAATAAATATTAGGGGACAATCTTACACAAATCGACCTAGTCCCAAACTAAGCAAAGCTTGTACTATGGGTACTAGACGACAATAAACATACTTATATAGATAAATAAATACTTAAATACATAGAAAACATCCATAACTCAGGAACAAATATTCGTGCTCATCACACAAATAAATGCCCTTACCGCGATTTGAACCCAGGACCTCTTGCTTCGTAGGCAGGGTCACTACCAACTGGGCTAAGGCGGTCGTTAAAAGGCCTTGTTAAACGCATTCAGAATCACAATCCTTTTCGCCACTTCTTTCTTCTTACGGAATAGTATGACGGTAGAAAGAGATAGTGAATGTGATCGTGAGCGCCCACGCGTTTCACAATACGGCCTCGGGAGCAATTCTAATCAACTCAACTAATATATTAGAGTTTCATAGCACTAGTTATTGAGATAAAAATTATTTTGTTAAGAAGAAAGAATAACCAATGAGATCTTCTATACATATAAAATGCTTTCTCCTGAGTGACTGACTGACGGATCAACGCACAGCCTAAACCGCTGATCGTAGAGACCTGAAACTTGGAGAGTGTGTTATTTGCATGACCTGGGCAGCCGATAAGAAAGGATTTTCTGAAATTCTGCCCATAAGGGAGTTAAAAAGGGGGGCAAAGTTTGTATGGGACAACGTAAACCCTCAGTCCTATCTTTTTTTTATTATTATGAGAGGAGGAAAACGAGCAAGCGCGTCATCTGATGGAAAATGATCACCACCGCCCATAAATATTAACAACTCAAAGAGAGTCACTGATGAATTGATGATGTGTTGTTGTTGTTGACTGGTCTTCTTCAAATTTTGCATAAACATTCTTTTACCGAATTGGTGGAAAACATTGTTTCGTATTTTATTTAAATCCATCCCTTAACGGGGTTGAAAAGGGGTAGAAAGTTATTTTGGGGGTGATTTGCTTTGAAGTTTATATCAATACTCCTTAGTGCTTTTGATTTAAATTGACACGTTCAAATAAAAAGCAGAGAGTTGTTGTCGGTACGAAGGCTTTACCGAAAACAAAGGTTGACACATACAACAATTTTTCATAAACATTATAAAACATTAGGCTTAATCTAAGGAGGTTGCGTTCACACTCCAACAGTTTGAATACTAAATCCGATTTTATACGAAAAATGTTGAACTCACACAAAAACTTGATGCAATGCAAATTAAAAAAAAATTAAAATTGAAATTTCTCGAAAGTCACCGTAAAACAGTTCCTATTAGAACCATTTTTGACTTCTACGCGGACGAAAACGCGGTCAAAAGCTTTTAGTACTTATATATACATATAAGGCGAGTGTAGATGGAAATCTTGGAAGGGAGGACCAAGAAGGAGATTTCGAGAAAATTGTCCTTTTAATGGAGGTAATTCTTTCAGAAACCGGGTATTAGGAGCCCAAGCCATCTCTCCCTGACAGTCACGTCTCTACCTTGACACTGACAACATACGCCTTGGTAAAACAGCAAGCCTTAAAAAAACTAGGCGCAACTCAACTAAAAACATACTCTGTACCCCGTTTAAGCGCTTAAGCCTGACGTCACGCCGTGTCCGGTTACCGGACGGTCACACGACACTTCCGTTTCCGATCGACTTCCCACCAGGATGGATCGATCACTTTCGATTGGGATTAGTGAGCCCGTGTCGCGCTGTAGCGGTTAGTTTAGGTGAAATTTTAATTTTATAGTCATCAGACCTTTGCCCAGCTGTAGGACACAGGCTAATTAAATAAAAAAATGAAACCTAAATCGCAAGCTACGATCCAGGAATAAAACCATCAAACAGTAAGCTGTGCTCCTGAAATTGCCTGTTTTAAGCCAAGTCAAGTCAAAATATCTTTATTGATTTTAGGCTAGAAGGGTTGTACACTTATTGTTCGCGTCTCTCCTGTGGACATGGCAAGAGTTAGCCAACATTTTTTAGTCAAGTCTACATCGGCGTGTGGGACGCCTGGCTAACTTTTGGTCCATTTAAGTAAATCTTAAGTTTGCTGACTCGGAGTTACTAATTTTATGTCTACAGGAGAGACAACATTTGTTTCTTACGCTGTGTTTGAGCCATAAACAACTACAAGCTACAAGCATTTATGAATGTCGAAGAAAGAATCTACTTACCATCGGTTCCGAAAAACCAGATGAGAATAATCCAGCAAGATACATAATCCAGCAGAAGAGATTATTTAATCTCTGTAACCGCTACTCAAGTTAATAAATATATGATTATGATTATGATTATGATTATTATTACTAAGTACCTACTTATTATTATATTACTTACATCCGAAGTATTTAAGACGGTTAATTTTTTTAACACAAGTTGATACGCTATTTACGCTATTATTTGTTAAATCATTATCATTTTATTAGTTTATCTTTTTATTAAGTAGTTTATATAGTATATTTGTGTATCGTTCCGTGAGTCACAGACGGTTCTGGCAGAAAATCAGCGCTGCAGGCGTCTAACGCCTCAGCATAATGCTGAGTCAGCGACCGTTTCACTTTTGCATGGACACACATGCAGATCTGTGTATTTATTACTTCGTTGTTTTGTGAACTTTGTTTAATTGTATGAATTTGTGTGTACTTTCTTGTATTTGTGTGTCTTGTAAAAGTGAATAAATGTCTTCTTTCTTTCTTTCTTTCTTTCTTTCTATTTGAATGTAAATGCCGCCGATGTGGATGTAAATTAGGTGTTTCCAAACATCCCCGTCCATGATATTGTTATTAGAAAGAATTTGTAGCAAGAAATTGCATTAGCTACCTATTACCTACTTATTACCTACCAAAGGCTTCGAAAAGGACATACATCATCAAGCGGGGCTCAAGTAGTTACATAAAGAGAAAAATCCTAAAATTACTTGGCTGCTTTTTTAATCTAATACCTACATTTTTTCCACCAACTTCATCATGCCTTCACATCCTTGCCACCAAGTGTGGACCACCAACGGTCTCGGCATCACTGCCCACTGAACCGACTGCCCCCTGCCCACTTTACCCACCATTCTAAAAAACTCACCACTCAACATTTAACTTTAAAGTCTTAGCATTAAGTATGTTGCCAGTTACACTTGCTAGTGCTGTTGGTTAATAGTGGAAATTGTTTACGTGCGTATCGATGCTTTAAAAATTACCTTAAAGGTATGGTTATAGCGGTGTGTGTGTGGGACAGGTTTTTGTGGTACAGTTAGTATCAGCTGTGTTCGCACGGTGATACTTTCCGCGATATTCGCACGCTAAAACGCGCAGGCAAAGTTTTTGCGAAGCATCCGATGTTAACGGGCTTCCTTAATTTGGGTGAGAAAAAGAAAGGAATGCTTCCTTGGATTAATCTTATGTCAATAATATTAACTGAGGAATATGCTTATACACACACGTAAGCTCTACCGTAGCCCCGTTGGACATTTAAGAATTACCAAATTTATTAATGGATAAAGAATACAAGACATATCTTGTGAGATGTCTGATTGTGCATTTATAAAGATCGGACACAGCGTATACATACAATAATAAAGCAAAGGCATTACTTATTGAATATTGGAGCGTCTGGAATGGCTTCTGGCTGAAAAACAGCGCAGAAGTATCGTTCAGGTTGGTCATTGTCAGCATTTGCTGACGCCAAACCACTTGCCACAAGTCTTTTCTTATTTCTATGTTTTGATGAGTTTTAATTGCAGTAGTAGGTACATCATTTTCCTTCATTTCTTTTATATTATCTAAATAGTACCTGCACATAAATAAAAGTGAGTGAAGTGTGTGCAATTAAAATATTCTAATGTCTAAAACCTTCATTTTAAAACCTCATTAAAAGAACTCCCAATATCTTAGCAGACACTTCGTCGCCGTTTCAATAGCCTTACAAACTAACCATTCTACATACGCACATCAATTTACCAAACAATATCGCGCGATGCATTGACTAAGTATTATATATTTATTATACAGATCTATTCTCCATCCCTCCTACACAGATACCTTTAAAAAAGGACAGCACTTGTTTATCGACTCTAAGACATCGAATAAGGTCTGAATCGAGGCTTTCGCATGATCGAGTCTTAGTTGCTACCTGGGTGGGCCACTGGACGAAGCTCGCTGCTAACTGCACGTCACTAATCGAAACTGATATTCGTATCATGTTCTCACAGATTTGGGTATGGTTCAGTCAAAATAGATCATTCATAAAGGAATTTTGTGTTGTACGACTTGTACGTTGATGACATTGTGCAATTGGGTACTTTAAGGTATACTAAATTGCAAAGTCTTCATAGTAGAGTTGAAGTCGGAAGTTACATGTGAATAAAAATATAAGTAAGTATCTGGTGTATTTTTAATACAACTTACTGGGCTCTATGAGGAATTAATTTTCAGCAACTTGACTCAGTTTCATGAAGTCTAAATAAGTCCCATGGTGGGCGCCATTTGTAAGTATGAGTAGGTATTATAATCTTAGAATAAATAGGTACATGAATAAAGGAAAGGATTTCTTAGCACCATTTAGGTATACTGTACTTACACAACTTCTTTATTACAGCTGCAGACAAATTTGGTAATTTACGTATTACATTATCAATATCATCATCAGTCAGTAAGCAAAAATAATTTCATCAAGTGAGAGTAACCGCGCAGGTAACCATTTTATGAATGAAATACAAACTATAAGCGATAGTGATAACAAAGTCAGCTTGATACGTGTTATGTCACGCGGCACCCGCAGTAAAATAATAATTATCCACCTTATTACTTATCTAAATAGTATCAGATCACTAAACGGTTCTCACCACAAAAACAACGCGGCCTTCCATGCTAACCCGATACTTGGTGACAGCCACTATCCCGCGCACAATATGTCATGTTTTTTTTTCAGCCGAGGGGTTGGATACAAACAGCCAATTACGGCAGGGGCGGGTGGCGAGTGCACTTAGCACACTTGGAAGATAGCCATTTAGTCACCAACAACGGCTGTAAGGGGTTCGTCCGTTGCCCAAAATGATAATTAAAAACAAATTCACATTTTTAATCGAGCACCGGTGTTGCCAATGCGCATGCTTTAACCGATATGTTTAATTTAATTAGTGTGCTAAGGTGTTTGGTGATACAGTGATTTAGTGTAAAATAAATTGTTTTATAGTTGAAAGTGTTTTCTGGATCTTCCTGTAGGATTTTTCTTGTGAAAGGTGAGTACGTTATTGGAAGCCAAATTAAAAGGAGCGCGGAAAGTCAGTGAAAGTTGAATACATTGTTCCATTACCTAGATACATAGGCAAGTAATTAAATTAAAATGTGACAGATAATTTCCCATTGGACTGATCATTGCTTTTAGCAACATTAAATACAATGTGGTCTACTTACTTAATAGCATACTTTAGAACGTAGGTATAATGCATAGGTGCTTAATAAGTAAAAGATAAAATGTTTGATAAATATCGTTCCAAAACGCCGGTAATATCTTGATGAAATACACGCTCGAATGTGCTACTGAAATAGAAAGGCTTTTTTGGTAGAATTTCTACAAATAGGATTGGAGCAAGACAGATCAAAGGAATGAATACTTAATACGCTTTCTTGTTAAATTATATAAAACCAAATAATTTCGTCTGCTTACTGCTCGCGTAATCGGCAAATTTTGAAAAAATCTTGCTAAATCATGCAAGATATAAAAAATGGGTAAGTAAGTACTATACTGTTAAGTTAGAAGTTAAAATATTAATTGGGTATGGTTGACCAAGCAAAATGCTTTATCATTTTTTGGGACAGTTGCTTCATCAGAATAAAAACAATAAAGCTGATTGTCACATTGAGTCGTATGTGAAAATGGTCTTTAATGATTTCAATCGTACAAGCGATACTGAACTTTAGAGTGGTAAAGGATTTTCTTGGTCGACTATACTTCTTACAAAATTAAAGATTACTTGTATCTTCAAAGTAGTCTGTATAAAACTTGTTTCTGACTAGTTCAAGATTAGGAGCTCAATTAACAAGGCCTCACACACAACTAGTCACAACATAACTAAGGAAAAAATTTGAAAATCATCGATTCGCAGAAAGTTACTTTGTTTTTAATAGAAATACAATGACGAACTAAAACAATTACTTTGCTCACCCGCAAGAGCAAAGTAATTGTTTTAGTTCATTAATATGGACCTCCGCAAAGTAACGCCTGATTCAATAAATACAATGACGTAAAATTCTTTTCTGCTGGTTTTTGTTTTATTTTCATGAAAATTTCAGTACGTGAATCCGATCCGCACTTTGGCGGTTTTATTGAGCCGCGAGTGAGTTACGTGGAATAAGTATGTCGTGTAATTTAATTTCATACAAAACTGTCAACTAATATATAGGTAGCGTGTGCATGTGTATTTTTATTATTTGTTGTAATGTTGCCAATTAGGGCCGTTACAGACGGAATGCCGGATGTTGCCAACTGCGACTGCCCAAACATTTTCCTTTGCAGTTGCATTGCAGTCGGCAGAACTGCACACAAACTGCAAGCTGCGACTTAAATGTATGGGCAGTGGGCAGTTGCAGTTAGAATGAAGTCCGTCTGTAACGGCCCTTATAGAAATACATACACATTGAGTATATTTCAGCTGTCTATCTAACAGCCCTGTGACCAAAGTTAGATAGACGGACGGACAGCGGAGGCCTAAACACGACTAATATCAAAAAGTTCATTCTTAAATACATGCCACACAAACACAACCTGCATTTACAAGTTATCAAATTTCAAATCAATTCGGTCCCAGTGACTGACTACAAGTAGACAAAATTTGATTGCCATGATTGTACCCACAAATAATAACTGGCTAGGTAAGTAACTAATAAAGCAAGATTATAAAACCTTGTGAAAAATCTAAATGAGCAATAATTATTTAATTGTAATACATATAAAAGGTACACCTACTAAATAACGCCACGCACGGCACCATCCCTATTATTTAAGTACGTTTTTGCTAGAGCAGTACCTCTACCATGAGTTTACACTAGTTCACAGTGACCGTACTCGCTAGCGACGGCGTAAAAGATTTGTATGGAGAATTGTACTTCCGTAAGTGACCGCTAGAGGCGCTGTACAATTCTCCATACAAATAATTTACGCCGTCGCTAGCGAGTACGGTCACGTAAACTAGTGTAAACTCATGGTAGTGGTACAGGAGAGATTTTGCTATCAGTACTTCTTTAGCATAGTAAATCATAGCGCATGAGAATCACTTGTAGTACCTAACCAATATCCACTCATGAATATTCGCGAGTCTATGGGAGTCTCTGGTGCGTTCATCACCACCATCATCTCGGTCTAGAATGTTCCACTATTGTGGACAGGTCTCGTCTCAGAATGAGAGGGCTTGGGCCGTAGTTCCTTCTATTGGAAACTTCACAACGTCATTGAATCGCTTCGCAGGTGTGTGCAGATTTCCTTGCAATGTTTTGCTTCACAGAAGATGGTAAATTTCAAATGTAATAATAATCAATAGAACGCAAATTATTGTGCTGAATGGGTATAAGTGAAATATTATCACAAATGTTACCTCCGGAGTAATTCAAGGATCGATACTGGGTCCGCTGCTGTATACTTTGTTTGTAAATGATATAAAATCTTGTTTTGAAAATTGTAGTTTCCTCTTGTTTGCAGACGATTTAAAAATTTACAAAATTGTTAAAAACAAAGATGACTGCGTTAGGATCCAAAACGACTTGAACCAGTTTTTTGCATATTGTCAGATGAACAAGCTGCAGTTGGCATGTGACAAGTGCATGCAGATATCTTATACAAAAAATAAAAATAATTACATTAGTTTTGAATATATGATTGATGCTTCACCAATTAAAAAAGTGGTGTCTACTAGAGATTTGGGCGTTAATTGTATTTGACGATAGACTGGATTTCAGATTACATGTCGAAAGTATTTTGTCCAGGGGCCTCCGGATGTTAGGTTTTGTTTAGAGAACCGCTAAAGTTTTTAAAAAGGTTTCCTCATATTTATTATTATACAAGGCGTTGGTTAGGCCGCATCTAGAGTACGCATCTGTGATTTGGAATCCATACTACGCTAAATATTGTAAATCTATCGAAATGGTCCAAAAAAGGTTTCTACGAGCCATGCATAGACGCTTGACAGGGAAAAAACTGAGCTACTGTAACTTATTGAAGTATTATAAAATGTCATCCCTCGAAACCAGGCGTAAAGTTTCGGATGCGGTAACATTGTATAACATTTGTAGAGGGCACTGCAACAGTGCGGAGCTATTATCACAGATCAATTTTAGAGTTCCTTCGCGTTTCGGTTCTCAATCCGCCACCTTGTTCGCTGTCCCGATCTCCTCTAGCAACGCTGGTCATCGCGCGCCTTTGCGACGCTTGTGTAACTCTTACAATAAATTATTTCTGTCAGTGGATATGTTTAATACGACGAGACAAAATTTCAAAAACAAAATTTATGAAACTTTATTGTAACATAGTGTATAGTGTAAGTCTACTTAATCACATTACCCATGTGTTTTAGTGGGAGCTAGTTAGGGAGTAAGTACATGTAATTTTGTATCTAATTTATAAGTACATGTTGTATACATTTGCTTCTGTTTGCTCTCCTTGAAATAAATAAATAAATAAATAATATCACACAGGAATTACAAAAAAAAATTCAGAGGTGCAAGCCCGTGTTTGAACTCACGACCCTCTACTGAGAGGTCATAGGTCAAACCATTAGCTTACGGTCAAGTTCAAAAATATGTAAGTATTCAATCCTCTCATAATTATGTACCGATACCTTAATTCAACGACATAACAGGTATGAGACATATTTATGAACAAGTTGTGGGTACGGTCGGCCTCAGAAGTTGGAACATTTTAGTAGTTCGTCACTTTTACTAACGTGATATATTTCAAAGTTAACAGTATATAACTGGTTAAGGTGACAAAGTACTAAAGTGTTCAGCGATTTCTGAGGCTGACTGTACAAACAACATTTTTACAATTTACTGTACCACGGCATCTGCTGTGTTGGGATCTAATGCGTTGCTGAGAGTTCAAGTTTTAACCCTTTGTGCCCGTGCACCGCAAACTAAGCCAAACGTGAGTAAAATGGGCATAAACGGTGATTAATAGTAGGCCGGTAGAGTTATTTTCAGGTAATTAAAAAAAAACTTTTTAACAAAAAAATAAAACCGCCGAAAAAACTGAAAAGCAAAAAATAATAGGTACCTTTTTTGTTTGACCTTAATCTAGGTACCAGTTTGAAGTCGATGCCTCAGCACGAGCCAGGAGGAGTGATAGAAGCCAATCAGGTAGACGATTATAGGTCCACTCGTCCTGGCTAGTGCTGAGGCACCGACTTCAAACTGGTACCTAGATTAAGGTCAAACAAAAAAGGTATTATTTTTTGCTTTTCAGTTTTTTCAGCGGTTAAATTTTTTTGTTAAAAAGTTTTTATTTTACACTTTTTTCCCATCCTTGGGGTAATTTTTTTTCCAAATTTATACAATACCAACTTCAAGGTATACCCTATCCAATAAAAAAGAATATGAAAATCAGACTACTCTGTAAAAAGTTAGTCAACCATCCCCTGTTTTCCTACCCTACCCTAAGGTAGGAATATTATTTCCAAATTTAAATGGGACCACCCTTGGGATATACGCTTTCCAATAAAAAAAGAATCATCAAAATCCGACTACTCTGTAATAAGTTATGCGTGGTCATATAGTACAGTCAGTGACTGAACAATCAATCATCCCCTGTTTTCCTACCTTTAGGGTAAGCATATTATTTCCAAATTTAAATGGGACCACCTTCGGGGTATACGCTTTCCAATAAAAAAAGAATCATCAAAATCGGACTACCTACTCTGTAAAAAGTTATGCGTGATCATACATAAAAAAAATATACACGTCGACTTGAGAACCTCCTCTTTTTGTTTTCGTCGGTTGAAAATGGGTTTTTCAATACAGTTGCTTAAAAAGTGCCCTTTTTTTGGCTGTATTGCGTGCGCAAAGTTCTTTTTTGCGAACTAGTGCGATTTACTTTTCTAGTTTTTTAAATTTGTACTTGTCCAATTCATTGAAGTCTGACGGATGGATGGATGGATGGATGGATGGATGGATGGATGGATGGATGGATGGATGGATGGATGGATGGATGGATGGATCGATGGATCGATGGATGGATGGATGGACGGACGGACGGACGGACGGACGGACGGACGGACGGACGGACGGAGGGATGGATGAATGGATGGATGGATGGATGGATGGATGTTGTTGGTGTTAAAAATGTTTTGTATTATTACTATTAATATTATTAAGTCTCAAATTATTCTGTTGTATTTTTTTTTCGCAACTGTATTAAAAAACGTCGTTCGATACACGCGCGGTGATGTCATTCTTCACTCGTCCCGAGTCTTGCCACTCGCTTTCGGCTCGTGGCAAGATATCTCGGGACTCGTGAACTAATGACACACTTTCCGCACTAGCATCGAAATGTACTATTTCAGACATGGCTAAATATGTGCCAATGAGCGGTTATAACCAGTATGTGTTTAAAAACACCGACTGGTAACTATTTTGCTCACGCCAATAGAAGTTCTGTAAAAAAAAATAAGAAAAAATCCGTGTCACTTATTGTTTTTTATACAATCCAATCACAATCACGCCTGATGGAAAGTGTAGACTAAACGTGATTATGTTATGTAACAGCACTATCGCTTAACTAAGTGGCATGGATTGATTCCTATTTATTCCAGAACTGGTGTAACTCGACTTAAGGCTAGTTTATCATTGAGTTTTGGGACACCCTGTATAGTGGGGGGCTACTACGAAATTGGGAATTCGAAGTTCGAATCGTAGCGTCCCTTTTACTCTTCTGATTCATGCAATTAGCGTGAACAGAACGGAACGATACGAAGTTGGAAAATTGAATTTTGTATTGTAAGTCCTGGTCCGTGCAAGTCCGCCTTGCTGTCAACATTTCATTGGGTATCCCAAGGAAGATACACATTATGTTATGCTTTTTCAGCTACTATGCAAATATTACTCAAAAAAAACAAATCTAACCGGTAGTTTAAGCTACAACTTTTTCAACCTTTATTTTATCGCTCCAAACATCCGCCATCCGCCTTTAAAATACAACTCACCCCTAGGTACTGCCTCGCAGCCTCCTAACGAATAGCCGTCTCGCAGGGATGCTTGCGTGACGCCCCTGCGCGTAAAGATGCGCGCCCGGAATGGACTGTTACGTGCCCAACAACCCGCAGTTCGGGCTCGAGCTGTGCTGCGACCCGCTGCAGTGCGACTGTCTAGAACCGCAGCTGAGGGACTTGGAAGACTGTTGCCAGGTACCGAAAAACCCAGTTTACCTGTTGCATTACATCGTGAGGCCCTAAAACAAGGGCTTTGGGAGACTGTTGTCAAGTACACAAAATTTCCTTTCAAACCTGTTGCATTACATCTCATCATCAAACGAAGGAGCTTCATATGGTCCTTCGAACGCCTTTTTTACATGAAGCTGACCCGTGATTGAACCTTGTCTCACCTGATGAAAAGTGCAGATGAGGCCAAAGTATCTCACTGATTCAATCAAAGTCAAAAATGCCTTTATTCAAATTAAGCTACAAGCACGTATGAATGTCAAAGTATCTACAATCGGTTCGGAAAACCCTAAGTAATCGAGTAATAGCCGAGATTCTAGCCTTGAAGAGCCCTAGGTTGCATCTATTCAGAAATATTGACGATACACGGACGGACGGAGATGTAATGCAGCTTAAACGCTTTTCGCTTAAGTCATCATGAAATTCACTGAGAAAGGAACCAGCCCTGGTCCACGATTCAGATTCTTCGACTGTACATACATAAAGCCGAAGGGTATACAGTATTCCGGTTCGAAACTGACTTGGTATTTTCTGTGAAAAGTTGTCAGGAAACGCCCGAATTACAAGAAAAGCAATAAAGAGGTTTCTTTCTCACAAGTCATTGATGCAATCCTCTTGTGTTTCATGCATGAAAGAGTCCAAAAATCATTATTGTTTAGTTACATCTTTCGTCAGTGTTTACTTTCTATGAATATGCGAGTGTATGACATGTGTGTATGTGGTGAAATCTTGAGGCGTATTTGAAGTCTTCCTTCGCTTAGGGTAAGTATATGTGCGGATTTTGCGGATCCCTTTTGTTTCCAATAATTTCATTTAACATACCAAATTTTGCCATGGAATATATTATAGGCGTGCTGTTTTTGGGATATTTTGAAATAGGTATCATCTTATAGAATTCTGAAGAAAATACTGTTTCAGAAATAAATTGATAAATTATGGCATTATGGCAAATGATAAATTATGGCAAATGAAATTCGGGCAAACGGATACCCGTATATGTTTATAATATGGATTTGTGCTGAGCCATTGACCGTTACGTCCTAACGAAAAGTAGTTTCTATTCGACCCAGTGCAGCACTGCCGTGTCATGACAAAACACTGTAACTCGAGTTACAGTGTTTTGTGCTAACACCGTTAAATTAACTATTCGGACCCTAATCTATATATGCATGCTTAGAGTAACTGATTTTCTATCAAAAACATTGAAAAACGTCATTGCAATTTACACTGTAACTCTTACAATGTAGGGTCTTGATTAGACTAAACACTGTATTATCCCCAGATACCGTGTTTTGCCAAAACAAACTCACATTTTCGTAGTATAGTATCAAGAGTTACAGTGTTATGTCGCAACAATCACACGAGAAATTAGTCCAAGTCCTTGTTTATTGTAAGTCGGGACTTCTTCAAGGTAATCATCCTTTCTAAAGACTAAGAAATATATTAAGATGAGAATGTTAGTTTTGAATTGTGATGTTAGCTAGATGTTAGCAATATATTATTAGATGAAATTTAAAGTAGCATTTTCATATTTTCAATGTCATTAAGTATCACGTTACAGTGTTTTGTTATTGCAACTCTCATATATTATTGATAATACACATTACGACATAACACGTTTTTGCTTGAAAATTCATGTAAAAATAAAAAAATAATATTATTTTTCTTTGTACACTACTAATAGCACATTATCCATGATTTGTCCAAATTTTATTGCAATCAGATCAATATTCACTGTTCTGTAGCCAATTAAAGAAAGCAAAAGTTTTTTGCGATTTCTGAAAAATAGGAGTTTTTTAGATACAGTGTTTTGTCATGACACGGCAGTGCAGTATGACTCTCTGGAACTACGTAGGTTCTATAAAATACTAGAAAAAAAAATTCTTCATGATTTTGTTTTATACAACACTCCTCGATTGATTGTTATGAAAAGCTAGTATGGTATAGGACATGAAAAATGAAGTATGTATGTATGTATGTATGTATGTAACTTTATTGTAGATAAAACATGAAAATTAACAGTTAACAAGAGAAACAGATGTACAAAGGCGAACTTATCCCTTAAAGGGATCTCTTCCAGTTAACCTTTGAAAGACTGACAGGACATCACAGACAAAAGTAGGCATGCAATGAAGAGAGCCGAGTGTGTGAGAGAGAGAGAGAGAGAGAGAGTAATGGAGGATTTTGTCCCCTACAGTAGTAATAGGTAAGTATTCATCGTTTTTCAGACATGTAAGAATAAGAATAAGAATAAGAATAGTTTATTAATCAATGAAGTTACACAGTACACGGAATAACTTATAACACATTGTTACTTAAGTGATAACATAGGTACTTATATGTGACATTACAGCGGCCTTCGCACTAGACTCTGGGTCTGTATCGCGAGTGCCAAGTGAGATTCTAAATCACAAAAAAAAATAAGGTAGAATAAAGAAATAAAGACTCAACAACTTACTTAATGTGATGTGTGTGTGTGTGTGTGTGTGTGTGTGTGTGTGTGTGTGTGTGAGAGAGAGAGAGAGAGAGCGCGTGTGTGTGTGAGTGCGTGTGTGTGTGAACGCGTGTGTGTGTGTGTGTGTGTGTGTGTGTGTTTATGCAAATCATATTCTATTCTGGGATCAAAAAGTCATCATCATTTTGTTGTATCTTTCGACTACATTTACTTCCGGTCAATAGATATGAGTATGGGAATATAGCTTTGTTTATTTGAGACAATTTCTAAACGCTACACCCGTTTAACTTAGGGTAGGTATAGGCGGACTACAATGGGGTGAATCCCCGGCCTATAAACCGTGTTATTTTTGATTTCATTTAACTTTAAGGGAACATTCAATAAGTCAAATATCCTAACTGTCATTGTTAAAAAGAGAATCAAGAATTACATTTAGTTAATTATGTGCGGTAAATCAGTGTAAAAGGTTCTTAATTTTTGAAGTCGAGGTTGTCATATTTGACACAAACTTTTTGTAACTATAACGGATCTTTTACAGTGGGTGTGAATGTGAACTCAATATTTGTTTATTATCAATGAAAAAAAATTTTTTTTCGATTTGTGCAAAAACTTAAATGGTACCCGGTAGCTTCTGTTAAAATACTACTCCATTCGTAAAAAATATTGGATGTCAAAGAAAACACGGTATATATGTCCTACTGCTGGAAAGAGGCATTCTCTTAGAACGAGAGAGCTTTGCCTGTAGTTCTCACGCCGATCCAGCGCCAATCAAGTGTAATTTCACAGATAAAATTGTAATAAACTTAGAGGTGCGAGCTCAGGTTTGAACCCACGATTCTCTGCTTTAGAGGCCTTACCTTACCTAATGAAAACAGTAAGGTATCACGGCTTTTTGGGTCACATACATTATTTTACTTGAGGGTATCTCTCCTGTGGATATGGCAAATGGCAATTACTTAAGGATCTACAGTTCTACAGTATGTCTACAGCCAATATTTGTTAGTCAAGTCTACATCGGCGACATCGGCGTATGGGATGCCTGGGCAACTTAGGCCCAGTTAAATAAATCCTAATTTTGCTGACTCGGAGTGCTAATTTGATGTCCACAGGATAAATTTTGTTTCTTACTTACTCTGTGTATAACCTTTTAACGTGGTGGTTCTAAGAGAAAACCTGCTGACCATTCCCACTTCTTAGCAGGAAAACGACAACTGCTGTACAGAAAATGGCGAAGATTTGAACGGTTTGGGCGACATCGCGCCGACTGTCATCGCGGACGATGTAAGCGCGGAGCCGGCCTGGGGCGAAGACATGGGTTCCTTCTCCCTGCCATCCCTCGAACTGGATCCACTGCCATCGCTGTTCCCCTTCTCGCCGTGCTCTGGTTACAAGTAAGAGAATATCACATGTGTCTCTTTCCAATTGAGTTAGCTAGATAGGGAAGGAAGATTTTATCTTGGGGGATCTTAATCTCGATCGTTTACTGTGTTCCGGTTCTAATAATACTCTGATTACAAGATGTACAAGTAAGAAGAACGCAAGTTCAAAGTGATATGCAAGTACACAGTCAAGAACATCAGATGTCTGATGATAGCATAGTGCCTGGTCCTTCTCCCTGCCGTCCCTCGAGACAGACCCATTCTCGCCGTGTTCTAATTATGTACGAGAATATCAAAATCTCAATCTTTATGTACCTACTTAAATTAGGCTAATAACAAGCACGTCGAAGAACCTACCACCAAATGTCGCTAAGGCATCTCTATCTATCCAGAACGATCTTTCACCTTACCACACTTGGAACGAAAAGAGAACTAATTTACTGTTCATATAATAGGCACAATACAACAACTTGAAAGTAATTTAGGTAGGTAATTTTACATTATTTATGCAAACAATGCCGAAAACCGCAAACCGTGCTCCCGTTCTCGTGGTTGCTGTGGTTTCAAGACATACGACATACGAATAAGTAGAAGGCAAGTTGAGAGATATGCAACCATAGTTGAAAACGTTAAAGAATAAGATATCGGACGATGACAGTGCCGCCTGGGCCGAAGACAGGCTTTATACCCACTACTAAGTCATGAGGGTTCAAAAAACGACAAAGCGATTCGGGAAAAGTTAGTAGTGTCCTTGCGCTCCTCTTGCTTCGTTTTGGCGGGGGCACTGACGTGCCCCCCAGTTAAACGATTCATTGAAACGAGTAATTTTTGGTAATTGAATATTATTTTAGAATGTCCGCTGATACAATATATTTTAGAATCCGAATTTATATTCTCAAATGTTTTATTACTTAACCATTCTTTTTTTCATACTATCATGCACACTTTCTTATTATACCCTAGTCTTGACATTCCTTAAACGTAACTGTATCTTCTGTGTTTGTATTTGACATAAGTAATGTGTGAGAACTAAGCTAGGTCTTATTTAAGCTCGCAATTTAAGTACGCAGTCAATCAAACACTAAATACCATGAAAATGGAGGAAAATGTCAACCCCCGCACCCCATTTTCCGCACGCCTATACTTATTTGCTCTCAGCAGAAACAGCGGCGGCGACTGCCGCGAAAGGGGAGGCGGGGAAGCAGCAGACGTCCTACTCTCACTCAAGCATGCCGTAGTCCACGGGGATTGCGCCGCCGAGGCTGTACACCCGCAGGTATAGTCATCCCGTTCCCACACGTATGACCATAATAAGTTAAAAGGAGTCACTTATATTTGAATCGTTGAAGTTTTTATAGTCGTCTTGTTCGCACGCAAAGGGTGGAAAAATCACGATCGTTATGAAAATGATTGTAATTACAATTGTTTTGGGGCTTCGTAGATTTGATAACCGCGGTGATTGAAATGTGATACTTAACTCGTTTCTAGGGTTCCGTGCCCGAAGGGTATGAAACGGAACACTATTAAATATAGTCATTACACTGTCTGTGCGTATGTCCACAGGTATGTCTGTCTGTCTGTCACAGGACAGGACTCTATCTTAAGAAACGTTGTAGATAGGTAATCTTACTAATATTGTAAACGCGATAGTTTGCATGGATGTATGTATGGATTTTTTTTACTCTCTCACGCTAAAACGGTTCGACGGATTCTGATGAAATTTGGCACACAGATAGTTTATAACTTAGCTTAACAAATAGAATAGTTTTTATTCCGGAAAATTGCATAGTTCGAAGTAAAAAGGTAAACGAAGTCTTCGCAGACGAAGTAATTAATAAAAGTAATATTAAAAATTAAGACCCGACCAACCAATATATAAAGACCCCACGCTGCGGACATTTTATGGCGCGAACACTTAGCGATCCGTTTTATAGGCCCGTTATGTAATTTCTTATGTAGTTGTACAGTCGCGGAATGAGAAGGTTCGTCACTTTTCCACTCTATGCCAATGCGTTAAGGTCGAAAAGTGACGAACCTTTTCATTCCGCTACTATACGACAATACAGAAATCCGGATCCAGTAAGAAAATCGGACCGTTTTACAGGCCAGTTTAAACTCACTATTTTTTAATTTTATATTTTGTAATATGGGTTCTGCCTGAAATAAATTATTTTTATTTATTTAAACGTTTATTTACTAGGAGTTTTTTTAATTTATTATACCAATACATACATTAATTAAATTACACTATTTAACTCTCGTAATTTTTACACAAGTTTGTGTAAGTAGGTATAGTACGTTATTGCGTATGTAGTTGTATGAGCTAGTTTTACACACATATGACAGTAGGTATTCCGGATCTCCGGAATGTTACCTGCAGTAGCGACGGACCCGATAAAAAGGATAGTAATCCTCTTTCGGCCAGTCGGGTAAAAAGGATGTACAGTCACGGACTTTAATTCATAAGCAACTTGCCACTGTTCGTATTTTAGCCGTGTAACGTAAAGCTGCGTACGGACTGCGTGCACTCGGGTACGCGTACCCGGGCTTGCGTATCCGGAACGCCATGTCCGTACGCCATGTACGCGTACAGTGTACACGTACACGTACACGTACACGTACACGTACACGTACACGTACACGTACACGTACACGTACACGTACACGTACACGTACACGTACACGTACACGTACACGTACACGTACACGTACACGTACACGTACACGTACACGTACACGTACACGTACACGTACACGTACACGTACTGTACACGTACACTGTACGCGTACATGGCGTACGGACATGGCGTTCCAGGACACGCAAGCCCGGGTACGCGTACCCGAGTGCGCGCAGTGCGTACGCAGCTTTAATCAGTATGCACGAGTATAAGCGGTTAAACGAGATTTGCATTACACGGCTAAAATACGAACAGTGGCAAGTAGCTCATCAATTTAAAGTCCGTGACCGTACCATGTGTACGGTAGGTAAGAGCAGGGTACTTAATTAATTTCGCACCGTCTAAATGTGGCTGAAGAGGTTTCACACTACGTTCGGGTGGGGTATTTGACAACCCAACGAACGACAATAATGCAAAAAACATTACTTACATTATGTCCTTCAACAATTATGCAACCAGATATGCACCCAGCAATAACATGAGTTGCTCATTGATGCAGATGATGGTGAATGGAGGGGGCGGCTACCCTTACTACGAGCACTATGGCCCAGCGCCGCTCTTCCCCACCATGAGCGTCAATGTTTCCATGAACATGACCATGCATGGGTGCCCTACGGACCAGCTCTGTTCCCAGGTCAGTGTCATCAAGTGTGCCATTCAAGTGGTGTAAAAACTTTTTCCATAGCAACGTTCACGTATACACATGCGAAAGCACTTACCTTGTTTCACTTATAAATTTTAATAATACTTATCTAATAAATAGTTAACATTTCCTTGTAACATAGAGTATCTACGCCTAAGTAATTTTTAAGTTACATAACATGGAGGAGCGGTGTTCTCTTCGTACGAGTATCACGATACTCAAATACGCTCGAAAAAGAGGCACCAGCACAGCTATTGTTAATAGTTAACTAAGTTACTGAATATTATTTTTTATTATTTTTTTCATTTTTTACAACGTTCAACTAGGCACTAAAATAAATTATAAATGTTTTGCATTAAATATGTAGTCCGCCATAACCCTCCTATAAATTCATAGCAGATATTAAAACATCATACATAATGTAATAGTGAAAAATATTTGTTTCTTTCATTGTTCGTAAAGTATATCGTTTATTTAGTTTTCGTGGGTTTTCCAGTTTAAGAAGAGTTACAAAAAATGCTGTCAAGTTTTTGCGACGGTTAACTTAAATTTTAACAACACTACTACTTACTATTTTACTATACCTACTGACACATGAAATTCTATCTTAGCTTTTAGGCTGGCAATGCATCAACAATCCTTTGGTGTTCCGGATGTGTCCGTCCATGGGTGGTGGTCCTTACTTACTATCCGTGACACACTTTGCTTTCTAGCCACCGTATTTAATTTTAAAAAACCGCACATAACAACTGATATTATCTTCCGCAGGTCCAATGGAACCAAAACGCAGCCCCAACCTCAGTCAACATGGTCTACCCCCAATCTCAAAGCATGATCAGCCCCAACTCCTACCCATCAGCCACCTACTCCTTCACCGCTGACTTCAGGACCCCTACCCAGTCAGACCCTCTCATCACCGCCACATCCTCCTTCAAACCTATTCAGCTTCAAAACACGCAGAAACAGAACAACTACGCTCTATTCCAGCAGAAATCTAACTTTGGGAGTCAGAAAATGCAAAGTTTGAAGCGGTCGCCGCCTAAGATATTTGTCCAGGACAGCCAGAAGGAACAGGGGTTAGGGAACGGGTATATTTTGAATCATCAGGGACAGATGCATACACCAGATTATGGATACACGGCGTGTGTCAACGCTAGTGGAAAAGTTGAGGTAAGTAGGTATTCAAGAAATATTAAGTACTTAGATAAATATATAAACAAAACATCTATGTATATAGAACAGGGCACAGGGATTCTTAAACTTTTACATGGGACAATTAAGACGCGTGGGCGCATGCCAAGTCGTCTAACCCGTAAATAACTGTTTTTACTTGGTTTCGAATTCGCCAAAGCAGACAAAGTTTGTTGTATGAACAATTTCCATTTATAAACCTGGAACAAATAAACACGTGAAAAATCACGTTGCTGATAAAATAAGAATGTTTTACGAGAAAAGCTTTTGAAGTTATACCTAAAAGCATTGTTTTAAAAGGCTTCAGTTCAAACTTTATAAAAGTTTGAAGCTCTACATTTTTTTACTGTTCCATTTTTAGGGTTCCGTAGTCAACTAGGAACCCTTATAGTTTCGCCATGTCTGTCTGTCCGTCCGCGGCTAAGCTCAGAGACTGTTAGTACTAGAAAGCTGTAATTTGGCATGAATATTATATATCAGTCACGCCGACAGAGATTAAATAAAAAAAACTAAAAAAAATTTTTTTAGGGTACCTCCCTTACACTTAAAGTGGGGTTGTTTTTTTTTCTCGACTAATTTTATAGTGTGGGGTATCATTGAATAGGTATTTGAAAATAAATAGGGGTTTTCTAAAACTATTTTTTGATCAAGTGAATATTTTCGGAAATATTCACTCCGAAAGTTCAAACTAATGTGTCCCCCTCTAACTTTTGAACCGCACGTCTAAAAAATGTGAAAAAAATCACGTTAGTTAAACTTAATAAAAACTTTCTAGGAAAATTATTTTCAACTTAATCAGTTGAGCAGTTTTTAAGTTTTTGTAAAAAAAAATTCTAAACTAAGATTGTAATTTAACCGCCATTGCAATCATTTTTTTTCTTTAAGTACCTATCACGCTTAAGTATCTTCTTTCAAATAAAAAATATATTACATCTGAAAAACAATCAACATAGGTACATACTAGTTCTAGTAGACTGCAGTTAGATTAGTTACCCAATTCGCCGATAGATGGCGCTGTACCGCTGACGTTGGGACAAAAACAACCACATTAATAAAGTATGCAAAGATTTTTTCGTACCTGCTACGGAGCCCTATCTTGGGCGTGTCCGACACGCTAATGGCCGGTTTTTTTGGTTTTCTCTAACTCAAGAAACAATTAAAGTTGCCTGAGAGATATTTGTAAATACAGGTTTTTAGGTTTAGATTAGGTTAATTTAAGTTTTTTTATTATTGTCTTTTAAAATTATGTCTCTGTAAATATGTATAAGTATTTTGTGTAAGTAATAAAATATATGAATTGTCACAATGCAATTGGGACAATATCAATTTTTGGTGTTTTTTGGACGTAATTACCGATATCCTTAGCGAAGTTAGTTCGATTCAATGCAACGAGCCTCACCCCGCGAGCACTAGATGGCGCTATTATCAAACTTACCGCTGCTATGATTTTTGGGCGTATCTATTTAATATAATTAAGTAAATGCGGACAAAATCTGAGCTCTTGTCTTTCCTTAATATTTAATTAATTAAATAATGAGGAAAGCTAAATAAATTAAGTACATCGTTTTGTTGCGCAGTGTCTTCTCTGTGGCACGAACTGTCAAACCACATAACACAAATTACGGTTAGCGTTATCTCGAGGGGCGTGACTTAATTAAGCCTTTAAAACCCAGTGCCGCCAAAAATTCGGCACATTTTGAATCTGAACACAGCTATCTAAAAACAGTACATCTACCATATAATAATCCTGTGGATACTCTGCCCGTTTATTGGGCAACCAAGTCGGGGTTAAACCACCGAACGGAACTGCAGTCTCCACCACTTGGCTCTACACCACCAGCACACTCTGAGCCCTGAAGCACCCTGGTCTCAGCCCTGCAAGTCAGCAGCGACTCTGGAGATCCACCTGCAACGCCCGCAGCGCGTCCTACGGTCTCCTGAATCCAGGGCAGTGTCTGTCCGGAGAAAGCGAATCCCACTCAAGTGCTTAGAACCTACGACCCTCTAGTCTCTTGCTTGCTCACAGTTTAGCGTTCCTAATAAACGTCTGTACTTGTTGTTTATGGTTTAATTCCTCTCCGCAAGACCAATACCTATACTGTGACAAGTGGCGCCTCTTAACGTGGTCTTGAGTTGGGAAACGTTTTTTTCTGGTTTTATTCGTTGTGTTTGTGTTGGTATTTTGTGCACTTTCCTACTACTTGTGTCTCGCAGTAAGTAATATTCTTTTTATCACTTTTCTAATCACCGTGTGGTTCCGGTTAAGAATAGTGCCACCCTTTTGCACCTAGGTTTCGTAAGAGGCGAATAAAGGGCATTACGTTGCCCAGTGGTTGTCATCTTAACGGTTTTTTTTTAAATTTGTAACGTTTTTTCAAATTTCACTACCCAATTTAAATTGAACTACCTACCTAATTTTTAAACTTAACTGCCAACCGTTATTCTACAACGGTAAATTTCATACAAAATCGGAAGTTAATAACCAACGGTTATTTAACCTACAACCACTGCATGCTAAATTTCATCCAAATCGTTCTAAAATATAGGCAACACTACTCTACTTATTTTTTTTTTAACTTCTATCTACTGCGAGGATATAATTGAGTGGGAAGGTACATACTTAGATTACTCCTTGTTTGTAACGTACGGAATAGTCAAATTACTTGATATTTGCTATTGGAGACTACCCCAGTAGGCATTTTACTTAATCACCTAAAACCATACCTTACATTTTAACGATCACTATCACAAAGTATCGTTAAGACTGTTTTTTAGTAAATTTAACTTCAGTACAGTACTACATCCTTTTTATAAGCTGTCGCTTGGCACGCGCCTTATAATTTGTTATTTTTCTAAATTTCATTATCAGCTAATTATTAACTTCAACGCGATCACTTAATCTAAATATCTAATATGTACGAAATCAAGTATTTGTCACTTCAAAAGAGTGAGCTAACTTATGAAGTCTTTTTTCGTGGTTCTACACCCGCAGACTCTGTGCAAGAATTACGTAAACAAATATTAAAGCTACCGCCATCTATGCTCGCAAGCGATATTCTAGAATCAGGTCTCGAAATTTCGTATTGTTACTATTTCTTATTATTATTCTATTTATTAATTTGCCTTCCACGCGATGTTTACGCGCAGAATGCAGGTTTCCTCACGAATTTATTCGACAAAGTGCAACATTCATTATACTACGCGCACCAAAGAAATGTGCGTCGTTATAACTTACGACGTAAGCCTGCAAACTTTGAAGTAGGAGACATTGTATGGAAGCGAACCTTTTATTTTAGTGATAAATCGCAGTATTTCAGTAAAAAACTTGCACCTAAATTTATGAAATGCCGTATTTCCAAGAAAAGGTCACCGTTAATATTTGAACTACAAGATATGTCTGGCAAGGATTTAGGCGTATGGCACATAAAGGATCTGAAATTAACTCCAGGCAATAAATAGTAATAAACTTCAACATAACCTTTAAATAACGTACGAATAATTAACCTCGTTAAGAACGATTTAGCAACAATTAGTACTATTCCTAAACAGAAGACTTAATTTTCATCATAATTATAAAATGTACTTTTATTATTGTAACAACGTTGCACTCTTATTACGTTATTGTCGTGGGCTCGGTCCATGATACCTTAAGTTAAAAAAGAGGGTGGCAGTAATTGTCGCGCTGCGCTAACTACCCTGTTTTATGTTCTCAATCGTATCGTCAAGTTTGTTTACCTTAAACAACGCTACTGCATAGCAAGGTCAACGACTTAACGTTACTTATAAATATTTTGCGCCTACTCGTAAAATACTCTTCTGTATGATTAAATCTAGTTTTAAAATAAAAACGCATCGACTCGTTCGTGATCGTTGTGACTACCTTAGCGTCTACCTCGTCAGAGTGAGACGCACTAATTATAGTTAACTACTTAAATTTAACAAATACTAGCCGCGTGTTAGGAGTAAACTATACACATGGTTCCCGTGTTTAATATTATTTATCTGTAAGTTATAAAAGTTCTAGTTGCTTTGTTTACGTACACTAGTTCCTTAGGTCGACACAATTACTTCACTACCAATGCTAGTCTTAATCCAAAGCCTTTGCCGGAGCGGTCTTTACTAATTTCAACTCCTTAAAAATGCCTAATGAAAGCTATACCTAGCGTTGCGCGGCTAGGCAGCTAAACCTTGCGCGTAGTGCTGGATAATCTTATAAGGGCGGTTGGCAACCCTTGTCTAGATTGGCGGCTGTGTCTCCTAATAACTACCTCTTTACCATCTCGCCATTTTCTCGTAGCGTAGGGTCTTGCAGTGTCTTAAACGGCAGACCTGCCTGTGTTAGGTTGAATGAATAAAGTATGTTAGGAAGTATGATAGGATTGATAGGTTATTTTGAATGTGTTACGTTAGGGATTTTTCTCAGGCGGATTTTTTCGCTAAGACGAAATAATCCTCCGCGGAGAGGGAGGTACTGTCACAATGCAATTGGGACAATATCAATTTTTGGTGTTTTTTGGACGTAATTACCGATATCCTTAGCGAAGTTAGTTCGATTCAATGCAACGAGCCTCACCCCGCGAGCACTAGATGGCGCTATTATCAAACTTACCGCTGCTATGATTTTTGGGCGTATCTATTTAATATAATTAAGTAAATGCGGACAAAATCTGAGCTCTTGTCTTTCCTTAATATTTAATTAATTAAATAATGAGGAAAGCTAAATAAATTAAGTACATCGTTTTGTTGCGCAGTGTCTTCTCTGTGGCACGAACTGTCAAACCACATAACACAAATTACGGTTAGCGTTATCTCGAGGGGCGTGACTTAATTAAGCCTTTAAAACCCAGTGCCGCCAAAAATTCGGCACATTTTGAATCTGAACACAGCTATCTAAAAACAGTACATCTACCATATAATAATCCTGTGGATACTCTGCCCGTTTATTGGGCAACCAAGTCGGGGTTAAACCACCGAACGGAACTGCAGTCTCCACCACTTGGCTCTACACCACCAGCACACTCTGAGCCCTGAAGCACCCTGGTCTCAGCCCTGCAAGTCAGCAGCGACTCTGGAGATCCACCTGCAACGCCCGCAGCGCGTCCTACGGTCTCCTGAATCCAGGGCAGTGTCTGTCCGGAGAAAGCGAATCCCACTCAAGTGCTTAGAACCTACGACCCTCTAGTCTCTTGCTTGCTCACAGTTTAGCGTTCCTAATAAACGTCTGTACTTGTTGTTTATGGTTTAATTCCTCTCCGCAAGACCAATACCTATACTGTGACAAATATCAGAAACAAATTCACGCCAGCCCATCGCTTACAACTTTATAAGGCGCAGGTTAGACCGCACATGGAGTACTCTCTCTGGGCTGGGGCACCCAAGTACCAAATTCTTCCATTTGACCGCATCCTAACGTAGAGCTGCTCGATTTGTCGGTAATCAGGTACTCTCTGGCCTACTCGATCCTTTGGCTTTGCGGAGGGATATGGCGTCTCTCTGCATATTATACCATATTTATCATGGGGAGTGTTCTGACGAACTGTTCGAATTGCTGCCTGCGGCTTCGAGGAACCGTTTGTCTTTCCATCCTCACATCTTGATGACTGGCAGTCTAGTACCGTGCGTTTTAAGCGAAACTTCTTTCCTCGCACGACAAAGATCTGGAATCAGCTTACTGCGGCAGCATTCCCGGAGCGTTACAACTTAGGGACCCAAGCAGCAAAAATTGGTTTTATAATTATCCTGGAACCACTATTTTATCAGGACTATAACGGGATAGTAAGCTCTTATAACAACGGAAAAGGGCCCAATTTATAGGCATACTGTTTCTTTTAAGACACCCATAATAGATTTGGTGGCTACCACTTACACCACTAATATCCCTATAGTCGAACTACGCAGAACTAACTGCTCCCCGCGAAGTCAACTATTAGCGTCTTACAGAACCACATACGACTCTAACGTACTCCGTGCTTCTGTTACAAGCTCTTTCAAAAACATTTGGGAATTATAAAGTAAACATGGTCGTTGGAGCGCATATTGAAAAAATATACAAATAAGTATTTGGTATTTGATAAAAAGGAAAGTTATTTTTTCTTAATAATGTATTATCTACAGTGTGGCATAATAATAAACGTGTTACTTGTGTTCGTGTGGCAAACGAGTATTTTCGATGAAGTATATTATGTTTTATATCTAAATTTTTACTCGTTTCTTGAAATTAGCGTATATAAGAAGTTGCATTTGAAAATAATATTCATTTTAATAAGGCATACAACGAAAAGTTGCCATTTTTTACAATTAGCCTTCCTAAGTTCATTACAGAACTGTTATAGACGTTCTTGGTCTGAAAAAGGTTTGCATTAAAACCACACCATCGCCATATTGTTAGGAATTAGGGTTCCACGATTATTTTAAAGACCAAACGATTTTCGGGGATTTATGGGGGATTTTCGGCTACGATTTAAAAAGAAAATAGTTCGTAAGTGATCGATAGATGGCATTAACAAATAATGAAGTGGCCAAAGATGTTTTAACGGTAGTGTTGTTATGAGGGTTTTCGACAGGCGAAATATCCCTAGACGGCGTCAGTATCGTGAGGTCTGTTTGACATTTGCGTCGCGCTCGTGATTGGTTAAATAACTAAAAAAGACTGAACGTCAAATGGACCTCACGATACTAACGGTATCTAGCGATATTTCGCCTGTCGAAAAACCTTCATTAAGAAAATATGAAGTTTGAACATAAAATTGCAGCGAAAATTATTTCAAAACGTGATAAATATTATGGTCATTAAGGAATTTTATTGATTCTTTCTCAAATAACTATTTTTTTGTAAAAAAAACTCGAACTCGATAGGTAAATCAAATCACCTTCAAATCAAATCAAAGCACCTTCTTCAACTGTACAAGGCCCAGGTGCGGCCGCACTTAGAGTACTGCTCTCACCTCTGGGCGGGGGCACCCCAATGCTTTCTCCTTCCATTTGACCGTATCCAACGTCGCGCAGATCGTCTTGTCGGTGACCCGCTAGTTTCTGGTCGTTTGGATCCCCTTTCCTTGCGAAGAGACGTAGGTTCTCGTTGTGTGCTCTACAGGCTCTACTACGGGGAGTGCTCCGAGGAGCTATTCAATTTATTACCAGCTACGGGCTTCCACTATCGCACGTCGCGCCGTAAGTCTGCGTTCCACCGTCACTACCTTGATGAATATACATCTACAACTGTGCGTTTCCGTCGGCATTTTCTGCCACGCACAGTTAAATTGTGGAATCAACTCCCGTCTACGGTGTTTCCAACTAACTATGACATCGGGTCCTTCAAGGAAAGAGTGTATTGTTCCCTTAAAGGCCGGCAAAGGACTAGTGACCCTTCTGGGGTTTCTGGTTCTCATGGGTGGTGGTGATCGCTTACCAACAGGTGACCCACTTGCTCGTTTGCCTCCCTCTATCAATAAAAAAAAAAGGTAATGTACTTAATTATTTATGAACGCCATCTGTTGCAGTCTTAAAAGACTCAAAAGAACAATTTGTTTTTATTTCGAGCTGTCAGAAAATCCCTCATGGCTCTCATGTCTTATTTTTAATATTTTTAGGTTTATGTGTCGCCCTTTGAGTCTATCATGGTAGTGCTTATGGACGTCGATGTTGTTGTTTTGTCCAGAACCATCAATATTAACATTTGGTGTACAATTTTCAAATTTACTATTTTGTCCGGAACCCTCGCTAACTTCTACGATACTTCCTTTGTCTAAAATTTATAACCACGATCCACGCACGACACAACAAAATAGATGCGATGGGACTATAACAGTATTTCTGTGACCCTTAAAAGCAATTGTACACTTTTACTGGACTTCACGAAGACAATTTTGGATAGTAATTATATTACATGGAACTCTTATAATAATGTTAAGCGTTCGACATATCCACAATGGAACCAAGTATACTTACTCTTGGAATAAGCCGTTATAGAACTAATTTACTTATTATTGATCCACATTGTGGACTTATAAACTCTTATAAACTCAAGTAATAAGTGCAAATGGTTTCCAGTACATTTAGTTCTAATTGATACTCTTATAAGCATACTTTGCTTACAATGTACTTATAATTATTCTTGTAGGCAATTATAAGTATAGCTTACCAGAGCAAGTATTCTCAAGCGTGTTTACACCTTTGCAGTACTTTTATAGGACATCTCAGCTTATACTGTGCTGTTAATTTAGGTCTATAAGCGGTAATAAGTTAACTTATAATGACGGATGTCCTACAAGAATAACTAGACTCCGTGCATGCTATAATAAGCGGGGCAGCAAATTCTAGAACCAATAAGAGACCGTTATTAGTGCCGCAGGCCTATAAAGCGTGCACTATAGGATAATTTTGTTGCTTGGGGATCTTTAAAAAACGAGCCTACCAATTCCTAAAAGGGTCGGCAACGCACCTGTGATTCCCCCCGTGTTGCGGGTGTCCATGGGCGACGGCGGTGATCGCTCTCCATCAGGTGACCCGTCTGCTCGTTTTCCCCCTCTTATATAAAAAAAATCTAAATATAAGATTCATTAACGTAATGGATTTTCTATTACGGGTCATTTGAAAGGCATTCATGTGGCTGAAGCCACCCCCTGTACCCCCCGTACCCCCTCCGCACACCGCAACCCCGTCCCCCCTGCATTGAAAATTACCCGAGCGCTAGTACTAAGATTGTAATCTCTCTTGCCCCTACACCCCCTCCCCGCGTTCGCCTCTTTTCGTAACGCGTTCGTCTCTTTTCATAACGCATCACCAGCTTACTCCCCAAGTCAAGCGTGCCTAAAGAAGTTTTACTTCAAAAACTTGGAGCGATTACTACTTAGTAGGTATGTATATGGGAAAAGTGTCGATAGTAGAGTTTATCGATAAAGGAACACCCTACCTGTCATTAAATTTTGCCCCCTAAATTCCCATGTCTGCTCTCTAGTCATCCATAGTAGTGGGAGGAGGATTTGCGAATTGTACACAGTTGTGGTGCACAGTGCGGCAGTCTGGCTTGCTGTGAGACTGCGTCTTCGTCTTGTATGTCTTCGAAGGTTGCGATTTTGTTCAATGTCGTGGGTCACCAATTTGAGGGCAACGTGGTAACAGAGAGATATCTCTCTCCAGGCGGATGTTGTGCCTGGGGACCGAAGTCCGATGGATGAAAGTTGGAAATTGTATTTATGTAACTGAGTTGAGAAACTTCGATAGTGCGATGCAGGATGTTGTAATTAGTTTCTTATGTGATGACTAGATGGCGCTAGTAGTCGCTACATGTTTGTACCTTGTCACAGGTGGGCGCCCTCAGCGGCTGTTCCGAGGACGACGAGCAGAAGCCAAACCTCTGCCGTATCTGTGGCAAGACGTACGCGCGTCCGAGCACGCTCAAGACGCACCTCCGGACGCACTCCGGGGAGCGGCCCTACCGCTGCGGGGATTGCAACAAGAGCTTCTCGCAAGCTGCCAACCTGACCGCCCACGTCAGGACCCATACGGGGCAAAAGCCTTTCAGGTGAGAAGCCTCTGCCGTTATTTAGGGTTCCGTACCCAAAGGGTAAAAACGGGACAATATTACTGAGACTTCGCTGTCCGTCCGTCCGTTTGTCCGTCCGTCTGTCCGTCTGTCCTTCTATCACCTGGCTGTATCTCATGAACCGTGATAGGTAGACAGTTTAAATTTTCACAGATGATGTACCTAACTATTTCGGTTGCCGCTATAACAACAAAATACTAAATAACAGAATAAAATAAGTACAAACCTAAAGTATAAATCTGCGGCAAGAGTTACGCGCACAAACTTACTAATGCATAATGAGAGGTATAACAAGGAGCGTGGATTTATGAAACGAGCCGGAGGCGTATTCATAATATGATCACACGAATGTTTTAATACCTAAATATGTAGTCATGATAGCCTAGTGGTTTGAACTATGGCATCTCAAGCAGACGGTCGTGGGCTCGAGCCCGGGCTCGCACCTCTGAGTTTTTCAGAATGAATGTGCGAAATTACATTTGAACTTTGCCATCAGCCTCACGGTCAAGAAAAGCATCATGAGGAAACTTGCATACACCTGAGAAGGGCACTGGGCCCACGTGGGAACTGCAGCCCAAACCCTCTTATTCTGAGAGGAGGCCTAGTACGCCGAGTGGTATATATGCTGGGATCGATGGAAATAAATAATTTTCTGAATTTTGTTCATAGGTGCCCGATTTGCGACCGTCGTTTCAGCCAAAGCTCTAGTGTGACCACCCATATGCGGACACATTCAGGGGAACGACCGTACCAGTAAGTAATTTTTTTAATATCTTACTTATATACAGGGTGTCCCGAAACTCAACGAGAACCTAGCTGGTACCAGGCGAGAGGTCAGTTCTGGAAAAAAAATAAGAAAAAAAAGTCAATTTCACTTCTTTAATCGATAATCTGCGTACAGTTAAACCACAGGCTGCTTGTGTAAAAGCTTTAACAATACGCTTAATAAAAAGCGTGATTTTCAACTGATCCGAACAACGAGCAAACCTGCGGGCCAACATGTTGCTTCAATTGCTAGTGCCTGCGCTCCCTTAGACTGCGGACTCCGAGTCAGCAAACTTAAGATTTAAGTATTTAAATGTGTCAAAAGTTGGCAAGGCCTCCCAAACGCTGACGTAGATTTGACTAGAAAATAAATATTTATTGGCTATAGACCCTTAAGTTTTGCCAGGTCCACAGGAGGGAAAAAAAAGTGTATGACCTATATTTTACACACAAACGCAACTATCACAATCAAACATCACACAAAAAGCTAATAATAAATACATCTCAAACTCTAGAAGGAACTAAAGAAACTCGTGAACTCGTAAAAGTATAAAGTTTAAAACGCGTTATCATTTTAATTACTTATGTGTTATGTTTGTGATATTTGAGTTTATTGTATTGGCAATTTTTTTTCATTCAATTTGTTGACAGATGCCGGTCGTGCAAAAAAGCGTTTTCTGACAGTTCCACACTGACGAAGCATCTCCGGATACATTCGGGAGAAAAGCCGTATCAATGTAAACTATGCTTGCTAAGGTGAGATAAGTTTTTGTTAATAAAATAATTTTCAATGCAAGCTTTTTCGCTGACTGTACTTTTTGTTGACTGTACTTGCATTGTCATCCAACTTACATAAGTAGGTATACCAAATTTAACATAAGTATACCAAATATAAGTAAATCCGACCACTGGAAGTGGGTCAAATTCAACTTTCAAGATTTGACCCGTACATACATTGCAAGTTAGTAAAAAGCTTTTAAAAAACACGTCACATGTCATCATCCCTGGGTGGGATATAATGTTCCTATCACTCTAAGGCGTAAAAGCCACACAGAAGAGACGTGGGACGCAGTCGCGGCGCCTCTTGAATCAGTTTTTTTTACTAAATGTATAGAAGCGTCGCGTTCCAAAGCAGACAAAAGACGCGGGGCGGCGACGCGGCCTGCGAACAAACAACGCGGACTGCGACGCGCCGCCGCCCCACGTCTCTTCTGTGCGACTTGCGCCTAAAAGTAGTAAAGTTTTAATGTCAATTTAACTTTGTTCTCAGGTTTTCTCAGTCGGGCAACCTGAACCGGCACATGCGTGTCCACGGCAACATGTCCGGCGGGATGCTCGGCTGACAATTGCAGCGACGCGGCCTTCCTGCCGTGTACTTTTAGACCAGTGGTCCCGATGCAGTAATACCCAAAAAAGGGGTAAAACTTTCTTGACGGATAACGAATGAATGCAGAGGCGGCCTTAGGGGTTGGCAATCAGAGCAATCGTCCAGGACCTCGCAAATGCAGAGTCACCCAAGTGTCATTTATAACTTTTGAATATCTAAGGAGTTAACATCAGAAAAATAAATGCTCTCGGTTCACATACCACTCCATTGCACGAAGAATTTATCCTCGTAAAGATACGCTGCGCGGAGACTCGCAACGGCTTAAACTGCCGGTGAGTGGATGCCATCAGATTGTGTGTGTACGAATGGTACAGTGAGGGCAGACAGCCGTCCAGACTGGAGTACACGGTGCGGTGCGGGGTAGGGCCCCCTCACGCCAAGGCTCCAGTCCGTCCGACCTACAGTGCGCGTCGGGACTCTGTCAGTTGTAAGAAGTTAGCGCCGAGACACAGGAGTATGCTCGTTATTAGGAGTTATTACCTACGCTATGACAGGCAGAACTTGCTTCATTTCAACAATGGCAACGACGGATATAGGTATGTGTCACAAACTACAACAACAAAGTGATCTTCACGCAATGCCGTAAAGTTTAAAGTAGCTTTACGTTTTGGCTAGCGACCTCTAGCGCCATCTAGTCATCAATTAGAGAAACTACTACGTTCTAAATTGCATCAGATTAACTTACAGCTGGCCCTTACGGGACAGTGCTGAGCGAGCGAGTAAGCATATTATGTTTTTGCGCATTAATTGCGGTATCAAATTAACGTTAATTTCGGTGCTTATAATCTAGTCTAGCCTGAAAACGGGACAATCGGCGTCCCGCGCGGACCTTTTTAGGGATCCAGAAACCAACCCTAGTCCTGACATTGAACTGTTGAAAAACAATGACCAAACCTTAAGGATTCCTGAAGATACCTCAGGGTATGTTGCGAATGTTTCCTTGAGTGGCGACCACGTACTTACAGGAAAACAGAACTTTGGTACAAGGTACAAGGTAGACTGATGACTCGGCGAAGATCGCAGGAGTTAGATGGATACGGGCTTCTTTGGGAATGCCTATCTCCAGCAGTGGACGTCTGCCGGCTGAAGATCATGATGTTGCGAAATGGAGTAACACAGGCTAAATGCCAAATAATTAGACCCATCCAAATAAAACTTAAGTTTGCTGACTTGAAGTCGCTAATTTTATATCCACAGGAGAGACAACTGTTGTTTCATACGCTGTGTACGACCAGAATGTAATTTTCTAATTTTTTGAGGAAATTAAGGCCACAACAAACCGGGAGCGCGGGGCGCCGACGGAGCGTGCCCAGCGCAGTCAATAACACTGAATCAAATATTTGACACACCCCGGCAGCGTGGCTCACCGTATTTGATTCAGTGTTATTAACCGCGCTGGGCACGCTCCGTCGGCGCACCGCGCTTCCGGTTTGTTGTGACCTTTAGCGGCGCCGCCCCGCCAGGTTAAAAGGGGCCTAGTTTCATAAATGTAATTTTCTCTTTCTGTGAAAAGTTCCTGCGGGTTTATTATTGTTCCACCGTTCTGTGTGCAAGCCAAATTTTTTATTTTTGTCCAGAATTGTAACTGAACAAGGTTTATGATTATGACATTTCATATAAAGCTGATTATGAATAAGTAGGTATGTATGTAATTACCTAAGTAAAACTTACAAATTAAAAATACTCAACTAGGCTAGGCGAGTTTACTGTAAATATAATTGTAGGATATTACTGTAAATAATTAACATGTGACCAGTAATTAATCGTCCTGTATTATTGTCTAGTCATTAAAATAATTAGTTTTAGTCAACAGTTTTATACTAGTAAAAGTTAAATTTAAACGATAACTTTGTGTTGAATAATGAATGTGTATGTAGGAGATACATTGTGTAAGTTAAAATTGTGTAAATTAGGCGAAATTGATTAAATAAAACGTTAAAAGAAATTTATTTTTTTACCTATGCCTTTTTTCAAAATCTTGGAATGAATGCGATGATTCAAGAAAAATAAATTTGAATTATGAATTATTAAATAGTGTCCCTAAAGTTTTTTTTTTTTTCCCTAAAGTTTATTAATGGTCCTAATCCAATGGTCACTTGGCTTAAGCAATCTCCTTTTTAATAGCGATTTTTGGGGACGATAAATCGATCAAGCAATTTTTCTTTCTTATTTCTTTTCGATTATTTCTAGCTAAATATTTTTTAAGTTTTGGTGTGTGACGCCATCTTTTGTTGAATAGCCAAACTATTTTAAAAACAGCGTTCACTTAATCGACCTTTCTGTCAACTTATAACTTAATTTCAACTTGATTTCAACTTTGAAAATACCGCTTAAATTTAGTGTTGCTGATAAACTAAAATGTGGCGCAAATTATTTAGGCTCACAAAAAAAGGAGAAAATTCTAACTTCGAAAAGTGTTATGTATTAAACATTTATATTATTTCGTATAAATGTAATGTAAATATACAAATGTAATTTTGAATGCAGCCTAATTAAATTTAAAAACTAAAGAAGTACTTTATAGTGCAATATCTGAGTAAAATGTAACGAAGTTCCTAATTTCAAGAATAAGCACTGAAATATGTACAATTCAAATAAAATATGTACTTTGATTTACCTCTGAATTCGGTTCGACACTTTGTATAATTCAATTAACATTACAAAGAAGGTTTCTTTTGCAACTGTGGCGGAAAAAGACAGGGTTGCCAGGGTTTCACACAATAAAATATCTTTTCGAGTTTGACACAAAATATTCTCCGTTCCCATTCCTAATAATTCCATTTACGGGACAAAGTAATTCAATGAATTACGCCTGAAATCGGCCAACCGGTGCATCAAAATCAAGATATTTATTATACAGTTAGTAATATCACTCTTTGATCTCACTGAGTCTCGATAAGACGCAGTTATCCGCGAACAAGCGTGCCTAAACATTTTTCAATAAGTATCTTTATTTTGCGAGTGGAATCTGCAATTTCGTGGCAGAAATGACTGAAAGTTCGCCAGACGAAGCAAATGCTGGACGAAAGGACTTCATCTGCGGTGTTGTGGAAGGTAAAACTAGTTAAAGTAACGGAGAAAGCCTTTGTCAGGGCTATGCGTAGTTTTATACCTATGTTTGGAATACCTAAGTTAAGATCAGTGTGAATGACCTGTGCTTGACTATTCGCAGGCTTCTACGGTCGCCCGTGGACCACTGAGCAGAGAAAAGATCTATTCCAGAAGTAAGTACTGAGTTATAGATGTGTTTTAATAAGATTTCACATATCACTCAACATGTTTATTGATTTTGAGCAGTGTTTAATAATAATTTATTTCGGACATTAAATATCCACTACTATTTACTACTTTTATAAACCTGAGTGTTAAACAACAATTATGAAGGCTTACAAAACAAATGATTTGTAGGAAATTAATTCTTATGAAAACAATTTTAATAGCAAGTAAAATGTCAATGTAAATTTTAATCTGAAATCTGAGTGGTCATATCTAGACAGGGCTGTGTCAGCCAAGATTAGTAGATTTTTTTAAAGGCACCACATGTGCTCTTATTGGAAACTACTGTGTTTGCTTAAATATTTCCTACTTACACTGTCATAAAATTTCAGACAAAAAAAATGGGGGTTGGACATGTATGTGTACGCACCGAAAGATGACTACAAGCACCGGGCGTACTGGCGCGAGCTTTACACAGTGGAGGAGGCAGAGCACCTGACATCTCTCATCTCGGCCGCCCGCGCACAGGGCATTACGTTCTGCTATGCACTGTCTCCTGGGCTTGATATCACTTACAGCAGTCAGAAGGAGATTACCACTTTGAAAAGGAAGCTTGAACAGGTAAGTTTTAAATAGCTGATTGATGAACCTCCTGGGTCTCTGCATTCTCGTCTGAGTACATATTTCAAAATTGATATTTGAACTTTAACTAAATGACAAAAGTGTTCCTAATTGAAATACACAATATTTATTGTGGGTCTCTGGAGGCTAGGGCAGACCTGCGTGGATCAGAGTTAGCTAAATAACTCTGAGTTAAGTGCTAACCCGGGGTTACTAATATTACAAATGCAAAAGTAGCTCTGTCTGTCACCTCTTCATGCTTAACCTTTTGACCGCCACGCATAGTTTTTGTTTGGAACAAAATTGATTCTTATGCGGATGCGGGTAGGTTTAATTTTGTATTACCGTACTGTCGTCTATAGCCGACGCTGGCGGTCAAAAGGTTAAACCACTGATAGTTAGAAGCAATTTTGTCTCCATCTTTTGAGCTCCTGAGAAGGACTTAGGGGTGAAGACCAAAAAGTTGCACACTTTTAAAGCTGCATTAGCAGGTAGTTAAAATTACCATTAACTTTTTCCATTGTGACACGAAAATTAACCATACAAATGTATCATCATCATCATCATCAGCCTATGTTCGTCCACTGCTGGACATAGGCCTCTCCCATGGCATGCCACTGAGCAAGATCCTCGGCCACTCTCATCCAGCTGTTGCCAGCCGCCTTGCGAAGATCATCGCTCCACCGAGTCTGAGGACGTCCCACGCTACGTTTGCCAATCCGTGGTCTCCACTCAAGAACTCGTCTACCCCAACGGTTATCGGTTCTTCGGGTTATATGGCCTGCCCATTGCCACTTCAGCGTGCTGATGCGGTGGGCTATGTCGATAACTTTGGTTCTCTGTCGGATCACTTCATTACAAATTCAATCTTTTAGAGACACTCCGAGCATAGCCCTTTCCATAGCACGTTGAGCAACTTTAAATTACAAATAAACGGTAAAAGTTAAATTACATACAAATGTATACAAATGTAAATAAAAATGTATGGATAATTTTCATGTCACAAAAAAAGCACACAGATATTGATTGTATCCAATGAAACAACTAAAGAATCTAACCACTTGTGAAATATCTGATAGAAGGCTTATAATAATAATAATAACTTTTTGGTCTTCACTCATAGGACAATTTTTACCCTGGAAAATTGCATAATTCCCATGGGATATAGATAAACAAATTGTTCACAGGCAGAGTTGCGGGCAACTGTGCAGATAGTCAAGTACACATATGTTGTATGTTTTCAGGTGTCACAGTTTGGCTGCACATGTTTCGCTCTGCTCTTCGATGACATTGAGCCAGAGATGAGCGAGGCTGATAAGCAAATCTTCCAGAGTTTTGCCCATGCTCAAGTAAGTTGCTAAATCTTTAAAAATAATACTAATCTTTATATTAAAACTACAATGTAACAGACATAATCATTAAAATAAGATACAAGGTTCACACTGATATTGGTTGAGTTCATGGATTGCTTCCCTTTCCAAATACAAATTTTCCAATTTCAAAAATCATTTTTAATTTTCTGTTACCACTTTTGTATTTATATCATCTTTTGATACATATTCTAAAGGCAAATAAACAATTTCTTTCTTTTCTTTCAATTCAATTTTCTGATTTCTTTTTTCCACGCGCGGGGCCTTTAGTCAATGCGGGGCCCTTAGGCAGTTGCCTACTCTGCCTAATGGTTAATCCGGCCCTGCGTCTGGCCAGAGTTCAAACCCTTTGGTACTGTTTCTTAGTCAATTTTCGTAGCTGGCTACCAAATGGGAATCCGAAATTCCCTGTTTGTAGCTGGCTACGTAATGGGCCTGCGTAGTGCCGTTTGGTAACCAATTGGTAAGCCGGTGACCAACCGCGGTCACGAATCCGTAATGGAAAAGTCCCATTCTGAAGCCAGTTACGAATTGTTTTTTTTCCCGTTTCGAAGCTGGTTACGAACTTTTAGCTACGAAACGGTACCAAAGGGTTCAAACCAGGCCACCACAACACCACATTTGCAGGTATCGGTGACCAACGAGATCCACCAGCACCTCGGCTGCCCGCGCTTCCTGCTGTGCCCGACGCAGTACTGCTCCACGCGCGCCGTGCCCACCGTCAACAGCTCAGAGTACCTCAACACCTTGGGGACCAAGCTCTCGCAGCAGATCGATATCATGTGGACAGGTAGGTTATGCACAGAGGGCGGAATTGCTCATGGCAAAAATCAAACGTCAATAGAGTTGGAACGTTGAATTTTATCGACTTTTTCAGCTATCGATAAGTTCAGTCACCTTTTACATAGATTACTATACTGTTTTCATCATCATTAATTTAAGAGCTTAGCTCTTGTCGGTGGAGTAATCGCCACTCTTTTCGGTTCTCTGCCAGCGTTTTCAGCTCCTGATACAACATGACATTGACTTTTTCCTTGGCTTGATCTATAAATGACCGTCTCGGTCTTCCCCTGCCTCGCCTGCCTTCTATTCGCCCTTCCAAAATAGTTTTCATGTAACTGTCATGTCGTATCAGATGCCCCAGCATATTCCCTCTCCTATTTTCAATCGTCCTCAACAGCCGCCTTTCCTCTTCTACCAACTCTATAACCTCCTCATTAGTTCTCCTTTCAATCCAGCTAATAGACATAGACATAGACATAGACATAACTTTATTCAACATCAAAAAAGAAAGTACACTGACTAATACACTGAGAAAAATAAAAAGAACAATAATAACAATAAAAACAAAAAACATAATTGTAGATGTTGAAAAGGAATTTGACTCAGCATCCCCTCCATTCTCCGCCAGCACCACATCTCAAACGCACTCAATCTGTCTCGGTCCCGCTGAGTCAATGTCCAAGTCTCGCTCCCATATAATGCTATACTCCAGATGTAGGTCTTAATAAATCTGTTTTATACGATGAATATTAGTTCACAAGTGATTTGAATCCTTAGGTTGTATTATTGAGACTTAGGTAGTTTTAATAATGCAGTACTAAGTGAAGTAGTTTTTAAAATTATCGTTTTATATTATCTTTTATTTAAATGTTATTCCGTAATGTTCATATGAAGTCTATTATTGTTTGCTTATGGATTTGAGGTTTAGTTTTGTTAATAAATATAATTAAGTAGGCAAATAATATTTCAGTTTATTCGATAGTCGATAAAATTCAACATTCCAACTCTATTGACGTTTGATTTTTGCCATGAGCAATTCCGCCCTCTGGTTATGTAGATAGGTTAAGTCATCTAGACTCATAGCTCCTGAGAATCAATCAAAGACATGGGAATACAAAATCCCCATTGGCGACCTAGGAAACATTTACCAAGTACAGTTTTTTAACAAAATGGCAGTCCCACTAATATTATTATATGAAAGTTTGTATGGATGGTTGGATGTGTGGATGTTTGTTACTCTTTAACAGGTGGTGGCACTAACATTTTGTACTTTTTGAATATGTTACGTCTAAACATTTTATGCATTCTGTCATTTGTACCAAAATGACCTGTTACCTAAAACGGTGTCATATCAAGTGAACAATGCAATATTATTGCGCCATTGTTATAACCTTTACTCTATCAACTTATAATAATACCTTCCGTGTACGTACACTAGGGTGTTAATGACCTCGGTTATCACCTCGCGTTTTCCACTGGCTCGCGCTTGCTTGTAACGAGACGCGAGCAGTTTTACGATGAGAAAATTCCATCGTCGATTCAATTTCATTCAAAATGTAGTCACGCCTTTGATGCGGTATGCTTTGAATAAAAAATCTCGAAGAAAATAGGTATAGCTTTGTCTAATTTAAAAAATGACGGGTGCGTCATTTAAATTAGACAAGCTCTACAGAGGTTTTCAGTGAAACTAACCCAGCTACCTGCTGAAAATATATAGTTTAATTTTTCGGAAGTCTAGTATAAAGTTATTTTATTATCAAGGCACAGGACAGTATGTCTGGACAACTTAAAAAAACCGGCCAAGTGCGGGTCGGACTCGCGCACGAAGGGTTCCATACCGTTATCTATAAAAACTGCAAAAAAATCACGTTTGTTGTATGGGAGCCCCCCCTTAAATATTTGTTTTTTTAAATTTAATTATTTTTATTATTAATTTGTTTATTATTTTGTACCAAATGTGCGCCGACCGGTTCTGCTCGTTGACAGAGCGACCGGCCGATGCGCCGCGATAACAAACTAGTAAATAATTATTGCACGGTGTGTTAGATTTGAATTTTGCATCATGAGTTGTTGAATAGGTATTTTTTGTGTAACTATTGCATGATTTTGTTAGTAAACTTTAAGTACTGCGGAATGGAGCATCGAGACAAACCACTCTGGTTTAACGATGGTCTTATATTATTGTTATGTATTTTTGATTTATCTCTCTGTAATATTAATTGTTTATTTTTCAAGTGAATATATGTATATCTAAATATTCTGTGAATATTTCAAGCGTCTACTTGTTACTGTTATCATCAATATCGAGCAAAAACGAGCAAAAAATCACGTTGAGCAAAAAATTCACGTTTGTTGTATGGGAGTCCCCTTAAATATTTATTTTATTCTGTTTTTTTAGTATTTCTTGTTATAGTGGAAACTGAAATACATCATTGTGAAAATTTAAACTGTCTAGAATATTTAGCTATTTATTCACTGCTTGTAGCTAGACGGCTATCACGTTTCATGAGATACAGCCTGGTGACAGATGGACAGACAGACAGACGGACGGACAGCGAAGTCTCAGTAATAGGGTACTGTGGGTACTGAGCCAGAATTTAGGTAGATTAAGTACGGGAAACGCGCGTGATGCTAAACCAGCAAATAATACAATATAAATCTTCAGTAATTCGCCTCTGTATTCATTGATTAAAACTATACTTTACAATCATACGTCCAGCAGCTTAGGCTGTCCGGAGCAATGTGCCCCGGCTCGTATACCGTTGACAATTCTATTTATTTAAAATCAAGTTCTAGAAATTATGTCTAAATTTATACATAACAAACTTAGACTTTAGACGACCAGATGGCCTAGTGGTTAGAGAACCTGACTACGAAGCTTGAGGTCCCGGGTTTGATTCCCGTGTCGGGGCAGATATTTGTATGAAAAATACGAATGTTTGTTCTCGGGTCTTGGGTGTTTAATATGTATTTAAGTATGTATCTATCTACATAAGTATGCTTATCCGTTGCCTAGTACCCATAACACAAGCTTTGCTTAGCTTACTTTGGGACTGGGTCAATTGGTGTGAATTGTCCCGTGATATTTATTATTATTATTTATTTATTTATTTAGACTAACCTGCCAGTTAGACAACATTTACCACTGGCTAGCGGTATAGAGCCGTGCCTACAGTACCCTTTTCTCCCCTTTGGGTACGGTACCCTAAAAGCGACACTGCATGTACTTCCCCCAGGTTCATGTTGCCATACTATGAACTAAAACAATTACTTTGCTCACCCGCGACCTTACAATAGTTACGTTTATGCAAGAAATTCAAGGTAGTTTTATAATATGTCAATAAAAGTTAATTTTTGTGGGGTAGTTTGAGAATAAGAAAAATAAAGTGGGTACTTGAGAAGTTACAGTGACAAGTTAAAACATTTGTTTTGGTTTGTTAGTTTAACATTTGGTAGCATAGCATACGGTTGTGGTAACTCTGAAGATGAGCTCTGGTTGAGTTCGAAACGCGTCAGTGTAGCTTGGTGGTGGTGATGGTTGGGTTTATGTGATTTGTGTGTGTTCGTACAGTGTGGAGGTGGAGGAACTGCATGAACGCACATTTCTTGCATAAACGTAACTATTGTAAGGTCGCGGGTGAGCAAAGTAATTGTTTTAGTTCATTAATATGGACCTCCGCAAAGTAACGCCTGATTCAATAAATTGCCATATTATGTTTGCAGGTCCGAAGGTGATATCGAAGGTGTTGACGACGGAGTGCATCGAGGAGATAACCGCCGTGCTGCGGCGCGCGCCCGTCATATGGGATAACTTGCATGCCAACGACTATGATCAGAAACGGATATTTTTGGGTATGGTTTTAATAATAATTATTATTATTTATTTCAGACATTAAGGGGCATACTAACACTGAGCAAGAGGCCTTAACATATCACATTATCATCATCCCAGCGTATACGTCCCACTGCAGGGCACGGGCCTCCTCTCAGAATGAGAGGACTTGGGCCGTAGTTCCCACGCGGGCCCAGTGCGGATTGGGAACTTCACACACACCATTGAATTTCTTCGCAGGTGTATGCAGGTTTCCTCACGATGCTTTCCTTCACCGTAAAGCTCATGGTAAATTTCAATTTCAAAAATTGGTTCTAACACTAGCTTGATCGCGACAGTCTTATATGTATACAGGGTTATTTTTAATTCACTAGCATCCTTTTAACCCTAAACTCCTACCACTTAAACAAATGTTTTTTGTTTTACGGCTTTTGTCATAACTTAATATTTTTGGTGTAATAACGTTTTGAAAATTGGAGATTGCCTCTTATTTTTACGATACCCTGTGTATTTGTATGGGAAAAAAAGTGCTTCATTTTAAAAAGTCGTAAAACAAAAAACATTTGTTTGAGTGATAGGAATTCAGGGTTAAGAGGATGTCAGTGAATTACAAAGAACCCTGTATTTTGCCGTGAAAATTCCGATCTCTGTATGGGTCTCCAATCTCCATGGCCGCGGTGATTGCTTTCCATCAGGTGACCTTACTCTTTGCCCCGGATCACATAAAAAAAGTTAGGGCTGTCTATTTTTTTGCAATGTATAGAAAATCGAAAACCATTTCGAGATTAATGCTTTTTAAATCGTTTTCTGTAGTTATTTAATTTTAATATTATGTAATGAATTTATTATATGTATAACAAATAAGCAATGACCTTCATTTGACATTGGTGTAAATTGCGTGACCGGTTCAAGTCGTACTTTATTTTGTGTGGTTAAAATTCTTCACAATTTACGCGTGGATTATACTACGGAGTTTGATTTGGACCCGCTGTCTGACATCTAGCACTTTGTCAGTGCCAGTAAAGTGACACATTGTATAGTGTACCACCACGCAAAAAATAATTAAAGGGGTTGCCTTACCGTACGCATTTAGATAGATTTAGAAATTTGGCATTGTGGGAGCCCTCAATTATAATCTGACGTCATCAACTAATAGTTTCAATAATTAATTTTGAAAAAAGTAGAGAACTAAATGACAAAATATTGAAATTAGTTTCTTATAATTGACTTATCTATACGAAAAAAAAAAACCACTGGTAATTTTTTTTAGACATTCCCAATTGTGTGATATTTCAGGTCCATACTGCGGAAGATCGCCGGAGCTCATCCCTTTGCTGCGCGGCGTGCTGACCAATCCTAATTGCGAATACAACGCGAATATGATCGCTATAAGGACGCTTGCGCATTGGGCTAGCTGCAGTCTCGACGCGCCGACACACAGTAAGGGTTTAAGCGCATAATGTCCCTTTGTCCCTTTCCTAAATGTCCCTTACGCAAAACGACCCTTCTGCAAAAGGTCCCGTTCGCAAAACGTCCCTGCACATAAATAAAGTCCCGTTCGCAAAACGTCCCTTTCGCAATATGACCCGTTCGCAAAACGTCCCTTTCGCAAAATGACCCGTTCGATTGGCCATCTCATCTCTTATCCCATAGAAGACTCCTAGTCTCTACTGAAACAAGCTTTTTCCAGACGGGACAATTTGCGAAGGGGTTATTTCGCAGACGGGACGTTTTGCGAAAGGGGCGTTATGCAGTAGGGACTTTCAGCGAAAGGGGCTTTCTCAGAAGGGACGTTTTGCGAAATGGGTGGGACCTTTTGAGAAAGGGACGATTTGCGAATGGGACATAATTTTGGTGGAGGGACGTTTTGCGAGTGGGACGTTATGCGCCCAAACCACAGTAAGCAACTTGTTCCTGAGTCGTCATATTCCTAATCCGACACTTTCCTAACTGGTCTTATGCCTAACTCGTCATACCTTACACAGTCAGGTGCGCAAAAAAGGTAACCCCTGTAATGGCTGTGGCCATATCTGGCGGGTACCTTTTCTCAGCAGCTGACCGTACATTTGCCTGCACAAACTTTACATTAACTATTTGCCATTTGTTTTGGACCACGCCTTAAATAAATTATTGTCTAATAACCGTAATACAAAGTATAAGTACACTGTCCTAATACTTAACAATCCTGTAAACAAGTGTTCACGATTTTATTTGACTGTACAATGACTAATCAGGAATATGATACGCTTCTTATCGAGAATAGTGCCACAACATAAAATTAAATGGTGTCTCTGGTATACACAATGCAAACATGTAACATGTACACTCACACATACACACGTACACACACACACACACACACACACATCATACACACGTGCACGCGCTGCGCTCGCATCGCACGCATGATCTTGCATGCCTACTCCCATTTCTAGTTTCTAGTTTATATTTCCTTTATTATTTTTTATGTTATTTTAGATATTATAGTACCTACTACTTATTATAATATATGGAAGAGCGGGGCTTCCCAATACAGGCATTTTTGCTTACCGGGCAGCTCCATCCCTTACTAATGTACGTTCAAATTTTTGAAAATAAAGAATTTTGTATTTTTTTTGTATTTGTATTTGTATTTAATATTATATCTTTTACTAGTAAGATTTGAAATCGAATTGCATTCCATTTTGTTTTGTGACACTTTTCATGAGAAGCAGCGAATGACCAGTTAGGAAAGTGTTATTATTGACTAACTTATTGACTTTCCTTAGGTGGACTATTTGACTGTACTTGTGGCCCGGCGAGCTTTTTCGCTCGTGTCTCCATACCAAATCTCATCTAAATCGATTCAGCGGTTATTGTGGTGAAGTTACAAATAGGCAGACAGACAGATTTACTATCGAGTTTATTGACGACCAGATGGCCTAGTAGGTAGAGAACCTGACTACGAAGCTTGAGGTCCCGGGTTCGATTCCCGCGTCGGGGCAGATATTTGTATGAATAATACGAATATTTGTTCTCGGGTCTTGGGTGTTTAATAAATATGTATTTAAGTATGTATCTATCTATATAAGTATGTTTATCCGTTGTCTAGCACCCATAACACAAGCTTTGCTTAGCTTACTTTGGGGCTAGGTCAATTGGTGTGAATTGTCCCGTGATATTTATTTATTTATTTGTTTGTTTATGCATAATATTTTAAGTCTCAGACTCGGTGGAGCGATGATCTTCGCAAGGCGGCTGGCAAGAGCTGGATGAGAGTGGCCGAGGATCGTGCTCAGTGGCGTGCCATGGGAGAGGCCTATGTCCAGCAGTGGACGAACATAGGCTGATGATGATGATGATGATGATGTGGATGCATGTTTCACAGTGGAAGCAGTGTCGTGGGACATAAGGCTGGAGAGCGAGAGCGAGCAAGGTGTATGCGAGGACGAGGTGCCTCTCGCTCTTGGCAAACATGTCTACCATCCAAGACAAGCTTTAAGGTAATATTTATAGTCTAACTAGCTTTTATCCGCAGTTTCGTTCGAGCTCTCCATTTTATCTGGTATTTGAAACAATATTCGAGGATTTCACTAAATTCCCAAAAGTTACATCATTAGAAATGGGCGACCGATAGATGCTGTATTGTGACGAAAACATAAAATGGATGAGACTCATTTAATTTTGAGGAATACCTTCTAATACAGATGTGCAAGTTGCGGAAAGTTTCAAAAAAGTTGGAAAAGTTCTCGGAAATTTCTGGAAATTTTCACAAGAAATATAGGAAATTTAAATTTAAGAAACGGAAAGTTTCAATCCCCATACAAAATTATGAGAAGTTTCCAAAATTTTCCTATATGAAAAATTCCGCAATTTTGGAAAATTTCCTTTGGCACATCTTCACCTTCTAATATATAAAAATCTCGTGTCACGGTGTTTGTTATGGAACTCCTCCGCAACAGCCTGAACGATTTTTATAAAACTTTTTTTTCTGTATTCGTTTGGTCTGAGTATAGGTCGTAGGCTTTTTTATATCCCTATTCCTATTCGCGGGCAACAGCTAGTTTATGTATAAAAATATGTGCAGTTTTTATTACATATCAGAAAGTACTTGGCCACTTGTAAATCTCGAGACTATCATATTACGGATACGCAGCTCTTACACCCGTAAATGTAGAAAAGTTGTTTTTCATAAATAAGTGGATAGTGATATTTAACAACCGCTTTAGCCTAGTTGGTAGTGACCCTGCCTACGAAGCAAGAGGTCCTGGGTTCAAATCCCGGTAAGGGCATTTATTTGTGTGATGAGCACGAATATTTGTTCCTGAGTTATGGATGTTTTCTATGTATTTAAGTATTTATTTATCTATATAAGTATGTTTATCGTCGTCTAGTACCCATAGTACAAGCTTTGCTTAGTTTGGGACTAGGTCGATTTGTGTAAGATTGTCCCTTAATATTTATTTATTTATTTATTTATTTATTTATTTATTTATATATCCCTAGCGATGGATATCGTAATAGAGGCAGACCAAAGCGGAGATGGAGGGACGACCTAGATGTTTATCACGTGGGATGGCAGGAGCTCGCGATGAATAGGCAAGAGTGGAGCAAGAGAGGGGAGGCCTTTGCCCAGCAGTGGGACACCAAAATAGGCTAATAAAAAAAAAGTGGATAGTGGTAGTTTTCTATAAATAACTAGTGTGGAGATATATATATTTTTTTATTCTTTCGGGATTTAAGTATATTTCTTAATAATAAAGTATTGGCCTGAAACATTCAAGGCGTGGAATGAAAAAAAAACAAATGTCACCGTACCCAAGCTATATGAAAAGGATTATAAAAGTGTGCGTTTTTTTATGTTCATCGTTCATACTTTTTTCAGGCTCGCTATTAAGGAATGGCTCCCGGAGTTTTCAATACCCAAGACTGCGCAGGGGCCGGTGATAAAACCCCAGCCGCCAGTCACAGGTATTACGAAATCCTTTTAGTTTATTTAGATACATAACACATTCAGTGCCGGGAACGCCACAGGGGAGTTCTCCGTTCGTAGGCTGTGGCGTTCCCGGCACTGAATGTGATAAATTAAATCAAATGGTGTCCATGGACTAGAAGGCGCAGTGTAGGTAGGCCTCCAACAAGATGGTGCGACGACCTGGTTAAGGTTGCGGGAACGCGTTGTTTGTCAATCCTGGGGAAGGGTTATGTCTTTATCAGTAACAATTTTTTGGTAATAAAGCTTAACGTTCGGACATGTTTTTGGCCGTCAACATAATTGTTGTAATAAAAAAATATACTCGGCGACAAAAATATCGCCCCCTCCGCGAAAATTAGATTCAAGCTAATCTAGACCTTAGCGAAATTATGTTACCTAATTAATATAATGTAGTATCAATTAAAAGCACGTTTAATGTGTTTTAAATTAACAATCTTTAATTTAAACGAAACATAATGGCTTGTGAATCAGAGCGTTTCAGAAAAAAAGTGCACACATAGGAGGGGCGATATTTTTGACGCCGAGTATATATCGCCGGATGACAAGCAAAACTCACTAAAATTTCTGTCACTGCTCTTCAAAAAGTCGTATCTAGTTAGTAATTTCATACTGAGATACGAGCTTTGTTTTAAGTAGGTATTTGGTACTTAGTGACTTCTGCTTGTCACCCGACGATATAAAACTGACCAATGATCGACCTCTATATCACCTGATGGTGAGCGCAGACCCAAATACACAGCTCACTGCTTCACCAACCTCTGGCTCTTAGAAAAGCCCTAATAGCTATTTATGCAACTGTATCGTAATAGGGGTCCTTAAAACACGAATGTGGTTTCATGAAACGAGGCGTAGCCGAGTTTCATAAAGGGTCGCATGAGTGTTTTAAGGCCAAATTACGTACAGTTGCATACAATATTTTATCTTCTCTCACACATTTTTCCAAAAACGAAGTAGCCTTTTTGCATTTTTCATGCCATAAAATCTTGATAGCATTTATCGTATAATTTTCTGAACTTTGCTAGTAATAAATTATGAGTCATTTTCTTCGCCGCATCTAAAATATCGGGCGGAGTCAAATTTTCTTCGCATTCACTGATATTAGATATTTTTAAGCAAGAACAAAATTTTCCCATGAAAATTCGTACAACAAAACGACACGTATGAATGGAATGGAATGGCGCTAAAACTCAGTACATCACCGCGCATGTGCGCGCATGCGCTAAAGCGGGCGCTGCCACAGACAAGTGAAAATTGGAATCAAAACTTGGTGATATAAACTTTTTGGATTTGCCCTGTATCGTAATGGTGAAAAAAAATGGTATTTATAACATTATTTCGTTAGAAGAAAAGTGTTATAATATGTTTTTTTTTTTAATATTTCGGTATTGTGTTTAAAAAGTATGTCAGTATAAACTCTTTTTGAATTTTATAATTCGAATTTTACGATATGAGAGTAGATAAACTCTATTTAAACTAACACAAACAATAAGTCTGCATCACAGTCCCGCCGGTCCCGATCATCCCGATCATGCCGTCCGTCAACACGTGCATGTCCCTGCTGACGGCCACCACGACCACCACGACCACCGCCGCGGCCGCCATCCCGACCATCTCCGCGCAACAGCTGCTCGCCGATTGCCCGCACACCGCGGTAACTATGACGCGAGTTGGTAACTGTAACGTTCGATCGTTACCGGCCGATGATCTTTTTCTCGCCCTTCTTGTTAATGGGCATTTTCAGAAAAAAGTGTACCCTGTACTTTTTCTAAAAACCTTATAAATTTTGGGTTATTTCTACTCAGAATCACAAGCACTATCGATTAAAGCAATAAAAAAAAAAGTGTCCCTCTTTTAATTAAAGAACTAAAACAATTACTTTGCTCACCCGCGACCTTATTTACCAAATGTTTTGAACAGCTAAACGATGCTGTTTAGTTAATTTATGATATAAACGTGCCTGTACGGCTACGCATGCCGATTTTAAATAATTTATTGAATCAGGCGTTACTTTGCGGAGGTCCATATTAATGACATTAATATGGACCTCCGCAAAGTAACGCCTGATTCAATAAACCTCTTTTAATTGTCAGTTTTGTGACGCAGTTAATCATACATGTTGTATGGACCGTCACAAAACTGACTAATAAATTTTGTATGGAAAATTAAGGATAATTAAGGCAAACTGGGTACATTTTTTTCTGAAAACCCCCTAATAAAAGGTCTGGTAAATCTAATATATAAAAATTTCGTTTCACCGTGTTTGTTATCGAGCTCCTCCGCAACGGCTTGATCGATTTTTATTAAACTTTTTTCTCTGTATTCGGTAGGTCTGAGAATAGGTCGTAGGCTATTTTTTATACACCTATTCTTCGCAGACGGAGTAGCGGGCAATAGCTAGTTTGAATATATTATTAAACCACACCTAAATTATAGTGTTTTCAAATAAACATATAGCAAAAAAGTCTGCATCAAGTTTTTGTATTAGGAAGCTATGTATTGAAAATTTACGTATGTAGTTTAAAGTCAAGGAAAAAGTTGCACTTTCTGTCGGCAGCCACTCGTCAAAAGGCTTTCTCTTCTTTTCTTATCTAATACCTTGTAATAAATAGACCTAATTAGATTTTTTAGTTACCATCCAAGTTTCGATATGTCATTTACCCCCTGTTTCATCATCCATTGATCAAATTTATTTGACGGATGAATGTAATGCCGTCTCTGTTTGTTTTGTTCGAATAGACGGAGACGGCATCACATTTATCCGTCAGTTAAAATTAATCAATGGGTGGCGAAACAGCCCCTTAGTATCGTTAATTGACCACTCCTACTAAGTGGTCTGATGACATCGCGAGAGTTGCAGGGGAGTTGTCTTTGTGTCAACCAAAGATCAAAATGCCATACGAATTGGATGGTACAGAAACATCTCTATAGTAGAATTACCTACAACATTTTTGTTGTTTTAAAGGAATGCGACTTTGTATGAACATTGACAGTGCATTGGCTTAATCGTCCTTGGTATAACTAAAAAATACCCATTTATGTTTCAGGTATCACCTGTAGAAACCTTCACTTCAGTATCGAATCCCGTTATGAACTCTCTAGTGTCACCCACAAAAGTTATTCTCAACGAATCAATACAAAACCCCATCATACCAATGGCGGCTAACATCGCCCTGCCAAATCAAATACCTGTATCAAGTTTACCAGTCCCAATACTAGGTTTAAAAGTTCTCGACGAAAATGTTGAGAAAAATGAAGACCAAAGCATGGAGGGCGGTCAGGACAAAAATGATAGTGTAGCTAATGACAGCGTGCTAGAAACGGCGAGTTTTATAGAAGAGATGAAGAAAGAGGAAAAGGACGACAAGGACACGATCATCGTTGATGACGAGAAGAATGAGGAGCAGCAGCAGAACGGAGAAATGAGCTTAGGTGGTAAGTGATGATTCAGTATCATTTAATGGTAACTTATGAACTAATGAACTAAAACAATTACTTTGCTCACCCGCGACCTGAACTAACTTATGCTCTTTAGTAGTAACCGAAAAATAAAATTTTAAAATTACATTGATCCCGTTGGATAGTTATAAGTGTGGGCTTCAAAGAGTTAACTATATAAAACGACTGTCTGGAAGGGTCTGTTCGTCAGCCACGAATGATGTGCACAGCCAATACGCCAAAAGGCCTGAATGAATTCACTACGGCATGTAGAACGTGATTGATTACTTTAATGAGCTCCTAATATTACTAGGCAGTTGCATGTATCATGATTACGGGTAGACTGAAAAATTTGCAGGTCTACCCTGATTCTTGCACATCAATTGCTTGCACTTTCACTTCCAATACTATCGAGAACTGTTGAAAGGTCAAAGTCAATCACGGTATACATCTTCTAACAAATACAGGGTGTTTGGTAGCTACGTGCAAAGCTTTAAGGGGGTGATAGCCGAGGTATTTTTGAACATTTTTAGCCATATATGTCTTAGCCGAAATTTTATATTTTTTTTTTTAATTGAACACTTAGAAATTTTAGGAAAATACCCAGAATTTGATAGTCACGAGTCAATATTGCCCCAATGACCGTTAATTTGGAAACCAAATCTTTTATTTCGGATAGTTTAATGTGTATTGGACTAAATGAAATAATTTTGAAGTGTCTTTCTTGCCACAAAAACAAAATGAAGGCATTCGAAATTACTAAAAATGTCTTAGGTTGGAACAGAGTCATTTTTCTGTGCCATAAAATAAATTTAAAAAAAAATCCTTGAAATGTTCAAACATTTTTAAAAACATGCCTGTTTATTGTTCTTTCTTTTAAGGTATCACTCATTGACATTGCTTGCTAAATCTGAGATAAAAAGTAAAAACTAAACTCAGGGAGCACTCGCTAAGAATGCACTATACCTTGACAAGCTCGTGCGCGGCGCTCGGCGGAACCCTGTCGCAGGGAGCCTCTGCTGTCCTACGAGATTGTTTTTAATAAGTGCGGCAAATGCTGACTGCGACAGGGTTCTGCGGAGAGCCGCGCACAAGCTTGTCGGACTATAGACTTGAAATTTTACTAGTAAATAACATGTGAAAAAGACAAGTCTACGTCATTTTTCTGTGCCATATTTAAAATTTCTAAATTAACGCTCATTGGGGCAATATTGACTCGTGAGTATCAAATTCTGGGTATTTTCCAAAAATTTCTAAGTCTTCAATTTAAAAAAAAATAAACAAATTTCGGCTAAGACATATATGGCTAAAAATGTTCAAAAATACCTCAGCTATCACCGCCTTAAAGTTTGCACGTAGCTACCAAACACCCTGTATATGCAAAAATTGTATGATGGTAATTCATAATTCTCACCAGATACCCCCCAAACGCTGAGCCCGAGCCGTCCCTCGCTGCCGGAAGCCGAGCCACTGGACGTCGACCCCCCTTCGGCGACAACCACCGACACTGACATCGTCATGAACGATCAGCTCAGCGAGGTAAGATGCAGTGTTTTTATTTCTTTATCGATATTAATTGCTTATGGGACAGTTATAGTTATATGTAACTTGGAGAACAGGCGATGAACGAATGTTGAATGCGCGTTGCGTGACTGTGTATCAAATCCTAATGGTAGTTTGGCAACTTCGTGTTTTACTATATAGTTTTTAATGCGGCTTCCCAATAGCCACCGAAATGCGGAGTACTGCCTTGACTTGGGGAACCCACAAAATTAGAGAACAGGTGATGAACGTATGTTGAATGCGTGTTGTGTAGTGACTGTATCAAATCCTAATGGTTGGTTTGGCAATTGTGTTTTTTAGATAGTTTGTACTCTGGCTTCCCAAAAGCCACCGAAATGCGGAGTACTGCCTTGACTTGGGGAACCCACAAAATTAGAGAACAGGTGATGAACGTATGTTGAATGCGTGTTGTGTAGTGACTGTATCAAATCCTAATGGTTGGTTTGGCAATAGTGTGTTTTTTTAGATCAGGGGTCACCAAATGGCGGACCGCGGTCCGCATCCGGACCGCCGACCCATTTTGTGCGGACCGCGTGAACACAGCCACTTGCACTTACCAAAAAATGTATCCCCCTTATTATCTTTCTTGACATCAATTCGAAAACGGCCGAACGAAGTAACGAGCTAACAAGCGAAAGCGAGAAAGACTTGAAACTTACTTCAAATACCGCTTTATTTCCGTAATTACATTTTTTTTTTAAAGTTGTGTGCGGACCGCGATGGTCATTTCATTTCTTAAAACGGACCCCGAGCGAAATTAATTGGTGACCCCTGTTTTAGATGGTTTATACTCAGGCTTCCCAAAAGCCACCAAAATGCGGAGTACTGCCTTGACTTGGGGAACCCACAAAATTAGAGAACAGGTGATGAACGTATGTTGAATGCGCGTTGTGCAGGGGCTATGTATCAAATCCTAATGGTTGTTTGACTACTTTGTGTCTTTAGATAATATACTTCAGTTTCCCAAAAGCCGCCGAAATGCGGCATACTGCCTTGACTTGGGTAATCCACAAAACTAGAGAACAGGTGATGAACGTATATTGAATGCGTGTTGTGTAGTGACTATATCAAATCCTAACGGTTGGTTTGGCAATAGTGTTTTTTTAGATGGTTTATACTCAGGCTTCCCAAAAGCCACCAAAATGCGGAGTACTGCTACGACTTGGGAAATCCATAAAGTTACAGAGCAGGTGATGAACGTACGTTGAATGCGTGTTTTTTAGTGACTGTGTATCAAATCCTAATAGTTGTTTATAGTATAAATCTTCCCAGGTGAATTTTTCGCTTCGAGCCCTTATCTTTCAAAACAAACGGTATCCTCATAGTATTAAGGTTCAAATTTAATGTAATGGCTCGAAGCGAAAAATTCACCTGGGAAGATTTATACTATACCAACTGTGTGTATTTTAGATAGTTTTTACTTTGGCTTCCCAAATGCTACCGAAATGGGGGGTGCTAAGTGAAATGTTAGGTGTAAACAGTACAATAAGTAAGATTTATTAATTTTTGTTGTTGTTTGTTCAGAATGGGTCGATGCAAGTAGAGCCAAGCAATAGTCCACTGAGCACGGACATGATGGTGGAATCAGTGGACGCCGCGGAACCAGCTGACGAGTGAGTATTCTTTAAGAGATAGGGTAAATCGCCAATAACTGGCCACCTCATACTGAAAATGAACTCTATTCACCCATAATAGAATTCATTTTTAATAGAAAGTGTTAATTACTGGCCACCCTTCAATAACTGGCCACGTTATACTAAATTGAATTCTGTTTGTAGGAGAACAGAGTTCATTTTCAGTATGAGGGGGCCAGTTATTGAAAGGTGGCTAGATATTGGCGATTTAACCTACTCCTTAATTCAATTTTTATTCATTTGTTAACCAGGGATAGTGTTCCTGTTAGTGATTATTTGTTGGAAGCGTTTCAATAGTTATACAGGTTGTCCCGAAACTTAACGATAACGTGATTTCAGTCTCGTCGTTTCGTGTCTAGAAATACCAGTAATAATTATACCAGTTCTGGAAAAAAATAAAAAAAACCCATGTCACTTTGTAAAGGTTCGACCAAACCGCTACTTGAAATACGGAGACGTTACGGAATCGCAGTGATGCATCAATCCGCACCGTTTTTTATCGCATGCTCTCCACACCATTGCTCAAAATAAATAAACGCGGAATCGCAGTGACGTGCCATAAGCGTCAGACTTTACCGCATGCTCCATAGTAAAGTCGTCCGCACCGTCAGCGTATTTTGAGCAGCGGTGTGGAGGGTATGCGAAAAACGGCACGGAATACGATGCGTCTCTGCGATTCCGTACTGCCGCCGTATTTAAAGCAGCGGTATGGCCGAACCTTTAAGCGATAATAGAGTAATTAAAAAGTATTATCGCTTAACCCAGTGACATGGATTTTTTTTCTTATTTTTTTGCAGAACTGTTATAATTTGTAATTTGGCTATATGGCGGTAGATTTTTATTAAGTTTTGGGATATCTTGTATACAAAATAAAAGGAGGTTTACAGTTTATATTTTTATTGTCTTTATCATGTTGGTAAGTTCGTTTGATCAATAACAATAACTCTTAATCCTCTAGTCCCGTCGAAGAATCGTCGATAGACTCGAATGCCCTCACGGAGGATGACTTAGTGCTGCTCTGCGATCTCTTCTACCTCCCCTTCGAGCACGGGTCGCGGGGGCTGCGAATGTTGCACGACTTCCATTGGCTGACGGGACACGCTGCCGGTATGCTGCCGAGAGGGAACAAGCCTGAGGTTAGAAGATACGCTATGCAGTCAGCTAATCTGATTTGATTTCTCTCTAACAGAACCTCGTCGCATTAATTACTAGATAATTACATTGCCACGTCAATGCGAGTCATAGGATTATCAACTTTGTGATCACAAAATGCAATAAACGTAGAGTTTATACAACGTTTTCGCTCCATGACTTGAGAAGAAAAAGAAGTTTTGACATACTTTAAAAAAGGCTCTTATATAAAATCGATGTGTAAACTAATGTGAGCCCTAAATTCAATCGTGTAAAGTTCGTGCGAACAGCGGCATTTTTCTGAACGTCAATTTCTTTAAACGATCAAGTGACTATTACATACAAAGAGGTCCTTTACTTAAGTTTTTCACCTATAGGCAGCTGTTTGCGCGAGCGTTGGCAGAGGAGCAAAGTGAAAGCACAGAATAAGTAATAGTACTAACGTACAGAAGGATCACTCTCGAACAAAAGTCATCTTTAGGTATAAAAACTTGCTTTCTTATTGCTTGCACGCGAAATTGAAACTTATCGTGTGTTACGAGCGTTCATATTCCGTTGGGCACCGCTGATCCGAAACCAAGGGCACAGGGTTTCCATTCGCCGATATTTGGTAGGTATATAAGTCGAGAACGATAACAGTGTGTATCAATTCAGTAAACTAGCTTTAAATACAACAGTATCTTTTATACGGATTATAAGATCGTTTAGAAGTCATCGTTTGTTGCAAAAATCACAGAAAAATAATGACGCGCGACGCGGCTAACGGCTCGGCCACGACTTCGCGCGTTTAGCGGCTCGGCGAGCGTTTTCTGTGTTCATTGCGCGGCCGAGGCGCTCGCTGTGCAGTGGCTACGTGGCGGCACACGCAATAATAAATAATAATAATAATAATCTTTATTAACTTTTACATCGTATTTGACAAAAATAACTAAAAGGATAAACAAACACAGTAAAAATGAAAATAATACACAGCCTGAACTAGGATAAAATAAAATTCTGTGTTTCAGGTACAATAGGACTTAAAATGCTAACATAAATAATCAAATGCAAAATACCCACACACAAATGTTTTTGAGTAGATTTTGAATAAAAGACAAGTTGTAAAACATTTTTGGATCTATAATAAACACTTAAATTAAACTTAACACTATTTAACCCTATTTATTTTAAGACAGTCAATAACTTTTCTGAATCCTCATAAGACATTTTTAAAAGATCTTCTTGGAGTTTTTTTTTTGGTTTTATTATAATTAAAAGAGTATATGCCTAATTTAGCGTAAAATCTATTGTACAGTAGTGGTGCCAGGAATACATAAAATCTGGAGGAGAAGGCAATGAACTGATAAAACGCTCGCCGCGCCGCTAAACGCGCGAAATCGTGGCCGTGCCGTAACGTGCGCACCGAATGCCGAGCGACAAACTACTGCCATATGCCTCCCCGTGAGGCCCGCCGGTCGAACATAGCCAAACTGCGGAGTGAAACCCCCCTGGTGAAAGGTTGTAGTGCATCGGTTTGTTGGCAGACGAGCGAGTGGCGTCGGCGGCGCAGCCGGTTCGCCTGGTGGGCGGGGCGCGCGCGGCGCCTGCTGCGGCGGCTCTCGGGCTGCGCCAACCGCGAGCTGCACGCCGAGCTGCAGCCCTACGCCTGGGAGCTGGCCGGCGTGCTGGCGCTGCTGGACGGGCTCGTGCGCTGGCTGGGTGAGCACACGCACACACACGCACGCGCGCCTGCTGTGGTACTACATTACTGCAGAGGCCGCACGGCCGCCATGATGCGAGGACGGCAACCCCTGTGCGGTCCCTCTCACTCTCGTAATAAATACCATCAGCGTCAGCGGAACGGCATGAAACGAAGTTCGAATTTCGCGCTTCGTAGTATAGGGCCTGTTCCGGCCGAGTCTTGTGTAGTGCTTTCCTCAAACATGCCATAAATAAAACATAAATAAAAAACTTCAGGAATTAAAATTACAAAGAAAGCAACTATTGCTATTGCTATCGGATGCGGATGGCGCAGGGACGATCTGTTTGGCGAGCCTTGGGGGAGGCCTATGTTCAGCAGTGGACGTCTTGCGGCTGAAATGATGATGAACTATTGCTTATGTTTTTTAGGGCTGAATGCCATGTTGCCATAGACCTATAGACGTCATGATGATGTGTCACACTAAACAATGACGATCGCTTTCCCGGTCTAAGCCTGCAATTCTGTATGAAAATCCATTACATAGCACTCGTCTAACCGCGCCCGCAAAGTGATACGTCCCGGCTTACTATTTGGAACGTAAGGTTTAATTTCATTGCATCTTTGAGGAAAAGTATTTTCGAGGAATGGCTGGGATTGTGATGTGGATGATGTTCCAAAACCTTAACCTTTTCAACGCTGTATCAAATACAACAGCTCTAACTCATACGCCATGAAATCGGAGTGTCAAACGCGAAGTTGAACCCTGCAGAAACGCAAGTAAGTAGATATCGCTCTGCACACCGTGACTGATATATCAGTCGTTGGCGTAGAACATGCGGTGCCGATATGTGTGTCGTTGGCGTCAAAAAGATTAACCGCTAAGTCTCGGGTGTTCAACATACAACGTAAATGAAAACCAACGTGTGATTTGTAAAAAATCCCGGATTTTTAATTTGATAACCAAATCTAATTACTCTAAAGACCAGTGAATTACTAAAAGACTTAAGATTACAGAGATTCTGATACTCAGTTTGTTACTAATTATATTTTTATTGCAGAGCTTGGCAAGTTTCCCCAGAACATCGCGGCAAATACACAAGGCAGCTACACGTGTGAGTACCGTAGACATAGACGCCATAGTTATGAATATCTTGAAGTCTTGAAGACGACTACTGTCGAAAAGAAATATAATTAGCACCTCTTCAAAAAACTTTACTTAGCCAGTTGGGATGAACCAATTTTTGGCATCGTATAATAAATCGAAAACCGTTTGGAGAAATTAGGCTTTGTGAAGCGTTTTCAGAAACCAGACTTTCTAAAAATACGATAAACTGAATTAAATAAACAAAATTTAAGTAATGAGCTTCATTTGACCCCTGCAGTGAATCGTCACAAAGACAGATATAAAGCAGGTCTACACTCTAAGGCAAACTGACAGTTTGAAATGTTGCTGTCCTGCTTATAATAGCAAAGAGTGACAAAGATAGAACTTTAATCACATGATGCGCACCTGGCTTTAAACAGTTGTCATTTATCGTAAAGTCCGAAATGTATAAGAGTATTTCCAATGTATTTTTACAAATTTAATTATTAAATTACTACGTTACAAGTAATTATAACAGAATTTAAATATCAGAATTTAATAAAAAATATCTATTTAGTATCACAGAAGCTAAAAGAAGAGAAATAAATAAAACTATTTGTCATGGTTTATTTAGGACCCTTATCCGTGCTTGTATTATTGACAGTGACAAGACAAATCAGTAGTGCCACAGATTATGTTATGTACGACCTGAATTTTTCTAGACAATGGAACGTGGCTCTCTCACTGTGACGTCATCCAGCGTATTTCTTAAAAAAAATATAAAAAATTAAATACTCTACCAAATTCCAAATCGATGAAAATGGTATCTTAAAATATCCTATTCTTTCCAAAAAAAATATAAAAACTAAAGGTTATTTTTTTTGGTGCATCCCAATTGTCTAATTAGGTAGTTAGAACAATGGTGCAGTTTGATAGATTGATTAATTTCCATGCAGGGTTCTCGAAAGGCTGGCGCGAGGCGTTCGAGAGCGGTGCCCAAGAGCCCTGGGTGTTCCGAGGCGGACTCACGGCCGACTTGCGGCGGCTTCTCCCAGTCGAATGCAGCGGGGACGCGCTGAGGCCGACAGTGATACCCAACGAGCCCCCGCTTACAGTCAGGCCGTATATACCCTCTGATGAAGAGGCGGTGAGTTTTAAAACCCAGATCTACACCAGTGGCGGAGCGTGGTAATTTTTGGAAGTGAAGCCGGAGCACCAAAACCTAAAAACCCCATTTATCCTATTCTTGAAAGTGCAGTAATGGAAGAGAACCGTTTGGTATCTTTGAAAGTTTAGTCGACCCGGGGGGAATCGAGTTGTTAGTACCCTTTGCCAGTGATCTACACTAATATATTAGAGAAAAAAGGTTTGTCTGTGTATTTATTTGTGTTTGTAATGCATAAATTAAAGCAAATTTAACAGATTTTGAAATTCCTTCACCTATGGAAAGCTAGTAACAGGCAATTTATCCCGGGAAGGTGCAAAATTTCCATTGGACGCAGACAAAGTTGCAGACAACGGCTAGTTCTTTAAATATACGAGAACTTCGTCGAGCTGAGATACAAAATACAAATTCTTTATTATACATGCAAATCAAGTTTAACAAATATAACAAAACAGTTTTCAATAACCTGATGACCAAGTGACAAACATGCATCAGTGCTTCAAGTAACACACAGCCTGTCCCGTAGGTAGCCAATTTTAACACGAATTTCAATAGCAGATGCGAAAAGATAATAGAACAGCTATGTGTGTGCGTTTAAAAGAAAAGGTTACAAAAATAAAAATTTGATTTGTCTCTTGTTTTGCTCTGAACTTAGGCTACTTGCACAGTCCAGGATTAAAAAAATAACTCGCTACACCTGGGTTAGGGTTGACAGTTCCATAAATTTTACACTAACCCTGGGTTAGCAGTTCACTAGTTAAAAGTTAACTCTTGTCCGCGCAAGCCTGCTTAAATAGACTGCTTTAAAAGAAATGACCCTGTAAATTTGGAAAATTCAGTCAGGAATGGCAAGTTTAAACATTACCTAGATACTTACTTACATGCGCATCAAAATGCGAATTATTGCGTATCAAACAGGGTCCCGGCCTCCAAAGTCTTAACTGAGCTTAAACTAGCTTTAAAATGAAATTCATAGTGACTTTCTTTTCTTTAGGTATGTGCAATTTGTCATAAGACATGTCGGGACGGTTCTGACTGCAGCGACCTATTCCCGAGCGACCTTCAAACGTTGCCAGCTGATAGGTGAGAACCTAATTACTAATATTGCCCAGTTCAGAAAACTATGTACACGGTTTTTAGGGTGAATCAACTTTTTTGTGTTGTTTATGTTTACTCAGTCCCCGGTTGTCCAAGTGACATTTCATACTGTTTCATAGAAAAATGCTTAGGTTGTCGAAAAGACAAAGTTTGTGTAACTATAGAAAAGGGTGATAGTTGATTCCTTCTTTTCTCTCCACTGCTAAGGAAATCGATTCCTCATGTTTGTTAGCAACTGTGTACTCTTGACCGTTTTCACTCCAGCTTCCCAAAAGCCACCGGAATGTGGAGTGTTGTGGACAGTGGGACGCTAAGATCACCGTTTTCTCCAGTTGTACAAGAACAAAAGAAATGTGTGGTTTTATGAAAGCAACGAAGCAAGTGAGCACTTGCATAAATAAGTGAGAACGTATAGTATAAATCTTCCCAGGTGAATTTTTCGCTTTGAGCCATTACATTAAATTTGAATCTTAATACATATGACAATACCGTTTGTTTTGAAAGATAAGGGCTCGAAGCGAAAAATTCACCTGAGAAGATTTATACTATAAAAGCTACTGCTGCTGCCGAGCGCCTTACACTTAAACCCCCCCCCCCCCCCCCACTACGCAGCCGGCTGTAATGCGACATGCGATAATTGAGGCGATGGAAAAAAAGTTTCACTTTAAAATAATGAACAAATGTTCAGTTGCCAGAAACGTGGTATTGTTTATTGAAAAGTTCTGTTTTTTCTCAGGTTAGTACAGCCATTCTTAACGTTAGTGCCAAGTCTATGCATGGTCATAGAAGAGGACGAACAATATGTGAGAGTAGAAGATGGAACAGATGAAGTTTCTGTTAATGGTGAGTGAAATATAAACTGTAGTTATTGATTTAAAAATAATAAAAAAAACAAAAAAGACCCATTACAGTTAGTATTTCTAGTCATGTTGTGAAAAGTTTTTCTAGTTTTTAGCTTTTTTTACTTGGTCTAGCTGAATTTAGATGTGCATGCAATTATTTAAAATCCGCCCGCTAAGCAAATCTCTGAAGTCATTCTGTCGTGGAAATATATCTGTTATAGATATTGACAATCATTTAGTTAGAGACCCATCATATTTAAAGATATTTCAACAACTTTTTAAAGAATTCAATGTTTTAGTCAAATAATAATAAATAAAAAATTGGAATTGTAACTGAATCAATTTGCTTCAGGTGTAAAGCCCAGCATAGTGGGTTACGCGTGCGCGGCGCTAAACAGCAAAGAGTTCTACAAGAAGCAGGAGGTGGCGTGGATACCGGAGATGTGTAAGAAGTATCCCGAACACCTGACCGAGAGGGAGGACCTGAGTCCGGCTGCTAAGGTGAGTTTGGGAAGACTTGAGGATACCACTGTCAAAATAGTTAAGCTCTCTTGATTCCGAAGGGCCCGGGTAGGATAGAATTGGGGATGTCTATTTTTTCCAATGTATAGTAAATCGAAAACCATTTCGAGATAAATGCTTTTTAACTCGTTTTCTGTGGTTATTTAATTTTAATATTATGTAATGAATTTATTACATAACAAATAAGCAATGACCCCTTCATTTGACATTGGTGCAAATTGCGTGACCGTTCCAAGTCGTACTTTATTCAGTGTGGTTAGAATTTTTCACAATTTACGCGTGGATTATACTACGGAGTTTGATTTGGACCCGCTGTCTGACATTTGTTTGTCTGTTTGGCACTTTGACAGCGCCAGTAAAGTGCAAAAATTAATTAAAAGGGGTTGCCTTATCGTACGCATTTAGATAGATTTAGAAATTTGGCAGTGTGGGAGCCCTCAATTAAAATCTGGCGTCATCAACCAAAATAGTTTCAGTAATTTTGAAAAAAGTAGTGAACTAAATGACAAAATATTGAAATTAGTTTCTTATAATTGTCTTTTGTATACAAAAAATATATAAAAACCACTGGTATTTTTTTTTACTCATTCCCAATTTGGATCGCATCTTCTAGGTAGTAGGCACTTTGCGTGTGCACTGATGAGTGTTCTCCCGGCAGGACTGCATCCGGCACTTCCACCAGTTCAGCGCGTCGGAGCGCGCACCGGAGTGCGTGACGCGCGCGCACCCCGCGCTGCTGACGTGTTGCGTGCTGGCGGCGTGCCGCGACCCGCACGCGCCCGCGCGCCTGCTGACCTGCCTGCTGGCGGCGTGCCGGGCCCACGGTCAGCCCCCCCCCCCCCCCCACTATACTGTACAGTGCGTGCCGCCCCGCCCCCCGCGCTGCTGACGTGCTGCGCGCCTTATTGTATTATTTTCGTTTTAATTCCGTTTTCATTTGTTTTCTGCGTACTGTATGTAGATGTTTGTGTTGTCAGGCGCGAGCGGCGTGCACGCGTGCATCAACGCGACGGACCACTACCTGCAGCAGTTCTACTCGCGGCTGGGCTTCGCGGAGGTGGCCCGCTCCGGCGCGCGGGTGTACCTCGCGCGCGCCTTCTAGCGGCCCCGCCCCCCGCGCGCCGCGCTGCTGCGCCGCCGCAGGACCAGGTCGGTGTCTCGTGTTGCACGACCCATCCGGCTCGAAGGACCACTTTGTTTACATCAAACACCGTCGCTATGCCAATTGATTTATTTTCAAATACGTACAATTCTTATACTTTCCTTAACAGTCAAACGTTACTTTCGTTTTTTAATAATAAAAATAACAGTGTTTTCGTTGTTTCAGTTACATCCATGGGTTAAAGGTCTGAACGAGTTCGTGTTTGTATGGTATTTCGTGAGTCTTTTGTATGTATTGAGAGTGACGAAATTACAAATCGTCCTGTGCTCTCTTGAATGTTGCAGGAAAGTTCGAGTCTAAAATGGTTAGCTAACAAACTAAATGTGAGCAATATTCGGTGGTTTAGCGTGTCTTTTAGCTTTTATTTAGGTATTTCAATTTAAAAGTCTTATATTAAATAGTTCATATATTTACAGATATTATTGTTATTATTTAGCTGTTGTCGCTATCCCGCAGGAGCTATAAAAATCCGGGATTAAAACTTTCCAATGTTTTTCCCAGGGTCTCAAATTATTCCCATACAAAATTTAATTTCAATCAGTTCAACGACTTAAGCGTGCACAATAGGTAACAGACAGACAATTACTTTCGTAATAATAATATCATTTAGTATGGATTGTGTAATTTTGACGCCCCCACTAAACGAAGTTACTGGCAATACCATTCCGACGCCATTTAAGTAGTAAAAAGGAGTTCTTATTGTATCTCGGGGCCATCCATAAATTACGTCACACCAACTTCGATCAATTTGGACCCCTCCCCCCTCCCCCTATCACACTTATTACTATGAAAACCGCCATTATTTTGTCCTAGTGTCACAGATCGCTTGAAATAAATGTGTGACGTAATTTATGGATGACCCCCTATGTATGGGTGTTTATTTAACGCGCGCGCAATCACAATCCCATTCGCCATTTCATTCTGTCCATGGGTATGAGGTTATATCAAAAGGTAGTGCTTTCGATTGTGATGGCGCACGCGTTAGAAGACAATAAGGTCATCTTTTTAAATTTCGGTTCTATATCACTTAAGCGGTGGCGATTAGAGGCCCTGTACTAACCAGTATTGCATTTTTGCATTTAAATTATTGTTAATCTATTGCATTTTGGTATAATGTTCCTAAAGATTACATGTATACGCATTTTAGCGCAACTTTGTCCTTAATACTATTGTAAAGCCTACTAAAGAACAACTGATTAATTAACTGAAACAATTACTTTGCTCACCCGCGACCTTACGATAGTTACGTTTATGTAAGAAATGCGTGTTCATGCAGTTCCTCCACCTGCACACTGTACGAACACACACAAATCTAAGCAAGCAATAACCCTCCTTCGGCAGTCGGGTGAAAAGCAAACAACCGTAAACTAGACTCGATCTTTCTTACAGCATAAGATACAATATTATATTACCTCGGTAATAACGAGTCAATATTTCGATTTGTAACTCATATCACTTCCTATTTTGTATTAAAAATGTTTTTAATACTTTTTTATTGTTACGACAAATGTAATCTACATTTTTTAAAATTATTATCGTAAGTGAAGCTTGATCGTAAGTAGAATACAGTAATTTTAAGTGCAATTTATTCATATATTTTATATAATTTATGCGTCGTATGAATGTAAATTTGTATAATCAATGTGCTTGGTTAGTTTATTTAACTCGTATACTTGTCGTGCTATGAATGATACGCGAGCTTGTGATATGAACCAGTTCAGAAATGAAGACGACAGTGGCAGCTAGCTTTTTAATTTTTGGGTATTTTAAACAATCATCGTCATCATCATCAGACCATGTAGCACATGAATAAATAAAGAGCAGAATAAAAACTTCAAACAACGCCGCGCACGCATTACACTACTACACGCACAACATATGTGTGCGTGACCTGTACAGACAGGAGGGGGGGGGGCGTGCACCGGCGCCCGCTCGGAGACAAACCGGTTTGAACTAGCTCAGTGAGTAGACAAAGTTCAGGTGTGCCGCCAGCGACGACGCGACCGTTTAGCGTTTAGCTACATAGTTCGGGTGCTCGGTTGTTTTTAAAGATGCCTACCTGTTGTAGTGTTTGTAGATATACAGATATTAGATACTTAGGTACTTGTTTGAATAAAATATTTTGATTCTTAATTTTTTTTTTTATCGATTGACAACCCTATGATAATAGGTAAGAATTTCGAGCTCTGTTCGGAAGTTTTTATTCTGCTCCGTATTTATTAATGTGCATGTAGGGCCCACGCTGGGCACAGCCCTCCCAGAATGACAGAGGTTGGGCTATAATGTCCACGCTTGCCCAATCCGGATTGGGCACTTCACACACGCGATTGAAGTTGCTTCGCAGGTGTGTGCTTGTACGTATAGTTTATGCACAATTTCAAATATAACTTCGCACATGAATTAATTTGAAATTCACCATGAGCTTTAAGTAAGATGGAAGGAATTATAGTAAAAATTATAAAAAAAAAAATGTGTAAAATCGTAAAAATATGAAGAAAAAAAAACAATGTCATCTAATTTTAATTTTAGTTAATTTAATTTTATTCATGAGCATGATTACATATATTATTATGAACAGCGATAAGTTGAGTTGTTTGAACTCACCTTTTGCTGCCTAAATTTGTGCATGGTACTTTAATACTTTCGTTTATATACACATAAAATATTTCTCTTAAATTATTTTAGAAATTTAATTAGTCAATTGTACAAATAAAGTCTTTCTGGGCAACCATAATGTTATAATTCACTAGTGGAAACTACTTTGGATTTCGCATTATCTAAATTTTAAATAATCATAAATGTTATTTTTCGCTGTTTGTTTCCCACTAACAATAAAAAAAAAAAAATCTTGAAGAAAAGCTGCCCACCTGCGAATCAATGCAACTGCGAAGTATATTGAAAAAAATATATTAAACCATTAAGGTTTCCAAAAATATCAAAAAGCTTTCTGTAAGTCGTCGGGCCATATCTGATACCAATTTTAAACAACATTGCAAATGCGAAGTAGTAGCACTTCGTAGCCCCTAGTCCTCACCATCGAGTTCAAGCTCCAAAGGCAAACAGCGGAGGCGTGGCGGTGACGGTTGTAATATTTTAACTTGTATGAACGAGTTCGCGGTACGCCGCACAACCGTTCGTACAAGTTAGAATATTACAACCGTGTACGCCACGTAAATGTGTTTAATATGCGCTAAAAGAAAACTAATCCAGATTTTTTTCCTCGGTTACCCGCCGGTACAGATGTCCGGCACACCACTATAAATAAGACAAGATGTGCAATTTAAAGAAATAAAGAAAGAAAGAAAAATATTTTTCTCAAACATGCTATGAAATATTGACGTTATGTTCCTTAAAATACGCCACGAACTGTCTTTACAGGTGCGGCTAGACGAGAGGTCAATAATGGAATTTCATACAACATTGCTGGCCAAGGCCAGCAAAGTGATCGTCTATTGTTTTATGTGACACAGCACCATGACGTTTAATAGGTCGACGTGGTCGACGTGGATGGATGGATGGATGGATGGATGTTGATGGATGTTGATGGATGTTGATGGATGTTGATGGATGTTGGTTGATGGATGTTGATGGATGTTGATGAATGTTGATGGATGTTGGTTGATGGATGTTGATGGATGTTGGTTGATGGATGTTGGTTAATGGATGTTGATGGATGTTGATGGATGTTGGTTGATGGTTGTTGATGGATGTTGATGGATGTTGATGGATGTTGGTTGATGGATGTTGATGTATGTTGATGGATGTTGATGGATGTTGTTGGATGTTGATGGATGTTGATGGATGTTGATGGATGGATGGATGGATGGATGTTGATGGATGTTCTTGTTCATGGATGTTGACGGATGTTGATGGATGTTGATGGATGTTGATGGATGTTGATGATGGTGATGGTGATGGTGATGGTGATGGTGATGATGCATGTTTGAGAAAAACTCTATGCAAGCCTTGGCCACGAACAGGGATTGCCGGCCTCGTATCTCTAGATGGCCTCGTTAACACTCGGCCATCTATAACTACTCGGCCGGCAATCCCCTATTTCGCGGCCGCTGCAGTAATGTACTATTATTTAAGGTTACAAGAGTACCACCACCAAACAGAAGGAAACAACATTAATACACCTGATAAACAAGTTTGTTATGGTAGTGACACCAATTGTCACCGAAAAAGGGTCTGCACTCAGCATGTGTTGCTGCACAGTGAGTGCAGCAACGCTGGTTTTCTGTAGAGCCCAGATTTGAGCTACACGACAGCTCCACCTGTTACAATTACACACAACCTAAGCTAAAGCATATATAAACTAAAGTGAAGCAAAGGGTGAGGTAATTTCATAACGAACTATAGACATACATCCACACCACATAAGTTACAGATCTGTCTGTACAGCGTTTCAAACACTTGGCGGTTAGGGGTGATGGTACGAGCTAGTCACGATGGTGAAGTTAAAGACTGAAGCGACTGACTGAGGGTATCACCACATGAATAAATACGGAGCAGAATAAAAACTTCAAACAACGCCGCGCACGCATTACACTACTACACGCACAACATATGTGTGCGTGACCTGTACAGACAGGAGGGGGGGGGGGGGCGTGCACCGGCGCCCGCTCGGAGACAAACCGGTTTGAACTAGCTCAGTGAGTAGACAAAGTTCAGGTGTGCCGCCAGCGACGACGCGACCGTTTAGCGTTTAGCTACATAGTTCGGGTATTCGGTTGTTTTTAAATATGCCTACCTGTTGTAGTGTTTGTAGATATACAGATATGAGATACTTAGGTACTTGTTTGAATAAAATATTTTGATTCTTAATTTTTTTTTTACCGAGTGACAACCCTATGATAATAGGTAAGAATTTCGTGCTCTGTTCGGAAGTTTTTATTCTGCTCCGTATTTATTCATGTGGTATCACCCGGGACGTAGTTATTGTGGTATAATATAAAATTATACACTCTATGTACGGGGAAAGGCAAGACGCATAGCCCATCGGCGCTAACCGATTCAGCAGGGATTCAGCCGACTGGCAAGTGTCGGGAAGAAGGCGATGGGTATTTTCTGACAATGTGCGTCGAGATTTTGGGAAGTTAGGGACGAATTGGGAGGGAACAGTTCATTGTTTATAAAGAAAACTTTCGAGCAATATATTTGAATGAATGGTATATTTTGTAAAAGAACGCGGTTACGATGTATTACGTTAAAAATGGCATTTCTTCTGGTCTCTGTCTTTGTTTATTGTTTAACGCGTCCCTTTCCAACTCTTCTAGTTCAAAAGAGACGCATTATGCGATAAACGGCAGAAAAGATGCGTAGAGAGACTACGGCAAAGCATTGTAAAAAATCATAACTATTTTTAAATTTAAAATGTATACTGACATCCTATACGTTATAATTATTTGAAATTATGAAACAATCAAATCTCGAAATATGATCCATTTTTTTTTTTTTTTCAAATATTGTTGCTTTTTAAAGTATGACTTTAGTTAGATTTCAGATAAATGTACATTTTCAATCTGTATTTATTAAAACTGTCGTATCGTAAGTATACATAAGTATGGTTAAGTCCTTTTAGTATTAAAATTAAACTAAAGCCATGACTGTCACACATGTGCTTCCTAGAAAAATTAAGTTCGAACTAAGACGTTACTAATGAATGAAATGAGTTTTCTGATACGTGGAATATTGCTAGATGGCGTTAGTATCGTGTGGTCTGTTTGGCAATAGGAACGATGATACCATAAAACAATGAATAAAATGCGAGTAGAAAAAAAAAACATTTTATTTTAGCCCTGAAAACCAGATCAGTTGGGTTGTTTTAAAAAAATACATAATTAAGGGCCTAATGAAAACAAAATCACGATCGCATCCTTTGAAAACGAAAGTTAGTCATACAAACTATATGCGTAACTTACGTTACACAAAAGAATCAATTAAATTTTGTTTTCATTGAGCCCTTAATTATGCACAATTTTTTTGAAAACTACTATTGTCAACTAGCTAAAAGTAACATTGTTAATTTAATTATCTAAATGCGCAAATCTCAAGGAAAACTGTACCAGCGTCGCTATCATTTGAGCTCTGGGGCCAAAAAACAAAGTTCAAAAACCGGAGTTTATGGCCCCAGAGCTCAGATAGCGACGCTGGTATAACGTTAATCGGACTCTCATCGATGGCCCCATCTAGCGATATTTTGTGGGTCATTATTTGAGCGTACTTTTTTTACAAATTGGCTTTAGATTTTGATGGCGTTTTCGGCTTTTGTACTGGAAAGTTCTGCCATTTCTACAAAAATGTATCCACGAAAGTGATTCCGATCAAACGCTCATTATAGTGACCTTTGTTTGAGAGAAAATCCTTATTCAGGAGATCCTACGAAATTGCGAAACAAATATTATTTATTATACTTACTTATACCTTCGTTACTTCTAACTCATTGTAACCAGAGGCTGTATTGTCTCAAGAAGGGTTTCCTCAAAAAGGGTTCAAGCATCCCCAGGTTTTACAGAATTTGCGTAATGTGAATTGTATAGCATTTTTGTTTTCTGTGCAAACTAAATAAAATTGATGTTATGTGAATTCACGACCGCTTAAGATTGGCACGCTCTAGGCCTAACCTAGGTAATTTTTAGAAAAGAATTCGAGTAGCAAATTAAAAATGAGGGTTAGTCAGATTGTAAAAAAAAAAATAAGGTTTAAAGCTAAGGTTGGAGTGATTTTTGGGTGAAGTTTAATCTGAACAGGGCATTCGTTTTTTACTGTTGCTGTACTCTTTTCAGAAATCTGTTGTTCCGTGGTTCTTATTTCAATGGCATTAATGTCTAATTTTAACAAATTCACGCGTCTTCGTGGATGGCACTAGCTATATACTTCTGCAGCTCCTAACCATTGGACGCCAGACATAATATTTATATAGCGTAATAATTTCTAATAGGTAGCAGGTATAAGCTCCAAACGCAGACAGAGAGGCGTGGCGGTGCGGTGGCGATGACGGTTGTAATATTCTAACTTGTATGAACGAGTTCGCGGTACGGTACCGCACAACCGTCCATACACGTTAGAATATTACAACCGTCACCGCCACTACGCCGCCACGCCTCCGCTGTCTGTGCGTTTGGAGCTTTACTCATAATGAGACGCAAGGCTGCCTTTTGACTAGAGCGAAGCGAGGGGGTAATGTGGAGCGAAGTTGCGAGCTGTGCCTGTCCATAGACGGAGCTAGGGATTATTCGCGGTAGTTCCTTTGGCTGTTCCTTCGAAGGAACTATTGCGTTTTTTTCGCACTAGTTTCGTCACAAATGGTGAAGGAAGAACTGTGTTTATTTTTTCGCCTTTGTTCCTTTACTAGAAGTGACAGATCTACTGCGACAAGGAACAAAGGCGAAAAAATAAACGAAGCTAATTTATAATTGTTAGATCCACTGAAAAGTAATTATATTGGTGCAATTTTATGCAATTATATTGGTGGATTTTAATCTCGCTAACCGCTCCGCTGCCTCGCGCCGATCCAGTGCCAAGCCTGCGCTGCGAATTAGCGTGGGGGGGGGGGGCGGAGCAGCTCCAAGTGTCACAGTCGAGTTACCTCACCAGTTGTTATTGTTACGCTATGAGATTTATGACATTTAAGGAGTGCTTTGCCGTTTTTTGACGCTTCAGTATTAAAATGGTAATATGTAAGAAAGTAATTGTGCTTATTTTTTTTGTGTTACGTCTCCTCGCGTAAGAAATATTATGTATGTGCCGAATAACGATGTGATGTGTTAAAGTCATACTGAATCATGGCCAATTATATTGTATGAAACTTTTGAGATGCTGATGTTAGATGTAGCATATTATTCGTTTGGGCAATTAAAAAAAATGTAACTAATAATTTTTTAAATTAGGTAATTTTGGGGTTTTCTTATTCAAAATCACGAGTCACAGTGTCCGTATTTTTTGGTCAGTTTTGTGACTTTTTTCATACAGTTTACATGCATCGACACAAAACTAACAAAAAATTGTATGGAAAACTAGGGACATTTTTTTAATCTGCAATATCAATCGCGCTCTTGATTCCGAGGAAGAACAACCCAAAATTTCCTTATTGAAAAAAAAGTGAAGGTACACTTTTTATTGAAAACGCCCATTTGTAATATCAGCGTTACAATGAAAAAAACGTGGATGCGGTTGAAATACGACCTGTAATTATCTAATTATCGACCCGGAATGCACGACAGTAATAAACGACCCGATAATTCAAACCCTCATTTAATTGCTTCAAGAATTATCAGGACGTTCATTCAGGGTCGACAAATAAGGGGTCGTTCGTCTGACTGTACTGAAAAAAATTACACCTCCTTTTGAACGCCAGCGTCGTCTATAGACGACAATACGGTAATACATAATTAACCTACCCGCATCCGCATAAGAGTCAATTTTGCTCATAACAAAAACGATGTGTGGCGTTCAAAAGGTCAAAGTTATGAATGTGTTTATAATAGATTGTCGTGTGTGCAGTTATTTTATTTAAATATTATTTATTTATGTGACGTCTTATATGCTTGTCCGCTGTAGATCTTTGTGTATCATTTATTTTTTGTTTTATGCAAATAACAAAGGGTGCCGGCCATCGGATGGTTAATCAGAAATAAACATTTATAATTTCATGTTTATTTCATTTATAAATTACCCAATACTTATTAATAATGAATCATAATTTTCAATCACAAATTTTGCCAAATAGATCATTTATATTACTCAAGAAAACTTAATTAAATTATCTTATAAATATTTAACTCGTGCTTATTACATTATTTAAGATTTGAAAAAATTAAGCTCAAGTTTTAAAGGTATGTAATTTAATTATTCTAAAAATGTTTTTCAGTCATTATCGACTGAAGTTCTGTTCGCCACTGACAGCTCCATCAGCTTTTGTTTTATCTCAGATATCTGTAAAAAAGAAAACAAAGTAATCGCAGCTTTGGCGTACAACCATTTTTTCTCCGGACTATAGTATGTATAGGTCCCGCTGTTGGGTCCAGCCCTCCTCCAGGGCTTGGGCTGTAGACTGCAGTTCCCACGCGGGCCCAGAGAATATATTGAAATGATTCGCGGGTGTGTGTCACGTCACGATGTTTTCCTTCATCGTATGTGGTAAATTTAAAATGTAATTTCGCGCATGAATTTAGAAAAGCTCAAGAGGTGCGAGTCCGGGGTTCCTCTACTTGATAGGTCAAATAACTAGGCTACCAGAGCTTAAGCCCTTGATAAGGTAGAGGCGCTAGCGACCACATGCATTGACTTGGAAATTCAACTTTATTGTTTTAGAAATAAGTTACAATATCCATTGTAATTATTGTAAATATTACTAGCTTTAAAAATGTCCTTTGTCAGGTACCTATATGTAATTGTAGTGCTAAAGAGGCACATGAGAACATGCGACATAGTTCCGTCTCAGTGGGAAAATCAGGCCGCCAATCGACTGGAGTGGAGGTCTCAGGTGAAGATCAAAATCCACGATTTCGAATTGAGACGGCGCTGTGACTTAGATGCCAAGCGTGACAATTTAAAAGCCCGACCACCTGCGGCAATCAATTATAATTACGTAAACGGTGCGCTCGTATGCCCGCGTTGTATGAGGATCCTGTCCAATAAAGTTGGATACGTGAGCCACTTGCGAGCGCATGATCGACATGAACGGAGTTGAAGCTGTTGCCATGGTCGAAACCGGCCGGATCAGATCATCATCATCATCATCATATGTAATTCAATAGCTGCTTTTGATTCTGTGGTAGTATCTTCCAATAAATGGGGCTTAATAAGGGTCAAGTTATGGCTTCCTAAAGGCATTAAGAGGCATATCACACTGCCGATTTGCGAACGTATTAGATGCGGAGTGAACATGCAACGCACTGGCATCGCGCAAAGCGCTGCGGGTGTATATGGACAGTGGTGATCATTTAACATTAGGTGACCCACTAGTTCGTTTGCCTGGCCTCTCTAACATAAAAAAAAATGCAGCTTGTTCGCCGCGGGCGTGCAACGGTTTCGCCGCGAATGCGTCACGTTTTCGCTGCGAGCGCGCAGGGAATGGGGATGTTGACGCTATTAAAAAATTATTTTAGCCCTGAAAACCAGATTAGTTTTCGATTAATTTTATTGCAAAGTTAGATTTTTTGTTGCTTTAAAACAAAAAAATAGTTAGTTGATTGAGTTGGCGAACAAGTGACGTCATAAGTTGCTATTGCCATTCAAACTCTATGGGAGGATTGTATTTTGACAGCTCATAAAAAGTACGTCAGTTGATTGGTGGTGTCCATGGACCACTCGCACCAGTACTTGATCGATCACCCTGATTAGAACGAGATGCAACTCACTGGTTTTTATACCTAACGGACTGATTACTGCGACAAAAAAGTGAGGCAGAAAAAAAACCAGTGAGTTGCATGTCGTTCTAATTAGGGTGATCGAACAAGTACTGGTGCGAGTGGGACACAATTGGGGATGTCTATTTTTTTGCAATGTATAGTAAATCGAAAACCATTTCGAGATAAATGGTTTTTAACTCGTTTTCTGTAGTTATTTAATTTTAATATTATATAATGAATTTATTATTTATACCCAAGATCTTGTCGCCAAGATACTTAAAACTCCTCCAGACAACCTAGATGTGCCTCACCTGAACGAGGCTATAACAGCATGGAAGTCAGCTTGCCCGTCTGCCGATTTACCCATTTTTCCTAGTTCGCAGCGGCAATGGGATGAGCCGCTCTGTAGACTGGTGCGGGATAACCTTTACCATACGTCTACCAGCCCTACAGAGCGCGCCCGCCTCCTTGCCGTTGCGAAATGGGAATCTGGTGCTTGGCTTCACGCCTTACCATCCACAAATACAGGCACTTTTCTGGACGACAACACATTCCGGCTCGCTGTGTGTCTCCGTTTGGGAGTGGCTTGTGTTGCCCCACATCGCTGCCATTGTGGTGTGCAGGTCGACTGCCTCGGCCACCATGGACTCTCCTGCCGCAGCAGTACGGGACGCATCCCGCGGCATGCAGCCCTTAACGACGTCATCCGCCGGGCCTTGGTCAGTGCCGGAGCACCAGCCGTTTTGGAGCCTTCGGGCTTGGTCCGCGACGACGGCAAAAGGCCCGACGGCATGACACTCATGCCATGGATAATGGGACGGCCGTTGGTTTGGGACGCCACTTGCGTTGACACACTCGCGCCGTCCCACCTTCCATCTACAGCCATCAGGGCCGGTGCCGCTGCTGACTCTGCGGAATGCCTCAAGAAGCGCAAATATGTAGGCATCAGTAGTGCCTACATTTTTGAGCCGTTTGGGGTTGAAACCATGGGTCCTTGGGGTTTGAGTGCATCAAATATCTTTAAATCACTGTCGTCAAAATTGATTGCAGCTTCAGGTGACCAGAGGGCTGGCTTTTTCTTAGCACAAAGAATAAGCATTGCCATACAGCGTGGCAATGCTGCCAGCCTTCTGGGCACCTTACCACTTGGCAGTGATTTTGGACAACTTTTTTATTTATAAGTTTAGTTTGTATGTAGTTTTAGTTTATAGTTTTAGTTTTATTTTATGTAGTTTTTACAATAAATTATTATTTCATAAAAAAAAAAAAAAAAAATTACAATAGTCACATTTATTACATAACAAATAAGCAATGACCTTCATTTGACTTTGGTGTAAATTGCGTGACCGGTCCAAGTCGTACTTTATTCTGTGTGGTTAGAATTCTTCACAAATTTACGCGTGGATTATAACTACAGAGTTTGATTTGGACCCACTGCCTGACATCTAGCACTTTGACAGCGCCAGTAAAGTGACACTTGTTACAGTGTACCACCACGCAAAAAATAATTAAAGGGGTTGCCTTATCGTACGCATTTAGATAGATTTAGAAATTTGGCAGTGTGTGAGCCCTCAATTACAATCTGACGTCATCAACCAAAATAGTTTCAATAATTAATTTTGAAAAAAGTAGAGAACTAAGTGACAAAATATTGAAATTAGTTTCTTATAATTGACTTTTCTATACAAAAAAAATATAAAAACCACTGGTAATTTTTTTTAGACATTCCCAATTCTCTAGTTCCTCTACTTTGTTGTTATCTCTCGGACCGCTGTCTCTAGTTGCCATTATTAAACTGTATGGCTTGGTAATATGGGTCACTTTTGAGTGACTAATAAAAGTTAGTATTCAGTCCAGGTTAGGTACAAGTCCATGGTGGTGTCAACATCCCTATTCGTTGCGTCTATAGGGCCGGGACGCCATGATGTACAAAAACTGAAGTGGGTAAAGTACATGTTAGCTGAGATACGTGAGTGTATATCATGGCATGGTTTGCTCGCTTCTAATACGTTCGCCGCCAGTGTGATGTGATTCTAAGAAATACATACTTTTTGTATCTCATTCAGCAGCACCCGCTGTTCGGTGCGCGGCGTCATTGTTTCCCCTCGAAGGTCGATGGACTCGAGGTTTTCGAACAGCTGTTTTATACGCATGGCTAGGTTCACGTCGTTACTGCCTTTCCTAGGCACCGTAGGTTTTGCCCTGTCCCAAAAACGGGTGCAGTTAAGGGTGAGGCTCCACTGGTGCGTCTTCTACGGATCGATGGACAAGAGACGAAGCGGAGAGGAGGGTGATGCCGCTGCGCTATGTCTAATAGTACATTTTTGTCGTGCGTCAACGCAACGCAACGCACCAGTGGAGCGTCACTCAAAGGTGGTGGCCTGGTTAGCTCAACACTGTAGATGCAATCCGGAAAATAGTAGATTGTTCAACGAGGTAGGTTGTAGGGGCCGCTACCGAGTTTCCGTAGGGCTCCTTGTTGCGGTTGCTGAAGATAAGTTAAAGTTATGACTCTTCTAATAGTTTATTTATATTTATAAGCTAAAGTTAACAAGGTAGTATTAGCGAGACCGTGTATCTTACGTTTATTTTAAGAGTGTCAGCGTATGATGTATTGATGTCAACCGTCCCATGATATATTTGTTTATTTGTGTTAAAAATATAAATCCTAACCTGCGCATAATCTTCTTCCTGTATTTATCCGGGAGGTCTTTTTCGATGTCCTCTCTAGTCAGCAGGGTCATATACTCCGGGTTCGTGTCGTACGGATAGTTCTTAGGGCACATCTTGTAGGAACCCTTGGCTAGCTGCTTACAGTCCCGGTAGCTTCGTCGCCATTGCCTGAGGAGCTCTGCGTTTCTACAATGTTAGTATATGCCGTATATGCCGGTAAAGTGTAGCTAAACACATTATGTCGAAATTTCGCGGGGTGTTTTACGTTCCGAAGTAGATATTTGGCTAATAAAAAAAAAATATATACATAAGCCGAAGGATGGTCGAAGGCATAAATATCTATACAGCCATTGCGTCAAATATATGTAAACACCAACCTTATGGTTAATGGCATAAAGTTGTAAGTATTACAGATATTTTTGAAGCCTTGGTGTATAATACATAATTGTACATTTATGATCTTGACTGTACAGTACACGGAGAAAAAAATTATACTTAATATTGTAGCACACCGAATACTCCAATATCTGTTCTGTATACAAAAAATAACTAGACACTTTGTAAAGTAGATACCTACTTTTATGAACATGATTATTTTCAACCGACTTCAAAAAAAAGAGGAGGTTCGTTATTCGTCTGTATGTTTTTTTTTTGTATGTTTGTTAGCGATTACTCCCCCCAATGGTGAACCGATTCTCAAAATTATTTTTAAACTAGTCTTCCATCCGCAGCTTCGCCCGCGATAAATTAATTTTCCCGTAGGAAAGGGTATTTTCCCGCGGTAAAAAGAAGCCTATGTCATTCAGTGATAATGTACCTAGCTTTCTGGCATAAGAATTTTTGAAATCGGTCCAGTAGTTTCGGAGCCTATTCAATGCAAACAAACAAACAAACAAACAAACAATCAAATCTTTCCTCTTTATAATATTAGTAGGTATAGTATTCAAATTGCAATAGAGTTTTCAGTATTACAATTTTAGGGTACTTGCAGAGGCTAGTTGGGGTGGCGAAAATTTAATAGCCTATCCGCCACTTAAGTTAATATAATTCTTAGTAAGATTACTTTCTCTCCTGTATGATTTTCTCCCTCGTCGCCAGCAGCTCCTTATGCTTCTTCACGGCCACATCTTTGAAGAAGCTTCGCTTCATCTGCGCCTCTTGCTCGCTCTTGCTGCGCGCCAAGAGTGGCTTCAGGTACTTCGCGCTCTGCGTCTTTGGCGGGAAACTGGTGCGGCTCTCGGCCAACCTTGGGCATTTACCTTTAAGAAATTAAGCTGGCCTTATACGCTTATACCTACTAAGAAATTTGATTTTCGAACGTCGTATCGTGCCGTCCCGTTCACGCTAATAATATTGAACAGAAGAGTGAAAGGGACGGCACGATAGGAAATTCGAAAATCGAATTACGTAGTAGTTTCTCTGGTACGACAGTTATATTGCTGGTCACGAGTGTTCATGCCCAGTTTGTACTGAAAACGCGTTTGTTAAGGCAGAACTGGAACTTTAGATGTTGTAACGTAAAATGAAATTGCACTGTTTTACCTTTGTACTTTAAATAATACTCTTCAATTTCCGATGCGCCGTCCTTGTCGTTGAACTTCACAGACAACGTTTTATTTTTTTCAAATTTATCCTGATCGATTACTGAATTGTAACTACGAATCGAATGACCGAAGACACTGGCTGGAAAAGCACCGCTCGTACTGGCCGCGTCTTCCGACAATTCCGACTGAGACTGGTTAAACAACACGTCTAAATGTTTCGCGTGTAGAAATGCTACAACTTTAGCCGTTCCAGCTCTTATTATGTCCATTGGCGGATACATTATTGGGTTCCCGTCCAACTGCAGAACTTTTAAATGAATCAATGACCCTAGTTCATTTGGCAATGAAGTTATACTGTTATTTTGAAGTAATAAATGGGTTATGCACGGGTGGCCTTCTATGGTCTTTGGGATATCTGTTAACTGGTTGTCTCGTATGTCGAGCCACCGTAGATTCGGCAGGGATGGAAAGAAATCATCAGGCAGACTTGAAATGCTGTTGTTTTGGAGGTAAATCATCTGAAATGATAAATTATTAACTTAAAGAAAATAGTGGAGTTATAAAAATATTTTTTTATAATGAATTTTTTGTTTGTAGGTATTCTACAGGTCAGTATGTATACAGGTTACAGTCAGCCTCAGAAGTCGCTGAGAACACTATAGTACTTGTTGGAATAACCAGTTATATTGTGAAGTTTGAAATTATGTCAAGTAATAAAGCATAAAGCTCTGTACCTAAGCAAAAAAAAGGCTTACCTTCACACAAAACATTGTACTTACACACACATACAATTTTTAAACTTATTTATATTATGAACTGGTCACAAAAATTAACTTACGCATAGCAAGATATTGTTGATAGGAGGAACAGAGTGCAGACCTTGAGATGAGAGATCCAAAGAGTTTTCCTCACTAATTGTCTCCTCATAAATATTACTAGGCAGAGATCGAGCAGTTGACACCTCAGACATGATACAAAAATGTGGAGAGTAAGTCTAGTAAATTCGATTAAACCTGTAGAATTCTTGTTTAGTCAATAAAATCTCGTAGCAAATTGACAATTTCAAAAATGGCGCTCCATGTTTGAGTCACTTAATAAAACGCTTCATTATAGCAGCCACGCCTTCTTAAACACTAACGGCAAAACCGTTATCTACTTGTACTTGACTGTTTTAGGCGCGAATCAAGAGGCGCGAATCGAAACCATAGATCGAAACGTGTATCGCCATAGACAAACGATTAGTGATGTGTAACACGCTATAATAAGTTCGATTTTTAAAACGATTTTAAATCATCATTCTTTTTGAATGAATTTTGCCTAAAATAGAAATATCATTAGATGTGTGTTTTTTAAGATATACTTAGATAAAATATTATATATTAGGGTTATCCTAGGGGTCCTGTTTTATTTTAATATTATAATTATATTATAATTATTTTATTTTATTTTATTTATAGTTATAGTATTAATTTATTATTGTTATTTTTTCTTAATATTTGTTAATGTAAAATTATATAATGATAAAATAAAAACAACAAATAAATATTCAACTAAATATCTCATTCGTATTCCATTTTGTCTTCTCTCAATTTAGAACACAAAGAGTTACAGCGTTCGTGGTAAGATCCTAGGTACTAATTTTTGCTAACTATGTTATTGTAGTGAAAAAGCTTCATTGATTCTTAACGGGAGAATCATAATGTGAATGTGATAAAAAGAAACAACTCTTTTATTATTTCTATTTTGGAAAGTTTTGTGGACGCGGTTTTAAAATTGATTTTAAGTAGGTAAATGTAATAGTTGCTATGAAATAATTAAAGTAACGTTAAAGGTAATTTTATGCCTCAAACATTAGATTATAAAAAGTTGATTCTTTGAGCGAAGCGTAAAAAATTGAGTTCAAAAAATCCAATTTTGTAAAATTGGAATATAGGTAATATTTTTGATAAATAACAAATTGTGGTGATTTGATTAAAATTTAATTTGTAAATAAAATCAAACATATTAGGTACTTACTAAAAGTTGGTCTCTATAAAAGTGTCATCATTTTTTTTATTCAATTACAAAGTCTTGCAAACTCCATAAAAAGCACTTTGCTAAAAAAAACGTGTATACATAGAAAAAGATAAAGATGATTTTGTCACATTGCATTCGATTTGTTTGACATTTGATTTCTATTCGAATGGCGCAGGACCATTCTTTTTGGCGAACCTTGGCTTGAGGGAGGCGTAATGTTCAGCAGTGGACGTCTTTCAGCTGATTCGATGATGATTCGATTTGTTGTTGTTAATATTGGGGTATTAGAGCGTATTTGAACAAATTACTGAACTACTAATACATATTTTATTATTGCCTATTACAGCGGCTCGTATTATGCAATATGCTCGTATTATTATGCTGTGCCGAGGAAATAACGACATACTTAATTGCGTTTGTTAGATTCCTTACTAAATCGTTATTTCTAAATCTTAGTCTATGTGGGTCATAAGTTAGACATTTAAGGATTTACTCTATAAGTCGTACGCTTTAGAAACACGATTACTTATACTTTGCTCGAAAGAAGTTAAATCCAAAGTTAACTCTAAAAAAGAATGGATTCTTTTAGTACAACATAAATACTTAACGGAACGTAATGAGTTTTTTTATAATAACAAAACTACTTATTTTCTGTAACGTATACGACTTACATCTTTAAAATATCTATTGTTTTAATAATACGAAGGAAATAACTACATTCGCGCGCGTTCCCTCCATCCTAACCTGAGCCGCCACGATTCTCTCCTGTCTGCGACTCCGCCGAGACACCGAGCATAATAATACCTAAAATCGAGTAGCGCCAAAAGCTCGGCGCCCTCTTAAGTTCGGGATATTAAAATCGATAATAAAAAGAGTCGATGAATTTATTCGTCAAAAGGCACATGGCCGAATGTAGGCAGGTGCGTCAACCTCAAGTACCTCAACCAACAGTGGTACGTCACTAGTCCAGTTGCAAGATGGCGAACGTGCGGGATAGTGACACATCTTTGTGGCTCCATAATAAACTCGGAACATCGAATGATTCTTGGACAACTGGTTCTATTTGTACACAGTTAAATGCAGAAGTTTTAAAGAATATCAAAGATTGTTTTCCAGATTTACAAACACAAGTGAAATTAAAATTATTGTTGAGTTTCTTTCATATCCCGCGCAGAAATGTTGAGGAGGTATGTAACTTTTCTCTCTTTGATGTTCTATGGTTTTGCGTGCCTATATTGTATCTTTTATCCCTTTCTGTGCCAATAGATTTACGCAAGATAAAAAGAGATGCACAACAAGCATGTATGTGGTAGTTTTGTTGTCATATCGTAATTTTATTACCTTTATTGAAATGTTTTGAAATAATAGCTTTCATAAAACCATTAGCGTGATTGTGTTAAATAAATAACATTGGTTCCTTGCGCAAATTTAATAAATACAAGCACAATGTTGATAACAAACGTCAGGTATGTTACTGTTGCATTTTTATCGTTTTTGCTAATGTTATTACATTGGACAATGTTTGATGATAAGTAAACAAAATTTTCGTGTGACAATCGGACAGGCACGTTAATTCTGTTCATAATTTCTCTGGGGTAATTTATAACCTTTAATACCCATGTCAATTCCAATACCTCCAGTCAGTACACAAGTCAAGGCCTAATCCATTTGTAACAACAACCGTGTCTGCATGCATTAAGCACCTACGTCTTGTGCATGCATATTATATAGATTCTTCACTATTCTGAAATATTTATTTGGCCTAAACACATTTGCAACATGTTCCCTGTTTACATACCCTACATTAAACAGTATTGTATATTGAAATTGCTTATCTTGCTGCTGCTTGGTAGTTTTAACACTATTTGAGTACTAATAATTCTTGAAAGTTTGCCTTTATGAACATTTAAGGACTTGTTGCACTAGATGTGATATATCCTGTTATCCAATCCACTCATGTTAAATTAGTACCTAATTATATTACATGACTTAGATGGATTAGCATGGAACAGAGCTAACTACATAACTCCGAATTAAGTGCTAAACCAAGTTTTTTTTTTAAATCTTAGAGTTCACTTTTGCTGTCTTAGCTTAACCTTTTGAATGCCAGCATCACAGTACAGAAAAATGGAGCAGTAGAATGTCTTCATAAAAACGGCCGGAACGCAAGTTATATGTACGCGCCACAAATTCTCAGCATATCTCGGCAGCCATCAGCCGCAAGTGCCTTCTAATAGCTGGGTCCCCACTGAGCGCGTGCTTGAGGCATAATTTGGTCGACACAAGGTTCAAAATCTAGCCGAAAATGGCTGCCTTGCGATGCAGTTCACTCAATGGAAACCTGCCTAATGACTAAAATGGTTTTGTTCCATGTAAGGGAAAAAGGAAAAGCTGTTGTAAAAAAAATATTCTAGTATGTATAAGTGATAGACCAATGTGTTGCTAATTTAGATATCTCATATTATCACTATTGGTTGATTCCTCTAAGGTGGTAGCGCATTCCGATATCTGGCTATCTGTGCCGCACTTTATATTAGTTGATTTATTTTAAGAGGCATCTCTAGCTCATGTAGCATCAGCATCTGTGTGTAATCATTACCAGAGACACAGATCATTTCACAGCAAAACATAAGACTGTTGCAATCAAGCTAGTGTTAGCACCATTTTTTATTGATTTTGAGTATTATTTCATTACTTATATCGCCTGTTGTCATAACACGGGCGCAGGATCATTGAGGTTCACCGTACACCATAGGTAAACCTGCCTGTGGCTAACACAAAATCTGTTTTTGTCGACCAGGAATGAATGACCTGATAATTCAAACTCTAGCTTGAAACGTACAGACAGCGGAGACATGGCGGTGCGGTGGCAGTTGTAATATTGTAACTTGTATGAACGAGTTTTCGGTATGGTACTGCACAATCATTTATACAAGTTAGAATATTGCAACCGTCACCGCCACCGCACCGTCACGCCTCCGCTGTCTGTGCGTTTGGAGCTCTAGGGCTTACAAATATGACATACAGTAGATGTGTTTTTACCGTACCCAAGATCCATGTGCCTATACAAGTGTATCGTCACTTTATAAAATTAATTTAAATTTCAGTGGAAAAATGAGCTGGAAGAGATCATTGAAGTGGCAGCCGTGGACTCAGACCTCTGGGTGGCCATGCTGGCTGAGGTCCTCAAGACCTTTCCGTCAGCGGGCACACTTAACACCGAGATAGCAGAGTTTGACGAGACCCGGCCCATATTCAGTGACATGATCGGAGAACTCAGGAAAGCTCTAGCGAAACACTCCGAGCTTGGATTACTGCCATTAGAGTGCCTATATTTAAATAAGAATGCCTTAGTGTCTGTGGTGAGTGATTTTGGTTTTTTTTTATTTATTTTATGTGTGAAATGTAGAATTTACAGAGTCAGGTTTTGGTTAAGCTGGACTAGCATATACCCTTAGAAGATTACACACAAATGAAATAACATAGAACTTCCTTTTTTTATCAAATTTTGTTCCTTTTCAACCGACGAAAACAAAAGGAGGAGGTTCTCAATTCGACGTGTGTATATATACACCGTGAAATTTTAGTGGTTGTTTTCCCGAAACAAGGTGATTTAGTTTCGATTGTACAATCGATTTATATTTTATAATTACTATTTTGACTAGACTCAAAAATCCAATTGTGAAAAACGAAAGTCCAAAATGACCACAAACCAATGGTAACGCTTCGTTGGTACCTAACCTATCGTACGATCATACGCTACTTGTGTACCAACGAAGCGTTACTATTGGTTTGCGGTCATTTTCGACTTTCGTTTTGCACAATTGGTTTTTTGACTCTAGTCAAAATAGTAATTATAAATCGATTGTACAATCGAAACAACCACTAAAATTTCACGGTGTATACTTTTTATTTTATGTATGATCACGCATAACTTTTTACAGAGTAGTCCGATTTTGATGATTCTTTTTTTATTGGAAAGCGTATACCCCGAGGGTGGTCCCATTTAAATTTAGAAACAATATTCCTACCCTAAGGGTCGAAAAACAGGGGATGATTGATTGTTCAGTTACTGATTGTACTATATGACCACGCATAACTTATTACAGAGTAGTCGGATTTTGATGATTCTTTTTTTATTGGAAAGCGTATACCCCAAGGGTGGTCCCATTTAAATTTAGAAATAATATTTCTACCCTAAGGGTAGGAAAACAGGGGATGATTGACTAACTTTTTACAGAGTAGTCTGATTTTCATAATTCTTTTTTTTAGATAGATAGGATATACCTTGAAGTTGGTATTATAAATTTGGAAAAAAAATTACCCCAAGGATGGAAAAAAAGTATAAAATAAAAACTTTTTAACAAAAAATTAAACCGCCGAAAAAACTGAAAAGCAAAAAATAATACCTTTTTTGTTTGACCTTAATCTAGGTACCAGTTTGAAGTCGGTGCCTCAGCACTTTTTGCTTTTCAGTTTTTTCGGCGGTTTAATTTTTTGTTTAAAAGTTTTTATCAATTGTAGTAATAGTAATGTGAGAAATAAATCATAAATCATTTATTTGTTTACTTACAAGAATGTAGTATTTTACAGTGTAAGGTGGTAAATTAAAGCTGTAATAATAATGATGATTAAAGTTTACAACCATTTACCAAACTCAATTAAGAACTTAGAAAAACTGACCATATTTACAAAACAACTAAAGTCATTCCTCATTGGTAAGTGTTTTTATGACATTACAGAATATTTCAATGAAAATACAAATTAATATTTAATGTGTATTGACAACTGGTAAATTATTCCATTAAGGATAAGAATTTAATAAGACTAATTAAAAAAAAATGTAGTATATTAATTTATGAAATGAAATTGAATTTATTTGCATTAAGCATGGGATAAAATCGATGTTAGTAAAATTTATTATTGTACAACCACTTATTATTGTGTATGTTTTTGTTTGGTGTTGCTGCTATGTCATCATCATCATCATGATCTTGGTGTCACTGCTATGTGTACTGTTTTAATGTTGTTTTTATACTTCTCCAAATAGTTCGTAATGAATATACCTGTATGTAAAAGTAGGAATGTAGGTTTTTATTATTGTTAAATGCATGAAATATTTAGTTAAGATAATTTTCAATAACATAGTAAGATAAGTTTAAATATAGTAACCCCTCCTATGTTGCTGTGCCCTTGCAGGGTGTCACACATGACTAACTGAATGTAAGATCTACTATTGATAAGTGTGATTTGCAATAAAATAAATGAAATGAAATAATAACTTTCAAATGACTGGGTCCCCATCCATGGGCTCCTGATCTGGAAATCTGAACCAACATAATAATAAAGCACATTCAAAAGTTGCCAAAATACTCAACATGGATGGACTATAAAAATGAAGACCATAACATAACATACTAGTAATTTATGGGAATTTACTAAAGTCCTGGAATTCCAATGCAATCTAATACTTCACTCGAGCCACGCCGCCTGTAAATACTAGTACATATAACTAGTTAATTATTTTCAGGTTGGCCAACAAGCAAACCCAGTCAAACATTTCACATTGAAACGTAAGCCAAAGTCTGTGGCTCTGAGAAGCGAGCTGCTGGCAAAGGCTACGGAAGTTCAGGCCAACCAGAAGAAACCTCTCGCCCCAACCGTGCCTGTCAGAAGTCGAGGCATGCCTCGGAAGATGACTGATACCAGTGAGTTTGCGGCAGTGCAGTATTTAGTATTATTATGAGACTGCAGTTTACCCAACCCCAACTCCGGCCCTGCTAGTGGTTAGCGACTAGGGTGACCAGATTTATTTTCCGATTTACCAATACGGGAGAGGTTATAAGGGACATGCCGTTTTTTTATTAGAACACAACATAAATTTTTTTATTACTAAAATTTAGGTACAAAAAAAAATTTGACATAATCAATTAAATAATCGGTATTCACCGCCGTGTGCGAAAAATGGGTTACTCTCAAATTTCCCTTTTTGCCAAAGGACCATTTCAGCTAGATTACTTTGATGAGATGGTTTTGTCCTAACTATCGATAGACTATTGATAGTCTATCGACTCTATCAATATTGGACTATCAATAGGCAACACTAATTAACAATCCGTGTCACATTATTATGGTATTTAGATGACCAGATGGCCTAGTGGTTAGAGAACCTGACTACGAAGCTTGAGGTCCCGGGTTCGATTCCCGTGTCGGGGCATTTGTATGAAAAATACGAATGTTTGTTCTCGGGTCTTGGGTGTTTATTATGTATTTAAGTATGTATCTATCTATATAAGTATGTTTATCAGTTGCCTAGTACCCATAACACAAGCTTTACTCAGCTTAGTTTGGGACTAGGTCAATTGGTGTGAATTGTCCCGTGATATTTATTTATTTATTATTTATTCCAGCGCCCCTGAAGGGTCTCCCGTCCCGCTGGGCGGGGCGCGCGGCGCCCGCGACGGCGGTGCGCGTGGCGCCCGCGCCGCGCCCGCCGCCGCGCGCCGGCATCAAGCTGCTCGACATCGCCGACCAGCCGATGGCGCACGCGCACGCCAAGCGCAGGCGCAAGAACGGTCAGTAACCCGTAGCGATGTGCCGAGTACGGCTTGACTCGAATCAGACTCGATTCCTGCTTAGGACTTCGAGCGCAAAAATATTTTGATTCGAGCACGCCAGACTCGATTCGGTACTCGAGTCAGATTGACTCGCTTGAATTCAATCCCTTTTTACTTAAGCAATGAATGAATACTATGCTGTTTGAAGATACTCCTTTTCGATTTTTCCTTTTTGTTATAAAATTGGTAACGGACTTGATTTCGGGACTCGAATCTCTCGACTCGAGTAAACATTCGAATAGATACCAAACATAGACTCTAGTAGGTCTTCACTGGACTCGAATCGCGGAATCGAGTCAGGATTCGAATAACATATTACGGAATCGAGACAGGATTCGAATAACATATTAACTGATTCGAGTCGCGGAATCGAGTCAGGATTCGAATAACATATTAACTGATTCGAGTCGCGGAATCGAGTCAGGATTCGAATACCACATAAAATGACTCGAGTCAACTCGATCCACCAAAACAGCGACTCGGCACATCACTAGGAACCCGCGTCGACATTTCGTCTTCCCAGCTACGAAATTACCTTTGTTTGCTCCTTTCTGCCTCTCTTGGGTACAGTCACATGAATAAATACGGAGCAGAATAAAAACTTCCGAACAGAGCTCGAAATTCTTACCTATTATCATAGGGTTGTCACTCGGTAAAAAAAAAATTAAAAATCAAAATATTTTATTCAAACAAGTACCTAAATCAATAATCAATAAATCAAATCAATAAATCTTTATTCAAAATAGGTTTTTACAATATAAAAACTTAAGTCTAAACAAATTAAAAGTGAAGAATGACACATGCCTGAACTAGGAAGATCCTGTGTCTCAGGCGAAAAAAGGACTTACACAACTAGACACAACTATATGAATTAAGTTAAATTTAATTAAATTAACACTTGCAGAAAAAAGAAACCGCTATGTAGGTAATCTTAGTACTATAAGGTAAATTAGGAAACATTATTAACAATAACATAAGAAGTACCTATTATCAAAACAATGTTTATTTAAACAAGGTCAATAATTTAAACATATATTAGATACTTATAAATCCGTGTATGATGTGTTTTCCAATATTGCTTGTTATACATTTTTTTATTAGGTACGACAACCAAGTATCAATGTCATCAAAAATTGCGAACTGGGTTAAAGTCTAAACTTAAGAATAATTTTAGCGAAGGAGTAAATATTCAACCTCACATATTACTGACTCAGATACACAGAAAAGATCTAGGTCATCGATTAAGTTATCATTCATACAAATAAAACGAACATAAAATAAGTAAAAGTTCTGAAAGTAAACTTGGAAATGGCGTTCTTAGGCGTCTTCATAGTCTATTGAATTAATGTACCGTAATTCTGCAGATTTCTTAGCGGGACAGTCGGAATCGCCAGTTGTGTGATTACACGGCTTCTTAAAGTGCAGGCAAGTAGCACACTTAGGTGGATCAGACTTCGTCGCACACTCCTTCAACATATGACCTATTTCACCGCAATGACCGCAGGTGTTAGCCTCCTCTCGGCATGTCTTCGCCGCATGACCGTACTGCTGGCACTTGTAGCATCTTGTAACAAGGGTAAAATCTCTTACCGGGCACGACGACCAATTGACAAACACCCTTTCCTTCGATATTAAGGCCTTTCGTATAAGTGCAGAGACTTCTATTACATAATTGCAGGACACAGCGTCTTTCTTACCAGACTTATGACTTAATTTAATTGAGGTCAAGAATTTCTCAGGCGTCACATCTTGAAGTGAATCTGCAAGGTTTTGTTGGTACAAACAGTCAAAAACCTCTGCTTCTTTCATAGACGCGGGCACTCCGATGATCACAATTCTTGGCCTGCGCTTTTGCGGCTCATCCACAGAGAGTCCTGACGTAGTCAGTTGTGCTGACTGTTTAAGCTTCTCGATGTCAGCTTTGGTGTCGGTGCTGATGATAACACCGCCGTTTTTTGTTTTGCGCAAACCTCTTATATGCAGCTTCATTTGCACTGGTTGGATGATCTGTTGAACGAGAGTTTTAGTCTCTTCGCTCGTCTTTACCTTATCAATAGGGAAGATAGCTACAGAGCTTGTCTTGATGGGCTTAATATAATTGTCTGGGCTTTTTTTGACCATGTCGGCGAAAGAAACTGCTCCCATATCCGGTTTTGAAGACTCTTCGATGCTATTCTTGAGGTCTAGAAGTCTTTGCGACAGATCATTATTTTCTTTAAGGGCTTGAAGGGACATGTGGGCTTGAATGGTTTTCTGTCTCAAAGATTGATACTGCACGGCCAACTGAGACGTCACATGTCCCACATTACGGCACAGATTACTAATCCTCAGCTTCTGGTCAGTGTTCAATTTACCTTCAGATGAAACAGTGCACACCTCATTCAGGTACTGCTGGATGGCACTCATCCAGTTTTGGATCTGGGAAGTAGCCATTAATTCGCGAAGGTCGTCTACCTGCGGGGCGGGCACAGGTGGTGCGGGCGAGGCTGCGGGCGGCGGGCTGCGCCGCGTTAGCCCGCTCCGGTTGAAGGGACTGCCATCCATTTTTCCTTTTATATTATTTGATGAAGAAACACTGATCATTATAATTTAAAAGTTCTATCAATATTTCACACAACACGAGAAACCGAGTGACCCAGATGAGTCTTAAGTACCGAGTCCGCACGATGAAGATCTAGTAACCTAAGTATCTAATATCTGTATATCTACAAACACTACAACAGGTAGGCATCTTTAAAAACAACCGAGCACCCGAACTATGTAGCTAAACGCTAAACGGTCGCGTCGTCGCTGGCGGCACACCTGAACTTTGTCTACTCACTGAGCTAGTTCAAACCGGTTTGTCTCCGAGCGGGCGCCGGTGCACGCCCCCCCCGTCCTGTCTGTACAGGTCACGCACACATATGTTGTGCGTGTAGTAGTGTAATGCGTGCGCGGCGTTGTTTGAAGTTTTTATTCTGCTCCGTATTTATTCATGTGGTACAGTCAAGGAAATTGACTCACGTACCAGGGTGAAACCCACAGAAATAATAATAAAGAGGATAGAAATACCTTAGTTCCTATTTTCTTCCGGAACTCGTGTCGCTGCTTCATCCCCTCTACTTACTGTGTTAATGCACACATGCAAAAGACCGGAACCGTACTACGCAACCACGCACACAATTACTAATATTTTTGCTTACAAACAATTATGAACCTTACACCTTAGAGATAGCGTTGAATAACACTCAACGTAAGTCATACCCACATTTACACAACGGCGCCATTTATTGGCCGCGTCGGCATTATGTCTGTACTAGTCGTAACCTGTTTTTTTGTCCGTACCACGAACTTTTGTGCAAGACGGAAGGGTTATCAAAAATTACTTTACATTGCTGCGTATAATTCAAAACGATCTGCGTTTTTATGGGCATGAGTAGCAATGGTATATGAAGTTTCGTGTTAATAACGTGTAAACCAATATTTCATAATGAAATATTTTCTCAAGTTGTATTTTGATATAAACCGTATTATTACATTAAATTAATACATACCAATGAAATGTAATCCCCTTATTAGTGTAATTACACAGTGTGGACGAGTTTCCGCAATTGCTAATGCTGCAAAACATCATTTTAAAGCACTTGTTATCATACCCACGTTTCAAATGGCACTGAGCCACAAGTCGCGCGCTTGTGACCTACGAGTCACAAGCGCGGCGCCAAGGTCACGCGTCTAAGGCACTTCTATCCTCTTTATTATTATTTCTGTGGTGAAACCTTTTCATTGCCAAAGAAATCATCGTGAAATTGGTTGTGAAAAGGTTCCACCCAGTTACGCGATTCAGTTTCCTTGACTGTACTGTTTTCTTTGTGGTGGACAATAGTCATTGTATTGTATTGTATTGTATTGTATTGTATTGTATTGTATTGTAATACATTTATTATCCTTAACTAAGTGACATCTTGTTATGCTCGTTTTCTTATTTTTCATAATTTCTTTGAATGACCAGTAGGTTTTCCATACATTACCTAACCTTCTGTCAATTTCTTTACTTGAGAAATCTTGGGTAGAAATAATTTGGCCCAAGTAAATTGTGTACTACTGTAATTTAATTTTAGACGGCCGGATAGCCTAGTTGTTAGAGAACCTGACTACGAAGCTTAGGTCCTGGGTCCGATTCCCGGTCGGGGCAGATATTTGTGTGAATAATACGAATGTTTGTGCTCGAGTCTTGGATGTTTAATATGTATTTGAGCAGTAGCGTGAGTGCTCTTGAACGTAAGACCGGCTGAAGAACATAGCTAAGTTCAGCAGTTTTTTTAATAGGGTGTTTCTTTTTTCTTCTTTGTTAATTGGGAGTTTCTTAAGTCGACATAACCCGTGTCATTCGAAACATTTACAAAATTTCCGAATAAAATGCACGAAAAACAATACAAACGCTCTGTGTGTACCTACACAGCCTGTAAGCCAGCTAAAAGTTTCATAATATTTCGCATGAAATTGACGAGTTATGTTTCCTCTGGTTTGACTTAGTTTTAACTCGGGAACACACCAACCTTTTTTAACTACTGCAAGCTGGTTTTCGAACGAAAACTTACTAAATTCGCCTTTCAACTTTCGCAAACATACGAGGTCAACACATTTTCCACAACTAAAACACATATTTTTTAATCAATTTAAGATCAAGTTCACCAAAAACACTATTTAAATCCTTATCCGGTGAAATCCCACGACAATCTAAGTTAATAACAAAAGAAAATCACTATAAAACCAATAATTCTACAAATAATGACCCGGTCTCTCGCAATAAAAACAAACATGACGCTAGTTGCATACCGAGTTCAAATAATAGACCAAAATAAAAACCTGACAAATTTAAAAGTGCGAGCGTTTGTGATAAATATGCAAAATCGAGACACTTATAATTTGTCCGGGTTGTGGGCTTGGCGCATGCGTGAACGCCATGTGGGGCTATCTCGCTCACGCTAACAATATTTAATACAAGAGAGAGAGAGATACCGCGATCGCGCGATGTTAGCAGTGAATGTAGCCATTAGCACGAAGTGAAATTTACTGGATATTAACTATTTTGATTCTCTACAAAATATTTTACGCAAACTATCGAACATTTGATGGAAAATCGGTTCAATATTATGTTTACTTACAATTTTCAAACAAATATTTATCTCCAAAATACTCCAAATGAAAAGCGTAAACAATTCTATAATACAAGTTTAGCGCCCAAGTCGCCCAATCTGGACAGAAATGGCAACACTTCCCGGTCCGGCCGCCGTTCCTGAGAACCTATACAAAAATAAATTGATGGCTATGCTTGTGTGTGTGAATGTAAGTGTAGTGGCCTGAAGTCTATCAGTACGTAGTTCACGGATGCTTTTTACACAGGCGTAGCGTATATCATTGTGTGCTCACATAAGCAGCCATGAGAAGTGCTTACCTGCGCTTATTATTAAATCGTAAGCCATGAAGGGAGGAAATTCATACGCTCAGCGCGCTCTTTTTGAAAGTTGGTAGCGGAACGGTACAATACGAACTGAACGAGTAACATTAATAAATATGAAGTAAAATAAAAAGTAACTTAATTAATTTAATATAAATATTTATGTTAATATGATAAGGTAGGCACTGCTTTTATGCTTGTTCATTAAGACCGCCCCTGTATTTGAGTATGTATTTATCTATACACCGTGAAATTTTAGTGGTTGTTTTCCCGAAACGAGGTGATTTAGTTTCGATTGTACAATCGATTTATAATTACTATTTTGACTAGAGTCAAAAATCCAATTGTGAAAAACGAATGTCGAAAATGACAACCACTAAAATTTCACGGTGTATAAGTATGTTTATCCGTTGTCTAGTACCCATAGTACAAGCTTTGCTTAGTTTGGGACTAGGTCAATTGGTGTGAATTGTCCCGTGGTATTTATTTTATTTATTTAATTGTTGTTGTACAGAATTGGAGGAGTCTGCGAGCAAGAAGCCCGCGCCGGGCGCTCCGCCCTCGCCGCCGCCGGACTACGCGCGCTCGCTCAACAACTACCAGATGCCGAAGCAGGAGGAGACACCGCCTGGTAAGTCACCAACCAAATACACCAATATAAAAAAAATCTCTAAATCTAAATCCCATCGAGTTTGGGCGCATTCGATTCGTCTTGACAAGTACATTGATACCAGATGGTAACCATGGTCTGGTAATGGCAAAAAAACCGGCCAAGAGCGTGTCGGACACGCCCAAGGTAGGGTTCCGTAGCCATTATGGAAAAATCAAGTAATATTTTTCTAAGGATTTCGTATGTGTACGAAATCATCCAAGTTTAGGTATGCTTTATACCTTAGGCTACTATTTACTCTTAAACTACAAATAATTTCCAAGCAATCTTAGCCGCTATAATTTTCCTAGTAAATTTGATATATTTACTACCATTCTGAATTTTTTCAAATTTTTCCACCCAACAGTTTAGATTTTAGAGGGGGGGGGGACGGCCGATTTTAATGAAAATTTTCACTTTAAAGTTGAATATTTCGCAAACAGATCACTGAATAGAAAAATCATGTTAGCAACCCCGCAATGGTTTTAAAAGACCTATCCAACGATACCCCACACTATAGGGTTAGCCGAGAAAAAAAAAATCACTCCCACTTTACGTCTATGGGAGGTACCCTAAAAAAACTTTTTTTTACTTTTTTTTATTCAATCACTTCGTCGGCGTGACTGATATATATATTCATGCCAAATTACAGCTTTCTAGTATTAACAGTCTCTGAGCTTAGCCGCGGACAGACAGACAGACGGACAGACATGGCGAAACTATAAGGGTTCCTAGTTGACTACGGAACCCTAAAAAAGAAGGACTGCCTACAAAAAGCAATGAGATCCCATCAAAAACATTACATGTAAAAAGATGCAAGTCTCCAATATTGGGATCCTGACTTGCTGCTGAAACTTGCCAACTGATTCATTTCCAAGGCTCGGACTTTTCGTCGCACGGTAAGATGAAAGAAAACTATGGAGGCGATATTAAAACTAAAATTTAACTCATATTCATATTCATACTCACTCATTTTCTTAGTCCCAAATACTTTTATCCCTTTATCAGGCTGACAGATTGAAAATGTCAATCGAAAGTGAATATCCCTTAATGTAAAAAAAAAAAAATGAATTTTTGTAGTATGATGTGGGAAGTCTCATTTTACTATTGTAATTTTGAAATGGACTATACAGGGTTATTTGTAATTCACTGACATCCTCTTAACCCTGAATTCCTAACACTCAAACAAATGTTTTTTGTTTTACGACTTTTTAAAATGAAGCACATCCCATCCCATACAAATACACAGAGTATCGTAAAAATAAGAGGTAATCTCAAATTTTCAAAACGTTAGTACACCAAAAATATTAAGTTATGACAAAAGCCGTAAAACAAAAAACATTTGTTTAAGTGGTAGGAGTTTAAGGTTAAAAGGGTGCTAGTGAATCACAAATAACCCTGTATGTTGTATACATGCCCTATGAATATTACAAACAAGGAGATTTCTTAATGTTCTTTTTTTTACTGTGTGGCCCTATAATCGTCTACCTGATTGGCTTCTATCACTCCTCCTGGCTCGTGCTGAGGCACCGACTTCAAACTGGTACCTAGATTAAGGTCAAACAAAAAAGGTATTATTTTTTGTTTTTCAGTTTTTTCGGTGGTTTAATTTTTTGTTAAAAAGTTTTAATTTTATACTTTTTTCTCATCTTTGGGGTAATTTTTTTTCCAAATTTATATAATACCAACTTCAAGGTATACCCTATCCAATAAAAAAGAATTATGAAAATCAGACTACTCTGTAAAAAGTTAGTCAATCATCCCCTGTTTTCGTACCCTTAGGGTAAGAATATTATTTCCAAGTTTAAATGGGACCACCCTCGGGGTATACGCTTTCCAACAAAAAAAGAATCATCAAGATCGGACTACTCTGTAAAAAGTTATGCGTGATCATACATAAAAAAAAAATATACACGTCGAATTGAGAACCTCCTCCTTTTGTTTTCGTCGGTTGAAAAGAAGAGCTGTCATAATTTTAAATTTGACACTAACATTGAGACTTGACAGATACATAAATGATCTATTTTTATTAATGTTAATACACGAACGACATGTTATTAATTTAAATAAGATTTTAAAGGAGCCCGCAGTTGTTGTGATCGAAAAGCAAGAAAGAACCAAACCGCCCAAGCAAACCACACAACGTCAACGTCGGATTTACGTAATCACTTTTTTTTTAATAGAGACTTGACTAAAGTAATGAATCTACTGTGTGGTAGTTTTGGAGTTATGCCCTTTTAGAATAAGCACATCTTAAAAAAATTGTAATAAACTAATTAATAATCCTAGTGAAAATTTAAAACGATCAGCGTGCTCTTTCCAAACAGAATACAGAAATCAAATTATAGTCTTAGAAATATGAAATGTATGAAATGTTGTCAATTGAATCTGGATCTCGTATACCTCATTGAGTAAAGCGGCAGCGAAATGTCAGTATCCTTGTGAGTCTGACGTGACCGTTTCTCTCCAGCGGGGCAGGTGGCGGAGGCGCCGGCGTCGCCGCCGTTGCCGCGCGCGCCGTCGCCCGCCGAGCCCGCGGGGGAGCGCCCGCCGCCGCGCCCCAGCCCCATACTGGTCCAACAGGTACGTTACACAAGTAAATAGAATCACACCCGACACCAAGGCTGCGTTTCCCCCAGAGATGTGCGAGGTAGCTGTGCGGTGCGAGGATGTGTAGCGGGCTCTTTTCAAATAAGCGGGCGCGGGCGAGGTGCGGTGAGGCGGGAGCGGAGCAACGCCGCCTAGCAACACATCCCTCGCAACACATTCCTCGCACACATCTTTGCCTTCTTTTGTTTTGGTATGTACAAAAACCTCGCTCCGCTGAGCTGTTTCCACCAGAGCTGAGCTGAGCAAGTATAGGTAAATGAAGTGTTTCTATTGGTTCATGACAAGTTCACAGCTCCGGTGGATACGCAGCCTGAGGGGCTGTTTCACCACCCATTAATTAATTTTAACTGACGGATAAATGTGATGCCGTCTCCGTCTATTCGAACAAAACAAACGGAGACGTCATCCATCACATTTATCCCTCAAATAAATTTGATCATTGGATGGTGAAACGGGGTAAATCACAAAGGTTCGAAGGACCAAAATGTAGGGTCAAAGCTTGAGGAAAAGTTGTAGTAGTTGAGTAGCTAGGATGAGTTGAACTTAAAACACTGCTTCATTTTAAAAACTCTTAAGTTAATACCAGCAGGATAATCAGGGCCGGATTTAGGGCAGGGCATCCGGGGCCACTACCCCAAGGCCTCCACAATCGAGGGCCCCCACAATAAAGACTACGAAAAATTGTTTAATGAAATCTTGACTGAAAAAAATGTTCATTTTATTTGGAAAATAATTTGTGACCAAGGGGCCTCCACTCCTTTATGCCCCGAGGCCTCCAGACCTCTTAATCCGGCCCTGAGGCTAATTGTCTAACTCACTTGCAATCGCGTTCATTTTGGCAGTTCTTCTATGGGCTGACAAATGGTATCGGAAACAGCCAGCTGTCACAACCATACAAAAATGTCATTTCATTCCGATGCCTAGTGTCAAAAAAGTTATACAATTACTCTGCAGAAAATGAATAAGTTATACTTAGTTAAAATTGTCAGCTGCGAGCGATTGGGAGCAGTGTTATTTGTCAACTAAGTAAGAATGCGTCAAATGCGAATATTTAGGTTGCATGTCAGCAAAAGACTGTACGATGTACTTCGTACAGTTGCTTTCGTAAAATTTATGCAAGTAACTTACGGCTGTATTCGGGCATTTTCAATGAAAAGTGTACTCCTCGCTTATTATTTTGAAAATCGGATGAGTAGCCTAGACGCTACGAAAGAATATACGAAAATAAAAACATAAATAGACTTGCTAAAATCATTACCAATATTTTTGGCATTGCCATAGTCTGGCAAAAATAAGGAAATTTTCATTTCTATTGGTGACGAAGCAAGCTAACCAATGCATTTCCAACGTTATTACACAGCCACAACGTTCCTTTGGGTTCGCGCTGGAGTCGACGACCGGCCATAAATCATTACGTGTAGGTTAACAAAAAGGCGGTTTTCGAACAGATCAAACTAGAGGGTCTTCTGTACTTGTTGTATTAAGGTTCGGCCATACCGCTGCTTAAAATACGGAAACGTTACGGAATCGCAGTGACGTGCCGTAAACGTCAGAATTTACCGCATGCTCTCCATAGTAAAGTTGTGACGTTAACGGTGCGTCACTGCGATTCCGTAACGTCACCATTTTAAGCGGCGGTTTGGTCGCACCCTTAGTTATTCTGTGCGCGACCTGTAAACCGAAACTTGGACCGCAAAATCGCTCAGGCGTTTAGCAGAAAACCCGACCTTTCGGTCAGGGATACCACAGATTCTGACAGTAGTAATGAGGGTGCAATTTCTTCTGAAACTGGCGAATAAAGAATGTGATATTGTAATGATTGTAATGATTCCATTTATGATCGTGACAGGGTACGGGAGCGAAGCCGATAGTGATAGGGCAGCAGGGCAAGCTGCTGATAGCGGGCCAGACGGGCGCCAAGCCGCTGCTGCTGTCTGCGCCCGCGCTGCTCAACACCTCCGCCGTGCTGCTGCAGCCCGGCGGCAAGGCCGTGCTGCTGCAGAACATCAAGCCGGTACGTGCGGGGGGGGGGGGCACACAACATCCAGTTGGTATGCAGCCGCTGGAGGTATAGAACAGACCAGACAAGCCACAAACACAGCATCGAGCTGGTCTATAGAAGTTCAGTCGCGAGGCGAACCAACCAATGCGCGGCTCGACACGCCAAACCCAACACACGAATACAGCATGCCAAGTCGGTGTGTAGCCGCTGCAGGCGTAGAATAGACAATGACATGCCAAGCCACATACACAACATCAAACTAGTATGTAGAAGTTCAGTCGTGGGACGAACTGGCCAAAGCACGGCTCAACACGTCAAACCCGACTCAGAGCGTTTTCACATTATCCGATCCGATATCGGTGTCGGACGCCGATACGATATCGGAGGGAGTTAAATGTATGAAATATGTATCTCCGATATCCGATATCGTGTCGGACAATATGAAAGAACGATACATATTTCATACATTTAACTCCCTCCGATATCGTATCGGCGTCCGATACCGATATCGGATCGGATAATGTGAAAACGCTCTCACAAAGTCCAGTCGGTATGTAAAACCGATACAGACGCAGAACAGGCAGCCAAATCACAAAAAACCTCAAGCTGTAGCTGTAAGTAAAATTTTAGTCGCGGGACGGAATAAACGAAGGACGGCTCAATACGCCAATCCCAACACACTAATACAGAATTCCGAGTCAGTATGAAGCCGATACAGGCGCAGAACAGACACGCCAAGCCACAAACAACATCAAGCTGATATGCAGTAAACAGCATCGACCTGGTACGTAGAAGTTCAGTCGTGGGACGGCCAAGACATGTCAAGTTACATAATTAACTCTAAACCGGGTAGAACCGCTGCTTTTATCTTTATCACAGAGTAATCGACTTCAAATGTGGTTCTTTTCGCGTACGTAGAACCTTTGCAAGTTTTCGTCGACCACTGGGAGTCGATGTCAACCACTTTGGGTATCACTTGTCTAAACTAGGAAACGACCCAGTAGTCTACTTGTGAATCACAAGCGAAGGGAGTGGTTCAAAAAAAAAATCCTGAGCGCAGCGAGGGTTTCAAGGCGCCACAACTTTTCTGCCAAGCGTTACACAATTTTTTCACCTAAAGCGAGGAAACATAGTGATTTGATTTTTTTGTGTGCAGGTGACGCAAACCGTGGTGCAGGCCCGAGCTCCCGCGCCTGCGCTGATCGCGCCGCCGCCACAGGTAACAAAAAAACTGGTTATTGTTATCAAACTACAATATCATCGAAATGTTGACTAAATTACCTATAGGGCATTTAACAACGTAAACAATTATTCCAAAACACAACTCTAATAAAAAAGCCATTACCCGGAAAACCAGATTAATCATTAATTTGATATGTTATTATTTTTGTACTATCTAGTACTATCTAGTACAAAAATAATAACATATCAAATTAATACCTATGCAAAGTTCGATTTTTAGTACCTTTGAACTATACATATTCAATTTAGTGGCTACGAAGTGACGTCATAGTTCAGCGTTACCATACAAAGTCTACAGGGGAAAAGCAAGTCAATTGATTACCTAGTGGTGTTAAATCGCCTATTTGATATTGAAGTCGTGTTTACTACTTGGCGAGTGAAAATCTGGTAAGCTGTAAAAGCCAGCGGAGGCTAACAGGAACAGTCCATTCGAGAAATTGAGCGGCGTGTCTGGCCACTCGGCCTCTCTCCGCTAATTCTGTCCCTTTATGGCCGCTTGCCCATCCCTAAGTTATGCCCATGTGGCACCAATTTTGATAATACTAACCCGCGCTCCCCCTCAGCAGTCATCACACTTATTACCTATTATGAAGATCTCAATTATTTTGTTCCTGTCACAAATCGCCCAGACCCTTCCACCCTAAATCTGTAACGCAATCCATGGTTGCGGCCAATCTATATTACATAGATTTATAGATATTTCATCCATTGCAATTTCTACTAGAAAATAAATAAATTTATTTTATTTTTATTCCAATGTGGCTGTTTGATTTCCTTGCAATCGCAGCGCAAAGCAGAGTGTAAAACTCGAGCGTTAAACCCATTTTTCACTCGACGTGTCTATCCACCCGCGCCGTACCGGCTCGGGTGGCTAATATGAACGTCTCGGGTAATATGGCTCGTTTTAATGCTCTTGTTGTACGATTTTAGTATTGAGTTGTGTTGAGGTAGTGTTTATTGTACGTGTGTTGTTATCAGCAGGTGCAGCTGAGCCAGCCGGCGGCGCCCGCGCCCGCCGCGCCCGCGCAGCCGCTGCTGCCGCGTAGGGGGCTCTCGCTCACGGTCGGTACCACCACAACTACTACATTAAGGCTGGATTTCGCCAAACTTTTATTCCGAGAATAACGCTTACTCTCAGATAGCAATGTCAAACCGCCATAGTGATTTGACATTACTATCTGAGAGTAAGGGTGCGACCAAACCGCCGCTTAAAAAACGGTGACGGTACGGAATCGCAGTGACGCACCGTAAACGTCACGACTTTACTATGGAGAGTATGCGGTAAAGTCTGATATTTACGGTGCGTCACTGCGATTCCGTACCGTCACCGTTTTTTAAGCGGCGGTTTGGTCGCACTCTTAGGGTTATTCTCGGAATAAAAGTATGTATGTATGTAAACTCTTTATTGTACAAAAATAAGGAAAAAAAGAAATACATTATTGACAACCGTTGAAATGCATGTACAAAGGCGAAAAGTTTGGTGAAATCCAGCCTTACTCATTCATTACTGATCTGAGGCCAGATTGTCTAAGAAAACGGATGGCCTAGTGGCTAGAGAACCTGACGCATGAAGCTTGAGGTCCCGGGTTCGATTCCCGTGTCGGGGCAGATATTTGTGTGACAAATACGAATGTTTGTGCTCGGGTCTTGGATGTTTAATATGTATTTAAGTATGTATCTATCTATATAGGTATGTTTATCCGTTGCCTAGTACCCATAACACAAACTTTGCCTAGCTTACTTTGGGACTATGTCAATTGGTGTGAATTGTCCCGTGATATTTATTTATAACTAATACATTGTTTATTACTAAGCTCATGTATAGGTGAAAAACTTAAGTAAATGACATGTTGTTCGGCTGTGGAACTCCTTACCGATAAAACTAAGGCGTGCCAAATCCGTATCTTCAGATCCTTGCTTAAGAAGCACTATTTATTATCTTGTACATAAAAATTATAGCCTGTTTATATATTTAAAAGTATATTGTTATGTATTATTTATATTACTATTTATTTTTATTTACATATTTGCACCACCTGCTGTAATATATTCCTTGCTGTCATTATTTTGTTAAAAGGTTTCCTGGAAGAGATCTCTTCGAAGTTATAAGGCCGCCTATTGCTTACCTTATATATATTTTTCCATGTACTTGTTTTTCTGTATTGTTTTCTTTGTGGTGGACAATAAAGAGTCATTAGTAGTAGTTTAAAATTCGATAAATAACTTAAGCTTTGTATCAATTTTGAGCACTACTACATACAACAAGTAGGTAAGTTAAGTTTTTCACCTATACTGTTATTGTCTAACGCGCGGGAGCTTGCTGCCGCATTCACCGTCATCGGTTGTTGTTACTCATTTTGACGGTGTGTATGTGTGTGTTGCAGCGTGAACAAATGTTGGAAGCTCAAGACATGTTCCGTAACGCGAATCGCGTGACGCGCCCAGAGAAGGCGCTCATACTCGGCTTCATGGCCGGCTCTAGAGGTAATTTGAGATTCAATTTTCGTAATTAGTACTATAACCTCCTAAAACCCGGCTACAAGATTTTAAACATTCTACTAGAGATACATGAAATTCGGTAGACGTCTTCCTTGAGGATCATACTGGTGTAGTATGAAGGAATTTTTCGAAATGCCCACGAGATATGGACTTTTGGAAAGTCGCGGATACAAGCAAACTACCACTACCACCAATAACTTCGTCGAATAAGGCTATTAGGCCGGCTTGTGCGGATCTGGGTTAGCTACTTAACTCCGAGTTAACTGCTAACCCAGGGTTAACAAGTGTCAAAATGTATGGAACTGTCATTCTTAACCCAGGGTTACTGATTTAATTTTTTAACCCTGAACTGTGCAAGTGGCCCTTATTGAAATAATAACTAATATATATAATAATAATTAACTAAACTAAACTTTTTCCTTCCAGATAACCCCTGTCCAAACCTAGGCAACATAGTAACGATAAAACTGTCAGAAAACATCGAGAATGTTCTACAATCAGACGACACCTACCTCACAATGCTCTCAGAAATGCACTTCCAAATGAACTACAACAACGGTCAATGGACGAGGCTTAAAAAATACCGCCACATAGACGGAATGGTGCCTCAGAAAATACCTCCCGGCTCTACGGTCATCTCCGCCAATAACCAGCAGCCAGTTGTCTCGATAGCCAATCAGAGTGTGAGTTAAGATTAGGTTATTTTTAGGTGTTGTTGTTTTTGGACGCTGTGTGGTTTTGTGGTCGAAGGCTCGCTCAAACGACCGTTGAAGCTTAACCGTTATTCTTTATCTGTGTTAGTTCATTTTTAAGAGTTAAGGAAGCTTACTTGAATTAAAAATAAAGTACGATGTATTGTTATTTATTTCGCCATGGACGAACAAAATGAGACTGTAAAACGCAGTAATTTGTATATAGCTCTGGCGTAAAGATCTAGGAAGAAGTTTTGTTTGTTATTTTGTACTCGAAAAAGAAACTGTAAATTTTGGCTTGTTTAAAACAGAACGGAACTAGAAAGCTGTTTTAAAATTAATAATTTTCTGACGATAATAATAATAATTGTTTATTTAAAAGTTGATAATATCTCAGAAATGCACGGAGCGAAGAAAGAAGGTTCAATGCAAAACAATGTATTCTTTCAGTTTTTTGTATTCCCAATAAAAATAGCTCTCTCATACACGAAGCACTTATGACAGGAGATGGGGCCGGGCGCTTTTGCCGCTGCCACAGAATACGTATGTTATAAAAAAAAAATTAGCCTTGAAAACTAGATTAATTTACGTGCGAGTGCAAATGTTGATATTTTCGTCCGGCAATACCGGTTGTTGTGAATGAAATCGGTCTTGTGCGAGTAGTGCGTTTTGTTTATGCATCGTGTTGAAAAAAGTTAAAAGTTCATTGCAGAATAATAAGGCGTATTATTAAAGGATTATTAAGAGAAGCGTCTTTTAAAAAATGAAGGAATTAATGCATGGATGAAATTTTATTTACATTAATTTTATCTCTACTATCACAAGTGCTTCGTGGTCTCATAAGAGTGTTAATGATTACAAAAATATAAACGTCAATTTGAGCATTCACCAAAATCAACGAATATAAATTTATATTGAGTCTTGTAAGTTTTATTCCACCATGATCTCGCCAACAAAATCACACTGTAGACTGTTAAACGTTTCTTTGTAATGTAAAGCTAGTAGGTAGTTTTAAAACGATGTTATTACGTAAATACGAGAAGCCTGTAGTGATTTTTTATCAGCTTTTGCGAATAGCCGGTTCATCTTTACTTGTTCTAGAAGTAAACACGTTTTATAAACTTGACAATGTTTGTCACGAAAATAATAATTTTAAAACAAATAGAAAATTGTGAGACAAGAAAAATAAAAGTATAGAGCTCGGTTGGGAATTGAACTCTGTTCATCGTCATTCTGTACCGCGTACGAACTAAGACACCATCCCGAGAAGTTAGTATACACGGCAATTTTTGTCCATGATTGCTAGAATGAGTTACTTTTCAATTTTCTTAGGCAATGTTTGATGTCTGAGTATCACAAGCGAATAAATACTATCGTTAACGGCACGAAAATGTTGTCATGGTATAATGGTTCAGCACTCGTCCCAGATTGACGAAAACACGGGTTCGCTTCCCGGCCTAAGAATTTATTTTTTGATTTCTTCGATGCGTTCTAGCTACAGTATTATTGAAATAAAACTCTGACGCGTGCGCTGTGTAATGATAGTAATGATATCGTCACTACTTTGAAAAAATCTCGTATCTTAAAATCGAAAATCTGGCAAGTGAACTTTACTAAAAGTGTATCAAGGTTCAATTTGGTTTACGTATTGATTTGAGATACGAGGTTTTTTCAAAGTAGTGACGATATATTGAATTAATTGACGGAAAGAGATGGTGAATGCGATTGAGATTGCGAGCTAGTTGGACAATATGGCCTCTGTTTTCATCGCCTTATGTATGTCAGGCAACCGCGATAGCAATGGGCTATAATAAAAAAGAAGATGATAAAAATTTGTACGCTTGTATTGAATTGTGGCATTGAAACGAGAATTAATCATGCCATTGAAGAATATTTTCCATTTATACAATTTACTAGCTGTTGCCCGTGACTCCGTCTGCGAAGAATAGGAGTACATAGGTATAGAAAAAATAGCCTACGACCTATTCTCAGACCAACCGAATATAGAGAAAAAAGTTTCATAAAAATCGGTCGAACCGTTTCGGAGGAGTTCGATAGCAAACACCGTGACACGAGATTTTTATATATTAGATTAGAAGCCTTACTCCATCCGCGCGTCGCATAAAGGGTAGATGACACCGTAAAACAATTTATAGTTCTAAGATGCGATTCTTGTAAAAAAAACACTGTATTTTAGCCCTGAAGACCAGAGGTCATATTGTCTAACGCTCGGGCGCTTGCCTTTGCTTTCACCATCTTATACCGTTTGACTGAAAGAGACAGTGAAAGCGAAGGCAAGCGCCCGCGCGTTAGACAATACGGCCACCGAATAATTTTCAATCAACTGCATAATTAAATTTTTAGTCAGTTGATTGGTGGTGTCATTAACCATTTTCATACAAAATGTAAAACGTACACTCATGGTCACAAATATAAGTGTACGTTACCAAGACGTCAAAAATATCCTTACACCTCTATGCCACTAATCATAAGGTTGGTGTTGTTAATATATTTGATGTGATGGCTGTACGTAAGTGACATTCACATTCAGTGTAATCAGAACTACAATTGTCAGTTGATAAACGAAAAAAAAAATACAAAACGAGCGCAAAAATTTTTCGGTGTGCAAATTGTTTGGCGCCGTCCCAATTGGCCATCGCTCGCGCGATGCTGCGTGCGTTATTTGAAACTGTTCGCGCGACCTATCAAACTTACTAAAGGCCACCATAAACCGAAGCGCGGGCCGCCGACGGAGCGTGCCCAGCGCGTTCTATAACACTGAATCATATATACGGTGACACACTCCGGGCGCTGTGCAGTGTAGTTATATGATTCAGTGTTAAAAAACGCCCTGGCCCCTCTCTGTACGTGTCGCGCTCACGCCCCGCGCTGCGGTCTGTGGTGGCCTTAATATCTGTCTAAAGTCCTAATTGACGGTCGCACGATCAGGGTGGCCAAGTGCGTATTTGGTACTATGCGTCGAAAGGGAACGGAATGGCATGATACGTAGTCGAATTCCGAACTTCGTAGTAAGTAGACAGAAGCTGTTATTTTACGACGAAATCGCAACACTGCATTCCGCGAGCTTTAGTCAATTAATTCGGCGTCTTAGAAAGTTATATCATTATCATACAAAAGTGCAAGTTTTTATGTTTGTACGAGTAGGTTGTTTTCTGTGTAAACCGACCAATATAAAGCTAATTTGCTACTACTAATTAATGAGTGTTTTATATTGTTGCTTTTTAACCGCTGAAGTCGCATTCATCCCTCTCGCACACGCTTAGACGCTCACTTGTTAGAAAGGGATGTAGCGTTAAACAAGAGTATAATGCGGCAAAAAAATTGTTCCGTATGTAAGTCTCTGTTGTATTGTGCGTTTGTGTTTATAAATTATAAAAAAAATGGCGGTTAAAAGATTCATACATTATATGTATATGTATTGCATTTTAAATTTCCTATTGATCACTATACTAAAAAGCGATTATTCCAATGCACCAATTTCGATCATGTTTAACTTAAGTTAAAGTTTCCTCCAATAGCGGGCCATTTAGCTGTCGCTATTTCGCCGGATGACAAGCAAAACTCACTAAAATTTCTGTCACCGCTCTTCAAAAAGTCGTATCTAGTTAGTAATTTCATACTGAGATACGAGCTTTGTTTTAAGTAGGTATTTGGTACTTAGTGACTTTTGCTTGTCATCCGATGATTTGAACTATCGAATTAACCCTTAATAAGGTAGAGGCGATTTAGCGATCACATGCATTGAGTTGGAATTTGAACCTTATTTATTTAATAATACGTCACAATTGTTGTAGTTATTTAAAATACGACTAGCTTTAAAAATATATTTTGTCAGGAATACATACGTATTCAATAGCTGCTTTTAATTCTGTGGTAGTATGCTCCAGTAAATGGGCCTTATTAAGGGTTAAAGACAAGGGGCCATCCATAAATTACGTCACACATTTACGGGGAGGGGGGGTGGGGTCAAACGATCTGTGACACTAGAACAAAATAATGGCGATTTTCATAGTAATAAGTGTGACAAGGGGGGGGGAGGGGTCCAAATTGATCGAAATTGGTGTGACGTAATTTATGGATGGCCCCCCAATTAAATCGAGAGGACTCATTTATACGGTCTCGTCGGATGTGTGCTTCGTAAGTTCACGAGAATCAAGAATGGCCGTCATTTGAAATGAAGCTAACAATTGCGTGTATAGTCGATCAATTGCTTTACCATTTTTTATGAAAGTTCCTAATTAAAAAAAACAATAAGGCTGATTGTCACATCGAATTTTAAATTAAAATGGCCTTATATGTTTTATTAACACGTTCACAGCCCCCATACCAAATGATTTGACGAAATCACACGTCCAAATGTACTTCCACTTTGAAGTTGTCTATGAAGTTCTGAACCCATAGTGGAAGCACAAACTCCTGAAAAAAAAGCTTCATGACCCCACATTGGGGGCACCTGGACAGGGAAGGTGTAAAGCCATGCATGTGACATTGAACCTTAGAGTGGTAAAGGAATTTCTTGGTTGACTATACACGCATTTACCGTATCAACTTGCATACTGTCCAGCCCCATACCATTTTTAGGGTTCCGTACCCAAAGAATAAAAATGGGACCCTATTTAGACATAGACATAACTTTATTCGACATCAAAAAAAAGAAAAAAAATACAGGAGAAAAATAATAATAAAAAAGAAAACAATTATAATAATTAAAACAAAAAAACATAATTGAGATGTCGAAAAGGGATTTGACTCAGCATTAAGCTGCAGTACTGCTGCAGCGCTGATTTTCAGTCAAACCCTTCATATCATTGCATCAAACTTGTTGGACCGGAATCAGCACAAATAAGTATTACAGTACAGTACAGTCTTAGGGGCTGTTTCACCACTTTTTTAAAGTTCGGATTAGCTTAATCATAACTTTATTTGACAGATGAACTTAAAATTTCTGTTTCACCAGTCTTGATTAGCGCTAAGTGACGGACAAACTGTTTTTTAATTTGACCATCAGATCAGGTGGCATTTAGCATTTTTATCCGTCACATAACTTTTTAATTAGTCAGTTATTTTTTTTGTGGTCATGGTTGGAGAGCCCTTCAGCCGGTTTCAGAAAAATAAATCAAAGTATTTTTTATTTTTTAAAGAAAGAAGTCATGCTAAATTGCAAACGAGGATTCAAATATTTGATTTGAATAAAAAAATATCGGTACGCTTTTAGTATGTAAAAATAAATCCAAAATTTCGTAATATTTTTTAATTACAGACTTTTTTTCAGTGGCGCAATCGTTTGTTCTACGCAAGTTCTACGTGAACTTGTACATCGCCATTACAAAAAAAGTTAATCTGTCAAATGGTTTGGCGCCACTTTTCGATTCGTTTTACGTGATTTTATTTTTCTTTGTTATTGTTAACAAAGTATCGTAAATAAATACCGTTTTTGGATTAATTATAATGTTACACATTTGTTTCTGCAAAACAATAGATGTATTTTAAAATTACATAGTTTACGATTTCTTTTGCTTTAATTATGAGCAACTCTTTGAACGAAAGTGTGCGAACAGGAACGCGTGGTCGTGAAATGCGACGTTGCCATTCCGACTTTTTGTTAAACCCACGATTAGTTAAGTGGTACTTAGTTTGCACAGGACCGGAGTGGTGAAACTGAAAAAACACTAGCTGACAGATTTGTCCGGTACTTAGTTTATTCATTGGTTACGTAACCAGCAGTTTGACAATAAGGTGGTGAAACACCCCCTTAGTAGACTCCACTGACTCCACTGTCCGTCTGTCTGTTTGTCACCAGGCTGTGTCTCATGAACCGTGATAGCTAAATATCTGTTGCCGCTATAACAACAAATACTAAAATAATAAAATAAAGTTAAAGTTAAGGGGGTGTACAAGATTTTTTTTTTTGAGTTTTTAATTTGATTTCTACATTATTAACTAGATACTTGAAATCTTTACCGATTGGTTATTACTAAGTACAACAAAAAATAATAAAAATAAAATAAAATCAGAATTAAATATTAAGGGGGTCCCAACTAACCAATATAAAATGATCCCACATTGCGTACATTTTACTTAGAAGCAGGGCTCTGCTAACACTGGATTATTATAGTTACAGCTGTTTACCTAAATATATGTACGGAACCCTCAGTGCGCGAGTCCGACTCGCACTTGGATGTTTTTATTTCTATAATTTTGTCTCCATGTTGTTTGTTGTGAATTGAAATTAATATAGGCCTAGTCTTGACGCGATTGTTTTGTAGTTCATTTAAAGTAGGTAGCCCTAAAATCTGCGATTTAGAATAATTTCGGTAGTTTAGTTCATCTTAGTCAGCAATACATCGGAACCAAGGCGTTGAAAATGTGACGTTTTTGACACGGCGCTATAAAACTGATTCGAGATGTTTCAACCAGCGTTTGGGTAACTTCCACTGAACGTCTTTGTTGAAGTTAGTGAATTTAAAAAATATATTTTTGTCGATTCTAATGTCAATGCCAAGTAAAAGACAGTTTTAATTAATATTGCCTGATTTTCTCGAAAATAATTCTATAAAGTCAATGATATACAGGCTGTCTCAAAGTCCACGATAACCTGGTACCGGACGACACGCCAAGTTATACCAGTTCTGGAGAAAATAAGAAAAATTATCTCGATTCTTCGGATTCTCGGGCACAAGAGAAGGTTATCCGATAAGCACTCTTAAAAACAATGCGATGTTTTAAGAGTAACGCGTCAAAAAATGAGCCGTCATCTGTATAAAAATGTGCAATGAAAAATCTTTGCAAGCCTCGGATTTGGATTTGGCCAACCACTTGCGGAACTATCACGAATTACTTTTACGTCTTGTGTACCCGGGGGTCGACCATGCAGTAACGTCTTTTCGCTTGTCGCTGAGCGAGAAATTACAACTGTTGTGTGGTAGCCCCCTTGATGTTGACTGCACAAGTACTTGTGCGTGCTAGTTTGTTTAGTACTAAGCGTTTAGTTGTACGTGCTTACTTCGCGGTGAAAAGTAGGTATTTTTTTCGAATTGTTAACGTTTTAATAGGTTTTTATTATTTATTTAAAACACACCCCAAAAGCGGTGTTGTCAGATCGAAGTAAAGCCATAAAACATTTAAAAGAGCTACTCCTGTATCGCTTTATTTGACAGCGCTTGATGGTCAGGATTTTCATGCGTCACGATTTTATATCTATACTTCCATACTTAATAGTATAAACGTGACAGTGTCTTTGTTTGTTTGTCCTTTCACGTCGTAACAGAGAGACGGATAGTCGTGATTTTTGTATCGACATAGTTGAAAGGCTGGAGAGTGATATAGGTAGGCTACTTTTTCCTACAAAAAAACACGGGAAAACATCTTTTAATCTACTTCAGCGGGGGCTAAGCCGCGGGCATCAGCTAGTAGTCCATAAGAAAACTGCTTCGACCCGTGATGTATAGTCGATCAAGAAATTCCTTCACCACGTAAGATTTAATGTCAGTTTGTACGGCTTAACACGTTCACTGTCATATATGTAAAATGATTTGACAAAGTCACACCTCCAAAGTGTGCTTCCACTTTTGTGAACCCATAGTGGAAGCACGGGACTCCTGAAAAAAGCTTCATGACCCCACATTGGGGGCACCAGGCTAGGGAAGGTTTTACAAACATCAAAAGCTATTTTCACTAAGAAGTCAATGTAACAATCAGCCTTATTGTTTTTATTCTGATGGAGGAACTGTCATAAAAAATGGTACAGCACTTACTTGGTCGACTATATTGCGATTAAAAAGCGAGCAGATATATTGCAAGTGTCGCCTTATTTACAATAGGGTAAGACTGCTTATTTTCTGACTGCCTCATATGTAATTATGTAATCAGGACCTCAGTAATTCTAAATAATGGAAATTGATATCAAAAGGCTGAGAATGTGTGTTTTGTGAAACCAATAAGTGTGACCAGACAATAGTAGTAAGAACACGGCACAAATTGCAGTATTGCGGTATTGGCTCAAGTACTGTGGCTCATTCATCTTGTCTAGTTAGACAAGGACAACAAGGCAGAGCGCGGCCGATATTCAACGAATGTAGATCTTTGTTGGTAGAAAACACATTTTAATTTTGGCCGAAGGAAGGCCCAAGATGTCACTCTTAAAGTGTAAAATAAGGGTATTAAAAAGAGATGGTGGAATGCCATCGTGAGCGCGCGCGTTTGACAATCCTCTGGGGCTAAATTCAGGAACGGCCCAATACGGTTTGCGAGCGGTAATTCGATCGTTTGCGAGAGGATAGGGATGAACTGCTATTCAGGAACGCCAAAAGTCACTGGTTTGCGAGAGGTTTGGGATGAGCCTTATATTCATGGAAAGAAAAAATAAGGCTCATCCCAATCTCAGCCCAAACCTCTCGCAAACCAGTGATTTTTGGCGTTCCTGAATAGCAGTTCATCCCAATCCTCTCGCAAACGATTGAATTACCGCTCGCAAACCGTGTTGGGCCGTTCCTGAATTTAGCCCCAGATTGTACGGTGGTGAAACGGAGATTGTGAAATAACTTCATCTAATTCCTGGGCACACTAAAACGTATCCAGTAAAACAGACAAACAAACCACTTTCAGACGATGTTCTAGGCTCCGTAGTTGTGTTTTAGGCGCTGCTACTTACTACTTTGGTCTGGCCGCCTGTTAACCGTAGTTTTAACTTAAATACGGCTTCTGATAAATAGACAACAATGTATACTTATTTGAGTTAAAATTATGTTGTGAACGCGGATTAGAAATAACGGCACGGGGCTTTTGTTTTATTATAAGTAATTAGATTATAGCAGTTTTCTGATATTTGAATTATAAGTAAATTGTACATTTTATTTTATTGTAAGGCCCATACTACACGGGCGGTTTCCCGCCTCGATGGAGCTGCGCAGTGTAGTTTGCACCATACAACTTCCATATAAATATGTGTCTAGTGGCGGTTCATAAGCGGTTTCCCGCGGCGGGAGAACCGCCCGTGTAGTATGGGCCTAAGTGTTTGAACCGCGCCCCGGCCCCGCTTGTGTTTCGGGGTCGGTCCCATTTGTTCTTTAGAACTGATATATATGGTACGATTTTGAACTCTGTTACTTCTAGGTTTTACAGTCCTAGAACAAATGGGACCTACTCGTATTTCGTATCTAGTTAGTTTATGTTCGATGTTTTTCTATAGATATTTAATACACAGTGTATATAGTAGATAGTACAAAAATATTAAATGAAAACTATTTAAAATAAGCTGTTGGTATTCATTTTATTGATTCGTGTTTTGGTAAAGATTCTTAGATAAGTTACATGCCTACCAAATTACTTACGATGCCAAGGAAGTTTCTACCAAACAGGCAGTTCGAGACAACACCCTCGTTTTCTCTATTTTTTATTAAAAGGAAGTGTAATCTAATGCCTAAATCAACGAAATATACCGTTGAATACATAACTTACATAAGCGACAGCGCTCATATATATTTCACATTTATTGCTGCTAGTTGTTTGGTAGCCTAGGTAGGTAATCGTTAGTTAACTTCCATCCCAGCCTATACACGTCCCACTGTAGGGCACAGGCCTCCTCTTAGAATGAGAGGGCGTTAATTAACTAAAATTATTAATAATATGCTATTTATTGCCAAACAGTAAAGTTTCCTACTTTCACTTTTGCCTTGTAAAAATCCTTAGCGTAACAAAATGCAATGGGCGCACTCCGTCGTTGTGGCACTATTTACTTGAAAATTTCGACTAGGTAGTCGACAAGAATAATTTTAGGTAAGTACATTTGTAATTATCTACTACTCTAAGTACTCTAATATTTAGTCCTATTTTTTACCACTTATTAAGTTCTATGCATGGAACCATTTCACAACAAACTAAGTATGCAAGTATAATTATTTATTACTGATAGTGGATTGTTTTGATGCCGTCGGCGTCGGTGTTATGGAGCCCGCATCGATTTGCTTCCTGTACATATCCACAATGGGCAGACATCTTGAAAGGACTGAAAAAAAATGTTAATAATATTAATATAGCAAGTCTACAAAAGCAAAAGCGTTTGGGTCGAGGAAAAATTAGTTGTCTTTCAAATCGCACCTGAGCTCAAGCAAAACTCGAAAACACGCGTTTTCCTAAAGATAAGACCGAGTTCGATTGTTCGCCCTGAAAACCCCTAAAATTTTGTCTATGCTATGTTATACTATGCTATGCTAGATGATCTTACCGAAGAAGAAAGCCACTTCGATGAGGAAGTCGACGATACACCACATGTCCTCGTGCTTCATGCGAAGTAGTACGTCCAAGATGGATACCGCGAAGCCCAACACTATGAAGCCCAGTGTGTACCATACGTAGATCTGAATCAGGGACGGGTTCTCCTGTAGGTATGCCAAATTATAATTATTACTTAATGTAAACACTACGAACGAAATGACGTGTTCAGTACGCCGCGGAAAAAACCTTCTACTAAATAAATATTACTTAAGTAGTACCTTTAAGCAGCAGCTTTACCCCTATCCATGAAAAAAGCTTTGAATACCTAATCCCGAAATGACCGACCCCGTCACTACTGTTTCATAGATTGATCTAATTTGTTAAAAGCTTTTAATGCTCTTAAATGCTCCAAACTTTATAGACTTAAACCTTCAAAGCTTAGGAGGCTTTAAAGCTTGAGGCCTAAAGACTCGAGGTTTCTGTGTTCGTTAGCAACAACACGAGCTTTTTAATTTGAGGCTTATACGGTCGAGCCTTTAAGGTTCGAGGCTTCTAGACTCGCAGTCGCGACTCGAGTCTTGTAGTTTACGCCTCGAAGCATAAATTCACAAGACTATTTACGTCGCGCGCTCTGGCCGCCCTCGAAGTTCGCGCGCCCGCGCTTTGGCAATGGGATCATTTTTTCCTAGCCCCTCTTTCTACTCTAGATTGTCTGTGGTAACGCTTCAGGCTTTTCCTAGAATAGGGATGTTGACACCACCAAATTTAACTGACGTACTTTTTATGAGCTGTCAAAACCTTCGTCAAAACACGATTTTCCCATAGAATTTGAATGGCAACAGCAATTTATGACCAAAGAGTATTGTAATATTATATGAACAAGAGTGGCAACTCTATGGTCAAATTTGCATGTATGGAAGGTGCTGCTGCCCTACGCCCTGGTGAAGAACTAATATGACGTATCTATAGATGTATACCTATCTATATGTATATGTTGGTAGTTATTTTAATTGATAGGCTAATTGCCACTATTCGTATTTTAGCCGTCTAATTCAAATCAGCATATACGAAGTATAAGCGGCTAAACCCGATTTGCACTATACGGCTAAAATACGAACATTGGCAAGTGGCCTATCAATTAAAGTCCTTGACCGTACAATTTGGTACGCCATGGCCATGGCCGATGAATGACAACTGACAAGTTTGACAAGTCAACCAAGATGGCCGCTAATTTAGTTCTTTACCAAACAACCAGAGATCGCTGTAGTCGCATGAAAAGTGTGATATGTGTAAGTGTGCCCCCCCTGGTCACTGAAGTGCAGAGTGGAGGTCTGAGCTTACGTAGGTGGAAGCAGGATCGACGGAGCAGTGGTTGCTCTTAAAATAATACTCGCAGTGTATTCAACTTTGTATTCTTCACAAATACAAACAATGAAACTTTATGATTATATGGATCAAGCATAAGAAATAATTAGATTGATTCACAGTTCACAGCACACATGAGCGGTCGGTGTTAAAGAACAGGAAGAACAAAATCAGAGACAAAATTTAGTGTTGTCATAAACCATATAGATCACAGACAATACAAACAAACGTTAAGAATGGTTTACACTATTTCTAACACCACCCCTCATTCTTATAAGAGCTTAATATGTACTTACAGCACTAAAAATTACAAACACAACAATTTACATGCTCTATGTTAAACTCTATGTCTCTATATATACACTGTGCATAAACATTTTACATGCTCTATCAAACTATGTACCTATATTATATACATACTAAATGTATAAACATTCTACATGCTCTATCAAATTCAATGTATAACTCTAGGCACAAACATTACAACACTTTGAAACTTATATGATAAAAGCTGTATAATTCTATCCAGACATATTTATACATTTCAAATTCAGATCTTCAACAAAATAACAATGTTTATTTTTGCACAATGGTTTAGTAAGTACATCGGCTGTCATTTTGTTAGTAGGCAAGTACTTGACATTAACACTACGTTTTGATATAAGATCTCTAACAAAGTGATATCGTAGGTCAATGTGTTTGGTCCGCTTGTGCGAATATTCTTTTGCTAGCAACAATTTATGAGCGCTTTGGTTATCATTAAAGATAACAATATCCAAGCGTTTATCAAAAAATTCTATCAAGAAATTTCTAATAAAACACAATTCTTTAGCGACATCACTTATGGCCAAATACTCAGCCTCAGTGCTAGACAATGCTACACAACGCTGTTTCCTAGCTTCCCAGCTTATTACATTGCCACCCAGTTTCACAACAAAACCTGTATATGATTTTCTATCATTTAAATCGTTTGCCCAGTCAGCATCTGCATAGGCAGTTACATTAAAATTACTACTCTTATAGAAACAAAGACCCAAATCTATGGTACCTGCTAAATATCTTAGTACACGTTTTGCAGCTACCCAGTGGCTCTTGTTAAAACTAGTTAAATATTGACTCAGCTGACTGCAGCTAAAAGCAATATCAGGCCTTGTGCAAACCGATAAATACATCAGACAGCCTATTAATTGTCTGTATTGATACACATCATCTTGCAAAGGTTCATTGTCTGATTTTACAAGTTTACTATTAGCAATCATTGGTGTGGACACATGCTTACAATCAGACATATTAAATCGCTTTAAGAGTTTTTTTACATATTCAGATTGGTCTAAGATTAAAACATTATTATTTCTAGTTACACGCATGCCTAGACAACTAGTAAGTGAACCAAGATGCTTAATACAAAAATGAGTATTTAACAAGATAAACAAATCTTTTGCATCACAAGTCGAAAAAATATAAAAATCATCAACATAGAGAGCTATAATAGTGAGATCTTTAGCTCTTTTCTTAATGTAAACACAGGGCTCACATTTGCTCTGTATGTAACCATTTTTCGATAGTAGAAAATTCACTTTCAGATTCCACATGCGACTGGCCTGTTTTAATCCATAAAGACTCTTTAAAAGCATACATACTTTACTTTTATCTTGAACAAAACCCTTTGGCTGTTCCATGTAAATTCGTTCATTTAAGTCACCATTTAAAAATGCTGTGGTAACATCAATGTGCTCAATGGTCATATCCAATTGATGTGCCAATGAAAAGAGTATACGCATAGTCGAATGACGCACGACCGGTGAAAAAGTATCTGAGTAGTCTACACCTTCTTTCTGACTAAAACCGCGAGCAACCAGGCGAGCTTTGTACCTATCAAAGTTTCCAGAAGTGTCGTGCTTCAATCTATACACCCACTTACTTTTTATAATATTAGTATCTGAAGGTCTATCCACTAACTCCCAAACTTTATTTTGAATGAGTGACTCATACTCTACCTTCATAGCATTTTCCCAATCAGACGAATTCAATGATGCAATAGCCTCTTCATATGTCTGAGGCTCATCATATATAGAGCTGGCGTACATACCTATTTCATAATCGCCATACCTAAGCGGTGGTTTACCGCGTGTACTGCGCACGGGTCGGTCGCCCACAGTCACAGGCTCCCCTGTACTAGTGGCACCATGCCCTTGAGCTGCGGCGTCCCTGCGAGGCACCGGCTGCTCCTCCAGCTCCTCAGCAGAAGACTCGCAATCAGCAGAGGCCTGCACTGCCTCGCTGTGCTCATCACTCTCAGCGCCAGACTCAGCATCTGTAAATTCATACGAAAATTCATAAGTATGATTCATATCTTTATTAGAATTTAATGTACAATTTAAATTTGGACTTGAATTGTTTTCTGACTGACTAGAATTGAGAATATCATTACATTCATTACCATTTAGCTCATTATTGTAATTATCACCAATATTATTCAATTCATTATTATACTCACTAAATGAGATCAACAATTCATTATTATTATTATTAGACTCTAAATTCTTATTCATGTCAATACATTTAAAATCCTTATAAAATTTATCCTCAATAAAATTAACATTCCTAGCTAAAATTACTTTCCTAGGATTTGATGGATCCAAAAGTCGGTATCCTTTGGTCAATTCTGAGTAACCAACAAAAATACACAATCTTGCCTTAGCGTTCAACTTACTTGTACGAGTAGGCTCAGGGATCAATTGATACGCTATGCACCCAAAAACACGAAGGTGTCCAAGACCAACTGTGTGTCGGGACCAGACCTCCAAGGGTACCTGTCCTGCTAACGCCGCGGTGGGACTTCTATTCTTCAAATAGATAGCTGTTTGTACAGCTTCTCCCCAAAAACGGTTACAGAGACCTGCATGAATCATCATACATCTAGCTTTTTCAATTAAAATTCTGTTAAGACGTTCACTAATCCCATTCTGCTGAGCTGAATACGGTACTGTTAATTGGTGAGCAATGCCTTCCTTTTCCAAGAAAGACTTAAAATGTTTGTTAACATATTCACCACCATTGTCAGAACGCAGGCACTTAATATGCAACCCAGTCTGCTTTTCTACAAGATTCTTAAAGTTTATAAATGAGGCAAGTACATCAGACTTCCTCTTCAACAAATAACCAAAACTTTTTCTAGAAAAATCGTCAGTAAGAGTCAATAAATACCTTGCACCACCCCAGCTGATCTCCTTCATAGGGCCACACACGTCACTGTGAATAAGCTCCAAAGGCTGGCTCGCACGCTTCTCAGACCTCTTCAGATAAGCCTTGGCCACCGGCTTTCCTTGAAGACAAGCAACACACGGACTGATGTCACCTGTGTTAATCTGAAAAGAAATGTTACGCGCAGCACTCTCCTTAAGAGTAGACATCCCTTTGATACCTAAATGCCCTAGCCTATAATGCCACAAATTGGCATTTGAACAATGAGAACCAGCGTACTTTGCAGTCTGTGATTCCTGCACTTGATGTAGGACAGCCATCGACTGCTCCTTTGCAACGGTAAAATCTAATCTATAGATACTCTTACTAAGACACGCAGACAAAAGGGGCTTGCCCTGTAAATGACATTTGTCATAAATGGAACACCCGTCATCTCTAAACACCACGACCATGCCCTTCTCACACATTTTACTAACTGAAAGCAAATTTTCACTTAATTGTGGTACATACATTACATTTTTCAAAGTTTTAATACAACCATCAATGCTAATTTGAACATCACCAACCCCAGAACTCTCTAATTTTGTCATTTTGTCAGCACAGGTAATTAAAACCTTATTACATTTTAAATTTTGCATTAAACTAATGTCATTACACATGTGCGATGATGAACCGCTGTCCACTATAAAGTTCTTCTTTTGTACATTCGCCAAAAACGATGAAGCGAAGACGGTCTGTTGTTCTTCTTTGTTTTCTTTCTTCTGACGTTTTAATTTATAGCAGCGAGACTTTATATGACCAGGTTTTCTACAAAAATGACAAATAACCTTCTTCTTAATGTTATTATAGGAGTTTCCAGCAGCAAGAGCAGTTGAGCTTCCTTCTGCGTTAGTGTTAGTTCTTCTAAATTCCTCTTGGATCAATCTAGCACGTACAAGTTCAGATGATAGTGCTCTAGTCATAGATGCTGTCTCTAAGGCTGATACTAACGTGTCAAATTCCTGTTGGAGACCAGAGAGCAATATTTCTGCAATCTCAGCATCCTCAATGATCTTTCCAATATCAGCAAGTTGTTGTACAATTGTGAAAACTGAATCAATGTAAGCAGTCATACTTTCAGACTTCGAATAGTCCACACGGTGAAGTTGACGCAGTAAAGTAACACGTCTAAACAAGCCCTTATCTTCAAAAACAGATTGTAGCTTATCCCAAGCTTCCTTAGCAGTATCAATGCCATATAGCAACTGGTAGAGAGAGGGCCTTAAGCTCAATGATATACGTGCAAGTGCTTTTGAAATTTTTATAGAATCCAATTCCGTTCCGATAACACATTCCCAAAGTCCTTCGAGTATAAGGGAATTTTTAATTGCAAATTTCCATGCGTTATAATTAGAAACGCCTTCCAATTTCTCAATGTTGAAAGCACCACCAATCACGTAAGTCGAAGATGTACCAGGCGTAGCGCCAGTAGCAGCACGAGAAGCAGCATCAGCAACGCCAGCATCACCAGTATTATTAGCGCGAGCTTCGTGGTTCGGCATAGTTTATAGGTTAGGTGAAAAATAAAGTGCCACGATGACAGCTTGCCAAGATGCACAATCAGTGCTCAATCTTCTCAACGGATTTAGGCGAAAGCTTGTATTATAGCAAACCACATACCTCGTTATATCTGGGTAACATAACCTGAAGTGCAGAGTGGAGGTCTGAGCTTACGTAGGTGGAAGCAGGATCGACGGAGCAGTGGTTGCTCTTAAAATAATACTCGCAGTGTATTCAACTTTGTATTCTTCACAAATACAAACAATGAAACTTTATGATTATATGGATCAAGCATAAGAAATAATTAGATTGATTCACAGTTCACAGCACACATGAGCGGTCGGTGTTAAAGAACAGGAAGAACAAAATCAGAGACAAAATTTAGTGTTGTCATAAACCATATAGATCACAGACAATACAAACAAACGTTAAGAATGGTTTACACTATTTCTAACAGTCACAACCCTTGAGCGCCATTGTTTGTGACAACTTTAGGTATACACGCATGATTTGTAGGTATCACAGGTCCATTGGTATAGGTCTATGTAATTTTCCAATTTAGTAAACCTGGGGGGTTACTACGAAATTCGAAGTTCGAAGTTCGGATCGTGCGGTCCCTCTCACTCTCGTAATAAATACCATTAGCGTGAGCGGAACGGCATGAAACGAAGTTCGAATTTCGCGCTTCGTAGTATAGGGCCTGGTTTGCTAAACAAGGGACTTCCAATAAAAAATCATAAACACTCTTATACCTGGTTTACACTCGCGTACGAGTGGCGAGACGAACTGCGGGACGAGCCACGAGACGAGAGTGTGAACAGGCGCGCCTCGCGCCTCGTCTCGTGATTTGCCTTGATTTTGAGGCTCGCGTTCGGAGCGAGACGACGAGGCGAGGTGACGAGGCGAGAGTGTAAATCAGGTATTACATTTTTTATTAAAGGTTATTTTAATTAAAATAAAACTGTCAAAAGACAGTTTATAATTTTAAATTTTATATCTATTAAATATTTCAGGATTTTCAGGCTACCATTTTTACTCCGAGGAAAAAGTTGTATGCATAAAACAAAACATTCTAACTTATTGCCAAAGAGTATTGTAATATTATATGAACCAGAGTGGCAACTCTATGGTCAAATATGCATGTATGGAAGGGGCTGCTGCCCTACGCCCTGGTGAAGAACTAATGTGACGTATCTATAGATGTATACCTATCTATATGTATATGTTGGTAGTGATGTACAGCTACAATTACGCGTAATTTTAATTGATAGGCTAATTGCCACTATTCGTATTTTAGCCATCTAATTCAAATCAGCATATACGAAGTATAAGCGGCTAAACCCGATTTGCACTATACGGCTAAAATACGTACATTGGCAAGTGGCCTATCATTTAAAGTCCTTGACCGTACAATTTGGTACGCCATGGCCATGGCCGATGAATGACAACTGACAAGTTTGACAAGTCAACCAAGATGGCCGCTAATTTAGTTCTTTAATAAAACACCAGAGATCGCTGTAGTCGCATGAAAAGTGTGATATATGTAAGTGTGCCCCCCCCTGTTTATGACGTCACTTGTTCGCCAACTCAATCAACTATAGCAACAAAAAATGTAATTTTTCAGTTAATCGAAAATTAATCCGGTTTTCAGGGCTAAATTAAAGCGTTTTTTTACTGAAATCGTATCTTCAAATTATTTTTTAATGGCGTCAACATCCCATTGAGAATTCAGAGTGACTTGACTAAAGATGTCTGGCTTACAATAAAGCAAGAATAATCTCTTCACCGCAACAAAACAAACGAAGTGACGTGCTCTGTACGCCACGCAACGTTACATGAAAAACCGATTTTCTACTTAAAATCCATTGTAGAAGGGTTTATTTCGAGTTGAAATATTGGTCATGTTCATGTATAGAGTTGGCGTGTGAAGCATTCCATTGGCTGTCACGTCTAGATGACTGGGGCGGTGGAGAGGTCAACGTAAGCGATTTCTTTTGTACTGCTACGACTCACAATGGTGGAGGCGATGATGAGCAGAAGGTTGGCGACCTGGAACAGCGAGCGCAGCAGCCCCCGCAGCGAGTCCACGTGCTCGCGCGCCTCGCAGCAGTCGCAGCGGTCCGCGAACAGCGCGTCTACTACCGTCGCCACCTGCCCAAGTGCCCACGGACATAAGCCCTATATCTCACCGGGACTCCACGGCGGCGCAACCACTGGTGGCGCGACTGGCAGCCGAGTGAGTGAGATACAATACAGCGCCATACAGCGCCAGCGCCATACAGCGTTTTAGTGGTGGCGCAACCAACGTGGCGGCGCGGCCAGTAAGTAATGTTGCATGCACGCGTCTATGCTGGTTGCGCCGCCAAATCCGTTGTGCAACCAAGTGGCCGCCAGGTGAGATACCCTCCATAGAGCTGTAAGTATACATTTTGTTGGTGGCGGAAACTGGTTGCGCCACCGTGGTGTCCCGGTGAGATATAGCCCTAAGAGTAGTGTTGTTGCGATAGCGATAATCTAAAGCCAAGTTTATTGCCAAGCCAAGTGTATCATAATTAATAATAATAATAATAATAATTTTTATTTTCAGAACCATTTCTGTAGTAGTTAGTAACATTTTCGCCTTACAAACTAATGTTAATTGTTAACAAGAAATAACCAGACATAAATGACAGCTCATTATATCAGTTAAAAAACTAACAGTAAAATTGTTTTAATGTTACCTAATTCTCTAGCCTTACATAGGTACATATCCCTCACAACTACATACAATCAAATGCACTGACACGCACACCAGCATACACACACTCACACACACGTAATCAAAATAAACTCACCCACCCATTCATTCTTGCTTAGTCTTATAAATAAATAAATAAATATTAGGGGACAATCTTACACAAATCGGCCTAGTCCCAAACTAAGCAAAGCTTGTAGGTACTATGGGTACTAGACGACGATAAACATACTTATATAGATAAATAAATACTTAAATACATAGAACACATCCATAACTCAGGAACAAATATTCGTGCTCATCACACAAATAAATGCCCTTACCGGGATTTGAACCCAGGACCTCTTGTTTCGTAGGCAGGGTCACTACCAACTAGGCTAAAGCGGTCATCTCTATAAATTTGCGATCTAGTTTCTAAAAAAAAAACCTTAACTGTGACTTTATGTAATGTCGGGGCCTCCAGGCAATACTATTTTCGGGCCCACCTTCCAGCCAAATATCAACAGCACTTTTCAAGAAGTCAAATCAAATAAACTGGTAGCATGCATGGAAAAATAGCAAGGAACGTAATGTCATCAAGGATACAATTTTTCCAATTCAATTTTCACTCGGAAACCTTTTCAAATTCTTTGCTGTGCGCGCGGGGCCGCTAGGCAGTTGGCTACTCTGCCTAATGGTTAATCCAGCCCTCCTAAACCTGCGCACGGACTGCGCGCACTCGGGTACGCGTACCCGGGCTTGCGTGTCCTGAAACACCATGTCCGTACGCCATGTACGCGTACAGTGTACGTGTACGTGTACAGTACGTGTAAGTATACGTGTACTACTGTCACAGAAATTACTGTACACACAGTGTACGCGTACATGGCGTACGGACATGGCGTTCCAGGACACGCAAGCCCGGGTACGCGTACCCGAGTGCGCGCAGTCCGTACGCAGCTTAAGACGTGCTACAACGCATCGTGCCGCGTCGCGTTTGCGTCAAGATCGTTCGAGGATCGTTCACCTTAGACGTCGCGTTATGTAGGTTTTATGACATACCAAACTGATGATAGATATGAGCACCACGGCGGGTTTGGTCGCCAGGCTGCAGAAGCAAGGACCGCCGGTCGCGCACCATCCAACGTCGCACTCATCTGCCATCGTATTTAATACGGAGCTATGGAAAATGCATTCTTGTAGGTTTGATGGCATGTGTCAGGGGAACTTTTTTTTGGACGCTATTGAGGCGAGATAGGATTCGATTTGTGGCATTCGAAAATGGCGGATGTAGACAGTATATAATTTTGGTATTTCTGTTTCTTTGGCTAGTTGTGGTATAATTCTGATAGTGTTTTATGCGGCGATTAACCTTAACTGTTACAGTGATCTCAAAATTCTATATTGCTCTCGTGTCTGACATTTTTTAATGCGCAAGTTGTCTCCACGTGGTTTTTGGAATTTTACTATCAAGTTGCAAAAACTACAATTACCGTACAACGTGAGTCGCTCTCAGAGCAATTAACTGATATTGGCACAAGCCTAGTGGCCGCCATTAAGGAAGAAAAAAAGAGGCGAGATAACGGGTGAGACTATGGAAACTGCGCGATACGTCATTTATAAAATGTTGAAGCTACACACACTGCTGACTTTATTTAGCGTCTCTGGAAAAAATAGCTTGCATCAGCTGCTGTTGTTGCGACTCCGTCTGCGAAGAATTTGTTTATCGCTATCCCGCAGGAAATGAAGCCTAGATAATATTAATCATTTCTTTGTTCCAAAATGTCATAGTAGATTGTTCAACAAGGGACTAAAACAAGCCATAGTGACACAAGATATTTAACCACCCGAGCAGGGCGAGGGTGGTTATAATTCGCGTGTCATTATGGTAGTTTAGTCTCGCGTTAAACACTCTACTTTTCACTTTGAATGCGAGGAAAAAAACGATGTTTTATACAAATCTACAATATTACTTTTATACAATGTTCGCTCAAAACGAGCAATGGACGTCTGTTCAGAATTCAAATAGCAATTTAAATTTGTTCCGCGGTTTTTTTTGTTCAGTGACGCTTTAAATGTTTGCATATTTAGCCAACAGATTCAAACTTGAAAATTATTATATATTATTCAATAAATGAATTCATCTTTTTAAATAGATTAATATTCGTAATTATTCATTGTGTTTCGCGAAATTATTATTTTTTTAAATATTTTTTATACAGTTGTCATTTTGAGGTTCTTTCCACGCCCTAAAAGGCTTCCACAGACCGAAGCGCGGGGCGCTACGGAGCGCTACAAAGCGCTACGAAGCGCGCTGCGGTCTGTGAAAATTTTTAAAATTGTCTATGCCCAGTCACTGAAAATGGCAATAATCCTCCATTCACAAACACCGTGATTGGCAGTTTAGGGGTTTCCAAAGTAAATTAAAAAAAAATTACTTTAATCCCTAGAGATCAAAAAAGAGCTTTAGTCCCGATATGCAGAGACTAAAGTAACATTTTAAGAGCATGAGAAGTGAAAAGTTCCTATATGTATGTTATCCAGGTTATACTTAAACAATATGTTACCTTTCATCAGAATCCGTCCAACCGTTTTAGCGTGAAAGAGTGATAAACATCCACATAGTTAACTTGCCTGTGCTCGACACTGACCCAATACATGGCACCTTCAATCTTATGCCATAGTAATAGAGATGACAGAATGGGTATCAGTCATCTACTGGGCGTTGAGGTGTCGAGCATTGGTACGTTTACCTTATCCATCCGTAAAAAACTTTTACGTTTATTATAGTGGGGTTCATGAACCCATTAAAGTTTTAACCGTGTATTTTTACGGTAAGTACCTAAGTAATTTATGACTTATGAGAGTTGAACCTGACAAAATACCTTTTTGAATTTATTAGGATAGTAAGCTAGTGATAGTAAACTAGCAAGCTACCAATTCTGGCTTCGTGTATACATACAGAACTAATTATTTCTATCTACTTAGTTCCTAGCTTGAAAAAGTAGCCCCTATATCCTGAGCAGTTATTCAAGCTCAGCTTTCATAAATTAGAGATTTCCTAATAAGTAGGAATAATGGCACAATAAAACAATAATTTAATTCCAATTCTACTAAAAACATTTTAATTTAGTCCAAAAAACCCAAAAACCAGATTTAATTTGTTATTAGCTGATGCCCGCGGCTTCGCCCCCGCTGAAGTAGATTAAAACGTGTTTTCCCGTAGGAATGAGATATTTTCCCGTGGTAAAAAGTAGCCTATGTCACTCTCCAGTCCTTCAACTATGTCCATACAAAAAATCACGGCAATCCGTCGCTCAGTTTCGACGTGAAAGAAGGACACACAAACGCACTTTTACATTTATAATATTAGTATGGATTTCCATTATAAGAGGTTGAAACTCTTTAAAACTGCATTTGAACGTGATTTGAACCTCTGTCAAAACAGAAAGAAGTTATTTTATTATGACTGATTTATTATTTGCGTTGAATTATTATCTGACAGTTCATCAAGAGGTATAAATAAATTACATATTACATGGGAAAGTTAAACATGCAGAAAATAATAGTCGATATTATTTCGATATTTTTAATCGTGATGGCGTTAAGTGCAGGCTGCGTCGCTGACTTAGAGGATCCTATAGATGACGGAATAAGTAAGTTTAATGGTTTCTATTTCTAAGTTTTTTTATCAAGTTTTGTCATTAAAATGGTTACGTTGTGGTTCAAAAATATAGCTCACTAGGTACTATAAAGCAATATTGATATTCTTTTATTAAAATAGATGAACTAAAACAATTACTTTGCTCACCCGCGACCTTACAATACTTACGTTTATGCAAGAAATTGTAAGGGCTATTGTAAGGTCGCGGGTGAGCAAAGTAATTGTTTTAGTTCATTAATATGGACCTCCGCAAAGTAACGCCTGATTCAATAAATTATTTAAAATAGATGCTTAATTAATTTAATGGCATCATATACCCAAAATATTGTTATCTTGCTCTTTTTACTTAGTGTAGGTACATTTTTGTCGGTTATACAGCCATTGACATGTTGATATTCATAGTAATTAAGACATAAAACAATTCAGCAACTGAAGATCCCATGCCGCTGTCGCCGTACACTCTAGAGCCAACTGAGATTATATCGCAAGAACTAGCCGAAGCTATGGACAGATTCCAAAAGACAGCAGAAACAGCAGAAAAAAAAGTACGAGACGGCGTCCTGCCCCAAGATGAAACCGAAAATATCTACCTCTTCATGTCCCAGGTACTCGAAGATATCATAGAGTTTGTGCACGACCCGAACAATGCCTATAATTTTTTAAACGCACGGGGCTTCGACAAAATTGTGACCAGAAATTTAGGAATACGTTATTCAGCCCTGAGAGGTCGCCTTCTAGTTCTAATTAAAATGCTGTTCGACATCGCACCCACGACAACCAAAACTGTCGTCCCTTGGGGGATATTAGATAAACTAATGGAGATATTCGAGCAGGATGACAACTTGACGATAAAATCTCAGGCTATGGAAATTATGTCTATCTGGTTGCCAAATAACGTTCGAGCACAAGAGCGGGTGATGAAGCAAAAGGGTTTGGAACCTTTCTACAAACAAATATCTAAGTTGGATGCTCCTGCGATCAGTATGATCTTGAAACTCTTCAACAATATTATAACTGAGCATGTAACAGCGAGAAATAAGAAAATACAGAAGAGCAAAGCCGATTATACCACGCTGGTACTGTACCAGAGAATCGGTTTGATTGAGAGAATGTCTTCGCCGGCCGTGTGTAATGGTTTGCTTAATATATTTGTGGACATTTGGCCATTCGCGACGGAGGAAGAGGATGCTTTGCCTCCGGTCCTCGATCTGATTCAGAACATCAAACCTCACTGCCTAAAAGTGTACAAAGGCAGATCAAAAGCGATAGCTTTGATTAATCAGATTTTAAGTTACTTGAGAGACCCGACTCAACAGGAATATCTTGAGAGACTGCAGTTGAATGTGACCGAAATATATAACAGTTTAACTGATTTTGTTGAGAATATAAAAGTCATACCGCGATATGAACTCTAAAAGGTGCCCTCGTAAGTTTTACGCTTTGTTTGTAGTTTTATTTAATTAGTCTTTACGTATTTCATTGTTTATTCTAAATTAATGAACTTCAATAAATTATTCTAAATTGTATTTTTTACCTAACTTAAAAGGTGTTGATAAATTATTGTAGACTATATATTATTGTTTCGTTATTTATCTTCTTTAAATAACACATAATCCGTATCGGATATCGTCATCACCCTCCCAGCTTATCCTCCCTCTTCTCAGGAGCGTTCAAGAAAAGGGTAAGTATTCCTTTAAAGGCCGGCAGCAGGTCAGTGACTCCTTTGAGTTGTTGATATTCATGGGCGGTAAGGATCATTTTCCATCAGATGACCGGTTGCTTGCCTTCCTCTCATAAAAAAAAAACTTTACACATCATTAGATTTTGTTGGATATTGAAACGATAGCAAATAGTACACTGCTAAAGATGTCTAGATGTAGAGATAAATGCGTATGACGATTGTTCAGACAACTTGATTTCAACAAATCGATATTTTTGATAATAACTGCTAAATTATATAACGGATCAAAGTAATAGTGCAAGTAATCCTACACAAACATTTACAATAAATTTAAGACCACTAAAAACATTTTTAAAATCTTACCACAGTATTCAGACAACTTTTCTATGAGTCCCCTACACGCATAAATAGTGCTTATACTTAAATGAATTGCTCAACAAGTAACGATGCCAACAAATCCACATAAATTAACCTTCGTCGTCAACATTTGAGCCATAAATCAGCGATGTACAATAGCTCTCCGCAGGGCATTGTGGCCCGCTTCCACGGTTGCGGTTTGATAGACCACACGTATGCAGTATTGTGAACATTAGTATTGAGGGATGTGTTTTAATTCATTATTTGATGTAGAATTGGTATTCGTATTATTATTTACTACGTACCCAGTTCTACGAGCGTTGTGCCCTGTCTACTGCCACTTGAGTCTGGCGATTCCTTGAGCTATGTCAGTGACTTTAGTTTTTGCGCGGATTTTATAATTTCTAACGCGATCCCGCAGAAATAATACGAGCATACCCTTCTCTAGTTGTCCGCCGATGACTCTTGGCCGATGTGGTCCAAAAGTTCTCGAGTGGTATCCACGGACCGGAAGACGCAGTGTAAGTAGGCCTCCAACAAGAAGGAGCAATGACCTGGGTAAGGTTGCGCGAACACGTTGGACGCGGATGGCGCGAAACCGATGTATTTGGCGAGTCTAAGGGGAGGCCCATGTTCAGCGGTGGACGTCATTCGGCTGAAATGATGAAGATGATGTACTCAGTAGTAGAGTAGGTACATCAAATAATTAAAATCGTCGAAGCCTAGTGGTTGACCTATCTATGCCCAAACCACATAAAGGTGGTGAAGAAATATTATTTGGTGACTGAAACTTACAATCCACTCTGGGCTCGGGTGGGAACTAAGTACACGTACCTACAGCCCGAGCCCTTGTTCTTGTCAGGATCCTGTGTCCAGTAGTGGAATGTATACACCGTGAAATTTTAGTGGTTGTTTTCCCGAAACGAGGTGATTTAGTTTCGATTGTACAATCGATTTATAATTACTATTTTGACTAGAGTCAAAAATCCAATTGTGAAAAACGAAAGTCGAAAATGACCGCAAACCAATAGTAACGCTTCGTTGGTAACTAACCTATCGTACGATTGTACGCTACTTGTACCAACGAAGCGTTACTATTGGTTTGCGGTCATTTTCGACTTTCGTTTTTCACAATTGGATTTTTGACTCTAGTCAAAATAGTAATTATAAATCGAAACTAAATCACCTCGTTTCGGGAAAACAACCACTAAAATTTCACGATGTATAGACCGGAATCAATGATTCAGTAGAGAATCAAAAAGCAGACGTGCGAAATCTCGCAAAAGGTAGAGACGGGTGGAAAGAGAAAGGGGAGGCCTTTGCCCAATGGACAGCAAATAGGTTGCCGTAAAGTCGGGGTACTTTGACCAGTTTGACCCAATTGTGGGGAGCTTTGACCCTTATGAGAACCACATACAGAAGGGTCAAATAAAAAACATATAAACGTGACTAGGCTAAAACCAATCATAATGGCAATGCCCCATTTCAATGCGACATTGACCTGTCGCTCGTTCCCTAAATATTAGAATTGCAAAATACTAGATGCCGACTTACCCTATTTCTAGAATACCAAATTCCCAGAATACCAGACTTTCCTGTCACCGTGTTTTTCTCTATATCGGATGACCAAAAAAGCTTGTTTTCAAAACACCATGTTCCATTCAAAACCGAATTCCCATAAGTAATACAAGATAGTGAAATCACCAGGCTCGTAAAACACGACCCCCTGGCCTCCCCACGACGACCACGACCTGCCTCGAGCCTGGTGATTTCACTATCTGGTATTATGAGAATTCCGTTTTGAATGGAACATGTCGTATTATTGAAGACAAGCTTTTTTGGCAATCCGATATAGAGAAAAACACGGTGACAGGAAAGTCTGGTACTTAGGAATTCTGGGAATTTGCTATTTTAGAAAGAGGGTAAGTCAGCAATCTAATATTTGCAATTCTGATATTTAGGGAACGAGCGAAACCTGTCTTACGAGAACTTACGGAACGAGTCGTAACCCTTATTGTCTAACGCGTGGACTGTACCTACTTGTTAAAAGCTTTATAATAACTTGCAATGTATCTATGTATGTACGGATCAAATCTTGCAAGTTGAATTTGACCCACTTCCAGTGGTCGGATTTACTTGAAATTTGGTATAAGTACTTACGTAGGTTGGATGACAATGAAAGTACAGTCAACAAAAAGTACAGTCAGCGAAAAAGCTTGCATTGTAAATGACATTTTTAACAAAAACTTATTTTAATACTTATTTTGCGGTGAAGGTAACGATTAAAAAAAAAACACAATCTATCCAGTGATTTCAAATGATGTCACTATCATAATAATTTAATATCCCCTCACTTGGATCAATGGCGCTATCATTACCGCTGCTGATGAAAAAATGTAGAGACACATTGTTAGTATCTGATGACAAATCCAGCGCAACGGGTGGCCGCCATTTTGTTTCGCGGTTTCCGTTTCATTCATTCATTCATATAAAGTTCGGAAGTTGCATCATTAGTGCATCGATTGATTTAAAGCGGTGACATTAGCGCAAGGAAGATTTTCTACATTATTGGAAGTATATTGCAGGATTCTAAAAAAACTTCTATTTTATAACATTTACAACCGTTCGATATTTTAATAAATTCAATATAATAATTTCCGATATCTAGAATCGTGTGCCGTGGGAGTTATAGTAAGGTGCAAATCGCTATGCCCGAACCTCATAATCGATTGAGCAATCACAAAAATCGTATCAAATCGATCATGTTCACGTCGTGCCTCAAAAAACACCTTAAGCGGGCACTTGTCTGCCGGATCACATGCAGTGCAATCATTTTTAAAAAGTTAAAAGGTAGCAAGTGCAATAAGTTTTTGGGTATTTTTATTGGGTACAGACATTCTGGTTTTGGGTGAATCCGTGGGAATAAATAGTAACTTTTTGGCGTTTGAATGAGTATTGTGAGGCAGTAGCGGTAAATAATCCTATTTGCATTGTTGGCGATCTTTAACTATTTCTTTGTGGAAACTAGAGTAGCCACGATAATTTTGTAACGAGACAGTAAGTAGCTATGAACATTTCGAAAGTTCATGTTGATAATTTGGAGGTTTATAAGGGTGCTGATACACTTGAGCATTCACTTGTAATGACTATTCTAGCGAATGTTAGCTCACAAAATAAAAGAAGCGTTATAGCGAGCTTCCTAGCGAGCATTCTAAAAACGGCGAATGCTCGCTGTTCTGTACCTCTACCATGAGTTTACACTAGTTTACGTGACCGTACTCGCTAGCGACGGCGTAAATTATTTGTATGGAGAATTGTACAGCGCCTCTAGCGGTCACTTACGGAAGTACAATTCTCCATACAAATCATTTACGCCGTCGCTAGCGAGTACGGTCACTGTGAACTATACCACTACCATGAGTTTGCACTAGTTCACAGTGACCGTACTCGCTAGCGACGGCGTAAATGATTTGTATGGAGAATTGTACTTCCGTAAGTGACCGCTAGTGGCGCTGTACACAATTCTCCATACAAATCATTTACGCCGTCGCTAGCGAGTACGGTCACTGTAAACTAGTGTAACTCATGGTAGAGGCACTGTTACAAGTGAATGCTCAAGCGTATTAGCACCTTAAGGATTTATTTTAGAGAAATAAACTAATAACAAACCCAACGAGTTTCAACTCTGTTGACGGCCAACAAAGTTAATTAAAATAATAGCTAAAATGAACTGAAACAATTACTTTGCTCACCAACGAACAAAGCAATTGCAAAGTAATTGTTTCAGTTCATTCATATGGAATTCCGCAAAATAACGCTTGATTCAATAAATTAGCTAAAATGAGTCTAAACCATGTCAAAGTCAAAATGTCTTCATTCAATCACACACAGATGCATTTCAAACAAAATATTTACAATGACTAGTCCTCGCTAAAAGTAACATCATGGTCAGGCAGACACTTGCACGCAATGCACCCATTTGCGCACAATGCAAGTCAGGTAGCAATTTCCGCGCAGGCGTGACAAAACGGCTCTTGTGACACTGTTACTAGCCATTAGTAATACAATAATACCCACGATGAGAGTTTACTGACAGGTGGAAAGTGGAGAGCCTTCCGATATTCTCCCTCATATTATTATTAAATAAATAAATAAATAAATAAATAAATATCACGGGACAATTCACACCAATTGACCCAGTCCCAAAGTAAGCTAAGCAAAGCTTGTGTTATGGGTACTAGGCAACGGATAAACATACTTATATAGATAGATAGATACATACTTAAATACATATTAAACACCCAAGACCCGAGAACAAACATTCGTATTTTTCATACAAACATCTGCCCCGACACGAGAATCGAACCCGGGACCTCCAGCTTCGTAGTCAGGTCAGGTCATTAATTAGCCTGGAGAAGTGTCCCACTGCTTGGCAAAGGTCTCCCCCCATTTTCATTCATCCCGATTTTGAGAGGTGTCCTTCCAGTTTCTACAGTACAGTCAAGGAAATTTATCTGTGTACCATTACGTACCTTCTCACAGTGAAGGTATAAGTTGGCAGCCGACTCCACGCAGCAGCAGCAGACGACGTGTTGCTAGCTACGCTAGCTCTACGGAGGGAATTTCATAGAAATAAGGTATAAGTTCGCGTAGCTAGCGACACGTCGTCTGCTGCTGCTGCGTGGAGTCGGCTGCCAACTTATACCTTAACGATCAACATCTAGCCTCTAAAAAAATAATATTATTGTCACTGTGACAAGGTTCTAAATGGTACGCAAAATAAATTCCTGCACCGTACATGTCTAGGTCGTCCCGCCAATGCCTTCTGGACCTATCTCGTGGCCGCCACCATCTTGTAGTATCCAGTCTGTGGCTATTTCCCTCATAATCATAACTAATAGTTTTAGGGACTATCACAAACCACCCACTTTACCTACTTAATTGCTGAAATTACCTCAACGTATTGACACACTGAACGTGATTATCATTACTGCGTGAAGCGGTTGAAATAAGTAAATGTAAAAATTTTAACCGGGATGATGGATATAAACTCTCTACTGCACGTAATCCGATGATAGGCAAATGGAGACGTCGAGATGTATCTTCGGATAAATCGCTGGATATTGTGAGTGTTGTGCGTCGAAGTGATTGTGTACAAGAAAATGGCTCAGGCCAGAAATGTCCGTTTTCCTAAAATGTATCTTTCCCAAAATGTTGTCTGCTTTTCCATAATATGTCACGTCTTTTGTATTTACAAATAAAACATATTATGGAAAAGCAGACAATTGGGAAAGATACATTTTAGGAAAACGGACATTCCAGGCCTGAGCCAAGAAAATCAAATGGGGGTAGTTCGAAATACTCTTACGCCTAAACGAACCCTACACTTCAGTCGACTCGTGACCACGGCCGCTCCAATGCTATTTATTTGATTTTTTTAAATTTTAATCGCCTCATCTCAACAAAAAACCGCGATTCCCAGATATTCTCACAAACCTCCGCCTCCCAAACAAAGCGATGTTTACACTATCTGTCATTAATATCATTCGTCCATTTCATTCATTCACTCACCTGCTGAATGTAAAAGCCCAGAACAAAGTGTCGTAAGTCAGATACGCACAATAAATTATCCATTCAACAAATTTGTTCGGATTGTAGGCGGGTATCGCTTAAATAAATAAAATAGGGACTTAAGTTTGTCTACAGAATTAATGTTCGCGTCTTCGTAGATGGATATAGATAATAGACTGGACCTCAGATCATAAAAAGGAATCTTCTTTCTATGGTCTGAGGATCCTCCTCTTGGAAATATAAATTACTTTCATAAAAATTTAGTTTTAAGCGTATGTCTAACATATTTAGTTCATATCATGTAGGTAAGACGCAGTGTAGGTAGGCCTCCAACAAGATGGAGCGACGACTTGGTTAAGGTTGCTGGAACGTGTTGGATGCGGATGGCGCAGGGCCGATCTGTTTGGCGAGCCTTGGGGGAGGCCTATGTTCAACAGTGGACGTCTTTCGGCTGAAATGATGATGATGATGTAGGTAAGTCACTAACTTGATACATGGCTAAGGGCAACACTAAAAGCCCAAGTCCTGAGGCCGTAATATCTAAAGCGCGAGCGCTCGCGATTGCATTTACCATCTATTTCTATTCTACCATCATTCTACACCTTGTGAGAGTAAGAAGTGATGAAATACGAATACGTTAGAAAATAAAGCTTCTGCTCAGTAAAAATAAAGTCTAAAAGGTCTGTCTGTCTATCTAGATAGGTGACTACCTCTTCACGCTTACACCGCTGAACCGATTTAGATGAAAGATATATATTTGGTATATTTGTTGGATAGTTTTTATCCAGGAAAATTGCATAGTTAGACGACCAGATGGCCTAGTGGTTAGAGAACCTGACTACGAAGCTTGAGGTCCCGGGTTCGATTCCCGTGTCGGGGCAGATATTTGTATGAAAAATACGAATGTTTGTTCTCGGGTCTTGGGTGTTTAATATGTATTTAAGTATGTATCTATCTATATAAGTATGTTTATCCGTTGCCTAGTACCCATAACACAGCTTTCCTAGCTTACTTTGGGACTGGGTCAATTGGTGTGAATTGTCCCGTGATATTTATTTATTTATTTATTTATTTATTTATAGTTCCCGCGGGATAGCGATAAACTAATTCTTTGCAGACGGAGTCGCGGGCAACAGCTAGTACCTTATGTATTCTTTTCCTGAAGGTCCTCTTACCACAGTTGGGAATACCTCGACGGCCGTCGGGACTTGATTTCCAAATTTGCCCTATCTACTTTTGGCCATGCATCTACGCGCCCGCTTTTTGGCTAACTCGCTGTCCGTTGACCGCTTTTTACAAGCTTTAGCCGACGTGAGAACAGCAAATCTAATAATAAAATATCGCGACATTTTGTAAAGCCAACTTTTTATAGTAATCGGGCGATTTGTTCCATTTTGGACCAGCGGCGATGCCAGTTAAATAAAGATACGTCATATGCTCACAAAACAACTGAAGGACATGCTCCAAACGCAGCGTCAGCACACAAACACACGCTTTAAATATGTATGTCCTCTTGTTATATTTGACATGGGCCTCCCTCCGCAAAGTACCTAACGCCAGAGTCAACGAATTATTCTTGACTCAATCTTAAGGAACTAGGTAGGAGCACAAACAAAAGTTGTTGTAAATAGAACGTCTAATGAACGTAAATTATACGCAGACCTCACGCTGAGCGCATTGACAATATCAGGCGCAAAATAATCACGAAAAAAGTAAGTCAAATTTGGAGCAAAGGCCTCATGCTGCGAACGGACTTCCGAAGTGTCAGTAATGGTGAACAATTCCTTATATTTAGGGCAGGAGTCCAATACGGACGTGGGAAAGTGTCTAATTTGTATGAAACCGCCTTATGTTGATGACGTGATTTATTAGTGTTGTCTCCGTTTGGAATCGTCTTAAGGTTAGAATGGGAATTTATTAGAAGTAGAATTAAATGATAAAGAGAAGACATTAAGAATAAATTAAATAAGTGCACTATCTATCTATACATATAATAAATCTGTAACAAGTCGGTGTCTGTACATTGAAGATATTTGAGAAAAACTGTCACTAGGGCTATTTGTTAGCGCAATAGAACCCAAAACAATGATTTTTAGAATTATTGTCTGTTTGTCTGTTTATCTGTTTGTCTGTTTGTCTGTGCGTTTGTGCGCGCTAATCTCAGAAACGGCTTAACCTAGAAGGATGCGGTTTTCACTAATATGTTGGTATTTTCTTGGATTAACATTTAGTGTTTGTTTCATTTGAATCGGTTCACAAATGAGAAAGATACGTCTATTTTAAGAATTTATCAAACAGGTTTTTTTGTTTGAACGCGCTAACCTCAGGAACTACTGCTCCGATTTGAATAATTCTTTCAGTGTTAGATAGCACATTTATCGAGGATGGCTAGAATCATCACGCTAACACCAATAGAAGCGGAGCGGATGTTTCAAAATCGAGGGTTTTTGAAGTAAAACTTCTATAGGCACGCTTGACTTGTGGTGAATGTGAACGCGGGTGTGCGGGGAGGTTCGGTGGGGGGGGTGGGGGGGTTGGGAGGGAAGTGCTGGGGCGGGTAATTTTTTATATCGAGGAACTAAGGAGAGCCATAATTGATGAAAAAGCAAATTGGATAAAATAATAAGCTGCCCAAATTACTAATTCCACGCAGACGGAGTCGCGGGCAACCGCTAGTAAAATCATATTATTATACGACCGCTTTAGCCTAGTTGGTAGTGACCCTGCCTACGAAGCAAGAGGTCCTGGGTTTGAATCCCGGTAAGGGCATTTATTTGTGTGATGAGCACGAATATTTGTTCCTGAGTTATGGATGTTTTCTATGTATTTAAGTATCTATTTATCTATATAAGTATGTTTATCGTCGTCTAGTACCCATAGTACAAGCTTTGCTTAGTTTGGGACTAGGTCGGTTTGTGTAAGATTGTCCCCCTAATATTTATTTATTTATTTATTTATTCTATGTAGTTTCTTTACAAGTTTCTGCTTTCCTCACTTTTAATCGCTCTACTGCGAAAAAAAACGCAATTATTCAGTTCAATTTAATACATTTATTTCCAAACGTTCATAATTATTACAAAAAATTACACTGGCTCCTACACTAGGCAAGGCCTGTTCTGCACCAATTACACTGGCTCCTACACTAGGCAAGGCCTATTCTGCACCAATTTGCACGTGGTGTAACAAATGTCAGGCGGAAAGTTAATTATTCCATTAAAGATTTTTTTTATTAAGTACAGATGAGGCTAAAGGTGTATCTGGCCGGTTTAATAACAGCCTAATTCACTCTAGCCTTGAAGAGCCCTAGTTTGTATCTGTTTGGAAATAGAAACGAAGTAGGTACTACGGTCGGGGGTACGGGGCAGGGCGGAGTATTGTGGCGAAGGAACTACTGCGAATCATCTAGAAAACCTCTCTTTGTAGTAACGTGGCCGCGTGGACAAGTTAACGTTACAAATAATGACTCATAATTTTCCATTTTTCGAAGGTCTGTGAGCAGATCATCATCATCAACCCAGACTACAAAAAATACAAAATACAAAAATACAAAAATATTTATTAATTACCGCAATAAAATACAACAATTATGTCCAGCCCCTCCCGGTAAGTATAAGCAATACTTGAGTTGGGAGGGACCGCTCCTTACCAAGCTGACTATTAATTTACATTAAATTAGTGGATGCAATACATAACTTGTCTTCTTAAAAACTATACTTTAACTTAAAACTATAGATGAACATCCTGCTGCAGGGCACAGTCCTCCTCTCAAAATGAGAGTGGTTGGGCCATAGTTCCCAAGCGGCCCCAGTGTGGATTGGGAACTTCACACACACCACTAAATTTCCTCTTGATGTTTTCCTTCACCGTAAAGCTCATGGTAAATTTAAAGTGTAATTTCGCACATAAATTCTGAAAAACTCAGAGGTGCGAACCGGGATTTGAACCCACGACTCTCTGCTTGAGAAGCCATCTATAAGTCAAACCAATTGGCCATCACGGTTATCAGCAGCAGCAGATGAGCTGAGGTAAAAATACCACCGAATTGAGAACCTCCTTCTTTTTAAAGTCGGTTAAAAATCAGGGTCCCGTAACGCATACGGAACCTACTTACAATATCAATTATGAATGACCAACTGACACAAAGCCAACTTTATAAAACTAATTGTTGCTTAAACGTTTCTCAAAACTCCATTCTGATCACAAGTGTGCTTTCGCGTACAATGAGACGAGTCAAAATATTTTACGACAAATTGGTATTTTTTTTAATACTCCGGAAGTCCGCACTCGATCTGCGCTTGCGCAATTGAATGGATTGATGAATCGATTTCTGTGACACTGGGCTTTTGGAGGCGATCTGATTGTTATATTATATTGTATTTGTAGAATGTATTTAGAAGAAGTCAGAGCGTTAGTTTCAAATCGATTCAATCGTTTTAAATTATGGGCTTTGAGAGCAGCCAAAAACTTCCTTCCTTTTACCACTTTGTTTCTAAAATCTATTTGCCTGCTGAAATCCATTCCTTACTTTACTTTCCGTTGTAAAAGTTTACCAGGGGCTAAATTCAGGAACAGCCCAGCACGGTTTGGGAGCGGTAATTCAATCGTTTGCAAGGGGATAGGGATGAACTGCTATTCAGGAATAGGGTTGCCAGGTGTCCGGCTTTAGCCGGACATGTTTGGCTTTTTGCGGTCGCGTCCGGCCAAATATGTACGTGTTCGGCTTGTCCGGCTTTTGTCAGGCTTTTTGTCAGAGTGGCGATTCGTACGACGATGGGCGGACGAGCGCCCGAGCGGACAAGGGCGAGCGGAGAGCAAACTGTCTTCTGCCCGCGCATCGCGCCGTCCGGCTTTCGTTAGGCCGGGGCCGCACTGGTAAGGCGACCGGCGACGCGACGCGACGGCGACTAAATCAAACATAGTTCGAGTTATGTGAGCGGCAGCAGCGGCCGCATCGGCGACGGCGACTAAATCAACTATGTTTGATTTATTCGCCATCGCGTCGCGTCGCCGGTCGCCTTACCAGTGCGGCCCCGGCCTTAGGCTTTTTATTACTATCGCACTGCGCGCGCTCACGGCCTTGCCCAGTCTTGCCACGCCGCCCCCGCCCGCATCGGACGGACACATAAACACACTCAAAAATCCCTTTTTTTAGCATCCGGCTTTGGAATTTATTCGATATTCGATATTTTTGTCAAAAATCCCTAATTTTTCTTAATGTCCGGCTTTGGGATCCAAAAGTCCGGCATTTTTGACGGGTAAGTTCGGCTTTTTGATTTTTAGAGATGGCAACCCTATTCAGGAACGTCAAAAATCACTAGTTTGCGAGAGGTTTGGGCTGAGATTGGAATGAGCCTTATTTATTTATTTATTTAATTATTTATTTATTAATTTCTTTATTTACAAAGCGAATTAACAGGAAAACAAAGCTCATCCCAAGCTCAGCCCATTCCTATCCTCTCCCAAACGATTGAATTACCGCTCGCAAACCGTGTTGGGCCGCTCCTGAATTTAGCCCCTGGATGAGATCGCTCGAAGCGATAAAACCGCCTATTGCTTACCGTGTATATTATCGTCATCTACGTGTTTTTCTGTATTGTTTTATAATTATGTGGTGTACAACAAGATTCCTTGTATTTTATTGAATCAGGCGTTACTTTGCGGAGGTCCATATTAATGAACTAAAACAATTACTTTGCTCACCCGCGACCTTACAATAGTTACGTTTATGCAAGAAATGTACATTCATGCAGTTCCTCCACCTCCACACTGTACGAACACACACAAATCACATAAACCCAACCATCACCACCACCAAGCTACACTGACGCGTTTCGAACTCAACCAGAGCTCATCTTCAGAGTTACCACAACCGTATGCTATGCTACCAACTGTTAAACTGTTAACAGTGTGGAGGTGGAGGAACTGCATGAACGCACATTTCTTGCATAAACGTAACTATTGTAAGGTCGCGGGTGAGCAAAGTAATTGTTTTAGTTCATTCCTTGTATTGTATTGTATTAAATTTGATCCTCATCGGATTAATGATTAATGCGATCATCATTAAAAATGTATCAAGTCTATTTTCTTCCTAATCTATATAAATAAAAATGAATCACCGAAATGTATGTACGCGCATGACTTCCGATCGACTGCACCAAATTGGATAATTATTTCTTTGTTGCGTTTGTTATTGTCAGGAGAAGGTTCTTATGAAAGAAATTTAAGAAAAATACAACGGTAGCGAAGCCGCGGGCATCAGCTAGTGTACAATAAAAATGTCTTGACTCACTTACTGACTGATTCATCAACGCTCAGCTCAGATCCTATATCTACAATAATCTACATAGCTGAAATTTTGCACACAGGCTCCGTTTATGATGTAGGTAGACAAGGGATAAAAAATGTGTAAGTTTTTCCAGAACTTCCATGACATTGTACCAGATCGGGTAGTAAACTAGGCCGAGCTTGTCTCGTGGGGTCCAAAGTGGTAGTGATAGAGATTAAAGACAGAATTTGTGAAATTCTCGTGGGATAGAAGTCCTTTAACGTGGATGAAACTGCGGGAGCAAGCTAGTTACAATTGAATTGTGATTTAACGACCGCTTTAGCCTAGTTGGTAGTGACCCTGCCTACGAAGCAAGAGGTCCTGGGTTCGAATCCCGGTGAGGGCATTTATTTGTGTGATGAGCACGAATATTTGTTCCTGAGTTATATGGATGTTTTCTATGTATTTAAGTATTTTATTTATCTATATAAGTACGTATGTTTATCGTCGTCTAGTACCCATCGTAGACCGTAGATCGTAATCGTTGACATAGCCCGAAGGATTAGCACGCTGAAGTGGCAATGGGCTGGTCACGTTTGCCGTACAACTGACGATCGTTGGAGCAGACGTGTCCTGGAGTGGGGACCACGTTTAGGAAAGCGTAGTGTGGGACGCCCTGCAACACGTTGGACTGATGACCTTAGGAGGACAGCGGGCAGTGGATGGATGAGGGAAGCCCAGGATCGCAAATGTTGGCGCAATATGAGGGAGGCCTACGTCCAGCAGTGGACGGACAATGGCTGTAGATAGATAGATAGATAGTTAAGTATGAAGTATCTTTTTCTATTTATTTTTTATTTTTTCAACTTCATTTTTTTATTACTTTTACGGTCATCCCGTGAAACCATATATTTCAAACTAAATACAAACTGAAATATAGATGCACAGAAAAAACCCCACTAACTAACGCTAACTTCTAGACCAGTGATGGTGAAGGGGTAAGCACGCAGCACGGAACGCTGAGGACCTGGGTTCGATTCCCAGCATTGGTCTTTTTTCTGGGGTTTTTTCTGTGCATCTATATTTCAGTTTGTATTTAGTTTGAAATAGATAGATAGTACCCATAGTACAAGCTTTGCTTAGTTTGGGACTAGGTCGATTTGTGTAAGATTTGTCCCCTAATATTTATTTATTTATTTATTTGATTTTATAATTCACGCATAAAACGGATCGCAGTGTAGATTTATTTGATTTCCGTGCGAGCTACGGTTGCAATTCGCTACGGAGCTAAGTGCAGCGAAGCGCATTATAATTATCTACGCGAAATAACGATTCATATATTAGTCTTAGTACATTCTACGTTATAAATAAGTGATCACTTTTGCACCTTTTCGCTTTCAGTCGTTACATAATTTCGTATAGCTTTTCGAACATGACGTTAAAGTGACAAGGTACAAAATTGATCACTTATTTACCTATACGACGTTGATCGTGCTTCACTCGAGCTGAAACTCGAAAACACGCGTTTTCTCAGACATAAGGCAAAGCTATCGGTTGTTTCCCCCCGAAAACTCCAACATAGCAAATAATGTTGGGTATAGATACTTTTTATGTATGGATGGAACCCATGATCACCAATAGATTTACAGTGTACGTATTAGATTTATCGATCCTATTATTTTCTACAATTGTTATTAGGACAACTAGACCGTGAAAGGCTGGGGGAGTCGACATATTTTATGATGGAATACACTCTCAAAAAACAAAATTAAAGACTTGCTAGCTCTCATTTGAAGGCTGATAACTCGCTTCCCCGGGTTTTTTGAGTTTTTTACATTTTAGAAAATTAAGCTTAAATAACTAGCTTTCACTTGGTATGTATGCTTGCGGTTCGTATTGGATATGCAGGCCAATTTGCTTATCAGTTTTTGATCGCCACAACAACGAATTACATCGCTAGCGCGATTTAGCATAGTCTAATTTTCAGTACAGCACAGAGACATCTAGAGGGTTATAAAGTTAAAAAACCAATTCACTGTCATACAGGTCCTATATTCATCAAAATTAAATACTCAAGAGACATGGTTTCACCACTAGTATAGTCGGGGTAAGAAAAGGTTCGTCACTATTCGACCTTACTTGTTGACATAGAGTCGAAAAGTGACGAACCTTTTCTTACCCCGACTATTACTTAGATAGTATTTATTGCCGTAGTAAAATCACATTGCGAGGTCGATGGGTGTAGGTCGAGGTCTTGCGGCGCTTTCTTCTTGGCAATAATGGTCTTTCCGAAAGCGCTGGTAGTTTTAAAAAAGTGACATGTAAAAGTGCCCTTTGCGGCCTACTTGCAGAAGAAACGTTTTGATTTTTTGATACAGGATGTCTCAAAACTTAACAATAATCTTGTACCGGGTGAAAGCTTAAGTTATACCAGTTCTAGAATAAAGTCGCTTTTAGATTTTCGAAAAAATGTCTATTGTCGCTTAACAGTGACGATATGGATTTTTTCTTTTTTATTCCAAAACTGTTCTAACTTCTCGCCCGGTATCAGGATATCATTGAGTTTTTGATACCCTGCATATGTAGGTATTAACTATGTGCTTGTAATATCATGCCAGTGTTTTCCCGAAACTAATCAAAATCCTAAAAAGAAAGATACAATGTCACGTTTCATTTACCACTGAAACCAAATGTGAAAGAATAATAACATAATATTTTGATCGATTAAGTATTTTTTATTTCCTGTTATAAAAATATGTCACCGTTTTGCACGCACTTAATCTTATTATAATTTTTCTGTTCTTAAATATAAGGTTTATTCACATCGTCTTAGTCTAATTTTAAACTAACTATTTACAATAGATTTCTAAAAATATAAACTCCGATATAACAAACACTGTTAAATTTTATTTCAATGACATGCAATTAAATGTATACTCATTAATTAACGACTACGCTTCACAAAGTTTCGTTATCAAATATAATTTATAGGTAGGTAGTATAATTTTATAGAAAAGTTGTTGTTACGACTTAACTATTGTCATTATTTAAGCCGAGAAAAGTACAACAGAGTTTTACAAATTCTACTATGTAAATGCATATAGCCTTATTGTTTTTATTCTGATGTAGGAACTGTCATTAATAATGGTAAAGCACTTACTTGGCCGACTATACAAATGCAGACTTATTCCTTTAAAGGATCTCCATCAGTCAGCTTTTGAACAAGTGGAGGAGAGGAGCATTTATATAGTTAGGGACCGACAAAGAACGAGTTTAAAAGTCAGACGTAAGTAGTGCTACAATAAATATAATGCTTTTAATTAATACAATTAAATTGTCCTCCTTGCTTGAAAAGGTCTTCAAAATTTTACATTACCCGAAATCATCATGTCAGAAACCATACAAGTAAGGGTACCCCGCAGCCATATGAGGCACAGCAGACAGTGGCACAAACACTGGCATCATTCGCTCCGCCTGCATATAATGCGTCCTCGTGTGCTTCTTCAGATGGTCTCGCCGCCCGAACTTCTTCCCACAAGTTGGACAAGGGAACGGCCTCACCCCTGAATGTATCCTTTTATGCCTCGTCAACTCCTCGTTCCTTGTAAAAGTCTTACCACAATTCTTCTCGTCGCACTTATAAGGTCTCTCCCCTGTATGTATACGAATGTGTCCCTTCAATTGTCCGTTGTTGGAGAATCCCACTTGGCAATGCGGACATTTGTATTTCTTCGGCCGTTGCTTTCTCGCGTTTAGGAGTTTTGCTTCGTTCTCTTGCTGGAGGATTCTGGCGTATTCTAGCTCCATAGCGTATCCTTGCGCTAGGGATTCTAGGAGTAGGGGATCTGTTGGAGGCACTCCTAGCGCCTGCGCGATGTCTGCCGACGGGAGATAGTCAGGGACGTACGTATTGTAAACCGGAGAGGATAAGTTTTGCGGTAAATTAGGGTAGTGCTGTTTAGGTACAGGCGACACTTTTGGTTCATTTGGAGATAAGATATTTTCAGTTTTGACTTGAGTTTTTTTTTCTTTTAGAAGTCTGTCGCAACACAGACTTAGGCTAGCTACTGGCGACTCGATTGGAGCTTTCAAATCAATGCCGGGTAGATTAGTTTGTTTATCCTCAACTTCGGCAGTCGTCGTGGACACTGTGGCGTCCTGGTGCATGTTGGCATCTTTTTTCTTAAAGGTACCGCGAATTTTCCGCAATCGATTTTCTCGCTTGTCTTCTTGTAATTTTCTCTTACTTGATTTAGGGGTCATTATATTGGTCGAAGTTTTATCACAGTTAGTTTCTGGTGTGTCTATTTTCTTGCTGTCACTCACATCCCACGGCCGAAACAATCTCGAGTAGTTTGGTTGCACAGAAAACATTTTTGCAAAAATAACAAAAGGCGAAATAAAGAAGGGTGTCTTCGCGCACGTCCAAAGTCACAGACTGAGTCTCTGCTCGATTTCAACAACTTTTATATACATTCCTTTAACAATAAATTTAATAAAAGCGCCCAAAAGCGGAGGGATAACTGATGCCATTGAATGGTCGAAAGAGACGAAATATTTTTCAATTGTTGCTCACTTGAGCTCCAATTTTTTTTTATTATGGGTCTATTCGCTTCGTGGCAATCTGAGCTTTGCGTTTAGAAACAATGGATTGTTTTTGGAGTGTATTCGTGTGGGGTTTTACGGTTTTTCTGTTGGGTGGGGTGTCATAGTGTTTGAGATAGGGGTGTGTATTGTTATTTATGTTGATTTTTGCGCAAGGTCCGGGGGCGGGCCTGGGGGCCGGCGCACCGAGTGGTTCTGCCCGCAGCTGCGGCTTGTTGTTTTAATGGTTGCTCCGACCGCGGCTCCCTTACAATTTACGGTGTACATACGCCTATGTGTATGGATGCGTTGTCAATGTTAGCGGTTTATGGGAGACTTAACAATTCTTCCCCTCGCCAACGCCGGGAAATGTCACGATTAATTTTCAGATGGCTGTTAAAAGAAGCTTTTGGGGGATTTTTGTAATTCGTTATATTACCAGTAAATTAATTATATTTATGGGTTTTCATCTATTTTCGTTACGTTAAGAGACTGCGAAAATTTTTTTGGTAGAATTGAAAATCTACCTAGTTATGCTCTTACATCTAACATTGTTTGATTATGAATTGATAAAGTTCTCAATTAACTTTTTTAAGTTGTTATGCTATTCTAAACTATTTAATATTTTTATTTCGATTGCTCTTGTAAAAAGCCGAACAATTCTAGACAAAAAGCGATAAAACTGTCACCATGACGGCAAATGGATGGTACGTATCAATCTAAACAAACCGAATTACAATATTTCCAACAATAGCTTTGATTGCTGTCCTTTATTGGTTTCTGAACGAAATTCGGAATCGGCACGATCTGTCAAATTTTGGCGGCAATCGATCACGGCTTGCGTCAAACTTTTTTATTTTTTAAATGTACGTTTACAAAGTTTGTTTGCGCGCAAAAAGTAAGTTTTTGGATGTTTTTGCTGTTTGATATTTTGATGTCGTGAGAAATGGTTTTTTTTTCGAGGAAGTCAATACAGTTTGAAGAAATACACAAACTGCGACCGCGAGACGTTGTTTTGTAAAAAAGTTTTCAAATAAATATTTCACGTTAAAATATTGCAATTCAAGTACTTGCCCTGTAGGTACTTAGTTAAAAGATGCCGTTCATTGGTTTCTATATTATAAGGATGGGAATAAACTCTGTTAGTGGTTTTTATGTTGTTCCATGTCGATAGCAGAAGTTAACATAGAACTAATAACAAGAGAAATATACAGGTACAAATGTTTACTTTTTCTTTTCTCCTTGCTCACACGTTTTTGTATCCATCATTGAAATGTACAGTCACGGAGTGGAAAGGTTCGTCACTTTTCGGCTCTATGTCAACGAGTTAAGGTCGTAAAGTGACGAACCTTTTAATTCTGCTTACTTTTTTTAAGCATAATCTCTGCAGTAAACTTTCTGAGCTTTTACCTATACCTCGAGTGGCGCTTCGTCACAGACACAGACCGAGCCAGGAAATAAATAGGTACTTATAACTGGCTTTTTAGCCAAATAAGCGCCTCGCGATTTTAGATCGCGTGATAGAAAGGTAACAATTAGCAAATAGCAATTTGCAAATAGCAAGGAATTATATTTTTTCATAAGTAATCAAGTTATCACACCCTGCCGCCGGTTCTAAGTTGACATAATCAAATCATGTAAAAAAATGTATTAATGAACTAAAACAATTACTTTGCTCACCCGCGACCTTACAATAGTTACGTTTATGCAAGAAATGTGCGTTCATGCAGTTCCTCCACCTCCACACTGTACGAACACACACAAATCACACAAACCCAACCATCACCACCACCAAGCCACACTGACGCGTTTCGAACTCAACCAGAGCTCATCTTCAGAGTTACCACAACCGTATGCTATGCTACCAAACGTTAAACTAAAGAGTAAGAGTTTAACGTTTGGTAGCATAGCATACGGTTGTGGTAACTCTGAAGATGAGCTCTGGTTGAGTTCGAAACGCGTCAGTGTGGCTTGGTGGTGGTGATGGTTGGGTTTGTGTGATTTGTGTGTGTTCGTACAGTGTGGAGGTGGAGGAACTGCATGAACGCACATTTCTTGCATAAACGTAACTATTGTAAGGTCGCGGGTGAGCAAAGTAATTGTTTTAGTTCATTAATATGGACCTCCGCAAAGTAACGCCTGATTCAATAAATTATTTAAAAAATGTATTATTGGACTTACCCCCGATTCAGTCTGCGAACAATTCGTTCAACGCAATCCCGCGGGAACTATGCTCTTTTCCGGGATAAAAACTATACTATGTCCTTCTCAAGGTCTCAAACAATCTCCATACCAAGTTTCATCCTAATCGATTTAGCGGTTTGAGCGTAAAGACCCAACAGACACAGTTACAATATTAAAATATATTGTTGTTTCTATATTTAAGGTTAATGACAGATTCTTTAATTTGAATTACTGGTTGCAGCACAACTTTACATATGCGATTTAACAATTTAAAACTAAGCTAAAACTAGCAAAATGTTAAATATCATTTTAATCCACTAAAAGCCCCTTTGAGTACCGTATTGATTCCATTCTTGGAAGTATCCAGCCAGTTACATTATGTGACAGCACTCAATCAAAGACTCGATAGCTCAAGCCCAGTTCTTACCTTAAAATTAAAAAAATATAACGGTCTTTTTGAACTTCGAACGGTCACAAAACTTTATGAAAGACTTTTATATGCCTGCCTCTTTGAGAGGCTATAACGTCGCGCCTTGGTGATCGATCTATCTTGATTCAAGGAGTGGATACAATAGGATTGAAAATTAAGAGCATTTTGGATTTTGGATGTGTTAGGATTATACGTCTCTAAGGGCCACTTGCACAGTTCAGGGATAAAAAATTAAATTGGTAACCCCGGGTTAAGAATGACAGTTCCATATATTTTGACACTTGTTAACCCTGTGTTAGCAGTTAACTCGGAGTTAAGTAGCTAACCCAGGTCCGCGCAAGCCGGCCTAAGATGCTTTGATTTAGGTACTAAAGGATACATCTGTGGCCGCCGTCTAACCAGTGGCAACTCCGGATGACGCCGCCATCGCCATTGGGATGACGTGTCCAGTGTGAGGCTCTGTGAGGCCACAACAAACCGAGAGCGCGGGGCGCCGACGAAGCGCGCCCAGCGCGGTCAATAACACTGAAACAAATACGGTGCCGCGCTGCCAGTGTGCGTCACCGTATATTTGTTTCAGTGTTATAGAGCGCGCTGGGCACGCTCCTTCAGCGCCCCGCACTCCAGGTTTGTTGTGGCCTTAAGACAATAACCTCAAGCTAGTTCTTAAGACACCATTTTCTAGTGAAAATAAACGGATCACTCACGTTTTAAAACGAGTTTAACTCGACATGTTTCGGGCTAATCCAGTCGCACGTTTGGCAGCCGCCGTGACATGCGACTCCGAGAGGAAGGGCTACGGATTAGCCCGAAACATGTCGAGTTAAACTCGTTTTAAGACGTGAGTGATCCGTTTATTTTCACTATGAGTGAGTCTCACGGTAGTTTCATGTTTAAAGCACCATTTTCTATGCCAACTAGTATAAACACTGATTACAAGTTGGATCATCAACGTCTGCCGTTTTATTGCTTTTCGAAGCGTTTGAGCTACGCCAAACATCCATCCCTATACATCTCTACAAAAACGAGATAAGCATAATGAGTAAATTTCAAACTAAATACAAACTGAAATATAGATGCACAGAAAAAACCCCAGAAAAAAGACCAATGCTGGGAATCGAACCCAGGTCCTCAGCGTTCCGTGCTGCGTGCTTACCCCTACACCATCACTGGTCTAGAAGTTAGCGACGAATCTTTCCCATACATCGTACACTTCAGTCTGTTATAATCACATTAGGCAGTGATAAATATAATAATAATAATAATAATAATATTTTTCTGGTGTTTTTTCTGTGCATCTATATTTCAGTTTGTATTTAGTTTGAAATATATGGTTTCACGGGATGACCGTAAAAGTAATAAAAAAAAAATGAAGTTGAAGAAAATAAAAAAATAAATAGAAAAAGATACTTCATACTTAACTCATAATGAGTAAGTATGAAATAGCTTTCCACACCCAAATTATCCCAAAACTCAACGTTAACATGGTACGGGTTGAAACGGTTCTGCCCCAATGAGGCCGGCATAGTCAAACAGGTGCACTAAAGCCTCGAAAAAAAAATAGAAAAAAATAAAAAACGGTTCTAACGGTTCTGGAAAAAATTAAAATTAAAATCCATGTCGCTTATTGTAAGCGACTGTACGCACTTGCAAAGAAACTCAAAGGTGTGTGTAATGTGCCAATCGGCACTAGGCCTGCGTGGCAAGTACAGCCTAAGCTCTCTCATGCTGAGAGGAGATCTATGCCTTGGAGTGGGGCGTACCTATATTAGGCTGGGATGATAATGATGGCTACTTAAGTCGATTACTTTATGTTCGCACTAGCTGTTTCTCGCGACTCCGTTTGCAAAGAATTCGTTTATCTCTATCCCGCGGGAACTATGCAATTTTCCGGAATATAACTATCGTATGTCCTTCCCAGGGTCTCAAACTATATCCATACCAAATTTCGTCTAAATCGGTTCTGCGGTTTGAGCGTGAAGAAGTAACAGGCGAACATAACAGACACTCTTTCGCATTTATAATATTATTAGTATTAGTATGGATGGAAGACTGTATCTCATGAACTGTGATAGCCAGTTGAAATTTTCACAAATGACGTACTTCGGTTGCCGCTGTAACAACAAATACTAAATTAAAAAAACTAAAAAACACGCTTTAAAAAATAAAAAATAAATTTTAATAAATTTCAATTCACTATTCTTATAGTGCAGTAAAAAATCTTAATAAGCAATTATTATATTGTTATATCCAGATCAAAATTTGTAAACAATTCTAAATATTGATAAAATAAATAATAATAGTTTAAAATATTTTATTGTAAAAAAAGCGTGGGGGCATGGTGTCAATTGTCAAGGATTATCATTTTGATAACATCTTAAAAAGCACCCCACGCTTTTTTTACAATAAAATATTTTAAACTATTATTATTTATTTTATCAATATTTAGAATTGTTTACAAATTTTGATCTGGATATAACAATATAATAATTGCTTATTAAGATTTTTTACTGCACTATAAGAATAGTGAATTGAAATTTATTAAAATTTATTTTTTATTTTTTAAAGCGTGTTTTTTAGTTTTTTTAAACTATTATTTATTTTCTATTTTTTACTTGCATTTTTTTCTTTCTAACTTTACCCCCCTCACCTACAACCCCCAAACCCCCTAAACCCAACCCCCCAACATCCCCCACCCCATTTCCCCAAACCCCCCCAAACCCCACACCCTTACCCCCAATCCCCTAAACCCCCCTTACCCCCTCCTCATTTTACAAACCCCCGAACCACCTAAACCCAACCCCCCTAACACCGAATCCCCATACCCCCGGAAACCCACCCTCCCCCCACCCCAACTCCCCCCACACGCCACCTGCCCACCCCACCCCACCCCTCCCACACCCCCCACCCTGCCACCTACCGCCCCCTTCCAGTTCCATCATCAAACCCTTGTTACCATCTAGGCCTCTTACCCCCTCCCCATTTCCCACAACCCCCCAAAATCACTTACCCCCGAACCCCCCAACACCCCCATCCTATTTCCCGTAAACCCCCCCCCCAACTTCTAACCCCAACCGCCACATCCTAACCCCCAACCCTCTAAACCCCCGACCCCCTTACCCCATACCCCATTCCCCCCAACCCGCCACCTACCCCCCTTCCAGCTCCATCATCAGACTCTTGTTACCATTTAGGACCAAAGTACTCGTCAAAACGAATCAAACGAGCCCAAACTCGATGGGGTTGTTTCGTTTTATTGTGGAGTGCCTTTGGCCATCTTCCAGCTCCATCATCAGACCCTGGTTACCATATGGGATCAAAGTGCTCGTCAAGACGAATCAAACGAGCCCAAAATCGATGGGGTTGTGTCGTTTTATTGTGGAGTGCCTTTGGCTATCTTCCAGCTCCATCATCAGACCCTGGTTACCATATGGGATCAAAGTGCTCGTCAAGACGAATCAAACGAGCCCAAACTCGATGGGGTTGTGTCGTTTTATTGTGGAGTGCCTTTGGCCATCTTCCAGCTCCATCATCAGACCCTGGTTACCATCTGGGATCAAAGTGCTCGTCAAGACGAATCAAACGAGCCCAAACTCGACGGGATTGTGTTGTTTTATTACATAGTTCCTATGGCCACCATCCAGCTCCATCATCAGATCAGCTCCATGTTACAATAATAGTGCATTGTCATCCAATTTACACATATGTGCAAAATTTCAGCTCAATCGGAAACCGGGAAGTGGGTCAAAATCGCGTCCTAAGGAGTCGGTTACAAACAAACATACAAACATACATACAAACATACAGGTGAAGCTAATATAAAGCGTGTAAAAACAGAATAATAAAGCGTGTAAAAACAGAATAAAATAAATATTTAAGAGGCTCCCATAAAACAAACGTGATTTTTAGGGTTCCGTAGTCAACTAGGAACCCTTATAGTTTCGCCTTGTCTGTCCGTCTGTCTGTCTGTCTGTCTGTCTGTCTGTCTGTCTGTCCGCGGCTAAGCTCAGAGATCGTTAGTACTAGAAAGCTGTAATTTGGCATGAATATACATATTAGTCACGCCAACAAAGTGGTAAAATAAAAAATAAAAAAATATTTTTTTATGGTACCTCCCATAGACGTAAAGGGGGGGTGATTTTTTATTTCTCGACTTATCCTATAGTGTGGGGTATCGTTGGATAGGTCTTTTAAAACCATTGCGGGTTTGCTAACATGATTTTTCTATTCAGTGATCTGTTTGCGAAATATTCAACTTTAAAGTGAAAATTTTCATTAAAATCGAGCGTCCCCCCCCCTCTAAAATCTAAACTGTTAGGTGGAAAAATTTGAAAAAATTCAGAATGGTAGTAAAAAAAGAAAAAAAAAATTTAAGCTGTTTATTTCAAGCAAAGAACATTTCATAAAACATGCAAAACGAGTCCTTAATCCTAATTTTAAGGATTTTGCGTGGCCTCGGTTAGCGAAAGACTGAGTTGCTCACGCGTAATTAGCCTAATTATACAATACGAGTAGATAGTAAATTTATTATATAAATCATGATTTCCCATGCATGCAGTTTTTTTGTTTTAACTTACATATAACCTAAGTCTGAGTGCGCATCCGTCCCTTCCCTCTCAAATATATCTCTCATAAAATATCTTTTAATCACGCTTTTAATTTGTTTACTGTTACTACTTTCTAATTTTTCCGCAATAGACAACGGTAAATTATTTAATAGTTGGGGAAGGATGCACTTCCAGACCCTTCTGCCATACTCATTACATTGCTTGGGGACCCGATATAGCGGGCGGTTGGGTATATGGCGTAAGTTATCTGGCCTGTTACGATGTTTTTCAAGTAATTCTATTTTATCAGTATTTTCACATATTATGGCTTGCTTTATCTTATTGAATACATTCATCACTTTACAGTATTGGAATAGTTGACCATAATTATCTTTATATTTATATTTAATTTTCAGAGGAACAATAGTTTTTAGAATTCTTATTTTTTTTTTTTTTTAATTCTTATTTGTAAATTATAGATGTCTAGGAGGTAAGTTTTATATGTTTTACCATAGGTCGAGATACCGTAGCTTATAATTGAATCTGCCATAGACAAATACAACAATCTCAGCGTATTGTAGGGTAATTTATTTCTAAGTACAGATATTTTTGAAAGTATTGCCCTTAGCCTGTTGCACACATGATTCACATGAGGACCCCAATTGAATCTTTGATCAATCTTGAGACCCAGGTAGGTATGTTGTTCTACTAATTCAAGTGTATTACAATTACAATGAGGGGGCTGTTTGTGCATACATTGATGTTCGTGTGCTACAATTGTTGGGTAAAAATTAGTTTTTAGATAAGGAGAATGTACGCATGCATAAGCTTAGTTTTCTGATAATTAATAGATAGGCCTACGTCGTGTGCCCACTTACACATCAGATCGAATTCCTGTTGCATTATGGTCTGAGCCACTTCTGCATCTCTATAGTAAATATATCAAATTTACTAGGAAAATTATAGCGGCTAAGATTGCTTGGAAATTATTTGTAGTTTAAGAGTAAATAGTAGCCTAAGGTATAAAACATACCTAAACTTGGATGATTCCGTACACATACGAAATCCTTAGAAAAATAACGACCGCTACGAGGTAACGACCGCTTTAGCCTAGTTGGTAGTGACCCTGCCTACGAAGCAAGAGGTCCTGGGTTCAAATCCCGGTAAGGGCATTTATTTGTGTGATGAGCACGAATATTTGTTCCTGAGTTATGGATGTTTTCTATGTATTTAAGTATTTATTTATCTATATAAGTATGTTTATCGTCGTCTAGTACCCATAATACAAGCTTTGCTTAGTTTGGGACTAGGTCGATTTGTGTAAGATTGTCCCCTAATATTTATTTATTTATTTATTTATATTACTTGATTTTTTTGTAATGGCTACGGAACCCTACCTTGTGCGTGTCCGACGCGCTCTTGGCCGGTTTTTGTATTTTTGCTCGTTTTTGCTCGATATTGATAACGGCAACAGGTAGACGCTTGAAATATTCACAAAATATTTAGTTATATATTCATTTTAAAAATAAATAATTAAATTTAAAATAAAACAAATATTTATTTATTTATTTATTTTTATAGACAATGGTACGGAACCCTTCGTGCGCGAGTCCGACTCGCACTTGGCCAGTTTTTTAATTTACCTAGTTTCGTGATGGCATTATTGCTGTTTTTATGAAAGGAAGAAAAAGATTGTAAAGTAATTTTAAATCGCATTCAAAACCTCTCAAAATCCATTTGTCCATCGATAAATCTCGCTAAAGTAACCTTAATACACTTCACATTCGTTCTAAATGCCTTAATTTCTTTATAAAATACGTATAAATCTTAAATATAATGCGTTCTAGTATCGAGGTATCTTTTGCTCGAGTTTATTTAATGCGTGACAACTTTATATCTTTTTTTTAAAAGGTATTTTTTGGGCAGCGTTTTGTGGTCGACAATTACTACGCTTGTCGTGAATGAGGTGAATTTGTGAATGGGCCTAGTTGTAGGAGTATCTAGAGGATGTTTAAAAACATCATCAGTTAATTTTGCTATCTTTAAAATTATAAAACTGTGCAACATTCATAGTGAAAATAAACGGATCACTCACGTCTTAAATGACTCCGGGAAGAAGGGCTACGGATTAGCCTGAAATATGTCCAGTTAAACTCGTTTTAACACGTGAGTGATCCGTTTATTTTCACTATGAGTGTGTCTCACGGTAGTTTCATGTTGAAACTGTACTAAGAGGGTACGATGCGCACCATTTCTCCATACAAACGTAATCCCCTGTTTCCTCCCTGGATAATGGCTTTAGAGCCAAATTTTTTTTACTGTGTAATCTGTATCTACCACAGCTATGCCCCTATGTTTCGTTTTTTTTTCCATATTTCAATTAACATAAGAAATATGAGCTTTCAAAAACCGAAAAAAATTCCCAATTTCAACGTCATTTTCAGACACTAGTCAGAAAAGAAACCCTCCTATAAACAAGAAAAGGAAAACATAGGGGCATAGCTAAATCTGTCCTCTAATTATTTATGAAAAAAATAAATTTATTGGCCCAGTTTTCGAGAAGAAAACGGGGGTTTACGAAATGTTTTGATCAATTTTACGCGCCTATTAACGGTCTGAGGTGCAGTTGTCCCGCTCTCGCTGTACTGATACGGAGGGGTTCGGGCGAGACAGCGACATATTTCATTAAAATACCTATTTCTCAAAATTCTCCCAGCCATCGTACCCTCTTAATGTTTCTTTGATTTGCTAGAAAATTTGAGCTATTTGAATCTGGGTACTGGAGACTAAGAGACACAGTAAACGAAGCTGAGAAATTCTAACGAAACTGAACCTAACCGTTACAGTAGGTAGTACATCAATTCGCTTTTCATCCAATACATACAACAATGCCTGTACAATTATAATCTATATACATATAATAAATCTGTAACAAGTCGGTGTCTGTACATTGAAGATATTTGAGAAAAACTGTCACTAGGGCTATTTATTAGCGCAATAGAACCCGAAACAATGATTTTTAGAATTATTGTCTGTTTGTCTGTTTATCTGTTTGTCTGTTTGTCTGTTTGTCTGTGCGTTTGTGCGCGCTAATCTCAGAAACGGCTTAACCTAGAAGGGTGCGGTTTTCACTGATATGTTGGTATTTTCTTGGATTAACATTTAGTGTTTGTTTCATTTGAATCGGTTCACAAATAAGAATGATACGTCTATTTTAAGAATTTATCGAACAGGTTTTTTTGTTTGAACGCGCTAATCTTAGGAACTACTGCTCCGATTTGAAAAATTCTTTTAGTGTTAGATAGCACATTTATCGAGGAAGGCTATAGGCTATATATCATCATATCATCACGCTAACACCAATAGGAGCGGAAGAATGTCTCAAAACCGGGGGTTTTTGAAGTAAAACTTCTATAGGCCCGCTTGACTTGGGAGTACGGTGTTGAATGTGAACGCGGGTGTGCGGGGGCGGGTATTTTTTATATCGAGGAACTAAGGAGAGCCATAATTGATGAAAAAGCAAATTGGATAAAAAAAAATAAGCTGCCCAAATTACTAATTCCACGCGGACGGAGTCGCGGGCAAAAGCTAGTACTAAAATAAAATTGTTGTTGTTGTCTTTGATCTGCAGGTACCTATAGACGAATAGCCTTTGATGTTTTGATGTTTTAGAAATTTAGACCTTAAGATGAGAATAAGACCTTAGTCTTATAGAGAATATTGAACCATAGGATGGTAAAGAAATGCCTTTGTCATCTAAGTATACCATTATCTTGTATTATTTTGAAGTAGGTATTATTTGACGATATGATGCATAGAATTCATCTTCCTTTACTCAGTTCTTTTTTATTTTGGATTATTTTTGATTATGAATATACACTTTAACGTAGCATAATGGTAATGGCATCAAATTTGTCTGCTTTAAGTTTTATATCCTTTCTAACCTACAAATTTGAAAGTATTTAATAATTTGTACTTAAATTCGTCCTATATATCATTCGCGATACCCTGTGTGGTCCAATCTCATTCACCGCTCACTTATCGCTACCTCAAATGCTACAAGAACAACGCCGGCCATAAATCCAAGATGGCTGACACGTTTTGTTCTCATTCATTCATTCATTCATTGACTAGACGAGGTGACGCCACTCGCACAATGCCAGCTATTTTGGGTCACATTTAAAACTTTAAATTTATTGATTGTTGAAGAAAATACTGGCGCAATGGAATGTAAATATGCGAAGTTTGTTTTTGCGATGTATAGGTACTAAGTAGATGGAAACGAATCATTGAAAATAGCTCAAAATTAATAACACGAATATTGCCGGTCCACTTTTGGTCCAAATATTTTATCCACGTGCTTGATTTGAAGTACCTATTTATAAGCATTTATTTAAACAAATTGCAATGTTGGTTTATTCTGTTGTTGTTCTTCGCTATATATTAGCTAAACAGGCACTTATTACGTTGTTCTTTGCGTACAAATATGATGAAATTCGCGTAAGAACTAAAGTCATAGCTTGAAGAATCGCCAGACTCAAGCTCAAGTGGCAGTGGGTAGGACACATCACTCGTGGAAGAGGCACATAGCTCGGGCCAAAAGGTTCTCGGGTGGCGTCCACGGATCAGAAGACGCAGTGTAGGTAGGCCTCCAACAAGATGGAGCGACGACGTCAAGGTTGCGGGAACATGTTAGATGCAGATGGCGCAGGGCCGGTATGTTTGGCGTACCTTGGGGGAGCCCTATGTCCAACAGTGGATGTCTTTCGGCTGATAAGATGACGATGATGATGGTATTAAGAATATGCGCTCGGAAAACCACCGCTGAGCTGGTGCATTTGGGCTCGCTTCTTCTCTTCAACAGTGTCTTAAACCACTCTTCGTCATGATTAAAAATTACATTTAATAAAAATGTTTGGTGATCCATCAATCTTAAACCCTTGCTGTTGCGGACAGATTGAGATGGAGCGGTCACGAGACTGCATTCAAGTGTTGTAGGTATTTAGCTACTATGATAAATTTGTTTGTTGTCGTTAGGGTTTGCTAATTGGGTAAGAATAAATAAATAGACGCTTACATAAGTAAGTACAGTCAGCAGACGATTTAGACGATAACGTCTAAATCCGTAAGAAGTTTCTAGTCGATGCCATCGAGGGTTGAAGAGTTCCGTCCTTCGGAGACGATCGTGGCCGGATCATCAGAATTTCACTACCACATTATTGTGTTGTCAGTGGACTTACGTAAGTAGGTATGCCAAATTCAGTTCAATCAATCGGGTACCAGGGGCTAAATTCAGGAACGGGCCTTCACGGGTTTGGTAGCGGTATTCAATCGTTTGGGTTGGGTTTGGTTTGAACTGCTATTCAGGAACGCCAAAAATCACTGGTTTGCGAGAGGTTTGAGCTGAGTTTGGGATGAGCCTTATTTATTTGTTTACTTATTTATTTATTTACAAAGCGAATTAACAGGACAATAAGGCTCATCCCAAGCTCAACCCATTCCTATCCTCTCCCAAACGATTGAATTACCGCTCGCAAACCGTTTTGGGCCGTTCTTGAATTTAGCTTTTTTTTTAGATTTTAATAGTGGTCGAAATTAATAGTTAGCAAATTTTGAAAAACACTTTAAGGCTGATTGTCACATTGTGTTGTAAGTGAAAATAGCCTTTGATGTTTTGAACTTTAAAATAAATGGTAAAATAATTTCTTGGTCGCCTACTTAAACACAGTACCGTAAACCGGGGAGCATTTTGATCAAATTGGGGCAGCTTTGATAGTTTTAAAATCGCTATAAAGTCGACATTGTCCATATGACAAATACGACCGCCCGCCGACCGACCGCCTTAGCCTAGTTGGTAGTGACCCTGCCTACGAAGCCAGAGGTCCTGGGTTCGAATCCCGGTAAGGGCATTATTTATTAGCACGAATATTTGTTCCTGAGTTATGGATGTTTTCTATGTATTTAAGTATTTATTTATCTATATAAGTATGTTTATCGTCCTCTAAGTACCCATAGTACAAGCTTTGCTTAGTTTTGGACTAGGTCGATTTGTGTAAGATTGTCCCCTAATATTTATTTATTTTATTTATTTATTTTATGAGGTAAATGACATGTAGGCAATAACAAGATCGATGAAGACATCGACAAATTATAGCAAATGCTAACAAAAATGCGTGAGTTGGTCTTCAAACTACTTTTTAAAGTCGCCCCGCAGTTAGAACTCACCCCGGTTTACGGTATAAGTTTTAGAGCGCTAAAAAATATTCGATTCTCGAAGTGGAAAGCGGGCAAATTTGAGGACCTGTGACTCAGACCATGTCGAAAGACCCTGTACTTGCTTTAAATCCAAGTAATAATAATTCTTAACCCCTGCACGGTCCCCTTTGGCTCCTCCCTCGGGATCGATCTGTTCAATGGGGACGAACTAGGGTTAACTGATCATTTAAATAAAGTTGCCTCTATTTCACATCGTACCATCGATTTCAAGTAGAGCTTAACCTACTAATAAATTTGTTTAAGAAAAATAGAAAGTTTGTGAATATGTTTAGATGTTTCGATGTTTCATCATCAGGGTCTCATTCTAAATCCCTAACATCGTTTGTCCTAATGTAATGTTTGTCCTAACACTTTTTTTCTCGGAAACCGTGAATTTTTCAGGAACTTTTTTGTGATTATCCTCTAGAACTAGTTAGGCTAGAACTAGGTTAGGTTAGGTTAGGTTTGTTTTATAAAAATCCAAAACAATTAATAGATTTTAAATAAAAAGAGTTAGGACAAACGATCATTAGGACAAACATTACTTTAGGACAAACAATCATTAGAGATTTAGATATAGAGCCTCATCATCCCATTGGGCACTGATCTCCTTTCAAAACGAGAGAGTTTAGCCCGTGGTCCGTGGTGCGCGGGCTCCGTTATAGCATTGGGCACTTCACACCCACCATTAAATTTCTTGCTAAACAAATGTTATTCTACAAGTTAAGTATGAAGTATCTTTTTCTATTTATTTTTTTATTTTCTTCAACTTCATTTTTTTATTACTTTTACGGTCATCCCGTGAAACCATATATTTCAAACTAAATACAAACTGAAATATAGATGCACAGAAAAAACCCCAGAAAAAAGACCAATGCTGGGAATCGAACCCAGGTCCTCAGCGTTCCGTGCTGCGTGCTTACCCCTACACCATCACTGGTCTAGATGGACTGGTCTGGAGTGTACGATGTATGGGAAAGATTCGTCGCTAACTTCTAGACCAGTGATGGTGTAGGGGTAAGCACGCAGCACGGAACGCTGAGGACCTGGGTTCGATTCCCAGCATTGGTCTTTTTTCTGGGGTTTTTTCTGTGCATCTATATTTCAGTTTGTATTTAGTTCGAAATAAATGTTATTCTGACAAACGTAGAGATGCGAGCCTGGGTTCAAACCCATGACCTTTTGCTTGAGAGGCCCCCCCACTAGGCCACCACGGCTTTTTTTCATTTCACATCGTACCACTGCAGCTAAAGACTTGAAATTTACCTCACACATGCCTCGCACATACCTTGAGTATCAGAGAGATTCAAAATTCCAAGGGGATAGGGAATAAATGGATTTATATTTGATTTATATATATAAGTGACCCTATCTACGTAACTAGTAGGTAATTATAACAGTAAAAAACTAATTTAATTAATTAATTTAAATTTGACGACCGCTTTTGCTTAGTTGGTAGTAACCCTGCCTACGAAGCAACAGGTCCTGGGTTCCAATCCCGGTAAGGGCATTCATTTGTGTAATGAGTACGATTATTTGTTCATAAATTCAACCATAGAAGTGTGAAAAATTTTGAGATACCCGCTGAATTTAGTTACTCTTTTATTTATTAATATGGACAACATGACAAACTAACAAAAACTTTATTTATTTACTTATTAAATCGACTGCTTTCAACTCTTACTTCTATACTTACCTGAAGATTGTCAACCTTGTTCATACAAATGTACTAATGTTTCCACTCGGATGCACTCGGCATCTGCGAAGTGCGAAGTGGCTGACAGGCCGTCAAAGGAGCCGCCCCGGGTGCTCCGCCCCTGCGGCCGGTTTGAAGTCTCAAGAAACCCACGACTATGTTTTGATACTTGGAATATGTACAACTTATGTGATTGTGAATATTTAAAAATGGTAAACAAGCAATAAAAAAATGGAGCACAATAGTCTTCTACGAGTTTATTTCTTGATATACCCTTTCAAACAAAAAAAACCGTAGGGTTCCGTAGCCATTACGAAAAAATCAAGTAATATTTTTCTAAGGATTTCGTATGTGTACGGAATCATCCAAGTTTAGGTATGTTTTATACCTTAGGCTACTATTTACTCTTAAACTACAAATAATTTCCAAGCAATCTTGGCCGCTATAATTTTCCTAGTAAATTTGATATATTTACTACCGAACTAAAACAATTACTTTGCTCACCCGCGACCTTACAATAGTTACGTTTATGCAAGAAATGTGCGTTCATGCAGTTCCTCCACCTCCACACTGTACGAACACACACAAATCACATAAACCCAACCATCACCACCACCAAGCTACACTGACGATGATGGTTGGGTTTATGTGATTTGTGTGTGTTCGTACAGTGTGGAGGTGGAGGAACTGCATGAACGCACATTTCTTGCATAAACGTAACTATTGTAAGGTCGCGGGTGAGCAAAGTAATTGTTTTAGTTCATTAATATGGACCTCCGCAAAGTAACGCCTGATTCAATAAACTATATTTACTACCCTCCTGAATTTTTTCAAATTTTTCCACCCAACAGTTTAGATTTTAGAGGGGGGGACGGCCGATTTTAATGAAAATTTTCACTTTAAAGTTGAATATTTCGCAAACAGATCACTGAATAGAAAAATCATGTTAGCAACTCCGCAATGATTTTAAAAGACCTATCCAACGATACCCCACACTACAGGGTTAGCCGAGGAAAAAAAAATCACCCCCACTTTACGTCTATGGGAGGTACCCTAAAAAAATTTTTTTTACTTTTTTTTATTCAATCACTTTGTCGGCGTGAGTGATATATATATTCATGCCAAATTACAGCTTTCTAGTACTAACAGTCTCTGAGCTTAGCCGCGGACAGACAGACAGACAGACAGACAGACAGACAGACAGACGGACAGACATGGCGAAACTATAAGGGTTCCTAGTTGACTACGGAACCCTAAAAAAGAATTTTTCAAATCGGTCCAGGCATCTTCAAGTAATTCCCCATAAACAAAAAATAAAATAAAAAAGATTCCGACGAATTGAGAACCCCCTTTTTTCAAGTCAGTTAAAAATTTAATTTTAAAAGGTGACTTTGTTAAGGCTCTAAGGGGCTGTTTCACCACCTAAGTTTTTTGCCACATGAGCTAATCTGACAAATTGAACGAAGCCTGTCTCAAAAATAATTTTAAAAAGCTGTTTTCTGACTGTTTTAAATTTATTTTTGACCTTGATATCAACACTACCCTCAGTCACGGAGCACAAAGAATTTCGCACAATGACCTTCACTACTTGTCTCTGTCCCTCGCACGCAAATATTTTCCGTCGCATTCTTGCAAATTCAAATGTGCGAGTTCTATGCCGAATATTTACGTACAAGCGACAGAGACACATAGAGTCAGGTCATTGTACGATATTCTTCGTGCTTCGCGACCGTGTTTTAACATTAAGTATGCAACTATAAAGGTCTACCCACAATACCATGAAAAAAATATTCTTTGCATTGAAAAGGAGACTATGCCCACTAGACCGTTCCGCCACCGACCAACACCGTCGCGTACTAGCGCGGAGCGACAGCGTTAGTAGAATATTTTGAAGAATACTATACTGTCGATCCGTCTCAGTAGGCATATTAGAGCGTACCGTGTTACTTTCCATGCTTGATACGTTACTAACGCAGTCATGGTATGATACGGTGTTGTGGGTAGAGACCTTTAAATTACATGATACAAAAGTGTTCAGCTACTTATGATAATGACTGTACCAGTGGGATTTACAGACACGTTCCCAGCCCACAAACAGAATACCTATATCCTGTTGTATTATTTATAAAAATCATACCATTCAAAAGGCTAAGTATCAAGAATTCTCACTCGTAGTATTCTCAAACTTAAAAATCCGATTGGTTTTGCATGGGTTTCGCGACGAACATAACAAACAAGCGTGATGTGATGTGACACAAAGACGTGTCACGGTGACGCTGGCATCGTGACGGTTGTAGACACGTCGTAATACTTAGTTAACTCTTGCCGAGAAATATAATTGCACTGAAATTCATTGCCCTAATATTAAGTCGACGGCAGCAATTAACATTGTCGTATGTGAAAAAATATTGTTTTTATTAAAATTTCGCAGAGATGTATTATATCATTATAGCTGTTGCCCGCGACTCCGTCTGCGAAGAAAAGGGGTATAAAAAATAGCCTACGATCTATTGTCAGACCTACCAAATATGGACAAAAAAAATCACAAAATCGGTCAAGCTGTTTCGGAGGAGTTCGATAACAAACACCGTGACACGAGATTTTTATATATTAGAAGAAAGAAGATTTAAAGAACACAAGTATTTTTGTAATTTAATAAAATGAAATTAAAATTAATTATAAATAAATTATTTTTATTTAATCAGGCGTTACTTTGCGGAGGTCCATATCCCGTTTGCTCGTTTGCCTCCCCCTCGTATAAAAAAAAAACTTTGCTCACCCACGACCTTTTATTAATTAATACTTACTTACTTACTCCGTTGGCTCAGCCGAAGTGGATCTTGGCCTCCAATACGAGTTTGCGCCAACGCGCCCTGTCCTCTATGATTTATTAATTAATCGATCGATTATTGTTATTTGAAATTAATGTTATTTGCTGACGTCGACGTATTCTATTCTCAATCCCAATCTTTTTCCAACTGTACCTACGTCGTTATTGCGTGATAACAAACATCTAAACATTCAAACATCTTCACAAACATTCTCATCTTATCTTATAAATAAATTATGAATGAATCGCCAAATGTCTTGCTAAGCGCAAAACTCGAGAACCACTGCACCAAATTTGATAATTCTTTGTATATTGTGTTCGTACTTAAGAGGGTACGATGGCTGAGAGAATTTTGAGAAATAGGTATTTTAATGAAATGTCGCTGTCTCGTCCGAACCCCTCCGTGACAGTACAGCGAGAGCGGGACAACTGCACCTCAGACCGTTAATAGGCGCGTAAAATTGATCAAAACAGCATTTCGTCGTCCCCTGTTTTCTTCTCGAAAACTGGACCAATAAATTTATTTTTTTCATAAATAATTAGAGGACAGATTCAGCTATGCCCCTATGTTTTCCTTTTTTTGTTTATAGCAGGGATTCTTTTCTGATGAGTGTCTGAAAATGACGTTGAAATTGGGCAATTTTTTCAGTTTTTGAAAGCTCATATTTCTTATGTTAATTGAAGTATGGAAAAAAACGAAACATAGGGGCATAGCTGTGGTAGATACAGATTACACAGTAAAAAAATTTGGCTCTAAAGCCATTATCCAGGGAGGAAACAGGGGACTACGTTTGTATGAAGAAATATAGTGCGCATCGTACCCTCTTAATTGTCAGGATAAGGTTTTATAAAACATCACCAGGGGCGAATCCGCGGACATCAGCTAGTTTGTAATATTATTTAGTCAGAACAGGATAGCATATCAAATTTGCTCCCACGCTATTTCGCTACACCGACGTCACACCTATCTTTATCAATACCCGAAAAGCCGACAAACGTTGAAACCAAACAAAAATTCGCCACATCAAGGCACCGACGTCGATCTAATTTACAAACCAGTCACTTGACAATGACATAACTTACATCGACAAACTTAACTTAACACATGGCGCGAAATGGAGTTAAAACTAGCTCTATAGTTGGTAGTGTGAAGTACTTTGGTGAGAGCGACATTGAGCTGTTTTAAGTAAGTTTGTGATATTGCATTGTGCTGTATTGTATGTTATTCGGGTTTGCTATAGACGAGTGGTCTGGGCGGAGCAGCGGCGTGTAAGAAGTCTTACTTTATGTCGCTTGGAGGCTCTATAAAGGCACCGCTCAGGTGTGATGTGTTCGAGTATTGTGATGGCCCAATTTCGCCGGCTTTATGTGTAACGAGTTCGAGTTTGACCGTTTAATTTGCGATAAAAGCTGACTATGTTAGTTTTGTAACAAATGTTGATGACTGAATTGTGCAGAGTTTAATTTGCGATAAAAGCTGACTATGTTAGTTTTGTAACAAATGTTGATGACTGAATTGTGCAGAGTTTAATTTGCGATAAAAGCTGACTATGTTAGTTTTGTAACAAATGTTGATGACTGAATTGTGCAGAGTTTAATTTGCGATAAAAGCTGACTATGTTAGTTTTGTAACAAATGTTGATGACTGAATTGTGCAGAGTTTAATTTGCGATAAAAGCTGACTATGTTAGTTTTGTAACAAATGTTGATGACTGAATTGTGCAGAGTTTAATTTGCGATAAAAGCTGACTATGTTAGTTTTGTAACAAATGTTGATGACTGAATTGTGCAGAGTTTAATTTAAGGTTTGTGTGTCTTTTAGTTGCAATTAGGGAATGCAATCCCGATCTCGCGGGATCCCGATCTCGCGAGATCTCGTGTAATTTTTCGGGATCAATCCCGAAGCATAATATGACGAGATCCCGTTCGAGATTGCCGGGATTGGGCGGCAGCAACGCTACACACATCTACTCGGGGCGCGAGCAGTGCGCGATAAACGAGCTTAGATAAATTAGAGTCAGTCATAAAAAAAGAAATGAATTTATTTGAGTGTGGAGGAACAAGGGGGAGATTTTTGCAGTTTGAATATAATTGTTTAGTCACGCTGTTGCCAACCAGTGTTGAGTCGGAGAGGGCACTCTCAGCAGCTGGGTACATTGCAACGGACATTAGATGCCGTTTAGCAGTTAGCACTCTTAATACACTTCGATTTTTAAGAAGCTACTTTCAAAATCACCCGTAACTACTTTCTAATCTCCTTGAGTTACTACTTTTTGTTTTGATTATGCTAATTTCCAAAAAAAACTTCAATTATTTCGTTAGTAATATTGAAGAATAAAGGTTTTTGTTTTCTTTCAAATAATATTTTATTTTAAATAACCTCACTATCACAAACAAGCAGTTTTCATCGTTTTCAGTCATCCTAACTTTACATTTTTTTTAAACTAGACGAGATCCCGAAAATTCCGGGATCTCGCAGGATTGATATTTCTAATCCCGCGGGATCTCGAATTTGCGATCTCGAGTCGGGATTGCATTCCCTAGTTGCAATGTGGTTACATTACAGCTTAATATAGTATGGTCTGGTCTTGTGACATTACTACATTGATGATCTAAGTATTTTAGACGAATATTTTGGGATAAATAATGCCTTTTTCGCGTAATACAAATGCTTGGTAAAGCGTTTTTTTTCGCTCTGAAAGGTTCTTGAATAACGTCTATAAACCAGAAAGCGCTGAGTAAGTAGGCCTCCAACAAGATGTAGCGATGACCTGGTTAAAGTTGCGGGAACGCGTTGAATGCGGATTGCGCAAGACCATTCTGTTTGGCGTACTTCGGGGAGGCCTATCTTCAGCAGTGAACGTCTATCGTGATGGTCGACTAAGTATCATGTGGTCACGTTAAGTCATCCTGCCACATAAAAAAATACTATACTATACATATATAATATAAACAAAGTACTTATAGTGAACTAAAGCTTAGATAAAAGGTTACAATACAAATTAAAATCAAACGGATTGAATATCGAAGAAAATACATGTGGTAAGTAAATTGCAACAGCAATAATATAATAATATTCTACCGCGTTGGATGCGGATGGTACGGAATTGATCTGTTTGGCGAGCCTTGGAGAAGGCCTATGTTCAGCTGTGGACGTCTTTCGGCTGAAATGTTGAATGATGATGATGATGACTAGTGGAGAGTGTTTCCCTTAAAATACCGGACATAAAGATCGCGCTGAAAATCATAATTATTAACTCTACTCAGCTTGTCCGATCCACAGCTGCCTCTATCCTCGGTCAGCGTACAGGCATTGCCATATAATGAAGAAATGCAGCCAGCTTTATGGGCACCCTGCTTAAGTAATAGCAGCAATCTGGGCAATAATTTTAAATATAGATATTTATGTTTAGGTTAAGTTATTATATTTCAAACTAAATACAAACTGAAATATAGATGCACAGAAAAAACCCCAGAAAAAAAAAAAAAAAAAAAAACCCAGAAAAAAGACCAATGCTATATTTCAGTTTGTATTTAGTTTGAAATATATGGTTTCACGGGATGACCGTAAAAGTAATAAAAAAATGAAGTTGAAGACAATAAAAAATAAATAGAAAAAGATACTTCATACTTAACTTGTAGGTTAAGTTAGTTTTGTACATTTCGTCTGAGGGTAAAGTACCCTTACAATTAAATAGCTTTGAAATTCGTGTGGCAAATAAGCAAGGTACTGTGACTTTAAACTTGATGCGTCTAAAAATTGTAACAATACTATCTGTCACCAGCTGAGCTGTCAATTAAAATATTCGCCGATTCGCCTCGCCGCCTCGCCCCGTCACACAATTTAACAAAGTCAAAATTTCAATTACAAACCACCCAACCAACTAAAACTTTCACCTACTGTCGACCTTAAACCATCCGACGTAAGCAGGGTTATACACAAGCTTCATGCGCGAAATATATTGTGCGGTTGCGAGTACTTAGTATAGATGACAATGTTGAAAAGATCATGAGTACATTAGCCATTGTGAACATCCATACAAAGAGATATCTCCAATACTAAATGTCAACGATGCCAAAACGAATCACCATTTTATTGCATACTTTAAAACGTCCTAGAATGGGTGCTAAGGTTAACGGAATAGGGTGATGGAGGTTGTATTGTTAAGTTTGTAGGGTTTTACAATGAATAGAATGGGATATTTTTTTCGGTTGCGTTCGCTAAATTGGCTAAGGGTTTTGAAAGCATTATGTCGGCTTACGAGATGGCTTGTTTATTAGATTGTCTTGCAATCCTTGTCGAGTGTTTGTGGTATTGTTTTGTTTGTTGTGAAGTGTCAATGTCAATCGGCTTAGGTTTAGCACAGGTGGGTTTTGGCACACAACGGTATATCGTTTTTAAGGTTCCGTAGTCAACTAGGAACCCTTATAGTTTCGCCATGTCTGTCCGTCTGTCTGTCTGTCTGTCTGTCTGTCCGCGGCTAAGCTCAGAGACTGTTAGTACTAGAAAGCTGTAATTTGGCATCAATATATATATCAGTCACGCCGACAAAGTGATTGAATAAAAAAAAGTAAAAAAAACATAGACGTAAAGTGGGGGTGATTTTTTTTTCTCGACTAATCCTATAGTGTGGGGTATCGTTGGATAGGTCTTTTAAAACCATTGCGGGGTTGCTAACATGATTTTTCTATTCAGTGATCTGTTTGCGAAATATTCAACTTTAAAGTGAAAATTTTCATTAAAATCGGCCGCCCCCCCCCTCTAAAATCTAAACTGTTGGGTGGAAAAATTTGAAAAAATTCAGAAGGGTAGTAAATATATCAAATTTACTAGGAAAATTATAGCGGCTAAGATTGCTTGGAAATTATTTGTAATTTAAGAGTAAATAGTAGCCTAAGGTATAAAACATACCTAAACTTGGATGATTCCGTACACATACGAAATCCTTAGAAAAATATTACTTGATTTTTTCGTAATGGCTACGGAACCCTACCTTGGGCGTGTCCGACACGCTCTTGGCCGGTTTTTGTTGAAAGTGAGATTGTTTTTAGAGCGTTGTGGGCCCGTGGCGTCTGATGCAGTGACATATCGAGCCTGTCAGTCACAATGGTGGTCCAAAGCTCTTGAGCTTTTAGCCCTTTTTACGGCTCGCCTTATTTCTTGACGCTTACAAGGCTAAAATCGAATAGTATCTTTAGCCCCCAAACCTATACTCCATTAATTTTAGCATTTGAAACTTAATGGTAAAATTTGCACACGTTTTTAAATGAATTAAACAACGAAACTATTTTCTAATAAATGTACATGTAAGTATTTTTAGTCCGTTTGTGTTCGAAAAACCGAGAAACGTGTGTTACAATTTGACCGTTAGGCTGCGTTCAAACCAAACCGACTGTCGGCCGCCGAATGTGAGCGCGCGTTACGCAGTTTATTGTATAAAAAAAATTAAAAATTTAAATTTTAAGCTGTTTATTTCAAGCAAAGAACATTTATAAAACATGCAAAACGAGTCCTTAATCCTAATTTTAAGGATTTTGCGTGGCCTCGGTTAGCGAAAGACTGAGTTGCTCACGCGTAACTAGTCTAAGTATACAATACGAGTAGATAGTAAATTTATTATATAAATCATGATTTCCCATGCATGCAGTTTTTTTGTTTTTAACTTACATATAACCTAAGTCTGAGTGCGCATCCGTCCCTTCCCTCTCAAATATTCACTTTTTCGTTCACACCAAACCGAAAATACGCCATTACGCTATGCGTAGTCGCCGACATAAAATACCGTACAAAATAACGTTCACACTGGGGCTCACAGTGAGCCTGCTCACAGTGAGCCTGCTCACATTCGGCGGCCGACAGTCGGTTTGGTCTGAACACAGCCTTAATTCAAACCTTAAATTAAACGAAGTATTGATGTATTTAATAATCTCGGGTAACTCGTTAGTGGGACGTATATACAGACACAGACGAACATAGTGTAGTCGACCACATAAGTGACTTTACCATTTTTATGTCAGTTCCTACATCAAAATTAAAAAAATGAGGCTGACTGTCACATTGACTTACAAGTGAAAATACATTAAAAAAAATCCTTCGCGTCGACTTGAGAATCTCCTCAGTTTTTTTTTCGTCGGTTGAAAATAGTCTTAGATTTAGGCCATACAACTGATATTGAACAATAGGGTGGTAAAGGAATACCTTGGTCGTATTATACTTAGTAAGTACTAAAAATCGAGAGGATCCCGCCATGGTATAGCAAGCTGTGCCATGGCCCGTGTCAAGTTTTTGCGGCAGATGCGTGGAAAGGGCCATATCTCATGTGTATTGTGTACGACCACATACATGCCGGTTGCCGAGTCATTGGGCAACATACCACTTATGTGGTTGGGTTTCAAATTGGGTTTGGCGGAAAGCAGCGTAGAGATTTCAATGAAAAAAATATCACGAGTTTGTCTGAGGTACGATTTTGGAAAAGGAAATCAGATTTTGATTGTTTTTTCTTTATTTACTAGCGGTTGTTCGCGACTCCGTCTGTGGAGAATTTGTTTATCGCTATCCCGCGGAACTATGCATTTTTCTGGGATAAAAATATTTTATATGTTAATTTAGGTTCAAAACTATTTGCGTGCCAAATTTCATCAGAATCCGTTAAGCCGTTTTAGCGTGAGAGAGCAACAAACATCCACACATCCATTGTATCGAGACTTAGCGGTTGAGATTTCAGGATTTTTTAGGATCGAGCCCGGGCTCACATCTCTAAATTTTTCGGAATTAATGGTGAAACTACATTTGAAATCTACTACGGGCTTTACGGTGAAGAAAAACATCGTGAGGAAACCTGCACACACATGAGAAAAAAATCAATGGTCTGTGTGACGTTTCCAATCCGCACTGATAGCCCTCTCATTCTGCGAGGAGGTCTTTGCTCTGCAGTGGGACGTATACAGGCTATGATGTTGATGATGATGTTAATCGTTAGTTTATGTCCATCGGCTTTATTCAGCAAACTAAATACATCAGTGTCTACGTGGTTTAATCAAGATTGGTTTTTGGAGTATTTTGTTTTTTGATTTTATTTTTTTTTCTGCTTAAGTGACTAAAATCCGAGATGGATATATAGGAGAAATTTGTGTCTAAACTCCTGACCAGTGGTGGTGTAGGGGTTTAGCACGCAGCACGGAATGCTGAGGACCTGGGTTCGATTCCCAGCGCTGGTCTCTTTTTCTGAGTTTTTCTGTGCATCCATGTTTCAGTTTGTATTTCGTGTGAAATATCTATGGTTTGTTTATTTCTAACCTCGATTTTTAGAAGACCTAAATTAATCAATTAATTAAAAAAAAAAAAAAAAATGTGGGTTGTCAATAATGTTTTTCTTTTTTTTCCTTATTTTTGTACAATAAAGAGTTTACATACATACATAAATACATAATCTCCATCCTATTTATAAAAAAATCGAAAGCCTAACCTCGTCCCACTTAATGGTAAAAATAACCATCTGCGTCTCTTGGCGGGCTTGACGGGCGAGGCACAGGCGCATCCAGCCGCGAAATAAAAAGTATATAACATATAGATAACAAACGACGCATCCTGCGGTGCGCAGTGGCGTGGAAGCTGCGGTCACAGAGGGGCTGGCTGTAATAATAATAGTGATATTAGCAGACCGACGCGCTATAGTTACCCGCAGAACCCTTGAAGAGATCGCAGGAATACGATCGGAGATTGACGACAAACTGCTGCCTGTCGATATTACGTACCTATATCTTTGATCTTTTGTTTACGTGTGCAATACTCACAACAAGGAAAACATTGATATTGGTCATACACATTTGTTTGTTCGCATCTCTCCTGTGGACATAGCAAAAAGGGTTTATAGTCAATATTTTTTTAGTTAAAGTTTGGCCTAACGGTTTGACCTATGGCCTCTCGAGCAGAGGGTCGTGGGTTCAAGTCCCGGCTCGCACCTCAGAGTTATCGGATTTTATGTGCATAAAACCTGCGAAAAAATTCAATTGTGTGTGTGAAGTTCCCAACCTGCACTCGGCCTGCATGGAAACTACGGCCCAACCCTCTCACTCTAAGAGGAGGCTTGTGCCCTGCAGTAGGACGTATGTATATAGGCTGGGATACTTCTTCTTCTTCTTTTTTTAAAAATATGGCTTCTGTCCCACTTTAATGGTAGGACAATTTCGCCAGTGTCGAAGTAAGCTCTCTTGGGAGCGACGTTGTACGGTGATTGTAGTTTCTGCAACTTGATAGAAAAATTCCAGAAACCACGTGGAAACAACTTGCGCATTAAAAAATGTCAGACACGAGAGCAATATAGAATTTTGTGATCACTGTTAATTAAGGTTAATCGCCGCATAAAACACTATCAAAATTATACTTCAACTAGCCAAAGAAACAGAAATACCAAAATTAGATACTGTCTACATCCGCCATGTTCGAATGCTACAAATCGAATCCCTAGGCTGGGATAATGATAATGACTGGGAAACTTTACTGTGCTTAACATGTCCATGATTGGTGCTGTCACCCAACATCTTAGTTATAACCATTTACTGGCAATACTTAGTTATCAATAGTAGAATGCCAAGCTTAAACCAAGTTCAACGACTAGAATTTTTTTTACTATGATACCATTAGTAGTATAAAAAAACCGGCCAAGAGCGTGTCGGACACGCCCAAGGTAGGGTTCCGTAGCCATTACGAAAAAATCAAGTAATATTTTTCTAAGGATTTCGTATGTGTACGGAATCATCCAAGTTTAGGTATGTTTTATACCTTACCCCGGCGCCACACATATTACAAATGTTTGAACACAGTTATTTGATCACATGTGTAGCACTGGTATTTGCTTATTTGTTCAATAGAACATCCATACAATCAACCATAGATCAAATATGTGTTCAAATATGTGTTGAAACATTTGTCTATGTGTGGCGCCGGGGTTAGGCTGCTATTTACTCTTAAACTACAAATAATTTACAAGCAATCTTAGCCGCTATAATTTTCCTAGTAAATTTGATATATTTACTACCCTTCTGAATTTTTTCAAATTTTTCAACCCAACAGTTTAGATTTTAGAGGGGGGGGGACGGCCGATTTTAATGAAAATTTTCACTTTAAAGTTGAATATTTCGCAAACAAATCACTGAATAGAAAAATCATGTTAGCAACTCCGCAATGATTTTAAAAGACCTATCCAACGATACCCCACACTATAGGGTTAGCCGAGAAAAAAAAATCACCCCCACTTTACGTCTATGGGAGGTACCCTAAAAAAAAGTTTTTTACTTTTTTTTATTCAATCACTTTGTCGGCGTGAGTGATATATATATTCATGCCAAATTACAGCTTTCTAGTACTAACAGTCTCTGAGCTTAGCCGCGGATAGACAGACAGACAGACGGACAGACATGGCGAAACTATAAGGGTTCCTAGTTGACTACGGAACCCTAAAAAACTGTATTTATGACTTCACATCTGTTCTGCCCCTCCCATGCATTCTGCTCCGCCACTTACCTTCATAACATCCCATGCAACTATAAAACGCACTATCTACCAAAAACACACGTTCAATTATCAACCTTGGTAAAAAGCGAAAAAGTTCAAAACGGGAATTATAATCCTGAGTTACGACTATTGAGAATTAGATGCGTATTGTATCAACCGCAAAAGTTGAAAGCATGACCTTTTATGCCATTGTTGGTTCTTGATGACGTATATGAATTATAAATTACAATATTTCTTTGATCTATTTTTATTTGTACAATGCGAAGTGCTCGACAACGGCTTAGGTACAGCCAACCAATTTGATTCCTAGGCCACTATAGAACCATGTCGTAATTAATTAATTTGATTATCTTCTACGACAGTTATTGCGTGAAGTATGCCATGATGACATCTCGATCTTTGCGAACATTGTGTCAACGATAATGAATAGGAAAGGAGTTTGCTTATATTATATTATAACTTGCAACTTGAATTGTCACTGTCCGTCTGTCAAAACTTCTTTTTCTTCTCATGTCATGGAGCGAAAACGTTTATAAACTCTTTTCTTTTATTGCATGCTGTCATCGGAAAGTTGATAATCCTTAGACCCACTGATATTGTAATTATCAATTAAGTTAAGAGAAGAACGTAACGGAAGAGACGTAGGTTCTCTTTGTGTGCTCTACAGGCTCTACTACGGGGAGTGCTCCGAGGAGCTATTCAATTTATTACCAGCTACGGGCTTCCACTATCGCACGTCGCGCCGTAAGTCTGCGTTCCACCGTCACCACCTTGATGAGTATACAACAACCGTTTCCGTCGGCATTTTCTGCCACGCACAGTTAAATTGTGGAATCAACTCCCGTCTACGGTGTTTCCAACTAACTATGACATCGGGTCCTTCAAGAAAAGAGTGTATTGTTCCCTTAAAGGCCGGCAACGGACTAGTGACCCTTCTGGGGTTTCTGGTTCTCATGGGTGGTGGTGATCGCTTACCAACAGGTGACCCACTTGCTCGTTTGCCTCCCTCTATAAAAATAAAAAATATAGTATGCGACAAGGTTCTACAGTGGCCTATAAATCAAATTGGTTGACTGTACGTAAAACTTTCCAGAAATGTGCACTTTCTTTAGACTTCTTTCGAAGGAGCACTTGAACACTGCAATCTGGCCGTTTTCAAGTCTAGGGTGCTCGGTCGAGCATTTACCTACGGCAACGTGCTTCATCGTAGACCTCATTTTCGCTTTCAATTAGGCGCGATCACGTGATTGTGGTCGAACGCAAACCTATTGAATAAAAAATACTTTCTCAAGCTGCGTACGGACTGCGCGCACATTACGCGTACCCTACGCGAGCCCGGGTACGCGTGTCCTGGAACGCCCTGTCCGTACGCTATGTACGCGTACACTGTACGCGTAGCTGCAAGTACGGACATGGCGTTCTAGGTCCAGGACACGCGTACCCGGGCTCGCGTAGGGTACGCGTAATGTGCGCGCAGTCCGTATGCAGCTTTAGGTGGTACAGTTTCTCAGAAGGTATATTTTTAAAAGGGCTGTATTTGTATGTGTTGTATGTATAAAATGCCGTGTCATAAACGTGCACATTTTGGGAAAGTGCGCTTATTGCGTATATGCACCTACACTTGCACGTGTGATAAACACTACATTTCGGGAAATAGCCCTAATCGGGCAAGTGTATTTTTGAGAGAGTACATTTTGCGGAAAATGCACTTTTAGGTAGAGAAATTGCACACTTTGGTAAAGAGGACTTTACGAACTTAAACTGCTTAAAGTGGTAGTAATAGTAACAAATGTGTACATAAATAATATATGGTATGGCCGATGGGGGTTCCTCTATTTAGCATAACATTTATTGTCCGAAACTGTTTTGTCATAACAGACTTGGCATAGTCAGTTTTAGCTGAATGATAATGTAGTAGAAACCTTATTTGGCATGATTTGTTACATCCCGAAAACGAATTAGTACGGAATTAAACTCTCATAATTCTGTCTAGCATAATTTTATTCGGCATATTATCGATTTTTTGAAACAGCTTTGCATAGGTACTGTAATTAACTGCTTATCTTATCAGTCAGCGAGTGAGCGAAGGGAGCGACCAAGACAGATCGGAGTGGATGCGACTCGAAATAGTTAGAAATGTTTCGGAACATGAAAAATATGACCAAATAATATTCGGACAAACGAAATTATGCGTAGTAAAGGGTGATTCTTCAAGGTCGTGATTTTTGTTTTATTCCTCTGTCGTATTTTTTTTTTACTTAGTACAGAAAAAATCATGCTCCCATGAAAATAGATTTGTTCAGTAACATAAATTTATGGTACTGAACAAATCTATTTTCATGGGAGCATGATTTTTTCTGTACTAAGTAAAAAAAAAATACGACAGAGGAATAAAACAAAAATCACGACCTTGAAGAATCACCCTAAAACTATACGAATTAGGATTCTGCAATAGCAGTTTATGCGCAAAGCCATTGCAAAGCCCAATATGGCTATATATGTAGATTATCCCATCCCACGAAGAATTATTACTAACAAAATTATGCCAAAACAGGGTGAACCATATTCAGCTATTATATTGCGTGCATACTAGTATGAGACAGTAGACTAATTGTATAATAATAACGGTCTCAAACTTGTGCCCATGCAATATACATTATTGAATATACTTTTTGTTGACTGTACTTACATTATCATACGAACTACGTATCTGTACCAAATTCCAAGAAACTCATCTCAAACTGCAAGATTGTGTCACAACTTACATTACATACGAACATTACAAGTTTATAAATAAAAGGGGCCATTTACTGAAATCTCCGTGTTCAACTCTATGTATTTACATACTGTCGCCATCTATCCAACCCCTAAGTAAACACAGCACTAACCTTAATGTAACCGCTACCGCCCGCTAGATGGCGTTGTCTTCAGCTTAATCATATTATAATCATATTTTGTTAGTAAGTTATGTAAATAATGTACAATTATAATTACTTACAAACTTTTTTGCTGATTGCATCGTCATTGAAAATACTTATTTAAATCACATTTTTAGTCAATCGGGCCACACGCACACATACATACACAAAAACACGCACACACGCGCACACGTCGCATGTGTGCACACACTCTCACACATTCCAATCTACCTCTATACCAAATTTTATTTAAACAGATTCGAAGGTTTATGCGTGAAGAGGTAAAAGACAGACAGTTACTTCGCATTTATAGTATTAGCATATTAGTAAGAACGAAGTATGGAAAGTACCTATGGAATAATATTAACCCCACTTTTTCTGCAAACCGGTACAGTCTTGTCGGGACGCTCTTGAACAAATGAAACGGAACGTAACACGGATATTGCTACGGACGGCGTAGCGCGTAGCTACGTCGCGCTACGGGTTTCGTAGCACAGAGATTGGGCTTTTAAGTTTTGCCCGATTGCGCGACACAGGGTAATTAATGTGTAAATTAACTGGTTTATGATAAGGATATGTCGCCGCACGCAGAGATGTCAATTAAAGGTAGAAGTTTAGTGGAAGTTTACTAAAGTGTCGCTTTGTCAGTTTATAGGGTAGGCACCCCTACAGGGCCTTAATAAATAATAATTATAGGTAATAAATGTCACGGGAAAATTCACACCAACTAACCTACTCCCAAAAAAAAACTTGTGTTATGGGTAGGTACTAGGCAACCGATAAACATACTTATATAGATAGATACATACTTAAATACGTATTAAACACTAATATTCAAGAACAAATATTCGTATTTTTCATATAAATATCTGCCTGACGCGGACATTGAACCCGGCACCTCAAGCTTCGTAGTCAGATTCTCTAACCACTTGGCCATTTGGTCGTTTAATATCATGCTTGTGCTATCTGTCTGGGTCATGGGTTTGACCCCGGGCTCGTATATCTGAGTTACGATGTTGCCCCCCCCCCCCCCCCGCCCACGTATTACCACGGTGAAGTGATTGGGCCTCCCTCTACCCTGCAATAGTCTTTAAGGCCTCACCGAGCTTCTTGCGCTAATCGATTTTAGGTATTCTATGCACTCGTGTATGTGTGCGTGAGAGCGGCTAGAATCAAAAGCCTTGCGAAAGCGCAAGCGATACGAGTTCCCCGTCTGATGGCCGAAGGAGCACTAATGCAACTAACTATACGGACAAGGGGGGTGCACGACGGCTCAAGATAGGTTGCTCAGACCGCGCGTGTATTTAGGTATTTCATCATATTACTAAAACAAATACATATTTTAAAAATGTAGCAACATACGCCCTAGAAAACATCTTGTTTTATTAACATTCAAAAAGTCGTGACCTGCCGTACATTATTTACGCCGTAGGTACTAAAGATTTTTTTTATGTTTTAGAGACGACTTTGGTTTTTTTTTCTATCAACCAAACTACAAGTAAAGTAAGTTTCGAAAAACACTGGTCATTAGAGTGCATCCTCAAGTATCTTACACATGAATTTCAGAACTAAAGCTTTGCTAGTAATGATACAGCAAGGGATTAAATGAATGCAATAAATGAGCCAAAAGCTAGGTAGGGCCTTAATATTTTAGCCAACTTACATTGAACCTTTGGATGCTAATAAAACTTTTTAACAAAAAATTAAACCGCCGAAAAAACTAAAAAGCAAAAAATAATACCTTTTTTGTTTGACCTTAATCTAGGTACCAGTTTGAAGTCGGTGCCTCAGCACGAGCCAGGAGGAGTGGACCTATAATCGTCTACCTGACTGGCTTCTATCACTCCTCCTGGCTCGTGCTGAGGCACCGACTTCAAACTGGTACCTAGATTAAGGTCAAACAAAAAAGGTATTATTTTTTGCTTTTCAGTTTTTTCGGCGGTTTAATTTTTTGTTAAAAAGTTTTATTTTATACTTTTTTTCCATCCTTGGCGTAATTTTTTTTCCAAATTTATAATACCAACTTCAAGGTATACCCTATCTATCCAATAAAAAAGAATTATGAAAATCAGACTACTCTGTAAAAAGTTAGTCAATCATCCCCTGTTTTCCTACCCTTAGGGTAGGAATATTATTTCCAAATTTAAATGGGACCACCCTTGGGGTATACGCTTTCCAATAAAAAAAGAATCATTAAAATCCGACTACTCTGTAATAAGTTATGCGTGGTCATATAGTACAATCAGTAACTGAACAATCAATCATCCCCTGTTTTTCTACCCTTAGGGTAAGAATATTGTTTCCAAATTTAAATGGGACCACCCTCGGGGTATACGCTTTCCAATAAAAAAAGAATCATCAAAATCGGACTACTCTGTAAAAAGTTATGCGTGATCATACATAAAAAATATATATATATATATATATATATATATATATATACACGTCGAATTGAGAACCTCCTCCTTTTGTTTTCGTCGGTTGAAAAATTTCTAGGTCGACTGTACTATCACATTTCTCAATTTAATTTAACGTGGTGCCTACAATTTAAAGCGATGGAGTACAAAGCGAGCATCTTCTAAGGTGATGGAGCACTAATGGCAGGAGATGGTGATGGCTCCTCTGCCAAAATATGACACATGCTCTGACATTGATCAGTAATAGCTCATTTATTTTCTCACACATGGTGCAGTTGATAGGTGATTTATAATAAACTAGCTGTTGCCCGCGACTCCGTCTGCAAAGAATTCGTTTATCGATATCCCGCAGGAACTATGCAATTTTCCGGGATATAACTATCCTATGTCCTTTCAAGGGTCTCCGACTATCTCCATGCAAAATTGCATTTAAATCGGTTCAGCGGTTTTAGCGTGAAGAGGTAACAGACAGACAGACAAACTTTCCCATTTATAATATTAAAGTATGAAGTATGGATGTATAGAGTAACATGTTTTGTCATAGAGACATGCAAACTGTTAATTAAAACTATGTAATGTATACGGAGCGTCGTGGGTTTGAGCGTAGGCTCGCCCCTCGGAGTTTTTCGAAGCAAAAAAATTTCAATAAAAAATAGAACCGCCTTCAAAAACGCCCAAAAAAATATTAAATAAAAATTTATCCGACTATAATGAGCATTATAATATCTTTCTACTAATCTGTTTGAAGTCGGGCCTCAGCACAAGATAGCAGGAGTGGTAGAAGCCCAACAGATAGTAGGTATAATAGGGATAATAGGTAGGTAAGATAAATTACTACTATAAAGTTTGAGGTCCCAGGTTCGGTTCCCGCGTCGGGGCAGATATTTGTATGAAAAACACGAATGTTTGATCTCGGGTCTTGGGTGTTTAATATGTATTTAAGTATGTATCATCTATATAAGTATATTTATCCGTTGCCTAGTACCCATAACACAAGCTTTGCTTACTTTGAGACTAGGTCGATTGGTGTGAATTGTCCCGGGATATTTATTTATTAATTTAATTACTAGGTCCACTCCTGCTGGCTCGAGCTGAGGCCCGACTTCAAACAGATTAGTAGAAAGATATTATAATGCTCATTATAGTCGGTTAAATTTTTATTTAATATTTTTTTGGGCGTTTTTGAAGGCGGTTCTATTTTTTATTTAAAAATTTTTATTTTTGGCTTTTTAGTTGTATTGGTATAAAAAAGTAAACGAAGCCCCGCTTCTGTTTACGCTCTGAGGATCGCAAGGTAACTAACGAACTTAACCAGGTTAAACGGGGGTAGTTTGAAGGTATTTTTTTAATGCGGGAAGCTCTGCCCCCCGAGCCCCCCGTTCCAGTAGCGAGGCTTCTATTATTACTCTGAGGGACGCTAGATAAACTGACGAATTTAACCAAGTGAAACGGTAGATGGTTTAACAGATTTTTTTATTGCGGGGGGCTCTGCCCCCCGAGCCCCCCTCCCCTCCAAGAGCGGGGCTTTTATTTTCACCCTGAGGGACGCAAGACAGCTAACTAACCTAACCAGGTTAAACGGGAAGTGATTTGAAGGTATTTTTTATTACGGGAGCTCCGCCCCCCAAGCCCCTCTACCGGTAACGAGGTTTCTATTTCCACTCTGAGGGACGCAAGATAACTGACGAATCAAACCAGGTTAAACGGGAGGTGGTTTAAGAGTACTTTTATTGCGGGGGGCTCCGCCCCCCGAGCCCCCCTTCCATTGCCAAGGCTTCATTTTCCACTCTGAGGGACGCAAGATAACTAACGAATCTGGTAAGGTAAACGGGACGCGGTTTGACAGTTTTATTATTGCGGGGGGCTCGGCCCCCCGAGCCCCCCTCCCACCTAGTATCACTTTGAGGAGCGCAAGGTAACTAACGAACCTAACCAGGTTGAACGGAGGATGGTTTGAAAGTATTTTTTATTGCGGGGGCTCCGCCCTACGAGTCCCCTTTCCGGTAGCGATGCTTCTATTTCCACTCTGAGGGACGCAAGATAACTGACGAATCTAACCAGGTTACACGGGAGGTGGTTTAAGAGTATTTTTATTGCGGGGGGCTCCGCCCCCTGAGCCCCCCTCCTAGAGCGAGGCTTCTATTTCCACTCTGAGGGACGTAAGATAACTAATGAATGAACTAAAACAATTACTTTGCTCACCCGCGACCTTACAATAGTTACGTTTATGCAAGAAATGTGCGTTCATGCAGTTCCTCCACCTCCACACTGTACGAACACACACAAATCACATAAACCCAACCATCACCACCACCAAGCTACACTGACGCGTTTCGAACTCAACCAGAGCTCATCTTCAGAGTTACCACAACCGTATGCTATGCTACCAAACGTTAAACTCCGTAAAACGTTAAACGTTAAACGTTAAAAGTTTAACGTTTGGTAGCATAGCATACGGTTGTGGTAACTCTGAAGATGAGCTCTGGTTGAGTTCGAAACGCGTCAGTGTAGCTTGGTGGTGGTGATGGTTGGGTTTATGTGATTTGTGTGTGTTCGTACAGTGTGGAGGTGGAGGAACTGCATGAACGCACATTTCTTGCATAAACGTAACTATTGTAAGGTCGCGGGTGAGCAAAGTAATTGTTTTAGTTCATTAATATGGACCTCCGCAAAGTAACGCCTGATTCAATAAATAACTAATGAACCTAACCAGCTCCGCCCCTAACAGGGTTTAAAACAGGTTTGGTTTTAAACAGAGGGTGGTTTGAAGGTGTTTTTTATTACGGGGGGCTCCGCCCCCCGAGCCCCCCTTCCAATACCAAGGCTTCATTTTCCACTCTGAGGGACGCAAGATAACTAACGAATCTGGTAAGTTAAACGGGAGGCGGTTTGACAGGTTTTTTATTTCGGGGGGCTCCACCCCCCAAACCCCCCCTCTAATGTCACTTTGAAGAGCGCAAGGTAACTAACGAGCCTAAACAGGCTAAACGGGGAATGGTTTCAAGGTATTTTTTTTATTGCGGGGGGCTTCGCCCCCCGAGCCCCCCCTTTATTATCACTTTGAGGAGCGCAAGGTAACTAACGAAACTAACCAGGTTAAACGGGGGATGGTTTGAATTTTTTATTATTTATTTATTAAGCGAGAGGTGGTTTCTAGGTATTTTTTATTGCCATACCTACTTACTATAGTTTAGGTGAATAACTAACACAATTCTTAGGACTGCTTTGGCGAATTAATATTAGTAATAAAACGTAACGTAGGTAATTCGATGTTCTTGTTACCAATATAAGGACGAACAAATATGCTTTAAGACTTTCAACAGTATGCCAAACATTCTTCGCCAGAAAATTTTAGAATGATCAACATTATGCGATACAACAGGCACTCTTTGCTGACTGTACTTTTTGATCCTGGTTACCAAAGTACTCGTGAAGACGAATCAAACGAGCCCAAACTCGATGGGGTTATGTCGTTTTATTACGGAGTTCTTATGGTCACCTTCCAACTCCATCTTCAGACCCTAGTTACCATCTAGGATCAAAGTACTCGTCAAGACAAATCAAATGAGCTCAAACTCAATGCGGTCGTATCGTTTTATTACACAGTTTCTATGGCCATCTTTCAGCTCCATCATCAAATCAGCTCCATGTCATAATAATATTGCATTGTCATCCAATTCACGCATATCTGCAAAATTTCAGCTCAATTGGAAACCGGGAAGTTGGTCAAATTTAACTTGCAAGATTTAACCCGTTGAGGAGTTCCGTTGGCCATCTACGGTCTTCTTCATCAGGTCCAGTTTACCAAATGATACTTTCTGAATGCAAATACTTCACTTGATACTAAAAATGCTAAAATCACTATAGGTTTGCCTGTAAAATTTGAAGGTTGCCCTCGATTTCTCTAGGATCCCATGATACGATCTTAACTTGGTGCCAATGGGACCACCTCAGGAGTATACTGTATCAAACAAAAAAAGAATTTTAAAAATCGGTTCTCAATTGAGGGAGTAATCGCGTAACAAACATACAAAAAAAAAAAAACATACAGACGAATTGATAACCTCCTCTTTTTCTTGAAGTCGGTTAAAAATTAGATTACCACGAGCTTCACAGTAAAGGAAGACATCGTGAGGAAATATGCATATACCTGCGAAACAATTCAATGGTGCGTGTAAAGTTGCCAATTGCCATTGGGCCCGCGTGAGAACTACATTCTGAGAGGAGACTTGTGCCCTGCAGTGTGACGTATATAAGCCGAGATGATGAATGTGTTCACACGTATAAATTGTGTCAAGTCCTTTTTATATATTGGAACATCATTTTGTTTATACGAACACGTTACTGCTACGTACAACAGGTCCTTTACTTAAGTTTTTCATCTATACTAATATTAAAAAGCTGAAGAGTTTGTTTGTTTGTTTGAACGCGCTAATCTCAGGAACTACTGCTCCAATTTGAAAAATTCTTTCAGTGTTAGATAGCCCATTTATCGAGGAAGGCTATAGGCTATTTTTTCTTTTTTTTTTAAGTTTTGAATTTGAATTTTATTTTGTTTTATTTGTGACATTGTTGATATAATGGTTTTATGATTTTAGGACCGGAGCGGAAGAATGTTTCAAAATCGGGGGTTTTTGAAGTAAAACTTCTATAGGCACGCTTGACTTGGGAGTACGGTGGTAAATGTGAACGCGGGTGTGCGGGGGAGGGGTGCGGGGCGGTTGCGGGTTCTGTGGTGGAGGGGGGGGTTCGGTGGTGGGGGGTGAGGGGTCTGGGGGGATGCGGGGGGGGTAATTTTGTTATATCGAGGAACTAAGGAGAGCCATAATTGATGAAAAAGCAAATTGGATAAAAAAAATAAGCTGCCCAAATTACTAATTCCACGCGGACGGAGTCGCGGGCAAAAGCTATTCTATAATAACATTTGATATAACTGTAACATTTGGTTTAGTGCTACATTTGATATAACTCATGAATAACAGGATTATTACTATACTTTCGTTTGGTAGGTTAGGTTAGGTTTATTTTATAAAACAGTCGTAGAAAATTTATTTCGCAAATAAATTATTATTTATTATTTATTTCAAGGAGAGCAAACAGAAGCAAATGTATACAACATGTACTTATAAATCGAACTATACTAGGTTTAGTATTTTAATAAATGTAAACAAACGTCAGCTAACAACGCGACCAAAAGTTATGGCGTCGTGTTAACCAGCCAAATGCAATATTCGTAATTGACTTTCGCGCGTCACATTTTCGACGTACTCTTTAGTTTAGCCGCATAATATAGAGTTTGTTTACATTTAGTAAAGTACCTAGACCTTTATAGCATACTAGCTGTTGCCCGCGACTCGGTCCGCGAAGAATAGGGGCATATAAAGTAGCCTACGACCTATTCTCAAACCTACCAAATGTAGACAAAAAAAGTTTCATAAAAATCGGCCATTGATCCGCGGCCCGTCATCGTCAATGGAAACCTTCTTGAAGTTGTTTCGGAGTACACATACCTCGGGCAAATTTTGCAGCTAGGTAGAAACAATTTTGAGAAGGAAGCCAAGCGGAGGATTCAGCTGGGCTGGGCAGCATTCGGAAAATTGAGTCAAGTTTTCTCGTCATCCATACCGCAATGTCTGAAAACGAAAGTTTTCAACCAGTGCGTCCTACCCGTCATGACATACGGAGCTGAAACGTGGACACTCACAGTACGGCTAATCCACCAGTTCAAGGTCGCTCAGCGAGCTATGGAACGAGCTATGCTCGGAGTTTCTCTGAAAGATAGAATCCGCAACGAGGATATCCGACACAGAACTAAGGTCATCGACATAGCTCAGAGAATTAGCAAGTTGAAGTGGCAGTGGGCTGGTCATATTTGTCGAAGAACCGACAACCGTTGGAGTAAACGAGTTCTTGAGTGGAGACCGCGTCTTGGCAAACGTAGTGTAGCACGCCCTCCGGTCAGGTGGAGTGACGATCTGCGAAAGGCTGCTGGTAGAAGCTGGATGCGTCTAGCCGAGGACAGGGCGCAATGGCGCTCATTGGGGGAGGCCTATGTCCAGCAGTGGACTGTTATAGGCTGATGATGATGATGATGATGATGAAAAATCAGCCAAGCCGTTTCGGAGGAGTTCGATTGCAAACACCGTGACACGAGATTCTTATATATTAGATATCAAATGTTGCTGTATCTATCATTACACACCCTAACAAAGTCAACACTAGCAATGACCTAACGCAACTCCCGTCGTTAGTGCTCCGTGACCTCCGTGGCCAAAGCACCGTGTTATTTGAACTGGCCCGCACTGTTTGCCCACACCCAGTTATTCTTGTTCAAACATGTTGGTTAAACACCGCTGATTTGACCGACATCGGTTAAAAGGGGTCCATTAATTCTGTCACATATTAACGGTTTAGAGATTTGTGGCAATGGTATGTCAGTGTTTCTTTCAGAAATTCTATTGGAGTTATACTTTATACCGCCGTGGTGGCCTAGTGGTTTGACCTATGGCCTCTCGAGCAGAGGGTCGTGGGTTAAAATCCCGGCTCACACCTCTGAGTTTTTCGGAATTTATGTGCTTTACGGTGAAGGAAAATATGGTTAGGAAACCTGCATCCTGCGAAGAAATTCAATGGTGTGTGAAGTTCCCAATCCGCACTGGGCCTGCGTGGGAAACACGGCCCAAGCCCTCTCATCCTTCCTTCCATCATCCATCATTCTTCATCCATCCTTGTTTAATATTGTTGCGGTGTATTTCAAAGTAAATCATTCATTCATTCATATATTCATTCATCCTGAGAAGAGGCCTTGCCCTGCAGTGGGAAGTATATAGTCTGGGATGAATGAATCTATATCTACTAATATTATAAAGCTGAAGAGTTTGTTTGTTTGTTTGCTTGAACGCGCTAATCTCAGGCACTACTGATCCGATTTGAAAAATTATTTTTTTATTGAATAGTCCATTTATTGAGAGAGGCTGTAGGCTATAGAACATCACGCTACGACCAATGGGAGGGGAGCATCAATGATTAACGTGGACGAAGTCGCGGGCATCAGCTATACCTTGACAAGCTCGTGCGCGGCGCTCGGCGGAACCCTGTCGCAGGGAGCCTCTGCTGTCCTTAACAAGATTGTTTTTAATAAGTGCGGCAAACGCTGACTGCGACAGGGTTCCGCGGAGGGTCGCGCACGGGCTTGTCGGACTATAGTACTTAATGCATGGACAGAGCGAACGCGAGGGCGGGAGCGAAGCGTCTCCATTTCAGATACAAACCAAATGATTTTTACTGCTGGATAAAGGCCTGTCTCATAGATTAGTTTTTGTAGTGGGCATGTTGTAGCTAGCCGCTGGATCACGAATGGGCCGGCTCGTCCGGGGCAGTACCACCCTCTCACAGAACACCGGCGTGAAGCAGCAGTACCTACTCCTGCTGATTTTCGTACGGTCAGTGAGAGCGCCGCGGGCTCAATACCTCTCCCCTTCCCCTCCCCTATTCCCTCTCCATTTTTAACCCTTTCAACGCCACGCCTCGACAAAACGTAAACCTGCTTTGAATCATATGTCATTGTGTCAAGATCACTTTGACACTGTACTTTGTGACACCTATATGTGTCGTTGGCGTTGAAAAGGTTAAAGGCCGGCAACAGATCAGTGACTCTCTTTGAGTTGTTAATATTTATGGGCGGTGGTGATCATTTTCCATCAAATGATCCGCTTCCTCGTTTGCCTCCCATTATAATAAAAAAAAAGTTCTGCGCTGCGTGCTACTAAGTGGTTCCTGCGACCATTACCAGGAGCTAAATTCAGGAACGGCCCAGCACGGTTTGCGAGCGGTAATTCGATCGTTTGCGAGAGGATAGGGATGAACTGCTATTCAGGAACGCCAAAAACCACTGATTTGCAAACGGTTTGGGCTGAGCTTGGGATGAGTCTTATTTTTTCTTTCTAGGGGTTTTTTCAGTGCCAAAATAGAGCACCGCACCGGCTTTTGTATTACTTAGAATTTAGGAATTATTGTTTAATGATGTCAACTCCCCTTCGGACGGAGACTATAAAGTTAGACCACGTTAATTGACAGTTAACCCTACAACTGACCGACACTGAATACTCATTCACCTCATCACTGTTGACTGTACTGACTGACAAGAAAAAGCTCCGTTGTGACACGAAAATTATCCACACAATTGTACGTTTAATTTTCATACAAATTTTAACGAACGGCGTTAAGATGTCTACATTTTTAGATTTCACCTTCTTGTGCTGAATTTGAAATGTGATTAAATCAGTAGAAAATTACAATTAAGTATTGTCAATTAATGAAAAAATCATTCGAGCTGTATGTTTCATGTGTAGCAATACATATATTTCTGTAAGAATCGAAATGGTATTTTCACGGTTGTTTACAAAAATCATTCAAAAATGTAATAAATTACAAACTAATAAGCAGTTTAACATTTGACTTGACTCCCAAAATCATTACCGCCCGTAAAACAGAACTATTGCTTCCTGTGAAGCTACAGACAAGCGCTTCCGTCATTGTCCTACACCGAATTCACACAATTACATCATACCATCCACACATAACATTCCCAATCTTGTCCCATTGAAATTACACCAAACAAATCGCAAAACAACCTGGTTTGATTCGACCCCACTTCTTTACTGAGTTTGCATTTTATATGAACCCTTTTAGGGTTCAGTTTTATTCGGAAGGCATTTAACGAGGTTGTATGTGTGCGAGACGCCGCGCAGTCGCCTCGCGCCACCGCCAGTCGCTTCCTCGGCGCCACCGTCGACAGTCGCGTCTGAAACCGCTAATTCCCGTGCTAAAAAATAAAAAACCAGTCCCACTGTCAATTCCCGCCTTCCATTTAGATTAAAAAAAAACAGCGTGTTAAAAAATAGTTTTTATTACATTTGTATCGGAATTAGTTTTGTAATATTTTTTTTAAATTGTAATAGAAGAGTTTGATCTTAATTTGAAATGTGTCGTTTATGAAACGTGTGCAAAGTCAGAAGTGGCAAACCTTTTCGTGGCGGGTGTGAGTTACATAACTGTTCCGGGCAAAATCGATATCCTGGGCGTATAAATAGCGACCTACGGTTGAGAACAGCTGGCCGCTCGCCAGACCATGCAGCCCACGGTGAGACGTATTTCTTATACTTAAGCCTTAAAACCTAAGACTGAGACCAATTTTTACAAGTTGACAATAGTATGAATGAATATTATTATAATATTTACATATTAATTTTTTTATTTGAATCTTTGTCGTAGCATTAAAGTGAAGAGCCGCGGTGCGAAGAAAACAAAATTTAGGAAATAAGCTTCTTTTACGTAGGGCTTCTTTTTTATTATTATTTTTTTTTAATTGGCACTAACTATCGCACTCTTATACGATATATAATATTTAAGCGACGTTTTTTAACATAAAGCCAATTTAGGCATATAAAGCCTTATATGTAAAATAATAAAGTTAGTGAGTAGAATCATATAAACTAAGCTGAAATGAGTGTCAAATGTCAAATAATCACGGCAAGGTAAACCTATCCTGTCCGTCCAAATCCCTATTGTTATTAGGCAAGAAAATACAATGTAGACGTGCATCTCTTAATATATTTTGTACCGATAACGCAAATATTTTTAGCTGTATATCTTTTGTTGAACAAAGTGGTCTTAAATGGTCCCAAATAGTCCCAATGGAAGACCAGTGCTGGCATTATGCTGAGCTGGGGCCATTTCATAATTATTTGTTTCTATGTCTATTATTTTTCTATGATTTTTATGGAAACACTTGTATTTACAAGTGTCACGAATAAGTTATCTTTTTGTAATACACCGTAACATGTAATTAGTAACCACAGTAAAAAAATCTAACTTTGCTGTCGATTGTTATGGTTATGGCACCAAAAATAATTAAAAAAAAGTCCTTTTTTTAATTTGAAATTCAAGTTTCAACCAAAATATCTGTCGGCCCTAAGAAGTTAGACCTGATAATAAATTTAATATGAACCTAAGTATACTTACACAGTTATAGGATTCTTACCTTATGACAGTCAAATATTTCTCTGCCTTTTCCCAACTAATTCATTTGCCAACTGTTTGTTTTTTCTGAAACTGTAAACTATTCAGGATTGTCATAAAACTAAACTAACCTAACCTACAGGATAGTCCTGAAATCCTGAATAGTTTACAGTTTCAGAAAAATAAACAATTTTCAAATGAATCAGTTGGGAAATAATTTTCTGCGGTAAGGCAGGATACCCAGTCAAATAGATGCAATCAAATACAAAATATCCACGGACTTAATTAATGTTGTTTTTCAACTTTTAGGTATTTACTACAATACACGCGTACATTCATAAATAACGACTTGCGTCATAAAGGAACACCTACACCTTCACTTCAGCTTTCTTCAAACGTTCGTCATTCAAATAATTAGTAAAATAAAGAAAAACACGGGTTACCGGTTAACGAAAAACAGAGGGTCGTGGGTTCAAAACCCTACTCGCGCCTCTTAGTTTTTCGGAATTTATGTGCGAAATTAATTTGAAATTTACCATGAGCTTTACGGTGAAGGAAAACATCGTGAGGAAACCTGAATACACCTGCGAAGAAATTCAATGGTGTGTGTGAAGTTCCCAATCCGCACTGGGCCCGCGTGGGAACTACGGCCCAACCCCCCTCATCCTGAGAAGAGGCCTGTGTCCTGCAGTGGGACGTATACAGCTTGGGATAATGATGATGATGTCTGTCTCACGGTAGGTAGTTTTAATTATTCAAATATTTGTTATCCATATTTAAATTTCATCGCAGTGAACTAAGTATATTATGTTGAAATGTTTATTACTTTTATCGGTGAACGGTTTTAACATGACGTTATCAGTAATGCAAATGTCACAGGGTCATTCGAATCGATAACCACACGTTAGTCAAAAGTACGCATAATAATTATATGGGTCTAATAGATAACAGTCGTGGTGTCCTAGTGGTTTGACCTATGGCCTCTCAAGCAGAGGATCGTGGGTTCAAGCCCTGATTTGCACATCTGAATTTCGAAATGGAACATTTGAAATTCACCATAAATTTTTCGGTGAAAGAAAAGTTCCTAATCCGCACTGAGCCCGCGTGGGAACCACAGCCCAAGCCCTCTCATGCTCAAAGAAGGCTTGTGCTTCTTGGAGAGAAGATATGTTTGAGTGCCCAGCAGTGGAACTTATATCTACGCTGATATGGATGGGTCTAAAAGATTACTTTCGGGGAGCGCACGTCTATTCCTCCATTATTTTATCGGGTCTTATTTTTAGATTTCAAGAACAAGTTTAAGTATTTATCATTTATTTTCACGTATTTCTCTGTCAATTATCGTTTTCTGATGGAATATCGCTAGATGGATAAGATGGGAATCAATCACTGCTGCCCATGGACAACCGCAGTAATAAACACATATTTTTTGTTATAAAAAAAATTACCCAACTCCGTAATAACACGAAAATTTCTAAAAAAGCAAAATTAACTAAAGTCTGCAGTTTTATTAAAAAAAAGTATGTAATAATAAATAATAACATACTCTTAACTTAAATTAATCTAAACATGTTCTGTGTGCACTTTCTACCGATCCGTTTGAAGTCGGTGTATTTAGTTTTAACACAGGGAAAACAGTAAAGTTCTCGCGGGATAATTCTTCGTAATTCAAGTCGAGGGCAACAACAAGTTTTTTAATGTAATATATAAGAAACGTGCATTGCTAGGAGACTATATCTTTTTAGGTACTATTAAGAGAGCCGGCGACGTCGGGTCTGGGGCAAGTAGGTCACGTCGCGTGAAGTAATGTCTAGTTTAACTTGGGTAGGCACTTAATATTAATACTTGGCTTACGGTTGGACTGTTTGTGTCATGACCCGTTTGACAATTGTGCGATAAATAAGTTTTTGTTAAAAATTCTATTTTTAATACAAGCTTTTTTTGCTGACTGTACTTTGTGCCGCGGGTTACCAAAGTGCTCGTCAAGACGAATCAAACGAGATCAAACGAACTCGATGAAGTTATGCCGTTTTATTATGGAGTACGTAAACGTTCCTTGTTGTTTTCCTTCGTAAAATGGTTGCCTGGAAGAGATCGCTTCGAAGCGATAAGGCCGCCTATTGCTTACCTTGTATATTTTTTCCATGTACTTGTTTTTCTGTATTGTTTTCTGTGTGGTGTACAATAAAGAGTCATTGTATTGTATTGTATTGTATTGTACGTATGGCCATCTTCCAGCTACATCGTCAGATCAGCTCTGTGTCATAATAATATTGCTTTGTCATTCAATTTACACGTCCATGCAAAATTTCACCTCAATCAGTTGAAGTCAAGATATCTACCTCAAAATTGAATTGAAAAATTCCACCCAAACAAATATACTTGCATTGCAAGTTAAATAAAAAGCTTGTAAAATGTATGATAGGGATGATCATTACGTATTTAATAGATAATCCTTTTAAACCTTTAGTTTTGTATTTCGACGGGCACGTTTCGGAACCGAAAGTCAATAGGGATGTTGACGCCATTAAAAAATAATTCCTAGACACGACTGCAGTAAAAAAACGTTTTATTTTAGCCCTGAAAACCAGATTAATTTACGATTAACTGAAATATTAGATTTTTTGTTACTTTAAAACAAATAAATAGTTAGTTGACTGAGTTGGCGAACAAGTGACGTCATAAGTTGCTATTGCCATTCAAACTCTATGGGAGAATTGTGTTATGACAGCTCATAAAAAGTGCGTCAGTTGATTGGTGGTGTCAACATCCCTATTTGTCAAATTGGTCATAATAAAATTATAATGTCGAAAAGTTTTTTCTGAACCGTAAACTTCGCAGGATTTTTTAAAACGTCACCGTATGCTATTAGATTAGAAAGGTTAGTTTTATAACAATCTTTAAAAGTTTACAGTTTCTTTGGAGCTTTGGATCCGTAAAGTGCTAGTGAGATAGTGTGAGCTTAACTTACTGATATCTATAGAGTTCATTTGAATCACTCACTTGCAAGCTACACATCTCTAATTCATATCATATCCCTTTGGACACGGAATCACCACTATGCTATCACTACATAGTATAAAACAAAGTCGCTTCCCGCTGTCCGTCTGTCCCTATGTATGCTTAGATCTTTTGCGGATGCGGATTTTGATGCGGTTTTTTTTAATAGATACAGAGATTTAAGAGGAAGGTTTATTATGTATAATACATGCATAATTTCACCTTTGCGAAGCTGCGGCGGGCGCTAGTAAAAAATATATGAGCAATCATAATTTTCTCAGCCCAATAAAAACAAATGGAATGCAAACTGGCAGAGCCACGAATCGCCGTGTAATTGAATCGTGCGCCGGCCGTTTGCATACCGAGAGCCCCGCTTTTACGTAATTCAATAAAATGTTGACGATTTCTGACGCTTCTTAGGTTTAAGATGTGCAAAGAAAAGGTTGACGAATTCTGGATTGGGGGTTAGGTTTTAGATTAAAATGAAATAAAATAAATAATAAATAAATTTGCATGATAATGTTGGCGATTTTTGTTCTTATTTTTAGGGTTCCGTACCCAAAGGGTAAACCGGGACCCTATTACTAAAACTCCGTCCGTCCGTCTGTCTATCTGTCCGTCTGTCACCAGGCTGTATCTCGTGAAGGATTTGTCACACTGGATGCGTTCTGCGGTCACGGTCAGGTCAAATTGAACGCAGTCCACATTATGTATGAACAACATTGTCGGTCTCCATATATTTTGTATAGATAATTAGATATGCACGCACGCGCAATATACACCGTGAAATTTTAGTGGTTGTTTTCCCGAAACGAGGTGATTTAGTATCGATTGTACAATCGATTTATAATTACTATTTTGACTAGAGTCAAAAATCCAATTGTGAAAAACGAAAGTCGAAAATGACCGCAAACCAATAGTAACGCTTCGTTGGTACCTAACCTATCGTACGATCGCACGCTACTTGTACCAAGGAAGCGTTACTATTGATTTGCGGTCATTTTCGACTTTCGTTTTTCACAATTGGATTTTTGACTCTAGTCAAAATAGTAATTATAAATCGATTGTACAATCGAAACTAAATCACCTCGTTTCGGGAAAACAGCCACTAAAATTTCACGGTGTATAGAGACTGACTTTGTTCATACTTAATGCGGGCTGCGTTCAATTTGACCTGACCGCGACCGCAGAACGCATTCAGTGTGACAAATCCTTTAACCGTGAAAGTTAGACAGTTGAAAATGTTGAAATTTTCACAGATGATGTATTTCTGTTGCCGCTATAACAACAAATACTAAAAATAAAATAAAGTTAAAAATTAAAAGGGGTCGTCATGCAAGAAACGTGTTTTTTATCGTTCCATACCGAATCGTTCCAGTGTGCGCCGGTGCCCCTTTTCTCTCATAAAATTTTAAGTCATAATGTATCATTAGTCATAATCAACGTTTTTTTTTTTTTTTTGAATGAGTCGCCATAGGGGCCAAAGACGCGAAGTCTTTGCTGTTTTTTACTTTAAGGATTGGAAGGGTGACTTGTGCTCGGGAAAAATCCCTTCGGACGAACTGGGAATGGAGGGCCCAGACAGTGTCCGACTTGCACGGACTAAAAAACCCGGTCACAAGTCCCCTTCTCTATTGGTTATCAAAACAAAAACGTGTGCTTTAAATTTTGAGGAGGGGAGGGGTAGGGAGGGGACTTAATCTACCCACAGTGTCCTGCCTCAGCCATTTGCTGGAAGGCCGGGAGAGGAGCATGCATTCTCCCGCTGGGCACTGGGGGGTGCTTAGGTCGGTCTTTTATGTTTTTACCCGTTGGTTACTTCCTTGACCGACCCTCGCCCGTTTAAATAATAATAATCAACGTTAGACATACAGGGATTTATTTCTGAAACGGTATTTTTTTCAGGATTTTTTTAAATGCCATCTTATAGAATGCAGTAGGTTAGGTTATGTTTGTTTTATAACAATTCCGAAAAATAAATTGTTTCACAAATAAATCACTGTATGACTAACGTTGATTATGACTAATTATACAATATGACTTAAAATTTTATGGGAGTCATTATGGACCCCATTTTTGTTGAAGGTAATTTTTAACGGAACCCTTATAGTTGCTTCATGTAGCCACGTAAAGATACACGTTAGGGGCCTCTGCAGCCCGGGGCCCCGTATCATTGATACGGCTGATGCGGCGGTAGCTACGCCCCTGCATCAGACTTTCTATCGGCCGATTGTTTAGTTGGGCACTTTAATCAGTATAAAGTATGCAAGTGCGCACACTGGGTCTATAATGACTCCCATAAAATTTTAAGTCATAATGTATAATTAGTGTAGTAGTTAGTTAACGTGTATCTTTACGTGGCTACATGAAGCAACTATAAGGGTTCCGTTAAAAATTACCATCAACAAAAATGATTATATCAAGACAGATATTTCACACGAACTTATAATTCTTAGAAGTTGTTTTATTTCGTAGCAGTGCTACGAACGACGTAGCACTATTGTAGCGTCAACAATAGCAGATATTTCTAAAGAAATTGTTTCGCCTCGGCCTTGATAACGTATAATATAATGAAATACATAAATACACTGTATTATATTTTATCTATAATGTACAATGCTATGGTTATTACAAATACCATAAAAACCCAATTAAACTTTGATAAGATAAAAAATAAGCAGTGTTGGCCTAGCGATTTGACCAATGGCCTCTCGAGCAGAGGGTCGTGGGTTCTAATCCCCGCTCGCACCTCTGAGTTTTTCGGAATTTATGTGCGAAAATACATTTGAAATTTACCATGAGCTTTACGGTGAAGGAAAACATCGTGAGGAAACCTGCATACACCTCAGAAGAAATTCAATGGTGTGTGTGATGGTCCCAATCCGCACTGGGCCCGCATGGGAACTACGGCCCAAGCCCTCTCATTTTCTGGGGGGAGGCCTGTGAGTGGGACGTATATAGGCTTGGATGATGATGATGACGAAGATACTAGTACAATGCTTCAACACTGTCCTGTGGCATATACCTATTGAAGAAGTGAGCCGTGCACAAACAAACAAGATGGAGCGACGATCTCATTAAGGTTGCTGGAACGCGTTGGATGCGGATAGCACAGGACGTCTGCAGTGGACGGCTTTCGGTTGAAATGATGAATGATGACAATATTAATTATTATAGTATTGAAGCACGAAAGATATAATATATCATATAATTTTGTATGTTCACTATCTTCTTTGTACCTACAAATGAACCATCACTGCAACCCACGTCATGGAAGGAGTCTCATTCGATACAACTTTAAGAAATCCGACCCGTTTTTGTCGTTTTAGGCTACTGTTTGCTGCTATATAAAAATCTTTGAAAGTATGAACTAATCAATAAATTTTCATCCATCGGAATTCTCTACAAACAAAAAACGAAAGACAATAAGTTCTCTTTGAAATTCCGCCATTCCAATTGAGACTCTTCTCCTAATGCACTAAAGCTCATAGTTAAACGCGATAGTTACTCAGCCAGATACACAAAAATGTAACTAATTTTGAACTTTATAGCTAAAGCAATAAAGTCTATTTCGTTTGGTTACAATGCTGCTCAAACATTGAAAATTGGAGGATTTATTTGCACGTATATTACGACAAAATCGAGTTTATATTCAAATTTATTTTGTGAAATCGTTTCAAGCGAGTCTTTGAAATTATAATTGTGTGATGCTGTGAAGTGAATTATTTCGTTTCGTGAGATACTCGTTATTTGACTTGTTTCAATAAAGCACCTATTTCTAAGTGAAAATTTAAACCACTAGCCTTCCGTCCGCAGCTTCGCTCGCAATAAATTAATTTGCCCGCGGTAAAAAGTAGCCTATATCACTCAGTGATAACGTAGCTTTCTAACGGCAAAATAATTTTTGAAATCGGTCCAGTAGTTTCGGAGCCTATTCAATGCAAACAAACAAACAAACAAACAAAAAAATCTTTCCTCTTTATAATATTAGTATAGAAGTATAGATTAGTATAGATTGAGCTGATGCCTAACGCTTCTCGCGCTTGCCTTCGCTTTCACCATCTCTTTCTGTCATTATCTTATACCGTTTGACAGAAAGAAACAGTGATTGCGAAGGCAAGTGTCAGAAGCGTTAGACAATAAGCCTGCTGGTTAATAACTAAACTATAAATTAAAAATTTTAAAAACCCCCCACGCACTTATGTCACACGTATGTTCAAATAAAAAAACCGCATCGAAATCGCTTCACCCGTTTAAGAGCTATGATGCCACAGACAGACAGACAGACACACACACACACACACATAGTGGTCAAACTTATAAAATCCCTCTTTTTGTGTCGGGGTAATTAGTTAAATTATATTTCGTCTTGTCCATGTTCAATTTAACATGGACAAGACGAAGGTCATGTCGAACGCCCATGTTGACCAACTCCCGTCGTAATCAGAGAGACTTTGCTCGAAGTTGTTGACGACTATATCTAACTGGGACATACAATCCAATTAGGTAGGTTCAACTTCGGGAAAGAGGTCAATGGACGAATTAGACTCGGCTGGGCAGCGTTCCAGCATTCAATATACCGCAGTGTCTCAAGTCTTTGACCAGTGTGTGCTGCCAGTGATGACTTATGGCACTGAGACGTGGCCGCTAACGATGGGCTCATAAGAAAGCTCAAAGTCACTCAGAGGGCGATGGAGAGGGCTATGCTGGGAGTTTCTCTGCGGGTCCGCATTAGAAATGATGAAATCCGAGCAAGAACTAAAGTCACGGACATGGCAGTGGGCAGCGCACATAGCTCGTAGAACTGACGGACGATGGGGCCGGAAGGCTCTCGAGTGGAGTCCGCTAACCGGAAGACGTGGACGTCTTTCGGCTGAAATGATGAAATGAATGAAATTATATTACTTAATTTGCTACAAATAACAACAATAATCATCACGCTACAAATCTGCAGGATGCACCGCCTGTATAGCACTCTGAACCAAGTCATTTATTTTTTGCGGGTCTGTGATTTTCGGACATTTTACCCATAATGGTACGGAGAACGGTATTATAAAGCGTTTGGGGTAAGACATTGTCCGGATTTAGCGGCCACATGCACTGAGTTGGAAATTGACTTTAATTATTTCACTATACATCACAATTTCCATTAAAATAATTGAAAATACGACTAGCTTTATACATATCCTTTGTCAGGTATGCATTCGATAGCTGCTTTTGATTCCGTGGTAGTATACTCCAATAAATGGGGCCTTATAAAGGGTTAATAAATTGTACGGGACTCTTAAAAAGGTTAGTGAAAAGTTCGACTGCCTTTACTGCCGAGTAATGTAGTTAACCTCTCTAAACCTGTTACGGGCTATTTGAAAGCCATTAGAGATGCCGCCTGATAAGGGTTCTGGCACAAATCCCAACCCGGAACTGATAGCAGACGTACCCGGGTAAACCGGGTTGTTATAGACCAGGTACTGGTACTGACAGGTAGCCTATAACCTGTAAAGTCGCCGATACTGTAATTGACCTTTCATGCAACTCTGGATCTACGATTTTTTCGAACAGGGGCAGTAACTTGATAGTGACGCCGCTCTCTCCAGCGTTTGAGTCGTACAAGTCGCCGGTGAGCCACCTAATAACTATAAATTAAAAATTTTATACACCTCCAACGCAATTAGGTCACACATTATGTTTGAAAATAAGGTAAATGCCCATTATGCGTCTAAGATCCCTTCCGCAGCTAATAAAAGAGCTGATAACTTTGAAACGGCTGAACCAATAAGAACCGTCGCCAAAAAACCTGCTTTCAAATTAAATAAACCGCATCCATATTGGTTCACCCGTTTAAGAGCTTTGATGCTACAGACAGACACACACACTCACACACATACACTCACACACACAATGCGGTCAAGCTTATAACATCAATCTTTTTGTGTCGGGAATTAAAAAACAAACGCAATCAAACCTGTCGATGGTTGACTAACACATGATTGAGGCAATCAGTAATCACACAAGATCTATCAGTCAGTACACATATATAACTAACAAATACTCCCTCTTGCCTTCCACGCTTGGAGTATTGTGGTCCCAAAGGAAGATCAGCGCCGTTCGCCAGATCGTCACTTTGCTGATTTGGGACCATTTCGTGATATGCGCATTCTTTATTTCTGTTATTTTTTAAATATTTGATATCACGAATAAGTACTTCAATGTTTTCTTTCTTTCTTTCTTCTTAAATAGTGTAAAAATTTAAGGGCGATTTTATGAATTTCAATGATTCAGTTTTCACGACTTTCGACTAATGCTGCTGTCATAGTTTGGCAGTCATTGAACGGCACCAGCAGGCTTATTATTATTATTATTATTATTATTTAAAATAATACACTAGCAGCTCATAGAGCTGATGCGTGCATATCACTACACTTGTGTTTTAAGTCTCTTTATATAAATGTCCAGTCTATTTTTAAAACAGTTTACTGTAGGCGCACTTATCACATGTTCGGGTAGTTCATTCCACAAGCACACATCACGGTTGGGTAAGATGTGTTTTCTAGGGTTGCTTACAGTTAGTTGCTTGGTCAGTTTCATAGAATGCCCTCTCAAACGTGTGTTCCCACTCATCTTAAATATATCCTTGATGTTATGGACATCGTTTGACACGTGTCTTTTACTTCCTGTAGAAGTCATCTGAGTGTCCACCAATCAGTACCTCTACCATGAGTTGACACTAGTTTACGTGACCGAACTCGCTAGCGACGGCATAAATTATTTGTATGGAGATTTGTACAGCGCCTCTAGCGGTCACTTACAGAAGTACAATTCTCCATACAAATCATTTACGCCGTCGCTAGCGAGTACGGTCACTGTGAACTAGTATAAACTCATGGTAGAGGCACTGAGTCAGTTTGGTAGGTTCTGATTCCCTACGAGGCAACGGACCCTAACTATTGTCTAACGCTTCTAAAGCTTGCCTTCGCAATCACTATTTCTTTCTGTCAAACGATATAAGATGATGACAGAAAGAGATAGTGAAAGTGAAGGCAAGCGTCGGAAGCGTTAGACAATACGGCCTCCGGGTGTGCCCAACACGCTCTTGGCTGGTTTTTTTTATCAAACGGTGTAAGATGGTGACAGAAAGAAATGCTGAATGCGATGCTGTGAGTCCGAACGTTAGACAATACAGCATCTGAGTGATTTTTGTTTCCTTCAGGGTCTGAGCCCTGCGCCTGCGCACCGCTGGTATTGCCTGTAATCTAGTCAATAATATAATTCAGTCATTAATTATTAAGTGTGATGTGAGTTGAACTGAGTTACTGTAATTTAATGATAACTTACCCGGTGTTCGTGTAAAGAACCCTTCGATAGCTGCAATGGAGATCACTGGTCCTAGGTTTCCATTAGGTATAGCCCCAGGGTCCTTGGCATTGCACTCTCTCAATATAAAAGGAAGCCACTCACCCTGGTCTGCTCTCAGGCGCCTGGCTGCTGTTATGACACAAGAGTCTGCAGTGTTACGCACACAATAATGTTCAAAATGTCCGAAATATATCACCAAAACCTCAGTTTTTTTTTAGGTAAATGGAACAGCAAACACAATAACACGTGCGATCCGTACATCCGTTCGTCCTGAACTCTTTGACAGCTTTTCCTCCGCCGACCGACCGTAGTATTATGACTTACCCTCATATTAAGAGATTACAATGCCCGAACACCCGGTGATAGCTGATTTGACATATTTTGTTTGTTATTGTCAACTGGTGGAACTCACGATAAATAAACATACTTAGGTAGGTGAAAAACTTAAGAAAATGACCAGCAGGCTTATTGTCTAACGTTTCTGACGCTTGCCTTCGCAATCACTACTTCTTTCTGTCAAACGGTAGAAAATGATGACAGAAAGAGATGGTGAAAGCGAAGGCCAGCGTCAGAAGCGAATACAATACGGCCTCGGGAATATTATCGAGTTCGACGGCCAGCAGCGAATGCGTTAGTCATATTATTATTATATTTTTGGCAGAAGGGGCCCGACTTTGGCCTCTCCAGTAAGTTTAATTCTCTAAGCCGTTTTGTCAAGTTACTTGTTCGTAACAGCTCCATTAGGTTGAACTTCCTAAAAATTGAACCTTAATGTGTCGACATGGGGCATGAGAATGGAGTTGTAATTTAAGTAATCGAATATTAATGGAATCGTGGCTTTGCCTTTTAACCTTAGTTGATTTTCACCGCTGTATTTATAGTAAGTGGAACGTTTTTAGTTCAATTCTTCTACTGACTTACTGAATGGTAGCTTACTGTGGTAGGATTCCCAATTCCCAGAGACTAAGGTGGTTCAGCATGCCCATTAGTAATAAGTAAGTATCTGCTCATCCAATACTATCAACATAATTTTTTTTTTATGTTATAAAGGCCAGACAAACGAACTAGTGGGTCACCTGATGTTAAATGATCACCACTGTCCATAGACACCCGCAGCGCTTTACGCGATGCCAGTGCGTTGTCGGCCCTAAAGGAAAGGGAACAGGGGAAGGGGGTGAGGGAGGGGAAGAGGGAAGGGGTGAGGTATTGGGCCCCCGGCACTCTCACTGACCGTACGAAACGCAAGCAGGATTACTGCTGCTTCACGCCGGTGTTCTGTGAGAGGGTGGTACTGCCCCGGACGAGCCGGCCCATTCGTGATGCAGCGGCTAGCTACAACATGGCTCTACCACTACTAAACCCACCCATTTGACCGCACCCACAGTTTAAGTTCATTTTACGTTTTGTAACGACACATTTATTTAAACCCTCATTTATAACAAGTATCCAAATCCATTAAGTAGATTTAAAGCCCTCTCTCAGATGCACATTAGTGACTCTCCAGAAAACATCCACGACGTCACTTTACAAATGGCCTAACACTTTCAGATAAGTCTTGCCGTGTAAGTAAAGTTAATAGCTGCGGAGATTTACGAGCTGCATCTTTCAGGCCAAGTCAGACCGAATAAAAAAAAACCGGCCAAGAGCGTGTCGGACACGCACAAAGTAGGGTTCCGTAGCCATTACAAAAAAAATCAAGTAATATTTTTCTAAGGATTTCGTATGTGTACGGAATCATCCAAGTTTAGGTATGTTTTATACCTTAGGCTACTATTTACTCTTAAACTACAAATAATTCCCGAGCAATCTTAGCCGCTATAATTTTTCTAGTAAATTTGATATATTTACTACCATTCTGAATTTTTTCAAATTTTTCCACCTAACAGTTTAGATTTTAGAGGGGGGGGGGACGGTCGATTTTAATGAAAATTTTCACTTTAAAGTTGAATATTTCGCAAACAGATCAATGAATAGAAAAATCATGCTGGCAACCCCGCAATGGTTTTAAAAGACCTATCCAACGATACCCCACACTATAGGATTAGTCGAGAAAAAAAAAATCACCCACCCTTTACGTCTATGGGAGGTACCCTAAAAAAAAATATATTTTATATTTTATCTTACCACTTTGTTGACGTGACTGATATGTATATTCATGCCAAATTACAGCTTTCTAGTACTAACGATCTCTGAGCTTAGCCGCGGACAGACAGACAGACGGACAGACATGGCGAAACTATAAGGGTTCCTAGTTGACTACGGAACCCTAAAAACAATCAAGTGCGAGACGGACTCGCGCACCGAGGGTTCCGTTCAAATTTTTGGGTATGTCAAAATATACATATACGCCGTAAACAACCGTAACTATAATAATCCAGTGTTAGTAGAACCCTGCTTCTAAATAAAATGTACGCAGTGTGAGATTCACAAAATAAAATGCCCGTTTTGACAATTTGACTTCGCGACGTACCTAACTAGTGATGTAACCATACGACTCGGTACTCGATACTCACGATAAATCGATTCAAGTTTGCATGAGTACTAGATCGATTTCAATATGGTATTGTAAAGTGATGATGTTTCTGATTAGAAAATTTAACTTAAACTGATATTGTAGGTACTTATTTTGAAATGATACAATGTTACAAAAGGTCAATTTTCTTTCATTTAGTATTTTTGTTACAATAACATTCCCTCAATCACAAAAAAAATTGATAAATAGTTAAATTCAGTAATTAATGGGTCTGAACTAGTATTTAAATAAATAAAACCGACCCAGTGCGACTCGGCCTTAAAAAAAATGTCTTGATCGATTTATTTTTTCCTTAACCGATTAGTAATAGTCTGTGGACAATATGAAAAAATCGTTATGCACAGCACTTAGCCGAGTGGGCGGTACCCATTAATGAAAAATGTAATTACCTTCAGAACATTTCGATCGGTAAAAAATAGAGAACTTCATGGGCGTGAACTGTCAAAACGGGCCTTTTATTTTGTGACGAGTTTGGTCTGGTTCATAAAGTCAGGCTAAGCCAGGCCAAGTCAGGCCAACTGGGAGCAAGTTACAGTGACCCGGCGTTACTTAATCAAGTGCTGTAATCGCTACGGATTTAGTAATGCGATACGTTTCTTTTTAAGCCGAAGTTTTCGTAAATAATGTGATTTATCAAAATAAGTATATACAAACTAATTCTGAGGACTTGTGGAATATGTTAAAGTTTGCGTTATGGCAAACAGAATGCTTGTTTTGCAGCTCTGTATTTTATTGGGCCAAAAAAATTACATCTTATTGCAAATAAGTGATTCAACTAGTTATGCAAGAGTAAAACACCCAGCAGAATAAGGCAAATATTTTATTTAAAAAAACGGCCAAGTGCGAGTCGGATTCGCGCACGAAGGATTCCGAGCCATTATGTATTAACTCAAAAACTTACATAATTAGATAATTAGAACAATAATTAGACGACATAGCAACACTACGCCCTAGAAAACATCTGACCTGCCGTGCAGTATTAGCATCGTACTACGAATTTATTTTAGTTTTTAGAGACGACTTTGGATTTTTTTCTATCGAGCGAAGTATAAGTAATCGTGTTTCGATAAACACTTGCCATTAGAGTGAATCTTCAAATATCTTACACATGAACTTCAAGACTATAGCTTTACTTGTAATGATAATGATGGGTGCGCCAAAGTTGAACTAATTTTTTAACGTCGATTATCGGAAGTCCGAAAATGTTGTTCCTAAAAATTTACATCCTAATAATCACTACTCATAACTACTCTGTTCCTAACGTTCTGAATCCCTAATCATTCAACTTCATAATGTCCGTTGCAATAAACATCTATCATACTACTATTTGTTTTCCTATATTTTCTCAACATAACCATCTTTTACACTATTATTCATCATCATATCTATTTTATGTAGATTTGTTTTTATTCATAAAATTGAACATTATTATACATTTAACTTCATAATGTTCGTTGCAATAAACATATCATACTACTATTTGTTTTCATGCATTTCCTCAACATATCCATCTTTTACACTATTATTCATCATCATATCATTTTTTACACCCTTTCGTATACCCTAATCGGTACCTTGCTGGCAAGCGAGCGAGCGAAGCGAGCGAGCAAGACCTTTTAGGGCAGAAGCGACTCGGATAGGTTAGGTTCAGTACCTATACCATGAGTTTACACTAGTTCACAGTGACCGTACTCGCTAGCGACGGCGTAAATGATTTGTATGGAGAATTGTACTTCCGTAAGTGACCGCTAGAGGCGCTGTACAATTCTCCATACAAATAATTTACGCCGTCGCTAGCGAGTACGGTCACGTAAACTAGTGTAAACTCATGGTAGAGGTACAGAAGGCTAAGGCGGGAGCGAAGCGTAGCGTAGCTCCCGCCTTAGCCTTCGGTGTTAGGTATTTTTTTTGTAACAGCACAGAAAATGATTATTTCCATTAGGTAATCCATACAGTTGAAGTGCCGAAAATCATAAAATATAATGCATCAAAATATATAAAGTACCGTACCGGTACCGTAAGTAGGCATACCCTCAAATAAGAATCATAAATATCACAGATTGAATAACATTGAATGATTTTTAAAACGGCACTATTTACCTATTAATAACAGGAGTAATAATATTATAAAAAAATACTTTATGATTAAGAATGTTATGAAAAAAAAATTGTAGGAGTAATACATAAAGTTTCAACAGTGAAGTTATTACTTGAAATTTTCGGAAACTGAGTGTTATGGACTACGTTAATAGTAAAATAAATTGTAGGAACGAAAACTTTAGGAAACAAAATTTTAGGAACAGTGATCATTATGAAAGTAAATTTTCGGAAAACTGAGTGTTATAGACTACGTTAATAGTAAAATAAATTGTAGGAACGAAAACTTTAGGAAACAAAACATTAGGAACAGTGATCATTAGGAGTACAAATCGATAGGAAAATTATGTTTCGGAAAACTGAGTGTTATAGACTACGTTAATAGTAAAATAAATTGTAGGAAACAAAATTTAAGGAAACAAAACTTTAGGAACAGTGATCATTAGGAGTACAAATCGTTAGGAAAATCAATTTCGGGTGATGAACTTTAGCGAACCCAATATGGACCCGATAATGATACTGCAAGAGATTTTTTTTTTTTTTTTTTTTATATAAGAGGTGGCAAACGAGCAGACGGGTCACCTGATGGAAAGCGATCACCGTCGCCCATGGACACCCGTAACACGGGGGGCATCACAGGTGCGTTGCCGACCCTTTTAGGAATTGGTAGGCTCGTTTTTTAAAGATCCCTAAGTTGTAACGCTCCGGGAATGCTGCCGCAGAAAGCTGATTCCAGATCTTTGTCGTGCGAGGAAAGAAGTTTCGCTTAAAACGCACGCAGATTAAATAAATGCAATAAATGCGCCAAAAACACGGTAGGCCCTTAAAAAGGAGCTTTAGTCCCGATATGCAGAGACTAAGGTAACATTTTAAGAGCATGAGAAGTGAAAAGTTTATACTTAATATTACTAGGGTAAGTCGGTCAACAGACAGGCAGTCGGTACCTTTATGACAAAAATATGCTCTGAACGCGGCACATTCGTGAACTGAAGTGCCGGTTCTATTCTATGGAAGTGGGGTAAAGGCCGGCGCCGGCGACGCGGCCGACTGCCGGCGCGGCGCCTTTCAGTCGTTTGTAATTGCGTGAGCTTTGTGTCGACTTTGTGAGTTGTTTGTGAGTGATATTGATGCTCTGCTGATTTGTACCAGTCTTTTTAACAGACTTTAAAAAAACCGGCCAAGAGCGTGTCGGACACGCCCAAGGTAGGGTTCCGTAGCCATTACGAAAAAATCAAGTAATATTTTTCTAAGGATTTCGTATGTGTACAGAATCATCCAAGTTTAGGTATGTTTTATACCTTAGGCTACTATTTACTCTTAAACTACAAATAATTTCCAAGCAATCTTAGGCGCTATAATTTTCCTAGTAAATTTGATATATTTACTACCATTCTGAATTTTTTCAAATTTTTCCACCCAACAGTTTAGATTTTAGAGGGGGGGGACGGTTGATTTTAATGAAAATTTTCACTTTAAAGTTGAATATTTCGCAAACAGATCACTGAATAGAAAAATCATGTTAGGAACCCCGCAATGGTTTTAAAAGACCTATCCAACGATACCCCACACTATAGGGTTAGCCGAGAAAAAAAAATCACCCCCACTTTACGTCTATGAGAGGTACCCTAAATATTTTTTTTTTACTTTTTTTTATTCAATCACTTTGTCGGCGTGAGTGATATATACTAGGGGCATTCAATAAAAAGTGAGAATGAGTATGTTATAAACAACTTTTACTAAATGTCATTTTATTTTTCGACATAGTCACCTTTTAGCATAATACACTTAGTATATCTTTTTTCTAAACTTAAAATTCCATTTTTAAAAAAGGTCTCATCCTGAGTACTTAAAAATTCTTGTACTGCAGCGACAACAGCGTCGTCGTCTTCAAATTTCTGGCCTCTCAAGTATTGTTTCAATCTCGGAAATAGGTAGAAATCACTGGGAGCGAGATCTGGTGAATACGGAAGATGCTTAAGGATATCGAACCCAGCATCACGAATTGCAGCCATTGCAACGGCGGACTTGTGTGCCGGGGCATTGTCCTGGTGGAACAGCACAACTTTCGAGAGTTTACCTCGCCGTTTTTCGCGGATCTCATTGCGCAATGTTGCTATTTGTTTGGCGTATAAAGTGCCCGTAATAGTGGCTCCATGCTCGAGATACTCAATCATTAATACCCCTTTACCATCCCATAAAACAGAGCCCATGACCTTACCGGCAGATGGGCTCGCCTTGAATTTCTTCGGAGTTGGAGATGATGGCCTTTTCCATGTCATAGACTGCAGTTTCGTTTCAGGGTCGTAATGATGGAGCCATGTTTTGTCCATTGTTATAAATCGCGCCAAAAAAAGTTCCCGGTCTTGCTGCATCAGGTTCAAAGCTTGTTGACAAATCTCTAGTCTAGTTTGTTTTTGCGTGTCAGTAAGCATTCTTGGTACCCAACGCGCAGATACCTTTTTCATACCCAAGCGTTCATGTAAAATATTATGCACGCTCCCCGTTGAAATCTTTACATTTTCAGCAATAAAACGAACTGTGACACGACGATCCGCCAAAACTGAGTTTTCGACTTTTTTCACAATTTCTTCAGTTACTGCTGTAGTAGGGCGTCCGGAGCGGGGGTCGTCCATTGTCGATGTTCTTCCACGTCTAAATTCGGCGCACCAACGTGCGACTGTCGAATACGGAGGAGCATTAGACCCTAAAGTGTCCCGCAAATCCAAATTGACTTGGTCCGTAGAAAATTTTTTCAAATACAAGTATTTGATAACGGCGCGCAGTTCAATTTTCTCCATTTTCGCTAATGTACTCAATAGCATTGCAAAGAAATTACCGTATATTTTTTTAAACAAAAGACAGTTAGTTTTTTTTTTCATAGCAATCAGCTAGATAGATTAGCTTTACCGGCCAGTATTTAATTTCGTAATATTAAAAGAGTTTGCATCTCATTCTCACTTTATATTGAACGCCCCTCGTATATTGATGCCAAATTACAGCTTTCTAGTACTAACAGTCTCTGAGCTTAGACGCGGACAGACAGACAGACAGACAGACAGACGGACAGACATGGCGAAACTATAAGGGTTCCTAGTTGACTACGGAACCCTAAAAAGGAGGTTCTCAATTCAGTTGTATTTTTAAAGTTAATGGTTGTTACCTCAGAACTCCACCATTAATAAACCGATTTGAAAAACCGGTCAAGTGCGAGATGACTTGTACTCACAGAAATAATAATAAAGAGGATATAAATGCCTTAGTTCCTATTTTCTTCCGGAACTCGTGTCGCTGCTTCATCCCCTCTACTTACTGTGTTAATGCACACATGCAAAAGACCGGAACCGTACTACGCAATCACGCACACAATTACTAATATTTTTGCTTACAAACAATTATGAACCTTACACCTTAGATATAGCGTTGAATAACACTCAACGTAAGTCATACCCACACTTACACAACGGCGCTCTTTATTGGCCGCGTCGGCATTATGTCTGTACTAGTCGTAACCTGTTTTTTTGTCCGTACCACGAACTTTTGTGCAAGACGGAAGGGTTATCAAAAATTACTTTACATTGCTGCGTATAATTCAAAACGATCTGCGTTTTTATGGGCATGAGTAGCAATGGTATATGAAGTTTCGTGTTAATAACGTGTAAACCAATATTTCATAATGAAATATTTTCTCAAGTTGTATTTTGATATAAACCGCATTATTACATTAAATTAATACATACCAATGAAATGTAATCCCCTTATTAGTGTAATTACACAGTGTGGACGAGTTTCCGCAATTGCTAATGCTGCAAAACACCATTTCAAAGCACTTGTTGTCATACCCACGTTTCAAGTAGCACTGAGCCACAAGTCGCGCGCTTGTGACCTACGAGTCACAAGCGCGGCGCCAAGGTCACGCGTCTAAGGCACTTCTATCCTCTTTATTATTATTTCTGTGCTTGTACTCAATAGTACTCATACATAAATGGTCCCGTCATCATCACAAGCTATAGACGTCCCACGATAGGGCACAGGCCTCCTCCCAGAATGAGAGGGTTTTTGCCGTAATTCCCACGCGGGCCCAGTAGGATTGGAAACTTCACACACCATTGATTTTTTTCAGCAGGTGTGTGCAGATTTCCTCTCGATGTTTTCCTTCACCGTAAAGCTTGTGATAAATTACAAATGTAATTTCGCAAAACTCAGAGGTCCGAGCCCGGGTTTGAACCCACGACCCTCTGCTTGAGAGACCATAGGTCAACCACTAGGCCACCACGGCTTTTTACAACCTTTCCCTCTTTTCACCCGACTGCCGAAGGAGGGTTATGTTTTTTGAGCGTATGTATTTATGTATGTATGTATGAACATATGTATGTATGTATGTATGTATCATTCTTTGGCACACCCTGCAGCCTGAACGGCTCAATGGATTTTGAAGTGTGAGATATGTGAGGTTTCAGTGACTATGTAGGTGTCATTAGATTCGTCTCAGTTCCGAGAGTGACAAAGGGTATATATTTTCCTGGAATTCCCATAGGAACGAGAATTACACAGACGAGTTTTTTTTCATCTATTATTTAAATTAAAGTTACGTATTTGCAACCTTTTATTTATCTTAGAATTTATCAATCTTAAAAACATATTTTAATTTTCTCAACGCACGAATATTGCGTTCAGGCTAAAGATTATGGTAAAAGATGTAATAATATGTCTGTATGAAGGCTATAAATGTACCACCATTTTCAGACGCTTCGTTTTTTATGGATCCATTATGTCAGCATACGATTATTAGCATAATGGCCAAATGGGCGAATAAATGTGTTACGCAAGACGTAGTAACTTTATTCAGTAATATTAGCGTATGGTACTGCATTATAAAACTTTATTTTAATTTAATACTGATTAGCGATTCACCTAACGGTAAGTACAAAATACATGTGCATAATTATGTATAGGGAGAAATAGGTATCGTTTTCGCCACATTTCCACCGTTTTTGGACAGTCGAAATTTAATCTTCTAATCTAATCTATAATCTAATACATAAAAATCTCGTGTCACGGTGTTTGTTACCGAACTCCTCCGAAACGGCTTGACCGATTTTTATGAAACTTTTTTCTTTACACTCGGTAGGTCTGAGAATAGGTCGTAGACTATTTTTCTTCGCGGACGGAGTCGCGGGCAACAGCTAGTCTGATATATAAAAATCCCGTGTCACGGTGTTTGTTATCGAACTCATCCGAAACGGCTTGGCCGATTTTTATGAAACTTTTTTCTCTACACTCGGTAGGTCTGAGAATAGGTCATACCTAGGCTATTTTTTATCCCCCCTCATTCTTTGCGGACGGAGTCGCGGGCAACAGCTAGTCTAATACCTATATAAAAATCTCGTGTCACGGTGTTTGTTTTATTGAACTCCTCCGAAACGGCTTGACCGATTTTTATGAAACTTTTTCTCCACATTCGGTAGGTCTGAGAATAGGTCGTAGGTTATTTTTTATACCCCTATTCTTCGCGGACGGAGTCGCGGGCAACAGCTAGTTTTAGTATAGATTAAAATAGGTTTTTAAAGTAAATTGTTTTTGTTTGAATAAACTGAGTTACAAAATAATACGAGGAATAGAAATGTTTTTGTTTGAATTTACTTTCAGACGCGATGCCGCCACTGTTTTGTCTCCTCTGCTATCAATGGGTCATAGACACAGTAAGAAACTAAAGTGGTCTCTCCTAAGTTCACAAATGACTCCGAGTCAGCAAACTTAAGTTTTGTTTAAATGGGCCGAAAGTTGGTCAGGTGGCCAAAACTTCCACACAATTTTCAATTCTTCCATTTACTTACGGTCATATACATACAGTCTATGAAAAATGGTAATTCTGAGAAAAAAATTGAAACCCTTTTGTTCTCCTAGTAGGATCAAAAAGGTTTACGCTGATAATGTACAATATGCAAAATGCTAACTGCACGCATAATGTACAAACAATCAAGATGCACATACTTACGAAAATCCACATCATGATAAATGTACAGAACGAGAAATGTACAGTACGAAAAATGTATTTACGTTGAAAGCACATAACGCATAGTGTGTAAAAAGAAAAATCTACATTTCGCGAATTGTTCAATGCAAAACGCATAATCCGCGAAATTTTACAAAAGCTAAATGCTCAATCGCCAAACGTACAAAACGCAAAATGTACACAAAGCAAAAAGCACTCCAGTTGCAAAGGACAATGACGATTTCCGCATATGATTCAACAAACATGTTATATATACGATAGGTAATGGATTTTTTGTGACCTATTATTACGAATATTAGATTCCAACAAACACTTATCAGCACCAAAAACTATAATTTATAATTTATCAGTACATCTTGCGTATTTTTATTTTTCTTGCGTGTTGATCATTCTAACTTTGCACATTTTGCCACTACCAGGTGGAGTACATTTTGCATATTGTACAATCATCATATGTCCATTTTATTGTTTGTGCTATCTGCGTATTGTACATTTCTCGTTCTGTACATTTATCATGATGTGGATTTTGCGTATGTGCATTTTGACTGTTTGTACCTACATTATGCGTGCATTTAGCATTTTGCGTATTGTACATTATCGGCGTAAACCATCAAAAAGCTCGTGATTCTGAGCAGATATCACATAAAATTTTCCAAATTAAAGAAAAAGTCAAAACATTCAACAAAATAAAAATTGGCCCATATTATTAAGAAAGAAGAAGAATTTGTTCAAAAAAAATATTGTCCTGACAGTTAAAAAACACAACAAAATAATAAAAGCGTGTTAAAAAGAATTATTGCTGCGTTAACAAGCGAGCAACTCCATCTTCGCATACACAACTAGCTAGAAACTGTTATGTATACACGAAGCCAGAGTTGCTAATTTGTTTACTACCTAAGTAGCTTGAAAAAAATATTTTTCTCTTAGAAACATTGTTCTGTTCACGACTTAAGCTGCGTACGTACGGACTGCGCGCACTCGGGTACGCGTACCCGGGCTCGCATGTCCTGGAACGCCATGTCCGTACGCACGCCATGTACGCGTACAGTGTACGTGTACGTGTACAGTACGTGTACGTGTATGTGTACGTGTACAGTGTACGCGTACATGGCGTACGGACATGGCGTTCCAGGACACGCAAGCCCGGGTACGCGTACCCGAGTGCATGCAGTCCGTACGCAGCTTTAGGTTGTATCAGCCTGTATATCTAGTAGAGCGGTATATGTATATGTAAAATAGGTATACCTATACATCGCACAGTTCGCAATGCGCCCATCATAATGATTAGAACGAATCGATAACCATTGTGTTTATATATTTCAATGGACTTTGAAATTAAAAAAACTTGGAATATTGCTTCTGACGGTGTACAAAATCTTTATTCATTGAATTACTATTGATATATTACATATAATCAAAATGAGGCAGTAGTCATGGTGGCCCATTGGTTTGACGTATGGCCTCTCAAGCAGAGGGTCGTGGGTTCAAACCGGGCTAGCACCTCTAAGTTATATGAGGAAAAAATACATTTGAAATTTAGCATGAGCTTTACGGTGAAGGCAAACATCATGTGAAGAAATTCAGTTTTGTGTCTGAAGCTCCCAATCCGCATTGGCCCGCGTGAGAACTACTGCCCCAAGCCCTCTGAGAGGAGGCATGAGCCCCGCAGTGGTACGTATACTGGGAAGATGATGATGAACAAAGTCAACCCACTAGGCGTTTTCTGTGTTCGTATATAAACTGCGCTACAAAGCGGAAAAGCGTTGCTAAGGTAAACGTCCCTGTGCCCGACACTGGCCCAATACATGGCATCTTCAATCTTATGTCATAGTAAGAGAGGTGACAGATGGGTAGCATCTATACTGGGCGTTGAGGTGTCCAGCATTGGTACGTTTACCTTACTGGTTACGAGCGTGCGAGCGAATATGTCAAGAGCAGAATTGGGGAGAAAGGTTATCTTGTGGCGACCACGAATCGAAAGATGCAGAGTTAGCAGGCCTCCCATTGGGTGGACTGACGATATCGCTAGAGTTGCGGCCAACCGGTGGATACCAGGTGTCAAGTTATCGTCCATTATGGCTTTTTAAAGCAAGCGTTTAACAGTGGACGCCTTCCAACTGGAATCTGACTAGGTATAAATAAAATAAAAATCACGGGACAATTGACACCAATTGACCTAGTCCCAAACTAAGCAAAGTTTGTACAATGGGTACTAGACAACGGATAATAACACTATATAGATAAATACATGCTTAAATAATTATTTAACATCCAAGACTCGAGCACAAACATTCATATTTTTCACGCAAATATCTGCCCCGACCGGGAATCGAACTCGGGACGTCAAGCTTCGTAGGTAGTCAGTTTCTCTAACAACTAGGCTATCCGGTCGTCCTACATCCTAAGATTGATGAATGTACAAGGGTCTGAGCTCCGAATTTGACTTAGTCCCTTTCGGTGGTTTGTGTACAAAGAAGCTATTCGACGCCACAAAATTTTGGTCCTTCGGGCCGTTATTTGAGGTTTTTTAAGAAATTACAAAGAAGCTATTTTACGTCGCAGGGGACCGGATTGACTATTTTTGAGCTTGAGTATAATATGGTGTTATCATAGCAGCCTTATTATGTCCACTGCAGGGCTCAGGCCTCCTCCCAGAATGAAAGGGCTTGGGCCGTAGTTCCCACGCGAGCCCAATGCGGATTGGAAACTTACATAACACCATAAAACAGTAATATTCAATTAACTGTAAAATTAGATTTTTACTTCGTTTAAAACAAACAAATACGGTAAGTACCTAACTATGACTATAAAGGGGACTTATCACGTAAACAATATTTACCTCGACGTTTTAGCTACATTGTTTTACGGCAACTGCAATGTGGCTGAGAGTTTATGTAATAAGTCCCGTTTAAAGTAAAACTTATGAGTTAGAATCACGAAAGTTTAAAACATTAAATAGTTAACTCGTAGTCGATAGAGTTGGCAAAGTAAAACGATAAAATTTATATTTCTCTCAGTCCCGTTGCTGTTGTTCAAAAAATAAATAATCAACCCTTCCAGCATACCACCGCACGTACCGCGGCTTTCCCATTCAATCCTAGCATGACGACCATTAACCACACACGTCCACATTCAGCTTCCCACGCGACAGCTCGCCGCGCACACAACACGTCATGCTAGTGACGTCCATAAAGACGTCGTATTGATCCGCCCGACCGGCCACTCAATACTGCCCTCCGACACTGTTCCACAAGCCCCCCGTACACCCACTTTTATGTGGATTGGGGGAGGGGGAAGAGGCCTGTGTAAATTGGTGCGTTAAGGTTTTCTTTGCTCGTTTGAAGCTTTGATTTGAGTGGTTGAGTAGTCCGATTGTGTTTAAACTCAATTGAAAAGGGCCTTTATCTGTCTGTGGCGTTTTTAATGGCTGGATGGATTGAAGAAATAAACGATTAGTGTCAAATCTAGGGTGAATGGGTATTTACGGGCCATGTTTGGAGGTTCTCTGCGGGATCACAATAAAAAGGATGAAATCCGCTCGAATAAAGACACCAACATAGCTCGAAGAATCGCCAGAATCGCTCGAATGGCCGATGGGGGCGAAGGTTCTCGAGTGGCATCCACGGACCGGAAGACCCAGTGTAGGTAGACTTCCAACAAGATGGAGCGTAGACCTGGTTAAGGTTACGGGAACGGTTTTATGCGGATGGCTTCTGCCGGTCTGCTTGAAGAACCATGGGGAAGGTCTATGTTCAACAGTGAACGCCTTTTGGCTGAAATGATGATGATGATACCGGTCGTCATTTATTTATTTACGCCATTATAATATCGCTTCATGTCATTATAATATCGCATTGTCGTCCGATTTACATATGTATGCAAAATTTTAGCTGAATCGGAAACCGTAGATTGGGTTAAATTTAACTTGCATGATTTGACCCGTTGAGTAGTTCCATTGGTCATCTCATCATCTGTGATATTCTTTATCAGATCTAGTTTACCAAATGATACCTCAGAATCTTTCAAAAAAAAAAAGAATTTTGAAAATCGATCCACAATTGGGATGTCCCAATTTTTGACAACGTATAATAAATCGAAAACCGTTTGGAGAAATAGGCTTAGTAAAGCGTTTTCAGGAATCAGATTCCAAAAATATGATAAACTGAATTAAATAAAGAAAATTTAAGTAATGACCTTCATTTGACCCCTGCAGTGAATCGCCACAAAAGCAGGTATAAGGCAGGTCTACACTCTAAAGCAAATTGACAGTTTGAAATGTTGCTGTCCTGCTTATAATAGCAGTGTGACAAAGACAGAACTTTAATCACATGATGCGCACCTGGCTTTAAACAGTTGTCATTTATCGTAAAGTCCGAAATGTATACGAGTATTTCCAATGTATTTTTACAAATTTAATTATTAAATTACTACGTTACAAGTAAATATTAAATAATTTAAATATCAGATTTTTATAAAAAATATCTATTTACTATCACACCATTAAACAAGCAGGAAAAGCAGAGAAATAAATAAATCTATTTGTCGTGGTTCATTTAGGACCCTAAGCCGTGCTTGTGTTATTGACAGTGACAAGACAAATCAGTAGTGCCACAGATTATGTTATGTGCGACTTGATTTTTTTTAGGTAATGGAACGTGGCTCTCTCACTGTGACGTCATCCAACGTATTTCTTAAAAAATATATAAAAAATGAAATACTCAACCGAATTCAAAATCGATGAAAATGGTATCTTAAAATATCCTATTCTTTCCAAAAAAAATATAAAAACTATAGCTTATTTTTTTTGGTGCATCCTAATTGGCGGAGATATCGATGAATATACATTGAAAAAAAAAGAAAAAAAAAAACAAACCTACATTCGAATATAGAACTTTCTTTTTTTTGAACTCGGTTGATAATTGAATGTCTTCAGACTGAGTGGTTGAGATTTCGGGATTAGCGTATTTTATCGCAAAATATCGGGATGAAATGTATCTTAGATGTTATTCGAGAGATTCAGCTATATATAAAAGAAATTTAATCTAAATCCGTTCAGCCGTTTTATCGTGAAAGAGAAACAAACACTCATAAACTTTCGCATTTATAATATTAGTATTTTTTTGCCTTTTACCTTTCAAAACGACCCAGAGCCCCTTTCAAAAGCTTTTCAAGCTTTCTTTGTCTATTCGCATAATTTACGTACACCTTTTTACAAGCCGCGAAGTATTGTCTGTCCCTGGAAACTGCCAAGCCCCCCGGAAATTCCCAATACTCCCCCCTCCCCGAGTCCCCCTTGCCGACGGAGGTAAGAGAAATTTTAAATTTAGACTTTCGGACCATGATCGTTTGTAAATCCAGCTTCATACTAATATTAGAAATGTGGGGCGGTTGTATGTACGTAGCGTGCGTGTATGGGTGAATGTTCACTATGTAGGAAATTGCTTTAATAAAACAATAACTATAAATTAAAAAAATTAAAAACCCCCGGACGTAATTTGGTCACGCATATTTTGAAAATAAAGTAAATGACCATTCTGCGTCTAAGATCCCTTCCGCCGCTAGCAAAAGAGCTGATAACTTTTGAATGGCTGAACCAATTATGATGAAACATGTCTAAGAACCATCGCCAAGAAACCTGCTTTCAAATAAAAAAACCGCATCCGAATCGGTTCACTCGTTTCAGAGCTATGATGCCACAGACAGACACACACATAGCGGTCAAACTTATAATACCCCTCTTTTTGTGTCAGGGGTCAATAACAAAAGTACGGAAGTACTAACTTACGTTGCACCCATTGAGATGTCTTATTCTCTTACCTCGGCCTATACATTTAGATGATCGGTCAGTATGGGCAAGTCTGTAACTATAAGGCATAAAAAGATCTATTCTAAGGAATCACGTCATCATAGATTTAAAAAAAATAACTTACTTGGTTCTTGAATCGAACCCGGTCTTATTAAAGAAAAATATTTACATTCCAGTCCCACGTTATACTTCAATCTTCTACGCCCGTAGCGCTACGCCCCGTAGCACCACTACGCCTCGTAGCAGCTCTACATCACTTGACATTGACATTTCCAAGAACCTTCCACCATCGTATTAAAGCTTTAAATCGATTGACAAGTCAATCTATCACAAACGCGTGCCAAGACCCATGAAATCGCTGAACAAAAAGTCAATTAACGTTCGTTTTTCGTCTCTGCCATGCGGGGCGTTTTTGTGCGTGTGCGAAAGGGATGGAAAACGCTGACGTCACAGTGACGTGATTGATTATGTCGAGATTATCTTCGACATGCTGCGTCGGGGATTCCTACCTAGTTCTAATATGTCTTATTAATCGACAATAAAAAGGAGTTCCTCATTTCATTTCTATTGCTCCTTCACGAAGTAGTAAGGTCAAGTCATGCAAAATAGCTGCTCTTGCATTGAAAATATGCTTTTTCATGCAATTTTCAAGCCCTCCTTTCGCATAAAAAAATAACCAATACGAGCGCAACTAAACCCACAACCGAGAAAAAAAAATGAAAAAAATGAAAAATGTTTATTTCGTTATAAAATCGTTTAGCAAAAAATCAGGGTTGGGGCCTCCTAGTAGGTATTGGACATACACCTGTGACAGGAGGTCCCGCTCCTCCATAACTATTACATATGTTGTTTATAACAAAACAAAGTTATTTTAACTTTACACAAAAATATCTTAAAGAAAAAAGAATAAAAAATAAAAAGTAGAAAAATAACAATTTTTTTTTTGTTAATGCGCTCTTGGCACAGATATTAAAATCAAAGACAGAGAAGAAATCATGTGTGTGTGTGTGTGTGTGTGTGTGTGTGTGTGTGTGTGTGTGTGTGTGTGTGTGTGAGTTTTACGCGCTCGCGTGTATGTGTGTGAGTGTATACAGTGTGGGTGTGTGAGTACGAATCCTAATTGAATTTAATGAAAATCGTGAATCTAGGTTTATTTAAAAACCACCACCACCATAAATAAAAATCCGGACACATGTTTCACCTCTCTACGGAGCATCATCAGCGGCTGTCAATCCTACAACGGTCGAACGGTGGGTCTTTTTAACCCGCGGCACAAGAAGAGGGGTGTTATAAGTTTGATTTCAAATAAAAAAAACCGCATCCAAATCGGACACACACACACATAACGATCAAACTTATAACATCCCTCTTTTTGTGTCGTGACGTGAGTTCAAAATGTGGATCATATGGTCCAAATAAATAAATTTATTATTACAATTATTCCGCCACAGCATCTCCATCTGTACGTCAGAGATCAGTATTAATCTCACCTGCTCTCTGCGATAACACTCCACCAATCAAAGCAACGTTTATGGCGGTCAAGCTTTACGCCCTCTCTCGTAAACCGACAATGTAATAGCGGTTCCTGCAAATATAATACTGAGGAATAAAACTTTAATGCCAATAAAAAGGTTTCACTTGACCGAAGGAATTTCAGGATTAAAGTCTTATTGTTCAACACAGTGGCTCGTAGAACTGATGGCCGATAGGGCCAGAAGGTTCTCGGATGGCGTCCGCGGACTGAAAGACGCAGTGTAGGTACACCTCCAACAAGATGGAGCGGCGCCCTGGTTTGTTTGGCGAACCTTGTGGAAGGCCTATGTTTCCACTTATTTTTGACACACGACCAATAATAAACGTGTAATAAACCCACCAAATGAAATAGTTTAGGTTACTTTTTAAAAAATATGGCTCTGTTCATTAAGATACAATTCTGCCAGTATCTAGCGTATTTTTCCGTTATTCGAAAAAATATTGTGGAAAACGAAATAATTGTATCATTTAATTTGCTTGTAACTACGTACGGTAAATATTACAATATCAGATTTGAACATAGTTAGATCCTTTGCCTTTCTCGCTAGCAAAATAAAAAGAAAAAGTTACTCGAGCGTTCACCTTTGCCTTTTCCGTTACCATTATGAAAAATAAAAGCAAAAGTTCTTGGTATTACACTAATTAAAACTAGGCTGCATGGGCGCTAATCCCCTTGCCTACCTGATGCGAGGAAAAATTCAAGAATGATTATGATTATGTTATGATTGTCTTTCTGACTATAAAGTCAAATCATTGACTGTTGATGTTTGTAATAGATTGTTGTGGCTCATGAGTGGCTCTTATTACAATTAGTTGCTTTACTAATTTATTTTAAGCAATTCTAACTTAAAGCAAAGTGTAATCGTATAGCGAACGAAAGAGATGCAAGATTTCCAAGTCGTGATTTCAGTACCACTACCATGAGTTTACACTAGTTTACGTAACCGTACTCGCTAGCGACGGCGTAAATTATTTGTATGGGGAATTTTGAAGCGCCTCTAGCGGTCACTTACGGAAGTACATTCTCCATACAAATCATTTACGCCGTCGCTAGCGAGTACGGTCACTGTGAACTAGTGTAAACTCATGGTAGAGGTAAAGAGGCACTACCACGAAGTGCATAATTCGAACTTCGTTTCGTGCCGTCCCGCTCACGCTAATATGATTTGACACGAGAGTGAGAGGGATAATACGATACGAACTTCGATTTTCGAATTTCGTAGTAGCGCCTCAGGTGGACTTAACTATTACTTCACGTTCCTCGCGCCTTAGTCCACGTTTCTTCCCAATCTCCTAGAAATTCTGTAAGTTTTTTTTAAATATTCCTAAAGAAATAAACCTTACTCAAAAAAAATCAAAAAATCAAAAACAACTACTACCTACTACTAATATTTTAAACGCAAAAGTTTGTATGGATGGATGGATGTATGGACCTCTTTCACGCTAAAACAGTTGGATGGATTCTCATGAAATTTTGCACACTCATAGTTTATAACCTGGATTACTTAGATACTTTTGTTCCGGAAATTTGCATAGTTCCTGCGAGAAAGCGATATCCGGATTCTTCGCAGTGAGTCGCGGGCAAAAACTAAGTTGGAAATGTTTTTCGCGAAGATATTTCTATCGCGCGCGAAACTTTGGTTACAATTAGTACAATTAAATAATAATAAAAACCGGTTGGCTGTAAAGTCGGTGTACGGACGATAGTTTAAAATGACAAAACATTCAAAAAACAAAAATGAAACCAGGCGGTCACCCATCCAAGTACCTCCTGACCGCGCCCGACGTTGCTTAATTTCGGTGATCGGATGGGAACCCGTGTTTTGTCAAATATCTTGAAAACGGTTCTTCCTACGGCAAAATCAATTAAATTTTCATCCCCCTTCAATACCTCCCGCACCCCCCCCCCTCAACCCCCCCTCCCCTCCCCCTCCTGTAATTGTACATCCTGGCGCGCGCTGCTCTCTTGTACGTACATAATAACGTCAATAATAACTTTTTTATTCATGCAATTATGCTTTTTTATTATTGCAATTGTTGGTGTCACCTTAGTTCCGTGCACGTTGGGGCGATCTTTGGAGTGGGACGTGACTCATGTCCACACTTTAATTCGGTGTTTTTTATTTAAGTACACATATATCTGTTTCTTCCAAATGTATTTTTTTCCTGTGTATCGAATATGTGTAATATTAATTAACACTAATCCATCAGAAAACATTAAACACACATAGAAATAAAAATTGAATTGATCGACACAACCAACTCTCGCCGGTTCCCCTCCCATCCCGCGCTACACTCACCACACAAAATTGGGATGCACCAAAAAAAATAATCTATAGTTTTTATATTTTTATTTGGAAAGAATAGGATATTTTAAGATACCATTTTCATCGATTTTGAATTTGGTTGAGTATTTAATTTTTTATAATTTTTTTAAGAAATACGTTTGATGACGTCACAGTGAGAGAGCCACGTTCCATTACCTAGAAAAATTCAATACCTCTACCATGAGTTTACACTAGTTCACAGTGACCGTACTCGCTAGCGACTGCGTTAATGATTTGTATGGAGATTTGTACTTCCGTAAGTGACCGCTAGAGGCGCTGTACAATTCTCCATACAAATAATTTACGCCGTCGCTAGCGAGTACGGTCACGTAAACTAGTGTAAACTCATGGTAGTGGTACAAGTCGTACATAACATAATCTGTGGCACTGCTGAGGCGCTACTACGAAATTCGAAAATCGAAGTTCGTATCGTATTATCCCTCTCACTCTCGTGTCAAATCATATTAGCGTGAGCGGGACTGCACAAAACGAAGTTCGAATTATGCACTTCGTGGTAGGGCCTCTGATTTGTCTTGTCACTGTCAATAATAAGTACAAGTACGGCTTAGGGTCCTAAATGAACCATGACAAAATATAGTTTTATTTATTTCTCTTCTTTTAGCTTCGATTATTCCTGTTTCTTAAATGGTGTGATAGTAAATAGATATTTTTTATTAAAATCTGATATTTAATTTTTTTATATTTACTTATAACGTAGTAATTTAATAATTAAATTTGTAAAAATACATTGGAAATACTCGTATACATTTCGGACTTTACGATAAATGACAACTGTTTAAAGCCAGGTGCGCATCATGTGATTAAAGTTCTGTCTTTGTCACTCTTTGCTGTTATAAGCAGGACAGCAACATTTCAAACTGTCAATTTGCTATAGAGTGTAGACCTGCTTTATATCTTCCTTTGTGACGATTCACTGCAGGGGTCAAATGAAGGTCATCACTTAAATTTTCTTTATTTAATTCATTTTATCATATTTTTGGAATCTGATTTCTGAGAACGCTTCACAAAGCCTATTTCTCCAAACGGTTTTCGATTTATTATACGTTGTCAAAAATTGGGACATCCCAATTAGGTACCCTTGCAGTCAGTTCACGAACAGTCAAGGGGTACGGATCCCTTCGAAACATGCTCGCTACAAGTTCATTAGCATCCTTAATTTGAATTGTCACTCAGATTCCGTCCGCAGATAACATGAAAGAATTATTTATCTCGACGCCATTTTCGGGCAGTAATAGGCTCGGGAAAGGCTCGAGGGCGACCCTACTTAAGAGCCTGTGATCTTGTCAAATGGTACAAAAGTTTTACTTGTAATTAATAGATAAGGTGGAACAGTTTTTGAAAACAATCTTCAACTGTATAGCTAGCTGACCGAGTTAGAAATGCGAAGATGCTGTAACTGAGTACGTGCGTACGTGCGTGCGTGCGTGCATGCGTGCGTGTGTGTGTGTGTATGTGTGTGTTCCCAGGTCCAATTCAAATAATACAACTGCAATCACAGTTCACAATCCAACTTAGTAAAATCAGAATAATTAGTCGTCGTATCGTCACGTTTACACTATAAACGGGTAATACTAGCTGCTGCCTGTAATTCCGTCTGCTGAGAATTCGTTTATCACTATCCCGCGGGAACTATGCAATTTTTCGGCATAGGCAAGCGTCAGAAACGTTAGACAATAAATATTTTGGAAAATGTAAAATGTGTTTTGTGTGTGTAGTGTAATGTTGCGTGTGTTGTTGTGTGTGTATGTGGTGTGTGTGTTTGAGTGTATGTGTTGTATGTGTGTGTGTATTTTGGGGATGATTCCGAAAATTTTCAATAGGTTGCCAAAAATTGTTACTGAGAAAGAAGCATTACCTAATTTCAAAAAAGATTTGAAAGAATTTTTAACCTTAAAGGCATAATCTGTTAATGAGTTCCTACTTGAGAGTTCTGAGTAGATATTGCTTAAAAAAAATCATACTAGTACTAATGACTCATGATTAATAATTACAATAAAACTATTTGGTATCATCCTATAATGCAGCGTGACGTCAAACTGATGTCATCGGCATGAAAAGTACGGGCCCTGGTTATCTCCAATAAGTCATTTATTATTTACTTACGTTCTTGTGAATAAATTATTAAGTATGATGATTAATGAAGAAAACGCCGTAAAAACTCTGAATATTCACCCATTTACTGAAATCCCAGAATTTTAATTAAACTATCATACCTACTGGTTCTTAAAATGCAGATACCTAGACTAATAGGCATTCTTTAAACCACAGTCGAATATTCTGTAACAGTTTTGTGAACTGAATACAACAGTACCACTACCATGAGTTTACACTAGTTTACGTGACCGTACTCGCTAGCGACGGCGTAAATTATTTGTATGGAGAATTGTACAGCGCCTCTAGCGGTCACTTACGGAAGTACAAATCTCCATACAAATCATTAACGCCGTCGCTAGCGAGTACGGTCACTGTGAACTAGTGTAAACTCATGGTAGAGGTACAGAGCATACATTGTCTCGGACCTTTCCTTTACTTAAGGGCTGCCAGTATATATTTTTAAATTATTCGGCCACGATTCTGAAATTATACGAAATTAAATGTCAGGATACAAACAACGTACTCCTTCTCTGTCGCACTTGCAAGTTGCATATTTAAGCGACAGAGAGGGAGGTATCGTGAGTTCGTGAGTTTCGATTTTTGTAGTAGCCGCCCACAACTAGTGAACGTAAGTAAACGTCAAGTAAACGTAGCGATGGGTCCGAATTGTACGTGTGAAATATAATGAATATGAACTTAAAATAAAACATTTTGGTTTTCCGTATCCAATTATACACGAGGATCCAGGATACATAGAGGATACGATCAGTCACCTAATTATACAGTTTTTGTATCCAATTATACAATCTGGCACCCCTGCTTTACTTATTCATCCCGTATTCTCGAACTAGTTTGGGCGGCCATTGCTCTGTCGAAACGTTGAAAGAAATAAAACATTAAATCACGATTACTAAGCCCCGGTTTTTCTACTTAAATATACATGGAAGGGATGATCCCGTGTTACCAGTGAAACTGTGCAGCTTCGTATAAATTTACGATAAGGTTCAGATAGTTTCGGGTAAGTCTTATGGTGGGGTTCAATTCATTATAACATTTTTACGTCCATTACATGCCCTTGCATTGCAGGATTTGCAGGAGAAAAAGTGTAATGTAACGGCGCCTATTAACGGGGGTATCAATATCGGCGACCATCACCGCAGTATTTTGAAATATGCATTTTATAATTAAACCGATCGATTTATTAAAAAACGAATTTTCTGCGAATGAAGCTCATTTTATTGACTAACAAACTCAATTAGCGCTAGTATGTGTGAATGAAACAAATAGCTCACAATTCATCGATTTCCGCGACGGCACCGCAGGAAGAGATCTTACCATAAAAACGTGTGACGCCACATGTAAGTTAACTCGAATCTTATTTAGAATTTTACGCAATAGTTACGGCAATTGAACTAATGTTATGGTTTTGAAACGATTGCTTACAGTTTTCTGCACGACTTTTGAATACTCTTTTTATATTTTTTGTCCTGGAAATAAGTTTAAAATTGAAAATAAAATACAGCGGTGATAGGCGTCATTTTTTTACGTGAGTTCTAATATCGTGGTATATCAAGTTAGGTATGAAGTATCTTTTTGTATTTAAGTATTTTTTACCAACTTCATTTTATTACTTTTACGGTGCTTTATTTTTGGTACCTATACTGATCTGTTATATACTTCATTTTATTACTTTTACGGTAAGCACCGTAAAAGTAATAAAATGAAGTTGAAAAAATACTTAAATACAAAAAGGTACTTCATACCTAACTTGATATACCACGATATTAGAACCCACGTAAAAAAATGATGCCTATCACCGCTGTATTTTATTTTCAATTTTAAACTTATTTCCAGGACAAAAAATATAAAAAGAGTATTCAAAAGTCGTGCAGAAAACTGTAAGCAATCGTTTCAAAACCATAACATTAGTTCAATTGCCGTATATACTTTTTTACAGTTATTCCAATCTTGATCTATTCACACTATTAAAGAACTATTTCCGTGGTATGGAAACTATTCAGCAAACCCTTAATTTTTAACAAAAACTTCAGTATTGAATTTGTAGTTTCTATACAAACCGTTATTTTTCAAGTTGTTTAAATATTGATATAAATAAATCAAAAATAAATAAATATCACGGGACAATTCACACCAATTGACCTAGTCCCAAAGTAAGCTAGGTAAAGCTTGTGTTATGGGTACTAGGCAACGGATAAACATACTTATATAGATAGATACATACTTAAATACATATTAAACACCCAAGACCCGAGAACAAACATTCGTATTTTTCATAAAAATATCTGCCCCGACACGGGAATCGAACCCGGGACCTCAAGCTTCATAGTCAGGTTCTCTAACCACTAGGCCATCTGGTCGTCTAAAAAGATAAAATCATATTTATACTTATCAGTTATAATAAATGGTCACGTTATATATGACCTGCCCAATGCCGTTTCAACGAGCTAATCCGTTCGGCATTGTCGGTGACCTTTGTTCTTCTACGAAAATCCTCATTCCTGATTTGATCCTATAGAGAAACCCCGAGCAGAGCCCTCTACATTAGCTCATTGAGCGACAATGACCCTCGGGCCTTGGCAACTGTATAACCCTTTATTTAAGGCCTCGGTCAAATAATAAGTAATAATAATAAGCAATAATACTCTTTGGATCGGAGAAAGGAGATGATTATTTTGATTACGTTTTTAACTAAGCACTGTTTAATTAGGTTGTTGTAGTAATAATACTCTTTGGCTATTGTTGTTGGTTTTATGTTTTTTTAAAGTTCTTTCCTTTAGGAAAAGACAAAGGTTGGATCCATACAGCCAAGTCATTTAGGGCACCACAGACCGAGGTGTCTCCGTCGCCGTCGCGCGCACGCCCCGCGCTTCCGTCTGTGGAAGCTTTAAATGTTAGTTATTTTCTTTTTTATTTATTTTTTTCTTTTATGTCAGTGTAATATTTGTTTGTGTGGCCTTCCGTGATTTTAGTATACTGTGGCCCGGCGGAAGACCAGTGCTGGTTTTTTAACCAGCGACATGCTGAGTCGGGACCCTTTGTAGCGACATCAACATGTCTACCTATGTCTATGTTTGTACTTTTAATTTTAGCCTGTGTACGAGTTATTGTTGTTATAAATAAATGTTTTTCTTTCTTCTTTCTTTCTTTCAAATACGAATCTTGTCTTAGGAACTAAGCACTCATTACAGTCTATTATTACTATTCTTAAATCGTGTGTCTGTTGTCCGCAGAGGATGCGGCGGCCGCGACGGCACCGCTGGCTGACGCTGACGGTGTTTTTCGTGGCCTACTCCGTCGGCCAGGTCATGCTCAGCGCCACGACGCCCACAGACACGGTAAGCCCAGCTGTGGCACACACGAGATGGCGTTAATGTCAACCGATAATTCGCAACATCGCGTTTTATTGTTTATTTATTTATTTATTTATTCATTTATTGCATACATGTAGTTAGTAGGTATAATTAGGATGTTAGGGTACATTTATATAGTACCGTACATGCTACCCATGAAGGGTGTTGCAAGTTTTTAAATTGATAAAAAAAAAATATATCATGGGACAATTCACACCAATTGACTTAGTCCCAAAGTAAGCTAAGCATAGCTTGTGCTATGGGTACTAGGCAACGGATAAACATACTTATATAGATAGATATATACTTAAATACATATAGATAGTGTATTGTTAATAGGTCCCGTCATAAAATTACGTCAAACCGGGTCTGATCTCCATTATCCTGTCATAGTTTCATTTTTCTGTTGTTTCCTTTGTGGAAATTGCGAAAAAAATATTTGCAGGTATAGTCTTAGAATACCAAAAAAATCTGCATGTAAAAACAATTACATACTAGTGTCGTTTTATAAAAAGAAAGAAAGAAAATACATTTTTTCACAACAACACAAGATACAGCAATATTACAAACAGGCAACCTGAAGGAATAAAGATAGAGTGTGTCATTGCGGTTGCGAATCGGACATTGGCTCTCCATAATGCTGAGGCGTTTAAAGCACCCCAGCGCTAACTGTACCTACGTTTCATCGCTTGACATCAGCGCCATCTCTTGATTTGGATGGGTGAGCCGGATTGGTTTGCTCTAAAGGAGTGTGATTAAGTTTCGTTCAGACGTAATCACATAGATGGCCTTGGGCACAGATTGGAATCGATTCTAGAATACGGAAAAAGGAAGTTGGGCTAATTGGCGTATATAACTAATAAGGACAAGCGATATGTCACTGAATAGCTTATTCTAAATTCTAAAACTTATTATGACAGGTAGTCCCAAATTGAGTGAAAAAATTATCGCTACATAAAAGTAGTTTGAGTTCAAACGTTCCTATGTACAGTAAGTTTTATCGATACTAAGTTCCTGTATCAGTTTACACATTATAAAGGTTTTGTAACTATCGACGATTTTGTGTCATGATTTTTTTATACGTTTTCGTATGTTTTTTATCTTGCCAACCTTTTTTACACAGCGATTCGAGATTTATCGCCATACAAAAAGTTATACAATATGAAAAAACCTTTCCAATGAAATTATATGGCTTGTCGTTATGGTACTTGTGGTATCTAGGCCAGAATCCATACAAATCTGACAAGGAATTGGTTTCGATCTCCAGCCCAAGCATTGTTTTTTGTCGTTTTACATGTGCTGGCGACTCAGTAGAAGATCGAAAATTGAACGGGAACATCGAAAATAAATAGAAAAGTAAATAGTATCTTGTCTTGCTTCCGCAGATTGATAAGGAGACCACGCCTTTGGATGGTGATACGACGAAGATGAGAGAGAGAGAAGATAAGAAAGTAGTAGAAGATGCAGTAGAAAACAGCGAAAATGGTACGTTGTCTTAGAAATACAATTACATCTTACCTACTAAGCTTGTAAGGCTACATAATAAATAAATCACTCTCCGGTCAGATTATTATGTTTCTGGCCACAAAAATAAAATTCGGTAGGTAATGGTAAAATTCAGTTTATTGCTACAAAATAAGTTTTCATTTCTAATGCTCGTAAAGATGTTATTTATGTCTAGAGAATGCTGCATAAAAAAATGGCTTTTTATGCTCTGGTCTGGTTCATAAAGTAAAATCTTCGTCTAAGACCAATGCAATCAGACGCAAACAGCCAACTACAAACAGTAGAAATTTATAAAATAAACATAATATTAAGTTTCTTGTTTTTTTTTTATATAACTGGTGTTTCATATTAAAAAAAATAATAAAACTAGGCATATCTAGTACATTATTTTATTACAGATATTGCAATGCATGAAAAATAAGAAATAAAATTAAATATTACCTAGTATACCTAGTATGAAATTTATGGATTTATGGATTTCACGGGATGATCGTAAAAGTAAAAAAATGGAGTTGAAAAAATAAAAATACCTACAAAAAGATACTTCATACCAAACTTGTTAAAGTATTTATGTCTAGAGAATGCTGCATAAAAAAATGGCTTTTTATGCTCTGGTCTGGTTCATAAAGTAAAATCTTCGTCTAAGACCAATGCAATCAGACGCAAACAGCCAACTACAAACAGTAGAAATTTATAAAATAAACATAATATTAAGTTTCTTGTTTTTTTTTATATAACTGGTGTTTCATATTAAAAAAATAATAAAACTAGGCATATCTAGTACATTATTTTATTACAGATATTGCAATGCATGAAAAATAAGAAATAAAATTAAATATTACCTAGTATACCTAGTATGAAATTTATGAATTTATGGATTTCACGGGATGACCGTAAAAGTAAAAAAATGGAGTTGAAAAAATAAAAATACCTACAAAAAGATACTTCATACCAAACTTGTTAAAGTACCTATGGCCTAGTAGCGACATCTCTTAGTCCGGGTGAGCGGTTAGTTCCGAAGGAGGACGTTTCTCGATGAGAACTGAACATAGATGGCGCTGTATCACAGCAGAAGTGATGATAGCAGGCTGAAATGTATGATGCATAGGAAAAATTCGTGTCTAGACTCCTGACCAGTGGTGGTGTAGGGGTTTAGCACGTGGTACGGAATGCCAAGGACCTAGGTTCGATTCCCAGCGCTGGTCTTTTTTCTGGGGTTTTTTCTGTGCATCTATGTTTCAGTTTGTATTTAGTATGAAATTTATGGATTTCACGGGATGACCTTAAAAGTAATAAAATGGAGTTGAAAAAATAAAAGTACAAAAGATACTTCATACCAAACTTGTTGAAAAATAAGAGCTTGTAAATTTAATTTCAGTGTTGCTGGTTAATTTCCTTGCAATTGAAGTGAAAAGCAGAGCGTAAAACTCGAGCATTAAACCTATTTTCCCCTCGACGTGTCTATCCTATCCAACCTCGCCGTACCGGCTCTGGTGGCTATATGAACATATCGGGTAAATGGCTCGTTTTATGCTCTTGGGCCGGAAATTTACCACGATGTTCTCGATGAAGGCAAACTTTGTAACGAAACATGCACTGCGAAGAAATTCAATGGTATGGTGTGTGTGTGAAATTTCCCGGCCCGCCTGAGAACTACAGCCCATGCCCTCTCATTCTAAGAGGAGGCCTGTGCACTCTACAGTGGGAAGTATATAGGTGAAGATGATGTACTTGCATTGTCTTTCTATTTACATAATACTCACTGTATTTTTAGGGTTCCGCACCTCGAAAGGAAAAAGCGGAACCCTTATAGGATATTATCACTTTGTTGTCCGTCCGTCCGTCCGTCTGTCAAGACCCTTTTTCTCAGGAACGCGTGGAGGTATCAAGCTGAAATTTATTTCAAATACTCAGGTCTACTGTCCCTTGGAGCTGTGCAAAAATCAAACTTCTAAGCCAACGCAATCAAAAAATACAGCCATTTATGCCACAAATTTTCGATACTCGCAAGGGAATCAAAACCTACAGGGTACTTCCCGTGAACTCAGAATCCTGAAATTTCAGATAAAGGAAAAATTGCGAAAAGCATAATTTTTTTTCTCTATCTGTCTATATCAGTAACCAATCTACAATGATCCCACACTGCGCGCATTTGCTTAGGAGCGGGGGTCTGCTAAGGCTGGATGTTCATAGATACCATAGAAATTCGTACGGACTCGCACTTGGCCAGTTTTTTTCTAATTGAACTTCTATTGTTTTACAGTGGTCGAACCAACTCTAGCAGGAGAAAAAAAAGTAGAAGAAGATGAAGAAAAAGAAGACTTGCAGGAGGGAAAGAAGGGCATGAAAGGGTCCGTAGACCAGGAGACCGACGGAGAGAAAAAAGATCAAAAAAATGCGGGATACGTGCCTGTGAGTACACTGTACATTTATTTATACATTTACCATGAGCTTTACTGATAAATTAAATGAAAATAAACTGTTTAAATAATAAATATAGTTTACTGAGAACTTGCGCGATCGGCTCGCATTTGAATGTGACAGCTGGGACACAAGAGACAGTTTACAATACTAAAAAGGTAAAGCTCTTGAATTGGTAGAGGTTTTATATCCAACGTTTACGGTGAAGGAAAACATCGTGAGGAAACCTGCATACACCTGCGAAGAAATTTAATGGTGTGTGCGAAACTCCCAATCTGCAGTGGGCCCGCGTGGAAACTACGGCCCAAGCGCTCTCATTCTGAGAGGAGGCCTGTGCCCTGCAGTAGGACGTATATAGGGTGGGATGATGATGATGGATATTGTGACTAGATACATACTCGAAAAACATAACCCTCCTTCGACAGTCGAGTTAAAATAAACATAGCGCGGAGTGCTGGGCCGAGCGCTCGGCCGAACGAAGCGGCGAGACAGTAGCTCGGCCCCCGTTCTATTTACTAGGCCGAGCACTTATTATTTATTTATTTATTTATTTATTTATAGGAACACAAACAGTCATACATAGCTCATGACAAATAATAAGGTGAGTTGACTCATTGACAAAATAGTGTTCACATTACAAGTAACAAATTTGGAAGAAATTCAGCCTCCCAGCTGAATATGACGGACGCATAAGATCACTAGAAATAGGTATGTACCTATGTATTATTAAATTTACAATAAATTTACAATATTCAATTTACATTAATGCATAATATATTTCAGCACATGTGCAACAACTGCAAACCAATTTCTCACCACAACCTAAGGCAGTTTATATAAATTGTTTCTAAATGTGTTAAAGGAAACGTTAAACATTTCAATATCGCTAAAGTAACGATTTTATGCACTGTCTCGCTCGCTCACTCGGCAAGTCTGAACGTTCACTGTCTCGCCACTCGGCCACATGAGAACTGAACTGACTGTGCTAATTTCAGAACACATGTGAACAGCTACTCGCTTACATTTTACTGTCTCGCCCGTTTGCTCGGTACGTGTGATCAGGCATAAGGAATCGGCATTGGCTTGTATACCGCATTAAGTGTGAAAAAGTGAAGGGATATTTGGGGATCAAAAGCCTTATCCCGCCGGAGTGAGAGCCTCCCTTTGTAGTTGTGTGTGGATTGTAATCGCGCCTCGTTGCGGAGGGGTCCACAGACGTGCTGTACATAGACTCAGTGTGGTATAAGTGTCGTAAGAAGCGACTAAGGAAACAGGTTTAGGTTATAGTAGCGTTGTTGCGACAGCGTTAGTCTATCGATAGTATCGTGATACTACCGTGGGGTCCATATTGGGTTCGCTAAAGTTCATCACCCGAAATTGATTTTCCTAACGATTTGTACTCCTAATGATCACTGTTCCTAAAGTTTTGTTTCCTTAAATTTTGTTTCCTACAATTTATTTTACTATTAACGTAGTCTATAACACTCAGTTTTCCGAAACATAATTTTCCTATCGATTTGTACTCCTAATGATCACTGTTCCTAATGTTTTGTTTCCTAAAGTTTTCGTTCCTACAATTTATTTTACTATTAACGTAGTCTATAACACTCAGTTTTCCGAAAATTTACTTTCATAATGATCACTGTTCCTAAAATTTTGTTTCCTAAAGTTTTCGTTCCTACAATTTATTTTACTATTAACGTAGTCCATAACACTCAGTTTCCGAAAATTTCAAGTAATAACTTCACTGTTGAAACTTTATGTATTACTCCTACAATTTTTTTTTCATAACATTCTTAATCATAAAGTATTTTTTTATAATATTATTACTCCTGTTATTAATAGGTAAATAATGCCGTTTTAAAAATCATTCAATGTTATTCAATCTGTGATATTTATGATTCTTATTTGAGGGTATGCCTACTTACGGTACCGGTACGGTACTTTATATATTTTGATGCATTATATTTTATGATTTTCGGCACTTCAACTGTATGGATTACCTAATGGAAATAATCATTTTCTGTGCTGTTACAAAAAAAAAATACCTAACACCGAAGGCTAAGGCGAGAGCTACGCTACGCTTCGCTCCCGCCTTAGCCTTCTGAACCTAACCTATCCGAGTCGCTTCTGCCCTAAAAGGTCTTGCTCGCTCGCTTCGCTCGCTCGCTTGCCAGCAAGGTACCGATTAGGGTATACGAAAGGGTGTAAAAAATGATATGATGATGAATAATAGTGTAAAAGATGGATATGTTGAGGAAATGCATGAAAACAAATAGTAGTATGATATGTTTATTGCAACGAACATTATGAAGTTAAATGTATAATAATGTTCAATTTTATGAATAAAAACAAATATCCATAAAAAAGATATGATGATAAATATTAGTGTAAAAGATGGTTATGTTGAGAAAATATCGGAAAACAAATAGTAGTATGATAGATGTTTATTGCAACGGACATTATGAAGTTTAATGTATATAATGTTAAATTTTATGAATAAAAACAAATCTACATAAAATAGATATGATTATGAATAATAGTGTAAAAGATGGTTATGTTGAGAAAATATAGGAAAACAAATAGTAGTATGATAGATGTTTATTGCAACGGACATTATGAAGTTGAATGATTAGGGATTCAGAACGTTAGGAACAGAGTAGTTATGAGTAGTGATTATTAGGATGTAAATTTTTAGGAACAACATTTTCGGACTTCCGATACTCGACGTTAAAAAATTAGTTCAACTTTGGCGCACCCACTACGGTGGCCTTGAAAATCAGTCGTTCTATCGATGGTCCTATCGAAACTATCGACCCTTGACGATACTATCGATAGTATCGATACTGAAAATTAGGCGATATTATCGAACTCGATAGTATCGATAGTATCGCGTCAAAAAAGACGATACTATCGATTGATGAAAATAAGTAATACTATTGCTAAAGATCAATAGTATCGATCATAAGTCATACTATTGATCTTTAGCAATAGTATAAAACGAAGTATAGTTGTCATAATTAAATATATGTTATCTTGTGTTGTCTATCTCTACTTTAGGTCTGTGTGCGAGCGCGGGGCCATTCGTAAATCATATTTATATGCGTTTCTTTGGAACGCTTTATCACGTGCTCAAAAGGTGTTTCGCCGAATGAAAGTCGATTTTTGAAAGATGCGAGCGTTTGACATGTCTACGGTTTATTATGTTTGTTAAGACATTTATTGATGTTGTTCAACTGACTTAAGTCAAAAGATGTCTTTTGGAACGTTTTGATTTAGATTCAGGTGTTTTTCTTTACGTATCATCACAGATAATGCTTTCACAATTTTCTTCTTAATTTTATGGAAACTTCCTTTTTGTTACTAAATTCGTAGTAACAAAAAGAAGATTTTTATGAAAGTAATAGGACATTTTGGGAAACAGTATCCAGGTTCCGCTTCGTTCACCATACCTACCTGCATTTTTTAAGTCCTCTACTACTTAATAGTAACTATAGAGTTTAACCGTTTGAATGAGTCCTCGCTCGCGCGGTACAGGGGCTGGGGGGTATGACGACAAAGGGGGCCGGGGGGCGCCTCGTGTGCCGCCCGCACCTCTCCCGCCCCCTTTGTCGTCTACCCCAGCGCCTCTGTACCCCGCGGGTCAGATCATTTAATTAAACGGTTTAGCTATAAGTAAGGTGTGTGAAGCGTGCAAGCTTTTTTAGAGATAGGTACTCGAAGAAGATACGAGCATAATTACTATTTTGACTAGAGTCAAAAATCCAATCATGAAAAACGAAAGTCGAAAATGACCGCAAACCAATAGTAACGCTTCATTGGTACCTAACCTATCGTACGATCGTACGCTACTTGTACCAACGAAGCGTTACTATTGGTTTGCGGTCATTTTCGACTTTCGTTTTTCACAATTGGATTTTTGACTCTAGTCAAAATAGTAATTATAAATCGATTGTACAGTCGAAACTAAATCACCTCGTTTCGGGAAAACAACCACTAAAATTTCACGGTGTATGTATAACGGAGCTTCGTCTTTGTTTCAGGAAACGAAAGGACGCCAAAAGAGGAATTGTACGCCGCCGGCTATCGAGCAGGTGAAAACTTTAATTTAAATACTAAATGAAAAAAAACCGCCTGTATAATTCGCGTTCCCACGGAAATTCCAGGAAAATATATTTATTTATTTATTAATTCATCAATAAAAATTACAGCACCAATGCGCTGTAAAATTCAAAAATACAAATAAAACTTAAATTACTATTTAGGGATTGAAAAACGTCTTCGTCGCTTCCCTAAAACGACGGAACACCACACCCTCCGGCCAAAAGTCGGAGCGCAGGAACACCTGCTGGTGCTTGGCAGGCACTTGGAGCCTAAATGAGCTGAAGTTGTTAGCCCTTTGAGACTCGAGCGGGTGATGAACAGCTATCTATATCCTATGTCACTCGCGGAACTGAGACGAATCTAAGGACACCTCACACTTCAAAATCCATTGAGCCGTTTAGGCTGCAGGGCGTGTCAAAGAATTATATATACACATACATACATAAATACATACGCTCGAAAAACATAACCCTCCTTCGACAGTCGGGTGAAAAGTGAAGCCGTACAATCACCGTCATAAACATGGGATCTACCTAGATGCTCACAAACATCAGATGTGCCTAGATGCTCATAAACATTTTTTTTTATTTTATAAAAATAATAGGCTTACGTTTGACCTCAATCTCGCTTGATGGAAGGCGAAGATGAGGCCTAAGATGGTACACGCTTGCCTAGATGGTGTCTGTTCCCTTTGACCTTAAAGATATTAAGAAAAATATTAAGAAAAACTTATAAAACATCGGAGCTGCCTATGTGCTCATCAGGACCGGATCAACAATGTTGGAGCCCCCAGGCTAAACAATTTTCAGGACCCCCCCCCTTTCAGCCAAATATCAACCGCACTTTTCAAGAAGTCAAATTAAATCGAAAATGAAATCAACAAAACAATCGAAAAATGGCAAGAATACTTACTGTCATCAAGCATACAAATTTTCCAAGTCAATTTTCACTCCAAAACCTTTTTAATTTCTTTGTTGAGCGCGGGGGACCCTTTGGACATGCGGGGCCCCTAGCTCAATAGCTTTGGCAATTACTGAGGCCGTATTGTTTAACGCGAGCACCCGCAGACGTATTCACCATCTCTTTCTTCCGTTATCCTATTTGTGTGATAGAAAGAAGTGGTGAAAACAATGGCGATTCCGAGACATAGACACGAGAGATTGATTAGTCAATACGGCCTCTGAGCTAAATTAGAGCGAGTATCCTAATAGGGATGTTGACACCATTAAAAAAGAATTTGAAGACCCGACTCCAGTAAAAAAACGCTTCATTTCAGCCCTGAAAGCCAGATTAATTTTCGATGAAATGCAAAATTAGATTTTTTGTTGCTTTAAAACCAATAAATAGTTGATTGAGTTTGCGAACAATGACGTCATATGTCGCTATTGCCATTCAAACTCTATGGGAGATTGTGTTTTGACAGCTCATAAAAAGAACGTCAGTTGATTGGTGGTGTCAACATCCCTATTCTTCGCAGTTCCCGCGGCCCCTGATGGGCCAGTCGGCGCGCAAGCATGGCGGCCTGGTCATCCATATCCTGGTCGCCGTGTTCACATTCATCGGGCTCGCCATCGTCTGCGACGAGTACTTCGTGTCCTGCCTGGACCGCATCTGCGAAGGTATCCCCATGTTCTAAAAACTCCCTTACATTTCATTCATTTTTTCTACGGTGGCAACACCACAGACAAGTAATATAATAACCAAGATAATAACGCTCGCCGCTCCGGCATCTCGGTCGTTCCGCTCCATACATTTAAATTATTTTCTACTGATTTTTGTCTCTAATTTCCCTTTGTTTTCTTGTACACACGTCATATACCTCCCCTCGATAGGTACATACTGTTTTTTTTTACTATTTTTTCCCTGATTTCCATGACCTAGGACGACTAACGTAAGTACGTGAAGTGTTTTGTGGTGCTCTGTTCCCGTTGTCAGGTGAGTTTTTATTGCCTATTTTTCTATTCCCCTTCCTCTCCGAATAATCAAGTGTAGCCCTGGAAAAGGAGTAGATCCAGCATCTAAATCAAATTCACCCAATCGTTGCCCGAACACCTTGGCAGCGCACTCGTAGTCCCGGGTGGACACAATTCCAGGACACCCCACATACGCTCTACATCACCATCATCCCAGCGGATCCATATCGTGTTGTATAAAATTTTAAGTCCGAATGCAGTTTTTGTTACAATTCATCATTTCACCGAACTCTTTTTACTCTGAATCCATTAATTGTACAGAATTGTTATAAAACGAACCTAACCTAACATTTAGAGTCCTGCAGGATAACCATTTAAAAATTCCTGAATAATTAATGGTTTCTGAGAAACAAGAGTTCGGCGTAATTATGAATTCTGACAAATGATGAATGCCAATAGAGGCGCCCCCATCCCAGCCTATTATACATCCCACTGCAGGGCGCAGGCCACCTCCCAGAATGAGAGGCCCAGTGCAGATTTGGAACTTCATATTCATGATTGACATGTCTGTTGTATGGTGTTTGCAGAGCTGCAGCTGGCGCCGGACGTGGCGGGCGCGACGTTCATGGCGGCGGGCAGCTCTGCGCCCGAGCTGGCTACTGTCGTCATCGGCGTGTTCTGTGCGCAGGACGACATCGGTGCGTACCAAGCCGTGCCGTCTCGCTCATGCTTTTATTATTATATATATATATATATATATGTATGTATGTGTAGCTATATATAATGTATAGGGAAAATTACCATTCAATATCTACAGATGCAAGAGGTGCTGAGAACGTAGTGGTTATATTCTCTTTGGTGCTGAGGTACCTACCTATTCGTAAAGTGATACTGTAGCGACTACTAGCGCCATCTAGTCATCACATAAGGAACTATACTACAATCCTACATCACGCTATCGAAGTTTCTCAACTCGGCTGCATAAATACAACTTCCAACTTTCATCCATTGGACTTCGGTCCCCAGGCATAACATCTGCCTGGAGAGAGATCTCTCTATTGTAACCCACCCCAAATTGGTGACCCCGACATTGGACAAAAATCGCAACCTTTAGACACACAAGACGGATGACGCAGTCTCACAGCAAGCCATACTCACCGCACTGTGCACCATTAGCATGTATCTATTATCTGCCTGGTGTCTACAGTTCGCAAATCCTCCTCCCACTACTTCCACTTGCCAATCAATCAACCAACGCTCGCCAACAAGGCTCCGAGCAATCACGCGACAGGCATGCATCCACAAGTAGCAGAGGAACAACAATGCTCGCCGACGAGGCTCTGAGCGACTGGCCCTTGCAAGCGCCCACATGACGCACAGACTGCACTCCACTGCAATTCGTATCGACCTCCGGTCTAAAAGGGGGGCTGATGTAGCGACTACTAGCGCCATCTAGTCATCACATAAGGAACTAACAACTACAATCCTACATCACGCTATCGAAGTTTCTCAACTCGGCTGCATAAATACAACTTCCAACTTTCATCCATTGGACTTCGGTCCCCAGGCATAACATCTGCCTGGAGAGAGATCTCTATGGTTACCACCCCCAAAATACCATTACTCATTATTTCTTATAAAATCATAATCTGGAATTCTGTCTAGAACTGTCTCCATTTTATTGGAGGATGAAGGTATTATGTACTTACTGATATATAACAAAAACTGCTTAAATTTGTATACATAAGTATAACTCAAAATTTAATAAAAGTCTTATCCGTCTTATACTTTCGTCACCATATTACATTCATTGTCCGCCCTTTGGTGTAATCGGGTCGGCAGTGTTCAACATAATGTTCTTGTGTTGGTGGTATCGGGCGTGATCGGGTCGGCAGTGCTCAACATAATGTTCTTGTGTTAGCAGGCGTATCGGGCGTGATCGGGTCGGCGGTGTTCAACATAATGTTCTTGTGTTGGCAGGCGTATCGGGCGTGATCGGGTCGGCGGTGTTCAACATAATGTTCTTGTGTTGGCAGGCGTATCGGGCGTGATCGGGTCGGCGGTGTTCAACATAATGTTCTTGTGTTGGCAGGCGTATCGGGCGTGATCGGGTCGGCGGTGTTCAACATAATGTTCTTGTGTTGGCAGGCGTATCGGGCGTGATCGGGTCGGCGGTGTTCAACATAATGTTCGTGATCTCTGTGTGCGCGCTGTGCGCGGGCACAGTCTCCCACCTCAACTGGTGGCCGCTCTGCCGCGACTGCTTCTTCTATGCGATCTCCATACTCGTCATGCTTTGCACCATCTTCAACGGCGTCGTCACTTGGTGAGCTAACACAGTCATTTATTGTTAAAATAAGTTTTTGTTAAAAAATCATTTTTAAAGCAAGCTTTTTAGCTGACTGTACTTTTTGTTGACTGTACTTGCATTGTCATCCTACCTACATAATTATACCAAATTTCAAGTAAATCTGACCACTGGAAGTGGGTCAAATTCGACTTCCAATATTTGCCCGTACATACAAAGGTACATTGTAAGTTAAAAAAAAATCTCGTCAAAATACATACAGTCGAACATAGAACCTCCTCCTTTTTCGAAGTCGGTTCATAAATTCAATTCAATTAAAAAGCTTTATTGCGTTTCATGTTGTACAAAGAGGTCTTAAGAGTTAAGAGGCCAGCACATAGCCTTCGAAAGTCGCAAAGCCAAAGAAGATAAATTAATCTATAGGTACTAATATTATAAAGAGGAAAGATTTGATTGTTTGTTTGTTTGTTTGCATTGAATAGGCTCTGAAACTACAGGACCGATTTCAAAAATGCTTTTGCCGTTAGAAAGCTACATTATCACTGAGTGGCATAGGCTACTTTTTACCGCGGGAAACTTTGAGGATTCAGCTTGGTGATCTGTCATACAGGTCTTCCTAGTACGGACACCAAGCTCTCACACTAACCGGCTCAAGTCCACCTTGCCAAACATTGTAATAGTTTATAAGCCTGTGTGCGTAAATAAAGATTTATTCATTATTTAAGTATTATATTGTTACAGGCCAGAGGCGCTGTTCATGCTGATAATGTATTGCGTGTACTGCATCGCGCTGCGCTTCAACACGGCGCTGGAGCGCTGGGCCATGACGCTGCCTCTGCCTTTCAAGCTGCCCTCCCGCGACGAGCAAGCTGCACTTGTCACCTACAAGTAAATAAATAAATAAAAAAATAAATAAATAAATATCACGGGACAATTCACACCAATTGACCTAGTCCCAAGGTAAGCTAGGCAAGCTTGTTTTATGGGCACTAGGCAACGGATAAACATACTTGTACACCGTGAAATTTTAGTGGTTGTTTTCCCGAAACGAGGTGATTTAGTCTCGATTGTACAATCGATTTACAATTACTATTTTGACTAGAGTCAAAAATCCAATTGTGAAAAACGAAAGTCGAAAATGACCGCAAACCAATAGTAACGCTTCGTTGGTACAAATAGCGTACGATCGTACGATAGGTTAGACCAACGAAGCGTTACTATTGGTTTGCGGTCATTTTCGACTTTCGTTTTTCACAATTGGATTTTTGATTCTAGTCAAAATAGTAATTATAAATCGATTGTACAATCGATACTAAATCACCTCGTTTCGGGAAAACAACCACTAAAATTTCACGGTGTATAGATAGATACATACTTAAATACATATTAAACACCCAAGACCCGAGAACAAACATTCGTATTTTTCATACAAATATCTGCCCCGACACGGGAATCGAACCCGGAACCTCAAGCTTCATAGTCAGGTTCTCTAACCACTAGGCCATCTGGTCGTCAAAACACAAGTAACTTAACCCTTAACATTTTCAACGCCAAGCCTAGCCAAAACGTAAAGCTACTTTGAACCTTATGTCATTGCGTGAAGGCAACTTTGACGTTGAATTTTGTGATGCATATATCCGTCGTTGGCGTTGAAAAGGTAAACAAGGCAAAGATTTAGCGACCACATACCCGATCCCCCAGGTGATCTCATTGGACCATGTCGGTCAAGATCCCCTGAGTGATTATAGTTGACAAAGGATCTTGATAATATGGTCCAATACAATCACCAGAGTGATCTTACTGAATAAGTTCGTCCACTAGAATCTCTTCCATATAATATTACTTGCTGTGGGGTATCCTACTGGATATAATTCTGTCCACTATAGTCACCCGATGGATCTTTATAGACATGTGGTCCAAAACGAACACCTGGGTGTCGGGTCAAGTGAATTTAGTGGATACCGCGCACATAATTAATGAACATTTACGGAAAAGTCCGTCACTTTTTTTATTAACAATAACTGTATTATATAGCTGATACTAGCTGTAGCCCGCGACTCTGTCTGCGAAGAATACAGCCTACGACCTATTCTCAGACCTAACGAATACAGAAAAAAAAAATTCATATGAAATGAAATGAAATGAAATTTATTTATTCACAATGAACATATGGTTACATAAGGTCTTAAATTGTATACTATTGCTTCCCATGACATGTTCAGCCAAGTTAGACATGTTAAAATTTGAGTTCAGTGAATCAATCACTCGGTCAATAATAATTAGTAATTTTAATTATAATGTCCCGACATAATTAATTGAGTAAAAGATTATTAGTAAAAAGATAAAAAATAAAAGATACTCCACCAATACATGTCAAAAAACTAAAATGAAAATTTAACCAAAATTATAATTAAATTAATGTCTGAGCTTGAATTATGAATTGTCAGATAAATTTATTTATTTTATTATTTTATTTATTATTTAATTTATTAAGAATGTTTATATACATATTATGAGCACTTTCTCTTCTAAGTACAAGCTTGTTGCAAGTTGGTAGTTGTAATCTACATAAAAATCGGTCAAGCCGTTGCGGAGGCGTTCGGTAACAAAAACCGTGACGCGAGATTTTTATATATTAGATTATCTCGACTTTGTTCCTTATTCTTACTTTTTCAGTCAGTATTTTAGTTTAGTGTAATTAATGGAGAGAGATCACTCTGTTATGGCTCTCCCCACACGTTTATGCTTTGTTTGAAATAATAGGAGCGCGAGCGGCGCGGCAGCAGCGGCGGCGGCGCCGGGAGACTCGTACGCGCAGGTTGAAGGGCAGACTAAGGAGACCACGCTGCAGGAGGCACCTGGTTAGTGTCATACACACAGTCTTATTGATCGATTCTTATTACAATTTTATCAATGTCTAATTTTGACCGGATCACGCCTCTTCGTGAATGGCACTAGCTACAGCACCATATATATTAGACATCGGTAACTCGTGGCAATTAGGTGGCACTAGTGATGTGACACGTTTTTCAAGTGTCTTTTCAGATAGGTAAGATAAAATAATTCTTTAAAATTGAAAGGTCACATTACCGAGACTACGTCCAAAAGGTAAACTTGTTTATCAAAAGCTAAAAATAGCATTAAAAAATCCAGGATATCTTACAATAGTAATTTTTATTAGCTTATTACAAAAAAATGAAGTTGAAATCAAAGAGAACACCAACAAACTTACGCAAGAATGCTTTTTACAAGCTTTTATTTAACTTGCAATGTATGTGTGTATGTATGTACGGGTCAAATTTTGGAAGTCTATTTTAACCCACTTCCAGTGGTCGGATGGGCTTTAAATTTGGTATATTGATGTAGGTTGGATGACAACGCAAGTAGGTACAGTCAACAAAAAAGCTTGCAATAAAAATGAAATTTTTAACAAAAACTTTTTTTTAACCAACACACTCAAATAGGAGACGTAGGATAACTTCTAAAAATTTTGAACAAATATCTATTGTCTATCACGAAAGTCAAATATTAAATGGTTGAAAAGATTTCTTGTAATTGGTTTCTTTGCTCGAGTCGTACAGAAAAACATAGTCACTTCACTAGTTTGTCAGAAACGTTAAATGCTACCTAAATGCCACGAGTTACCGGTGTCTAAGTATACATATAATAACTCTATTCCCACCGGACTGGCTAATTTTTTACGTCATCATCATCCCAACCTGTATATGTACGTCCCACTACAAGGCATCGGCCTTTTTAGGGTTCCGTAGTCAACTAGGAACCCTTATAGTTTCGCCATGTCTGTCCGTCTGTCTGTCTGTCTGTCTGTCCGCGGCTAAGCTCAGAGATCGTTAGTACTAGAAAGCTGTAATTTGGCATGAATATACATATCAGTCACGCCAACAAAGTTGTACAATAAAAAACAAAAAACTAATTTTTTTTAGGGTACTCCCATAGACGTAAAGGGGGGTGATTTTTTTTTCTCAACTAATCCTATAGTGTGGGGTATCGTTGGATAGGTCTTTTAAAACCATTGCGGGGTTGCTAACATGATTTTTCTATTCAGTGATCTGTTTGCGAAATATTCAACTTTAAAGTGAAAATTTTCATTAAAATCGAGCGTCCCCCCCCCTCTAAAATCTAAACTGTTAGGTGGAAAAATTTGAAAAAATTCAGAATGGTAGTAAATATATCAAATTTACTAGGAAAATTATAGCGGCTAAGATTGCTTGGAAATTATTTGTAGTTTAAGAGTAAATAGTAGCCTAAGGTATAAAACATACCTAAACTTGGATGATTCCGTACACATACGAAATCCTTAGAAAAATATTACTTGATTTTTTTGTAATGGCTACGGAACCCTACCTTGTGCGTGTCCGACACGCTCTTGGCCGGTTTTTTTTTTCAGAATGAGAAGGCTCTGGCCGTAAATCCCACCGGGCCCGGGGGCCAGTGCGGAGGTTTACTAATGTTTCGAAAATTATTTTTCCCAAACTGATTCATTTGTAACAACATTAGACACATTATTATTATGCTTAGTGATAGAAAACTACAATAAACCTATGGGGTAATAGTGTTTTGACGGCTCATAAAAAGTAGGTACTTCAGTTAATTAAATGACTGAATTACTTGTGTCGGTGTATACGGTGAAGCACGCATCACAGATTGAGAAGAAACTAGGTTTAATTGTCAGCATAAGCTATAATAATATTTTCTTTTAGTGTCAGTAGGTATAATTACGAAAAACTTTTTTTTTCTAGCAGCATACAACCCGAACGGCGCATACGACAACGTGGGGTATAACGCGGACCCCGCGGCGCAGACTTGGGACCCCAACAACAGCTGGGACCCTAACGCCTCCTGGAGTGACCAGGTACTGATAATTAATTAGTGGCTAAGCAGTAAATATGGATATCTGAAAACAATTTTTTTTTCACTTTAAAACGAATGGTTACCATAAGTAGTAATTGTTCGTGATGACTAACTTTCAAACCGCAATCATTCAAAAAGTTTCTTAGGTGACTAGACATCATGTTCTTTCCGTGGATCCTGAAGTGTGCGCTCACACATGTTAAATATTAGGGGACAATCTTACACAAATCGACCTAGTCCCAAACTAAGCAAAGCTTGTATACTATGGGTACTAGACGACGATAAACATACTTATATAGATAAATAAATACTTAAATACATAGAAAACATCCATAACTCAGGAACAAATATTCGTGCTCATCACACAAGTAAATGCCCTTACCGGGATTCGAACCCAGGACCTCTTGCTTCGTAGGCAGGGTCACTACCAACTAGGCTAAGGCGGTCGTTGTTGCCTACATCTCCCTATCTATAGTATTACCACAATACAAATAATATACATACAGTAACCCAACTCGCACGCACACAGCGGCTCGCGCGTGGGAACTTGCATTGTTTTGTCTGGCGAAGATTGGTTAGCGGCCGTGTAAAATCTTGGCTGTGTGCGTGCGTCGTATGAAGTTGGAGTACTGTATGTATTATTTGTATTGTGGTATTACCATGTATCCTATCTTAAGCTCTTAACCCTTCGGATGCCTTGTACGGGATCCGTACCCAATTTAAGGCTTTCTTTTTGTATTTTTTTTTTAATCTGTATCATTGGATTTATATGAAACTGTTGAGGCTAGAATGCACGACTTTTTTTTTTTTTACTTTCGGCATACGAAAGGTTAATAAGAAATCATATCTTAGACTTGTCGGTTGTTTCCCTAATGCCATCCTTACAATCCTTCAATTTTTTTCTTTCTTTCCTTCCTTCAGTGGACCGGCAGACGGTTTAGAACCTACCTACATGCCTTTGCAGGAAGATTTCGAAACAGTATCCTTTAAAGCTGACATTAATGTTCCAGTCGTCCCAGCCTGCCGCGCCCGCTAGCAGCTGGGGCGAGTACGGAGCGCCGCAGCAGCCGCCGCAGGACCCCGCCCAGGCCACCTCGCCGCCCCAACAGCCGCAACTGCCCGCCCCTCAGGTAGGACAACGGAACACACGTGGGACCAGTTAATCAGAGGCCGTATTGTCTAACGCTTCTGACGCTTGCCTTCGCTATCGCCATCTCTTTCTGTCATCACCGTTCGACAGAAAGAAATAGTGGTTGCGAAGGCAAGCGTCAGACGCATTGGACAATAAGGCCGGAACCCCACTGCTGCGCACGGTCAAGCTACACACGTGGGTACAAAAACGCTTTGTATGAAAATGTAGGTAGATACTTCCACAGTTAGTGCACTCGACGAGCACGCTGCGCACGAAATTACGTCACCGATACACGCGTGGTCTGTTCCGAAGTGCTGCCTGCAGGCAAAGCTCCACCGCGACCCACGCTGTCCACGCTGCGAACCCTCCCACACAAACATCACACATCGCTCGTAGAACTGATGACCGATGGAGCAAAAAGGTTCTCGAGTGGCGTCCAGGGACCGGAAGACGCAGTGTAGGTAGGCCTCCAACAAGATGGAGTGACCTGATTAAGGTTGCGGGATCGCGTTGGATGCGGATGACGCGGGGCCCGATCTGTTTGGCGAGCCTTGGCGGAAGCCTATGTTCAGCAGTAGACGTCTTTCGGCTGAAATGATGATGATGAGTTGATCCAACGATAGACGGTGACCAGGATTTGATGCCAGTGAGGACACCCGCTGAAGTGGCAATAGGGATGGTCACGACTATCGTAGAACCGGCAATCGTAAACTTATTAAGCATTTGCGCGACTAACCATCAGGAATGTGAAAGAGCTTCTATAACAGTGGTGAGCGAACTTTCTTCATGGGGGCAGGAAGTTTAAGCAATTTCAGAAGAGGGCCAGAATTTTTAATTTGATATCGTTTAAAAAATCCAGTGACACGTGAACTATGCGGCCAGTCCAGCTGGTTCCTTTACTTATGCTTTTATTTTACTTTATACGTCTGAATCGTCAAAATATGACTATCGTAGGCCATATACTTACTAATTATTTCGAAGGACCGGCGGCAGCCCGGATATAATCCGTTCGCGGGCCGAAGCTGTCCCACGTGCCGTACTTTTCTCACCACCGTTCTGTACCATTAGTAACGGCGTGCTTTGTGGTTACAGGCTGCTCCCGCGGCGCCTGCGTACTACAAGGCTAAGGAGTACAACCCGGAAACTGCTGTGGATCCACTCGTCAAGCCCATTGGAGCCAGTAAGTTTTCAATGTCAGCTTTGATTAAAAAAGAGGCTAACAAAGTCGTTATAAATGAAGCTTAGTATTTGACGGATCCCACAGTTGCAAAATCTTGACATAATTAATTGTTGCTCTATTGTTTTTTGTTTCGGTAAACGTCGCCTGATAACCAATTGGGTACATTCAAAATACATAAAGTTTAAAAATGCCACTCGAATGCGAAGGTTCAAAGTTCAAACCCGATAAATAGAAATAATTGACTGTTAAAAAGAATACTAAGTAGGTATGTAAAAAAACATCTAAATTCAAAATTCCTACAAAACATTAGATCGACTTATGAGAGAGAGAGAGAGAGAGAGAGAGAGAGAGAGAGAGATGTTTATTTAGACATATTCGATACAAACACAGAAAAAAAATACATTTGACAGGAAATTTACAAATAAAAAAATATATATCGAATAGTATAAATTGGGCCCCACTCAGCATAATGTTGTGGCAAGCCACAACGCTGTTTTTCAGTGGGACCCATTTAAAAACTAAACACAAAAACATACACACTGTGACGACACGAACACCAGCGAATAGTTCGCAACAAAAACCAAATTAGAAGCCGGAAGTAAATATGTATGGCAACACTTGATCGGCTTAATCGCATTTGAACTAAACCGTAACAACTTAAGCCAAGATTTGTTATGGCTATTGCAGTGAATCATCAACAATTTCAATAATACTGATACTGTAATGCATCACATAACCTTCGAACAAAAACAAAAAAAAAACTTAAAAACAATAAAACATTCTTCTTTATCGGGTTTGACCCGGGAACTCTCGACCTATGAAGTGACCAATACAGTAAGTACCTCTACCATGAGTTTACACTAGTTCACAGTGGCCGTACTCGCTAGCGACGGCGTAAATGTTTTGTATGGAGAATTGTACTTCCGTAAGTGACCGCCAGAGGCGCTGTACAATTCTCCATACAAATAATTTACGCCGTCGCTAGCGAGTACGGTCACGTAAACTAGTGTAAACTCATGGTAGAGATACAGGCGTGACGTGCGGGCGGCGCGCGCGGTGCGAAGCGAGCGTAATCAGTACGCTTACAAGTTAAGTATGAAGTATCTTTTTCTATTTATTTTTTATTTTCTTCAACTTCATTTTTTTTTTATTACTTTTACGGTCATCCCGTGAAACCATATATTTCAAACTAAATACAAACTGAAATATAGATGCACAGAAAAAACCCCAGAAAAAAGACCAATGCTGGGAATCGAACCCAGGTCCTCAGCGTTCCGTGCTGCGTGCTTACCCCTACACCATCACTGGTCTAGAAGTTAGCGACGAATCTTTCCCATACATCGTACACTTCAGTCTGTTATAATCACATTTAGGCAGTGATAAAGCGCATCTATGTTATGCCCTCTACCGAGAGACTTCAACACTCCTTCGGAGCTACCCGCTCACCTGGACCAAGAGATGGCGCTACTAGGCCAACTTTTACAAGTTAAGTATGAAGTATCTTTTTCTATTTATTTTTTATTTTCTTCAACTTCATTTTTTTTTTTTTTTTATTACTCATACGGTCATCCCGTGAAACCATATATTTCAAACTAAATACAAACTGAAATATAGATGCACAGAAAAAACCCCAGAAAAACGCTTAACGCTTAGTATAAGTTTTACTTCACCAAAATACTTCTCGATCGCGTTTACGTAAAAATTTCAATTCTATGGAAACATGGACGCGCAGCCGTGGAGGCGCTGTCCATGTTTCCCTAGTAATTGTTTTTTTTACGTAAACGCGATCGAGAAGTATTTTGGTGAAGTAAAACTTATACTAAGCGTACAGTTGGTTTGATATTTTCGCGCGGCGACGCGGCATCGGTTCTTTGAATATACCTAGTCCTGCGGTGGATTCGCGCGTGCGTACACCACAGCCACAGACAGACCGAGCCGCCGCGTCGCACCGCATCGCATTGTATTCATGTGTCGCCGCATCGGATCGCTTCGCAATAGGGATGTTGACGCGATTAAAAAATAATTCGAAGACACGACTCCAGTAAAAAAACGCTTAATTTTAGCCCTGAAAACCATATTAATTTTGGACTAACTGCAAAATTAAATTTTTTGTTGCTTTAAAACAAATAAATAGTTAGTTGATTGAGTTGGCGAACAAGTGACGTCATAAGTTGCTATTGCCATTCAAACTCTATGGGAGAATTGTGTTTTATCAGCTCATAAAAAGTACGTCAGTTGATTGGTGGTGTCAACATCCCTATTCTTTTCGCTTTGAATCGCCTACGTAGGACGTAACCTTAGTCGGCTATACTTAATATGCATCTGTGTGCAGCCCCGGTGCAGCTGGTGTGCTGGTACGTGGCGTTCCCGGTGCACTGGGCGTGCCGGCGCACGATGCCCGACTGCCGTGGCCGCTGGTACCCCGTCAGCTTCCTCGTCTCCATGCTCTGGATCTCCTTCTACTCCTACTTCATGGTCTGGATGATCACCATCATCGGTGAGTCGCTTGACAGTGTTCTTGCTGTGTTCCCGGCCCCTTGTTCCTTGGAGATATTCATGGCCAGATAACTGGTTGTCTGTGAAGATTTTTTCCTCACAAATAATTTAGTTACTTCTAAGGATTTTATTTTCCTTACAGATAACTGTGATTAACAGCTATTCTAAGTATAAGGATAATCTTTTCCTCTGTGGTAACTAGTTACCTTCAAGGATTTTATTTTCCTCGCAAATATAACTGTTTTTCATCGCCTTTTCCTGTACCGTGTGGCAGAGAGAAAGTGGTGAAAACTGTTTTGATTCCGAGGGCGTTTGGTTCCCGTCTAAAATATAATGCTGACTTGAGTAATAAACATTAATACTCCACCGCTTTGAAAGGGAAATCATGTTTTATGTGAAAATTTAAAAAAACAGAGGCAACATTGTGGTCACTTTTTCGGGTATCAAATTCTTGCTTCACCTTCGATACAGATGTCTGCTTTAGGGTGCCACCAGGATGTGCTATGCAGCTATGCTGCGAGGATATAGTATAGAAGCTACTCTACGAAAATATGTGATGGTTTCCACTAATGCCAAGCTATATAACCGTTCAAGGAAGATCCAGATCACAGCACGCATGTTTCCATATAAAAACATAGCTTAGTTGAACCCGTTTCTACCAGTGCTATGCAATGTGGACCAATGGATAACAAACACATAGCAATGTAGCACCTTGAAGCGTCAGCTCTAACTGTGGGTAGTCTGTGGGTAGTTGCTCTACGCGTGCCAATATTTGGAGTCCCTCTTTGGTGCCCTAAGCCCGTACTTACACAAGTAAGAAAAATTGTGTAATTTGCAGTACATTTCCGCGCTATGACGACTACTTTTAACTCGTTTTATTCTTAGTGTAAATGCGGGCTAAGCTTTATAGCAATTGACGTGTGCGTGTGCGCAGGCTACACGCTGGGCATCCCGGACACGGTGATGGGGCTGACGTTCGTGGCTGCGGGCGTGTCCGTGCCCGACGCGCTCTCCTCGCTCGCTGTCATCAAGGAGGGGTGAGCTACGCAAATCTATATCACCTACCCAGGGCCAAACTAACTAATAACTAAACTCGAGGATGATTTATTCGATGAAAGAGTCGTTTTCAAAAAAATTGTACATAGTTAACGGCTTAATCAAAACAAAAATCACGATCGCTATTTTTGTGTAACGAAAGTTAGTCATACAAAGTATATGGGTAACTCCGTGACACAAAAATATTTCTTTTTTTTTTAAAAACGACTCGAAAAATACGCAGACGACTTTGTCAACAATACCACTCAAGATGCTAATGCATTTCACACTATGCGAGATGTTTCTCAAAGCATAAATAATATTTTTCAATAGCGCGATCTGGTACATACGTGTATCGTAGAAAGAGAAACTACCTATGTACTTAAGTATATGCGACAACCGCGTTCTGTTTGTCTACTCCAAACCTCAAGTCTTCCCCTCATAACTAAAGATCGTGGTCATCAACGGATGGTCGACACTTAGAATGGGTTATTTGTGTCTGTCCCCATGGCATAGCTCTAACAAATGAGTTATACCTACCTGGGGGATTTAGAGTCCTTTATTTCATCGATCCATCTGGTAAGCGATCGGCCTCTACCTAGTTTAACATTTGTATTTCCAACTGCGATCAATTTGCCCAAGGGCAGGGTTCCCCAAAATTTTTGTCACATAGACCCCTTGTCATATTTTTCGATTTAAGGTAGACCCCCTGCTAACATAAACTTGCTTTTCTGCAAAATAGTCTACTTTAAATGTGGTCTTTTAGACCCCAAACAGATCTTCGTTGACTCCTAGGGCACCCATCCCAACGATGAAAGAATTTTGAAATTATGTATATTGGGTACAGACGGATTTGATCTTAAATTAAAAACAAATAATTCGAATAACATAATTTGCAGGTACGGTGACATGGCAGTGTCCAACGCTGTGGGATCCAATGTGTTTGACATCCTGGTGTGCCTCGGGCTGCCATGGTTCATCCAGACCGCCATCATCAGCCCCGGCTCGCAAGTCAACGTCATTAGCAAAGGTAATTGGATAATTGACACCAAGACCCGACTCCAATTAAAAAAACAGCTTTTTATTTGGTTCAGTAGTTACGGAGATAACCCTCCTTATAAACGCACAAACGAATAAACAAGGTTTACCACTTTATTATTTAAGTATATTCGTAAAGTAAAATATTAGTAATTTATGTTTATAAACCACTGTAAGGTTCGTATTTAAGTAGTATTTGGGAGTATCTTGTAAAAGGTATCAAATTAGACAACTGACTGTCAAATCTACATGTGTCTTAAAGATAATCAAAAATAGCTCAGCAGATAGATGGGTTAGGTTGTCCGAAGACTCTTGTAAATATTTTTCAGGATTTTTTTATTGTGGTTGACAAATTTTTATATACAATGATTGATGTTCAAATCGTACAGCTTCAAAGAGGGACTTCGTCTTGAATCAAAAATTGCTATAAAAACCTTCACAGGGATATTCAGCCTAACCATCTGCGGAAATAGTCCAGATTAAATTGAAAGCACTTTGTGTAATGTCTCCAGGGCTGGTGTATTCGACGTTCTCCCTGTTCTCGACGGTCGTGTTCCTGGTGGTGGCCACTCACGCCAACGGCTGGAAGCTGGACCGCAAGTACGGCGTGGTGCTGATGATTTGGTACCTCCTCTTCATCACCTTCGCCAGCCTCTACGAGCTTAACATCTTCGGCAACTTCAACCTGCCTGATTGCATCTCTGCCTACTAAGCCCGTTGAAGCCTCTTCCTTAAATACGCTGTACTCAAAGACGTCAATCAATTTTAATCTCGTAAGATTCACGTCATATTTGGATTACTTTTCTGTAGTGAAAACTTAACGCGAATCATGAATGTTGGCATTTTCTTAGACCCTAGGCTGGACCTTATGAGATTAAAAGTAATTGGTTTCGTTTAAGATTTTTTTATGGTAAAATAACTAATTGACGGGGGCGTTTAAAAAATAGCGATAAAAAACATACTATCGAACCATTTCATTCCGGGCCCACCGTTGAAAGTTCTCGCAGTAAGTATCATAATGAATTACCTTGTCAGGCAATGCGATGTCATTAGGACTTTTACTGTAAAAAGGTTCTACAGTGGGTCACGACTCGGTGGTGTTTGCATGATTTTTCATTGGCTGGTGTAAACCACTTTGTATACTGACATTGATATAAATTGAACGCTGAGAGACACGCAAACACTGTCGTATTGATGTAGTAATAATCTAGTGGTTGTCTCTTGCGATAGGTTACTCTATCGATTATAACACTACATCTCGCTATAATACTAGTGCGCCGATGAGTGGCGAATATTTTTTGTTTTTATTTGTTTCTGTTTTTGGGTCCACACGTGCGGCAAGCGCCGACAAATGCACAGGGCGCAGGCATATGATGGAACCTCTTCTTAGTTCTAACATATGACTGTATCCTGTGCGCTTGCCAAATGTGCGGACAGGACATGAAAGCGACGGTCTGGCCATCTCTTAATATGCACAGACCGAAAATTGACATCAGATGTAACGAGGCAAAATTGTCGGTTTTTTCTGAGCGCTTTGATCATCCAATATAGTCGTGGATATTTAAATCATTAATCCAGTTCTGACCAATGGGCGAGTATTCACGTCAAATACCTACAAAGCGGTCAAGGCGCTCAAACTTTTGGAACGCGTTTTAAAGCAATTGGCAATAGATACGTGTTCCCATGTATTTGAGCACCTTGTGCTGTCCCTTATGTTTGACGTGGATTTTACTGCTTTATGTTCGCGAAAAAAAAGTGTGCTGCTAGTGCTCGACAAACAAATAACTGCAATGAATGAACCCTGACGTGTATTATCTGTGGTCTCGTATGTATTACGTTGGCTAAGCTGACGCAGTGCTGCCAGTGACATTAATTTAATCATAGACAATTTAGTTGAATGTTGAAACTTATTTAATAATGATAAAATATAAATTAAATAGATGTTCTCTTCTATTTTACGTATGTTGGCCTACTTATAAATCTTTGTAGATACTATTTTTGTGACTACCGCAAACTTTATGCTAGTAAATGTGAAACATATTTTAGACAGATACGGTAAGTTTTTTAATACATAATGCCATTGTCTTATGATCAATTAAACATCGATGTTGTTCCGCTATCTGAACTGTAAATTATATCTGTATGTGTAAGTATTTAACTAATAACTATGTAACGTAGGTAAGTAATTGTAGATAGTAAATGCAATCATGTTGAATATGGTTTGTTGATAAATTTATATGATTGATTGATATTAAACGGTTAAGTTTTTGTTATTTTTAATTTATATTCGGACGTCTCTTCAACACTTCACAAGAAATGTACCGAGATTAGAATTATTTATTTATTTTTCTTTATTTCATTGCTCAAAATAATGGACTAGCGCATTACGCTAAATAGACAGATATAAGGTAAGAAGTTGCGAAGCTATGGCCTAATTTTTTACATCACACATACCTACATAGGAAAGCTAGCCATTTCATAATATTTACGGTTAACAGCAATGAAAATCGGTCAGTTTTCTTCGAAAGGTACTTATTGAATTCGAAAGGAAATTGCCAGCTAAAATTTTTGATGCAGTGTTTTGGTGTTTCAGTAAAGTTCCTGACCCGTTTTCATGGCTCCTAATTGTAGTAGTTTGCACTGGATTTTCTTGGATCACTTTTGAAATAGACTAATTTATCTATAACGTACTTACATGCAGTTGGTTAATGCAATTAATATAAAAATGTTGTAAATAGTATTTTGACTTAATTTGCAGTAGTTTTAGTATCTAACAAGACATTCATTTGTAAAACAAATGCAGCATAAAACAAATAATAAAATGGCTAAACGAAGTAATCCTTTATCACGTCCTTCTATTTTTATTTATACCAATTAAATAAATAAACAACCTTGTCTGAATATTAAAAGGGAAGATATTAATTGCTTACCGGCTTAAGGCGCTGAATAAAAAAGTCAACATTCGAATGTCGGAGTTGGATATTCGCGTTTGTAGAGATATATTCGAATATTGGACATTGAACATTCGTTACATCACTATTATCTACCTAGTAGACTGTGAGACACATAACACCTCTTTTTGGCAACACCGTAATCGACTAAAACAAATTTCTATAATCCTACTAGATAATATTTTAAATGCAAAAGTTGAGATGATGAAAAACGGCTCGACGTACCTACTTGAATAAAATTTAGCACACATATATTTTATAACCTGGTTCAACACGTATAGAATAGTTCATTATCCTGGAAAATTGGATATTTTTCCGGGATATGGTTCAACAAATTCTTCGCAAATGAAGTCAATAAAACATCCATGCTGTGATGAAGGATTACAAGAAAGTAAATTAAAATTGACATCGATAAGAGCCGGCCACAAATCTACATAATGTGTTTTAAAACAACTAGGTGTAGCTTTTAGATATTTTTTCTACGAATGCGTTTCAAGATTGACATAGTATTCTGGATTTTACAAAAAATTTCATTAAACATTCAGCGATACTTCATGACATGTAACTTATCATATAAATTAATTCGAGTTTATATCCATAAAACAGAAGCATCGAAATTTGACGAATTATCTACTTAACGATAATAACTGAATACTTTTGCTAGTTTAATGTCTGTAGGTATTGCCTACTAGGTAATTAAAATAAACTTATTGTTAAATTTAAACAAAAAACAGGTCCAAACTCAACCCGAAATCGCTGCTGTGTGAGCGTCTTCAAAATAATAATAAACATTTCTTTGTTGCTGCATTCGAGATACGATTAATGACCACTTAAAAAAACTTCCTGATCTTCCATGTAGGTCCATATTAAAATATTGACTGAAAAAGTAATTTACCGATAAAAATACCTCTAACTTGTTTACGATTCTTCCAACTCTTAATATCCTGTGATCTCATTTAGATACTCAAATATTAATTATGCCATGAATTCTGCTGTTTAACCTTTTAACCGAGGGTTGTCTGACTTAAAATTTATTCTGGATATTTAAAGAAAAAATATCATGTTCGACTTTTTTCGGGATTCTTTTTTCAATAGGTACATTTCAAGAATGTTCGAAGTGTACCTTATAATGTTATTTTATGTCTTCTACTTAGAACTTACTTTGTCCTTTATTGGATAGAATATAAAATAATTGAGTCAGACAAAATAATCAGTTAAATTGTTAGTAAAAAAGTATCTAAGATATTATGTTACTTTAATTAAAATTAATATATTATTATGGGAGTAAATAACATTTATATTCATCTAAATATTCAAATTAAATAATATGGCATGTAGTACGGTAAAAGGTAGTTCAAGGTCTGTTTAGTCAGAGTTGTCTGACCACTTGCTGAAGTATTCCGAATTGAGTTTTATAACATATACATAATAAATAAGCAAAGTAATACGTAACCTGGCTTACGAAGAAAAAATGGTAAGATGACGTTGTGGTCAAAAGGTTAAGAGTAACTTTTCAGGTCGTACCTAGTAGGTTCATTGATATTGAAATGATGATGCTTGTAAAATAATAATTATTTAGAACTTCCTGTACCAATTTTAGTTAAATAATTGGTACCTCTGATATTTTTTTTTAAATTTGCTGATTTTTTATTAATATAAAGTTAACGCCCTTATGTCCGATAGATACCTAAATTAATTAAATAAATCTGAATTATATATTGGCGTAATTTAAAATCGACATAATAAATATGTAATCTGTTCGGCGTTACCTACATACGCTTGTTTAATTTTTTGACAAAGTGTAAAAAAGGCAAGCATACTCGAATAAAGCTTAGTTAATGTTTAAATGTTTACATAAATGTAACATGGTTGTCTATAAATGTAAATTATATTATGCTCTATATGTAAAGTAGGCATTACCTATCAATGCGACAATAATTTATTGTTTTTACTTAATTATCTGTTTTTACCCTTGTTGCAAAAATAAAATAAAAACAATTAAATTATAATGCAATATAACGATTTGTAACAATAATCCTTGCTATACATATTATTATGTAAGTACGCATAATTGGAGGGTAAAACAGATATTAAAGTATATTTCTTATTTTATTAAACCTTAAAGCTTTTGCGTCGTGCATATGTTGACGTAGTAGATTTATAGATAAAATTATCAAATAACCAATTATGATCTCAATTTGTTGTTTGTGTTGAACTTTTTGACGCTGATTGTGATTTATCATGCAGACGTTAGAGCGCAAGTTTTAAAACAACAAACCGTCTTGAACGGGTTCGTTCCCGTTAGCATCTCACACTCACTACTATTTGGGTAGCTGTTAATATTAACAGCGCCTCTAGCGGCTTTTATCAGGAAGAAACTATTCTTATAATATTTGACGCTTTCACGTAATGCGTTCGAGATGTTTGTTACGACAAAAACTCACAGCAAAAGCTCAAAATATGCATGCAAGGAAAATTTAAAGTTGTACTGCAAATTGTTGCGAAGAGGTTGAAAAGGTTAAATTTGAATATTCGTCATGGTTAAATTTTCTAAAATGGCTTGTCATCATATCTGAACTAAAATTATTTTTGCGGTACTTATTTGTTTTTGAATTCGATAGTATTTTTGTACCTTGTTATCATAAAATTTAAACTTGTAAATAATATTAATAATTATGTTGAAAAATAACTCGCAGGTTTTTTTGGAAAATAGTCAAAAACTGTGAGGCAATTTTTTAAATATTGTTGAACATAAATAAAAAGGAAAGGTTTTGTCCTGTTCCTGACCACATGAGAGCATTAAAATCTGTGCATCAATTAATAATGTCAATTTGATGTGAAAATCAATTATTACTGCGTAAGTATTTGCCCTAACAAAATGGAGATGTTATTGTTTCTTATATTTTATTGTAATGAAAAATATCCTTAAAAGGAAAATTGCGTGAAAATTAAAATAAGTACTTATTCATTGATTATAGTAAAACTTCGTGGTAATTCTGGATACATTTACCGTTTCTAAAGCGCTCTACTTCCTAAAATCGGTGACCCTCTGACATTATCGACATAATCGGCACGGAACAATAGGGATGTTGACACCACCAATCAACTGACGTACTTTTTATGAGCTGTCAAAACACATTTCTCCCATAGAGTTTGAATGGCAACAGCAACATATGACGTCACTTGTTCGCATACTCAATTAACTAACTATTTATTTGTTTTAAAGCAACAAAAAATCTAATTTTGCAGTTAATCGAAAATTAATCTGGTTTTCAGGGCTAAAATAAAGCGTTTTTTTACTGGAGTCGTGTCTTCGAATTGTTTTTTAATGGTGTCAACATCCCTATTTCAAACAGCTTGGGCCACCGACCATATGTCAGCGACAAAACGTTATTGTGAACTTTCATGTGTAGAGGGCTTTATATATGGTTGACAGTAGCATAATCAAAAGTAAAGTGTTTATTTCAAGTACTGAAAAATGGAGATGTTACACGCTACAAATCTAAAACATATTTAATGTAATTTAGGAACTTCAGATTTGTGAATAAAATAGGTACAATTTCTTCTACCAATGATTATTCAAATGTAAAATATTTCGTCTGTGCATTCAACAACTTAAATATAGGAAACAAAATACATAGTAGAGGACCATTATAATGTAATGTAGTATTCCTGCATTTACCTGGTTTTGTTAAATATAGATGTAAGATTAATTATAAGCTAAGCTATAGATTTAGCTTCTTAGTTTTATAATTTATTTTGTTTACTTAAATACTCACTGACCCAGATTATTTTCAAGTATAAAAAGTAGGATATATTGTAGCTAAATTAGCGCTTTAGATGTTTTCTACTACGCCAGAGCTTTATTCATATCCTAACTATATTATAAGAAGCATTTATTAAGCCGCTTCTTCTATCTACAAGCATAATGCATTCACGAAAGCCATGCTACAGAACATCGAGAGCTCACCGAATTCAAGTGGATATTTATTATGTTAAGATATGTTTCGAGTGCACATATTTCGAAATTCATATTTCCATGACATCCGCGCATGAAAATAAGTTTAATATATGATATTTATTCTTACCATACATAGATCTTTCATGCACATTGTCTTTGTATCTAGGAATGGTTTCCTAAATTAAAGAATAGATCTATGTATCTAAAAAACTAGCAGCAAGCTAACCTAGCTCGAGGCGTAATAAATAGTGATACTTATGTGGGTTTATTATTGAAACTATCACGTTGTTTTAGCATAATTGTCTAAGTAACTTAGATAATTATTTGCTTGATACTGTTGGTCATGTTTCAGTTGCAAAAAGTAGTCGCTGAAAGACACTGTCATACTTACGTAGCTACCTAGTCTTTTTTACCAGCGCCTGTCAGCTGCACATGCCTACTTATGTTTGTTCCGTGTACTATTTCGGAACAAAACTTTATAAGCACTAGATTTCCTTTTATTTTCTTCTTTAATATCGATATAGCAGCACAAAAGAGAAAATAATAAAACTCTCCTATTGACTTAAATAAGTATTGATTAATTTTGGTTTTGAGCATAGGTTTTCTTCGTGCTGGCTAGTATTAATATGAAATATCGAGTTCGTAGAAACACCTGATGTCATGGTATTTGAGAGTTCATTTTCTAAAATCTTTTTTAAAATACATTTTTGTAATATTGTGTACGAAATTATATGAAACAGATAGCTTAATCACATTAGTGCAAACATAGCAGTAATTAAACTAGTCACTTGTACCTTTATCATTGTAATATTAGTTCACTAGCTACTACTAATACCCCACAGCTTCATATTGTTCGCATTTTAACCTTTTCGACGCTTAAGTACTAACCGATCAATGCAAAATGTTCCATCGAAAAGGTTAAATTGTTCGTCTATCACATATTAGATTGTTGTTAATTTTAAAACTTTAAATCTAATTTATTTTCAGTGTATTTTAAGACTACTACTACCTATCCACAATACACAATGCACGCGATACTCAGGCACACAATATGTGGTGTTTTTTGTGACTTCATATAGCATATTTCTATTTTATTGTGTAATAAATAATCTTGATTTTGACTGAAAATAATCAGTTTTGCGGTCATATGAGACTCTTTACACTTGTTATTTAACCATTAAGTGCAACGATTATGAATGGAAATCATTCCACGTTTCAAGATTTAATATATTTAAAATGAATGCTTGAAAAGTGTATATTTTCTCTCGCCGTTGCACATTTTAGTTTCGCTTCGGCCACACCGAAACCCGCGGAACCCTGTCGCAGTCAGCATTTGCCGCACTTATTAAAAACAATCACGTTAAGGACAGCAGAGGCTCCCTGCGACAGGGTTCCGCCGAGCGCCGCGCACGAGCTTGTCAAGGTATAACAGTGGCGTAACTATAGGGCGGCAGGGCTGGCAAAATGCCACGGGCCCCCGACCCTAGAGGGCCGCGGCCCAAGAGGCCGCGAGCTCAGAATTAACATTAAAATTAAATTACAACGTGACGATTTTTACTGTGAGGGTCCCATCTTTAGTATTTGACTAACAATCATGGGGCCTCGAAGGAACGTTCAAAGTAAATGTCATTGACAACCAAGAGCTCTTATTTTCGAGCAAACAAGCGAATATATCGTACTTTCGGAGGCTCCGTGAGGTCGTGGGCCCTGGGCATGGAGTCCATGCCATTATGGGAAATACTGCACTCGCCATCCAAACATCGCAACAGTCAAGGTGTTCCTAAATATCTAAAGGTACACGGACGTACGCGATCGCGATCGGGGTCGTGTTCAGTCAGATGTTTTTGAGCACTTTGATGATGGCGACTGTACCTAATGTTGCCATGACAACGCAATGAAAAATTGTAAGTTACGAATAAAGTGGCATCCTCATTCAATTTCTTAACTAGTTGGTCGCGCTGTAAATACTCACAGAACAAATAACAAGAGAAATATAGATATGTTACGCGAACTCAACGCGCAAGCCGGCTATAGCTAAAAAAGCCATTTATTTCCCCAACTCAGTCTGTAACAAAGTTAACTAATTAGTTTATGACAAAGCCGCAAAACAGTTGTTTGTGAAATTGTCCATAGACTCTCAATTTTATTTATACATTTCCTAAAAAAGTACCTTGCCCCCATTTGGAATTTATTAACAAATTTGACTTTCTATTTATTAAATTATATTTTTTTTCCACCGCCGCGGAGGCGAAGCTCTCGGCTTCTGCATCCGCTCCCGCTTCCGCTAAAAAGAGCTTTTACAACCCAAATTTCTACAACCCAAAGTCATAAAGCGAGATGGTTTTTAATAGTGCCCTGGCCTATACTACTTCACTACATCATGGCCCAATTGCATAACAAAGTACAACTTATTACAAGCGGAACTCCCTTTCTAGTTAATATAACTGAAGCGAGAGTTCCGCTTGTAATATTAGTTGTAGTTTGTTATGCAATTGGACCCATATCGTGCCGTTCCGTTCATGCTTATAGTATTAAACAGCAGAGTGAAAGAGATGGCACGATACAAACTTCGAATTTCGTAGTAGAGCCCCCCAGAGGCCGTATTGTCTAACGCGCCAACACTCGCAATCACATTCACCATCCCTTTCTACCCTTTGATAGAAATGTAGTGAAAGCAATTGGGATTGCGAGAGCGTTATATTATTTGGCCTGCGCGGGCTAACCTTAGATTTAATATATGTGTTAACCTTCAGTATTAACCTGTATCCGTTGACGCTGTTTCGGTGTTTTCGTATGTTGCCGTTAGACTAGGTGTTCATTCCTGCAGAGCGCGTCTCGAACGGGCCTCTTGAAATTATTGTTATATGAATGATGTTAAATAAAGTGTAAAATGTGGTACGATGTTTTTATTTCATTTAATAATCTCAGCTCAGTTATAAATTAACCCTTAAATCGATAGGGCACGTGCAGAAACTATAGGCGGCAGCACTAATGCGACAGAAGAGATACTATACGGACAAGAAACTTGTCAGACAGAGTAAAACATTCAAATTGATGGCACCAGTTGGCAGCACTGTCTATGTGCACGTTCCTTATACCGGCAGTATGTTTGCCGCCAAACAGAAATCAAAGCCGATTCAAATTAGCAATATTTACGGTTCAAAATCGAATGTCTTGATAGGGTTTTCAAATTATTTAAGGGTTAAGACATTCTACTCCGGCGATGCTCCGCTAAGCCCTTACGCTAGCCGTATTTTTTATAGTTTCACTTACACCATTGACTAGCGACATTACGACATAGCAGGACCGTAATGGTGTTAGTCTGGTGCAAATGAAACTAGGGTTTACGTCATGCCAGCCGAAATAATCGTATTAGTAGGCGGAACAGCGCCATCTATTGTGGAATAGCTTTAAATGCAATTTAGCTACTTGACAGAAGATGGCGCTATAAAGTTCAGGACTTTCCTGCAGTTTAACTATTCACCAAAGGATGGCGTCACAATACCGCTAAACCATGATAAACTTTTTCGACGCCGACACATTCTACGCCAACAACTGATATTTCAGTCACGGTGTGCAGAGCGATATCTACCTACATACCATGCTTAACCTTTTCGCAGCCACGTCAAACAAACAACAGCGTGCCACCCAGGCCAAGCAACAAATTGCGCGTAAACAACCCGTCAAACATAAGGAATCCAAAAGTCCATGACGATAAATTATATATCATGGTCAAAAAAAGATTAATGATAAGTATTAATCTAAATTGGTTTTGCGTTCTAAGCATGAGGAGGTAACAGACGGACAGACAGACAGAGACATGCTTTGTCATTTATAATATTAGTGTAGATTTTAAAGTTAGTTTATTACCGCCATTCTAAGGCGGTTATGGATACCAGATTTATATATTTTGTAAATCGAAGATGTAACTATGCAAATTACAAAAGATAGAAAACATAAAGTACTTGAGTTAACATTTAAAACCTCACCAAACTCTTGACTTGATAATATAAAGTCGTGGCCTGTGGGGCACGAAATGTTTTGACTTCACATCAAGTCGTTGGCTTCGAAAAGGTTAACGCATTCGCTGCCGGTTGTCAGACTAGACTTCTTCAGGTGCCCCAAACGCGTATGTGCGTTCAAATGACTGCCAAACTATGACAGCGGCACTAAGCGAAAGTTACGAAAAGGCATAACACGTATGCGTTCCCGGATTATTCGCGGTAGTTCTTTTGGCTGTTCCTTCGAAGGAACTATTGCTTATTTTTCGCACTAGTTCCATCACAACAGGTGAAGGAAGAACTGCGTTCAGTTTTCACCTTTGTTCCTTGTCGCAGTAGCACCTTCAGTTCTAGCAAAAGAACAAAGACGAAAAAATAAACGCAACGCAAAGGAACTACCGCGAATAATCCGCCTCCCGGCAGTGGGCTTTTGCGCCTCTGGTCAAGGGTGCAATTTGTCAAAATACCCTTTTTGTCAGAGCTGCTTTTGGTCAAATTTCGTTTGTCAAAAGTGCGATTCGTCAATACCACCCACCCTCAACACATGTCGTTGGCCGTCAGGGAGCTTCATTCTGCTAACCTCCAAGGCGAAGGCGTTCGAAATGGCCGTTAAAATCACTTAAGTAGATACCATTCATTAGCGAAAGCATTATTTAACAAATCGCGACTTAAGACATTGATTTCACACCTTGGACCAAACGTGCATTTGGCAAAAAGCGTATTTTGACCAATCGCACCCTTAACCAGAGGCGGAAACCCCCGGCAGGGAACGCGTTAAAAAAGGGTTAAAGGAAACTTAGGTGGAAGTAACGGAAAAGTAAACAAAACCAAATATACAAATGAAATTACTCGTTTATTTTTTTTATTCATTAATTTATAGTTAAAAGTGCAGTACACTGAGTAACACACTCGCGTGGGGACGGAGGGCGCCGGGCCCAACAAGTTAACGATCTACGGTCCGAGAACCCAATCGCAAGTTAGTATAAAAAAGGAATATTGAGATCCGTTTCATCACAAAGGCGATAAGCAAAGCGCTGAGGTCGCAAATTCCATTGTCAATTAATCAACTGGCGGGCGCACCTTCCCCACGCGAGCTCCACTCATAACCACTCAAGATCTCTTATATTACATACATCCTCTTATATTACTTATATTAACTCGACGTCCCGTGACACCAACTAAGAGTTACTATGGAAGCATGTTTGCGGTCGAGTGCTATCGGGTTGGTTCATATAAAAATATCTTCTCCGGCGCAGGCCTTGTCGCGTCGTGTCACGAGCCGTCGTCTCAAATGAAAATATTAGCGTGTTCTTAAAAAAATAACAGTTAAAATGAACACTGTCTTATATTTACAATTTTTATGTTGCAGTTTTTAAAATATACGATACGCAATGTACCAATTTCTCTGTGCGGGGCGCGGCGCGGGCGGCGCGTCAATATGTACAATTTAGAGGGTAATCGCCAAAGGCCGTCCGCGCCGCCCGCGCCGCGCCCCGCACAAACCCAATCAGTTACTTACACTAACTATATTTTTTTCGAATCTTTTACATTTTTTTTATTTCAATACAGAATCCTATTTATAATTAGTAATCATTAAATTTTTAATGAACATCTTTAGCCAATATCATTGGATCGCGTGGATCCGCTCCCGCAAGTATCTCAGCCCCCGTGTATGTACATAGAACCGCTGAAATACTTCGACAGTCAATAATAATTACACAATAAATTGAATGTTAAACTCTAGCTAATTAGAAAAAAAAACTAACATCGTAACTAACTAAATATTGAGAGCGATAATGACCTACCCGACGCCTGACCGGCGTCACACGTTACTTTACATCTTACATAGTTTTACTCTTTCGAAAAATGCATTCCAATGATTCATGGATCCTAGTTTATTACGAACCGAACGAAACATATCAAAAGTATATTACAACATACCCTCTGCCGGTCAACCCCAGAGAACCAAACAAACCTCGCATCTAGCTGGTTTTCTGTTGCTATCTGTGTCAGATATAGGTTTGACCGCTAATTGTACACGCGTCGAAACTTAGTCACCGAAGTTTAATAAGTTTATTATATCGTAGAATAAAACGACTTCTGCGGTCGATGCGTTGACGCAGACAGTGTTAAATGAAAGGCCTCCGCAAGTGGCCAGTTCGTTTGACGGCTGCCGCTCGATTAGACGCCCGACGTTGACGCTAGACTTGCCTGCGACGATCACGCACACGCACTCACACAGTCACACACGCACTCAAATGCTATCGCGTTCTCTTTTTCGCCGGACCGCCCGTGGTTGTCGAACGTCGTAATCTCTTTCACTGGAAAAGAAAACAGAACGTGAGCACGGCAATATGTAAGACTAAACTTGCACGGCAAATAACTTGTAATTTTCTAATTCAACTACATTAGATTTGAGTGGGAGTTTAATAAGTTATTTTGACAAAAAGTTAACCATACAAAACGACTGTCTGAAAACAGTTTCTTAGTGACATTTTCTTACAACCCATACAACTGTATGGATAACTGTCTATTGCACAACGGAATATTTTTTGTTTTTAAACTTCACTCATTTAACGATCGACTTAACTAAATTGAACCTACTTACATAATTATCTACATGAAAAATGAAAACAAATTGCACCACAACATTTAGATATATCATGATTTCAATATATATTTCTATTGATACCTGTAATGCTAATGATTTCTAGAGGTACCTACAGAAGATTGTTCTTTATTTTTCTCAATTACCTGCCATGTATACGGGACTAGTGACTTGGGTCGTGAAATAACTACTCCAAAACAAAGCCTGTGATAACTTGCAGGTTTTTAATTAATTTATACAAAATTCACATCGCAACATAAGCTCGTATAAGTGCATCTTAATTCACATAGCCCATATTTTTTAGAGTAGAATCACACTCATTTTGTAATTTATGCAATTTTTCTAAAGTCACATATAATATATTTTAGCTGTATTTCATTTGATGTTACCAGGCGAAACGAAATCTAAAACAAATGATACATCGTCCGTGTCCACTGCACGTGGTAGCAAACTAACAAAGGTTATTTATACATAACCAGTAAAATGTCTTAAACCTTATTAAGTAAAAATTTACAGAACAAAATACACACACACACACGTACAAACACACAAGCATCCAATCACAGTGTCGTACAAAATACTATTATAAATGTAGCTACGAAGAACCTAGAGCCGACATATCAATTTGCTAACTTTTATTTTGCTAAGTACAATGAGACAAAACGAATCAAGCTTCCAGCCATTCAGGTTTCAGAATTTATTCGTGTATGCTCGAAATTATTATAAATAGGCGACCGCTGCGCTAGTAACCAAAATTCTATCGTCGCATTTATTGGCTAATCACGCGATGTTGTAGAACGACAGCACGCTTTCAAGTTTTTTTTTTTATTCTAATTTGGTGCCATACTGATCGTAGGCATTTGCGCCAGTTTCTTCTTCAGCTGACTGACCGACTGGTGGCCCTTGATCGCTTGCTTGGCAGCGGAGTCGTTGGTCGCGTGGATCGACTTTACCTAGAAATGAGGGGGAGTCAGTGACATGAGGATGGAAATGGAATAGAGAGGATTATCGGGTGGGAGGTAATGGAGTGAGGATATACGCTGGAGAAGAATGGTAAGGTGAAAGTCATAATTCAAAACACTTGGCTAGGGTTAGGTTATAAATAAATGGTAGTGATAATAAAGAATTTAAATTAACCCAGTTTTGGATTTTATTACGGGTCCAGAAAACATTTATTTTCTGAATGGTCATCAACTAAAATTTTGGGAATTATTGCCATTGGGTGTTATAATCTTAGCATACATCAACCGTGCGGTAGCCGTGGTGGCCTAGCGGTTTGACCTTTGGCCTCCCAAGCATAGGGCCACGAGATCGAGCCCGGGCTCGCATCTATTTTCGGAAATTATGTCCGAAATTACATTTGTAATTTACCTTGAGCTTCATGATGAAGGAAAAAATTGTGGTTACATCTGAGAAGAAATTCAATGATTTACGACCCAAGCCCGTAACGGACGGGACGGGAGGAGAGGAGGGGAATCTGACTGGCGCGCGAGGGAGTGACTCTGCCATTTTCCCTGACACAGAGTACAGCGAGCAGCCACGGCCTTGTCCACGTGTGGTAGAGTTGAGAGCTTGAGGTGTGTGTGTAGGTGTGTAAGTGTGTAGGTGTGTAAGTGTGTAGGTGTGTAGGTGTGTAAGTATTTATGTGTGTAAGTGTGTAGGTGTGTAAGTGTGTAAGTGTGTAGGTGTGTGGGTGTGTGTAGGTGTGTGTAGGTGTGTGTAAATGTGTGTAGGTGTGTGTAGGTGTGAGTAGGTGTGTGTGCATGTAGGTGTGTGTAGGTGTGTGTGTGTGTGTGTGTGCGCACCTCGTTGTTGGGCGGCGGCTGCGGCGGCTGCTGCGCGGCGCGGCGCTGCACGGAGGGCGAGCGGCGGTCGGGCGGCGCGGCGCCGGCCTCCATATGCTGCTTGCGCTGCCGCAGAATCGTCCAGTCGAACGTGTAGTCGTACTGGTAGTTCATGGTGCGGAACAGGATGCGGAACAACTGTACACACAAACGCATTTATTTATTTATGATAAAGACTCACAGTATACACCGACATGTCTCCGTTACTAGCTAGAGATACAAAACACTTGCACAATTGAGATAATTTGCAGATGTAAAATATTAACCGATTCGGCACCGGCAACGTTCCGCTATGCCGGCCCAAATTATCATAATCACGAATGAGTGTTACTGGCATTATGAGTACGGATTTTGTTGACACGCATGGGTGTCACTGCAATCGAAGTAAGAATATTTTGATCACAGACGTTGTGTCACTGAATGTGTTAAGAAGCGACTGCCAGTGGTCTGCGATCACATAAGCATATGAGACTCCAGTCACCAACACTTTCTGAAGGTCATTCGGGGATTTTTAGCGCAGTGCGTCTGGCTAGAACTCTTTTAGAGTAGCGAAAAGCCGACACATGCGTAATTAGATCGACAATTAATACGCTAACTTATTGACATGTTGATATACGTCATTCCGCGACGCCGATTACTCACTCGCTCAGCACCGAATGAAACCCCACAAATTTAAAACGTTCATTGTCCTCGTACAAAATGATTTGACTAAGTCACACGTCCGTGTGTGCTTCCATTTGAAAGTTGTGAACAGGGAAGGTGTTAACCCTTGATAAGGCCCCATTTACTGGAGCATACTACCACAGAATCAAAAGCAGCTATCGAATGCATACCTGATAAAGTATATTTTTAAAACTAGTCGTATTTTCAATAATTACATGGATATTGTGACAACAAAAGCAATACGGTTGAATTTCCAAAGCAATAGCAATGCATGTGTTCGGTAAATCTCGTCTACCCTTTAAGGTGTAATTTCGGTTTTGGTTATAATTTCGGCAGATTTTCTGCCTAATCCGGAATACGATATTTAACACGGAACTCTCCGAAAATGAGTCCGAAAAGTTCGGTAGGACCCGACCTGTTACCTCGACTTTTTTTTGATGGTGTTCGTTATAAATACATATAACGGGATAAAAAAAAACGAGACAGCAGGATGGCGCTCTACAACACCATTTTGACACGTTTCTCCCAAACAACGCATTATTTCTCTGGAATTTTAAAGCAATTCGATTCTTTGAATTTATAATATGATATTGGGTGTGTACATTTCGTATATTAAGCAAAATAAAATCACAAGTTCGAATTTCGAGCCAAAAGCGAGCGATCTAATTATCTATGCCAGTGTTTCCATTCAGGGAAAAAGAAATCCATTCATTATCCTGCATTGCAGTCTGTAAATCTCTTTAAGCACTGACCTGCATATTAAAGCATGACAAGTTCCTATTTAGCCCTCGCTATGTTGCGGATTTTCAGTGGAACTAATTTATTTTAATGGCAATGTTTTTTTTTGACAACAGACGTTGGAAGTCATTGAAATTGAATATGTCACCAATGTAAACAAAACGAAAATATGTACATATTTCAGAATAATAATCGATTTTGCAATCAAAATGCCCAATAAAGTTCACCCCGATGCAAAAAAAAATTAAATACATTCAAATGGTTGCGGCAGTCACGGTGTTTGTTATCGAACTCCTCTGAAACGGCTTGACCGATTTTTATCAATTTTTTTCTCTATATTTGGTAGGTTTGACAACAGGTTGTAGGCTATTTTTTATACCCTTATTCTTCGCGGACGGAGTCGCGGGCAACAGCTAGTAAATACATATAATTTCAAACAGATAAGGTGGTTTCTGAATTTTCTATAGATTACGATCTTCAAAATATACGATTAAACTCACAATTAATATAATATCATTATATTAAATTAAAGCTTCAACCCTTTAGCATTTTGTGTTGTTTTCAACGAGCGACAAAAAGAAAAGTACTTAGCCTACCTCTACTGTCCTCTACTCAGCGCAAAAATTCTGTTGGCTACACAATATAAACAGATAAGATTCGCCATAATCCATAGGTTTATCTGACTTCAGAATACCCATAAATAAACGAAAATAGTCGATTACAGTAACGTATAATTTGAAACGGCAATTATAGATTTTAGCGTCACGCAGGCTTTTTCGCAAACAAACGAAGCTAATTGACTTTGACGAATGCCTTCTACCTTAACAAAATGCTTTCACATCCCGAAACATTATGCCCCTAATACAGCTATATATCCGGACAGGACCCTTTTAAACTACACCTTAAAAAAAGTCCAAATAGGCTACATAATCTATTTGCGATGCCAGTCCCAATTAGGCTGCATTCTAGTGGTGTCAATTATTGTGACAGCAACGTTTACCGTTGTCGCACAATGCGGACACGCGCGTGATCACGTTTATCGATTCCTCAGCACGTGACAGACGATGAATCGCTATTGATATTTGCTTCATACTGACTCTTGTGCTGTTATTTTTACTCAACTTTTAGGTATCGATACTAACATTACACATGGGTTTATTTTATTAATGCTTTTATTCAACTTTCGTTTATTTGGGTGTTTGTAAGTTCAAATCTTGCAAATCAAATTTCATCCCCCTCTCTTGAATCGACTTGATATGTTTGGATGATAATGCAGTAGGCAGTAGTCTTTTTTTATGAATCTAATTATCTATTACATTATTAATTAGCATTTCAACTCATACAACTTATTAAATAACAAGTTGATCCAAGTGTCTCAGAGCAGAGTACACTTAGATTTTCACTTTTAACGTAATCTAAGCACATACTTTCTGAATGCAAAAAATTGCAAACAAGTATAGACTTGCCAGATTTTACGGGTGACGCGGTTCTCAATCGAATACCGGTTCCAAATTACCAGTAGAAAGGCAAAATCGAACCGTCGCAGGCCGTTTATTGTGAACAAGAAGAGACAAGTCGTTTTAGTTTTTGCTAATACCAAACTTCATATCCGGATGTTTTGAAATCCACGATAATATCATTAACAGTAACGCGATAATCCGTGCCATTATAAGAGCGAAACAAACTCGCGCATTTTTTATCAAAACAACACATATCTTTTACTACGGCTCGTAATGTAAACAGCAGCTGTAAAACAAACATAATTACGAGACGGACAGCTTCCGCATCGAAACGTATGATAACACAGCTTCAAACATGTTTGCTCAAATGGACGTACGAGCATTTTTTCGTTCGTTCGCGTACTTCTGGCTCGGTGAGATTTTTCACTCGTGCGTGTCAATTTCGTGAACTTGAAGGAACAACATACAAGCGAAAGAGCCACAAGTACCCGAATCTACTCTTTCTTCTATGTGGCAGTTAAAGTGACAAGAATAAGTACACGTTCACTGCGATAAGTGGTCTATAGGCCTCATGTAACCCACCTTGCAGGCAGCAGCCTCAAAATATTTGAAAGACCAAGAAATGAGCAAATAAAAATCGGCATAACTCGAGCGTTTCAATCTCCTCACTTTCGTGGTCACATTTTCTTAGAATTGACTGTAGTTGTGATGGCGTTTTCGGTTATTTATTAGAGGTACTTCTACCGGATAGCTGGAAGGAAACTGTATCAGAAATCAGAATCTTCTGCCAGTTCTACAAAAATGTGTTCACGAAAGTGTTTCGGAACGAACGCTCGAATAATGACCCAACAACTGTAGTTTCTCTTTCGACAGCAAAGTAGGTTAGATCTAGGGTTGCCAACCTTAGTACACAGAATTGCGGTATATTTGCAATCAAATTGCGGGACTTGGCTATAAAATGCCTGACTCCTTCACTCGGCCTAACTTGGTTAAGTATATGGGCCGTCAACGTATTGGAAAGGCATGAAAAATTATACCACATTAATTTGTATTGCACATTAGCATGCAAGTTATATGACGAAAACATTAAAAATCAATCGGGAAAGAGATTCCGAGGGACCAGAAAGTGGCGAGCAAGTTAACGCACAATGTTCGCGCGCGTTAATCGCGGTGTATTCAAAGTAACGCCAATTTCTGTGTTTATAAAATGTAATCTAGCCTGAAAACCACAGAAATAATAATAAAGAGGATAGAAATGCCTTAGTTCCTATTTTCTTCCGGAACTCGTGTCGCTACTTCATCCCCTCTACTTACTGTGTTAATGCACACATGCAAAAGCCCGGAACCGTACTACGCAATCTCGCACACAATTACTAAAATTTTTGCTTACAAACAATTATGAACCTTACACCTTAGAGATAGCGTTGAATAACACTCAACGTAAGTCATACCCACATTTACACAACGGCGCCATTTATTGGCCGCGTCGGCATTATGTCTGTACTAGTCGTAACCTGTTTTTTTGTCCGTACCACGAACTTTTGTGCAAGACGGAAGGGTTATCAAAAATTACTTTACATTGCTGCGTATAATTCAAAACGATCTGCGTTTTTATGGGCATGAGTAGCAATGGTATATGAAGTTCCGTGTTAATAACGTGTAAACCAATATTTCATAATGAAATATTTTTTCAAGTTGTATTTTGATATAAACCGCATTATTACATTAAATTAATACATACCAATGAAATGTAATCCCCTTATTAGTGTAATTATACACAGTGTGGACGAGTTTCCGCAATTGCTAATGCTGCAAAACACCATTTTAAAGCACTTGTTGTCATATACCCACGTTTCAAATAGTACTGAGCCACAAGTCGCGCGCTTGTGACCTGCGAGTCACAAGCGCGGCGCCAAGGTCACGCGTCTAAGGCACTTCTATCCTCTTTATTATTATTTCTGTGCTAAAAACGGAACAAACGGCGTCCCGCGCGATCCTTTTGGGGGACGCATGCTCTTGGGCTCCAGAAACGGGACGTCCCGCTTAAAGCGGCACGGTCGGCAACCCTAGTTAGATCTGTCGTATTTGTGTAAATACCAACAACAATATACGCACCTGTCTGAGATACATGTAGTCCGGCGCTTCGTCGAAGGTCAACCCGCGGCAGTAATTTAAATACATCGCAAACTCTGCCGGGAATCCCTGAAACAATCACCCGCGTTTAAACACATGTTTTATTTTAAGCGAATGGTTATTGGCGCGGCAGTGGGAGAAACAATAGATCGGACTTCCTATTTACACTGCTCAATAGGCTAAGGATTGTAAAACACACTGAGTGACCGAAATGTGAAGGTCTACGGGCATTTTCAATAAAAAGTGTACATTTACTTTTTTTTTAAATAAGAAAATTTTGGAGTTTTCTCAAATCAAGGGCGCTTATTGATTTTGATGATAAAATAAAATTTTCCTAATTTATCATACATTTTTTGTGTCAGTTTAAGTTAAAAAAAAAGAAACATTTTTATAAACAAAACTATTCAAGAAAGTCACAAAAATGGCTCCAATAAGTCGATTTCGCGGACAAAGTCGCGAGCAAAAGCTAGTGATACATTACATTACATTTATGTATCTAAATTGATGTGTGAAGTGATGTTCGATACAATAGTTATCCCAACAATTGCAGTTAATCCTTAAAACACACAGTATTCCTTATTATTCCTCAACATTGAACAAAATATTAACAAATCTACATTAACAAAGATTACACTCAAAGCGTTGCAACATTTGCAACTTTCTTATTATGACGAATCACCCATCGCATTGACCTCGCCTATAGTTATAGCAAATTGTCAAAACACCTGTAACAGTAAGGTAAAGCCTTGGCCCGGCCATAATAGGCGCTACGACCTTCAGCGAGCCAAATCCAAACAGCTTTGCTTATATCTGGAAGACGCGTTATATCTACACAACTATTAATAAAAGGAATAACAGTGTTACGCGAACTAAGCGCGAGGCGCACATGTGGCTAAAAAGACATTATAATATCGAGGGGTGCGTGGTCAAACCATCAAAATAATTGACTGTTGAAAAAGGACACTTAAAATATCTAACATTTCTAAACTGCTAAGCTGTGTATCGCCTTCGCGCGGCAAACCATCGAACATTGGCTCGCGCGGCAGCCGCGCACTATGGGTACCGTGCCGCCGCGCGAGGCAACTCGAATATTGGCGCGATGGAACGTGCCAAAACAAAGGTTTGCCGCGGTCGAACAATGCTCGCGCGGATATTTTTATTTTCCTAACTCGAGTCTGTAACGAAGCTCAAAAATTCAGTTATGGCAAAGATTGCGGATAAAAATAATCATAAATTTATAAAAAACCGTGTGCGCTTTTGAATTTTTTTTACTCTGGTAAATAGTATGACACGCTAATTTTGTTTCTTGCAAACAAATTGTATGGCGTAGTACCTACTTTATACGACAAAAAATAGACTATACTAAACAGAAATACACACAATAACATTCCTCGATTAATTCCGTAGTTACATATTTATTTATTTCTACGAAACGTTATCAACTTTCACGAACGTTCCGCGTCTCACGAGGCAGACGTATTTGGGGACTTTTTGTTTATCTATATCAGACGCGGACGTTGCGGTATCAATCAAAGCAGGCTTATCATTTTTGTTGTAATTATAGTTAATATCAACTAGGTCTGTAGTGTAGCTCTGTTTTATTTTATGACGCGATATATTAAGAAATGTCATAGAACACAAATAATCCTCAGGCACATGGGTCAGTAGAGCGGATGGACAAATAGGTGAAGACGTTGGTGTAGTAGTTGTGCTTAATGATTAATGAAAACTGGTGGAAACTCATTAAGAAAGTCTAAAACGATCGATGTTCTATAAAAGTAACGTTAATTTGTCCTCGACGTATACTCACCTTGCAGAGAACCTCAACGGGCGTAGACATTTTCTTCTCGCTGATCCGCTCGTACTTTTGTTTCTTCGTGATAGCCTTCAGACCCTGCCAAGGCAGCGAGCCCCTGGCAAACAAACATTAGTGCACTGTTGGATTAACAAGACTTGGAAAAGTGATCTTCTTAGTTCTCAAATCGGTTTTTAGGATGGAACATCGGCTGAGTGCATGAGACCGTTCACTACGCAAGTTTTTGAAGGCTCAAATTGGACAGTAAATTTTAATCGTAGGAACAGTCTTTCTCGTCACCATCGCAACTGGACGAAATGGACTTTTATTTCTAGTAAGCTTTTTGACAGCACCAATCAATTGTCTAGTTTTTTACTAGTTTTAACCCGAAGCTGCTGCGCCCGCTTTAGAAATTCATTCACGAGAAACATTTATAAATGGGTTTACCCCGAAAAAAAAAAAGGTTACGGTAACATTTTTAAAGCAGCCGAGCGAATGTTGGCTCGGACAACAATCAACGCCAACGATTGCAGGCGAAGTTAACGCATCAACTTTTTGGAAAGCGCTCTCTATTCTTGTTTAAAGTTAAAATATTTTCACACGCACTTTTTTATTTACAATATTATTAGGATGAGATTCCCCAATAGACTAAACTTTGCATTGTAATACCGAATTTTGACGGAACTTATTACATCAAAGGTAGGTGCCAAAAACATTGACCTATAATAACAACAAGACACCCAATCGCTTAACAAAAGTTCCTCAAAAAACGTCCGAGCGGCGTTGTGTGTACGTATACATCAATTTATACAGATAACATTAACAGCATTCATTCAAATTAACACCTTGTTTCGTAGCAGTAATGTTTAATGTCAATTGAATACGATCGTTCGAAGTAGTGACATGACGTCACGCGCTGGAAACCGCCTAAAGAGTAAAGAATGCAGTGGAGTGGTCATGCGAAGCGGAAGCTAGACTGTCTGTCTCTTTTTTTCTCGTGAGTTTGATTACGGTGCGAAAGAGACATATACGAATACGGGGCGAGAAGTGACGTTGTAATCAACGCGCGGTTGAAACACAACTGAACCAAAAGCCTACACAATAGACGCGTGTGTAGGCTTTTGCTTCCGACAGTTTTTGAGCGTGATTGGGAGTCTAGTTGTTATTATAGGTCAATGGCCAAAAATAAAACTTTATACATTTGGTTGAAAATTGATCTGGATTTCCGGGTTAAAACTCGATGGTTTTATTAGAGCCGTCTTGGAATTATTGGTTAACGTTTCAAATACCACAATGAAGAAATATAACGTCATTTGTCTGCTACATTAATGGCAATCATAATCTAAGTATACATTATTAGCCTTTTAAAGTATAAACATGAAAAGTCGGCGCGGCTGCCACAAACGGGAGACGTCAGCATCGGTTACAAAAGGGACTAACTAAAGCGGCCATATCTTAAATCGCGTAATTTAAGGCGCTGCCCGTACGGCGACAGGCGGCGTTTTTTATTGCGCTACAAATCATCGATGCTATCTATTTAATGAACATAGTTTTAAGATGCTGCTTGAACGTAACTTAATCAGCATACCATCCCCTCGCTCATGGCTACTAATAATCAACTATAGGATTTTAAAGGTTATCAAAATTTTTGAATTCGCGGCGGGTATCCATCCACTAATCCACTTCAAATTATCTTTCCCTTCTATAACATCGTTGATTGCTAACCAATTTTAAATATCATTTGCCATGTCAAATACAGAATTCAATTTAAATCGTGATACAAAATTACCATTTTTCACTCAGTAAACAACAATGCATTATAACATAACCAAAAATTCGTGTAATAAATTTTGGATGTTCTTACTTTGTTGAAATGAAATCGCAAACCCAATGTATGGACACGTCAAATTAAATAAGACCAATTCTATTTTCCAGGATTAACACAGTTAGAAAAACTATTTAAATTTCACCCTGTATAATATTGATCCAAACAAAGTAAGAAAGTAGAAGAAAGTTGCATTAATTACTTCCTTCTTCAAAGTTTTCTGAAAATAAAAACATTTGGCAGCAAATATCGGCCAGCAATTATTTTTATCATTTATCGAGGCAAGTTTCGGTGCGGCGCCAAGCCGCGCGCTCGAGCGCAATGTGGATCCGTATATATCATTACATAAATACGTCAGAAAGTGGGTCGTTCGTTATACGTCACACGTCGTAAAAACGAATTACGTTCCAATAAATACTCAGTAAACACAAAACAAAACTCGTTACACGTCAACGCAGATTAATAAGCTGAATTAAGGAAAATGTGTAATTAAATTTATTTAATAACTACCTAGCTGTTTGCCCGCGAATTTTGTCTGTGACAACCATATTAACTGCCGTTAGGTTAAAACGGTTCCGAAGTAAGTAACTGCACCTTTTGAGAAAGGTCACATTTAAAAAGTGTATTTTACCCATATAAAATTCACGAAAATCATAGGTATTCCACATAATGGGGAAAAAGAGCTTCGATAAGATGATAAACGAATTCTAGCAAACATTTATAAAATGTATCATGGCTAAATAGACTCGTAATCCTAAACGGGTTAAGTTGGAATCGATATTCATCGTGAGTCATGCTTTACGGTGACTCACTCAAGTTACGCCTTGAAGCGGCGAAGATAAAAAAACCTATTTAGGTCGGAGAATTGTGAAATCCGAGGAGGACCTACAAGTGTTAATTAATAAAAAAACTTTCAGCCTACAATTCAGAGTCCACGAAGTTTGACAAACGGGGCTTGATAAAGAAAAAAATGCTAGCGCTCTGATTTGTTACATGGTTTCCGCGGAATTTTTCACACGTGACATTTTTCCGAGTCACGTTTTTCATCGATCGCAAATGTTACTCTCTATCCCGTGGAAATTACGAACGAACGAATTAGAAAAAAACCGGCCAAGTGCAAGTCGAACTCGCGCACGAAGGGTTCCATACCATTATTTATAAAAACGACAAAAAACACGTTAGTTGTATGGGAGCCCCCGCATAAATATTTGTTTAATTTTAATTTAATTATTTATTTTTAAAGTTAATATAATATAATTAAATATTCTGTGAATATTTCAAGCGTCTACCTGTTGCCGTTATCTGGCAACCGAAATACATCATCTGTGAAAATTTCGACTGTCTAGCTATCACGCGGTTCATGAGATACAGCCTGGTGACAGACGGACGGACGGACAGCGAAATCTCAGTTATAATAGGGTGCCGTTTTTACCCTTTGAGTGCGGAACCCTAAAAAAGGGCAAACCATCTTAAATAATCTTTTTCTTGAAAAACGCTTTAATAAAAATAGTAACTCTTACTTATGAAACCAAAAGAATGTAATGAAATGACCCTATCTATGTCCTTGCTTGTTACATTATTTGCTGTGAAGTGTTTTTCAATAAAAAACACTTGTAAGTTTGTTTACCCTTATTCTAATGCTAAAATAAACAAGTCGCATGCTTAGTAATAAACGGGCTTAACTCAAAAATCGTGAATTATGGTAAATCGATTTTAAAGTTTAAACTTTAAACTCAATTTACCATAATTCACGATTTTGAGTTAAGCCCGTTTATTACTAAGCATGCGAAGTATATGCCACTCAAGGAATAAGTCTGACAAGTTTTAAGTGTACCTCTAGTGGTTTAGTTTAGACTGTGCGTTGTATGTCAGTCAGTAAGTTACGTTACTATTTTTTTACAGCTTAGTAGACACAAACGATCATGGAGGCCTGATATGAAATCTCCACCGCCCATAGACACAATTTTACACTTTTAAGAAGATTGATGAGACGAGAATAACTGCATCCTCTTTGTTTGGCAAACATAATATGGTAGTTCAACACAAATATATACATAAATGTTTTCAATTGACTCCCACATAGAAGGAAAGAGCAGAGCAGAGAGATCTCGTTTAACGCATTCACTGCCACCTGACTTCCATAGGTGCCACCGACGCACATGTGCGTTCAAAAAGTGTGAATGATTATGACAGTGGCAGTGGGTGAAGTCCCGAAAACGCATATATGCGTCAGTGACAGTGAATGCGTTAATCAACAACCCAATCATGAACTCATTATACTTGGCGCAAGTTCAAGCACGACAAGTTCGCGACTCATTCACAACCCCACCCATTTGTGACGTCGTGGTATGCGTCCGAGTATAAATATGAAAGGCCTTCAACTATACTTCAGTAACAATCCATACTCATAAATGCGAAATTGTGCCTGTCTGTATGTTACCTCTTCACGCTTAAACCACTGAACCGATTTAGATGAAGAGGTATGGAGAGTGAGTCCCGGAAGAGGACATAGGATAGTTTTTATTCCGAAAAATGTTCGCGCGGAATATCGATAAACGAATTCCTTGCAGACAGAGTCGCGGGCAACAGCTAGTATTTTATCAAAAAATGGACATTCCATTGTGCTTCTCTTTAAAAGAGCCACAACGCAACATAACCTTGCGAGTTTACCTACACCACCCACGCCTACAACCACATAGGTACATATCGATGAAACTGCCTACCTACCTAGCTTTTTCCACAAGGCCCAATTTGTCTAATTTTCACTGTTATTTCATGAACTAAAACAATTACTTTGCTCACCCGCGACCTTACAATAGTTACGTTTATGCAAGAAATGCGCGTTCATGCAGTTCCTCCACCTCCACACTGTACGAACACACACAAATCACATAAACCCAACCATCACCACCACCAAGCTACACTGACGCGTTTCGAACTCAACCAGAGCTCATCTTCAGAGTTACCACAACCGTATGCTATGCTACCAAATGTTAAACTAACAAACCAAAACAAATGTTTTAACTTGTCACTGTAACTTCTCAAGTACCCACTTTATTTTTCTTATTCTCAAACTACCCCACAAAAATTAACTTTTATTGACATATTATAAAACTACCTTGAATTTTTTTGTTTATTTATTTATAAGGCATATTTAATTAATACTAACTGTTCAAATTCGACCCAAGCCGCAGTAAAGGAGAAGATACTAAATTTACCTGTTCATTAATAATAGACCCCATAGTGTTGTACCTAATTATTTCCATGCATTCCAGAGCATCCAGACGCAACCCCTTGCCGCAATAATGTAACACTTCATAAGAATCTGAATCTAACAATGAATGATTTGATTCCAACAAATGTTTTGCAAAATTCGATCTATCTGGATGCTCATTCCTATATGCCGAAACATGCTCTTTAAATCTAGTATTAAAACTTCGGCCTGTCTGTCCTACGTATATCCCATTGCAGTCATTACAAGTAAGCTTGTATACCCCCGATCTAGTTCCCTTATCTACCTGTTCTTTGTGGTTACATAGCCTAGAGTACAAAGAGTTGTTAGTCTTAAAGGCAACATTAATATTGTTTGATTTTAAAATGCCATAAATCTTATCAGACAACCCCCCAACGTAAGAGATGCTAGATCTATATTTGTTAGTAGACTGAGAAGGTAAAAATATAAATAAAAGAGAAATGAGAAGGTAAAAGTATAAATTGGCGAAGAAATTAAATAGTATTATTCGTGTGAAGGCTTCCTTTAAACCTTCTTATAGTTTAAAAAATGGTTTAGATTTGGTTAGTAAAATTAAGGACATCAGCATACCGCCGAATGCAACGTTGCTTTCTTTGGATGTAGACAGTTTATTTACTAACGTACCATATAGTGAGACACTAGAAATTCTAAAAGACCACTTAGAAAGGAAGCGGTTGCATCCGGGTGAAGTTTGTGAATTAATAGATTTGGTAACTTTATGCATGAAACAAAATTATTTCCGGTTCAATGGTCTTTATTACTTACAGAGTGATGGTTTAGCTATGGGTTCACCTCTGAGTCCTTTAATGGCAGATATATTTATGGATCATTTTGAGAATCAGTATATTGTGGGTAATAGTAATATTGTGTACTATTTTAGGTATGTCGATGATTTGATCCTATGCTGGAGAGGGAGTATGAGACAGCTTGACGTGTTTATTAATGGTTTGAATAACAAGCACGTAAAGATAAGGTTCAAAAAAGAATTGGAGGAAAATTGTTCGTTGAACTTTTTGGATTTAACGATTTCAAAATTAAATGGTAAACATCAATTTAAAATATACCGTAAGCCCACGTACACAGATGCTGTTATACCAGCATCTTCTAATCATCCGTGGCAGCATAAACTGGCTGCTTTCCATTGTTATGTTAATAGATTGTTGACTGTGCCTCTTTCTAAGGAACATTTTGATTTAGAGTTGAGTACTATTTATCAGATAGCGATCTCAAATGGTTATACAAAATCAATGGTAGATAGTTTAGTTCAAAAGAAGCAGGCACGGTTAGTAAATAGCATGCTTTACGCTGCGTTACCTTCTCAGTCTACTAACAAATATAGATCTACATTTCGTACTAAATACAAACTGAAATATAGATGCACAGAAAAAACCCCAGAAAAAAGACCAATGCTGGGAATCGAACCCAGGTCCTCAGCATTCCGTGCCGCGTGCCATACCCCTACACCACCACTGGTCTAGAGATTAGACACGAATCTTTCCTATACATCATACATTTCAATCTGCTAAATCATCACCTTATGCAGTGACAAGCGCACATCTATGTTACACCCTCATCGAGAGATTTTAACACTCCTTCGGAACTAACCGCTCACCTGGACAAGAGATGGCGCTACTGTGCAACTTTAAACAAGTTAGCTATGAAGTAGCTTTTTTTTTTTTTTTTTTTTTTTTTTGTACTTATTTTTTCAACTTCATTTTTTTATTACTTTTACGGTCATCCCGTGAAATCATACATTTCGTACTAAATACAAACTGAAATATAGATGCACAGAAAAAACCCCAGAAAAAAGACCAATGCTGGGAATCGAACCCAGGTCCTCAGCATTCCGTGCCGCGTGCCATACCCCTACACCACCACTGGTCTAGAGATTAGACACGAATCTTTCCTATACATCATACATTTCAATCTGCTAAATCATCACCTTATGCAGTGACAAGCGCACATCTATGTTACACCCTCATCGAGAGATTTTAACACTCCTTCGGAACTAACCGAATGAATGACTTCGGAATGAAGTTGAAAAAATAAGTACAAAAAAAAAAAAAAAAAAAAAAAAAAAAGATACTTCATAGCTAACTTGTTTAAAGTTGCACAGTAGCGCCATCTCTTGTCCAGGTGAGCGGTTAGTTCCGAAGGAGTGTTAAAATCTCTCGATGAGGGTGTAACATAGACGTGCGCTTGTCACTGCATAAGGTGATGATTTAGCAGATTGAAATGTATGATGTATAGGAAAGATTCGTGTCTAATCTCTAGACCAGTGGTGGTGTAGGGGTATGGCACGCGGCACGGAATGCTGAGGACCTGGGTTCGATTCCCAGCATTGGTCTTTTTTCTGGGGTTTTTTCTGTGCATCTATATTTCAGTTTGTATTTAGTACGAAATGTATGATTTCACGGGATGACCGTAAAAGTAATAAAAAAATGAAGTTGAAAAAATAAGTACAAAAAAAAAAAAAAAAAAAAAAAAAAAGATACTTCATAGCTAACTTGTTTAAAGTTGCACAGTAGCGCCATCTCTTGTCCAGGTGAGCGGTTAGTTCCGAAGGAGTGTTAAAATCTCTCGATGAGGGTGTAACATAGATGTGCGCTTGTCACTGCATAAGGTGATGATTTAGCAGATTGAAATGTATGATGTATAGGAAAGATTCGTGTCTAATCTCTAGACCAGTGGTGGTGTAGGGGTATGGCACGCGGCACGGAATGCTGAGGACCTGGGTTCGATTCCCAGCATTGGTCTTTTTTCTGGGGTTTTTTCTGTGCATCTATATTTCAGTTTGTATTTAGTACGAAATGTATGATTTCACGGGATGACCGTAAAAGTAATAAAAAAATGAAGTTGAAAAAATAAGTACAAAAAAAAAAAAAAAAAAAAAGATACTTCATAGCTAACTTGTTTAAATATAGATCTAGCATCTCTTACGTTGGGGGGTTGTCTGATAAGATTTATGGCATTTTAAAATCAAACAATATTAATGTTGCCTTTAAGACTAACAACTCTTTGTACTCTAGGCTATGTAACCACAAAGAACAGGTAGATAAGGGAACTAGATCGGGGGTATACAAGCTTACTTGTAATGACTGCAATGGGATATACGTAGGACAGACAGGCCGAAGTTTTAATACTAGATTTAAAGAGCATGTTTCGGCATATAGGAATGAGCATCCAGATAGATCGAATTTTGCAAAACATTTGTTGGAATCAAATCATTCATTGTTAGATTCAGATTCTTATGAAGTGTTACATTATTGCGGCAAGGGGTTGCGTCTGGATGCTCTGGAATGCATGGAAATAATTAGGTACAACACTATGGGGTCTATTATTAATGAACAGGTAAATTTAGTATCTTCTCCTTTACTGCGGCTTGGGTCGAATTTGAACAGTTAGTATTAATTAAATATGCCTTATAAATAAATAAACAAAAAAATTCAAGGTAGTTTTATAATATGTCAATAAAAGTTAATTTTTGTGGGGTAGTTTGAGAATAAGAAAAATAAAGTGGGTACTTGAGAAGTTACAGTGACAAGTTAAAACATTTGTTTTGGTTTGTTAGTTTAACATTTGGTAGCATAGCATACGGTTGTGGTAACTCTGAAGATGAGCTCTGGTTGAGTTCGAAACGCGTCAGTGTAGCTTGGTGGTGGTGATGGTTGGGTTTATGTGATTTGTGTGTGTTCGTACAGTGTGGAGGTGGAGGAACTGCATGAACGCGCATTTCTTGCATAAACGTAACTATTGTAAGGTCGCGGGTGAGCAAAGTAATTGTTTTAGTTCATTAATATGGACCTCCGCAAAGTAACGCCTGATTCAATAAATTGTTATTTCATTTCAAGTTGAGCCATATGGAAAAAGCTAGTTACGCGGTACCTATTGCAGTGTCACTGACGATAACACTGTAGCAACACTCACCTATTGAAATACATAAGTACGTAGCCGAGCGACTCCATGTCGTCCCGCCGCGACTGTTCGATGCCGAGATGGGCGTTGATTGATGCATAGCGCGCCGTACCTGAGGACAAACAATACTCATCATCATCATCATCATCATTATCAGTTCAGTCGTAGGACGTCCACTGCTGCTTGCATGCACCGTGAACCTGCGGCCTTTACGCGACTGTTTGCATGTTTGTTACTCTTTCAAGCTAAAACGGTTTGACCGATTCGGTTGAAATTTGGCACTCACTCACTCACTGGATTAACATATAGGGATACTATTTATCGGGAAAAATTGCATAGTTCCCGCGGAATAGCTATAAACAAATTCGTTGCAGACGGAGCTAGAATTCAATAAATTAGCTATTACATTTATATTGTGTCAAAGTTGTATTTTTTATTATTTTTAAATACTAACACTAGATTAAAATGTGACTTGTTTTCTAACACTTTATGGATACAGAACTTGTATTTTGTGAACCTTATTTTCTAAACTATAGAAAATCAGACCACCCCTAAAACCCATAAAACCACACTGTCGGTAATATTAGACCAAATCATTAAAAGGGGTCGCTATCTAGAAGTCACGCATCATACATAACATACAAATAGATCTATTTGCATATTCCGCGTCGCCATGACGACGGCTTGTACATCACGCGACATAGCGATTTATTTGTTATGCTTGTTTCGATTTAGGCCACGACAGGGAAGGGTGACGCACTCCAACCCTGCGTTTGTTGAAGGCATGCTATCTATAGAATTATTACGGGGTAACCAATGAAAGTATTTTTGGAATCATTGAGTCACAGTAACTTGAGCAAATGAAGTTTATTTTTTCCTGGCACACATTTGGGAATGTGATTTATACTGCTGAGTAGCCTGACGCTATAAAAACTCGGTTGCTGCTAGTATTATATACATATCTAGCTGTTGCCCGCGACTCGGTCTGCGAAGAATAGGGGTATAAAAATTGCCTACAACCTATTCTCGAACAACAGGAAAAAAAAGTTGATAAAAATCAGTCAAGCCGTTTCTGAGGAGTTGGATAACAAACACCGGGACACGAGATTTTTATATATTAGACTAGCTGACCCCGCAAACGTTCTTTTGCCATATAGCACCTAGGGGTATAAAAAAATAGCCTAAGACCTATTCTCAGACCTACCGAATATGGAGAAAGTAGTTTCATAAAAATCAATCAAGCCATTTCGGAGGAGTTTGATAAAAAACACCGAGAGCTTTTTACATAATAGACACAGAGAGAAGAAAGGAATGCAAGTTTCCATTTAGATTTCGAAGCTAAAACTCACCAGTAAGGTTCTTGTCCTCGCGGTACGAGATGTGGGCGCGCGAGCGCAGGTCACGGAACTTCTTGGCGAGACCGAAGTCGATCATATACAGCTTGTTGCAATGACGGCCGATGCCCATCAGAAAGTTATCGGGTTTGATGTCACGGTGGATGAAACACTTGCAGTGGATGAACTCCACCCGCCCGAGCATTTGGTCTGTTGACAATAAAAAAATAAAGTAATTGGGAATGTCTAAAAAAAATTACCAGTGGTTTTTATATTTTTTTTGTATAGAAAAGTCAATTATAAGAAACTAATTTCAATATTTTGTCACTTAGTTCACTACTTTTTTCAAAATATTGAAACTATTTTGGTTGATGACGTCAGATTGTAATTGAGGGCTCCCACACTGCCAAATTTCTAAATCTATCTAAATGCGTACGATAAGGCAACCCCTTTAATTATTTTTTGCGTGGTGGTACACTGTAACTAGTGTCACTTTACTGGCGCTGTCAAAGTGCTAGATGTCAGGCAGTGGGTCCAAATCAAACTCCGTAGTTATAATCCACGCGTAAATTTGTGAAGAATTCTAACCACACAGAATAAAGTACGACTTGGACCGGTCACGCAATTTACACCAAAGTCAAATGAAGGTCATTGCTTATTTGTTATGTAATAAATTCATTATATAATATTAAAATTAAATAACTACAGAAAACGAGTTAAAAACCATTTATCTCGAAATGGTTTTCGATTTACTATACATTGCAAAAAAATAGACATCCCCAATTGAATCAGGCGTTACTTTTACCTCCGTCCATGTTAATGAACTGAAACAATTACTTTACTCACGCGCGACTTTATGTATGATAGCTACGTTTACGTAAGAAATGCGTTTTCATGCTGTTCCTCCACCTCCACACTGTACGGACCGGACACACAGTTGGGAACACATAGTTGGGTTTGTGTGTGTTCATACAGTGTTGAGGTAGTGGAACTGCATGAACACGCATTTCTTACATAAACTTAGCTATCATAAGATCGCGGGTGAGCAAAGTAATTATTGTTTGGGATCATAAATAAAAAAAAAGGCCTCTTATTTCCTGTGAAAATTGTACTATTAATTAAAAGTTTTTTAGTATTTTCTTGGCTCGTTTAATTAGTTTTTCGTTTAATTCTTGATTGGAACAAATTTGAGTTGGATGATTTGACCGCAACTAAACATAAGTAGTTAAAAATAAAAGCCTGTGATAATGTTTTTGGTCATTATTACTTGAGAGGAGCCAAATTACATTGATAGCAAGTAGGTATATTTGACTTTTTAACTTCTTCGCCTGGTCACAGTCACTTCTAATATCTAGCGCAAAACAAACTGTACTAACCTGCCAACATAAGCACAGTCTTGATGGTGAACTGGCGACTGCAGAAGTTGAATAAATCCTCGAGCGATGGGCCCAGAAGGTCCATAATGAGGATGTTGTGGTCTTTCTCGTAGCCATACCATCTGCATCAAGGAAATTAACCGTTATTAAACATTAGTACAATGGCTGCCAACCATATTTGCAGCCGGATTTAGGGGAGGGCAACCGGGGCAACAGCCCTGGGGCATCCACAATAAAAGATAATGGAATCTTCGAAAAAAAAATTATCAAATTCCGACAAGTAATTATTTAGATCATCATCATCATCATCCCAGCCTATATAAGTCCAACTGTAGGGCAGATTGAGAGGGCTTGGGCCGTAGTTCCCACGCGGGCCCAGTGCGGATTGGGAACATCACACACACCATTGAATTTCTTTGCAGGTGTATGCAGGTTTCCTCACGATGTTTTCCTTCACCGTAAAGCTCACGGTAAATTTCAATTGTAATTTCACATATAAATTCCGAAAAACTCAAGAGGTGCGAGCCGGGATTTGAACCCACGACCCTCTGCTTGAGAGACCATAGGTCAAACCACTCGCTAGGCCATCACGGCTTTTTTATTATTTGGATATGTGGAAAATAATTTGTAGACAGGGGGGCCTCCACTCCTTTTATGCCCCGAGGCTGCCATACCTCTAAATCCGGCCCTGCATATTTGAGTGTTGCTCTTACGCCTCATACAACTTAGTGAACCCACCGGTGATGCACATAGCATCGCGCTCCTTTTACTAAGGCACCATGAGCATCACCAGTAACACATTAGCATAACACATAAAACTATTTTATTCTATGCACGGAACAAACTAAGTCTACATATACTTAAATTTTCATTTTTTTAACTTATGGTTCAAATAATTTGTACACAAGAGACCATAACAATAAATCAGAGATATTTCGGCAACACCTATAATGCAATCAAACTGGCGTCTAGAATCCTCGCAATATTTAGTGTGTAGCATTGAAAATAACTATAGAGCACTCAGTGTGACTCTAACCCCCAAAATAATCCCCAAAAAGTGGTCTACACTACAATGTTATTAAATTAAACACGTATAAGTATTTAATACAACTAAATTTCAATGACAATTTATCTCTGTATGTGTCTGTGTCTGTATGTGTGTGTATTCTTTATCTTTTTAACATATACAGTATTTCTAATTATTTCCAAACATCCCTTGTCCATGATTATTGAATTTTATAGCATGCCTTAGATATTGATTTATTTTTTGTATTTACAAGTATATTGGAACCAAGGATAATAAGATGGGAATGTACAGGAATCCATTAGCGGTTGACTCAGTAGGTACCTTTTGTTTATGATGTTTTCCTCTTAACAGTTTTGTTATAATGGTGATTTAATGATTATAAAATTAGCCTCAAGCAGCATTTCAATTATTAATATTGTTACTTCAACAAAATGTATTTTGAAGTGTCATTGTTAGCCAAATGAACAAATAAACAATAAATAATGTTAATCTATGAAGGAACTTCTAAACAATAAAGGGAAACAACTATCACTTCAAGTTATCAATTTAAGACGTCATAGGTCATTATTTGCAATCAGTAATGTTGTTTACTATTGAGCAGCACAAATTAACAATTCACAATTTACCTCCTTCAATTAAGTAATGAGCATTCTACAGTTTAGTTCTTAGAAACAGATAAACTTGACTAAGTTATTGACAAATTAGAGTCTAGTCTAGTCTAGAATTGTTATTAGTACCTATACTGTCAAGATAAAAACAGCCAGAACAGCATAAATGAGTGACATCGTTTTAAAAACCAAACATACCTTATATGTGGTATTCCAATTCCGCCCTGAAGAATCTTATACACTCGACTCTCATAGAGGAGTTGGGGATGCCGCGCTTTTATAGACTCTACTTTCACTGCTACCTCCTGCAACAAGGAAAAACATTGGTTACATTATAAATAAGCGTTACAAATTACCATATGACCAGACCTGACCAGATTTTTCGCCTTGTCTGAGCTTTGTCAGACATTTTAATATGTTCTTTTATTATTGCTAAACAATGTTAGATACTGAATGAATATTTCAATTTAGTTATTGGAAAATATGCATTTATCTACTAAGATGCTTTGTAAACTTAGGGCCTCCGCTAGCTGACGCGGACGCCCGTCGCGTGCGCACGCTCGCGGGTCCCGCTCCGTAAAAAACCTACCTAAAATTAGTCGCACGCGACCGCGCCAGTTAAGCGCCAGTTAAAAAATATACCTTGTTGAGTTTCTTGCCGGTTTCTTCTCAACAGGGTTTTTTCCGAACCGGTGGTAGATTCTTCGACGTTCATAGGAGCATCAATTGATGCCTAAATTGAATAAAGAATTTTGACTTTGACTTTGACTTTGAAGCGCTGTTCATACAATTTCTCTCCCTCTAATAAGAGGGGCGTCCGTTCCGGGTAATCCGCGTCAGCTAGCGGAGGCCCTTAAAGAGAGCCCAATATCTATACTAATAATAATATAATTACTAATATTTACTAGAAGATATAAGAGTGAATCAACTTTTTCTTTCTGCCCATTGCTATGGTTACACAAATTTTGTCTCCTGGACAACCTAAGCATTTTTCTATGAAACAGTATGAAGGTGTCACATGGACAACCGGGGACAGAGTTAACAATACAAAAAAGTTGATTCTATTCTTTATTAGTATATTTATTTTTACTTATAAGCCAAAAGGATACAAGAAAATCAATCTTCATATCTTTATCTTTATTATATTAGTAGAGATACTGGCCTCTTTATATCAGGGTTCGAGGATATATATCAATGGATATATATCATGATATATATCAATACAAAAATTGGTTTCTAAAAATTATATTATTAAGTAATTTATGGCGTTTGTTACTGTATTTCTACTTCCCAAATGTAGATGGCGTTGGAGTAGAGTTAAAAAATACTCCCTAATAGTAAGTTCTAATCCATAAATGGCAATGCCAGAAAATTTTTGTTACAAAAGACTAGAAAGAGTAAGTTTTTTTGTGTTTACTCTATTATTTACTACAAAGAAAGTAATTGACAAAGTGCAGAAACAATTTAATTTAACACATATGCAAATAGTATACATAAATAATACAATAAAATAATAATATGGCTTTCATAAAAAATGGATATATATCATAAATATCCGATATTTTGATATTTAGAATAAATATCGGATATTTTCGAACCCTGCTTTATATGTTAGCAAAGCACCTTTTGTATTGAACTACAGAAACAATTTAAAAAAAAATATTTTACAAAAAAAATAAAGCTACCCTATTCCAGGTAAACATATGCTACTTTTTATCATGAGCAGATGCTCATATAGAGGGGTAAGGTGGGCGAATGGCCACCCTAGGATTGGAGTATCGACTCAGCTTCTCCCCTACACTCATGGTATTTTAAGGGCCTCTCCCTGAAATATAACCCTAGATATACCGCTGATCAAGGGACAGTTCAAAATTGCTACAGGAGAACTACTTAAAAAAAAATTAAACAACTTACCTACTTCTGTGAATAAAATCAGCTAAAATATAGTCAACCAAGAAATTCCTTTACCACCCTAAGGTTCTATGTCAGTTGTATGGCTTAAAAAAACATCAAAGACTATTTTTCACTTTCAATGTGACCAAATTAGCCGTATTGTTTTTTCTTCTGATGTAGTGTTAATTGACTATACAGTTATGTACCAGCAATGTAGCAGCAATATATCACTAAATCACTACTTGTTTATACATTCCAGGTGTCTGAGAGTAAAGGATTTGTCACACTGAATGTGTTCTGCGGTCGCAGTCAGGTCAAATTGACCGCAGCCCGCAATATGTATGAACAACATTGTTGGTCTCTATACACCGTGAAATTTTAGTGGTTGTTTTCCCGAAACAAGGTGATTTAGTATCGATTGTACAATCGATTTATAATTACTATTTTGACTAGAGTCAAAAATCCAATTGTGAAAAACGAAAGTCGAAAATGACCGCAAACCAATAGTAACGCTTCGTTGGTAACTAACCTATCGTACGATCGTACGCTACTTGTACCAACGAAGCGTTACTATTGGTTTGCGGTCATTTTCGACGTTCGTTTTTCACAATTGGATTTTTGACTCTAGTCAAAATAGTAATTATAAATCGATTGTACAATCGAAACTGAATCACCTTGTTTCGGGAAAACAACCACTAAAATTTCACGGTGTATATTTTGTATAGATATGCGATCTGACCATGCGGTCCGCGCGGTCAGATCGCACGCACGTGCAATATATAGAGACTGTCAATGTTGTTCATACATAATGCGGGCTGCGTTAAATTTGACCTGACCGCAACTGCAGAACGGACTCAGTGTGACAAATCCTTGAAACATGAAATTTCAAATATAGTGCTACAGAATGTGACATCTACATACAACAAAATTGGGACAAGTACTTAGTATAACCAGCCAAGTCTGGCATAGAAACTTATTTACCTGATAGCAAAATCTAGGACAATGTTTTTGGGTTAATACAAATGTGTTTGTAAATTTACAAACAATGGTATAATAGGTTTTTAATTCAGCTAAGCCTGTTACTGTTGTATGAAAAATGATTTTACAATTTATGTAACAAGTTTTTAAATATGTATTTAATAGTAATTCTATTTATTCTGGTTTGTAAAGTGTGAGAATTTGTTAAGGTTTAATAATAACAATTTTTTTATTAAACTTAAGGTTTTTCTTTTTGTTAACCCAAATTTTAATTCAACAATTTAGTTCTGTAGTTTCAAGCATTTGCTTAATTAAATAGTTGTTGGTACCAATTAAATAACAATAGGATATCAACAACTTTATAAATGGCATGTTTACTTTGGTTGGTAGGTATTTTCTACTTAACATGTTCCCAGCGGCAATAAGTAACTTTTCAATTAACCATACATGTATCAAGTCACATAGACCCAACACCGCAGTAAAAGTGTTAAACAAGAGTTCTGCTTCTCACCAGAACACTCCAAGACTGATAAAATGGGTTCAAGATTTAATTAATTATAAAACCATATAGCATGAAAGTTTATGACAGGATGCATGAAAGAACCAAGTATAATATTTCTATGATACTTCCTTTTAACCGCATAAGACCTTGTCAAATCATAATTATCAGAATATCAAACTTAACCCCTTGTATACTGAAGACACAGATCCATGCAAAATTTAAAGCATTATTTTTCAAGTTGTCTGTAAAATTGTATTTATAGATAGAAGACAGCCAAAACTAGAACTCAGGTTTTTTTTACTTCCCTCATAATAAAGGGTTAATGTCAATACAGAAAAGTTGACATTTGCTTAAACATGTCCTAAATTTGGAATGTTGGGCCTTAATGGGTTAAAACAGATAATAATTGTGTTGTAGCATTTTTAACTGCAATTTTACCGATTAACATACAGACAGCCAAACACAATGAGCACAGGAAGCATTAGCTTTTCCCACACATGTTATGACTCATTATAACAGTAAATAAACTATTCTGAATAGTTAAAATGCATTTCAATCTCTATCAAGACATTGCAAAATACATTCAGAAATTGTACTATTCATAAAAAAACTCAAGACTATAACTAACAATATAATTTTTGATAATTTCACATTGATAACATTTAGTGCTGAAAATAGCAAAGCAGCAAAATCCTTTGAAAACAAGGCCATTCTTATGCAGACTGTGACCCAATTTACTTGCAAATTTCGATTGCACAACCTCAACATGAAACCTAACACAGCCTTTATGTATCAGTCTATGACCAACATAGGCCTCTCAAAACACGTTTGATGGATGACTAACAACGAAACAGCCACTCACTATGAGTGAAACTCGACGTTTGTGGTAAATATCATATATCGAGCGAAGTCAGTATTGATGACAAAGGAGTTTCGTGTACGATTTCGATCGAACAGGCTCGGAGCATTGGTAGCCCGAATACGTTACGTAAAACAACCACGGAGAACAGCTGCAAACCACATACGACATTAAAATCGTGTCAGTTTCTTTAACATCCAGTAAATACGCCAAGAATACGCCCAACCCGCCATCTTCAAGAACAAATCCCCGAAATACTAACAACCTGACATAAAAGATAGTCGAGAACGGAGATCATAAAATAATTAAAAATAGAGTTATTTACCTCTCCATCGTTCACATTGATTGCTAAAAAGATGTCTCCAAAGCTTCCACCGCCAATTTTCCGAACGATGTTGTATTTACCAGATATAATTACATGTTTCCTGGCTAACAACATGCGTTCGAAGGTAGCCATTTTCTTTTGCCTTCATCACTCGTAGTCACAAAATTTTATAAAACATCCATCGCACCGAGCAGATTTATCACAACACTTTTGAAATTTAGGGTTTATAATTATTGAAACACACTTTAAGATGTAGATATACTAGGAATAACTACATGAAATCATTTTAAATCGCAGTCTAAAGACAACGTCGTCAGCCTACCTACGTGACGTCACAATGGCAGTGATGCCAGCTACAAAAGACAAAAAGTTCTACCTGGTTGCGAGTGTTGCCGTATAGTAAATGAAATCTACTACTACTACAAATTTTCTTTAAAAAAAATCCTATAAAGAAATTAATTATTGCCGAAGCAAGACTTATTGTCGAAGCGTGATTTAAAATTATTGTTTAACCGTAAGTAGTACACACAATTTACAAAGAGTACAGGAATACGTTAAAATTGTAGATCCGTTTCACGTACAAAAATCTACTAACTGAAACTAGAAAGTTAAGAAGATAGAGTTGGCTCTTACAGTTGTGAATCATTGTCTTAATCACGGTTTTCCTCTAATTTTAGCAAACAACACAGAGATAAACACGGAAAACATCAATGTTTATCACTTGAGTATCAGCATTTTTATCTAATTGCAAAGATAAAGTATTAGAGTGAAGTAAAACTACTGAAAGTGAATGCTCATGCATGACACAAGTGCAGCTGATCGATACTTTAATAAAATAACGAATTGAAATAGTAATAGTAGAAAAGTGATGCCACTAGGAAACACACACATCTTTAAAGTAGGTCAGTCAGATGTACTGATGCATCAATGAATAACTAATTTAGTTTTTCTGCAAAAACTCAGAATGAATAGCATAACTTGTAATTGAATATATACTCTCCAATACATTCACAATTATTTTATCATTGAAAAGTACATACCATAGTACTGTAAATGGTTAGATTTGTACTTTTATTTTTATAATTGTATGCAAAATTAGTTTACATACATACATAAAAGTCTGGCCAGTAAAAGAACATATAAAGTAGATATAAATATACAGTTCAGTCTTAATCCACCTAGAACCACAGATATTATATACACCGTGAAATTTTAGTGGTTGTTTTCCCGAAACGAGGTGATTTAGTTTAGATTGTACAATCGATTTCTAATTACTATTTTGACTAGAGTCAAAAATCCAATTGTGAAAAACGAAAGTCGAAAATGACCGCAAACCAATAGTAACGCTTCGTTGGTACAAGTAGCGTACGATCGTACGATAGGTTAGGTACCAACGAAGCGTTACTATTGGTTTGCGGTCATTTTCGACTTTCGTTTTTCACAATTGGATTTTTGACTCTAGTCAAAATAGTAATTATAAATCGATTGTACAATCGATACTAAATCACCTCGTTTCGGGAAAACAACCACTAAAATTTCACGGTGTATATGTACCTACTAACTGCCGTTAGATTAGATTGACCCTGAAGTAACCGAGACAAAATCTGCTGCTGACGTCTGTTGAAGAAAAATAAACTCTATTCCCTTCATTTACCAGTAATGACTATCACATCCTTATGGAACCAAACATATGTGTATTATATTGGTCTTTATCTATCACTATATTCTTTAACCTGTGGAACGTCCCGTGCGCCACATGTGCGCGTAATTAATTGTTCCTGATTTACCACTTTATTTTACTGGTTTCATTCACTTTTTAGCATACCATATCGTACTTAATAGATAATAGTGGACTGTACTCAACAACTTGACACCTCATTGGTTGCAGGACGGGTTAAACTATATCTAGAACCTTTTTTCTCAACCTGGGAACCTAATAGGTTTTAAACGTCCCAAAAGTGAAACACCATGAAATCAGAATGACCTAAAAGCACAACACCCTCTACGCAGAACGTCCCATGGTGTACAGACAAGAAATTATTATTTAACACGAGGTGTTGGCCGCGACTCGTCTGCGAAGAATAGGGATATAAAAAAAGCCTATGTCATAATCTCACACCTACCAAATATGGAGAAAAGTTTCATAAAAATCGGTCAAGCCGTTCCGGAGGAGTTCAATAACAAACACCTTGACACAAGATTTTTATATATTAGTAGATAGATTAGAAGCACCATATGCATGCTAGAAAGTGAATGTGTTTGATGATTGATTGCTGACAAAATAGAAATAGAGTGATTATTTACAAAAGCTTCAATAGTGTATGTAAGCGCTTGACTTTTTCTAAGAGGCCCAGAGAAGTCATAGTCAGAGCTTGAAAGATTCAGCTGATGTAGGCTTGAACAGGCTGTTCTACAATCAAACCTTATTGAATCCAAGACTATTTTTAACCCTTTACTGATGGGTGTCAACTATAGTTGACAGTATGTTTAGTATAAAATAGACTTTCTGTCACTGTCATTAGGTAGAGAATTCATATTTATTCAGATTGTGCCTGTGGGTAAAGGGTTAAAATATTTGATACTGGGATGTTTGCCAACAACAACAATAATAAATACCATCCAATGCATCAAACAAAACTATTAAATGCATGCAAGTGAATTCATATTTTTTCAATTCAAAAGACCTTACAAAAGAACTAGACTTACATGATTTGAAGTTTTGATGAAAAAAAAAACTATATGCAGCAACTGACCATGACCATGTGACGTTTTATACCCTATTTGGTAAGAATATTGTACAAAATGGCCAATCTTTGACTTCTGCAGTATTGTTAGCTTAGCAAAAAATGGCCTATACCAATTGAAGTTATCTGGTAACTGCTATACAGAATAACTCCAAATAGACAATGTAAAGTAACCTATGCTCCTACTAAGGTACGAGAACTAAACAATGATAGTAATCCATACTAATAATTATAAATTTGAAAGTGTGTCTGTCTGTATTTCTATCAGTCTGTATGTCTGTTACCTCTTCATGCTTAAACCGCTGGACCGATTTAGACGAAATTTAGACATTTTGTACATAGGATAATTTAAATCCTGGAAAATTGTGTAGTTCCCATGGGATAGCGATAAACAAATTCTTCACAGACAGAATTGCGGGCAACAGCTAGTTTAAAATAATTCACTTGTTTATATCATATATTTCGTACTAAATACAAACTGAAATATAGATGCACAGAAAAAACCCCAGAAAAAAGACCAATGCTGGGAATCGAACCCAGGTCCTCAGCATTCCGTGCCGCGTGCCATACCCCTACACCACCACTGGTCTAGAGATTAGACACGAATCTTTCCTATACATCATACATTTCAATCTGCTAAATCATCACCTTATGCAGTGACAAGCGCACATCTATGTTACACCCTCATCGAGAGATTTTAACACTCCTTCGGAACTAACCGCTCACCTGGACAAGAGATGGCGCTACTGTGCAACTTTAAACAAGTTAGCTATGAAGTATCTTTTTTTTTTTTTTTTTTTTTTTTTTTTTTTTTTTTTTTTTTTTGTACTTATTTTTTCAACTTCATTTTTTTATTACTTTTACGGTCATCCCGTGAAATCATATATTTCGTACTAAATACAAACTGAAATATAGATGCACAGAAAAAACCCCAGAAAAAAGACCAATGCTGGGAATCGAACCCAGGTCCTCAGCATTCCGTGCCGCGTGCCATACCCCTACACCACCACTGGTCTAGAGATTAGACACGAATCTTTCCTATACATCATACATTTCAATCTGCTAAATCATCACCTTATGCAGTGACAAGCGCACATCTATGTTACACCCTCATCGAGAGATTTTAACACTCCTTCGGAACTAACCGCTCACCTGGACAAGAGATGGCGCTACTGTGCAACTTTAAACAAGTTAGCTATGAAGTATCTTTTTTTTTTTGTACTTATTTTTTCAACTTCATTTTTTTATTACTTTTACGGTCATCCCGTGAAATCATATATTTCGTACTAAATACAAACTGAAATATAGATGCACAGAAAAAACCCCAGAAAAAAGACCAATGCTGGGAATCGAACCCAGGTCCTCAGCATTCCGTGCCGCGTGCCATACCCCTACACCACCACTGGTCTAGAGATTAGACACGAATCTTTCCTATACATCATACATTTAAATCTGCTAAATCATCACCTTATGCAGTGACAAGCGCACATCTATGTTACACCCTCATCGAGAGATTTTAACACTCCTTCGGAACTAACCGCTCACCTGGACAAGAGATGGCGCTACTGTGCAACTTTAAACAAGTTAGCTATGAAGTATCTTTTTTTTTTGTACTTATTTTTTCAACTTCATTTTTTTATTACTTTTACGGTCATCCCGTGAAATCATATATTTCGTACTAAATACAAACTGAAATATAGATGCACAGAAAAAACCCCAGAAAAAAGACCAATGCTGGGAATCGAACCCAGGTCCTCAGCATTCCGTGCCGCGTGCCATACCCCTACACCACCACTGGTCTAGAGATTAGACACGAATCTTTCCTATACATCATACATTTCAATCTGCTAAATCATCACCTTATGCAGTGACAAGCGCACATCTATGTTACACCCTCATCGAGAGATTTTAACACTCCTTCGGAACTAACCGCTCACCTGGACAAGAGATGGCGCTACTGTGCAACTTTAAACAAGTTAGCTATGAAGTATCTTTTTTTTTGTACTTATTTTTTCAACTTCATTTTTTTATTACTTTTACGGTCATCCCGTGAAATCATATATTTCGTACTAAATACAAACTGAAATATAGATGCACAGAAAAAACCCCAGAAAAAAGACCAATGCTGGGAATCGAACCCAGGTCCTCAGCATTCCGTGCCGCGTGCCATACCCAAAGTTACCAAACCCCGCCTACCAAAAGTTCAGTTTATGAGATATTTAAATGGTAGGTGTCCGTTATCTCACTCCATAGCCCGGTAATCCTGTCCACAACATCCCAACCCCATAGCCAATTCCATGTCACTTCCTACCTGGCAATAGTTTGGCAACTGTGGGGGACTGTCCGCTAGCACATCCTCATGGTGTATTAGGGGATAGACCTCCATAGTTGCGCCCATCTCATTTATATTATATGGTACCAAAGGCCTCTTCATGTTGGCTTCGGCCCCATGTATGCCTTTCAAATGACCGGGTCCCCATGGGCCCGTGATCGGAAATCCGTACCAACATAATAATAATAATTAATGCTAGAAAGATTAATGACCACATTAACAACCGCTTTAGCCTAGTTGGTAGTGACCCTGCCTACGAAGCAAGAGGTCCTGGGTTCAAATCCCGGTAAGGGCATTTAGTTGTGTGATGAGCACAAATATTTGTTCCTGAGTTATGGATGTTTTCTATGTATTTAAGTATTTATTTATCTATATAAGTATGTTTATTGTCGTCTAGTACCCATAGTACAAGCTTTGCTTAGTTTGGGACTAGGTCGATTTGTGTAAGATTGTCCCCTAATATTTATTTATTTATTTTATTTTAAAGATGGTAAAAAATCAAAATGACAATTATTTATGTATTAACCTTAATATGCTGTTCTAAGTTGACATTTTGATATCGATAGTCATACAATTGCGTACATGCGAGACCTTCAATGGAATTATTTTTTCATCACCTGAGATATCGAGTAAGTATATACAAATCAAAAGAAAATAATAACAATGTTATATAGAATAACTGTGGAAATCACTCGTACTCTTATTGCTGCGTGGCGTTAAATTAACGCGTGTTTAATATGACACCTGTATCGTACTGCAAAGTATCGTATTTTGTTTTCATTTTCGTTCTTTGACAAAGTAAAGAGAGGTTTTCCACGGTCCCCCTGCCACATCCAAGGTAAACGTGATTCTTGACGCGTGGAGGCTTCAAGTAATAACTAACGCGACTAATCTTAAACAAATAAATACTTAATTAGTTTACCTCGCCATTCGAGATGTTGATCGCCAAATAAATGTCACCGAACGATCCTCCACCGATTCTTCTCACGACCTTATATTTTCCAGTAATCAATACTTCCTTCCTCGACATCGACACCATGAAAGACATCTTGAAGGTTTTTAAAGTTTTTCACGGTTAATGTTCAATATTTTAATTCGATACCACAAAATTACGCAATGTTACAATAAAAACAATGATAGAATTCTGAGCTACATTTTACGATACTGTGACGGAATCCATGGATGAATGGATGTCGCGGAACATTCGGAACACACTACCCGACGCTCGTAAAAATATTGATTGCGCACAAATTGTGCTTAAATTTACAAAAATATGCATCAAAGGCAATACAAATACAACTTTAACAAAAATTATTAAATTATTCTAATAAAAGTTACACAAATATTTTTATATTTGCTTAAAAAAAGGCTCTTTTATCAATATTGTAATACATGTAAAAAAGAGAAGAAAAAAAATAACAGGTTTCAGAACGTGCTAGTAGAATAATGTTACCAGACCAATGGTGACCTACTTTATTCGTTTTGGTAGAAAAATGTACCTACCTAGTTTTAGTGTTCTTAACAAGTTTTATTTTTTTCTCATTTTTTCTGGAACCTATTAATTATTATTTGCGACGCTAAATAGTAAAATAGACCTTAAATGTATAAAATACAAAATTATTGGCTGCCAAGTAAATGACTAGTAAATAGTAATAAGTTAGAAATTTATTTCTATAACTAGCAGCCCGTCCCGGCTTCGCACGGGGTAGACAATTATTTATTTTTGGAAATTTGGATATAAAACACTTTTTTCACAAATATTTTTATTTATTAAAAAATTATTATTTATTATTTATTAATTATTACAGACGTGCACGCCCCACTCCTGTATTTCAGTGCCCCCTCCACCCCGCCCGCCGCGATGCCCGGCGCGCTTTTCAGACTGCATCGCAAACAACGGCCACGGCGCTATGGCGGTTTTGTTTACTGTTTGAATTTTTTAATTCGTAATATCTTTTGAATGGAAAGTCCAATTTAAATAATTTAAAAACTATTTTATAGGTAGTTAAATGGTCTTTACCATTAAATAATTTATTTGGATAAGGATTAATATAAACACATAAATAGCATGGTTTGAATTTGGTTAGCATTTTCATTAATATTTAAAATGAAAAAAGTTGTTGTAGTGACATAACTACAATAGTTGGACATATGCTACCGCGGAGTTTTTTGTAGACATTATGATGTTCTTCAATATTGTTGTACATTATTTTGTTCTATCGCTAATAGTTTCGGCAGCGCATTCGACGAAAGACATTTTAAGACTCATTTTTCTACACCTTCGGTTACATTGTTCAAATTTTACCAAGGATCCCTATTTTTTTTCAAAATGAAATGTAGCCTATGTCAAATTGGAAGAATGTAGCATTCTATTAGTGAAAGAATTTTTTAAATCGGCCCAGTACTTTTTGAGCCTATTCATTACAAACATACAAACATAGGTACAAATCTTTCCTCTTTATAATATTAGTTTCTATAATAAACAGGACAACTTTGTGTGTTTGTTCGCATGTAGAGGATAATCACTCTAATGAACCGATTATAACGGCCACGCCACGACTACGCGCGATCTAACATTTTTTTGTGTTGCGGGTGTCCATGGGCGGCGGAGTTTGCTTTCCATCAGGTGCCTCGCCTGTTCGTTTTCCCCCTACCTTATAATAAAAAAAACCGGCCAAGAGCGTGTCGGACACGCCCAGGATAGGGTTCCGCAATACTCAATATTTTTCTAAAGATTTTGACTTTTGTACGGAACTTCCCAAGTAGGTATATTTATAGGTCAGGCTGCTATTTAGTCTTAAACTACTAATAATTCTCAAGTCAATTTAGCCGCTATAGTTTTCCTTGTTAATTTGATACATTTTTACTGACATCATGATTTTTTTCAAAATTTTCGAACCAACAGTTTAGATTTTAGAGGGAGGGTAGAGGACAAGACGCTCGATTAACAAATGATTACACTTTAAAGTTGAATATCTCGCCAACGAATCACTGAATTGAAAAATCGTCTACACAACCCCGTAATGATTAAAAGACCTATCCAACGACACCACACACTATAAGGTATGACAAGAAAGAAAAATCACCCCCACTTTACCCTGGTTTTTTTTCTACACTTTATTTTATCCCTTTGTCGGGGTAATTGCTAAATATATCCATGCAAAATTACAGCTTTCTAGCACTAATAGTCTCGACGCTAAGCTGCGGACGGAAGAACAGACGGACGGACAGACAAACATGACGAAACTAGGGTTCCGTTTTGCCATTTTGGCTTCGAACTTTCGAATAAATGCGAAAGTGTATCTCTCTGTCTGTATGTTACCTCTTCGCGCTTAAACGGCTGAACCGATTTGACGAAAATTGGTATAGAGATAGCTTGAGACCCTGGGAAAGAAATTTCGGGAGTAGACCATAAATTTTGTCTGTGCGCTGACTAAGTCGCGACTCGCGGGTAAAAGCTACTAATTTAGTAAAATCTATGAAATCACAAAAAAATTCGTGAAGCTAATAGTAGGTATTAAACTAGACTGAAAGGGACGGCATCATACAAACTTCGAATTCGAATTTCGTAGCTAAGATGCCGGCGGTGCGTGGTCAAGCACAGACCACGCACACACACGCATAGCCTGTTAACCATTAGGCCCAGCCACGACTGCAAGCGACCGGCACAGCGAGTGCTGTCTCTGTTCGTGTGTGCTGCCGGGCAGAAGCGGGCCGTGAGTTTGTGGAACCCTGTACCTCTACCATGAGTTACACTAGTTTACAGTGACCGTACTCGCTAGCGACGGCGTAAATAATTTGTATGGAGAATTATGTACAGTGCCTCTAGCGGTCACTTACGGAAGTAGAATTCTCCATACAAATCATTTACGCCGTCGCTAGCGAGTACGGTCACTGTAAACTAGTGTAACTCATGGTAGAGGTACTGAGCTAACTAACGACGCTCGTTCCCTAAATATCAGAATTGCAAAATACTAGATTGCCGCCTTCACCTTTTTCTAAAATACCAAATTCCCAGAATACCAGACTTTCCTGTCACCGTGTAGACAGTAGAAAAAATCAAAGATAGCTTGTTTTCAATACACCATGTTCCATTCAAAACTTATGTTCCATTCAAGAATTATGTACAGTGCCTCTAGCGGTCACTTACGGAAGTAGAATTCTCCATACAAATCATTTACGCCGTCGCTAGCGAGTACGGTCACTGTAAACTAGTGTAACTCATGGTAGAGGTACTGAGCTAACTAACGACGCTCGTTCCCTAAATATCAGAATTGCAAAATACTAGATTGCCGCCTTCACCTTTTTCTAAAATACCAAATTCCCAGAATACCAGACTTTCCTGTCACCGTGTAGACAGTAGAAAAAATCAAAGATAGCTTGTTTTCAATACACCATGTTTCATTCAAAACCGAATTCCCATAACACCAGATAGTCAAATCACCAGGCTCGTAAAACACGACCCCCCGGCCTCCCCACGACGACCACAACCTGCCTGACGAGCCTGGTGATTTCACTATCTGGTATTATGTGAATTCGGTTTTGAATGGAACATGGTGTATTCCATTCAGAACCGAAACAAGCTTTTTTGGCAATCCGATATAGAGTGACAGGAAAGTCTGCTATTCTGGGAATTTGGTATTTTAGAAATAGGGTAAGTCGGCTCGGCAATCTAGTATTTTACAATTCTGATATTTAGGGAACGAGCGACTAACACTACTTACGAAACCTACCTAATTAATTAACAGTGCCGGATTAAGGCAGCGCGGGGCCTGTAGCAAGGCCACCATGACATTCGGCTTCGCCTCATGTCATAAACTCGCACTCGTGTCTCAATGGCCCTTATTATGATATAGTTGCATAAAATACTATTACAGTCCATTTTTACACGCACACACTAATAATTAACGCATTCGTTTCCCTAGCGACGTAAATAAAATAAAAGCGAGCGCGTCACGCGGGCGATCCGAGGCAGTCCGAGGCAACCATTGAATAGGCCACTACGGAGTGGCGCCCGGCATCTACTTGTAACGGAAAACGTAATCGCGGAGTGAGTCGCGCCTGGCCAAAGTGTAGATGTGTCAATCAATCATCCCAGCCTATATACGTCCTACTGCAGGGCACAGGCCGCCTCTCAGAATGAGAGGACTTGGGTGGCAGTTTCCATGTGGGCGAATTGGGAACTTCACACAAACCATTGAATTTCTTCTCAGGCGTGTACAGGGTCCCTCACAATGTTTTCCTTCACCATCAAGCTCATGGCAAATTTTAAATGTAATTTCGCATATAAATCCCGAAAAAGGAGAGGTGCCACCGCGGCTACTTGCATAACCCACTGCATATTTTTTAATTTAATCATTAAATACTAGGGAGAATGGGGCTGTGTGTGCCGTAGCGGTACGTGTGGCGGCGGCGGCGGCCGCGGCTGCTGGTCGAGCCGCGCGGCAGAACCAACTTGTTCAAGTTAAGTATGAAGTATCTTTTTCTTTTTTTTTTTTTTTTTCTTTTTTTTTTATTACTTTGACGGTCATCCCGTGAAACCATATATTTCAAACTAAATACAAACTGAAAAATAAATAGAAAAAGATACTTCATACTTAACTTGTAAAAGTTGGCCTAGTAGCGCCATCTCTTGGTCCAGGTGAGCGGGTAGCTCCGAAGGAGTGTTGAAGTCTCTCGGTAGAGGGCATTAACATAGATGCGCTTTATCACTGCCTAATGTGATTATAACAGACTGAAGTGTACGATGTATGGGAAAGATTCGTCGCTAACTTCTAGACCAGTGATGGTGTAGGGGTAAGCACGCAGCACGGAACGCTGAGGACCTGGGTTCGATTCCCAGCATTGGTCTTTTTTCTGGGGTTTTTTCTGTGCAACTTGTTCAACAAGGAGCCAATGACACGAGCGATACACACGCTCAACCGAATAGCCGAGGAAACAGATTTGTTTCTCTGTGTTCTGAGTGAATTCACAAGGGTAGCATTAATGGTTATTTGTTACAAAAGTTAATATTAAGATAATGTTTTAATTTAAGACTTCTCTGTCGCATTAGGTTAAGCCTGTAATGATAGATGTAAGTGTGTTTGAATAAAATAAATAAATAAATAAATAAATTATCTTTTACTGGAGTGATTACTTTTTGTTTTTTTTTTATGGATTTTTTTTCTAATTTACATGGGATTTAGCAATGTGTTTCTGTCGAGATTTTACATATCGAAAAATACATAAAAATGTATGACACAATTGAAACAAAAAAAAATATTATTTTTCCCAACGGAATCCGGCAGTTTTGGGATAAATCTTAAATCACCAATATCTCAGAAAGTAATAATTTTCAGACATAGTATCGCATGGCCTTTTTTTGGTGAAAATGAGTTATAGCTAGCGCGTTTTCGTCGCGCAAGGCGCAACGTAGGTAGGAATTTGTTTTAACATAAAATTAATTTTACTAAAAAAACTGTAGAATTAATGCTGAGGAGTTGGGGTGATTGAACATTATTCCTGGAGCATAAGGGGCATTCCGAGAGGGTTAGGAACCCTAGTTGTAGGGTCAGCCAAGAAAGTGGTCTACAATACAATACAATGACTCTTTATTGTACACCACAAAGAAAACAATACAGAAAAACAAGTACATGGAAAAATATATACAAGGTAAGCAATAGGCGGCCTTATTGCTACCAGATTTGTAGAAAGTCTCTTTGAGATCAAAATATTGCTAAGGTTGACATTTCTAACTGAGTGAAGTCATTAGACACCATCATCAATTCATCATATTATTGGAAGGGAAAATCAACCACATTGTTTCATGACATGCAAATGAACATCAACCATAGGGTGGCAGACCATATTGTTGGCCGACTGTACTGTATCCCGTAATAGGATTGTATTCAATGACCAGCCACCCCCTGCCTACAATATGGGAAAAACATTTATATTTGGGCATACATATGGCACATGGTTTTCTCCCTTTAATACACACCAGAGCTCCATAAAGAGGTTAAGTATGAAGTATCTTTTTCTATTTATTTTTTTATTTTCTTCAACTTCATTTTTTTTTTTTTTTATTACTTTTACGGTCATCCCGTGAAACCATATATTTCAAACTAAATACAAACTGAAATATAGATGCACAGAAAAAACCCCAGAAAAAAGACCAATGCTGGGAATCGAACCCAGGTCCTCAGCGTTCCGTGCTGCGTGCTTACCCCTACACGCGCGGTGAGCGGGTAGCTCCGAAGGAGTGTTGAAGTCTCTCGGTAGAGGGCATTAACATAGATGCGCTTTATCACTGCCTAATGTGATTATAACAGACTGAAGTGTACGATGTATGGGAAAGATTCGTCGCTAACTTCTAGACCAGTGATGGTGTAGGGGTAAGCACGCAGCACGGAACGCTGAGGACCTGGATTCGATTCCCAGCATTGGTCTTTTTTCTGGGGTTTTTTCTGTGCATCTATATTTCAGTTTGTATTTAGTTTTTTCTCCATAAAGAGATTGTAAAAATGCTAGAACTACAAACAAATTATGCTTCTCACACTTTCCTATTGGAAAATTGAATATGCAAATACATAACATTAAATAAATGAGGATTACCACAAAATATTGATGCAATTAATACTGGAAAATCAATGGTGATCATGGTTCTACGTAAAAATATACTAAAAGTGCAATCTTTCAGTTATATTTAGTGTGTTAAACAATAAATAAAATTTGTTTTGTTTGTATTGATTAATGGTTTATTTAAAATTAAATGGGCTTATTTGCAGTGGTTTGTTAGGTACATAGGATAATATCTATGACCTCTAACTATCCAGAATGCTACTGAAGCACCAAATGAAGCCCGAATCCTTGAGTTTAGGTGAATCTAGGTTACATTTTGACAACTCTACCTACTGAAACTAAGCAACAAAATAAGAGAATTACACAAGTATTTCAATAGTAATATGAATTGTACGTACTTGATCAGTACCTTCGATGAGCGCCAAGAAGATATCTCCAAAGGAACCCCCGCCAATTCGTCTTATTACCCTAAATTTACTACAAATGATAATCTCTTTCTTAAGAGCCAGCATCTGCTGAAACGTCGGCATCGTTACGTATTCAAAGTTCAACTAACATAAACTAAATTTATTAAGAATAACACAACACAAATTGACACTATAACATATATTTTAAACACGCTAACATTTCCATTTATTTTGAATATTATTTACTAAGAAATGAACTGAAAATAATGACAGATGGACAGATGATACAACTGTTAGCCGACGAAGTTGAAATGTCATTTTCATATTTTACGTGGCGCTAGCGTCAACGCAGCGCACTGTAGTTAAAGCGAGAAAACCGACTGCTTTGCGTGGTTCCTCAGATTCCTAGCATGTTTTTGCAACGAAAACACATTTGAGACATTTTTATAAACATCAGATGTTTACTTTTGCATGCTACTAGATTACATATTCTTTTTTCCTGATGGAGGATCGTTTGTTTTCTTTTGTGCCAGCTTTGAAACGTCGTCGTGTTTGCTAACTTTTTATAAGTTTATTTAAAGTTAATATGTTACGCATTGCATTGAATTGATTGCATCGCAACATTATTACGTTCATAGTTTTAGTATTTAGTATAGAATCGTTTCAAATAATTTCAAGAACTTGCCTCAGTTTCTGAACTTCAATTAAATGAACATGCTACAGGATTTTTAAATAAAACGCCGGACAAACATTTTTCAACTAGATGTATATTTAATACATAAAAAGTACAACATAGTAATACAACGAAAAAACCTATAAAGCTGTATTTACTTCGCAGAGTATTTAAAAAGCATATACTTAAAAAAATACTTAATCCGTTCGTGTAAATTCGAGCAAGAAAATAAAAATAAAAAGTTGATTTTGCGAAAAAAAAAAACAATAAAAAATACAATGTACGCTTACACTATGGATGACAAGGTATACCTATTTAATTAAAAATAATAAATTTTATCTATTGACATTTTTAAGGCAATCGGTAACATTAGGCTTTGTGGAGAATATTTTAAAACAGTCTAGCGACCTATCCAATTAAAATGCACATGGAATCATTAACAGCCGATAAACATCGTAAATAACGTTCATGGTAGTGCATAGGTATGCAGCTAATCGATACTATCGGCCCTAAAAACTACCATAACGTAGTTAAATTTCTATTGCGGCAACCCATAATGTCCGTATTCTGCGAAAGGGGTTATTCTGGAGTTTAGTTTCTTTTTTAAGGTGCAGGCATGCACTTCAGTCTTTCGAACGCGGCTTTCTCTAAAGCCTCACGATGGTCGGGATGTGCGATTTTGATCAGTTCATAGGCGCGCTGGCGAAGAGTTTTCCCGAATAAGAAGGCAATCCCTTGTTCAGTGACTACGTAGTGGACGTGGGCGCGGGTTGTGACTACGCCGGCACCTGTGGAAAAAAAGACAATATTTATTATTGTCTTTTGCGTTATTTGCCCATGACTTCGTCTGCAAATACATAATTCGTTTCTCGAGATCGAAGTAGGTGGCTACTACGAATTAGAAGCCCCCTGCTTCGATCTCGAGAAAGGGTAAGGCATCTAGCACAAAACAGACAGGTACAGAAGTCAATCAAGTGTATGTACTATCGGCCCAAGCGCCAGCTTGCCAGTTCAAAACAAATTTGCTTGCAGCCGTTGAAGTTCATTGGTATAGATCGGTATGGACAGATGTCTAGCCACTGCACGCAAACTGGGCCTTTAAGGTATCAAGCTGGCGTCTGGGCCGATTGTAATTCACTTTTCATACCTACGCTCGGTATGGCATATGCACATAAAACTATCGTGGTAGTGGCACTCTTATCTAGTCGTTTGATTTATTGTTGATAATTAAACGGGAAGAATTGAAATATAAAATAATAATAAGTAAAATATTTTTATTTTAATGTGATTGTTACATTTATATTTATATTACAAATTTGTCACGGAAAATATCTTGCGACGATTTCGACATTGGCGAAATGCATGATTACTTATTTTATTTTAAAATGTATTATTGCACTCAAAAAAGTTCACAGACGCGCGTCTCAAGCGGATGGCAATCTGGTCCCATCTGTTCCGAGATATCGTGTCTTTGAGCAGTGTCTATGTGTGCGTTGCTCGAGCGCACTTTGTATGTAGATTGATTTCTGTACCTATCTGTTTTGTGCATCTAGTCTCACTGTACAAGTACTCACCAAAAAAAAAAGTAATAATAATAAATTGCATATATGTAAATCCAATCCTTCTCCATCCAAAATTTTATCCGTAATCCGTAATCCTAATAATGTCCTATCATATAAGTAAATAAGTTTCCCTAACTTTGACATTGGCCTGGCCTGACATGTCCTCGTAGCCATATATAAAAAAAAAGAAAAAAAGTACTCACCAACTTTGAGGGTAGGCACGATCTTGCTCTCCCCCCGCTTAGTGTTGGACACGATGGCGATAATGGGCTTGCCCTTGCCGTCCACTGACTCCGCCGCACCGCGGATGAAGTCGACTTGCCCACCGAAGCCCGAGTACATGCGGGTGCCTGGAATATTCAAACTTTAAAGTCTATGTCGCATAGTTACAAGGTGCACGTTACGGTGCACCTGTTATCCATCTCACTCGGAAGTATGGCGGCTGACTAAAATGGCATGCGACGCGCGCTAACATGGCGGCAGCAATCCACCAATAGCGGCACAGGAAAAAGAGGCACCGTGCGTGGAGTATGCCGATTGGTCAATTGCATTTACTGCGCTTCTAAAACGCATCTTTTGCGCAGGTACTATCGCCCCAGACGTCAGCTTGCCATTTTCAAAACAAATTTTCTTGCAGCCGTTGAAGTTTATTGGTATGGATTGGTATGGACAGATGTCTAGCCACTGCACGCAAACTGGGCCTTTAAGGTGCCAAGCTGGCGTCTGGGCCGATGGTACATCGATGAACTACATATACATAATATCAGTTATGTACTAGTGATGTAACGAATATCAAATTTTAGGTTTTCGAGAATGCAAATATCTGCGGTATTGAGTTTTAAATTTAGTGCTATATATCTATGGCTCTATTTTGACACCTGACTTACCGTGCGACCCGCGCGCACACATTTGCATCTTATTTCGAGCGAGAACTTTAGCCGATCAATGATTGTATGTTTACTTATCGAAACTTTGTTAATAGAAACACGTGAATTTTGAGATTAAACTGTGATTCATTTCCTAAGATGAGTAAATCAGTTTCTAGTGAAATATAGACTTATTTTACGCTTTGTAACTGCTGAACGAGCTAGGTGCAAACTCTGTAACAATGAATATTCTCTCAAACTTTAATTTTTTTCGGGCGTTGGTTGATATTCGCAAAATATTCGCATAAATTTTGCACTTTTGAAAAAATGTGCGAACATTCGTTACATCACTATTGTGTACCACTAATATGTGTACCGGTAACACTGACCGATGGAGTCGGCAGCCACCTGGCCGGTGAGGTCCACTTCGATGCAAGAGTTGATGGCGGTCATGGTCGGCTGCAGCGACACGATGTGGGTGTTGTTCACGTAGTCTATTTCCAACATCTCTGCAATCACAAACCGGTGTATTAAAACAAGGAAACTTAAAAAATAACCTCTGTGTAAAACCATGGTCTTTTCCAACATCTCTGCAATCACAAACCGGTGTATTAAAACAAGAAAACTTAAAAAATAACCTCTGTGTAAAACCATGGTCTTCTCTGTGCATCTATATTTCAGTTTGTATTTAGTACGAAATATATGATTTCACGGGATGACCGTAAGAGTGATAAAAAAAATGAAGTTGAAAAAATAAATACAAAAAGATACTTCATAGCTAACTTGTTTAAAGTTGCACAGTGGCGCCATCTCTTGTCCAGGTGAGCGGTTAGTTCCGAAGGAGTGTTAAAATCTCTCGGTAGAGGGTGTAACATAGATGTGCGCTTGTCACTGCATAAGGTGATGATTTAGCAGACTGAAATGTATGATGTATAGGAAAGATTCGTGTCTAATCTCTAGACCAGTGGTGGTGTAGGGGTATGGCACACGGCACGGAATGCTGAGGACCTGGGTTCGATTCCCAGCATTGGTCTTTTTTCTGGGGTTTTTCCTGTGCATCTATATTTCAGTTTGTATTTAGTACGAAATACCTTATGTGTTATTAATATTGATGTACGATACTAGCGCTACCACATGTTGTCTTAATTTGAAACTAATGAGGGCTGGTTGTCAACAGATATCGATTATTTATCATTAATCAGCAAGCCATCTAGTTCAGCAAATCAACTGTAGATGGCGCTGCATCGAATAATCCAGCACAAAACAACCTCTAAAAAGCAAATAAATCATTAAATACAGCTTTCGTGAAATGTCTATCATTCTGTATAGTTGACCAAAAATTCTTGAATGGGCTCATTATTCAAAATCAAAATTCAAAAAATAAGGATTTGTAGCAACAGGAGCGAAAAGACCGTAACAGACTGACGAATTTTTCGATTTTTTTAAATTCCTATTTTTAGTATTTTTCTGATAGCTAATATAAGTTGGCCCATCATCTGATTTCGTCTTGACGTCGACTTCTGGGACACCCTGTATATCCAAATTTCCCGAAAAACTGATCCTACGCAAACAATGATTTACGCAACTGCTAATAACTAATAAGGACATTTTCTTACTTTTTTTAAAAAAAAAAACCTAACAAATTTCGGGTTATTTCTACTCAGAATCACAAGCACTATCGATTTAAGCAATAAAAAAAGCGTCCCACTTTTATTTGTCAGTTTTGTGACGCAGTTAACTATACCTACATGTTGTATGGACCGTCACAAGTGTCTAATAAATTTTGTATGAAAAATTAAGGATAATTAAGGCAAAACGGGTACATTTTTTTCTGAAAACTCCCATAAATAAAAATAAGTATGTAAATGGTATAATGTGAAAAATAAATAACGTGTCTATCATAGACGCCTCTAATGATAATGAGTCATTTAACTTCTACTGCAAATGTAAGGCGCAAAGCCACACAGAAGAGACTTGGGGCGGGGGCGCGTCGCTGTCCGCGTCGTTTGTTCGCAGGCCGCGTCTCCGCCCCGTCTCTTCTGTCTGCTTTGGATCGCGACGCTTCTATACATTTAGTGCTACGCGCCCCCGTCCCACGTCTCTTCCGAGTGGCTAGCGAATTATACCACCCTTACACAATACAAAATAACATAAATACTACACTTATTCGGTGGAAGAAAACATCGTGAAAACCTGTGTGCGTAAAGTTCCCAATATGCACTGGACCCGCGTGGGAACTACAGCTAAGCCCTCTAAATCTGTGAGAAGGCCTGTGCTTAGCATTCGGACGTGTATAGACCGGAGATTAAGAATACTACATACATAATAGAAAGAAATCTTACAAAAAAATGTCTTGGGACGAACATAAATTCTTTTACTGAGCTTCTTTCTTTAAAAACAATCTGAAAAGGTGAAATAATTAGGAAATTATCATGATTATTAATTTATTACTGTAGCTGCCTTAATAGTAACGGAGGAGCAAGTTCAAAAGTGTAGTTTATCGATATGGACTAAAGCAGAATAACGTTTGAATCAATAAATTAAACTCGTAAGAACCAAGTGAAATTTTGGCTATCAGAACTTGAAACCTAATGTCAATTCAGAAAAGTTGATATTTGCTTAGAAACATGTCCTAAAACTGAGTCACACTGAGTACACTGAGTCTTGCAAAATTAACCTATACACCGTGAAATTTTAGTGGTTGTTTTCCCGAAACGAGGTGATTTAGTATCGATTGCACAATCGATTTATAATTACTATTTTGACTAGAGTCAAAAATCCAATTGTGAAAAACGAAAGTCGAAAATGACCGCAAACCAATAGTAACGCTTCGTTGGTACCTAACCTATCGTACGATCGTACGCTACTTGTACCAACGAAGCGTTACTATTGGTTTGCGGTCATTTTCGACTTTCGTTTTTCACAATTGGATTTTTGGCTCTAGTCAAAATAGTAATTATAAATCGATTGTACAATCGATACTAAATCACCTCGTTTCGGGAAAACAATCACTAAAATTTCACGGTGTATATAGACCATCTGTTTCAATTTTAAAAGTGATATTATAGAAACAGACGGGTTAAAAAAAGCCGTCCGTACCTATGGCCGGGTTGTTGTCCACAAAGTCGTACAATTCGCGGTTACCGACCAAGAAACTGCCCACGATGCGACCCCTATGTGTCTTCTTCCTGAAATTATTAAACAAAAACCAGTGTTTTTAAATAAGTTTTTACTAAGGTAAATACCCCAGTGCCCGACGATGCCCCAATAGCCGACAATTTCAATCTTAACTCGTAGCAATAAGGACGACAAGCAGGGTGTCGATTATTGGAATTAAATTTACCTTATTCTGTAACTGGACTAGAGCACATAAAAAAAATCAGAAACATAGTGGAGCCGGGAATTGAGCCCGGCTCTTCACGCTGACAAAGTTCTTATTGTCTAACGCACTTGGAATCAAAACAGCTTTCACTACTTTCTGTCACATGGTTTAACATGAGGGCAGAAAGAGATGGAGAATGCGACCTTGATTCCAATAGGCCGATGATGGTGAAAGCAGGGACCGGAAACGCTTAGCCTGAAAGCTCCAAACGCACAGACAGAAGAGGTGTGGCGGTGCGGTGGCGGTGACGGTTGTAATATTCTAACTTGTATGAAGGAGTTCGCGGTACGGTACCGCCACGCCTCTGCTGCCTGTGCGTTTAGAGCTTAAAGGGGTTTTAAGAGTATTTGATAGACTTGTTTTTACAAACCCTAAGGATATGCTAAGCCTATCATCGACTTAGCCCAATGAAAGTGTAACCACACACGCAAACACCCTATCATCTGTATAACCCATTTTAAACTTAATCGAATGGTTTCAAGCAGTTTTTCCTTTCATACCAGGTTAGCTTGAAAAGATCCCTTTTAGGGATAAGTTCGCCTTTGTACTCTTTTTGTTTTGCTGTTTTGTATTATTTTTGTGTTTCATGTACAATAAAGTATTTACATACATACATTTACATTTCAATCTCTATGTGCAAGTGTTTCGACTTATTATTGCACAATCTAGTGCGTGGTCGCTCATGCGTGACGCGAGAGCGAGAGCGGAAATCGCTCGACTGCGCAAAAAAGAGAGACGATAAATGGGGTTAACCCAGTTAGTATTAAGCACTTAAATATTAAGCTAATGAACTGGGTAAGCTCCATGGCAGCGGGTTAACCCGTTGGTTTCCCTGACCCGGCTAAGTCAATCATACGGTAAGCGCATCAATGGGCTACATTAAAGCTGTACGCTGTAGTAAAGAGATTTATAAAAGAAACGCCTTCAACATGTGCATAATAGTTTTTAATAATTTACCAGATGAATTAAAGGTGTTGTCGGGAGAAATGTTCAAACGCAATTTGACGAAATGGTTACTGACAAAGTGTTTTTATAGTGTCAAGGACTACTTAAATTATAGACAATATTGTTGACATTATTTTTTGGACATTTATTATTATTATTATTTATTTTTTATAGTGTCAAGGACTACTTAAATTATAGACAATATTGTTGACATTATTTTTTGGACATTTATTATTATTATTATTTATTTTAATTAAATTATAAAATTACCTTTAGCTACTTTAATGAAATATTTGTACGCTTGCTTGCAAGCTGAATACAAGGACTAAACTTATAATTATGTATGACCATTGTATTTTTTTACTGTATTCTTACAAATAAAGTTAATTTGAATTTGAATTTGAATTTGAATTTACAATACAATACAATACAATACAATGGGCTAATCAAGTGATATGGTTACCCTATCGATAAGATTAATCAAATGAAGGGGTTTTCCGTTCCCTGGACGAAAGCAAACATCTGTAATGTAACATACTTGTTGTTAGTAATGCACCCCCGGCGGAAGAGGTCGATGACCCCGACGCTGAACATCTCCGAGTGGATGCCGAGGTCCTTGTGGCCCTTGAGTGCGGACAGCACCGCGTCCGGGATGCTGCCGATACCTGCCCGAAAACACAGGTCCATCATCCGAGCTTATATGAAGAACAATATTATACAGGGTGTAACATTTAGATCGGTCAGTATGGGAAAGTCTAAAACTATAAGATATACGAAGATCTGTTCCCAGGAACCATGCCATCGATTATTGTAACGAGAAAAAGTGCATTCATACATTTGAAAAAAAACTTGTACTCAGCTCGGGAATCGAACCCGGACGTTTTGAAAAATAAAACTAATACTATTTATTGAATCAGGCGTTACTTTGCGGAGGTCCATATTAATGAACTAAAACAATTACTTTGCTCACCCGCGACCTTACAATAGTTACGTTTATGCAAGAAATGCGCGTTCATGCAGTTCCTCCACCTCCACACTGTACGAACACACACAAATCACATAAACCCAACCATCACCACCACCAAGCTACACTGACGCGTTTCGAACTCAACCAGAGCTCATCTTCAGAGTTACCACAACCGTATGCTATGCTACCAACTGTTAAACCGTTTAACAGTTGGTAGCATAGCATACGGTTGTGGTAACTCTGAAGATGAGCTCTGGTTGAGTTCGAAACGCGTCAGTGTAGCTTGGTGGTGGTGATGGTTGGGTTTATGTGATATGTGTGTGTTCGTACAGTGTGGAGGTGGAGGAACTGCATGAACGCACATTTCTTGCATAAACGTAACTATTGTAAGGTCGCGGGTGAGCAAAGTAATTGTTTTAGTTCATTAATACTATTTGTATTTTACAAACATGATGTCTAAAATTAATAAAATGCATTGTTTTCATATTCTTTCATTTATTTTAGTAGGTGTTCGAAATGACTACCATTTTTTTTTCAATACAGCACTCTTGTAGTTTCAGACTTTCCCATACTGACCGATCTAAATGTTACACCCTGTATACAAATGAAGTATTTTTTTCTTGTATTTTATTAGAAGCCATTCTGGAGAAAGGGCCTGAGCAGTTGTGCAGCGCGCGCGTACCGATTACAGTCCCCCGTATTTGTTGTACAGTTTGCACTGCTTGGGGGGCGCGCGAAACACTGCGCTCAACTGCATTATTTCTGCTTATTCCTCTAATATCAAGTCTAGGGTGAATGAGCATTTACTAGGAGGGTGCTCCATCGTAGGCCTCATGTTCGCTTTTCTTCGGGCGTGATTGTGGTCAAACGCAAGCCTATATTAAAAAAAATATACGTTTTCTTGCATGTTGCCTTTTGCTTATCACCCCGACTCGTCGTATATCCTAGAGCCGGGACAGTATCCAACCGTTATTTATGACGGTTACCACAATCCACCCATCTGAAGAGTAGCTACATCCTCCACCAAGTTGTTCCCAATAAGCTGTCCGTTCATTTCATCAGCACTAGTATTTTTGCCGCTTTGTCGGTAGTGGCGTGTTGTCCCGACTTCATCTCGAAAGAAGTCACCTTCTGACTGTCTTACCCCGACTCCTCGTGTATTCTAAACTCAGGTCGGTATCCAGTCAGTATTTTTCACGGTTACGACTTACCCATCTGAAGAGTAGCTCCATCCTCCACCAAGTTGTCCCCAATAAGCTGTCCGATCTTCATCTCCTCGGCGCTGGCCCCCTTGCCGCCATGTTCTGGTAGCGGCGTGTTGTCTTCGACGGCGTAATCGATGTGTGATACGTGGATGATGGCATCGCCGAATGTGCGAGGCATGTGCATGTTCACTTGAGCTGAAAGTTTTAAGCTTAAACATAATTAATTACCACCAAAAACTTTCAGAGATTTCATCTCTATCCGTATTCTATTCTGTTGTTCTGTTAGAAGCATAAAATAAGTAGATAAGTAGACAAAAACACGGCATTTTTAAAATAAATTGCCTTTTTAGCAGTGAACTTTTGAAAAGATGACTTCCTGCCAAATTTCTTGCGGCGCATGCTTCTTGGCAATGATGGTCCTTACGAAAGCGCTGGAAGTTTTAAAAAAAAGTGACATGTAAAAGAGCCCTTTGCGGCCTACTTGCAGAATAAACGTTTTGATTTTTGATTTTTGAACTATTTCTTTTTACGATGATACAAAGATATGATGAACGTCTCATGAAAATATATGACGTAGAGCTATCTGGGTGCTGGGTGTCCCGTCTGTAACGAAAATCTAAAGATAATGTCCATGAATTAAAACCAATCGCAATTCTGCGACCACACACCACACCACGCGTGGTGGTGGTCACTAGGATTTTTAGTCGACGGACGTATTAGTCGATTTTCGTAACGCACGAAACCCGACGATTGACGCTTCACATCGCTATCTATCTCATTAGGAGAAGACATAGAATTGACTTTCGTAACTCAACGTCCATTTGCGCTGTACACCGGACACGACAAGTTCAAAACCCGACCATCAGCGCCAATTTCATGTAACTTTGAGAATGGTGTCCTCAGGTGTCATAGCGCACGTACTTTCTAGATGATGCTTGGCTTCGCGACCCATATAAGGGCGCTCGAGCGGAGATGAAGCATTCGCCGTACCAGAAATCGGCCAGGTATCATTATAAATTTTCAAAGAGATGTAACTCACCGATAATGATTTTGGAGTTGACCAGAGCGGCTCTCACGCAGTCGACGGAGGTTCCCAGACTGCAATAGCCATGGTGGTCCGGAGGAGAAACCTGAAGTACAATTTAAAGAGTAAGGTTTCACAGGTGCTCAAGTCAATATTAATATTTTTAATTTTTTTCTTTTAATATTATTTATTTTTTGACGGTGGAAGCATTCTACACTTCCACTGGACATAGATATAGTAAAGATGTAGGTATAGTTTTATTTTTTATATAATTTTTTTTTTTTATATATTTTAATTCTATATTTGTATGGTTTTTTTAGTTTGTAATTTATTATATTTTAATTTGAAAAGATGACTTCCTGCCAAGTTTCTTGCGGCGCATTCTTCTTGGCAATGATGGTCCTTACGAAAGCGCTGGTAGTTTAAAAAAAGTGACATGTAAAAGAGCCCTTTGCGGCCTATTTGCAGAATAAACGTTTTGATTTTAGTTTTTTTTTTGTTTTGACGCATAACTTTTTAAAGATTAGGGGGTTATCCATAAAGCACATCACACTAATTTTGTAATTTTTCAGCCCCTCTCCCGCTCTTATCAAAGTTGATCACAGCTGTGAGACCACCCCCTTCCTGGTATGACGTCAAACATTTTGCAAATTTAGTTGGAAGTCGCCAACAAGACAATTTAATCCTTATAGTGATACAAATAGAGATTGAAATATTTTCAAGTTTTTCGTTAATAGATGAATAGACATTGTAACATTTAGGGGGTGTTTCACCACCTTATTGTCAAACTGCTGGTTACTTAACCAATGAATAAAGTAAGTACTGGACAAATCTGTCAGCTAGTGTTTTTTTCAGTTTCACCACTCCGGTCCTGTGCAAACTAAGTACCACTTAACTAATCGTGGGTTTAACAAAAAGTCGGAATGGCAACGTCGCATTTCACGACCACGCGTTCCTGTTCGCACACTTTCGTTCAAAGAGTCCACTCATTATTAAAGCAAAAGAAATGGTTAACTATATAATTTTTGAATACATCTATTTTTTTTGCATAAACAAATATGTAACATTATAATTGATCCAAAAACGGTATTTATTTACGATACTTTGTTAACAATAACAAAGAAAAATAAAGTCACGTAAAACGAATCGAAAAGTGGCGCCAAACCATTTGACAGATAAAACTTTTTTTTAATGGCGACATACAAGTTCAGGTAGAACAAACGATTGAGCCACTGAAAAAAGTTTGTTATTAAAAAATATTACGAAATTTTGGATTTATTTTTACATACTAAAAGTGAACCTACATTTTTTTATTCAAATCTTGATATTTAAATTATTTTATGCAATTTAGCATGACCTCTTTCTTTAAAAAATAAAAAATACTTTGATTTATTTTTCTGAAACCGGCTGAAGGGCTCTCCAACCATGGTCACAAAAAAATAAACTAACTTTATGTGACGGATAAAAATGCTAAATGCCTCCTGATCTGATGGTCAAATTAAAAAACAGTTTGTCCGTCACTTAGCGCTAATCGAGACTGGTGAAACAGAAATTTTAATACCATCTGTCAAATAAGGTTGTGATTAAGCTAATCCGAACTTTAAGAAAAGTGGTGAAACAGCCCCTTAGAATTTAAGTCTTATAAAAGATAAGATGTATTAGATTTTGAAATGTGACGTCACAAAACTCAGGACCACTCCCGACCCTTGTCACAAAATGTCACACTTCGTGTACTGTCATGACATGACAAACGGACAGACAGACAGACAGCGGAGTCTCAGTAATAGGGTCTCGTTGACACTTTTTGAGTACGGAACCCTAAAAAAGGCCATTTTACGATAGTTCCCCATCATGTGCCAGTCGATTCACACTAGGCAGGTTCTTCGTACCTGGATAACAGCAATGTCGGGCTGGATGATTTTCCTGTGGAACAGCTTGGGGATGTCCTGCAGGAATATAGGGATGGCGTCGGAGCGACCTTCCGCCACCGACTTCCGGACGTTGGCTGCCATGAAAAGCGAACACGATCTGCAAACAACAAGACATGTAAATTGTCTGTATAGGTTCAGGCGTTATTTTGCAAACTTCGACAACCGGGCCTAGTGGTTAGAGAACCTTGCACAGTGTGAAGGAAGGCTACAATAGAGAGATCTTCCTCCAGGCAGATGTTATATGCCCGGGTACCGGGACCAGAGTCCGAAGGAAAAAAGTTTGAAATTAAATGAAATTTATTTATATGCCTTAAATGTAATATATATATATATACAGGTTCAATGATTTACTAGTCTCATACATTCAAACTTAGTCATGCAAATATTGAATTTAGTTCATGCTTTTACTATGCTAAATAACAAAACAAAATGACCCTAATAAAATTAATTACACATTATCCAAGAATTCCTTCAGAGAGTAATAACATTTTTTATGAAGCCAACGGAACAGTTGAGTTTTGAAGGAAGTTGATGAGAGCACTTTTATGGACTCTGGTAGATTATTATAAATTTTATTTTGTTTTGTTTGAAATTATATTTATGCATCCGAGTTGAGGAACTTCGATAAAGTGATGTAGAATGTAGCGGTTTCTCTATTTGATGACTAAGTGGCGCTAGAGGTCGCTACAACAGGTTTGACAAAATCGTAGTTGGGCATTTCAATTTAAAATGTACCTTCTACTTTTTTTTAAAGAATAATCTAGTATATTGGGGTTTTCTCAGAATCAAGAGCGCTATTGATTTTGATGAATAAAAAACTACCATAACTTTCTATACAATTTTTGTGTCACTTTTGTGACAAGCCATATGGGGTAAAACGCCAATAAAACTGGCCACCTCATACTGAAAATGAACTCTATTCACCCATAATAGAATTCATGTTTAATATAAGGTGTTAATTACTAGCCACGTTATACTAAATTGAATTCTGTTTGTAGGGTAACAGAGTTCATTTTCAGTATGAGTGGACCAGTTATTGAAGGGTGGCCAGTTATTGGCGATTTATCCTGGCTAAGTTTATATTATCTGTATGAAAAAAGGGCAAAAATAAGGACGCTTTTTTTTAATGAATATGAATAGTACCTACTCGTGATTCTGAATAAGACAACTCCAAAATTTCCTTTTTTTAAAGGAATTGGTACACTTTTTATTAAAAATGACCAATTAGTTGATTAAATAGGTAGGCCTCCCAAGTAATATTTAGCCCAGGGCCTAACCTAACCACGGTCCACCCCTGAAAATATAGTAACTAATAACTCGTATTTACGATAAACTGACACTTTGTTTAGTAATTCATTCTCATAAACAAAAGGCAGTGGGTCAAAGTATCATATTTATAATGAGTTAAAGTCCAATTACTTTGTTTGATATCGATTTTTAGCACTAATTTAATAACTATAAATTAGAGTACCATATCAGCATGCATTTATTTCATGCCAACTTTGCAATGATATGTGATATCATACTTTACATTTGGTATGATTATTAAAACCCAAAAACCTACTCTACTGCCTTGGGATACACGACAAATTTGCTTGAGTTTTGCGAATGTCAAACAATGTTAAAATTGTCATAAAAGAACATGTTTATCTGATGAGATAAAACTTATCTAGACAATAATCGTAAGTCACAAAACCAATTCAGAATACTTTACTTTTAGATCTTACAGGCTAAAGCTTTAGCTCTATATTTAAACTTCTCTCGTGGACACATTGGCCTTTTTGAAAATTTCAAGCACAACCATCTAGTTTTGAGTTGAATGATCCAGTTTGAAAGCCATCATGCATAATCAGTAGTCTTAACTTGTTGATAAGTCATCATATTCTTCGTATGTTTCTTTGTTACTTTTAGGCATTGTTTTGAAAAGTACACATTTTGACGATATGGTTTTGGTTTTTCGTGAATTTTTAGGACATCTCTACCAAAAATTGAGTCCATGAATACATTAAGTAAACCAAATTACGCCAAATAGTGTCAAATGATATTACCCTACGGTAAAAAAACCCTACCCCTATACCCTATGGTACGGTATGGTTCAAATTATCAGGTCGTGCATTTTTATAGCTCATTTACACTCGCGTACGAGTGGCGAGTCGAACTGCGAGACGAGCAACGAGACGGGAGTGTGAATAGACGCTCGCGGCTCGCCTCGCGCCTCGTCTCGTACTTCGAAACGCTCGCGACGCCGAGCCGAGACACGAGACGTAGAACGAGGCGAGAGTGTAAATCAGGTATTACAGTTCATTCCGGGTCATCAAATACGGGAGACGTACACTAACTGCATCCGATCACTACTACGCTACACGACCTAGGAGCCTCGTTGCCGAAGATAAAAAAGACCAACCCCCAAATATGTTGCTATTTGCTTGTTATTCGGTATTGCGATTATGACAACCTATCTCAGTCAGAAAAACCGTTGGCCTTGAATTGCCGAGGGGTCTCGTTAACGCGTAAGGCTGCCTGTCCATAGGAACGGAGCGAAGGGATAATGAGGAGCGGAGTTGCGGACCATGTCTGTGACTCCAGTGGACAGCTTAATCCGGCCCAGCACCAGCATATTATCTCACCTAAAGATGTCTTTGCACTCCGGCGCGACGTAAGCCGCCTCCTTCTCAGTGTGCATGTGGACAACCTTGATGTCCTTGAGACTGCCAGCCTTGCCGACCGCCGTCATCGCGTCGAGGAGAGGCGCGGGGGTCGCGGCGGCGCCCTGCGCGAACACCGTCTGTCCTGGAAGACGAAGAGTTGGAGCGTTAGTCGGGCATCTTTGCCACTGGGCTTGGACGAGCGAGGCCCCAGTTTCGAGGAAAGAGTTCATAAATAACCCACTAGCATCCGAGCAGCAACATCCGTCCGCGAAGAAATCATTTACCGCTATCCTGCGGAAACTATGCAATTTTACGAGACATAAACTATGCTGTCCGTCCCAGGGTCTCAAACTATCTTGGTACAAAATTTCATTTCAAAATGTGATTAGTTTTTTAAGTGTGAAGAGGTAATAAACTAACAGAAAGAGCTACATTCGCACTTATAACATTAGTATGGATGGACATGGACAGATAATACCTTTGGAAGTATAGATTTCTGACACTTTTTGTGAAGCACCCTTCACACACAGCAGGCGTCTAACTCTCCAGACAAATGTAAAAAAATTTAACGTTCCTATAAACTCATACCAAATCAAAACCGCATGCTGTACGGATTAGTTTGAAATTTGTTACATAGATAGTAGAATTCCTGGAATAACAAAATATACTACGACGTTATCAGAACTGTAAAAGAACAGAATATTTATTCGATATTTACGCAAAAATATCCTGGTATTATCCGACAACATAACGTGTAGGTTAGTCAACATACTTCTAATTGTTACATTATTTTGTCATCATGCAACACATGCTAATTTCATACGACGTAAATTTTGAGAATTCCCATGGAACTTTGGTGTCATGGGAATGGGAATTGGGAATTCAATAAATTCGCAGAACTTCAACTGCCTGCCACAACAGGTTCAAGAGACAAAAGCCGCGAATAAAATTTAGGTATAACAACATTTAGATGTATGTACGTTATACTGGTTATACCCACTGGTTTTTAAACAGTTTCACTTTCGTGTTCGTGTTATTTTCAAGATGTTAGCTGGGGTTGATAACCTTTTCATTGCAAAACATGCCTGCATGTGTTGCCAATTTAGCGATCTTGTCGCTGGAAATGACGACCCATGCCTACTTATACACCGTGAAATTTTAGTGGTTGTTTTCCCGAAACGAGGTGATTTAGTATCGATTGTACAATCGATTTATAATTACTATTTTGACTAGAATCAAAAATCCAATTGTGAAAAACGAAAGTCGAAAATGACCGCAAACCAATAGTAACGCTTCGTTGGTACCTAACCTATCGTACGATCGTACGCTACTTGTACCAACGAAGCGTTACTATTGGTTTGCGGTCATTTTCGACTTTCGTTTTTCACAATTGGATTTTTGACTCTTGTCAAAATAGTATGTATGTATGTAAACTCTTTATTGTACAAAAATAAGGAAAAAAAGAAATACATTATTGACAACCGTTGAAATGCATGTACAAAGGCGAACTTATCCCTTTAAGGGATCTCTACCAGTCAACCCTTGAGTGGATGAAAGGAGCATTTAGTAAGGGACCGACAAAGAGTAAGTCAAAATAATACAATCGGACAAAGCAAAGGCTACAATACAACTTTTAGTAAATACAATACATAAACTCATAATATAAAGAAACCTAATAAAAATATACTACCATATACAACATATATATGCAAAATACATATAATAAATAAGCAGTGTTCTCAATATATTAAAGTGATGGTGTGAGCCACATCTTCTTCAAAGCTTCCCTGAACGACACCACGGAGGGAGATTGCCTAATGGAGGTGGGTAATCGATTCCACAGTCTAGCAGATTGCACAGTAAATGATTTTGAGTAAATTTTGGAAGAAGTAGAAGGACAGGCCAAAAGAAGATTGGTACTCGACCGCAAACGATGCTGGCTTCCTTCAGCCAAGTAGCTGAAACGCTCGGAAAGGTATAAAGGGGCGGAAGGATTAAAAAGAGTGTTGAAAAGCAATGACAGAACGTGGATGTTCCTACGCTCCCTGATGGGCAACCACCTCAGCTGTGCGCGAAAGTGAGAAACGTGGTCGTATTTACGGAGACCAAAGATATACCGGATACACACGTTTTGAAGGCGGTCAAGCTTGTCATGCAATCCCTCAGCAAGGTCCAAATAACCAACATCACCATAGTCGAGCAAAGGAAGTAAAAGAGACTGAGCTAGGGTAATTTTGGTTTAGTAATTATAAATTGATTGTACAATCGAAACTAAATCACCTCGTTTCGGGAAAACAACCACTAAAATTTCACGGTGTATATTAGATGGTTTATTGTTTTGCTTAATTGAAAATATAATTTTACAAACAATTTTAAGCCTATACGATGTATGTGTGTATGTAATATTAATATTACGGAACATAATTCTGAAATAAATAAAAAACATAATAAATTTCACCCAAAGCCGTCCACCCGTTTTAGCGTCAAGGACTAACAAAAACAGACACACACACTCAAAATTTTTGCATATAGTGGGTCATTAGTGGGTCATTATTTATTCCAAATCATTTCTGTTGACACTTTATTGTAGAAATGGCAGAAGATTAGATTGAAAAGTTTCGTCACTTTTCGACTCTATGTCAACTAGTTAAGGTCGAAAAGTGACGAATCTTTTCATTCCGCTACAAGTCCTCTAATAAAAAACCGAAAACGCCATTAATATTTACAGCCAATTCGTACAAAATATGACTACGAAAGTGAGGCGATTGAAACGCTAGATAAATTACTGATAGACAGTTTACTACTATAAACTCATTAGCCTATTGATTTTCTGTGACCCATAAACGTAAGATAGTGATAAGTAAATACAATTAACAAAAGTAATAACATAGCAAATAACCCCTTGTGTTATCATTATCAATTTTTACTATAAGTTTACTAAATAACATTATGGTGTGTAGTTTACAGCTCATTCATGCATCAAAGAGGAACCACAGGCGGCAGCGGAGGCGGAAGCGGCATTCGTGTTATTTTAGTCTAATTTGTATGAAGGCTTAGACTGAGCGGGGTCAAGTTTATTTGCTAGGGTGAATGAATGATTTTGTTTTTGTTTAACATGAAAATTATAACAACTCTTTAAATTATACTGTCCGTTACTTTTGAAAGTTTGTTTCAGCCACTTTTGAAATTGTATATGTTTAGCTACTATTAGAAGTTTAAGGTGTACCCTAAATTAAATTTTGTGTGTATCGGTACAATAAATGTGTCTTACTCGAGAGTCTAGTAACTTTCGCAATTTAATTTTGTTCGGCATCTTTCGTTGCTGGCTGACTTAGTTTCCGAGAAAAACGCCTGCAACGCACGGATAGAGACAGACGGACATAGGCAGCTACTAAATCCTAAACATGTTTATTTCAACATTTATAGAGCAATAATAAAAATATGATAATTACACGCTTATGACGTAGTTATTATGGCAGTAACCGGACACAAGTGTGTTATCAACTATAGAGACACTCCCACAGAGTTCAAAAGAAACATTTAAGATAAAAAAAGTTTGTTTACAAATTGTTAACATTAATTATAAAACTAGTCATTAATTCATTATAATATACATTTGAGTAAAATTTGTGGAAAATATAAATACGTAATGTAAGTTTGGCCCCTATGCTATGACCTCTCAAACAGAGATCGCGGGTTCGACCCCCGGTTCGCATCTCTGATTTTTCTCTGAATTTATGGTGGCAATACATTGAAAATACATATGTTAAAAGAAAATAAACACCTATGTACTTATCCACATTATTCTAAATATACACAAGGCCTCTTACATCTTCACAGATGATTTAAGCAGCGTCTGTTTGAGAGAGGCAACGCCGTTCGTGACTGTAAAGTCCGATCCGAGAACGGCACGTTCGCCCGCATTTTCGACACACGAACTGGGGGCTACCACGAAATTCGATTTTCGAAGTTCGAATCATGCTGTCCCTTTTATTACTTTTCTGTTTGATACTATTAACATAAACGGAACGGCACGATACGATGTATGAAAATCGAGTTTCGTAGTAAAAGGCCTGAGAGCCCGCCAACGAAGCAGAAGCTGCATCATAGTCGTGCCGTCTCGCCCGTTTCTGTGCTTCATATATTTACATCATATCATTGTATTTAACAAAAACCTGTTTTTGTACGTTTCGCCGTGGCAATGGAATTAAGTCCTGGGGGGCTACTCCGAAATTCGAAAATCGAAGTTCGTATCGCATCGTCTTGCTCGCTCTTGTATTAAATACTATTAGCGTGAGAGGAATGGCAAGATACGAAGTTCGAATTTTGCATTTCGTAGTATAAGGCCTGCATTCATTATGTACTATATAGCCTTTACCCGCCGGCTACGTTCCGTGAATATAGTTTTAATAGCACGCCTCATTCCCAGCAAAGGGGTAGGCAGAGACTATTTGTTTGCTACGATCCTGACATACCTACATATTTCGCTTTCACAACACTCATAGGTAGGTAATTACCTACCTACTCTACCTAGTTTTTGCATATGTACTAGGGGCGTTCAATAAAAAGTGAGAATGAGTATGTTATAAACAACTTTTACTAAATGTCATTTTATTTTTCGACATAGTCACCTTTTAGCATAATACACTTAGTATATCTTTTTTCTAAACTTAAAATTCCATTTTTAAAAAAGGTCTCATCTTGAGTACTTAAAAAATCTTGTACTGCAGCGACTACCGCGTCGTCGTCTTCAAATTTCTGGCCTCTCAGGTATTGTTTCAATCTCGGAAATAGGTAGAAATCACTGGGAGCGAGATCTAGTGAATGCGGAGGATGCTTAAGGATATCGAACCCAGCATCACGAATTGCAGCCATTGCAACGGCGGACTTGTGTGCCGGGGCATTGTCCTGGTGGAACAGCACAACTTTCGAGAGTTTACCTCGCCGTTTTTCGCGGATCTCATTGCGCAATGTTGCTATTTGTTTGGCGTATAAAGTGCCCGTAATAGTGGCTCCATGCTCGAGATACTTAATCATTAATACCCCTTTACCATCCCAAAAAACAGAGCCCATGACCTTACCGGCAGATGGGCTCACCTTGAATTTCTTCGGAGTTGGAGATGATGGCCTTTTCCATGTCATAGACTGCAGTTTCGTTTCAGGGTCGTAATGATGGAGCCATGTTTCGTCCATTGTTATAAATCGCGCCAAAAAAAGTTCCCGGTCTTGCTGCATCAGGTTCAAAGCTTCTTGACAAATCTCTATTCTAGTTTGTTTTTGCGTGTCAGTAAGCATTCTTGGTACCCAACGCGCAGATACCTTTTTCATACCCAAGCGTTCATGTAAAATATTATGCACGCTCCCCGTTGAAATCTTTACATTTTCAGCAATAAAACGAACTGTGACACGACGATCCGCCAAAACTGAGTTTTCGACTTTTTTCACAATTTCTTCAGTTACTGCTGTAGTAGGGCGTCCGGAGCGGGGGTCGTCCATTGTCGATGTTCTTCCACGTCTAAATTCGGCGCACCAACGTGCGACTGTCGAATACGGAGGAGCATTAGACCCTAAAGTGTCCCGCAAATCCAAATTGACTTGGTCCGTAGAAAAATTTTTCAAATACAAGTATTTGATAACGGCGCGCAGTTCAATTTTCTCCATTTTCGCTAACGTACTCAATAGCATTGCAAAGAAATTACCGTATATTTTTTTAAACAAAAGACAGTTAGTTTTTTTTTCATAGCAATCAGCTAGATAGATTAGCTTTACCGGCCAGTATTTAATTTCGTAATATTAAAAGAGTTTGCATCTCATTCTCACTTTATATTGAACGCCCCTCGTATATGCTTGCCGGTTTCGGGTTAGTCTTGACCTGACCTTTTTCAAGACATCTCCAAACTGATCATGGAATTTAAGTATGAAGTATCTTTTTCTATTTATTTTTTTATTTTCTTCAACTTCATTTTTTTATTACTTTTACGGTCATCCCGTGAAACCATATATTTCAAACTAAATACAAACTGAAATATAGATGCACAGAAAAAACCCCAGAAAAAAGACCAATGCTGGGAATCGAACCCAGGTCCTCAGCGTTCCGTGCTGCGTGCGTGTGGACCTGGGTTCGATTCCCAGCATTGATCTTTTTTCTGGGGTTTTTTCTGTGCATCTATATTTCAGTTTGTATTTAGTTTGAAATATATGGTTTCACGGGATGACCGTAAAAGTAATAAAAAAATGAAGTTGAAGAAAATAAAAAATAAATAGAAAAAGATACTTCATACTTAACTTGTAAAAGTTGGCCTAGTAGCGCCATCTCTTGGTCCAGGTGAGCGGGTAGCTCCGAAGGAGTGTTGAAGTCTCTCGGTAGAGGGCATAACATAGATGCGCTTTATCACTGCCTAAATGTGATTATAACAGACTGAAGTGTACGATGTATGGGAAAGATTCGTCGCTAACTTCTAGACCAGTGATGGTGTAGGGGTAAGCACGCAGCACGGAACGCTGAGGACCTGGGTTCGATTCCCAGCATTGGACTTTTTTCTGGGGTTTTTTCTGTGCATCTATATTTCAGTTTGTATTTAGTTTGAAATATATGATCATGGAATGTCTTTCTTGAATTTGAATATATATATTGTATTTGAATGAAAAGAGTTTGACGGTCTTTTATCGTTTCAAATTAAACCGTATTTGTTGAGCGACAAAGAAAATGTTGGAAGAGCAACATGAACGCAGATATGCTCTTTGGAAAATTTCTTTTCTTATTACATGGTTTTGCAAGAACTATAGGCAAAGTGCCAAGTGCTTGATAATATGGGACTTTGTGTTTTCGACTGATAATTTGCGGAAAGCTATAAAGCTATTTATGTTTCTGGATTAAGAAAAACAGATTAATGCGCTTGTGGACTTTTGCACTTTGTATAGGTAGTTACTTTTGATAGTACAACTAATAAACAATACACAACCGATATGATTTGTTGTTGTTGCAGATACCATGTATACATAAATAAAGAAATAAAATTTTAATAAGTAGTTAGGTATGGAGGTTTTTGTAAACGAAAAAAACATATGTAGGCGGGCCGTGAAGCGTTTCAACCGCCGCGTTCAGTGTGTTATGTTATATGTATGAAAATCCACTAAAAGAACGTCCGTCAACTGTAAGAGCGCGCGCAGACAGAGAGCGGTCTGGAGTTCCGCGTTCCGAGTTCCGAGTTCTGCGTTCTTTCGAATGTACTGAGTCCCTTACGATAACGCACACAGCAGGCGGTCGGAACTCTCGAGCGGTCAAAACACAGAACTCTGAACGCGGAACGCGGAACTCCAGACCGCTCTCTGTCTGCGCGCGCTCTAACTCCTAGTGACCTCTAGGGCTGCCGCCTTGAAAAAACCGGTTGTCTGTAAAGTCGGTTTACGGACGATAGTTTAACGGGACAACGTCATAACAAAAACATTCAAAAAACCAAAATGAAACCAGGCGGTCACCCATCCAAGTACTGGGGGGTTACTACGAAATTCGAAGTTCGAAGTTCGGATCGTGCGGTCCCTCTCACTCTCGTAATAAATACCATTAGCGTGAGCGGAACGGCATGAAACGAAGTTCGAATTTCGCGCTTCGTAGTATAGGGCCTGAACACACCCGACGTTGCTTAACCTCGGTGATCGGACGAGAACCGGTGTTTTGTCAAATAGGTATCTTGAAAACGGTGCATCCTACGGTAAAATCAATGAAATTTTCATCCCCCTTTAATACCCCCGCACCCCCCTCAACCCCCCTCGCACCCCCACCGCATTGAAAATTACCCGAGCGCTAGTACTAAGATTGTACATGCTGGCGTTCGCTGCTCTCTTGTACATACTGGCGTTCGCTGCTCTCTTGTACATACTGGCCTTCACTGCTCTGTTAGGTACATGCACGTTACATTACGTCATCCTTTTTCGTGCATGCAGCCGGCGTTCATAAATTTATTAGACGTTGTCACGTCAAAAAAAAAACCAAACCCGGAGAACATCGCAATTTCTCAAATTTTACGCCATTGCTACGTTGACTGATAAGCAGTTTCACTCGTAGTTCCATACTTCTCCATCAATGACAAAAAATGTTCAACAAATGCATTACTCATAGGAATTGATTACATTTACCCCCTGTTTCACCATCCATTGATCAAATTTATTTGACGGATAAAGTGATGCCGTCTCTGTTTGTTTTGTTCGAATAGACGGAGACGGCATCACATTTATCCGTCAGTTTAAATTAATCAATGGGTGGTGAAACAGCCCCTTAGCCTATTAAGTATTTTAGGCAATTCCGTAAAAGTTGTGACTTTAAACACCTCAACCCACTGTAAATCAACTGACGTCGTTGCTTTTTACGAACTGAGGACACGTTGTCCGATGAAAGTCAGATTTTTCTCGCCGCCCCCGGACATTATCGATGTTAAACCCGTAGCCCGGATATGTACTATTCAGACCCGTAGACTCCGGGTCAAATCCAGAGTGGTGGCAACTCTAGTGACCACCACAGTGACATAGATTTACGTAACACACGGGATACGGCGGTTGAAACGCTTCGCGGCCCCACTCATGTGGTATCAGCAGCTATAGCTAAACCGTTTAAATGAGTCCTCGCCTGCGCGGTACAGGGGCTGGGGTATATGACGGGGCCGAGAAAGGTGCGGGCGGCGAGCGCACCTCATGTGCCTGCCGCCTGGACCTCTCCCGGCCCCCTTTGTCGTCATACCCCCAGCCCCTGTAGCGCGCGGGCGAGGACTCATTTAAACTGTCTAGCTATACCTAGTTAGGTATCTTCTTCCTAGTCGGACACTCTTGTCAGAGTGGTCGTGGTTGCGCAGACGAGGTACACGGAGTGATGTTCGGTGGGTCGCAGTCGCAGACTTTTTCGAGGACAGCCCTCTTAGCAATTTTCTTCCATTTCTGCCGGTTAGAGGCGTTGCGAGTACACTGGACCATGGTGGACTCAGTAGCTTTTTTAATCAGGTCAGTCCAGCGAGTTGGTGAACGGCCGCGTGCCCTCTTGCCTTCCACCTGACACTGGACGACCAACCTCTCCATTGAGTTCACATTCCTGGAGATGTGACCAAAGAACTTCAGTATCCGTAATTGCACAGTCGACGAAAGCTGGTCCTTAATATGAAGCTCTTTGAGGATGGAAACATTGGTGCGAAATGCCGTCCACGGGATCTTTAGGAGACGTCTCCAGCACCACATTTCCAATGCGTCGATTTTACGGCGATCCTGCAGTCTCAGAGACCATGTTTCGGCACCATAGAGAAAGATTGGAAAAACCAGGCATTTCATCAATCTGACCTTCGTCTTCTTGGTAACTCTTCTGTCCCTCCAAATCTTTCCCAGCCGCTCTACTGCTGACCTGGTAATGGCGCACCGCCGCCTGATCTCGTCGCCACATCCTCCAGTGCTGGAGATGGTAGAGCCGAGGTAGATATAGCTCTGTACAACTTCGCAGTTAGCTATGCTCTGTACATTAGTTCCAACTTGTTCAGCTCGGTCTACTATCATCATCTTCGTTTTTTCACGATTGATAGAAAGTCCAAATCTGAGGCTGGTAGTTTCGAGACGAGTCAGAAGGTTCTCCATGTCTTCTCCAGTCTGTGCGAGAAGGGTTGTATCATCGGCGTATCTCAAGTTATTTATCACACGTCCCCCAACCGATATACCTTTATCCCATTCCTCCAATACAATGCGCATGATGTACTCCGTGTAGGTGTTGAAGAGTAAGGGCGACAAGATGCATCCTTGTCGCACACCGGCCTCGGTCTTGAAGTTTTCAGAAAGGGCAGCACCACTCCACTCGCACCGCGGCAGTACCGCTTTCATACAGCCTTCTCAAAAGGACTATCAGATGTGGCGGTACGCCCATTTCCGCCAGTATCTTCCAGAGTTGTGCCCATATGACCGTGTCAAATGCTTTTCGAAAGTCTACAAAGCAAATGTAAAGGGTGGAGTTAAACTCTCTGGCTTTCTCAATAATCTGGCGCAATATAAGAATTTGTTCGCGAGTGCCTCTTCTCTTCACGAAACCGGCTTGCTCAGGCGCAATCTGTCTTGAGAGGTAGGCCGACAGTCTTGTATTGATTATGTGGAGCATCACCTTACTCGCATGCGATATCAAGGATGAGTCGGTGATTGTTGCACTTCTTGGTGGACCCCTTTTTATGCAATGGAATAAAAATGGATTGCGACCAGTCGTTAGGCCATATGCTAGTCTCCCATATTTTATTGCAGATGGTAAATAAGACATCGACTCCAGATTCTCCCATCGCCTTGAAGACCTCGATTGGGATTTCATCACATCCTATGGCTTTATTGCATTTGAGATGCTTAATTGCCGCTCGCACCTCATCCCGCATAATGTTGGGCTCACGGTCAAGAATTTGGTGGGGAGAACAAATGAAGCTTGGGGTACTGTTAGTTAGGTATAGTCGACCAAAAAATCCCTTTAGGTACCACCCTAAAGTTCAATGTCGCTTGTATGTAGGACGATTGAAAATATTAAAGACCATTTTCACGTCCAAGTCAATGTGACAATAAAATTAGCCTTATCATTTTTTTATTCTGATATAGGAACTGACACAAAAAATGGTAAGGCAATTCCTTGGCCGACTGTACCTAATCCAGGACCAAAGTGCAAAAAAGAAATTAGGTCCCCAAATATTTGCACGTTTACGTTACTAATATTATAATCGCGAAAATTCGAATGGATGGATGTATGGACGTTGTTACGATTTTGTTACTCTTTCACGCTAATGCCTGCTACACATGTAACGATATATCGTAGCGATAAATCTGCGCAAATTGGTTTGCACAGATTAATCGCTACGATATAGGTATTGTTACATGTGTAGCAGGCATAAGACGGTCTAACGGATTCTGATGAAATTCGGCACACAGATAGTTTATCACATGAATTAACATATAGGATACTTTTTATCCCGGAAAATTGCACAGTTCCCATGGGGTAGTGATAAACGAATTCTTCGCAGACGGAGTCACGAGAAACAGCTAGTTGTTTTATAAAAACGATGCTTTCACATCAATTCTTCATAGCTTGCAACATAAGGAAAACAAACAGTTTACAGAGTTTACTACGTTAAATTATGCAGAAGTGCCGTCACCAACAAGCTCAGATGGTTTCAATTCAAGGGTATATAAACTGGGTCATGCTGTTTACTGATCAAAAGGCAGAGTTCAGTTGGACTGCGAGTAAACGTGGAACCTTTTCACTATAAATATGGCAATGACTACAACAGCAGTTGTATTGTTCGGTTATCTTACGAATATTCTAAACGCGAAAGTTCGTGTGAATGGATGTGTGGATGTTTTTTACTCTTTCGCGCTATAACGGTTTGATACGAAATTTGGCACACATATGGTTTATACCCTGGATTAACATATATGAATAATTGCATAAGTCCCACGGGATTGCAATAAAAGGATTCTTCACAGGCGGAGACTATAGGGTGAAGTTTAAATCTGACATAACTGTTTTTGCATATGTTTAGATAAGTGTGACAAAGCCACTTGTAAATGATAAATTTATCTGAACTTATCTATTTATTGAGCAATGTTATGTTACTAAGTAGGAATAATGTTGTAGCATAATAAACTAAAATGGCAATTTCAAACTAAATTTGTTTTTTATTCTCAAACTAACAACCGCTTTAGCCTAGTTGGTAGTGACCCTGCCTACGAAGCAAGAGGTCCTGGGTTCAAATCCCGGTAAGGGCATTTATTTGTGTGATGAGCACGAATATTTGCTCCTGAGTTATGGATGTTTTCTATGTATTTAAGTATTTATTTATCTATATAAGTATGTTTATCCGTTGCTTAGTGCCCATAACACAAGCTTTGCTAAGCTTACTTTGGGACTAGGACAACTGGTGTGAATTGTCCCATGATATTTTTTTTTTTTTTTTTTAAACTCACAAACAAGCATGAGGTCTGATCGGGTACACTTGCCTTTTTTCAATTTTAAAGGCACCAATAACTTAAGTATGATGTATTAATGTAAATTATCATGATAACAAGGTTCTATGGTAGGCTCGGAATTAAAAACATCATCGGTATATTTGGAGTCCACTTCAAGTCCAGATTTTTCGAATTTTACTCTAACTGTAACTCTACTCTCCAAACAAATTTCAAATGATATGTTATTTCAGAGGGGTCTTAAGATTCTTGCAATACACAAAAACAGTAAAATAGAATGGCTTCATTTTTGTCTTATTCGGTGTTATTTATTATTATTAAAACAAGATCTACAATTGTTTACCTGGATAACTATAACATACAACGATACAACCTGATAAATTCAAACCCACATGTTATTGCCATAAAGGGTTTGATTGAACTATCAAGTCTTGTATTATTGTCGTTCATTCAGGGTTCATTGCAATTGCTCACTGAAATTCTCAAGATATGAATTGATAAAGTGTCATAAAAGATTATATGTGAGGTAATAACTGTTTGTACAGTCGAGTTCTCCAATATCTGTACAGCCAACCGTTCATAAATATCTGTACATAGACCTTATTACCGTAACATAAGGTTCATGTTTATATATTTATGAACGGTTGGCTGTACAGATATTGGAGAACTCAACTGTATAACAACTGTGTTTTTATGTCACATAGGGAAAATGAACAGGCGGATTACCTGATGGATAGCAATCACTGATGCCTTTACCCATGACAATCACAATAGTGATATTACAGGTTCTTTGCCTGTTGGTTGCAGAGTTTCAATAGCATCAGTAAAGTCGCCATTATAAGCATTGGAGCTGTAAACTAAAGGTGTTCAAACATATCTGAACATGAATTTATAGAATTGACTGTTAAGTAATGTGTGTGTATGCCTTAAGTAGTTTATTTGACTATAGCAACATTGTTTCTGAACATACGCACCCTTCCGGCACTAAGCTGTTTTTGTCTTTCCCTTTTACAACGACCGTCGCCATGGCCGGCTGTATATTTTTACTTTATAGATAATGTAAGTCTTTTTCCTTACCCCGGCGCCACACATACAACAAATGTTTGAACACAGTTATTTGATCACATGTGTAGCACCGGTATTTGCTTATTTGTTCAATAGAACATCCATACAATCAACCATAGATCAAATATGTGTTCAAATATGTGTTGAAACATTTGTAATATGTGTGGCGCCGGGGTAACTATGACCTTATATACAATATACTAAAGTACTATGAAGTAACACCGTTTGTTTTCTCGCCCTGTGCCTCTCTCCGTTCAAGTTCCATTCCAAATACGTTCCACAAAATCTAAGATTGACAACGTGCAGCTGCAGATCCAGGGGACAAACTGGGGCACCAGCACCTGGCTGCAGATTCAGGGGGCGCCAAAAACAATAATAATTATTATTAGTTATTTTCATGTTTTATGTACAATAAAGAGTTTTACATACATACATACATACATAATATGACTGAAAATAAAAACTTGCTCCACAAAGCTAGGTAGCAGATGGAACCCTTGCCAACTTGTAAGACTCAAATGCTGGTGAAAGGGGAGGTACTATCAAGTTTCTGCCTAGGTTCAAAAATGCTGCAGGGAGGAATCAAGTTTCTGCCCCGATTGGACAAGATGGTCATATTCAGATATTTTAGAGCAACTAACTGCCTTTGATGTTTATGATGGACCATGATCATTGATGGTGATGGCGGAGGTTTTACACCTAATGTTTCCTAAGATGGAATACAAATTTGAGCTTTCATGGTTTTTGTCTAGTACACATGAGTAGGTCTCTCTTGTTATGTATACAAAAATGCAGTAAAGGTTTATTTCATTAATTCCAATTCACATGATAAGATAGGTATTACTAAATGCAGATACTCTCTAGATTAATAATAATGAATCAATATGAATTAAATTCCAGACAGATAGGAAGCTCGAAACATTTCTAAAGTGCGAAAACGTATGTAAATGCTCAAAATACACTGTTGCAGAGTTAGTGTGATAGTTATTAGCATTAAATAAAGTTCGAGGCGCATTCCAAAGAAACTTCTATATTTAGCTGTTCTTTGATTGAACTTTGTACTTACTGTTGACGCTGTAGCGCAAACCCTATGGGCTAGTGTACCGCCTAATCATCGATAATGGGTCTTCAATCCCCAACCTATTACGTAGCAACTCTACCAAGTGCATATAGATGCGTGATAATGTACGTTAGTAATTCCAAGTGCTTACCAGACTTTAGGCATTTCTCGAAGGCTTGTTTAGCTGTCAGGAACTCCGGCTTCCTATCCAAAGGCTGCGATAGTTCTTGGGTATACGTAAAATACGTTCGGTTCGTTAACGCGGCGCTTATACGGCCGAAATTCCGGCTTGAAACGTTAGGTATTATTTTTCCCATTACCGACATGGTGGCGGTTTTTGATTACAGTTGTAACAATAATGAGGGGAAATAACGCACTATACAGATTGGTAGCGATGAAATAATAAATGTTTATTTCGGACACACCTCCCGATTATAAATAAACAGAACAAGACAACGTTCGCGTCGTCGGCCCGCCGCCGCAGAATGATAATGTAATGTAGGTAATGACAGTAATGACATTTGAAATGGTAAATCTATACGGCAGTTTAGTGGAGCCAAGTTTGAAAAAATAACGCTAAGAAAACTAAATATGTAAAAGACAAAAAACTTTTTAAAAACAAGCCTTTATTAAGTAGATCTTAATAAAAAGAACTAAAAAGCTGAAAATAATTTAATTCTGATAAAAAATAGACCATGCCCAAGGTTGCGTCCATGGCGGCCCGACATTGTATTGACAAAATTAAATTCACATGTCTACAAATTATATACCTACTAGCTTTTGCCTGCGGCTCCGTCCGCGTAGAATTAGTAATTTGGGCAGCTTATTTTTTTATCCAATTTGCTTTTTCATCAATTATGGCTCTCCTTAGTTCCTCGATATTAAAAAAATTACCCCCCGCAACCTCCCCGCACCCTCCAACCCACGCCCTCCCGCACTCCCCCCGCACAGCAACCACGAACCCCCCCCCCGCACCCCTCCGCACCCGCTGCACGCCCTCCCACACAGCACCCCCCGCGCACCCGCGTTCGTCCCAATTCAAGCGTGCCCTATAAAAGTTTTACTTCAAGTTTTTTTTTGTCAATAATCTTGAAAACGGTGCATCCTACGGCAAAATCAATGAAATTTTCATCCCCCCTTTAATGCCCCCAGACCCTTTCCCCCGCACCCTCCCCCGCACACCCACCCACCCTCAACCCCCTCAACCCCCCCCCCACCACCCGGTGTTTTGTCAAATATCTTGAAAACGGTGCATCGTACGGCAAAATCAATGAGATTTTAATCCCCCCTCTGAAGCCCCCCTTTCCGCCCCCCCCACCCCCTTGGTGTTTTTGTCAAATATCTTGAAAACGGTGCAAATCAATGAAATTTTAATCCCCCCTCCGAAGCCCCCGCAATCCCGCCGTAGCCAGCCCCCCTCACCCGCACCTTCACACCCTCTCTACCCCCCCCACCCCACCCCCATCCCCACCCCCACCCCCCTGGTGTTAACACTGAAAGAATTTTTCAAATCGGAGCAGTAGTTCCTGAAATTAGCGCCTATATAGAAGTTTTACTTCAAAACCCCCGATTTTGAAACATTCTTCCGCTCCGCTCCGCTCCTATTGCTGTTAGCGTGATAATATATATAGCCTGTAGCCTTCCTCGATAAATGGGCTATCTAACACTGAAAGAATTTTTCAAATCGGAGCAGTAGTTCCTGAGATTAGCGCCTATAGAAGTTTTACTTGAAAAACCCCCGATTTTGGAACATTCTTCCGCTCCGCTCCGCTCCTATTGGTGTTAGCGTGATAATATATATAGCCTATAGCCTTCCTCGATAAATGGGCTATCTAACACTTAAAGAATTTTTTTAAATCGGAGCAGTAGTTCCTGAGATTAGCGCGTTCAAACAAACAAACAAACAAACTCTTCAGCTTTATATATTAGTATAGATTTACAGATTACAATTACTTTGCTCACCCGCGACCTTACAATAGTTACGTTTATGCAAGAAATGCGTGTTCATGCAGTTCCTCCACCTCCACACTGTACGAACACACACAAATCACATAAACCCAACCATCACCATCACCAAGCTACACTGACGCGTTTCGAACTCAACCAGAGCTCATCTTCAGAGTTACCACAAACGTATGCTATGCTACCAAATGTTAAACCCTGCTGCTGCTGCTGTTGTGTGTTTAACATTTGGTAGCATAGCCTACGGTTGTGGTAATTCTGAAGATGAGCTCTGGTTGAGTTCGAAACGCGTCAGTGTAGCTTGGTGGTGGTGATGATTGGGTTTATGTGATTTGTGTGTGTTCGTACAGTGTGGAGGTGGAGGAACTGCATGAACACGCATTTCTTGCATAAACGTAACTATTGTAAGGTTGCGGGTGAGCAAAGTAATTGTTTTAGTTCATTAATATGGACCTCCGCAAAGTAACGCCTGATTCAATAAACGATATAGATCAATTATGTTGCGGCCCACCGAACCAATACCAGAGTATACTAGGCCCTTGACTTCAAAAAGGTTGAATACCCTTGCATTAAATCTTAGCGTTTTTATCACAGTCCTAATTTTTTCAATAAAAGCGTGTTACATTTTAACGTCAAGAGAAATAATGAAGGTGTACTTAACACGCTTTTATTAAAAAATTGGGACGGTGATAAAAACGCAAAGATTTAATGCATGGTCTATTTTTTATAATAATTAAATTATTTCCAGCTTTTTAGTTTTTTTTTATTAACATCTACTTAATAAAAGCTTGTTTTTTTCTTTTTTTAACTTTTTAGTGGTCATCGTCCAGCTCCATCTTCAGACCCTACCTAGGACGAATGTACTAGTCAAGACGAAGCTAACGAGCTCAAACTCGACAGGGTTGTGTCGTTTTATTACAGAGTTCCTATGGCCACCTTTCAGCTCCATCATCAGATCAGCTCCGTGTTACAATAAAATTGCATTGCCACCTAATTTACACAAGCATGCAAAATCTCAGTTCAATCGGTAATCGGAAAGTGGGTCAAATTTAACTTTCAGGATTTTATTACAGACAGTTAGACAGACAAACACCAGGACAGGTAAAACTAAATAAAAGCTTGTAAAAACCCGCCTATTAAAACATTTAACTGTAAATAATATAATAACTTAATAAGAATTAAATCAGATTACATCAGACAGAAGTTTTGATTTATTTTAATTAGGTACGTAGAAACTAAATTTAATAAGTATTTTTGAATTAAATATTTTTGCCCTCAGATTTCATGTTTTTAAATCATCGTCCCAGCCTATACTATACGTCCCACTGCAGGGCACAGGCCTCCTCTCCGAATGAAGAGGGCTTGGGCGACAGTTCTCACGCGGGCCCAGTGTGGATTGGGAACTTCACACACACACACACACACACACACACCATTGAATTTCTTCGAAGGTATATGCAGGTTTCCTCACGATGTTTTCCTTCGCCGTAAAGCTCATGGTAAACTACAAATGTAATTTCGCACAATCGCGCAATTTTGTTTTTAAGTAATTATGTATATTTTTAAAGTTGAAATAGATACACATTCATCTCATAGCCATACATGTATGTAATGTATTAGGTACATAATATCCATGGATCCAGAAGAGGAAGAGACTTTAAGCATTTTTCTCAAGTAACGTAACGTCCATTAAATAGGTACAGCATCAAAACAGCAAATTGTCTGTGTAGCGTTGCATAATATCCAACCAAACTATTATAATTTCAAAAAAGTAGATAACAGAAATAGAACATTGTTGTTTTTTTTAAAGCAGATTTGTCATGTTCATGTAGCATAATTATTTTATATAATAATTAAAAAGAAAATCACATAGAATCGGAAACAAAAAAAAACTTACCGTCATGAAACTTCAAAGGACATTATACAGTGACTTTATACGATTGGGACGTTTTACTATTAAGGTGTTCAACAACCTAACGTTCGTTATTTCGTATCTTACATATACAAATAAATACGTACTAGATAAAAACGTAAATATATTGGCATAGGTACAAACTGGTCCAATTTTTTTGCAAACATAACTTTTTTTCATATTGCAATCAGAACTTGGCTCTGTTTTGCATTGTTAGAGTATGCGCGCACGGGCAACTTTTGTATCCGGGCAACTTTTATCAAGTCTATGGGTTAGTATGGAGTGCGCCGCGTCTGCCGGGATACAAATACATATAACACAAAAAAAATCGCCTGGCGACTAAGTTGCTCGTGCGCGCATACCCTTAAGGATTGTTTGTTAAAATTAGCGGCACACTCGATTTGTACATCTTAAAATTTTTACTCAATTAGCGAATAATGTTAATAATTGTAGGCATGAAAATAGGAACCGTGGCAGATAAACTACGGGCCATAAATATAGAAAAAAGAAAGAAAATGTTGACGTCTTTCTACGGGACCGGCCAAATGAAAATAAAATGTTCAAATGTCCTAATTGAGTCGTTAGATAAATAATAGTGGTAACAGTTTGAAACTTTTTAGTTTAGATTGGTTTGTTGTTGATATTCTAGTTAGAGAATACGGTACGGTTAAGAGCAAAAATTTGTATCAATAATCCTCTCATAATTATGCACCGATACATTTATTCGACGACATAAATAGCTATGGGACATATTTATGAGCAAGTTGTAGCACCAATATTTTTACACTTGACTGTACTCTACCTCCGTACTTTGTACTTGACCAAAATGGTCTGGCAGTGTCTTATCTTATCCAAACCTGACATTGGCGGGATCATCAAATCCAAAAAAAATAATTAACAAGAAAATTAGGAAATCTTAAATTTTTATAATCGAAAACGTTGTAAATAATTATCATTTTGACTCACGTCTTTTGAAAGATTGCGCCAATCTTAAATCAAGAGTACCAACCTCAACACTGTTATGCTATTACCAACATTGTAATAGCTTTATGCTGCGTTCAAAGAAAGCAAATTTTTTTCAGCGATTTACATCAATATTTTTCAATTAATTAAACTTAATACTACTATTTGTACAGTTACGCGAAAAAAAATTAAGTTATTTTAATTCAATACATTCTTTTAATATTTTTTGCGACATAGAGTAACGTCATCTTGTGATGAGATCACGTGACGGCACGTGAAGCAGCATAGACAACACTTCCATTCGTCAGTTTTCAGGCGGACAGGGCAGCGCAGTTTAGTGTTTTATTGAGCGGACTGCCAATACCCAAAATGGCTAAAACTCTCTCCCAATCTCAAGCGAACAAGGAACATGTTTTGGCAGTGTCCAGAGACTTCATATCCCAGCCCCGTCTGAGTAAGTACTAGTTATTTATTAAAAAACCGTATTGCAAATGGCTTGGATGTCAATCACGGGAACGTCAATTATTGATTTTGTGGGCTCTACTTTGGTATTTTGTTATTTGTTTTAATGTATCTGGCTTTGAAAACTTCCTGTTTTTTAAGTTTTTATTGCTTCCCGAAGTCTATTCTTCAGGAAGGGACTCTGATTAACCTTGGATTCTTATCTCGTATAACAGATAAATCTTGAAACTTCTTAATTTAGGTCCCAGTTTTTTCCCTTTGATAACTTCCGTTCGATGATTTCTTAGACCTCACCACCTCATCCCATAGAATTCGTTGCCCTATTCATAGGACAATGAAGGGCTTTGAAGAGGGCTTTATGTTCTATGTGGTAGGCGCTAATTTTGATTAGCATGATTGCCTCCAGATTGGTATCATATGACTTGGTGGTTGGGTTTATGAATATTTTAATATAAGAAGAGTTTTAATTTCGGGACTATTTGCTCAGGAGATGTATAGAAAATAAACTCCTGTTGGACCTAAATTTTGTAAAATATTGGCTTCTATAGGGAAATAAAATTTTGATGGGATTCATGTAATAAAAACATTATAAGCCACACCTTTATTAACAAGAAAAGTTACATAAAATTATTATATATGGCAAAGATTTTTATCTCAATAATTTAGATTTTCAGAATAGTCATGTGATTAAAATCTTGTGAAAAAAAAGTTATTGATTGTTCAGTTTCTTAAGTTAAACAGCTGGTTTGTAGCTATTATATTCATCCTATTGTTTAAGAACACAGATTAAATTGAAACTAATTCATAGACAAAATATTTGGAATGGAAAAATCTCACTTATGATGTTTTTATCAGAATAGATTTTGACTCCCTAATGTCCTTTATCACTATGATACAGAAATTCCAATTGGTTTGGTTGAACTCTGAAGCCCAGACAACCTCATTAGAATTCAAAAAGCAATTTAATAATGTATGTGATTGTTACTTTGGGGTTACACCCTTCTTCTTGAATCCTGCCTTTAGGATTATGTACCTTAAAGTTATGGATAACTCACATCTATCATTGAGTTTAGCTTGACATTTTCCGTCTAATCCTTAGCCCTTCTTCTTGGAGCCACACGTTGCGGCCTCATAGACATGAGTTACTATCCATACTTTTTTGCTATGAGTGGAAATAGCCTTTGATCTTTTATACAACTGACATTGGACCTTAGGCCACCCTTAAGGAATTTTTTGGTCAACTGACACTTTGCTTGTTTTTATTGTTTTTTAACCTTAACAATGTCCATACAGCATACAAGACGGTGTCGGGTGTCAACGGTCCCTTGGTCATCCTTGATGAGGTGAAGTTTCCCAAGTTCTCCGAGATCGTACAGCTGAAGCTCGCCGATGGCACCCTCCGCTCCGGTCAAGTAAATACCTGTTAATCCTTTGGTTTTCAACACAGATGTCTACGAGTTACTTGGGTGAATCGACTTTTTTGTGCCATCCATTGCTATGGTTACACAAATTTGGTCTCCTGGGCAACCTTAATGTTTTTCTCTCAAACAGTATAAAAACACAAAAAAGTTGATTCACGCACTTAGTGATCAGCGATTCCATTAAAATTGGTGGTCAATGACATCAGAGTAGTTTTCAAAAAAATTGTACATACTTAAGTGCTTAATGAAAACAAAATCACGATCGCATCCTTCGTGTAACGAAAGTTGGTCATAGAAACTATATGGGTAACTTTCGTCACACAAAGGAATCAATTAAGTTTTTTTTAAATTAAGTCCCTTAATTGTGTACAAATTTTATAAAAACGACTCTTTAATCATGAAATGTGTGCTATGTGCGCCTATTTTGCGTGACTTCAATCATTAAGATAGTATGGATATGTCGCAAATTCTGGACTTTGTGTTACAAATAGACAGTGTTTTTTTATCTTATTAGATAACTAGCTGTCGCCCGCGACTCCGTCTGCGAAGAATTCGTTTATCGCTATGCCGCGGCCGCGGGTGCACTTTTCCGGGATGAAAAGTATCCTAAGTGTTAATTCAGGTTATATTATAAACTGTCTGTGTGCTGAATTGCATCTGAATCCCTCAAACCGTTCTAGCATGAATGAGACAAATATCCATACAAACATTCAATAAGTAAGATATTTTAAAGGCTCTTTTTTAATTTAATGATTTTTACTTTATATACATTTGACAGTAACTCTTACAATTGATTTGTTCTGTAAAGTAGGCAAGGACCGAGGATATCTAGGTTCATTGCTCGTAGTTAGGTTACTATATCATACAAAAGAAACAGAAATAAATGCCCTGGTGTAAGATAACTGCAAATGTTTGGTGGAAAGTATGACATGGCGTGTCTGATGTTAACACACCCCATTACTTTTTAACGATTTCTATGCTGTTGCCAAACTAGACTACACATAAAAACATGACCGCTATTTAGGCTCTGGTTTCTCGGATCACCCGCCGCCGACGACTTAGGTACGAATAGTTAGGGAGGCGAATAGGGGAATTTTCGGCAATACTCGAGCGTGGCAGTTTAAGATATGAGAGATACCTTAGACCTAATAGAACAACCTTGTAAAGTATTTAGCTCTATATGTAGTGACGCGCGCCTAGGATAGACGATCAGATTAGTAAAAAAAAATGGATAGTCTGAAATACTCGAGCGCGTCAGATTAAGATATTGGGGGTTGATTTTAGTGTTTAAAGACTAAATTTAACTAATCTGACGATAAGTCCTTGACGCCGCCGAGTTATAGGGTCGCGATCTTGTAAAAAAAAAAACGTTAATCCGGCATTCTCGAGCGCGATTTTTTTATTTTTTATTTTGAAGAATATAATCTAAAACTTACTAAAAATACAAAATCTGCCGGTTTCCGCATGACCGGAAGTGTGGAGGAGCCATTTCGTCTTCCTAAGAACGCGTTACGGCATATAAGTCGCGAACGATACATTTTACAAAAAAAAAGTTTAAATAAACAAAAAAGGTAATTTTATTTTACACAAAAAAGGTCTCTTTACATTTTTGTCCAAAGTCAAAACTTTTTGACTTGAAGCATCATAAAAACTCAAACTCCCGGTTTTTTGAGTATATCTCGAAAACTGAGGGTGTTAAAAAAAAATTGATATGAAGAAGAAGAAGAAGATGAATTGTATTGAGCAAAAATGTAAACATCATACATAACAATACAATTATAATCCAATTTTTATATCATTTCATTTTTTTATACAATAAATAATACACTTCGTACTACATTTCATCTACATTTACGTTGGTTGTATCTATCGCTTTATTGTCATTCTTAAATTCCCCATTTTATCAAGGAGAAAGAAAGGAAAAAAAAGAAACCAAAAAGCCTTTTTCGGTCAGATTAAGAGAACCCACCAACATTTTTGTCAGATTAAAAAATATGCTTTCAGGATACCGAGATAAACCTCCCCTATGAAAATCTGACGCGCTCGAGTATTTCAAAAAAACTTTTTTTTTTGCATTTTCAAAAATTCATCGTAACTTATCGTCACGCCGAAATCGTCAGTTTTTTTAAAGGGAGCTTCCTTGGGGCCTACTTAACATCCCTTCCGAAAATCTGACGCGCTCGAGTAAATTTTTTTTTTGCATTTTTGACTACTTTATATGCCTACCCCCACCACGCAAACTGGCAGATTAGTATACCGTTGTTATCAGAGGCACTCGGGGCATACGTAGTATGAATATCTGACGCGCTCGAGAATGCCCAAGTAACTGTTTTTTTTAACATTTTTGAAAAACCGTACACGCCAAACCCACCGCTAAAATGGTTTTTGCCATACGAGCTTTTCTTTTCGAAATTATTTTATCTTTCGATTTTGATAGGTCTCGACGGCGCCGTTGAATTACGCCATTTAGCTACCTCGCCTCCCTAACTAGAATGTTTTGTTCGGGAACGTAAAGCTGCGTACGGACTGCGCACACTCGGGTACGCGTACCCGGGCTTGCGTGTCCTGAAACGCCATGTCCGTACGCCATGTACGCGTACAGTAATAAAAAAAAATATATCACGGGACAATTCACACCAATTGACCTAGTCCCAAAGTAAGCTAAGTAAAGCTTGTGTTATGGGTACTAGGCAACAGATAAACATACTTATATAGATATATACATACTTAAATACATATTAAACACCCAAGACCCGAGAACAAACATTCGTATTTTTCATACAAATATCTGCCCCGACACGGGAATCGAACCCGGGACCTCAAGCTTCGTAGACAGGTTCTCTAACCATCAACAGTGCCATCTGGTCGTCAACAGTGTACGTGTACAGTGTACGCGTACATGGCGTACGGTCATGGCGTTCCAGGACGCGCAAGCCCGGGTACGCGTACCCAATTGCGCGCAGTCCGTACGCAGCTTGGGTGGTTTCTCTGAAACGTCACGCACCCGCGACCGACGGCGTGTGGCACAGCGTGCGACGCACATCCAGACGCCGCCGGTCGCGTGTGACGGGCCAGAGAAACCAGGGCCTTAGAGACTTGTAATTTTGCACGGATGTTCATGCATGATGCAACGAAAATGTAGAGTACCTACGATGTAATTTTCTTGAATCCCCAAGGCTATTTGGAGATAAACCGTTATTTCAAATCATAAATGCAAAAATTAATAAAAGTAAAAAAAAAAAGTTTTAAAAAATAAAGTTTTAGGGCCGACAACGCATTGGCATCGCGTAAAGCGCTGCGGGTGTCTATGGACAGCGGTGATCATTTAACATCAGGTGACCCACTAGTTCGTTGGTCTAGCCTCTCTAACATAAAAAAAGTAATAAAACAAATTGTGTTTTTTTTTAAATCAACGCATTTACACTCAATATAATTTTTTTGAAAAATCTCATGGGAGATTAAGGGGGGGACGAGGTTAAGACCTATCTCACGATATCTCACCAGGGGGTAATTAAGGGACGCCCCCTTACGCGGTATTGCGGTTTCATCGACGAAATGCACATCAGCTCTGACCGTCTCCGTGTCCCCAGGTGCTGGAAGTCAGCGGCTCCAAGGCCGTGGTGCAGGTGTTCGAGGGCACCTCCGGCATCGACGCCAAGAACACGCTCTGCGAGTTCACCGGCGATATCCTGCGGACGCCCGTGTCCGAGGACATGTTGGGTTAGTGCCTCCTGACCGTTTAGGTTAATTTCGTCCACATTCCCACTTCGTCCATGTTCCGTATAGGAACAAGGAAGTAAAAAATAATACTTTTTTTACGTAACTAGAATATAATTTTGAGAAATATTAGATATATAGGTACAATGGTTCTTTCTTCAGACGTTAGACGCAAAGTGAGAGGTGGCAGGCTACCTTGTATGACGCTATATAAGAAAAACGGCTGTGATTGGCCATTAACAAATATCACGCGATATGCTAGCTTTTTGATTGGACGTGACTCGATACATTGCAAATTGTGTCTTGTGTAGTTCTATTTACTACTGGTTATTATGTGGAACGCAGCGGCGTGAACAGTCCACATTACCATTTCTTCCACATTCCCATTTCGTCCTTTTCCCACTTCGTCCACATTCCCATTTCGTCCACATTCCCATTTCGTCCACATTTCCCACTTAGTCAACATTCCTAGCCGATTTTAATGCGGTTTTCGTTATCACTTAGCTTAATTCTCAGGGAAGATTTAAATTATTTTTGTTATTAAGGTATTCATGTTAAGAAAAATACTTGCTAAGCACAGTGCGGGTCAATACTATCCAGATACACTACCAATTTCGTTTCTATTTTATTACGAAATGGGATTGCGGACGAAATAGGAATGTGGACGAAACGGGAATGTTGACGAAGTGGGAATGTGGACGAAATGGGAATATGGACGAAATGGGAAGTGGTTGAATCGGGAATTGATTGCATACGAAATGGGATTGCTGACGAAGTGGGAATGTGGACGAAGTGGGAATGTGGACGAAATGAACCTAAACGCTCCTGACTATAATAAAAGGGGCTCTAGTGAAAAAGGGGTTAAGTCTGCAGAAATTAAACAGCTATTTGCTATTTTGTGTGTAAAGGGGTTCAAGTCGAAATCATCTGTTCAACTTCTGCAGAATTAACCCCTTTTTCACTAGAGCCCCAATTGTATTGCTGTCTTGGAGTCATCATAGAGCTATTAAGAGGAACATATGTTATTGTGTGTTTTGTCTTCTACAATCAATATCACTAATTTTTCGCATCTACAGCTATTAAAGCGCACTCGTGTTTTGTGCTTTCGTAAGATTTATTTAATTACGGTACTAGCGGGTGACTCAACCGCTATCAATCCCTAGCCATTATGATTATCAAATGTATAATTCATATTTTGTGTGAAATAAATCCTGACCTAGCGACAGTAGTTGTTAACAAGTTAATTATGAAGTATCTTTTTCTATTTTTTTTTTTATTTTCTTCAACTTCATTTTTTTATTACTTTTACGGTCATCCCGTGAAACCATATATTTCAAACTTTTGAAATATAGATGCACAGAAAAAACCCCAGAAAAAAGACCAATGCTGGGAATCGAACCCAGGTCCTCAGCGTTCCGTGCTGCTTGCTTACCCCTACACCATCACTGGTCTAGAAGTTAGCGACGAATCTTTCCCATACATCGTACACTTCAGTCTGTTATAATCACATTTAGGCAGTGATTGTTAACATCATAATTAAATCAATCTGCCTTCCAATTCATAAAATCTTAATCTAGGGACTGATAGCAGTAGAAACGCCAGTGAAATCACCCATATACATATATAATACTTTTTGACTCGCAATGTCAGCAAAAATATATTCTTTGAGCAATGGACTTTGCTACAGAACCAAGCTGGGGAAAAAAAAAAGTGTCTCGAAATTTATCCGGAACATTTCAGCAGGTGGATGAGTTAGCTGGACTGTACACCTTTGTAAAGGGGTTTTCCTTGTTATTTTTGATTCAAGATACAGTCACGACCTTTAATTTGGGACCCACTTCAGGTTGACAGTCCTGTCATATTGTATAGGAATTCAAAGGATATTTTTTCGACTAATGTATGGAAACATTTGTCAGCCGCAATGATAAAGCCGGAAAAACATTTACAGGGGCCAGTCAAACTGGTCCAATCTCCTCAAATGTTTGAAATTTATTTTATGCCACAGTCTATACACATCTAGGGTTAAAAAATTAAATTGTTACACCTGGGTTAAGCATGACGGTTCCACACATGAACCAACCCTGGGTTAGCGGTTAACACGGAGTTATATGGTTAACTCCGTGCTGTGGTTAGTCTTGATTTATAAAGCAAATTCTCAAGTCTATCAGCATGTGTTGTTTCGAGACAGTAATGTCTCGATGTGCGGTTGCCCTTAAATGTGTTATTTTAAGAACCCATTGTCATTCAATTGCCACATCCTTCATTAACTCCAAGTGAGAATTTATTTAGGGTGCATACTACATTCTTATTTATATGCCTTGTTTCATAATGATTGTGTGTGTATCTGTTTTTTTCTCCAATAAATAAAAATGTTAATATAAATCCCTAACTCCCCAGGTCGTGTATTCAACGGTTCCGGTAAGCCCATCGACAAGGGCCCCCCGATCCTCGCCGAGGACTTCTTGGACATCCAGGGCCAGCCCATCAACCCCTGGTCCCGTATCTACCCCGAGGAGATGATCCAGACAGGTCAGTGCTGGTTTCCATCGTATTGCTCTTAGATGAATGCGGTGGAAAGGAAGGAGTTGGTATTGAGGTGCTCCTGTCTGGAGATGGGATGAGTGTTGTAGGATAATACAAGAGGCATACATTGGTCCCGTAAATGACGTCAAATTGTAAGAGGGGCTCAACATTTTAAAGTGTACTGCTTCATATTTTATGTAGCAGCGGCAGTCGCGTTACTCACTCTCCGAACGACCGACAATAACATCAAGTGCCATACTTGCACTTTTAACTTCAAACGTATCGCCGAGCTTCAGTAGGTACGGTTGGCCAAGAAAGTGGTCTACCACTTTTGAAAGCAATTTCAGTAAGGTCTAAATATCGCTATGATTGATGTTCCTAACTGAGTGAAGTCTTTAGTCACTGTCATCATATTATTGCAAGGGAAAATCGACCTTGTTGTATCATGACGTGCAAATAGGCTTCAACCGTATGGTGGTAGACATTGTACTGGTTGAGTGCAAAAAAGAGGCTACTCTTACAAACTATAGTCTCGGACCTCAGACGGGTAAAGGCCAACACAAACAAGCGTGGGGCGCCGACGGAGCGTGCCCAGCGCGCTCTATAACACTGAATCAAATATACGGTGACACACACCGGCAGCGCGGCACGCCGTATTTGATTCAGTGTTATTGACCGCGCTGCGCACGCTCCATAGGCGCCCCGCGCTCCCGGTTTGTTGTGGCCTTTCTAGTCAACAACAAGTAGCAATGAGAGCCACACCAAAAAAAAGGGATACAACCAAGCGATCCTCTTTAGCGGAAAACGGACAAAATTCTAGTAAACTAAGAAAACTAACTCTTCATGCAGGTATCTCCGCTATTGACGTGATGAACTCCATCGCTCGTGGCCAGAAGATCCCCATCTTCTCCGCCGCTGGTCTGCCCCACAACGAGATTGCCGCCCAGATCTGTAGGCAGGCCGGTCTTGTCAAGGTATGCTCATCTCACCATCCACCATCTGTATGTCGCTCTGAATAAAATCAAGTTGTACGATTATAGACGTTTCTTAGCAACTTTTTGGTTTAAGTAAATACTTCAGGAATTCAGCTCCAAAAATCAAGAAAATGTATCCCCATTTGAATTTTTCAGAGCGCGATGTTTTCGGTAGCCTCTTTTATTAATGGATTTTAAGCTCATATTTGTGTGCATATCTATCTATGTATTGTAATATGTGTTACATGATAGATGAGCTGAAAACGCAGTACCAATTTTAAAGTACAACATACATACAGTACAAAATGGATGAATAAAACAATTTTTTTTTTCAAACGAAATCATTGCTAATTTCAAGCGTTTTACGTGAAAAATGTGATGAACAAAATTACGCCTTTATTTAATTTCTGGAGTTTTATATCGTAATCAAAATCGGGAAGTTTCATATGTATCGACGAAGTTACGCGCTCGCTATCGGCAATTATACTTGAAAATTCTGGCGCCGCAAACTGAAAATGGCTGAAGAAGTATGACAGCATGTTTTACATATATGCATCTCCAGCTATGACGCGTTTAGTCATTATTTTCTCTTTACTAGTCCTTTGACATATTTAATTGAGCTGTAACTTTTTATGAAAAAATTGTCCCAAGAAGACGTTCTTAAAAAAAAAAACTTTATGACTAAAGCGATAAACGCACTGAAAGGGATAGCGGGGCGGCGCGGCGCCGGTGACGGTTGTAATATTCTAACTTGTATGAAAGGTGCGGTACCGTACCGCGAACTCGTTTATACAAGCAAGGGATGATATAGACTGGATTGGCAGTCGCCATAGTATGGATTGGCCGCGGTTTTTGTAGTTCGATTATTAAATCTAGATGGCGCTGAAATATAGCCAGAGGCTTTGAAGGCAAAACAATAAGACTACAGATATTTCATATTACTACAATAGTACATTGTTGTAGAGGCTGGAAAGTAAGCAATAGATGGACGAGTTTGTTTGAGGGCCGACGCGTAGCGGAGGCCCTCGAAAGTACGAGTCCATCTATTGCACTTTTGGCCGAGACTAAACATTGTGCTTTTCACGACTAATGCGAGGAAATCATTATCATCATCATCATCATAATCATCCATCCATCCATCCCGTCCATCCCGTCCATCCTGTCCATCCCGTCCATCCCGTCCATCCGACCATCCGTCCATCCGTCCATCTATCCCGTCTATCCCGTCCATCCATCCATCCCGTCCATCCCGTCCATCCCGTCCATCCATCCATCCGTCCCGTCCATCCCGTCCATCCCATCCATCCTGTCCATCACGTCCATCTGCCCATCCGTCCATTCTGTCCATCCCGTCCATCCCGTCCATCCCGTCCATCCCGTCCATTCCGTCCATTCCGTCCATCCATCCCGTCCATCCGTCCATTCCGTCCATCCCGTCCATCCCGTCCATCCGTCCATCCGTCCATCCTGTCCATCCCGTCCATCTGCCCATCCGTCCATTCTGTCCATCCCGTCCAACCCGTCCATCCCGTCCATCCCGTCCATTCCGGCCATCCCGTCCATTCCGTCCATCCCGTCCATCCGTCCCGTCCATCCCGTCCATCCTGTCCATCCCGTCCAACCCGTCCATCCCGTTCATCCCGTCCATCCCGTCCAACCCGTCTATCCCGTCCAACCCGTCCATCCGTCCATTCCGTCCATCCCGTCCATCCCGTCCATCCGTCCATCCGTCCCGTCCATCCCGTCCATGCTGTCCATCCCGTCCAACCCGTCCATCCCGTCCATCCGTCCCGTCCATCCCGTCCATCCTGTCCATCCCGTCCAACCCGTCCATCCCGTCCATCCCGTCCATCCCGTCCAACCCGTCTATCCCGTCCAACCCGTCCATCCCGTCCATTCCGTCCATCCGTCCATCCGTCCATCCATCCCGTCCATCCGTCCATTCCGTCCATCCCGTCCATCCGTCCATCCGTCCATCCATCCCGTCCATCCGTCCATTCCGTCCATCCCGTCCATCCCGTCCATCCGTCCATCCGTCCCGTCCATCCCGTCCATGCTGTCCATCCCGTCCAACCCGTCCATCCCGTCCATCCCGTCCATCCCGTCCATCCCGTCCAACCCGTCTATCCCGTCCAACCCGTCCATCCCGTCCATCCCGTCCATTCCGTCCATCCGTCCATCCGTCCATCCGTCCATCCATCCCGTCCATCCGTCCATTCCGTCCATCCCGTCCATCCCGTCCATCCGTCCATCCGTCCATCCTGACCATCCCGTCCATCTGTCCATCCGTCCATTCTGTCCATCCCGTCCATCCCGTCCATCCCGTCCATCCGTCCATCCAGTCCGTCTGTCCGTCCGTCCGTCCGTCCGTCCGTCCGTCCATCCATTCATCCATCCATCCATCGCATGCAGCAGACGATTACTGTTGATTGGTCCAATAATGTCGTTTCAGCACGCCAGGAATGAAATTCAGAAATTATCTTTCAAAAAGTCGTATCGTACAATGAAATACGTATACTGATACGTCCTGTTTTCGATTAGTGTAACTTTGTTGTCGTGTTTGTGCGCCATAAATGAGTCAGCTGTTAAATGTACATATATAGGCAGTTTTGAGTACTGGATTTAGGTTATCTATGGCCGCATTTTCGAGCAGTGTCGTGAAAATGTATTATTTTTCAAAAATATTGCATAGTAATACATTTGCAGTGACATGAAATATCTGTAGTCTTATTGTTTTGCCTTCAAAGCCTCTGGCTATATTTCAGCGCCATCTAGATTTAACAATCGAACTACAAAAACCGCGGCCGATCCGTACTATGGCGACTGCCAATCCAGTCATATATATATCATATCATATATATCATCCTTGATACAAGGTAGAATATCACCGCCACGCCACCGCTGTCTGTCTGCGCGTTTGGAGCTAAAGGCGGTTTTTGAACTTGCATTTGTCTTCAGCAAACCGGCAAGTCGGTGCTGGATGACCATGAGGACAACTTCGCCATCGTGTTCGCGGCCATGGGTGTCAACATGGAGACCGCGCGGTTCTTCAAGCAGGACTTCGAGGAGAACGGCTCCATGGAGAACGTGTGCCTGTTCCTTAACCTCGCCAACGACCCCACCATCGAGAGGATCATCACGCCCCGTCTGGCCCTCACCGCTGCCGAGTTCTTGGCTTACCAGTGCGAGGTGAGTGGCGAGATGTCATTTTTTTTTGACACCTGAAAATTACTACAGGAATCGGAAGAGTTTTGCCTCCTAAACACGGAAAAATATTTATTTTAATTTATTTTCTCAAACATGCTATGAAATATTGACGTTATGTTCCTTATAATACGCCACGAAGTGTCACAATGCAGGCGCGGCGTGGTGTGCGGCTAGACGAGAGGTCAATAATGGAATTTCATACAACATTGCTGGCCTTGGCCAGCAAAGTGATCGTCTATTGTTTCATACCATAACGTTTATAGGTCTATGGCATCATAGCATTTAGCCATTAAAAAAAAAACTATAAGCAATATTTGCGTTTTGGTTCATTAGGACAATCTGCCACTACGCTTATTTAAGGTAAAGTAAGATGATGATGATGATGGTGATGATGATGGTGATGTTGATGGTGGTGATGGTGTTGATGATGGCGGTGATGATGATGGTGATGGTGGTGATGATGATGATGGTGTGATGATGATGGTGATGATGAGATGATGATGATGATGTTGATGATGATGGTGATGATGGGTGATGATGATGATGATGATGATGGTGATGATGAGATGATGATGTTGATGATGATGATGATGGTGATGATGATGATGATGATGATGATGATGATGATGATAGTGATGATTATGGTGATGGTGATGATGTTGATGATGATGATGATGATGATGATGATGATGATGGTGATGATGATGATGGTGGTGATGGTGATGGTGATGATGATGGTGATGATGACGACGACGACGACGTTGAAAATGGTGTTGATGATGATGATGATGATGATGATGATGATGATGATGATGATGTTGCATGTTTGAGAAAAACTCTATACAAGCCTTGGCCACGAACAGGGATTGCCGGCCTCGTATCTCTAGATGGCCTCGTTAACACTCGGCCATCTATAACTACTCGGCCGGCAATCCCCTATTTCGCGGCCGCTGCAGTAATGTACTATTAATGAAAGAAAGAAAGAAAGAAAAACATTTATTTATAACAACAATAACACGCACACAGGCAAAAACAAAAGTACAAACATAGACAAAGACATAGGTGCACATATTAAAGCTGTCACAAAAAGGGTCCCGACTCAGTATATCACTAGTTAAAAAAAAACCAGCACTGGTCTTCCGCCGGGCCACAGTACAGTATTTCTCCCGCATCTAAGCAAAGAACCTTCCCTCTTGTGCTTACGTAATAGTTGAATGCCCCCTAATGACGTGTGGTGTTTCCAGAAACACGTGCTGGTCATCTTGACTGACATGTCTTCGTACGCCGAGGCGCTGCGTGAGGTGTCCGCCGCCCGCGAGGAGGTGCCCGGCCGACGTGGTTTCCCAGGTAACGCGTCATGACATGACCGGTTTACATTTAAATAATAAATAAATAAATAAATATTAGGGGACAATCTTACACAAATCGACCTAGTCCCAAACTAAGCAAAGCTTGTACTATGGGTACTAGACGACGATAAACATACTTATATAGATAAATAAATACTTAAATACATAGAAAACATCCATAACTCAGGAACAAATATTCGTGCTCATCACACAAATAAATGCCCTTACCGGGATTCAAACCCAGAAAGAACCTCTTGCTTCGTAGGCAGGGTCACTACCAACTAGGCTAAAGCGGTTTTTAACATAACATTAACGTTTATAATTAGATAGATAACTGTGACGGGGAGCCGTAACAACTGTAACCTGGTTGCCTGCTTATTTGTAACCCCCGACACAAAAAGAGGAGGGTCTGTCTGTCTGTGTGTCTGTTTGTAGCATCATAGCTCTTAAACGGGTGAACCGATTTGAATGCGGTTTTTTTTTATTTGAACGCAGGTTTCTTGGCGATGGTTCTTAGATATGTCTCACGCGTTTCAAAGTTGGGTTATAAGCTGGGTTAGCTGCTGAAGAGATCTTAGACGCATAATGGGCATTTACTCTATTTTCAAACATATGTGCGACCAAATTGCGTTGGGGGTTTTTAAAATTTCCAAAATCCTAAAATTATTTATGAGTCGTTTTCGCAGGTATAAATTTTGCGCATATAATCTTGTCGCAACCTAAAAAAAGTTGGTTCAGTTTACAATGTCTATTTTCTGTGGTTATTTGAGTGGAATGCTTGATGATTTGCAATCAGGTATATATCACAGATAATTATTGAGTGTCGGAATCGAAAAAAGATGCTGCATAGATACCTCACTTATACCACGCTCAAGCGTACGAATCGAATAGTAACCTCGCGCTCCATTTGGACAATTTGACTGAGTGTAGCAGATGTTTAGCCGCTAGGATTAGTCTGGCTGCTTACAGGAAGCTCATAATACCCTGAATACTAAATATGCGGATCAAGTTTTCATGTACCCATATTTAATACAATAGTAAGTTATAGTAGGTACTTTGTGAGCTCTACATTTTGAGATTAAAATATAATTTTTCTAAATAGGTGACTTATACATGTTCTATCCGTGTACCCTTCAATAAAATTGAGCTAATAGCAAGCACGACTGTAACATCAAAGAGACCTAACGATACTATAGCTAAATCGTTTAAATGAGTCCTTGCCAGCGCGGTGCAGGGGCTGGGGTATGACGATAAAGGGGGTCGGGTGAGGTGCGGGCGGCAGGCACACGTGGCGCGCTCCCCGCCCGCACCTCTCGGCCCCCTCTGTCGTCATACCCCCCAGCCCCTGTACCGCGCTGGCGAGGACTCATTTAAACGGTCTATTAGGGGTGTCCACTTCGAAAAAACATCGATGTTTTTTTCGATGCGATATATCGGAACTGAGCATCGATGTCTTCCGATGTATCGGTTAGAAACATCGATGTTTTCTGAACATCGAGTACTTTTTGTAACATTACATAACAATGCTATAGTCAGCCATCTGACACTCCATGCAAACATCAAATTTATAATTATATACTACTCCTGCACCAGCATTGTCCATTTCTGCACATCAATTGTGTGTGTTCAAGGATGCTGAATGTTCAAGAAATTTGTATACTAAGAAAATACAACTTTTCATGCAAATCATCGCTGATTCAAATGTTGTTTATTTAAAAAAAAACCGGCCAAGTGCGAGTCGGACTCGCGCACCGAGAAAAAGTTTTTTGATAGTGGTTTAGACATACATCCAACTGAGTTTTTTAGAAATTAAATTAATTGGTAATCCTCGATTCAATGTTTTATGAAAATACATTGATACCCCGATCCGATGTTTTGAAAAGCTTTCGATGTATTCGATAATACATCGAAAGCTTTTCAAAACATCGGATCGATTCGGTGTATCGCATTGCAAACATCGAGTGATTTCGATGCATCAATGTATATCGAATACCCCTACGGTCTAGCTATAACGCCATCTAATTCACCTGTCAGTAAACCCTGATTCGTTTGTGACCCTCAGGTTACATGTACACGGATTTGGCCACCATCTACGAGCGCGCCGGGCGTGTGGAGGGTCGCAACGGCTCCATCACCCAGATCCCCATTCTGACTATGCCCAACGACGACATCACCCATCCTATTCCTGATTTGACGGGATACATCACTGAGGGACAGGTGAGAGGACAATTATTAACATCTTCCCTGAATGGATCCTCCAATGTGGGGTCATGAAGCTTTTTATCAGCAGTCCGTGCTTACACTATGGGTTCACAACTTCAAAGTGGAAGTGCACTAGGATATGTATGTATGTATGTAAAACTCTTTATTGTACGTAAAACATGAAAATTAACAGTTAACAAGAGAAACAGATGTACAAAGGCGAACTTATCCCTTAAAGGGATCTCTTCCAGTTAACCTTTGAACGATTGACAGGACACCAGAGACAAGAGTAGGCATACAATGCAGAGTAAAAAGAGTCGAAATCAAAAGTAAACCCAAACCAATAAACTTAACATAATCAATACATAAACATACAAAGAATACACGCAGGTACACACTAATATAATATATCATGAATACAGAAGACTAATACATATCATATCAACATAAATAGACTAACTACATAAAAATTACATAAATACATTAATATATGCATATACACTAAACAGAGAATACAATAGAGGTTGTCTCTATTTAAGAGGAACTGTCAAGCCAGTACGCCCCCAAGCGACTCCGGAAGATGGCTACCGACTGCGACTGCCTGATTTCACTCGGCAACCGATATGTGATGTGAAATCTAATTAATTTCTTTATAAAAATCGTTTATGATTGTACACTTAGATAATATAACTGGCACGATTGGTCGGGGTCGGGGATGTCTATGTGCTCTGCTCCTTGATATGTATGATTTAAATTAATTTCATACAATAGATTGTAGCGACGGGGTGGCAGAGTGTGAACATGTCTCCGACTTTGATTTTGATTTCATTTCTTGTGAATAGAAGAGTGGGACCTCCTGATACAGGTATTTTATACCTACTAGGAGGACTCAAACACCATGTAATTTACTGATTTGTTTTTACCTAATAAACGATTATTTAAAAAAAAAAAACCATTTTGTATGGGGACAGTGAATGTGCTAAATCAATTTTTTGATTTAAATCCCCTTAAATTGAAGTCCCATGTGGCCAAATATTGAAATTTGTCATTTTGTGACTTCTAAATTCAATTTTTTTTTATCTTTGTTAAAATAGGTGTGAAAATCAATTTCTTTGAAATCGGTTATTTATGATCAATTATTTTATAAACTATAGACATTTTATTGAGGAATAAGTTGTAAATATTAACATACATCCTTCACTTTTTACGGTTTTTTGAACCTTACTGAGGGGTTGCTTGACAAGCTTGACCGCCTTCAGAACGTGTGTATCCGGTATATCTTTGGTCTCCGTAAATACGACCACGTATCTCACTTTCGCGCACAGCTGAGGTGGTTGCCCATCAGGGAGCGTAGGAACATCCACGTTCTGTCATTGCTTTTCAACACTCTTTTTAATCCTTCCGCCCCTTTATACCTTTCCGAGCGTTTCAGCTACTTGGCTGAAGGAAGCCAGCATCGTTTGCGGTCGAGTACCAATCTCCTTTTGGCCTGTCCTTCTACTTCTTCCAAAATTTACTCTAAATCATTTACTGTTCAATCTGCTAGACTGTGGAATCGATTACCCACCTCCATTAGGCAATCTCCCTCCGTGGTGTCGTTCAGGGAAGCTTTGAAGAAGATGTGGCTCACACCATCACTTTAATTTATTGAGAACACTGCTTAGTTATTGTATGTTTTATGCATATATAGGTTTATTGAATCAGGCGTTACTTTGCGGAGGTCCATATTAATGAACTAAAACAATTACTTTGCTCACCCGCGACCTTACAATAGTTACGTTTATGCAAGAAATGTGCGTTCATGCAGTTCCTCCACCTCCACACTGTACGAACACACACAAATCACATAAACCCAACCATCACCACCACCAAGCTACACTGACGCGTTTCGAACTCAACCAGAGCTCATCTTCAGAGTTACCACAACCGTATGCTATGCTACCAAACGTTAAACTCCACGACGGAGTTTAACGTTTGGTAGCATAGCATACGGTTGTGGTAACTCTGAAGATGAGCTCTGGTTGAGTTCGAAACGCGTCAGTGTAGCTTGGTGGTGGTGATGGTTGGGTTTATGTGATTTGTGTGTGTTCGTACAGTGTGGAGGTGGAGGAACTGCATGAACGCACATTTCTTGCATAAACGTAACTATTGTAAGGTCGCGGGTGAGCAAAGTAATTGTTTTAGTTCATATATAGGTTGTACATGGTAGTATATTTTTAATAGGTTTCTTTATATTATGAGTTTATGTATTGTATTTACTAAATGTTGTATTGTAGCCTTTGCTTTGTCCGACTGTTTTATTTTTACTTACTCTTTGTACATGCATTTCAACGGTTGTCAATAATGTTTTTCTTTTTTTTCCTTATTTTTGTACAATAAAGAGTTTACATACATACATACATACATCCATGTTGACTTTTAGGTTTCCCGTAATTACTATGAATCGTATTTAATTTCTTCATAAGTTGTTCGTAAATCGTTTTCAAGCTAATGTTTTGATATATACAAATAATTTCAGACCATCATAATAATTCTCGTACAAGTTGCAATTTGGCAGTCTGCCGCAGTAAATTGGCAAATTTCCTATGAGCATTAAAAAAGCTAGAAAAGTTAAAAGTTGGCCAGAAGCCAGATTTATGAAGGAAATCGTCTAGGTTTTACTGCAAAGTGGTAAACCGCAGTTGTGTTTCAGCATTGTAGTTTATTTACCTTAGTCCAGAGATAATTTTGGCGAATAAATAAATGAGACAAAAAACGAAAGGGAAGATCGACGAATGAGCCCAAGGAAGACCGTGACGAAAAACGTATAAGACGTATTAAGAGATAGACTAGTTGCAGAATTTGACCAAAAAAGATAGTGACGATATGACGAATACAGAATGAGACGAAATAAGAATTAAACGAAAAACGAATTAGGCGAGATAATATGATATCTATCATACATATTGTTCAGTTCCGTGAATCTGGTAGCTACCATAACTATACACAATCTATGGGGAAATCGCGTTTTAATAGCTCTGTCAAGTGGCCTGACATCTGCCTAGAGAAATATTTCTCTATTGTCGCTTCTCCCTGCATACTTAAGCCCTCCACAAACCAAAGCGCGCGACGGCGACGGCGACGGAGCGTGCCAACACTGAATCATATACGCTGTGCCGCGCTGCCGGTGTGTGTCACCGTATAAATGATTGAGTGTTATAGAGCGCGCTGGGCACGCTCCGTCGGCGCCCCGCGCTTTGGTTTGTAGTGGCCTTTAATTATGGATAGTTCCACAGACCATCAACTAACCTTTGGCTGTATGGATAACATTTCCTTTGTCTATCCCTCGAAAGATGAATGGAAACAAATAAGTAAAGTAACCTTCCTGTACAGATCTACGTGGACCGTCAGCTGCACAACAGGCAGATCTACCCGCCGGTGAACGTGCTGCCGTCCCTGTCCCGTCTCATGAAGTCCGCCATCGGTGAGGGCATGACCCGCAAGGACCACTCTGACGTCTCCAACCAGCTGGTGAGTAAATACACAACTATATCTATAAATCGCCGGATGACAAGCAAAACTCACTAAAATTTCTGTCGCTGCTCTTCAAAAAGTCGTATCTAGTTAGTAATTTCATACCGAGATACGAGCTTTGTTTTGAGTAGGTATTTGGTACTTAGTGACTTTTGCTTGTCACCCAACGAAATAAAAAAGTGATGTTCCTGACTGATAGACAACTCAGTCTAAACCACTGGAGCTAAAGACTTGAAATCTGGCAGACATATTTTTTGAGCATGATAAGTGAATAAGAGAGCTTTTTTAAAAAATTGTCACAGGGTAGAGAGCTTGTTCTTTTTTTTACGGGGCGAAGCCGCTGGATAAAGCTATCTGTCATCATAAAGTTTTATTTTAGAAACAGTATTTTGTATACTTAAATTGAAATGGTTTTAACCCTTGATAAGGTAGAGGCGATTTAGCGACCACATGCATTGAGTTAGAAATTGATTTCATTATACGTCACAATTTCCATTGTAATCATTGAAAATACGACTACCTTTAGAAATATCCTTGGTCAGGTATGTATTCGATAGCTGCTTTTGATTCTGTGGTAGCGTGCTCCAATAAATGGGACCTTAATTAAGGGTTAAATCAATTATGTTGTTATTATTTATTTGGTCTAAACTCTAAAGTTAATTTAATTTCAGTTACTTTGTTATATAAAAAAATCTAAACTAACTTATTTATGCCATATCATGATAGCAAATGAATTTTTAAAAAGTGATTTTTGCTTAATAAAGATTAGAGCATTTCACTGTTAGTAAGGGAAGTTATAGTTTTTTGTTTTCGAATTTATAGCAAGCGTAGTATATCAAATTAATAGATTAAGAGGGTTATACCTGCTGAGCTGGCAACGTTGCATTTTTGTTATAGTAGTTCGAATCATTTATTTTTTCGATGACAGCTCCCGTAGAATGTAACTGCGTTTAGTTACGCAAAAATTAACTTTTAAATGCGAGGTATAAAAAATACGACAACTGCCTAATTTTGTTCCTTGATCCCATATAATATTCATCTAAGACAAATTGAGTCCATATATGCAGTAGTTTTTTTTTAAAGTACGATCAATAATAAACGTTTCAATAAAGTTACATTCTATGGCAATACAAATGTCATGTTATGATTGCCATAGAATGTAACTTTATTAAAACGTTTATTATTGATCGTACTTTAAAAAAAAACTACTGCATATATGGACTCAATTTGTCTTAGATGAATATTATACACCGTGAAATTTTAGTGGTTGTTTTCCCGAAACGAGGTGATTTAGTTTCGATTGTACAATCGATTTATAATTACTATTTTGACTAGAGTCAAAAATCCAATTGTGAAAAACGAAAGTCGAAAATGACCGCAAACCAATAGTAACGCTTCGTTGGTACAAGTAGCGTACGATCGTACGATAGGTTAGGTACCAACGAAGCGTTACTATTGGTTTGCGGTCATTTTCGACTTTCGTTTTTCACAATTGGATTTTTGACTCTAGTCAAAATAGTAATTATAAATCGATTGTACAATCGATACTAAATCACCTCGTTTCGGGAAAACAACCACTAAAATTTCACGGTGTATAGGATCAAGGAACAAAATTAGGCAGTGAAATTAAAAACAAAAAGCAAACTAACCTTGTTCCTGTACAGATCTAGGACGTGTTTCTAATGGAAAACGATTTTATCGCTATTGATTTCGTACAAATAAGGGCATACCAAAAACCTTCCCGCAGGCACTGCTCCAGCGCCGCCCACCATACTCATGCATACATTTTGTCCGCAGTACGCGTGTTACGCCATCGGCAAGGACGTGCAGGCGATGAAGGCCGTGGTGGGTGAGGAGGCCCTGACCCCCGACGACCTGCTCTACCTGGAGTTCCTCACCAAGTTCGAGAAGAACTTCATCACGCAGGTAACTTGAAGCACGAGTTTTGTGTCCATACAAGTATTGTCAATGATGGTATAGACTGGATTGGCAGTCGCCATAGTACGGATCGGCCGCGGTTTTTGTAGCTCGATTATTAAATCTAGATGGCGCTGAAATATAGCCAGAGGCTTTGAAGGCAAAACAATGACTACAGATGTTTAATATTACTACAAATGTATTATTATGCTATATTTTTGAAAAAGAATACATTTGTAGTAATATGAAACATCTGTAGTATTATTGTTTTGCCTTCAAAGCCTCTGGCTATATTTCAGCGCCATCTAGATTTAATAATCGAACTACGAAAACCGCGGCCGATCCGTAATATGGCGACTGCCAATCCAGTCTATATCATCCTTGCCTTGGTATTGTAATCGTCGAGCGGAAGATTGACCCCTCGTATGCTTGAGACACGGATCCGTGCCAAATTTAAGGCATATTCTTTTTGTATTTTTATTTTAGAACCATAGTGGCCTAGTGGTTTGACCTGCCTCTCAAGCAGAGGGCCGTGGGTTCAAATCCCGGCTCGCACCTCTGAGTTTTTCCAAATTTATGTGCGAAATTGACCATGAGCTTCACGGCGAAGGAAAACATCGTGAGGAAACCTGTACACACCTGCGAAGAAATTCGATGGTGTGTGTGAAGTTTCCCAATTCACACTGGGCTCAGAGAGGCCCTGCATTGGGACGTATATAGGCTGGGATGATGATGATGGTTTTTATTATAATCTGTAAAATTGGATTTATATGAAACAGTTGAGACTAGAATGCACGTTTTATTTTCACTTCCCGCATAAGAAAGGTTAAGGCACCTCGCGCAGTGGTCGTGGCCGACTTGTGCGCAATGTGCCTGAAAGTATCTCACGATTAAAACATTTTGTCTTGATATCAATCTGGAATCTTCTAGCAAGTGATCTAGACTTGAGTAAAAACAAAGACCCTTAACTTTTACCATGCCCACAGGAGAGACGCAAACAAAAAAATGTCTATGACCCCAGTTGTAAAATCGATTAAAATAACAAAAATTGTAATTTACTATAGTTCCAAAAACAATGTCTAGCTTAAAAATAATTACGCTAATCTTCTTCCCAGGGTAACTACGAGAACCGCACAGTATTCGAGTCGCTCGACATCGGCTGGCAGCTGCTCCGTATCTTCCCCAAGGAGATGCTGAAGCGTATCCCCGCGTCCATCCTCGCAGAGTTCTACCCCCGTGATTCGCGCCACTAAACATCATCCCCCCGTGACCCGCCATTTTAATTTGCCTGTCAACTTGATGTTTCCCAAAGAGCGGGAACGACCACATGCCAAATTGACAGCTCTCAGACGTATTTTTCTGCGGAATGTGATGATGCGTATAGTATAATAATGCATAAGGAATGTATTTTTTTGTAATGTTCGACGTCTGCTTTTATTATGAATCGTGTTTTCAAATTAAAATGTCGTGTCACATTGTCTTGTAAGATTATAATTATATTGTTTACTAGTAAGTTGTTAATAGTTTACGTAATGTGTACTACTTCTCGTACGATCGAGTTACAGAAATTATAACTAACTTGTTGCTATTTAAAGTTGTCTATGGTAAGGTTATATAGCCATGATTAATGGCGTGCTTAACTGTTGCCGTCTCGTGTACATAATTCCAAGTAGGCTCATAATAGTACATGCAATATACTATATTTTGAATAGACTTCTTTATTTAATCCTTAATTTGTTTACCGGTTAAACGACAAATAATTAAATATAGTAAATTATGTGCACAAATAGTGGAAAAATATTTAATGAAATATATTTAATCGAAATCAAATGTTACTACGATGCACTTTTGTGATATATTTCCGGCTTGTCTTACAAAAATTTGTGGAGTGACAAATTATATTATGTATGTAAATATACAACGACGCCGACCCCGTAACCGAGGTTACATTCCAAACGCTTGTCGCGGTCAGAGTTCAAACTGCAGGTGAATTAGGATACTGTTGTTTTTTGAATGGAAATATAAAGAGTATAGAAGTTCCTTGTTTTTTTATTTCACGTAGACCTAAAAAACTACTTGAAAAGACTAAAACGGGTGCCTTTCCACCAGAGATGTGCTATGCAGCTATGCTGCGAAGATGTGAAAGCTACGCTACGAAACTGTGTGACCGTTTCCACCAATGCTAAGCTATGCGCTATGTACATAGATGAGCAGCCAGGAGGCTGTTCTGCAAAGATGTGCAGCTCGAGCTGTGATGTATCGACAGGGGCGCGCGGAGCGGCTTCGCGGTGAGGGCACATTGGTACACGACTCGCGACCATCATAGCACGCATCTTTCCATATAAAAATCATAGCTTAGTTGAACCCATTTCCACCAGCCAGTGCTATGCTATGTGGACCAATGAACATGATTGGTGGATATCAGACACATCCATAGCAACGTAGCGTAGCACATCTCTGGTGGAAAAGCACCCTAATGGACGAGATGTAGCTAGCGGGAAGTGGTTCGTAGTTTTGCGTTCTTTGTTGGGCCGTCACAGACTGCATTCCAACGTCTCACGTCGAATTTTTGCTCGTAGGATGAAATATATCGTACTAGTTTTTTTTTTTTTTTTTTAATACCATACCTCCAACTTTTTGAAGCCTATGTTCACAAAGGTTCTTAGCTACTCAATCATACAAGTTCACGCACTTATGCCTCTCGTACTTTTATTCTTCATGCGTTTCTTTCTAATATCCTTCTCCTTTGTGTCTCTTAGGTCGGGATAGACCATCTATTCTTTAGCTAACTACCTATCCTTCTCTTAACTATGGGGTGGTACACATGACACGAGTTTTTATTATTGAAAACAGAAATACATTCTACATTCTTATCCTAGATTATATCTACAACAATTTATTTATGCATGATACAGACACACAGATACAACATATGTTATAATCATGCTTTGCTTAAGCTACCTTATTCCTATTTCTAACCCTATTAACAATTTTTATACAATAGTCTAAGAATATCTCCCTATGTTTACTCATCATTAATTCTGGCAAATTCTCTACCTTCAACTCAATATCAAGCAGTTCCTCAAGGTTATATCTTTCAAGACCAAAAATGGGTATCGTACTAGTTAGGAGCGATCCGTTTCGTGAACAAGCACGCATAACTTAGGTAGACCGATTTTTAGGACTAAGGGCCCTACCACAAGCGATTCTACGGCGGAGCGCGAGTTCGTGGCGAGCACGGTACGCCCCGCGGCGGGCACGATCTCGCTCCGCCGCAAAAAAAAACCATCAGAGTTGAGGCGAATGATTACACACACAGCTACATAAAGTACTGATTGCAAAAAAGATAAGTGAATGAATGAAATGACTGAGTGAATGAAAATGTAAGTTATAAGATCTTATGATGAAATACTTACGCAACACTATGCATATTACAATTTTTATTTTTTCATATAACCTATTTTTGATATAAAACAATTTGAAACTGATAAGAAATATAGCTGATGCCCGCGGCTTCGCCCCCATTCTATTTTTTTTTAAAATTTCTTTCATAAAAACCTTCTCTTGACAGTAACAAACGCAACAAAAAAAGAATTATACAATTTGGTGCTGTCAATCGGAAGTTATGCGCGTACAAACATTTCGGTGTTCATTTTTATTTATATAGAATAGATCAAAATATTTTATTTTTTGTTTTGTTTGAACTAGATGTATTTTCCTAAATTATTCTTAAAGAAATAGGTTGAAGAAATTTTGAGTCAATCTTGTAACTCTATCTCGAGTCTGTAGAACTTGCTATCGGTACGAATAAATGTCAAAATCCCGCTTTCATTACATGACGTGTTGTTGTGTGCGTGGCCTCAACTCTGATGGCGTTACCTATAGCGCCCTAAAAAGAAGTGTTTTAATCAAGTTTTTTATTGAACTTGCAATGCATGAAGTTTGTTTTGATCAAATCTTGCAAGCCAAATTTCACCCGCTTTCAGTGGTCGAATTACCTAACTTGACATTTGATATACTCATGTAGGTAGAATGCATGATGGAGCAGTTAGGTTAGTGAAAAGCTTCACAGTATAATTTTTTTACAAAAAGTTATTACTAGTCTTTAAATTATTGTTTGACTGTTTGTTGCCCACGACTCTGTCTGCAAATAATTAATTTATCGCTATCTCGCAGGAACTATAATTATGGTAACTTTCCGGGATAAAAAGTATCCTATATGGTTAATCTAGGTTATAAACTATCGGTGTGCCAATCATAATCCGTGAAACCGTTTCAGCGTGAAAGAGTAACAAACGGGCATTTAAAAAAAAGTGTACCTTTTTTAAAATGAGGTTATTTTGGGGTTTTTTATTCAAAATTACGATTTAAATTCATTTTCATAAAGAAAAAAAAACTGACTATCTTTGAGGTCAGTTTTGTGATGTTTTTTTCATACCTACAGTTTATATGGGTCTTCACAAAACTGACACAAAAAATTGTATGGAAAATTCACGTTAATAATAATAGTGGGCTGCTACCCCACTGCTCCAATCGTGCGCATATCACAGCCGCAATGCGAGTTCGACTGGCTTCTCTCAAAATATACTCGATAATGATGGCCGAATGTCACTTAATAAAACACTAATCTTGGATTCATGGCTTTTATTATCTTTAATACTATTTAATAACAATTTCATTACCAAGTACAAAGTAAATGCTATGTATGAAATATCAAAAGAAATCTGTCATTGTTCGGTAGGTATAGGTATACGATTTTGTAAAAAACACACGAGCAGATTGTGTACTACCCTGTATTTATCGACCCGGAATGGATGACCAAATTATTCAAACCTTATGGAAATCACATCGACAGTTTCCACTGTCGAATGAAGATTTCAATTGTCATTCATTTCGGGCCGACAATTACAGGTCGTAATTTTATCGCCCCAAAAACAGTACTTGTTGACCGGATTGTAGATCTAATCTCGTTATTATATTACTGGGAATTAGTGGAATAAATACTAATTAAGAGTAAGTTTTTATGTGACTATTTCCTAAAAGCCAAGCCAGTTAAATTTTAAGGCTACAACTTTCTAACACACCACTAACTTACGTCACAGCCAATTAGAATAGAAAAGCCTTAAAATTTGACGGCTTGCATAAAACTATCCAAATTAACCGGCAATACCTACAATAGCTTCGGAAGCGAAATATTTCACATCAACATCAGGGTCCACATTCAATTTCTCCAAAACGGGTTTCACTTGTGGCTGAATGACAGCTTGGTCGAGGAACGGCGCCATTTTCTGGAGCGTCTTGGCAACATTGAACCTGACGTTGGCAACATTGTCATCAGCCATAGACAAGACTGTAGGCAGCAGTACTCTGGTAGTAATATCCTTGCCGCAGACTTCAGATAGAACGTTTATGCAGAAGAGATAGGTCATTCTGTGGAGGTAGTTCTGCTCGCGGGACATGGCGAGTACTTTGGGTATGACGTTGGTCTCTGCCCACTGTGGTCCGTATTGCTCAACCAGCTTCTTCAAATTAAGCGTAGCGGCTTCGCGGATAGCATAGACATGATCGATGAGCCAAGACATGCAGAGTCCGGTAAGTTTTTCGTCGAAGAAGTCTTGCCCCAATTGGCCGGCGAGGAGAGGCATGTGTTCGATAATAGCGAGACGCACCCGCCATTTTGTGTCCTCAGCAAGATCTACTATAGCTGGAAGGAGTGATTGCACCAACTTCTGGATCCCAATGACTTCGTTGACACATTCCAGATTAGAGATAATGTTGAGACGGACCTCCGGGCATTCGTCTTTGAGCTGGGTGAGGAACAGGGGTAGGAGATGTTCGATAGTGTTCTCCCGGCCTACGATGGGACTCAGACCCATGATGACGGAAGCCAGCGCAGACTTGACGTGCTGGTTGGGATCACAGACCAAGTCCTTGATCTGAGGCAGGATCATAGTCATGATTATGTGCTCCTGATGCGCCTTGTCCAAATTCATGCAGAAATCTTTCACCTATGGAAGGAATAAATAGTAAAGTATAGTAAACCTCATATGCTACTCTTTTTAAAATTGGCATTGGATTTTGAGGTTTTTCTGTTATAAAGAAAACACTCAAAAAAATACCAAGAGGATAGTTGAACAACATGAAACTAAATTAATTTTCAATTGAACTATAAGATCAAATATTTGTACTTAAATAAATAGTAAGTCAATTGAGTTATCAAATAAAATAGGAATTAAGTGACGTGACAGACTTATAAAAAGTATGTCAGTTGATTGGTGGTGCCAACTCACCTATTATGCAGACGCATAAATTTGCCAATCCTTCTAAAATTGATACTAGATTTTGAGCTTTTTCTGTTATGCAAAAACACTGTACCAATTTACATGGATTTAGGGCCGATTTTTCAATCTCCAGACAAAAGTATCTGTCAGATAAATGTAAGCTGTCATTTTTTTTCTCATAACTCGAGAAAAGGAAAGCGATAGTTTTAACTGATGGACACTTTTATCTGGGGCTTGAAAAATCGGCCCTTAGTCGACTTTTATATGGATCGATTCACAGAATTAACAAATTATAGAGTAAACACACCTTGCCGGCAGCGGCGGCGCGAACTTCAGCCTCTGTGTCCTTCAACAGAGCCTGGAAGATCTGAGCGAGGTCGGCGCGGGCCAGTTCCGGCCCCACCGCTTGTTGCAGCTCGACGAACCTGCAGACAAACATACATGTTCACTATATACTGTAAATTTCATACTAAATACAAACTGAAACATGGATGCACAGAAAAAACCATCCATGCATCTGTGCATCCATGTTTCAGTTTGTATTTAGTATGAAATATATGGGATTTCACGGGATGACCGTAAAAGTAAAAAAACAGAGTTGAAAATATAAATATACAAAAAGATACTTCATACCAAACTTGTTGTGCTATAAACATAAATTACTGATGTTCTTCTCAGGACCATTATCGTCATCCGTATCCAACGCATCAGCAACCTTAGGCCTACCTACACTGCGTCTTCCAGTCTGTGGATGCTATTCGAGAACCTTTTGGCCTCATCGGCCATCAGTTAAATAAAAATAAAATAATTAAATAAATATTAGGGGACAATCTTACACAAATCGACCTAGCCCCAAACTAAGCAAAGCTTGTACTATGGGTACTAGACGACGATAAACATACTTATATAGATAAATAAATACTTAAATACATAGAAAACATCCATAACTCAGGAACAAATATTCGTGCTCATCACACAAATAAATGCCCTTACCGGGATTCGAACCCAGGGCCTCTTGCTTCGTAGGCAGGGTCACTACCAACTAGGCTAAAGCGGTCATTTCTACAAGGAACGTGCCTTGCCCGCTGTCACTCGAGTTTGGCGATTCTTCAAGCTACATCAGTGACTAGATCTTGCGCGATTTCATAATTTCTAATGATCCCGCAAATAAACTATGAGCATAGCCCTATCCATCGCCCTCTGAGTGACTTTGAGCTCGTAGAACTGATGACCGGTGGGGCCAAAAGTATCTCGAGTGGCGTCCACGAACCGGAAGACGCAGTGCAGGCCTAGTAGGTTCGTCTTCAAGATGGAGCAACTACCTGGTTAAGGTTGCGGGAACGCGTTGGATGCGGAAGGCGCAGGACTGGTATACTGGGCGACCTTAGCCTCTGGACAAATACTAATACTACTGGTTTAGCAAGATATTTAAAACCAAACTGCAAAGTATCATAACAATCAGTCCAAAATTTACCGAAACACTAACGGTTTTCAATGTATCACCTTGGAGGAGCCTGTTTATTTGGATGATATGATTTCATAGATTTTTTTTTGTTTTCTTGTCTAATTTTGACGACCGGATAGCCTAGTTGTTAGAGAACCTGACTATGAAGCTTGAGGTCCCGGGCTCGATTCCCGGTCGGGGCAGACATTTGTGTGAATAATACGAAGGTTTGTGCTCGAGTCTTGGGTGTTTAATATGTATTTAAGTATGTATCTATCTATATAAGTATGTTTATCCATTGTCCAGTACCCATAGTACAAGCTTTGCTTAATTTGGGACTAGATCAATTGGCGTGAATTGTCCCGTGATATTTATTTATTTAATTAAGCAAATAACTATTTTACGATATTGCTAAGTATCAGTCTTATCCATCCATGGTTTCATTATTTGTCCAGAGGCTAAGGTCACCTTGTATTTGGCGAACCTTGGGGGAGGCCCACGTTCAGCAGTAGATATCTCCCACCTGAAACGACGATGAACTAATGTGGTTGTAACGTTACTAACTTGTCAGCCACCATGTAGCGCACCCGCCAGGAGGTGTCCCCGGCGCGCGCGCGCACGGTGGGCATCACCAGCTGCTCCATGTCCTCGGGCGGCAGCAGCGCTGCCACGGCCGCGCACGCCTCCGCCGCCAGGAGACGCACCGAGTCCTGGTCATCCTGGACACACAACAACAGCCTCTTTAAAGGGTCGTTTTCAAAATAATTGTACATAAACACACCGGCAAAAAATTTGGCCCACAGTCCACCTTTCATACAAACGAGGCTACTTTGATGCCTTATTTCTACACCAGGGTAGTGCCCCGGTTGAGATTTGATGATGGATATCCGGAGCATCGATAATGGTGGTCCAGAGTTTCTAACACACACAACTGATTCAACAACCAGTTTACACCACAGCACTGAGATTATATTTCGTCGCTTCATTCTTCGATATAATTAATTACCAGGTAGTACCTTAAACCTACAGGCAACTATTCGCACGCTTTAAAAGACATTTTCTGACTAATGACGTCAAAAACACTTCCGGTTTACCCTTCCCTAGCTTGAGGCCATGATGATCACCTCATTCCTTTTTCGTGCGAGGCGACGAACGCACGCGCCACCGGTCCGCAATGCCGAAGCGCAAATATCAAGATTTAATCGACCGGTACGAAAATAAAATACGAAAATTATCCCGTCGTCGAATAGTGTCTCCGATAGAATCATCTAGCGAAGACAGTGAAAAAGGTAAGCGTAAAATTACGAATATTATTACCGCTAATGTTAAAGCCGTTTTTATCGGATAGAGGTTTTTGCATCGGGGTTGACTGCGGGTCTCCAACGATGACAATAATTTTACAGAACGTACGTATAATCTGCAATAGATATATGTTAATCTGTAAAATTCATATCTGTTTAACGGATATATAAACCTCTCGGGTAGAAATACATCTACCCTCATTTTATAAAATTTTATTTCCTTGCAACGGCTAAACAGTTTCTTTTTAAATCGGGGTTAACTGTGGGTCTCCAACGATTTCAAGTGTATTGCAGAGCGTACGTATAATCTACAATAGATATACGTTTATCTGTAAACGCCATGTCAGCCGCCACAAAACCGCCGCCGCCGGTGTTATCCACCCTCATTCAATTATAATGTCGAAAAACTGCCTGAGGGACTATTCCGAAATTAAGGATAATTGTAATAAAACGTTTACAGAACGTACGTACTGTCTACAATAGATATACGTTAATCTGTAATACTTGTCTCGCAGACAGACTGATATATCGAACTTCTCGAGTGAAATATAAATTATTTTTCTACCCTCACCTTATAAAATTTTATTTCTTCATAAATTAAAATACGCGTTTGTATTTTAGATAACGAAGATTACGGAGGCGATTCTAATGTCGCGGCACAAAGCCCTGACCCGGCCCCGCCGGAGTCCGGATCGGCCGCAGATGACAATGTCGAAGACGCCGAAGCCGCGCCGCCGGACACGCCCGCCGCGTTGCCGCCGCCGCCCGCGCCCACGACCGCCGTGCCGGACTTGGACCCGGAGGTATTAGTGGCTTTGGGGGAATTTATCTCAGATAGTCCTGAATTCGGCGCAAAAATTCATGAAAATTTAGCGCAGTTATGGCTCCCCTTATTAGAAAAAGGCATGCCTAAAGATACGAAAGACCAACTCATTAAACAATATTTAGTCCCAGAAAATTGTAGGTTGCTTCAAGCACCTAAGTTGAATGCCGAAATTTCGGCAGCCATTCCGGAAATGGCGAGAAATAGGGACAAGAAACTGGCAGTTTGGCAGCAACAGCTCGGCATTGGGGTAGCAGCCATCAACAGAGGCATGGATTCGCTGCTTAAAGGCGAGGATAAATTACCGGCTATAAAACACCTCAGTAACGGGTGCCGTATTTTAGCAGACTTACATTTCAGCAATACGGAAAACCGAATGAAGCTGCTGACTTCCAGCTTAGACAAATCATTCTTGCACGTAGTTCAGGATGCGAAAAGAGACGAAACCTTGTTTGGAAATAAATTATCAGACAAGATAAAGGCCGCAAAGGCTATCGAAAAGCAAGGCCTCCAAATTAAAAAAGCCGTTAAACCCCAAAAGCCGACCACGCCTTCTCAACCGACGGGTAATCGTTCCGGCTACCAGGGAAACTGGATAGCACCTCCTCCTCCACGCTACCCATCGAACGGGGGGGGGCGAGGGGGTGCCAGGAAGCCGGCCGCCGCAGCACGACGCCCCTACGCGGCGCCGCAGGCGAAGACTCCACTCCCGGACAAGCCGCGTGCACCGACACGTCAGTAAATCAGGTACACGCAGGACGAATTAAAAACTACTTTAATTGTTGGCTTAATGTAACAAACAATACAGTAGTACTTGATTGGATTAAAAATGGTTATTCCATTCCCTTCTGTAACAATGTTTCTCAGTCTGTTGTGCCTCAAAACACTTTTTCACGTAGCGAAAAGCGTGACATGGGGAATGCAATAGATGTTTTTATTAGAATTAGGAGCTATAACCGAGTGCGCTCCGTTAAAGGGCCAATATATTTCTAAAATATTTTTGGCACCTAAATCAAACGGCAGCAAACGTTTTATCTTAAATTTAAAATCACTGAACAAGTATATTGCAAAGTCCCATTTTAAAATGGAAGACTACCGAACAGCGACTAAACTCATACCACGTGGGGGATACTTAGCTACAATAGATTTAAAAGAAGCATATCTTCTTATACCTATCCATAACTCGGACAGAAAGTTTCTAAGATTTCAATTTCAACCCGATAATACCGGTAAGGCTACCACTTATGAGTTTACAGCTTTACCCTATGGCTTATCCGTAGCACCTAGGGTCTTTACTAAAATAATGAAGGAAGTAATGACTCATCTGCGATCTCGTGGCTTTAAGTCAGTAATATATTTAGACGATATATTATGCATCGGAGATAATTATTCCGATTGTATTAATAACATTAATGAGACTTTGCAATTACTGCAGTGTTTAGGTTTCGTGGTAAATTTGGAAAAAAGCTGTTTGAATCCGAAACGAATTTGTAAATTCCTTGGTTTTATGTTCGACACAAATACCTTAACATTATCATTACCTAGTGAGAAACGTAGTAACATTGCTCATTTGGTTAACAAATATTCAACACTACCACGGTGTTCAATTCGCGACTTCGCCCAGCTCATCGGTGTCCTTGTTTCTGCTTGCCCTGCCGTAATATACGGATATTTATACACAAAAATATTGGAGAGGCAAAAGTTCTTATTTTTATAAAAATACAATAACTATGAAGCAAAAGTAATCCTCCCAAACGTAATATTAGATGACCTAGAATGGTGGTCGGATAACATTCTCACCGCATCCTGTCCTATGAGGCCGTCTAGTTACAAATTTGAAATTTACACAGATGCCTCTAGGACAGGATGGGGCGCAGTTTGTCGCGAAAACAGTGTGCACGGCAAGTGGAAAATTACAGAACAAGACTACCACATTAATCAGTTAGAATTACTCGCAGTTTTCTTAGGATTGAAATCATTTGCTCGCGATGAAACTAATTGCTCAATATTACTACGTGTCGATAACACTACAGCAATTAGCTATGTAAATAGAATGGGAGGCATCCAGTTCCCACATTTGAACAATTTGTCTAGGGAAATTTGGCAATGGTGCGAGAAGCGAAATATTTGGTTATTTGCTTCATATGTCAATACAAAAGAAAACTGTGCTGATGTTGAATCTAGAATTACAAACATAGATACAGAATGGGAGCTGTCAAACAATGCTTTCCAGTCGATAACACAACGTTTTGGACAGCCCGAAATTGACTTATTTGCATCTCGCACCAATGCCAAATGCAATCATTTTGTTTCTTGGAAACAAGATCCAGATGCAGTTACAGTAGATGCCTTCACAATAAACTGGAAATCCGTTTTCTTTTACGCATTTCCACCGTTCTCTTTAATATTAAGGTGTCTAAGAAAAATATGTGACGAGAAGGCAAACGGTATACTGGTTTTCCCAATTTGGCCCTCTCAGCCTTGGTTTCCACTTTTACAGAGATTATTAGAGTCAGAAATCCTCTATTTGAACCCTAATAAATCTCTTTTACAATCTGGTTCCAGGGAACGTCATCCCCTGCACCGGAACCTTACCCTGGGTGCCGCGAGGCTCTCCGGCGCGCCCTCAGCGGGCGAGAGACCCCGGTCGCGGCGCTGACGTTGATGCTATCGTCGCTATCTGACAGTACCGTGAAACAATATAACGTTTCTCTTAAGCTCTGGTGGCAGTTTTGTCAGGCTAATAATTTAGATCCTTTTGAACCTTCAAAATTGGCTCTGTTGTCTTTTTTAACAGAACAGTTCAACAAAGGTTGTGCGTATGGCAGTCTTAATAGCCACCGCTCCGCAATATCGCTGCTTGTGGGAAATAGAATCGGTTCAGATGAGAACGTTAAACGCTTGCTCAAAGGTGCATATAAACTTAGGCCAAGCGGCCCTAAGTACTTGCATACTTGGGATCCTCAATTGGTAATAAGCCATGTTTCTCATTGGTTTCCCAATACAAAATTGTCTTTAGAGAAAATTACCAAAAAATTGTCAGTATTATTGGCTATATGTACAGCCCATAGGGTACAAACCCTTTCACTTATAAAAATTGAAAATATTACGATATCGGAGAGCGGGATTAAGATTGCCATACCGGACATCATCAAAACTTCAGCTCCAGACCGGGAACAACCCGTATTATTCTTGCCTTATTTTGGTGAAAATATTACAATTTGCCCTGCCACGGCTCTGAAGGATTATATATTTTTAACAAAAAATATAAGAGCCGGTAGCACGGGAAACCTATTGATAACGTTTAAGAAACCCCACAAAGCTGCCACAGCGCAATCCATCAGCAGATGGATCAAACAAGTATTGTCCTCTAGCGGCGTCGATGTGTCAGTGTTTGGCGCGCACAGCACGCGCCACGCCGCGACCTCCGCCGCGCGCGCCCGCGGCGTCGACATCGAGACGATCAGAAAGACGGCTGGCTGGACAGCCTCATCAACCACTTTTGCTCGCTTCTATAACAGAGCCGTGATTGACGAGGGCCAATTTGCAAGATCTGTATGCCTGCCGCCACTTAAATAATAAGATGATAAAGAATAAGATAATTATGTATTCGTTTATCTAAATAATAATTGTTTAGTATACTTATATAATTCATTAAGTACATTTAATTAAAAAATTCTGTTTACGTGGATTCAAATTAATTCAATAAAACAAATTTACAAGATTTGGTTGTTTATTTGTTCTGAATCAAACGCAAAACTTTCATCTCTGAAAGTCTACCTGGTAATTAATTATATCGAAGAATGAAGCGACGAAATATAATAAGTGATCAAACGAACTTCGCAAGTGAAGTTCGATCATTATTATATGAGTCGCTTCATTCGAAGATATAATCTCCCACCCACCCTATAGTACCCCTAAACGAAAGTTATGCTTGAATCTCTGAAAAAATGAGGTGATCATCATGGCCTCAAGCTAGGGAAGGGTAAACCGGAAGTGTTTTTGACGTCATTAGTCAGAAAATGTCTTTTAAAGCGTGCGAATAGTTGCCTGTAGGTTTAAGGTACTACCTGGTAATTAATTATATCTTCGAATGAAGCGACTCATATAATAATGATCGAACTTCACTTGCGAAGTTCGTTTGATCACTTATTTTCATTCATTTTATTGCCATTTTAGCAGTTTTTTTAAATGTGTATAATTTCCGTGTTAAACGCAGATTCAATCAGGTGGGTATCTTAGGAACTCTGAATGTCCTTTATCAAAACTGGAGTATAGCCATCATCAGATCACAGCCAAAGCACCGCCTCGTGGAGAACCAAGGCATCAAAGTGACCTTGTTTGTATGAAAGGTGGACTGTGGGCCAAATTATTTGCCGGTGAGTGTAGTTAAGGGCTTAATGAAAACAAAATCACGATTGCTTCCTTTGTGTAACGAAAGTTAGTCATACAAATTATACGGGTGTAGCGACTACTAGCGCCATCTAGTCATCACATAAGAAACTAATTTCTACAATCCTGCATCGCGCTATCGAAGTTTCTCAACTCGGCTGCATAAATACAACTTCCAACCTTCATCCATAGGACTTTGGTCCCCAGGCATAACATCTGCCTGGAGTGAGATCTCTCTATTGCAACTACCCCCAAACGGGTAACTTGCGTCACACAAAGAAATCAATTAAGTTTTGTTTTAATTAAATCCCTTAATTGACAACATTTCATATTTCTAAGACTATAATTTGATTCGTTCTCTGTATACTGTTTGGAAAGAGAAAGACGCTGATAGTTTTAAATTTTCACCAGGATTATTAATTAATTTATTACAATTTTTTAAAGATGTGCTTATTCTAAAAGAGCGTAACGATAGAATAGATCCATTACTTTTGTCTAGTCTCTATTAAAAAAAAGTGATGACGTAAATTTGACATTAAGGTTGTTATCAAATTTAAAATTATGACAGCTCTTTTTTCTAGTGAAAAGGGTAAAGGAAACATATCTATTCTGTGGAGGTACAGGTAAGTACACATATGTTTTTTTTTAAATTTGTTGTATTTTTTTAAATATGAAGAAATAAATTATAATAAATATTTTTCCGTGTTCAGGAGGCGAAACTCTTTCGATTCCTGTAGTAATTTTCAGGTGTTAAAAAAAAAAGTTGTCATTTTTGATACTGACTCTATAAACTCTTGAGCACCACAAAACAAATGAATTGACGTGCTGTATACGCCACGGAACAAAACCATCTAGTCGATAAATAGGGATTTATTTCCATTGTAAAAGGATTTATTTCGAGTTGAATGTTGGTCGTGTATCGATGACGTTGACGTGTGAACTTTTTCACTGCTTGTCATGACTGGATGACTATGGCAGTCAAAAGGTTAAATTGACGGGTTGGTTTATCGAACTCGTTAGTTTTTAGAAGCAGATTTTCTAATTTTTATGTTTTTCCAACCGCATGTTTTTTTCCATCGTGGATTTTTTTCACAATCGCAAAAAATGCCCATTTGTTATTAGGTCGAAACAGGTAGGTTTAAAATCATTTTGCAACAGGCCACGACGGAATAATAAGATTGTGAAAATACAATTTGAGAAAAAACGCAAATGAAAATTCTGGTATAACAAAATAAAGATTCTGAGAAATGTATGTTACAAATCGGCAGATATTTGTATGAAAAATACGAAAGCTTATGCTCAAGTTTTGGATGTTAAATATGTATTTAAGTTATAAAGCTGAAGAGTTTGTTTGTTTTGTTGAATGCGCCAATCTCAGGAACTACTGGTTGGGCGACCAGATGGCCTAGTAGGTAGAGAATCTGACTACGAAGCTTGAGGTCCCGGGTTCGATTCCCGCGTCGGGGCAGATATTTGTATGAATAAAATACGAATATTTGTTCTCGGGTCTTGGGTGTTTAATATGAATTTAAGTATGTATCCAGCTATATAAGTATGTTTATCCGTTGCCTTGTACCCATAACACAAGCTATGCTTAGCTTACTTTGGGACTAGGTCAATTGGTTTGAATTGTCCCGTGATATTTATTATTTATTATTATTATTTACTGGTTCAAACTGAAAAAATATGTGTGCGTTGAATAGTCCATTTGTCGAGGAAGGCTGTATAACATCCCGCTACAACCAATAGGAGCGGAGTATCAATGATTAACGCGGACGAAGTCGCGGTTACCAGCTAGTTTTATCTATATAAGTATTTTTACCCATTGTCTAGTACTCACAGTACAAGCTTTCCTTAGTTCTGGACCACACCAATTGGGTGTCAATCAACAGATTTATTCAATCACTATGTATACTTCGTTTTTTTAGCATTAGAAAGAATATAAGCAATCTTGACGTGTCTTATTATTGAAAAATACTTTTGAAAAATAAATCAAAGCAAATATGTAACATTTAGAAAGGACTAATGGTCATTTACTTACATTTTGGTTTCATAAGGAGTAGTTACTATTTTTTTAAAAGCGGTTTTTCGATTAAAAGTCTCCTCAAAATTGTGTACCTTATTTCTAATGCTAAAAAAAACGAAGTACAGGTGTGATTGTGATAATTGATATTGTTCCGTTTTCTTTAAAGTTACAAGTTTATTGACATGGCGACATTCAACAACTGTCAAGTAACTGTCATTCTTTTTTTTTTTTTCGTATCTAACTGTCGAGTTAAAACAGTTCGTTGAGACCGTCAAGTTTCGCCTCTCTCTCGTAAAAAGTATAGTTTCGCCTCTCGTACCGTACAAGGTAGTTTCGCCTCTCGTGTCGTGTCGTGCCTTGTGGATTTCACGAAAACACACCTGCTTCGATTTCTTCGCGTGTGGTTTAGCCTAGGTAGCAGGTAACCCAAGGACCGTAAGGTAAGCCTGGCCAGCGCGATAAAGTCCAGTGGCCCTGTACCTGGCTGATACCAAGCTCCGACACAACAGTAAGAAGGTGAGTGTTTTCCTGGACCTCACAGGGCTAAATTTTCGGAAATATTAGTTATTAGATACAGTCCATTTCTTTAAAACCCCAGATCTGCTTCAGATATCATAAACCAGATTCGTGCACTCACCTGAGCCAAGTTAACGAACATCGGTATGAGGTTGCTCTTGACATACTCGACTTCGACGACGCGCGCGAACTCTCCGAGCTTGTAGGCGGCCGCGCGACGCACCATCGGCGTGTCGTCCTGGCACAGCAGGCGGAAGTGCTCGCGGAGTTCCGCCTTCACCGGAGCGGAGACTCGGCCGTAGCACACGCTGAGGGGATTTACATTTTGAAAGAAAGGAGAAAGAAAATACATTTATTTACAACAACACAAGACACATCATAAATGAGTCGTTTTCAAAGAAAGTGTAGGGTCAACGTCATAAATAAAAAAAAAAAAATCACAGAACAATTCACACCAATTGACCTAGTCCCAAAATAAGCAAAGCTTGTACTATGGGTACTAGACAACGGATAAACATACTTATATAGATAGATACATACTTAAATACATATTAAACACCCAAGACTCAAGCACAAACATTCATATTATTCACACAAATGTCTGCCCCGACCGGGTGTCAAACCCGGGACCTCAAGCTTCGTAGTCAGGTTCTCTAACAACTAAGCTATCCGGTCGTCTAAATAAGTGATTACTTTTGTACCCTGTCACTTTAACGTCATGTTTGAAAAGCCATACGAAATTACGTAAAGACTAAAAGCGATAAGGTACATAAATGATCATTTATTTATGACGTTGACTGTAAAAACAAAACTTAATTGATTCCTTTGTGTGACGAAAGTTACCAATATATTTTGTATGACTAACTTCCGTTACACAAAGGAAGCGATCGTGATTTTGTTTTGATTGAGCCCTTAACTATGTACAATTTTTATGAAAACAACTGCAATATTTTTACAAATAAAAGACAACACAAAAAGCTAAAGATAGAATGTGTCATTGCGGTTGCAAATCGGACACTGGCTCAGCATAATGTAATGCTGAGGCGTTTACAGCACCCCAGCGATGATTTTCAGCCAGTACCGTTGGTGACACCCGTATCGCTGATTTTGCAGCTTAGGTATGGTGGTAGCTAGTTATCTATCATCAATGGTCGGAATAACGCCCGTTATATCACTTGCGATAACCACAATTTTTTTTATTTTTTTTTTATATAAGAGGTGGCAAACGTGCAGACGGGACTATATTTTAGGACTTAGTGAAAATAAACGGATCACTCACGTCTTAAAACGAGTTTAACTCGACATGTTTTGGGCTAATTCGTAGCCCTTCTTCTTAGAGTCGCACGTCACGGCGGCTGCCAAACGCGCACATCAGTTAGCCCGAAACATGTTGAGTTAAACTCGTTTTAAGAGTGAGCGATCCGTTTATTTTCACTATGAGTCTCACGGTAGTTTCATGTTTAAAATTCAGGACTTATTTACATATTTAGGAGTTGGTTTGTTTCCAGTCTACAAATGTCATTAAAGAAATTATAATATTGTTAGGAAGTCTCTACTACAAGAAACTGGAAGTCTTTTAAATGACGGGCATGTTTCCGATCCTTGATCATCACCATCATCATTTCAGCTTGTATACATCCTAATGCAGGGCACGGGCCTCTCAGAATGAAGGCTTGGGGCGTAGTTCACACGCGGGCCCAGTGCGGATTGGCAACTACACAGAATTATAAACACACACAGGTTTATAAAGCTCATGATGAATTTAAAATGTTATTTTGCACATAAATTCTAAAACAACCGCAAGTTGCAAGCCTGGATTCAGTCATGACCCTCTGCTGGCTTCTTACTAAGCCTCCACGTCTTCTTGGCCTAGTAGTTTGGCATATGGTCTCTAAAGCATTCAAGGGATTCACACCCAGACTTGCAATTCAAATTTTTTGAGCGTAATTACACTGTAAAGCAATTCAATGGTTACCAATATGCACTGGGGCCACCTGTAAAGTAAGCTAGAGACGATGATGATGATGATAAATCTTATTAATGCTACTTTTCACTAACTGCCATACTCAAGTACATTTTATTTTGTTAATTTTGTAACAACCGCTTTAGCCTAGTTGGTAGTGACCCTGCCTATGAAGCAAGAGGTCCTGGGTTCAAATCCCGGTAAGGGCATTTATTTGTGTGATGAGCACAAATATTTGTTCCTGAGTTATGGATGTTTTCTATGTACTTAAGTATTTATTTATCTATATAAGTATGTTTATCGTCGTCTAGTATCCATAGTACAAGCTTTGCTTAGTTTGGGACTAGGTTGATTTGTGTAAGATTGTCCCCTAATATTTATTTATTTATTTATATTAAATTAGGTATTTATATTTCCAACTCCCCTGACTCTAAAGGATGATTAGATTTTTTTTTATTCTAATATTTTAATTAGGCTTGAATATACCTACCTAATGTGACTATGTCAGCCTCATGGAAAACTACAGAAAACCACTACACATTAAACGCTGCCCTGCACAGAGGCAGAGTCTGTATACAAAAGCATGTCTAATGAATTTACACATCAGTATTATCAAATGCATCATCCCATGACTGCTCACTCAAAATCACCTTTATACCACCATTATGCATTTGAAATGATTAGAATATTTTTTCCTAATGACTTTAATCTGGTCACATTCCAGAAGGAAATGAAAAAGGTCAAGATTAGAATCAAATGCGGTGTCTGAACATGGTCAGCAAAAAAAAAAACAAATCAACTGCCGCAACATAATATTGTAGACCAGGGTGACTTTAAGAAGTAGTCTGCCGACCGACTCACAAATTTTTCTTGTCAATGTCTTCAATGATTTTTTTTTGCCTACATGTCAACTATTTACTTCATATGGACAATGTCGACTTTATAGTGATTTTTAAACTATCAAAGTTGCCCCAATTTGATCAAAGCTTTACGGTACAGTATTAAATATGCAAAATTTGAATTCTGTAATTTCAATACTGTGCTTGTGTTTTCTCTTTTTTTTTTTTTTTTTTTCGAGACTTTAGTGCACCTGTGTGACTATGCCAGCCTCATTGTGGGACTCAATGGCCAAATTCATCAAACACTGCTCCTGCCACGTCCAGATTCTCTGGCTGCAAAAGAATGTTTGATGAACTTGTACTGCATCTTGCAACACCGGACAACTCAAAATAACATTCACTGCCCCATTGAAAAGGTCTACATCATTTAAATAAGTCTCACGGTTATCCTTGGTCCGTATACACTCCACCAAAAAATGTATCAAGTCCTCAATCCTGTTACAATCCATGCACATTGGGGTGTGCTTGTGTTGAATCTACAAATTTGTTTTTGTAGAAATATCAGTCAGTAGCATGGTTATCCCTACATACTCGGCTCTCCCTCGCGCCGTCACGCTCCTCAACTCTGTGCTTGCAGCAGCCCTAATATGATCTTTTTGTAACCAAGATAGCCAGACTGGAGATGGGATGGAAGAGAGAGCTAGAGAGTATGCAGGTTGCGTAAAAAATAAATAAATAAATAAATAAATATTAGGGGACAATCTTACACAAATCAACCTAGTCCCAAACTAAGCAAAGCTTGTACTATGTGTACTAGACGACGATAAACATACATATATAGATAAATAAATACTTAAATACATAGAAAACATCCATAACTCAGGAACAAATATTTGTGCTCATCACACAAATAAATGCCCTTACCGGGATTCAAACCCAGGACCTCTTGCTTCGTAGGCAGGGTCACTACCGACTAGGCTAAAGCGGTTGTTAAAAGTAAAAGCTAAGTTAGTTAGGTAAAAGTTGTGTGTACTAGTTCTAAGTCTAGTTTTGTTATAATTAATTTTAAGTATCTATTGTAACAATATGGTCTTAACTGTCATGTTACATGTAAACAGATATAAATAAATATAAATACCTGAATAGTCCACAAGCCGAAGCCCTGGATGTGAACCAGTCGCCACCAGCCAGCCGCTGCACAAGTGGTACGAAGTGCTGCTCCAGAGCCTGGGGAGTGTGATGAGCTGCCACTGCTCGGAGGGACGCTACTGCCTTGTCCCGGACAACTGTCTCTTCCACGGTGGCCAGGGACTCCAGGGGAGGGAGAAGGCAGTGCGCGAACTCACCACCACCAACCAGGTTGATGAAGTTGCCTAGAATATTTTAAATTGTATTGAATAATAATAATAATAATAATCGTTTATTGGGTAAAAACAAATCAGTAAATTACATGGTGTTTGAGTCCTCCTAGTAGGTATTAAATACCTGTATCAGGAGGTCTCGCTCTTCTATTCATAAGAAATAAAATCAAATCAAAGTCGGAGACATATCGCACCCCCAACCGAATAAAGCGGTAATATGAAATGCCTTAGTTTACAAACTAAGCCATAAAGCAACCGGATAAAGCTTAGTTTACAAACTAAGGTATTTCATATTACCGCTTTATTCGGCTGGGGGTGAGATATTCACACTCTGCCACCCCGTTGCTACAATAACTACGGATTTTTCTTTTTTTTTATGATTTTTTTTTTTTATCAATTCTTCAACAGAACTCCTAAATCTACACATTGTTACATTGCAGTCTTTTTTACTGCTAAACTTTTGCATGATAATGTTTCATGAGTGGAAAAATTTCGGGCTTGTAGTGTCCTTTGCGCCAATGGTATGTGTAATAATTATTTTAATAAATTATTAGTAAATGGCCAATTTATTTTACTATGTACTTTCAATCTCCTTCTAGCATATGAGAGAGAGAGAGATATTTAATTACAAATATTCAATAGACAGTCTATCTCTGATATCAATTATCTGGTATTTTATATTTGGCAAGTATTTATTTGAATGATTAAACAACAGTGCCTTTGTGTGTTATGATTCCCTACAAATTACTCTTTGAGTTTATTACTAAGAAATCATACAAAATATTAATGAAAATATGTACCACTACTGTATAATGAGAGTACCACTGAGAATTAAGCCTGCTTTATATTTGAAATAAATAACCAACACTCCTGTCCTTCAAAACGCTATTACACATGTAACATTAATTAACATGTTTGTAATGAATGTTTGGACAACAAAGGGATCCTTTTAGGAAAAACACCGATTGCGCAAAATAATGTATGTATGTATGTATGTAAAACTCTTTATTGTACATAAAACATGAAAATAACTAGTTAACAAGAGATACAGATGTACAAAGGCGAACTTATCCCTTAAAGGGATCTCTTCCAGTTAACCTTAGAACGAATAATAACAATAAGATCTAATTAACGGTTTGTTAGTCGCAATTTCAACGCGAAAAACGGGCGGACTGATCACATTGTTTATATATGAGTAATCGTTACATACCAAGTTGCTCGGCAAGCGCCAAGAGGACTTCGTCTTCATCGTAGATAGTTTCAGTAAGGAACGGGATAAGTTCAGATCTGGTTCTTTCCACGCCCAAAGCCAAAGCAATGGTGGATAGCTTTTTGATAGAATTCAACCGGAGTTGCACATCCTCATTTTTCAGTTCGTCGATCAAAACCGCGATTGGATACAAAGACTCATCAGTCCCAGAGTCGCTGGCTGCCATTTTGTTATGGAATTTTCTGTATATCTTCGATTGGAATGATTTCTAGTGGTACACTTTTGTGTATTTCTAATATTTTTGTAGAAAAACGTACGCAGTTGTGAAGAGAATTACAAGACGGGCAAAATGGCAGCTATCAATGCCACCATAGACTAAAATAGACAGTAGACTACAGCTGTGTTGCCATTTTATTGTTGAAACTCCCATGAAATATTTGTTAACTTCAGTTATTCCTTAGACTTGTACTAATAAGAGAAATAAAACCGTATGACACTTGTAAAACATAGCATAGTAAACCATACTACCTTATTGAAAAATATTGTTTTACTATCTCAAACGTAGTAGTATCCGTGTAGTACGTTAAAACTTCGGGGTAATCCAAAAATTTGAAATGGCAACTTTTGTAATGTCATAGACAACTCTTGTTATTTTCTAATACGAATTTTAACTTGATCTACCGCTTAAACAGCCAAAAATGAAATTATGTTTTAACCGAAAAACTATCTCAAATAAACCTTTTTAGGTGTCCGGAACATCATTCTACTCTACACTCCTCCTCCTCATCTATGAAATGAAGTAGGAAGTGGCATTTCACTGTAGAGCACCTGTAATGCTGTCAGTTTTGATGTAATTTTATATTTTAATTATTTATGTGCAGCAGCTTTGGCTATGGAATGGCCAAGGAGAAACCACAGCCGTCGGGGGACGCCGATGCGGCCGTCAACGCATCGATAGCTCATGTCGTACTATGCTGCGTGGCTGGCCAGGGCATCACCCAAGTGCAAGGTTTCAATTTCTCGCAAATCGGAATGCACGGAAACTTGTTCCTATTCGGAGTTTTGGGATACCTTCACAATCAAAGTAGAGTATATTGAGAGACACACCTTTAGCTTAGGAAGCCATGATATACCTTGTTCTTTTGCAATCATAATTCATGAATAGTCCGAATGAATCTCAATAATTAAATCTGATAATTCAAACCATCATGTTATTGTCATAAGTCGTTTGGGTGAAAAATGTATGACTCGACCACGCAAACCTCCATTTAATGCACTCTGCGACCACTGCGTAGTCATTGGCAACACAAAGCCACCGGCTGTACTTACTCTTACGACTGTAACTACTGTCAAACGTGGTAACTTAGTGTTCTGTGAGAAAAAAATACTTGTAAGCCCTTTAGTGACATAACCTTTTTTGGCGGGAGGACATAGACTACTTATCACTCTAAGTATAGAGTAAATCCCCCCCCTAAATAGTAAATGCGCCTAAGTATGTTATAGTAATAACATACTTAGGCGCAAGCCACACAAGAGACGAGGGACGGGGGCGCATCGCAGTCCGCGTCTCCGCATCGTCTCATCTGTTTGCTTTAGATCGCGACGCTTCTATACATTTAGTATGAAAACTGAACCAAGGGGCGCCGCGACTGCCACGCGCCACCGTCCCACGTCTTTTCTCTGTGGCTTGCGCCTTAGGTAGTGAGTGACTAAAAGTTAACATTAACTATGGGTAAAGTTGCTCAGAGAAAATAAAATTGCCACGTTTGACGGTACAGTATATTTGCAATATTTTTGTTTCAGGAGCAAGATTTGGTATGAATATCGGCCCCATATACACACTCGGTTCAAGAGCGACAAGGTTTCTGGCCATTCCTTGCATGATGGCTGATCTGTACAAAGATAACCACTGGTTCGGAGGCCTCCACCTTCTTTCAGGACTCGTCCCATTCACAATAGCCATATTAGGAAACGCAAACGACAACCGAGCGTTGGGGAATTTGGTTGTAGCTGGCAACATTATCTCTTTAGGCCACTACTCTTTGGAACACAGTTTGGAATGGGGTTGCTACACTGCAGGAGCCGCGATTTTCACGTATTATTTGGTCCCTCAGTCGGGGCCTCAGATAATGTATCCACTCGGTTTAGCGTTGATGGAATATTGCGCGTACAGAGCTTTCAAAGTTAAATTGCAAAGAAAAAAGATAATTCTAAACTTTATTATTGCAGTGTTGCTGATTGTTGATCCGTGTAGTAACCCTTAAGCTGCGTACGGACTGCGCGCACATTACGCGTACCCGGGTACGCGTGTCCTGGAACGCCATGTCCGTACGCTATGTACGCGTAGCTGCAAGTACGGACATGGCGTTCCAGGACACGTGTGCCCGGGCTCGCGTAGGGTACGCTTAATGTGCGCGCAGTCCATACGCAGCTTAAAAATATGTCAAAGCCTATCGGCCTGAAGCCCGGGGGGGCTGCTACAAAATTTGAAATTCGAAGTTCGTATCGTGCTGTCCCTTTCACTATTCTGTTTAATACTATTAGAATGAATGGAATGGAAGGATACGAAATTCGAATTTCGTAGTATAAGTCCTGTTTAGTCTTTATAGTCTAACGCACTTGAAATCACAATGTTTTTCACCGCTTCTTTCTGCCATAGTATAGATTGAGGGTAGAAAGAGTTGGTGAATGCCATTGCTAACACCCGCGCGATAGACAATACGGCCTCTGATGGGGTCTTATTTAACGCATGCACTGCCACCTGACTTCCACAGGTGCCACCGACGCACATGTGCGTTCAAAATGTATGAATAATTATGACAGCGGCACTGGGCGAAGTCCCGAAAACGCGTATATGCGTCGGTGGCAGTGAATGCGTTAACGTAGGTACTCGGAATCACACTCGTTTTCAAAACTACTTTCTGTCACACGGCATGGATTGAGAGTAAAACGAAACAGCGATTGCGATTGCGAGCGCCCGCGCGTTGGACAGTACAACCTGCAAGAAAAATGCAAGTTGCGTTATGTACTTTGCGAGGTAAAAAAAGCGAACTAGTTTGAAGTCGTCAGTCATGTGCCGCCATATAATTTAATTTGCAGGGTTTTTCTTATACACCGTGAAATTTTAGTGGTTTTTTTCCCGAAACGAGGTGATTTAGTTTCGATTGTACAATCGATTTATAATTACTATTTTGACTAGAGTCAAAAATCCAATTGTGAAAAACGAAAGTGGAAAATGACCGCAATCCAATAGTAACGCTTCGTTGGTACAAGTAGCGTACGATCGTACGATAGGTTAGGTACCAACGAAGCGTTACTATTGGTTTGCGGTCATTTTCGACTTTCGTTTTTCACAATTGGATTTTTGACTCTAGTCAAAATAGTAATTATAAATCGATTGTACAATCGATACTAAATCACCTCGTTTCGGGAAAACAACCACTAAAATTTCACGGTGTAGGTATAAACTGTGTGCGTACTGTTCACGACCGCATTCACCATCTCTTTCTCCCCTTATGCTGTACTGTTTGATAGAAAGAAATGGTGAAAGCGATTGTGATTGCGAGTGCGTTAAACTATCAGTCCTCCAGGCTTTATTAGTATAGTTTTAATAAAAAAGCATCGCAGTAAGTGCTCACATTTCGAGTGTTTTATAAATAAATGTGAAAAATGTTAAATGAACTTCTCTTGTGTTTTATTCATTACTAGCTGTTGCCGGGACTCCGTCTGCGAATAATTCGTTAACCGCTATCCCGTAGGATTTGTGCGATTTATGTCCTTCCTGGGGTCTTCAAACTACATTATCTCCATACCAAATTTCATTTAAATCAGTTCAGCGCTTAGTTATTGCCCATACAAGCTTCTACCCCTGTTTTCCCCCTTAAAGAATGATTTCTGGGATAAAAACTACCCTATGTCCTTTCTCAGGAGTATTTTTATACCAAATTTCATCTAAATTTGTTCGGCGGCTTAAGTGTGAAGAAGTAACAGACAGACACACTTTTGCATTTGTAATGCTAGTAAGTATGGTTTAGTATGGATATGGATTAGTCTTATTAGGTATCCACGACTTCAGACGAGTGAACTATTGTAGTTGATTTGGATTTTCGGGATTCGCTGAAATTCGTAGAGGAATTGGCAAAAAAATGTGTATTTAGGTACTTACGTGTATGTCTTAAACTATCGTGATTTTCACTCATAATTACTGTACCTACTAAGCGGGACTTATCACGCAATTAATATTTACCTCGACGTTTCGGCCACATTACAGCAGCCGTGGTCACGAGTTAACTGAAGTGTAATGTCAAGTTCGTTTAGCCGCTCGAGTCTTCGAACTACCCGCACTTGATCAAGGTGACACTTCAGTTAATTCGTGACCACGGTTGCTGCAATGTGGCCGAAACGTCGAGGTAAATATTAATTAAAATAAGTAAATAAATAAATAAATATCACGGGACAATTCACACCAATTGACCTAGTCCCAAACTAAGCAAAGCTTGTACTATGGGTACTAGACAACGGATAAACATACTTATACACCGTGAAATTTTAGTGGTTGTTTTCCCGAAACGAGGTGATTTAGTTTCGATTGTACAATCGATTTATATTTAGTATTTTGACTAGAGTCAAAAATCCAATTGTGAAAAACGAAAGTCGAAAATGACCGCAAACAAACGTGTGCGTATATTCTACATCCTTTTCTAGGACTGTACAACCTGATAATGCACGGCTTGTTAATTTGCGTTATCTATTTAATTTGTATACTGTACACGAATTATCAAGGCGTGCAATTGGATTTTTAGACGACCGGATAGCCTAGTTGTTAGAGAACCTGACTACGAAGCTTGAGGTCCCGGGTTCGATTCCCGGTCGGGGCAGACATTTGTTTGAATAATACGAATGTTTGTGCTCGAGTCTTGGGTCTTTAATATGTATTTAAGTATGTATCTCTATATATATATAAGTATGTTTATCCGTTGTCTAGTACCTATAGTACAAGCTTTGCTTAGTTTGGGACTAGGTAAATTGGTGTGAATTGTCTCGAGATATTTATTTATTTTTTATTTATTGCGTACTTTCTAAAGGCCACAACACGCCGAGAGTGCGGAGCGCCGACGGAGCGTGCCCAGCGCGGTGAATAACACTGAATCAAATACGGTGTGACGCGCTGCCGGAAAGTCACCGTATATTTGATGCAGTGTTATACAGCGCGCTGGGCACACGTAGTATCTCTTAGTAGTCTGTGCTGTGCAGGGTGCAGGGCAGGCGCCCCACACTCCCGGTTTGTGTTGGCCTTAATGCCTTATACATTACAAACCATAGACAAAACCCCAAAACCGCCACTCTTAATTTAAAACAAAACGCAACTGGCACTGTACAAAACTGTCATCGTCAAACGTCAGTTACTTTTTAAGTGTTTAATATTTTTGCTGCCCAGTAGCTAATAAAACAAGGGAATTGGGGAATTGAATAGGTAGTTTTTTGAGATGTTGTTTTAAATTGACGTACAGATGTTATGGGCGCGGAAGATGATCTCAATTCGGCGATCGCCCATGTCGTGCTGTGCTGCGTTAGTGGGCCGTGCATTGGGCACATGCACGGCAAGAGCTTCTCAGGCCCGGGGTTCCATACCAACTTGTTCATACATGGAGTGCTCGGATTTCTTCATTATCAGGGTTAGTTTGTTTGTACTGCTCGACACCGTTATGACACCTTTAAGGAATGTTCACTGTCCTTTTCTAGTTACAGTAGTTTGGTTGATTAGTTTCGAACTATTGTTCAGTTAAGTATCTACATTAATAATAATAATAATAATAATTTAATAATAAAAATGTTTATTGTACTCAAAAACAAGTGTTACAAGTATCATAGGCTTAGGTTTGTACAAACAATATCTTAAGGTGGTCGAGCTTTCGACCACTAAACTAGGTTTGGACCCGTGCCTTCGGCACTTACCCGTACATTGTAAGCTAACTGAACTAATGAGACTAATATATAATGTAGTTTATATTTAATGTAGTTTCACAGGGTATTAGTAATTACTGTAATGCTTTGTAAATAAACGTGTATTACATGTAATGAGACTAATTGTCAGTGTTTGTGTTGGTGTAATGGTGCCGGTACAAAAACAAGATCAAATTCGAGCAGTTCGCAAATCCCTCGTGGCTAAAAGAATACACCCTAACTGAATACGAGGCTTAGGGGGGGTGAAACTACTGGTCACGTAACCAATGAATAAACTAAGTACTGGACAAATCTGTCGGCTAGTTTTTTTTCAGTTTCACCACTCCGGTCCTGTGCAAACTAAGTACCACTTAACTAATCGTCGGTTTAACATAGAGGGGGAATGGCAACGTCACATTTCACGATCACGCGTTCCTGTTCGCACACTTTCGTTCAAAGAGTCGCTCATTGTTAAAGCAAAAGAAATCGTAAACTATGTATTTTTTAGATACATCCATTTTTTTGCATAAACAAATGTGTAACATTATAATTAATCCAAAAACGGTATTTATTTACGATACTTTGTTAACAATAACAAAGAAAAATAAAATCACGTAAAACGAATCGAAAAGTGGCGCCAAACCATTTGACAGATTAACTTTTTTTTAATGGCGATGTACAAGTTCACGTAGAACAAACGATTGTGCCACTGAAAAAAAGTCTGTAATTAAAAAATATTACGAAATTTTGGATTTAGTTTTACATACTAAAAGCGTACCTATATTTTTTTATTCAAATCTTGATATTTGAATCCTCGTTTGCAATTTAGCATGACTTCCTTCTTTAAAAAATATAAAATACTTTGTTTTATTTTTCTGAAACCGGCTGAAGGGCTCTCCAACCATGACCACAAAAAAATTAACTGACTAATTAAAAAGTTATGTGACGGATAAAAATGCTAAATGCCACCCGATCTGATGGTCAAATTAAAAAAAAAACAGTTTGTCCGTCACTTAGTGCTAATCAAGACTGGTGAAACAGAAATTTTAAGTTCATCTGTCAAATAAGGTTATGATTAAGCTAATTCGAACTTTAAAAAATGTGGTGGAACAGCCCCTTAAAGTACTATACTCATTATTTGAAGACTTGGCTCATGTCTAACAGTTAGTAACTGACTAAAGCCCTGGCCTTTATCTGGTTCTACTAAAACTACTAAGACGAGCAAAAAATTTATAATTAATACTTGGAAGTATGGTTTTAAGGCTTTGTCTTTTCTTTAGCGTAAAATAATAATAATAAAAAAAACAACAATAAATATATACCTTACCCGTTCAATTTCCTCGTAACCACAGCCGCTGTAATGTGGCCGAAATAGCGGGATAATTGAAATAATATTTTATTAGGTGTATTTTTGAGTGAAAATCGCAGAAATGTAATAAAAATAAACTTTTTTCAGGCGGTAAATTCGGTGACTTCAGTGCAGCCTACAAGATCAGCCTGGCGGCCTCCAAATACCTACCTATTCCTTGCTTAATGGCAGACCTGAATAGCAGCAATGAGGTGCTTAGTGCCGTCCATGTTCTGTCTGGCTTAGTTCCTTTCGCTTTAGCTCTATCTGGCTCCGACAATCCCCATCTTGGTAACACGATGGTCGCTTGCAACATCATAGCTTTGGCTTACCATGCTTATGAGAAGAATAGAGAATGGGCTTGGTATACGGCTGGTGCGGCGACGGTGGCTTACTTCGCTGCGCCTCAAATGGGTGCCATGGGGCCCAAAGTTATGTATCCTTTGTGCCTGGCGCTCATGGAGTACTGTGGGCATCGAGTGTTCCATAGCAATGTCACTGTTACAGAGCCTCGCCGGTAGATGTATAAGTATGAAGTCTTGAGTTGAGATCGAAGGAAATGAGGAAGAGCTCAGTGCTTTTCTTTTTAACGGGATAGTACAGCAAAAGAAGTTTAAAGCTCAGTTACAGAGTTACACTCTTTATTTTCATGACAATTGAACAGGGAGTTTTTTGGCTTTAGGCTAAATGTTCACTTCACATGTGATGTAATAGACATCTGTCCCACGATTACAATAACCAGTAATTGCTTACCTAGTAATGAAACTCTCGTGTAGCTACCGAACAACGGCCAAAATGTCTTTGTCAACCTCAACATTGGAGGAATCATCGATAGTGTCGATGGGGCTATTTAAAATTAAAATTGAATTGGATAGAACTCGCATAAGTATTTCGTTGCCTAGATTTTTTACTGAATATCGGCAAAATATTCCAGACACTGGCAAAATTGCCCTCTGTTTAAAAAAAACTGAAGTAACTAGTAATGATAAATGAACAACAATCATTTTACCTTGCTCGCAGTGCCTGTGGTAGTGGAGGCGTAAAGTAAAAATGTTTTAGTTTCTTAACATGGACCTCGGCAAAGTAAGGCCTGAATCAATCAATTGTTACCTTAATGTTGTCACGAAAAATGCTAGTTACTTCAAAACCTAAACCTGTTCTGTATAGAAGTGACTTCCTTACGGTCCGCTCACGACTGCCGTACACGGGGGGTGCCTTTGATCGAATTGGGGCAACATTAATAGTTTTAAAATCGCTATAAAGTGGACATTGTCCATATGAGATAATTGGTTGACATGTAGACAAACAGAAGATCGATGAAGACATCGACAAGGAATAGCAAATGCTAACAAAAATGCGTGACTTGGTCAGCAAACTACTTTTCAAAGTCGCCTGCAGTTCAAAGTCTCCCCGGTTTACGGTACGTGCGAAAGCGGCGCGGCCGGCCATAGCATAGCATAGGAAGCGAAACTTGAGCTATTTCTGAAGCTAACTTCCTTCCGGCCCGGCCAAGACTTCGCGCGTTTGGCGGCACGGCAAGCGTTTTATCAGTTCATTGCATGTGCCGCCAGGTAACCACTGTACGGCGAGCGTCTCGGCCGCGCAATGAACACAGAAAACGCTTGCCGCGCCGCCAAACGCGCGAAGTCGTGGCCGGGTTGTAACACCGGCCGCGCTATTTGTGCTAGCCTGCTGTTGGGTTGGCATAAGAAGGTGGGAAGCTGCAATGCTTATATTTTTCTCTTCCTAAATGGACGCACCTGTCATATTATAGAAAACAAAACTTTTCCTGTCTTCAACATAATGTCCTAAATTCAAATTTCTTTAAACATATATTTCGACTTATCAAGTTACTCACGCTATGCACAGGTAGTAAGAGATTAGTTTGATGTTTCACCGAAAATTATTAAGGGATTTATTAATCGACTTATTAAATGTCAGTTCTTTCTGATTTAAACATGCTTCGATCTCAACCACAAGCTCTTCGGCACTGAGCGCAAAAATTGAAGTACTTTTTTTACGATTGGATGTTTTATTATATACGCCATTTTGCACTTTGTCTTTTTTTCCAATAACTTTGCATTTATACTATAAAATAGCATTAGTAAAATTAAATATATCTAAATTTCGTAGAGTGGCAAAGGGTAAAGTAGATTACGTAATGGTAAGTAAGACAGTCCCGGATCTACGATTTTTTCGAACCGGGACAGATATTTTGTATAGTGGCGCTCGCTCTCTCCCAGCTTTTGAGTCCTACAAGTCGATGGTAAGCCAACCAGAGACATTTTATTAGGATATTTTGTCTAAAGCGCGGGCGCTTGCTGTCACTTTCAACATATCTTTCTTTCACCATCTTATACCGTTTGACAGAGAGATAAAGTGAAGCGCGTTAAACAATAATAAACAAATATAATAAATCCGTGCCTGGCGTGAAGACGTTGATATCTGAATAAAATTTCTGTTTTGAACTTATCAACATATTCACGCCAGGCACGGAAATTATCACGAGACTAACTAAGCTTGTGTTATGGGTACTAGGCAACGGATAAACATACTTATATACACCGTGAAATTTTAGTGGTTGTTTTCCCGAAACAAGGTGATTTAGTATCGATTGTACAATCGATTTATAATTACTATTTTGACTAGAGTCAAAAATCCAATTGTGAAAAACGAAAGCCGAAAATGACCGCAAACCAATAGTAACGCTTCGTTGGTACATAACCTATCGTACGATCGTACGCTACTTGTACCAACGAAGCGTTACTATTGGTTTGCGGTCATTTTCGACTTTCGTTTTTCACAATTGGATTTTTGACTCTAGTCAAAATAGTAATTATAAATCGATTGTACAATCGATACTAAATCACCTTGTTTCGGGAAAACAACCACTAAAATTTCACGGTGTAGATAGATATTAAATACAAATTAAACGCCCAAGACCCGAGAGCACAAATTCGTATTTTTCATACAAATTATCTGCCCCGACACGGGAATCGAACCCGGACTTCAAGCTTCGTTCGTAGTCAGGTTCTCTAAGCACTAGGCCATCTGGTTGTCAAAAGCTTCAATAAGCACTTGGGGTCACTCAATCGTTTTCACCATTTGCTATTCTATCATAGGATGAGGGTGAGGAGGATGAGAAACCACAGCTCATAAAAAGTACGTCAGTTGATTGGTGGTGTCCCCTATTTTGCCTAACGCAATTTAAATGGCACGTTTGCATAGACAGTGGCGCCGCTATCGCTTGTCATGTTCCCCTGTTCTTGTACACAAAAAGAATACCTCAAAAACAAAGCAATCCCTTTGTCACCGCAAAACAAAGGAATCGATACAGTAACAGGGTAACCAACCGTTTCGTGTTCGAGTGAGAGTGAGTCCCTAATGCACGCGCTAGGGAGTCCCATTCGAGGCTCCCTGCTGGGACAATTTCATTACGCCATACCCACGAGTTTCTTGAGAGGCATTTACACATTTTAACGTAGGTAAATAATAAGTCTTATTGGTAGTATCCGATGGAAACCAGTTTGCAACTCAAACCGATTACGAATCCGAATTTGGATTTGTGTTTCAGTTTTGGCCGAAATTAATTCCGAAACAAAATTCGAGCGTTTCAAATGTAATTTCGCACATAAATTCCCAGGTGTCCATGGGTGACGGTAATCGTTTACCATCAGGCGATCCGTTTGCTCGTTTGCCCCCTATACCATAAAAAAAACAGAGGTGCGAGTTCGGGCTCGAATCCGCAGCCCTTTGCTTGAGAGGCCATAGATCAACCACTAGACCACCGCGGCTTATTTTAAGTCGGGTACTTTGAACCAATGGAGGGTAACTTATTTTTATGGTCTGCAGCGCAAATTCTTTTACCTTAGTTCGAAAATTTTACGCCCGGCGTTGCCTACTTAAATGGTGTCACATCGGCAGGCTTATTGTCTAACGCACTGACGCTTGCTTTCACAATAACTATTTATTTCTGTCAAACAGTATAAGACGATGACAGAAAGAGATAATAAAAGCGAAGGCAAGCGCCCGCGAGTTAGACAATACGGCCTATGGTCTCTATAGTTTAATCTAATTGAATATGCCATAATGAATAATGTACCGTTTTTCATAATTTTCATTAATCATAAAATGATTTATTTCTGAAACAGTATTTTCGTTGGAATTGTTATTAAATTAACAAACCTAACCTAACCTACTGCATTCTATAAGATGACATTTCCAAAAATCTCGAAAACAGCACACTTCTATATATTTTATGACCAACGTTGACGTTGACGTTGATATGACAAGGCCGTGACAAGGGAAATTATGACAAACTAAATTATGGGATACTATTAAGTGATCCGTGTCACATCATCTAGACATCTACTTACCTTATTGCAGCTGGTATAGCGCCTAACAACAAAGGAAAATGAATAAAGCACAATAGCAACAAACAAGACAATAGATCTCATCTGAAACAGCATCTGGCACTCGCCGTCCATTACAGGAAACCGATACCGTACCATTTTTCGACTATTTGGGAGTATAAAAGGTTTTTGTGCAGCATAGCGCGTAGTTTGGGTCTGTAACGAATGGAAAGGCTGAAAGTATCAGTAACATTGGGAAAACGGTATAACGAAGGAGAAAAAGATATAGGGGAATAAATTACCACCAAAAATATTTCCGAGACCCGGAGGCCGTATTGTCAACGAGTTAGTGCACCACTGGTAATTTTCCCTGATTCGCCATTTTCATGAACTAAAACAATTACTTTGCTCACCCGCGACCTTACAATAGTTACGTTTATGCAAGAAATGTGCGTTCATGCAGTTCCTCCACCTCCACACTGTACGAACACACACAAATCACATAAACCCAACCATCACCACCACCAAGCTACACTGACGCGTTTCGAACTCAACCAGAGCTCATCTTCAGAGTTACCACAACCGTATGCTATGCTACCAACTGTTAAACTAACAAACCAAAACAAATGTTTTAACTTGTCACTGTAACTTCTCAAGTACCCACTTTATTTTTCTTATTCTCAAACTACCCCACAAAAATTAACTTTTATTGACATATTATAAAACTACCTTGAATTTTTTGTTTATTTATTTATAAGGCATATTTAATTAATACTAACTGTTCAAATTCGACCCAAGCCGCAGTAAAGGAGAAGATACTAAATTTACCTGTTCATTAATAATAGACCCCATAGTGTTGTACCTAATTATTTCCATGCATTCCAGAGCATCCAGACGCAACCCCTTGCCGCAATAATGTAACACTTCATAAGAATCTGAATCTAACAATGAATGATTTGATTCCAACAAATGTTTTACAAAATTCGATCTATCTGGATGCTCATTCCTATATGCCGAAACATGCTCTTTAAATCTAGTATTAAAACTTCGGCCTGTCTGTCCTACGTATATCCCATTGCAGCCATTACAAGTAAGCTTGTATACCCCCGATCTAGTTCCCTTATCTACCTGTTCTTTGTGGTTACATAGCCTAGAATACAAAGAGTTGCTAGTCTTAAAGGCAACATTAATATTGTTTGATTTTAAAATGCCATAAATCTTATCAGACAAACCCCCGACGTAAGAGATGCTAGATCTATATTTGTTAGTAGACTGAGAAATTAAATAAGTAAATTGGCGAAGAAATTAAATAGTATTATTCGTGTGAAGGCTTCCTTTAAACCTTCTTATAGTTTAAAAAATGGTTTAGATTTGGTTAGTAAAATTAAGGACATCGGCATACCGCCGAATGCAACGTTGCTTTCTTTGGATGTAGACAGTTTATTTACTAACGTACCATATAGTGAGACACTAGAAATTCTAAAAGACCACTTAGAAAGGAAGCGGTTGCATCCGGGTGAAGTTTGTGAATTAATAGATTTGGTAACTTTATGCATGAAACAAAATTATTTCCGGTTCAATGGTCTTTATTACTTACAGAGTGATGGTTTAGCTATGGGTTCACCTCTGAGTCCTTTAATGGCAGATATATTTATGGATCATTTTGAGAATCAGTCAGTATATTGTGGGTAATAGTAATATTGTGTACTATTTTAGGTATGTTGATGATTTGATCCTATGCTGGAGAGGGAGTATGAGACAGCTTGACGTGTTTATTAATGGTTTGAATAACAAGCACGTAAAGATAAGGTTCAAAAAGAATTGGAGGTAAATTGTTCGTTGAACTTTTTGGATTTAACGATTTCAAAATTAAATGGTAAACATCAATTTAAAATATACCGTAAGCCCACGTACACAGATGCTGTTATACCAGCATCTTCTAATCATCCGTGGCAGCATAAACTGGCTGCTTTCCATTGTTATGTTAATAGATTGTTGACTGTGCCTCTTTCTAAGGAACATTTTGATTTAGAGTTGAGTACTATTTATCAGATAGCGATCTCAAATGGTTATACAAAATCAATGGTAGATAGTTTAGATCAAAAGAGGCAGGCACGGTTAGTAAATAGCATGCTTTACGCTGCGTTACCTTCTCAGTCTACTAACAAATATAGATCTAGCATCTCTTACGTCGGGGGTTTGTCTGATAAGATTTATGGCATTTTAAAATCAAACAATATTAATGTTGCCTTTAAGACTAACAACTCTTTGTACTCTAGGCTATGTAACCACAAAGAACAGGTAGATAAGGGAACTAGATCGGGGGTATACAAGCTTACTTGTAATAACTGCAATGGGATATACGTAGGACAGACAGGCCGAAGTTTTAATACTAGATTTAAAGAGCATGTTTCGGCATATAGGAATGAGCATCCAGATAGATCGAATTTTGCAAAACATTTGTTGGAATCAAATCATTCATTGTTAGATTCAGATTCTTATGAAGTGTTACATTATTGCGGCAAGGGGTTGCGTCTGGATGCTCTGGAATGCATGGAAATAATTAGGTACAACACTATGGGGTCTATTATTAATGAACAGGTAAATTTAGTATCTTCTCCTTTACTGCGGCTTGGGTCGAATTTGAACAGTTAGTATTAATTAAATATGCCTTATAAATAAATAAACAAAAAATTCAAGGTAGTTTTATAATATGTCAATAAAAGTTAATTTTTGTGGGGTAGTTTGAGAATAAGAAAAATAAAGTGGGTACTTGAGAAGTTACAGTGACAAGTTAAAACATTTGTTTTGGTTTGTTAGTTTAACAGTTGGTAGCATAGCATACGGTTGTGGTAACTCTGAAGATGAGCTCTGGTTGAGTTCGAAACGCGTCAGTGTAGCTTGGTGGTGGTGATGGTTGGGTTTATGTGATTTGTGTGTGTTCGTACAGTGTGGAGGTGGAGGAACTGCATGAACGCACATTTCTTGCATAAACGTAACTATTGTAAGGTCGCGGGTGAGCAAAGTAATTGTTTTAGTTCATTAATATGGACCTCCGCAAAGTAACGCCTGATTCAATAAATTATTTAAAATCGCCATTTTCGTTAATTCGTCAGTTTCCCTGATTCGTCAATGCCATCAAAATCGTTAATTTGTTAATTTCCCTTGAGGCTGAGGGTGCTTGCCTTCGCTTTCACTATCTCTTTCTGTTACCATCTTATACCGTTTGATACAAAGAAATAGTGAATGAGCGACCAAATGTCCTAGTGGTTAGAGAACCTGACTACGAAGCTTGAGGTCCCGGGCTCGATTCCTGTTTCGGGGCCTAAGGTCGGGGCAGATATTTGTATGAAAAATACGAATGTTTGTTCTCGGGTTTTGGGTGTTTAATATGTATTTAAGTATGTATCTATCGATATAAGTACAGTCACAAGCATAAATATGTATACAGTTATCGCGTCAGAATATGTAAACATAAACCTTATGTTTAATGACATAGAGTCGTATGGATATTTTTGACACCTTAACGTATATATATTTTTGCACTTGACCGTGCCTATGTTTATCCGTTTTAGGCTTAAAACAACTAAATTTCATAATACCTTATTCACTAATACCCCTAATTTTCAAATTACCATGGGCTCATAATACCTAAAAATACCTAAAATTTAAAATTGTCTCCTCTTAAAATTTGAAATTTTAGGTATTTTTAGGTATTATGAGCCCATGGTAATTTGAAAATTAGGGGTATTAGTGAATAAGGTATTATGAAATTTAGTTGTTTTAAGCCTAAAACGTTTATCCGTTGAGTTGATTAGTACCCATAACACAAGCTTTGCTTAGCTTACTTTGGGACTAGGTCAATTGGTGTGAATTGTCCCGTGACATTTATTTATTATGAAATGAAATGAAATGAAATATTTATTTGCTCTAGACATGGTAAAATGGTCTTATAAAATAGTTCTAATGTGCTATGACATGTCTAGCCAGATACATTGGCATGCAAAACATTATCTTATATTCTAAAAAATCTAATTCTAATTATTATTTATTAATTTATATGCGTAACTACGGAATTTTTAACCGACTTCAAAAAACAGTTCGTTACTTCGTCGTTTATAAACCGATTTGATTTTCTTTTTGGTTGGTCAAGGAATACTTTCAATTAGGTCCGTCCGTTTGAGTGAAAGCCGGAGAAATCGAGGGAACCCTTCAAATTGATTCCGAGAGGAAGCTACTGCCCAGCTTGTAGGACGCACAGTCAAGGAAACTCAGTCGCGTACTAGGGTGGAACATTTTCACAACCAACTTCATGATGATTTATTTGGCAGATTTGTGGAATGTCAACATGTCATTTGCAATGAAAAGGGTTCACCCTGATACGTGATTCAGTTTCTTCGATTGTACCTACTGACCCCTCATCGTTGACATATTTACTGAACGATCCGTAAAACAAATTATAATTGTCATAAACATAAAGCAAGCGACGCCCAAACCTAGGCCGTCAATTCCGGTCCAGATCGCGAAACTATCGCGAACTGCGCTAAGGGGGTTAATGCCGCAGTTAAACGTGCAACAGCCTTTGTTTTATTGTTCGGTGTCGTTTGAATTAATGAAATTAAGTGTAGTTTGCTGTTTTGATTCTCAGCCCTGAAAATGAATAAAGCACAATAGTAACAAACAAGACATAGACCTCATCTGAAACAGGGGGGCTACTCCGAAATTCGAAAATCGAAGTTCGTATCGCGTCGTCTTGCTCGCTCTTGTATTAAATACTATTGGCGTGAGAGGAATGGCACGATACGAAGTTCGAATTTTGCACTTCGTAGTATAAGACCAGCATTATTCGAGCGTTTAGACCGCCTCAGTTTCGTAGCACATTATCATCATCATCCCTGCCTACTTATATTCCTCCCATTGCAGGGCACAGGCCTCCTTTCAAAATGAGAAGGCTTGGGTCGTAGTCCCCACGTGGGACCAGTGCGGATTAGGCGCACACACACCATTGAATTTCTTTTCAGGTGTGTACAAGTTTCCTCACGATATTACCTTTGCCGTAAAGCTCATGGTAAATTTCAAATGTAAATACCCCAGTGCTCAACGGTGCCCCATTAGCCGACTCTTTTAATTTTAATTCGTAGCAATAAACGCGACAAGCAGGGTGTCGATTATTGGAATTAAAGTGTCCAACACTGGGTTATTTATCTTAATTTTCCAAATAAATTCCGAGAAACTCAGAGTTGCGAGCCCGGGCTCGAACCCAAAACCTGCTTGAGAGGCCATAGATTAAACCAGTACCTACAAGCCACCACGGTTCCGTAGCCAAATGGCAAAAAACGGAACCCTTATGGATTCGTCATGTCTGTCTGTTTGTCCGTCCGTGTGTCACAGCCACTTTTTTCCGAAACTATAAGAACTATGCTGTTGAAACTTGGTAAGTAGATGTACCTATTCTGTGAACCGCATTAAGATTTTCATACAAAAATATGAAAAAAACAATAAATTTTGGGGGTTAAGGTTTAATTAAGGTTCCCGTTTTACTTAGAACTGAAACTCAAAATTTTTTTTTATCAAACCCATACGAGTGGGGTTTCTATGATAGGTCTTCAAAAATGATATTGAGGTTTCTAATATCATTTTACTGAATAGTTTGCGCGAGAGACACTTTCAAAGTGATAAAATGTGTCCCCCCCCCCTCCCCTGTAACTTCTAAAATAAGAGAATGATAAAACTAAAAAAAATATATGATGTACAGTCGAGTTCTCCAATATCTGTACAGCCAACCGTTCATAAATATCTGTACATAGACCTTATTACCGTAACATAAGGTTCATGTTTATATATTTATGAACGGTTGGCTGTACAGATATTGGAGAACTCGACTGTACCTACATTACCATGTAAACTTCCACCGAGAATTGGTTTGAACGAGATCTAGTAAGTAGTTTTTTTCTAATACGTCATAAATCGTAAACCGCAATTTTTTATACTTAGGGTGCCCTTCGTGCGCGAGTCCGGCTCGCACTTGGCTGGTTTTTCAACTACACTGCTTACAGAACCTAAATAAAACAGTGAGATGCTTCATATTGCACAATGTAGATAAAATATTGTTTCAACGTGGCGCAAGAGTTTAATTGACGAAATGCGAGATCCAGGTTTACGGCCATCGGAATAGATTTGTTTTAATTATAATGTGCTTTTAATTTCATTATCATATCGTTATAATTGGACAGAAAGTTCACTCGGCCTGGTAAAACTATACTAATAAAGCCTGGAGGACTGATAGTTTAACGCACTCGCAATCACAATCGCTTTCACCATTTCTTTCTATCAAACAGTACAGCATAAGGGGAGAAAGAGATGGTGAATGCGGTCGTGAACAGTACGCACACAGTTTATACCTACACCGTGAAATTTTAGTGGTTGTTTTCCCGAAACGAGGTGATTTAGTATCGATTGTACAATCGATTTATAATTACTATTTTGACTAGAGTCAAAAATCCAATTGTGAAAAACGAAAGTCGAAAATGACCGCAAACCAATAGTAACGCTTCGTTGGTACCTAACCTATCGTACGATCGTACGCTACTTGTACCAACGAAGCGTTACTATTGGTTTGCGGTCATTTTCGACTTTCGTTTTTCACAATTGGATTTTTGACTCTAGTCAAAATAGTAATTATAAATCGATTGTACAATCGATACTAAATCACCTCGTTTCGGGAAAACATCAACTAAAATTTCACGGTGTATAAATCGTACGCTTTAGAAACACGATTACTTATAGTTTGCTCGAAAGAAATTAAATCCAAAGTTAACTCTAAAAAAGAATGGATTCCCTTAGTACAACGTAAATACTTAACGGAACGTAATGAGTTTTTTTATAATAACAAAACTACTCATTTTCTGTAACGTATACGACTTACATCTTCAAAATATCTATTGTTTTAATAATACGAAGGAAATAACTACATTCGCGCGCGTTCCGCCCATCCTAAACTGAGCCGCCACGACTCCCTCCTGTCCGCGACTCCGCCGAGACACCCTTCACAATAATACCTAAAATCGAGTAGCGCCAAAAGCTCGGCGCCCTCTTAACGCAGATGAGTTACAAATTAAACTATCTAGGAATGCTTCATTATTTACTAATACATTTAGAGTCACATAACATTATCAATATTATTTATTTGATATTTTTAACAAGAAATGTCTCTTTTTGTTTAATCAAGTGACATGGATTTTTTCTTTTTTTTCCCCACAACTGTTATAGCATCGCAGCTCGCCCAGGACCAAGTTATCCTTGAGTTTTGGGACACCATGGTTTTTTGACCCACTTCCAGTGGCCGGTTTAACTTGTGGTAAAATCATTATTATTGTGTTACTTAGATGACAATGAAAGTACGATCAGCAAAAACGCTATCATTCAAAATAATTTTACATAAGTAAATTTATCCTGCTTTTGTCCTGTACCGTTTGATGGAAAGTAATATGAGTCATTGAAAATCAGCGTTCTTGAGCTTAGTGCCTACGCTGGCGTAAGCTACAACTTTATTGTGAAAACACGTACTAATAATACTAATATTACGGTACGTAGAACTACGTGCTGACTGAACCACGTCGTCGCGCCTTTGAAAAAGTTGCGGCGCCCGTTGTTTGGTAAACTTCATAAGTAAACTTCAGTTAAAACGAGGCAAGGTTCAAATAATAGTTTGCCGGTTAGACTGAAATAACGGGTTTTCAGCAGTCATTACATTATTTATGGGATCTATTTTATTTTATTTTCATCATCATCATCATTATCATCAACACCACCACCACCACCACCACCATCATTATCAACATCATCAACATCATCATCATCGCAGCCTATATATGACCCACTGCAGGGCACAGGCCTCCTCTCAGAATAAGAGGGCTTTTCATCATCATCCCAGTATACAGGGTGTTACAAAATTACCGGTAATAACTGAAGGGTATGGAAGTACTCCAGTAAAGAATTAAATTAGTATATATATTTTTTTGGGATGGCTCGAGCTCGCCTTTGATAGGCAGGAGTGGAGCAAGAGAGGAGAGGCCTTTGCCCAGCAGTGGGACACAAAAATAGGCTAAATAAAAAAAAACAATACAATAAAAAGAACAGCGCGCAAAATTACAGTTTTATTTACTGTTCATGGGGTTTCAGGCTTTAGGGGTTATTTTGTAACACCCTGTATATGTATGTATACGTCCCAGCTTGGTTTGAGGACTTGGGCCGTAGTTCCAACGCGGGCCCAGTGCGGTTTGGGAACTTCAGACACATCATTAAATTTCTTCGTAGATGTGAGCAGGTTCTCGCGATGTTTTCCTTCACCGTAAAACTCATGGTAAACTTCAAATGTAATTTCCCACAAAAATTTCGAAAGATTTAGAAGTCAGCTTGGCTTTTTCTGTATCATTGTGTTTGTGGTGTACAATAAATAATCATTGTATAGTATTGTTAAAATGTACTGAACAATTTTGACACGATCCTGAAAAAAATCCTCAACACATTACCCATCCTATCTCCTGAAGCGGTAAACAATGCGCGTGGTTCTTGTCTAAAATATAACGCGAAGTTGAGTAATAAATATTAATACTCCATCCAGCACATTGAAAGGAAAATCATGTTTTATGTGAATTTTCGAAAAAGCCGAGGATACATTTGAGGTTATTTTTTTCTGGTAATAAATTCACGATCTGCTGTTTAAAAACATTGTTTCACCTTCGATACAGACGTCTACTTTAGGTGCTTTTATACAACAAAGGCTTGCGTTTGACCACAATCACGCCTGATGGAAAGCGAAGATGAGGCCTAGGATGGAGCACGCTTGCCAAGTAAACGCTCATTCACCCTAGACTTGGTTTAGAGGAAAGCAGAAAGAAGGCAGTTGCGCGAGACCCCAAGCAGTGCAAACCGTACAACAAATACGGGGCACTGTAACCGGTACGCGCGCGCTGCACAACTGCTCGGACCCTTCATCCAGAATGGCTTCTATAGGCAACAGGCCGAAACACGACGAGTCGCTTGGCGGCCTGGCTCAATCTATAGGGTGGTGACCAGCCGCGGCCGAAGCCTAACCCCGGCGCCACACATAGCACAAATGTTTCAACACATATTTGAACACATATTTGATCACATGTGAAGCACCGGTATTTGCTTATTTGTTCAATAGAACAACCATACAATCAACCATAGATCAAATATGTGTTGAGTTGTATCGCTCGTTTAGCATTACCCAGGGGTCATGTGTAGGGTATCAAGGGTAAACCTACGGACGCGAGCGACAGATGTAATCTTTACTAATGCTAATTAAGCTATGTAGCCGTTCGTTCTTCTAATATATAAAAATCTCGTGTCACGGTGTTTGTTATCGAACTCCTCCGAAACGGCTTCACCGATTTTTTTTTCTCTATATTTGGTAGGTCTGAGAATAGGGCTCGATTGCATAATAAAGTACAACTAATATTACAAGCGGACCTCTCGCTTCAGTTATATTAACTAGAAAGGGAGTTCCGCTTGTAATATAAGTTGTACTTTGTTATGCAATTGGGCCTAGGTCGTATATAGGCTATTTTTCATACCCCTATTCTTCGCGGACGGAATCGCGGGCAACAGCTAGTTTCCTTCCACATAGCTTAGTTGAACCCATTTCCACTAGTGCTATGCTATGTGGACCAACTGTGATTGGTGGGCATCAAACTAATCTATAGCAATATAGCATAGCGCACCTCTGGTGCACACTTAATAAAACCTTCAGATGTGGCAGCTCTACCTTCCAGGTCAACTCTACCTGTCAAGACCTCGTATAATAAGGTCAGTTTACACTTTTTTTTAATTATCTTTGTTTATATTGGAATCCGTACATTAAATAATATTTGCAAAACTAAATCCTAATACAAAAATACTTACACTGTATTTCCTGAAAGCCAGATTGATCTTCAGCTAAGGATCAATTCGCGCGAGAGTATTTACAAAGTTCGTTATAAAATCGTTCAAATAACACAAATTGATACAAATGTATTTAATCTAACGATTATTTTCATTATCACCATTTCAGCCGAAAGACGTCCACTGCTGAACATAGGCCTCCTCCAAAGTTTGCCAAGTTTGTAAACTACGAAATAATTTAAATCACATTTCGTTTTTATGTTCAAAAGTGTGTTCACATCTTTACAAATGGCAAAATAATATGATAATATGCATTTAGGATTTTGATCATTTATTACGCAGAACGACAGCCTATTACAGACTGGGATCATTTATCATTTGCCGACGCCGGAGTGATTGTACGAAATGATCCGAGTAAGTAAGCTGGGATAATTCTATTCAGCCTGTGAGAAATGATATGGAATTCACTTGGCGTTATGGAAAGTTTTTTAATAATTTTGTGGCCGCTTTTTAACCAGTGGCAATACTGGACGAGGCGCCATCTTGATTGGGATGACGTTCCAATTTTAAAGGCCACCACAGACCGCAGCGGGGGCGAGTGCGCGACGCCGATTGAGTGTGCCTAGCGCGTTGTATAATACTGAATCATAAATGCTGCGCCGCGGTGCCGGTGTGTGTCACCGTATATATGATTGAGTGTTATACAAGGCGGTATGCCCGCTCCGTCGGCGCCCCGCGCTTCGCTTTGTAGTGGCCTTAAAAGTCTTAAAAGGTTTATCATATGCGTCCCCGCAGCGATAGTCATCATTTTTCTTCTTTTTCTGGTGCTCTTCAATTCTGAATTTGGGCCGTTGGGTTCCTGTACCTACTCCTCTCTATCGTTAGCCTTGCGGAACAACTCTTCGAAGGAGGCGATGCCCCCCACTCCCGGATGTTCCGCAGTCACGATTTCTTCCTTCCCCCAGCGCGCCTCTTACCCTCCACTTTCCCCGTCATTACCAATTGCAGCAGCGAGTATCTATTACAAATATTATTATTCATTGTGAAGCTAACTTTTTTTAAATTGAATTTCAGATAAATTTTGGAATTCCCATACATAGCTACAACGTCGAGCGAGACTTAGATAGTTTGTATTGCATGCATAATTAATTATCTATTACTAATGTTAGGTAGCCACCAAACTAAACTATTTTTAAACGCTTTTTACTAACTTGTGCAATGTATGTAAGTAAGTACAGCCTTGGCCAAAAGTATTGAGCACCCTATTAAAAATATAAATACACAAAATATGTGCATTCAAATTGAATATAACATTTACAAATTATTAGTAAATACACATACGTAGTTTTATACACAATAAATGGCATACTGGTTCAAAATAAAACAAAACCTGTAATAAAAAATGTAATACCCTTTTTTTTCGAAGTCGGTTCTAGACCGGACCGGTCCGGTCGGGTATAGACGTAAAGGGGGGGTGATTTTTTTTCTCAACTAACCCTATAGTGTGGGGTATCGTTGGATAGGTCTTTTAAAACCATTGTGGTGTTGCTAACATGATTTTTCTATTCAGTGATTTGTTTGCGAAATATTCAACTTCAAAGTGAAAATTTTCATTAAAATCGACCGTCCCTCCCCCCTCTAAAATCTTAACTGTTGGGCGGAAACATTTGAAAAAATTCAGAATGGTAGTAAATATATCAAATTTACTAGGAAAATTATAGCGGCTAAGATTGCTTGGAAATTATTTGTAGTTTAAGAGTAAATAGTAGCCTAAGGTATAAAACATACCTAAACTTGGATGATTCCGTACACATACGAAATCCTTAGAAATATATTACTTGATTTTTTCGTAATGGCTACGGAACCCTACCTTGGGCGTGTCCGACACGCTGTTGGCCGGTTTTTTTTTAGGTAAAACTGACTCGTGACGTGATTGACCTCTATCTATCTATCTATCTATCTATCTATCTATCTATCTAATCTATCTATCTATCTAATCTATCTATCTATCTATCTATCTATCTATCTATCTATCTATCTAATACCTTTAAACGAGCAATTCTTGTATATATATAATCAGGATCTCGGAAACGGCTCCAAGGATTTCGATGAAATTCGGTATGTGGGGGTTTTCGGGGATGAAAAACTGATCTAGCTATGTTTCATTTTCAGAAAATCGCTTTTACTCGTGTTTTCCGGCTGTTTTTGTTTGCATTAGAATACAAAGCTAAATTTCGCCGGCTTCGAGCAAACCAAAACAGCACAGTAGAAATCGGGTGGTCGCGGATCCAGCCGACCTCGGTTCGGTTCCACGTTTTTTTTTAAGGTTTTTAGTTTTTTTTTTGAGTTTATTTTTCATGAGAAAACGTCAAGTTTCTTCTTTTGTGAGAAAAAGTTACTTTTTGTGAGAATGGTATTATAGGGAACGTGCAGTAACTATAGGCGGCAGCACTAATGCGACAGAAGAGACACTATGCGGACAGTAAAACAAACTTATCAAGGTAAAACATTCAAATTGATGGCACCCTTATGGCACCAGTTGGCAGCACCGTCTATGTGCACGTTCCCTATTGGGAGCACAGAACAGGAAAAACCGGTTGTCTGTAAAGTCGGTTTACGGACGATAGTTTAACGTGACTCACCCCTCCACCCCCTCCGGTGTTTTTGTCAAATATCTTGAAAACGGTGCATCCTACGGCAAAATCAATGAAATTTTCGTCCCTCCTTTGGAACCCCCGAACCCCCCCCTGCCCCCCTCCCTCGCACATATATAATCAGGATCTCGGAAACGGCTCCAACGATTTCGATGAAATTTGGTATGTGGGGGTTTTCGGGGATGAAAAATTGATCTAGCTTGGTCTTATCTCTGGGAAACCGGAAAACGCTTGGTACCGAATTTCAGCCCGAGCAGAGCTCGGTCGCCCAGGTACTCTTACCTGATGAGAAGTGCAGGCAGACAAGGCCTATCTCATTGGTTCAGTAACAGCCTATTCACTCTAGCCTTGAAGAGCCCTAGATTAAATTTATCTGGAAATATGCAAAGTTTCATCCAAATCCGTTTATGTGATTGACTAAAAAACATTCAAACATCCAAACTTACAAACTTTCACATTTACATTATTAGTAGAATTAGTACTTGTGAGACCGAGCTTTGCCTGGACTAAAACTCGAGACTGCACTTTTTCTAAGAGATAAAACCAAGTTCTATTCATTAACTTGAATTCCGATATATTGTGGCAAATAACAATATCTTTACCTACATCAGAGGAAATTGAAGAGGGTGAATGATTTCATCGACCTCTTAACTTCATATCACGCTTGACATAATCAAAAATCGTAAAATGTATGATAGGGTTACAGCGCGGCATTTAAAGCATTCTGTTACAATTTCAACTCTATTGCTAATAACTCTAGCCTTCAATTTGAAAATGTCATAATAAAATACACAAGCCTATTTGGAACTCACTCATTCATGTTACAAATTTTATTTTGCCGGTGGTCAAAAAAGGAACTATGGATTTTTATACACGAGTTGGTTATTTTGTTGGAAGTAGCGCCCTTGTTGAGTGAAAACGTAAGTTTGGCGCAGTTAGTGACGGTTATTAATTCGACAAACGGCTCGCCAAAGTGTTGTTGGAACATCGCAGCTATAAGGTTCTATGTTTTCAGTTTCAGTTGGCCAAATATTAACCGTATAGGTAACAAAATAAAGCTTCTTTCATATTTCGAAGTGTACCTAATGAATAGTGATTTTTTCTGAAATCAAGAGCTTGATGGGGAAGGGAAAAGGACAGTACTTATTGGTAGTTTTTCGCGTTGTTGTTGACTTATCTATGTTACTGTGGCGTGAACTAGGGCCGTATTGTCTAACGCTTCTGACGCTTGCCTTGGCTTTCACCATCTCTTTCTCTCATCATTTTATACCGTTTGACAAGAAGAAATAGTGATTGCGAAGGCATGCGTCAGAAGCGTCACACAATAAGCGTACTGACGTGACGCTTTACTGTCTTTACTGTCTGTCTGTCTGTCTGTTTACTGTCTGACAATCCGCTTCTTTCTCGCACAAGGTGTACAATGAGCAATGAGGGCAGAAGGAGATGGTGAATGTAATTTCGAGCGCCCGCATGTTATACAATATAGCCTCAGGTCGGTATTTCATAAAAGTGACATGCGGCAAAGTATAATAATTGCAAAAGTTTGTAAGTATGTGGGAATTCCATGGGAATTTTGGTAATCCCGGAATTTAAATTTAACGGCAAGACAATGGTTTACGCGCTACCTACTAAATATACATAATAAGAAGAAATACACACACAGAACATAGAACACCGGCGTGAAGCAGCAGTACCTACTCCTGCTGCGTTTCGTACGGTCAGTAAGAGTACCGGGGGCCCAATACCTCTCCCCCTCCTCTTTTCCCTTTCCTTTTTCCTCTCCATTTTAGGGCCGACAACGCACTGGCATCGCGTAAAGTGCTGCGGATGTCTATGGACAGTGGTGATCATTAACATCAGGGGCCTGTTGCATAACCCTTCGGGTGTCCGAGTCACCTGCCAAACAGACCGTCAAGTGCCGCGGCCATTTTTCGCAATTTACCGTTGAGTGTCATGGCCGCTCACGGGCAGTTGTACTTTGTTATGCAACAGGCCCCAGGTGACCCACTAGTTCGTTTGTCTGGCATCTCTAACATAAAAAAAAATACGTTGAAATACTTACTACAGATTACTACCCGCAACTTTATTTTGGCAATTTGGCACAGGTCGACTTAATAGGAAGAGGCACGCATCGTTGTTATTAATCTAATCACTATCATCATGATCATTATTCAGCCCAGAAACTATTACACATAATGTAGATTACCTAGCAATTGAAACTGTTTCCAAAACCAACGGTGCAATATATATCTACCTTACAGATACTATCTTCTGGGATTCTATCATTCCTGCTCTTGCTGATTAACCGACTTCAAACAGATGAGTACAAAGTTATTTTCACACAGCCGAATTGATTATCTCATTTTTGAACCCCCGACACAAAAAGACGGGTGTTATATTATAATATAAGTTTGACCGCTATGTGTGTGTGTGTGTGTGTCTGTCTGTGGCATCATAACTCTTAAATGGGTGAACCGATTTGGATGCGTTTTTTTTGAAGTGAAACTTCTAATTAAATACGCAACGCAACGCAACGTAACGCAAGTTGACGTTTACGAGACGTTTGTTTTTGAAGTAAAACTTCTATAGGCACTTAAGAGCGGTTTGGGGGCGGGTTGGGGGCGGGTTGGGAGCGGGTTGGAAGCGGGGTGGGAGCGGGTTGGGGGCGTGTTGGGGGCGGGTTGGGAGCGGATTAGGGGCGTGTTGGGGGCGGGTTGGGAGCGGGTTGGGGGCGGGTTGAGAGCGAGTTGGGAGCGGGTTGGGGCGGGTTGGAAGTGGGTTGGGGGTGGGTTGAGAGCGGGTTGGGGGTGGGTGGGAGCGGGTGGGGGTGAGTTGGGAGCGGGTTGGGTAGGGGCGGGTTGAGAGCGAGTTAGGGGCGGGTTGGGAGCGGGTTGGGGTCGGGTTAGGAGCGGGTTGGGGGCGGATTGGGAGCGGGTTGGGTTGGTTTATTATGAAGTTTCATTTCTTCCGCGCGGAGGGACTCCACGCACTGTTTTTTTATTTGAAAGCAGGTTTCTTGGCGATGGTTCTTCGACATTTTTCATGAAAATTGTCTAGTCGTTTCAAGGTTATCAGCTCTTTTGTATGCTGCGGAAGGGATCTTAGATTTAATTGCATTGGGGTTTTTTAAAATTTTAATTTACAGTTATGTTGAGTCTTTTAAAAAGTTGCATTACATTGCGGCGTGCAAATCGCCGGTTCAAACTCGTTTGTTTTACCAGCGCGCAATCTAATACAACCGGCATGATTTTCGCAGGTCTAAAATAAGCTTTAGATAAGGGAACAAATGGGACACTATTTTAATACAAACAAAACGTCCAGTGACCTTTGTTTTCGCCTTTACCTTTTGTTTCAACGACTGAAACAAGCCGATAGATGGCTATCGCTATCTCAAATGCCATCGCATAATCGTTAACTTTAGCAATCCGGATGCCGTTAGGTTCCCTTTTTTTTTTTTAGCAAGCCAGGTAAACTTTATTACGGAGTAGTACTAACTAACAGATATAAGAACGTATCATATAAGTGTCCTATAATATATACGCTCACTTTGTATAAGCTCATTTAGTACAATATTCACTGGATATAATGAATGAAAGTTATAATTTAATAGTATTTGTTTGTTTGTTTATACTCTTTATTGTACAAAAAGGATTGTATTTTATGCAATGGTTATAAGGCTGCGTTTCCACGAGAGATGTGCGAGGATGCGTTGCGAGGGATGTGTTTGTCCTTGTAAATGAAGTGTTTCTATTGGTTCGCACAGCTCCGGTGGATACGCAGCCTTAGTGAGGTCTTAAAAGGCAAGGTTCGTATCGCAATGGAACACGGCACGAGCCGTTAAGACCAAATTATACACCGTTGCATACAATCATTTTTCTACGACTCGACTCGACTCGAACCGACTCGAACCGACTCGAATCGACTCGACTCAACACAGCAGGTCTAAACTGGGCTTTAGCGTTGAGTGTAACCTACACTTAATAATCTGTGGCAGCTAGGTAGGGTCAACAGCATAGGTAAATAAGTGGGCATTTCTGTACCTTGTCGTTTTCAATCGTCTGACAATTTTATATGACATTTCAAACATAACGTTAAAGTGACAAGGTACATAAATGATCACTTATTTATGCTGTTGACTGTACCAGGTGCTAAAGGTAAGTGAAAACACTACTCACTTTTCTTAAATTCTCATGGCTGATTTGTATGTATCCTTTAGAAAATACTGTTAGAAATTAGTATTCAATACTGTCAGACCTGTCTCACCGGCAGTAACTTTTACCAGACGCTTTAAAGCGCTTAGAGAAATTATGTAACTTTACTTATAGTCTCAAACCTAATCATTATCTAAATTGTGTCATATTATCTATGTTCTTATTTATTTGTTCGCGACTATGTAAAAAACAGATAAAAGTACAGGAGTAGGAAAAAATATTTGTAAGGTAAGTAAAACGTAATTATATATTTTGTTGTTAAATATACCTCGCGAGAGGCATCTGTTTGTTTTGTGTTGGGGTTGCAGTTATAAACTAATGTAACCGAGTTTCCTGGCATTAAATATATAGAACCATTGTTACATATCCATCGTCATTTATTTTTATTTTTTTATTTTATTTTTATTTATTTCACTGTAATGTCATGTACATTTTAAAAGATGTTATAATAGTTTTATAAGTCGGTCCATGACGCCCTGCAAGGGCACACAATAATACTTAAAACTAAATATTTAATTTATGTCATATTTATATTAAATTGAAATCATGCATTATTATTATTACTAGATTATATTATTACTTTGATCTTCAATTTTATGAACATACATTAGAATTAATAAAATTAAAACAAATTAAAAACAATCAAAATAAATAATAAAAATTAAATTACAATAATCACATTAGGTACATTCAATTAATTTTGATTATTACATTACAGGAGTATCTATGTCATCAAGTGCAGCGTTCCGTTTGTCACTGAATATTCGATCTATTTACATTTGTAGTGTTTTACACTCTCATCATTAAGGAATTCATTTACAGAATAATAACATTTTTCGATTAGGAACGCTTTCAACTTATTTTTGAAATTATTATATTGTGTTTATAACTGCCAATTGACCGATATTCTATTTATCGTTCATCATATTTCATGAACGTTATTAATATAAAAGTACCTGGGCGACCGAGCTCCGCTCGGGCTGAAACTCGGTACCAACCGGTTTCCCAGAGATAAGACCAAGCTAGATCAATTTTTCATCCCCGAAAACCCCCACATACCAAATTTCATCGAAATTGTTGGAGCCGTTTCTGAGATATATATATACAAGAATTGCTCGTTTAAAGGTATTACATTAGATTATATATTTTGTTGTTATATCTCAAAAACACACCCCACTTTAAGTACAGGTTATTTTTCTCTTTCCCTTTGATAAAGTAGACGTCCAAGTGCTGGCCTGTCCCGCTGTTAAGAACAGATCTGGCTTTTATATCACTCTAAACAAGTAATTGCTACTCATGGTCACAAACCCTTGAAAGCCTCGTACATTGTTTGACTCGACTCTTCTCGTCATGTGAAAGATATCGTAGAAATAACCAGTCTGCATTAAAAGCGAGTTGATGCGAAGCTCACCACAATGGCCGCCAATAGTCTCGAATCTCCGATGACAGCGGACGGCACCCGCGTCAAGCAAACGTCCATTCACATAGAATCAGGCCAATAGTCACTGCAGGGGTGGGCCAGACCAACAACTTCGGAGATTAAATAATAATAATAATAATATTTATTATTATTTATTATTTAAACGTCCATTCACATAGAATCAGGCCAATAGTCACTGCAGGGGTGGGCCAGACCAACAACTTCGGAGATTAAATAATAATAATAATAATATTTATTATTATTTATTATCTAAACGTCCATTCACATAGAATCAGGCCAATAGTCACTGCAGGGGTGGGCCAGACCAACAAGTTCGGAGATTAAATAATAATAATAATAATATTTATTATTATTTATTATCTAAACGTCCATTCACATAGAATCAGGCCAATAGTCACTGCAGGGGTGGGCCAGACCAACAAACTTCGGAGATTAAATAATAATAATATTTATTATTATATATTATCTAAACGTCCATTCACATAGAATCAGGCCAATAGTCACTGCAGGGGTGGGCCAGACCAACAAACTTCGGAGATTAAATAATAATAATAATAATATTTATTATTATATATTATCTAAACGTCCATTCACATAGAATCAGGCCAATAGTCACTGCAGGGGTGGGCCAGACCAACAAACTTCGGAGATTAAATAATAATAATAATAATATTTATTATTATATATTATCTAAACGTCCATTCACATAGAATCAGGCCAATAGTCACTGCAGGGTTGGGCCAGACCAACAACTTCGGAGATAATAATAGTTACAAGAAAATGGTAGGTCAGTGGTTTGCATTCTCAAGCAGAGGGTCATGGGTTTGAGCCCGGGCCCGCACTTCTGAGCTTTTCCATGGAGAAAAAACCGGCCAAGTGCGAGTTGGACTCGCGCACCGAGGGCTCCGTACAAATTTATATGTATCTATGTACATCCAGTCTTAGCAGACCCCTGCTCCTAAGCAAAATGTGCGCAGTGTGGGATCATTGTAGATTGGCTACTGATATAGACAGATAGACAAAAAAATTTATGCTTTTCGCAATTTTTCCTTTATCTGTGCTATAAGACCTTGCTTCGCACCAAATTTCAAGATTCTGATTTTACGGGAAGTACCCTGTAGGTTTCGATTCCCTTGCGAGTATCGAAAATTTGCGGCATAAATGGCTGTAGAAGTTTGATTTTTTTACAGCTCCAAGAGACAGTAGACCTGAGTATTTGATATAAATTTCAGCTTGACACCTCCACGCGTTCCTGAGAAAAAGGGTCTTGACAGACGGACGGACGGACAACAAAGTGATCCTATAAGGGTTCCGCTTTTTCCTTTCGAGGTGCGGAACCTTAAAAACTACTAAAACTTCATAGTAAGTCAATGATGTGTATGTGAAGTTTTTAATCTGCACTGAGCCCGCGCGGGAACTACAGCCAGAACCCTCTCATTCTGAGAGTAGGCCTATGGAACGTATATAGGGCGGAAAGATGGGATAGTCGAACTTTAATATGGCGTTTATATCACATATGTAGGTTGGATGACCATGCAAATACAGTCATCGAAAAAGTTTGCATTGAAAATGAAATTTTTACAAAAACTTTTTTGGAAAATATCAAGTTTTTTTCCCGTAGCAGCCCTAGAGATAAGCAAGTGTTATCCCGAGGGATACGGGGTCTAATGAACCGGCATTATTTGCGGACTCCGGCCAGCTGTTAGCCTATCCGGCTCATTCGATTTGTAAACTGCCAAGGAAAGCTAAATGAGCAAAGAAAATAGTATTTGAAGGAAAATTATTTGGCGAGAAAGGAAAAAGAAGTGGAACAGCAAATATTGGGAGATAAAGCAAAAATATCTCTATTTGACGATGCTTAGAAACAGTAATGAGAGTAAGTATGTACATAGTTAGAACAATAAAATTATTTCAGATATTTTTTTACAATAACCTACCTACCTATATTTTCGTTAGTGGGTATAGTCGACCAAGTAGTAGGTACAGTAAGTTTATTTCCACTTTGGCACTCGGCAATTCTCTACATACATCGAGAGAGATCGGAAGTGCACTAACTTAGGCTGAGATTTTGTTATAAATTACATTAAATAAGTTTGGATATTTTATGTGATTAAATTCTAGGATTTTATTTATATAAGTACTTTATGAGAAAACACGAACCTTTATGGTTAAAACTGAGACTGAAAGTGGAAATAATCTTACGGTAAGTGCTTTACCATTTTTTACACGCTTTATATTAGCTTCACCTGTATGTTTGTATGTATGTTTGTATGTATGTTTGTATGTATGTTTGTATGTTTGTTTGTAACCGACTCCTTAGGGCGCGATTTTGACCCACTTCCCGGTTTCCGATTGAGCTGAAATTTTGCACATATGTGTAAATTGGATGACAATGCAATATTATTGTAACATGGAGCTGATCTGATGATGGAGCTGGATGGTGGCCATAGGAACTATGTAATAAAACAACACAATCCCGTCGAGTTTGGGCTCGTTTGATTCGTCTTGACGAGCACTTTGATCCCAGATGGTAACCAGGGTCTGATGATGGAGCTGGAAGATGGCCAAAGGCACTCCACAATAAAACGACACAACCCCATCGAGTTTGGGCTCGTTTGATTCGTCTTGACGAGCACTTTGATCCCATATGGTAACCAGGGTCTGATGATGGAGCTGGAAGATGGCCAAAGGCACTCCACAATAAAACGACACAACCCCATCGATTTTGGGCTCGTTTGATTCGTCTTGACGAGCACTTTGATCCCATATGGTAACCAGGGTCTGATGATGGAGCTGGAAGATGGCCAAAGGCACTCCACAATAAAACGAAACAACCCCATCGAGTTTGGGCTCGTTTGATTCGTTTTGACGAGTACTTTGGTCCTAGATGGTAACAAGAGTCTGATGATGGAGCTGGAAGGGGGGTAGGTGGCGGGTTGGGGGGGCAATGGGGTTTGGGGTAAGGGGGTCGGGGGTTTAGAGGGTTGGGGGTTAGGGTGTGGCGGTTGGGGTTAGGGGTTGGGGGGGGGTTTACGGGAAATAGGGTGGGGTGTTGGGGGGTTCGGGGGTAAGTGATTTTGGGGGGTTGTGGGAAATGGGGAGGGGGTAAGAGGCCTAGATGGTAACAAGGGTTTGATGATGGAACTGGAAGCGGGGCGGTAGGTGGCGGGGTGGGGGGTGTGGGAGGGGTGGGGTGGGGGGGGCAGGTGGCGTGTGGGGGGAGTGGGGGTGGGGGGGAGGGTGGGTTTCCGGGGGTATGGGGGTTCGGTGTTAGGGGGGTTGGGTTTAGGTGGTTCGGGGGTTTGTAAAATGAGGAGGGGGTAAGGGGGTTTAGAGGATTGGGGGTAAGGGTGTGGGGTTTGGGGGGGGTTTGGGGAAATGGGGTGGGGGATGTTGGGGGGTTGGGTTTAGGGGGTTTGGGGGTTGTAGGTGAGGGGGTAAAGTTAGAAAGAAAAAAAATGCAACTAAAAAATAGAAAATTAATGATAGTTTAAAAAAACAAAAAAACACGCTTTAAAAAATAAAAAATAAATTTTAATAAATTTCAATTCACTATTCTTATAGTGCAGTAAAAAATCTTAATAAGCAATTATTATATTGTTATATCCAGATCAAAATTTGTAAACAATTCTAAATATTGATAAAATAAATAATAATAGTTTAAAATATTTTATTGTAAAAAAAGCGTGGGGTGCTTTTTAAGATGTTATCAAAATGATAATCCTTGACAATTGACACCATGCACCCCACGCTTTTTTTACAATAAAATATTTTAAACTATTATTATTTATTTTATCAATATTTAGAATTGTTTACAAATTTTGATCTGGATATAACAATATAATAATTGCTTATTAAGATTTTTTACTGCACTATAAGAATAGTGAATTGAAATTTATTAAAATTTATTTTTTATTTTTTAAAGCGTGTTTTTTAGTTTTTTTATTTATGACAGTTCCTACATCAGAAGAAAAGCAATAAGGCTGATTGTCACATTGAATCGTAAGGGAAAATAGCCTTTGACGTCTCAAGCCGTACAAAAGACATTGGACCTTAAGGTGGTAAAGGAATTTCTTGGTCGACTAAGTAAGTAGGCCTCCAATAAGATGGAGCGATGGTCTGGTTAAGGTTGCAGGGATCGCGTTGGATGCGGATCGCGCCGCGCAGGACCGGTCTGTTTGGCAAACCGTGGGGACGCCTTCCAGCTGAAATGATGATGATGATGATGATATATACATTCCGTAGTCGCAAGACCTTACCAAGCCAACCTCTGCACAGTAATTTATTACAGTGAACCGTGTATTTGCGTGGGGCGTTCCGTATGTGGAACGAGTATTTGTTTTATGTCCCTTATGTGGGACGTGTCGAGTGTACCGCGCTGATAGCGAGGGATGACGTGTGTTCCATGCACGACGACGGTAGATGCAATGACGTTAACATGACAAAGATGCTCGTTGCTAGGAGGCGGTATTTTATTCCTGCGTTTTTTTAAGTTCGCACGTTCGTGTTTTTTGGAATTTAATTGCGAAATCAAATTTGAAATTTACCATGAGGTTTACGGTGAAGGGAAACATTGTGAGAAAAACTGCATAAACCTGCGAAGAAATTAAATGTTGTGCGTGAAGTTCCCAATTCGCAGTGGGTCAGTCTGGGAATTACGTCCCAAGCTCTCTCAGAATCATGCTCTGCCTTGCAGTGGGACGTATGTAGGCTGGAATGATCTACCAAACTAAGTAGCGGCTTACACAATACACCTAAATATTGTCCTAATTTGAGCAATTCATTTTGTAGCTTTTGAGTAAAATGTCTGTTACATACGGACGGATATGACGATACTAGAGGTTCCGTTTTTGACATTTTAGCTACGGAACCTACGGCCGTATACGTCACAGTGAAAGCGCACCCATATTCCGTTTACCTCTTTGCCCTACATAGCACCCTTCAGTCCCTGACGTCAGCAGTCAACGGTGCAAGTTCGCCGCAAATGTACTAACTCCACGAGAACTTATGTTTCTGAGCTATTATTATCAACTGGTACAGCTTGATGGGGTTGTTTTTGTGTACAAAGCTAGAGAATTCATCAAACTGGAACAAAAACGGAACTGTTTTTTTTTCAATCTTTAGGTAATATGTAAAAACTCGGCTGTTTTCCGCAACTCGACGTCTATATGCGCGCCTATTTTGCGTAATTGAACGTAGGCACTATGAGTATTCGTGCCAGCCGATACTTACTTCGTTTTTTTAGCATTAGAAATAAGGTAAACAATCTTGAAGAGTCTTTTTATTGAAAAACAAAATATTAACTTTTATTTATAAAACCAAAAGAATGTAAATCAAAGTCAAAGTCAAAATTCTTTATTCAATTTAGGCATCAATTGATGCTCCTATCAACGTCTATCAATCTACCTCCGGTTCGGAAAAACCCTGTTGAGAAGAATCCGGCAAGAAACTCAACAAGGTAATTTTTTTTCAAACAGATATACATTGTTATTCAATGACATACATCTAAAGTATTTATATTTATGTAGCCTATAATATGTCCCACTGTTGGGCAAAGGCCATTCTTCCCTATCCTGGGCATGCACCTGCCAATCGAGCTGAAAAGCGCTCAAGTCGTCCCGCCATCTCCTCTTGGGTCTGCCTCTGCTCCTTTGGCCATCCCTCGGAATCCATTCGGTAACGATTCGCGCCCATCGGTCCGGACGCATTCGGCAGACATGTCCGGCCCAGTCCCACTTCAGCTTGGCGGTTTTGACACCCACATCTGTAATACGAGTTTTGGAGCATGCAACTAAATTTTTTAACATAAATGACCATTATGTCCTTGCTAATTGTTATGTACATATTTGCTGTGATTTATTTTTCAAAACTGTTTTTTAATAAATAGACACGTAAAGATCGCTTACCTTTTTTCTAATGCTAAAAAAGCGAAGTATAAAGCTCTTGGAGGAACCCTAGCAGACCCTTTACCTTGCCGACGACTTCCTGGAGTGACCCTGGTGTCCCAAAGCGTAGTGCCCTGTAGCTCGCTACAATAGTGCATTCCAGTAGATTGTGTGTGGCCGTCTCTCCTGCCTCCATACATGATCTGCACAGGAGGCTGTCTGTAACACCTAGATTACGTAAATATTTGTTGAGCAAGGCTTTCTTTTAAAAAAGAGTTCGACTTCAATTAGTCGTCAGATTTAATCGCGTGACTCAAAACTAAAGGGTTGTTTCACTTTGATTTGAATTGAAATTTACTAGCTTAGCTTAGACATTCAATGGTGTATGTGAAGTTCCGGAATAGCACTGGGCCCGCATGGGGTGTCCAATTGATGATGGATGATAATATTTTTACTAGTTTAGTTTTTTTTGACATATGAAGGCTCGTTAACTTCGGGTGAGTTACCCCAGATGATCGCTCCGCTTTTAATAAGTACGTTCGCAAATCGCCAGTGTTATTAGGCTCTTAGGTATATATCAAGTTTCATTCAAATCAGTCCAACTGTTTTACAGTGAAAAATAACAAGCACAATCAGAAATTTTCCCGTTTATAATATTAGTAGGAGTATCTTCGACAATATGCCGATTGATCTCATTAGGCCATCGTTGACTGATGTTGTACACTTTGTTTTAAAGTATTGCAATGGTTCCCTTCAAACAGTAGAGAACTTCTTAGGACGATGATAGAGCGAAGCGAGGCCGGTGATGATGAGTGACTGTGATTATTATTAGACACTGTATTTCTTTGATATCCGTTAACTTCGATAAACAAAAGATTTACTGAACTAAAACAATTACTTTGCTCACCCGCGACCTTACAATAGTTACGTTTATGCAAGAAATGTGCGTTCATGCAGTTCCTCCACCTCCACACTGTACGAACACACACAAATCACATAAACCCAACCAACACCACCACCAAGCTACACTGACGCGTTTCGAACTCAACCAGAGCTCATCTTCAGAGTTACCACAACCGTATGCTATGCTACCAAACGTTAAACTAACAAACCAAAACAAATGTTTTAACTTGTCACTGTAACTTCTCAAGTACCCACTTTATTTTTCTTATTCTCAAACTACCCCACAAAAATTAACTTTTATTGACATATTTAAAACTACCTTGAATTTTTTTTTTTTGTTTATTTATTTTTAAGGCATATTTAATTAATACTAACTGTTCAAATTCGACCCAAGCCGCAGTAAAGGAGAAGATACTAAATTTACCTGTTCATTAATAATAGACCCCATAGTGTTGTACCTAATTATTTCCATGCATTCCAGAGCATCCAGACGCAACCCCTTGCCGCAATAATGTAACACTTCATAAGAATCTGAATCTAACAATGAATGATTTGATTCCAACAAATGTTTTGCAAAATTCGATCTATCTGGATGCTCATTCCTATATGCCGAAACATGCTCTTTAAATCTAGTATTAAAACTTCGGCCTGTCTGTCCTACGTATATCCCATTGCAGTCATTACAAGTAAGCTTGTATACCCCCGATCTAGTTCCCTTATCTACCTGTTCTTTGTGGTTACATAGCCTAGAGTACAAAGAGTTGTTAGTCTTAAAGGCAACATTAATATTGTTTGATTTTAAAATGCCATAAATCTTATCAGACAAACCCCCGACGTAAGAGATGCTAGATCTATATTTGTTAGTAGACTGAGAAGGTAACGCAGCGTAAAGCATGCTATTTACTAACCGTGCCTGCTTCTTTTGAACTAAACTATCTACACCATTGATTTTGTATAACCATTTGAGATCGCTATCTGATAAATAGTACTCAACTCTAAATCATAATGTTCCTTAGAAAGAGGCACAGTCAACAATCTATTAACATAACAATGGAAAGCAGCCAGTTTATGCTGCCACGGATGATTAGAAGATGCTGGTATAACAGCATCTGTGTACGTGGGCTTACGGTATATTTTAAATTGATGTTTACCATTTAATTTTGAAATCGTTAAATCCAAAAAGTTCAACGAACAATTTTCCTCCAATTCTTTTTTGAACCTTATCTTTACGTGCTTGTTATTCAAACCATTAATAAACACGTCAAGCTGTCTCATACTCCCTCTCCAGCATAGGATCAAATCATCAACAAACCTAAAATAGTACACAATATTACTATTACCCACAATCAAAATGATCCATAAATATATCTGCCATTAAAGGACTCAGAGGTGAACCCATAGCTAAACCATCACTCTGTAAGTAATAAAGACCATTGAACCGGAAATAATTTTGTTTCATGCATAAAGTTACCAAATCTATTAATTCACAAACTTCACCCGGATGCAACCGCTTCCTTTCTAAGTGGTCTTTTAGAATTTCTAGTGTCTCACTATATGGTACGTTAGTAAATAAACTGTCTACATCCAAAGAAAGCAACGTTGCATTCGGCGGTATGCTGATGTCCTTAATTTTACTAACCAAATCTAAACCATTTTTTAAACTATAAGAAGGTTTAAAGGAAGCCTTCACACGAATAATAAATATGCCTTATAAATAAATAAACAAAAAAAAAAAAAAAAAAAAAAAAAAAAAATCAAGGTAGTTTTAAATATGTCAATAAAAGTTAATTTTTGTGGGGTAGTTTGAGAATAAGAAAAATAAAGTGGGTACTTGAGAAGTTACAGTGACAAGTTAAAACATTTGTTTTGGTTTGTTAGTTTAACGTTTGGTAGCATAGCATACGGTTGTGGTAACTCTGAAGATGAGCTCTGGTTGAGTTCGAAACGCGTCAGTGTAGCTTGGTGGTGGTGATGGTTGGGTTTATGTGATTTGTGTGTGTTCGTACAGTGTGGAGGTGGAGGAACTGCATGAACGCACATTTCTTGCATAAACGTAACTATTGTAAGGTCGCGGGTGAGCAAAGTAATTGTTTTAGTTCATTAATATGGACCTCCGCAAAGTAACGCCTGATTCAATAAATTATTTAAAAGATTTACTGTCATTAAGTATAAATGGCAAATCGTCCACTCGAAACTATACGTCAAATCAGAAAAATGACAGTTTTTAATTCATCAATGAGGAAAGTTGCATCCAGAATAATGTCGAAAGAAAACGGAATAATGTCCTGTAAAATGTAAAATAGATATACCTAATAGGCTGAAATAAATAATGACGAATTCAATGAATGATTAATTCAATTCAGGCTTTTGACGAAAAGAAATTCGCTTTAATATTTTTCAGCACAATCACATTTTCTCAAAATTCATTTGGAACGGTATTGTTTTTAACGGTATTATCGCATTAGAAATGATGAAATCCGCGCAAGAACTAAAGTCACCGACATAGCTCGAAAAACCGCCAGACTCAAGTGGCAGTGGGCAGGGCACATCGCTCGTAGAACTGATGGTCGATGGGGCAAAAAGGTTCTCGAGTGGCGTCCACGGACCGGAAGACGCAGTGTAGGTAGGGCTCCAACAAGATGGAGCGACGACCTTTTTGCCTTATCCCCTAGGAATTCCCAAAAATTCTGAAATATGTTTCTTATTCTTATGCTAACTTAACTATATGTACCTATGCCAAATTTGAAGAGTCTAATAATCATAGTTACGGAGATAGGGTCACTCTGAATCAAACATATAAATCTCGTTCGTTCCCTATCGAGTCGCGGGCAACAGCTAGTAAAAATATATTATTTAAATTTTTTTTTGTTTGTTTATGTATTTATTAAGGTATTGTATACGGTACATTTAGTAAGGTACGGATTGACTAACATCCAATGCAATTTCAATTAAAAAAAGTTAAGTCAGCATAAAAGGCTTGTTTTAAGAATTCTAATTATTAAAACGTATTATTCGTTATACCCGCAATTGAATAGGTTTCAATGTTTCAACCGATGTCTCGAAATGATAACCATGTGTTTACGTCGTTTTAAGTGTGCTAGCTAAGATTTATAATGACAACGAGCCGTATATTGTCTTAATTGGTATGTTTGGACAGTGTTTTTGTTGGAAACTTTTGTGCCCAATTACTTATGTTTTTAGTTGGTATGATGAAAGTGTCTTGGGTATACGTAATTTATTGCTTTACCTACTTAAAGTAAAGATAACAGTACAATACTGCGTAAGGACTAATAAAAGAAAATACGTGTACTTGACATGTTTTCTTTGTTAGGTATATTTTCTTTTACGCGCTGTTGGTTCCAATACCTTAGATTTTAATTGTGCGCGAGTGTGTGTGCGTTCATAAGTTTTTCACGCAAATGGATGGATGGAAATGAGTGGAATTTGGTATGTCACAAATTAGATCTCGGGGGGAGGGATCAGTGTGTGTTGCCAGTGATGACTTATGTTATGGCACTGAGACGTGGCCGTTAACGATGGGCCTCATAAGAAAGTCACTCAGAAGGTGATGGAGAGGGCTATGCTTGGAGTTTCGCTGCGGGATCGCATTAGAAATGATGAAATTCACGCAAGAACTGAAGTCACCGACACAGCTCGAATAATCGCCAGAGTCAAGTGGCAGTGGGCAGGGTACATCGCTCTTGGAACTGATGGTCGATGAGACAAAAAGGTTCTAGAGTGGCGTCCACGGACCGGAAGACACATCTGTTTGGCGAGCCTTGGACCTTGGAGACCTATGTTCAGCAGTGGACGTCTTTCGGCTGAAATGATGATGATGATGATGGAACTCGGCAAAAACTCATTCTGATATTCCTACAGGGTCGGAGTGTAAGTATGTAAAATTTCGAAATCTTGACCGCTAAGTCTAGGGTCTGATGGCCGGTGGGGTCAAAAGGTTCTCGTATGGCGTGCAGGGACCGCAAGGTGCATGATGGTGGACCTCCGACAAGACGGAGCGACGACCTGGTTAATAAGTAATAAATAAATAAAAAAATAAAAAAATTTAAACACATTCAAACCGAAACTTAATGTACCTAAAACAGTTTAAATCGTAAAATAATAGGTAATCCGTTCACCCTTTACTAAATCATGCAAATTGCAACCCCCGATACAGTGTCGACATAAACTCGATATAAGGCCGATATAACCGGATCATCATCTGTTTTACGCAAAAAAGGTTGGCCATAAAATCGAGATCGCGTCCGAAATAATTTGGGTTGTTTTTCGCGACTGCCCGTGCCCTGTTTGAATTATTCATATTGGTGGTTTATCTTGAGTGACGATATATAGTGTTCAAAATAAAGGACTTAATTAGGGGAGGCTCAGAGTCGCTCAAAGAGCTATGGAGAGGGCTATGCTCGGGGTTTTTCTACATTCTACGCCGGATCTACGGGATAGAAGTGTAAGGGTGTGCAGGTAGGTCTCCAATAAGATAGAGCGACGTCCTGGGGCTAAATTCAGGAACGGGCCTTCAAGGGTTAGGTAGCGGTAATTCAATCGTTAGGGTTGGGTTTGGTTTGAACTGCTATTCAGGAACGCCAAAAATTACTGGTTTGCGAGAGGTTTGGTCTGAGTTTGGGATGAGCCTTATTTATTTGTTTATTTATTTATTTACAAAGCGAATTAACAGGAAAATAAGGCTCATCCCAAGCTCAACCCATTTCTATCCTCTCCCAAACGATTGAATTACCGCTCGCAAACCGTGTTGGGCTGTTCCTGAATTTAGCCCCTGATTAAGGTAGCGGGGATGCGTTGGATGCAGATGGCGCAGGACCGATCTGTTTCTATGACTGTGACAGAAAGAAGAGCCTAGATAATCCTAGATAAAAAGATAAAACCCTTGGTTGAATTAAACACTTTAAAACCGTCCCTGTAAATAGCACAGTCGTAACAAAAATAGCGCAAACCATTACCGGGATAATCAGCCGCTTAGTCTTTACAATGAAAGTGAAACACGAGCACCCGTTTTATGACAATACTTATGCACAGACCCGAGTTAACTATATAACCCCGAGGCCCGAGTTAAGTGCTAGCCCAGGGTTAAGAAGTATCAAAATGTATGGAACTGTCATCCTTAACCCAGTGTTAAACACTTAAATTTTTAACCCTAGTCTGTGCAGGTGGCGCTTATAGTGACAACCAAGGGGGAGGCCTATGTTCAGCAGTGGACGTCTTTTGGCTGATATGATGATGATGATGAAATAAATCGTTTTCAACATCTGTTTAAACTTATGCGTATAGCTTGTCTAATTTAAAATGACGCGCCCAGCTACCGCATTTACGCACAAAATTTTTTTTGCGATTTGTCGATCGTGATGTTGCACACTGATCATAGTTAATGAACTGAAACAATTACTTTGCTCGCCCGCGACCTTACGATAGTTACGTTTATGCAATAAATGTGTGTTCATGCAGTTCCATCACCTCCACACTGTACGAACACACACAAATCACACAAACCCAACCATCACCACCATCAAACTACACCAAATTTAGCGGGCTAGCGGCAGACATTAAAATCCTCTCGACAGATGCACTAGCATACCTTAAATCTAGTTTATTAAATATTTAGTTTAAGTAGAGAACCAGAAGCCATACGATAAATAAATAAATAACTACACTGACGCGTTTCGAACTCAACCAGAGCTCATCCTCAGAGCACCACAACCGTATGTGATCATAGTTCTCAGAATAGTCGACGCTCCCAAACAGATGAAGAGTCGTAATTAATATTTGCACGCACACATCAAAATCAACTGAATCAGTAGAAGGGCGCGCGTCATTTTAGCTTAGACAAGCTCTACCTACCGTTAAATAGTTAACACCCATAGTGTGTGTTTTATTTTACGCATTAACTACAAAGGTTTGGAAATAAAGTATTTTCACATACTTTATTTGTATTCAAAAGTATAAAGTACATATAATTACCAAAAATAAAGTAGGACACATTATTATAAAGTATGGTTGGCAACCCTACTCTGGCCCAGTACCGTACCTGGTTATAAGTAGTTGAGTTTTGGGACATTCTGTAGGTCTTTTATCAGTAAGTGGCCATTAGTTTTACTGACCAACTTCCTCAATACTACTTGAATGACATGTCACTCTCGATGGCGGTATCGTTGATCTTCATTCAGCTGGCGTATGATGGATGAGGTTATGGACTTGCGTGAACAGCACAAGTTGCTATCGTTTATCCTCATTTTACTTGAATTTTACCAATGGCCGTTTAGTAAAATTATAGTGATGTTTACTGTCCTTTGTAAATAACCGGCTAACTAGCCATGGGGAAGAGGGACGGCGAGACAAACGGACAAACGGCGGAGCGGAACAGAGGACCTAATAATAGAGTCCCATTCGCCCATTTTGACGACCAGATGGCCTAGTGGTTAGAGAACCTGACAACGAAGCTTGAGGTCCCGGGTTCGATTCCCGTGTCGGGGCAGATATTTGTATGAAAAATGCGAATGTTTGTTCTCGGGTCTTGGGTGTTTAATATGTATTTAAGTATGTATCTATCTATATAAGTATGTTTATCCTAGTACCCATAACACAAGCTTTGCTTAGCTTACTTTGGGACCGGGTCAATTGGTGTGAATTGTCCCGTGATATTTTTTTTTTTTATTTTTTTTTATTTGCCAGTCTTGTACGGAAACCTAAAAAAAAATCAAGTAATGTTTAAATTTCTTTTAGTAATGGAATACTACATTATTTCATATTAGCATAGAGTCATCTATATAAGGGTCTTACACATTTTATTACTCGCGTCTCTCCTGTGGACATGGGAAAAGTTACGGGTTTATAGCGAATATTTTTAGTCAACTTTAAACTCTGTAAATCTCATGGTTAATCTCAAATGTAACTTCGCATAAACTCCGAAAAACCCAGAGGTTCGAGCCCGGACTCGAACCCTCGGCCCTCTGCTTGAAAGGTCATAACCATTAGGTTACCACGATTAAAAAAAAACAATAATAGTAAAGCTTAAACTTGAATTATTAATGACATCGAAAGAAAAATTGAAAAAAATCGGGTGCCTCGTCTCAACTCCATTTTAGAACTGCAAATAAATCGTAGGTAGGTAGGTACATGTTGCTTTAACATTGCGACCACTTCAAACTCGTTCGCTTTACGATCTCGCAGTGCAATAGAACTAACACTATTTGCCGTAAGAAGCAACTAAGGAAATAGTATATAGGTAAATTGTACCACTTTTATCTAACATTGAACCTAAAATGACTATAAGTAGCCCCGAAACCGAAATGTAGCGTTTCGTGTACTGTCTACCCCCTTTGAGATATAGGCGTGATGTGTGTGTACTGTAGACAGACACTGGCCGCCGAGACCGTGTCGCTGTTTCGTAAATTTGAATTTGTGTGTTCTAGAATTACATCAAAAAACGAACAGCGGACAGCGTACGGTCTGGAGAGCCATTCTTCGATAGGCTGTGCTAATTAAATTCTTACTATAGTTGAATTGGTTTGGTATAGTTGGGTTGTCTATAATATTTTTCTTTTTTTTTTCCTTATTTTGTACAATAAAGAGTTTACATACATACATACATATATAGTAAAATCATAAATGTAAGTGTACCTATAACTTGTATAAGTAGTAAGTAGATATAAGAAACACACCAGCGGCTTTCGGATTCAGATATAATGTCCCTATCCCTATTTCTGGGAGGTGTGCAGGTCAAAACCCCCATCCGTCATCTCCGCAGGCGGCTAAACGTAGATCAAAGATACCGCTATACTATAAGAGTGACATCCTCGTACTATTACGGAAATTGGACGAATCACGTCGACCATGTTTTGAAACGTTTAGATGTAGAGATATCCTTAGAAACTTGATATCACGTGAGTGAGATTGTCTTTTTTATTAGCTTAATGCCCTACATTAAACTAATAAAACGTTTCTGTGTGTATGCCGAGACCGCTAATGTAATAAACAATTATTTTCTGATATTTGAAAGTAATAATAATTAGCCCGAAACATGTCGAGTTAAACTCGTTTTAACCAAAATCAAAAATCCAAATCAAAACGTTTATTCTGCAAATAGGCCGCAAAGGGCTCTTTTACATGTCACTTTTTTTAAACTACCAGGGGGCTTACCATGATCTTTTAATAAACGTTCCAAACGCAGAGCAGTTCAATTTAGGCACGTTAACTGAATCGTCGAAATTGGAACCACGACGTCTATTTCTCAGAGCTGAGTCTCAATCGCTTACAAGTGAAAGAAAGACCGATATTGTCTCTGGTCCGAAACTGAAACGCTAAGTCGCGAAAGGGATGCCGCTATATGCAAACCAAATATATCTATCTCTTTTAGTCTCGACTGACGTTTGGACGTTCGAAACCCAAAGTACTTCTAAAGTTAGCTTACGGTTTGATTTCTTCTTCATTTTTAAAGTACTGAAAACTTTAAAAAAACTCATTTCCTTAAATAATGTTTCTTTGTCATAAAATATGACTTTTTTTTAGAGCTAAATATAATTTTGAACACAGTGGTTGTGAAACCTTTGTACAAAATGTATTGGTTATATTCTCTTTGCTTTGTACATTTTAAGCAATCTGCAGCTGATATTCGGAACGCGAGGGCTATCGCGTATGAATTTGCGAGGCGCTAGTGTAGCTTGAGGTCTTCGAAATGTCAAATGTCACTGTTTACGGTTTGGCTTCGCGGGTTTATTTCTATTTATATTATTAATATTGCGAATATTTAGCAATATGTTAGATAAGTTACGGATTAATGAATGTGATTGCTTTAAAAGCGGAGTTAACAAAAAGAGGTGCAAAATTAAACGGTCTGAAAGAACAGCTAATTCAGAGGTTAGTTTTTTACTATAAACAAACAATTTTTTGTCTAAAATTTGCTTGTTTACCTAGATTACAGCTGTTTTTTTCTTTTTACAGGCTGCAAGACTATGATAGGAATAATAATTTTGTTGGAAACATAGGAGATGAAATACTAAAAACCGATTGGGCGTACATTCTGTTGAGTGGCCTTAAGACAGTTCGTATAGCAGTGTAACATCGAGAAGTGTACTTTTATCACCTGACTGAGATATAGTGAATATTAACACTTACTTTTTAGAGGTTTACAAAGACAGTGTGCTGCAGTTCATAGAAAGGGCTATAATGATAAATTAATCTTTAGTGGCTCTAGTGACAATGTACACAAAATAATTTGCTTTTCTATAGGGGACAAGTCCACTCTGAAAACACGAAAGTATTATCATATTTTATGAGCATTGCCTTTGAATCAGATGGAAAAATTGTTCAATCCATGTGTGAGTGTGCTGCTGGTATGGGACCAAAGGCAGTTTGTGAGCACATAGCCTGTGTATGTATGTTATGCAATTTTACGATTTAAAGAGTAAACAAACAGATATGGCATGAGCCGAAAAAAAAAGAAAATGAACTTGTCTCCTAAATAAGCCGAAAATCTTACATTTGAAATACAAAAATATAATGTTACCAAACCAAAACGAAATAATATGTGTTTTGATCCACGTCCTGATAACACTTGCAGCACTGTACAGTGATATGATTATGTTAGGAACAATGTAATAAACTATTGCTCTTTAGAGAAAATACGGCTTGGCATAAGTGGTGTGTTTGAAGTTGCTTCCCTGCATGGAATATCTAATGACCATAATATTCTACTATGTTATATGTGTCTATTTCATGTGTTATTTATACTTGAAAGGTTTAGGTAGTTAACTAAATGTAAACAAACTTCAGTTTCCAAATTTGGCATATTCAAGGATTCAAAACATTTTATTTATCTATCATTCTAATACAAACTAGACTAACGTATTTTAATACAGAAATGTAAATGTTTAGATAGTTTAATGGGAGAATTACAGTGTTTAAGGCATCAGTCGTCATTGTTTTGTTTACATTTGGTTAATTACCTAAACCTTTCAAATAAAGTTAATTATTATAGTAGATAATAGGGATGACTATGTATTGAAATAAATAAAAAGTTTAGATGATGGATTTATTTTTACTTTTATTTAAGTACCTATAATTAACTGTCCAAAATCCTTATTAACATTATATTCTTCCTGAAATTAGTGAGCATAAAGCATACAAATATGATTTTTCCTCCAAGTGGTACTAAATTAGATGATAGATAACTTATTACTAAGAATCTTAAAAGTTTTTCCTAAACCAATGACATGCTCAACATTGATAAGTACGTTCAGACGACAATTTTGTCGATTGTCTGAGTTGGTGTGCTTCAAACTGATAACACCCTTTTTTCAGAAACTGTGGCATGTTTACTGTAACATCCATATGTGAAACAAGATCTTGAATATTAAAGCCACGATCACCGAGAATAATGTCCCCTTTGTCCCCTTTTTGAAGTAGATTTATTATAATGCCACACTTTTCGAATAACTCTCTGTTACTGACAGATCCACCATATGCATCTGAAACAAAGGTCACACATCTAGAGCCAGAAATTCCTACCAATACTTTTTATTTTCATGGTTCCAGGAAAATCGACTAGGCACCGCTTTTGGTTTTAGTTTAAGAATAGCTGAAAATTTTTAACAAAAGATGGAAGTATGTAAAACTTGCTCAGTTTCAAGGTTGGGGTAAATCAAATGCCTGATGCAAGCAGATGCAAGCACGGTATTTAGGAATAAGAAAGATCATTACTTACGATTTTCTGTATTTAATTCTTTAGGTAATGCATAATCGTCATACCTGGTTTACACTCGCGTACGAGTGGCGAGACGAACTGCGGGACGAGCCACGAGACGGGAGTGTGAACAGGCGCGCCTCGCGCCTCGTCTCGTGATTTGCCTTGATTTTGAGGCTCGCGTCCGGAGCGAGACGACGAGGCGAGGCGCGAGGCAAGGTGACGAGGCGAAAGTGTAAATCAGGTATCAAGATTGAAATGTTTTTTACAAATACGCGAATGTTTTGAAGGGACATAGTTGACCCTGCGAATCGCTACTAACCACTGCTTTGAGACACTTTTATCTTTCGGAAACTTATGCTCGCCTTTCTTTTCCGAGCAAAACGGGACTGCGCAACACTGTGGCATGGCCAATACGTTTACTCTACAGTTCTATTGTATTAAATATGAAATTAATAATTAAATATTAAATGTCAATTTTTGTTTTGACACCCGTAATAACAAACTTTGACAGCCGTAATGAGTAACTTATACTGAATCGCTAAATTTGACACTGAAGCGATTCAATTCCCACTCAAGTTAAGCGTCATGGTACGAAAACCACTTGAACTTGAAGGAAGTGAATGAAAATGTCTGTATCGCTACCGCTGAACCGCACTTGAACTGAATCGCAAAAGTAAGTAACGTCGTGGTACGAAATAGCGATGCAGTTCAGTTTAGAGCTTAAACTGAATCGTATTAAGAGATCATGGTAAGCCCCCAGCGCTTTCGTAAGGACCATCATTGCCAAGAAGAATGCGCCGCAAGAAACTTGGCAGGAAGTCATCTTTTCAAATTAAAATATAATAAATTACAAACTAAAAAACCATACAAATATAGAATTAAATAAAAAAAAAATAATTATTTAAAAAAACAATACAGGGATGTATTGGGTCCCATAGTTAAAAAAAAATAAATATCGGAGATAGTCTTCCAATGTCACAATCATTAAAAATGAATGTGTTAAAACACATTTCAGGTCAAGTAACCATTAAACTTTTGGATTCCAAAGGCAAGCTTAAGCCTGCCGCCCCCAAAGTTGGCTCACACGCACTCATGTCATGCTCTGAAAGCAGAGCGGTACCGAGGGCATGTATCGCTTCCGTTCCCATAAGCCTTATGGGACCGTCTTGGGAACTTCGGCGTCGCGGGCCTGTGACTAGTTAATAAAGTATTAATTAAAATATAAAAGTTTAAATCCATAAGCTTAACAATATACAGCCTTAAATATAGCAAAGGGATGTATAAAGTCTCTGAGTTAATAATAAATAAAAATACTTCATCTAAATAATTCAGAGATGTATATAGTCTCTAAATGTCAACGTAAACTAGTTACATAATCATTAGAGGTGTAAGAAGCCTCCAAGGTCAAAATTAATAATAATATTAATATAAAGAGCTGGAGATTTATAAGGTCTCCGAATATCAAACAAATAGGTACCTACTTATTATAATTAAGTGGACAACGGCAACAGAACCAGAAACTAGCCGCGGATTGCGCCGTGACACTACAAGTCACACTTCACATCACATCACGTGAGTGATCCGTTTATTTTCACTATGAGCTATGAGTGAGTCTCATAAAAATGGGTCAAGCGGAGGAGTTCGATAACAAACACCGTGACACGAGATTTTTATATATTAGAGATAAATAATAGGTGTACTAATGTTTTTTTTTATGTGAATCTTGTACTGACAATTACAACACAATAAAAAAAGCCTGATAGGTTCCGTTCTTATTTGATGCGCTATTAGATTTTTGAAGTGAAAACTTTTTTAGCGGCGTTGTGCACTTTTTGGGATGGGTAAAAAATGTAATACCTGGTTTACACTCGCGTACGAGTGGCGAGACGAACTGCGGGACGAGCCACGAGACGAGAGTGCGAACAGGCGCGCCTCGCGCCTCGTCTCGTGATTAGCCTTGATTTTGAGGCTCGCGTCCGGAGCGAGACGAATAGGCGAGGCGCGAGGCGAGGTGACGAGGCGAGACTGTAAATCAGGTATTAAACTCGCGTCAGCACACGTGACCTTGATCAAAAATTCGTAAGATGAGGTAGTGGGGGGGTGGGGGGGGGTGAGGGGGGTTTTCATCAATGTTCAAGTTTCCTCTTCTGCCGGCACTCCCGGAGTGTTACCCGTTGTTTTTTTAATAGCATATAGGTGTCTCACTGCTGGGAAAAGGTCTTCCTTTTTTCTTACCGGTGGTAGATTCTTCGACATTCATATTAGGAGCATCAATAAAATTGATGCCTAAATTGAATAAAGAATTTTGACTTTGACTTTCCTCTGGTCTTTGGTCTTTATCGTCTTTATCGTCCCGCTATCTCCATTTTGGCCTGCCCCTGCTCCGATGCCCGTCGCTTGCAATCCAATCACAATCGCAATTGGGGGCGCTATTACATAAAAAAATAACATAAAAAACTGAACAACTGAATTTATATTAGTTAATTTCTAAAGTTACATACAAGTAGTCGGCAAATGTTTGATCTTGTAGTTTTTGCTCATTAATTACGTTAAACATTATATTTATAAACGAGGTAGTTAATAATGATTTTAATTTTTTTATGTACATAATTGAAAATATTTCAACGGATTTACTATAAAAGCTCAGACTCAGAGCGTAACATTAAATAATTTATGTTACATTCCAGCTAGCTATAAATTATGATAGAAATGCCACAAATATTTCATTGGCTGAATACATCATAAACAAATGACAACCACGGACATGGACGAACACGAATAATGCGATTTAAAAATAAACATGACAGTGGCGTTTGAATTCCCTCCTATAAGAAACTTCATTTCGACTAGTAATTTACCCAAACCCTTATCTTATATAAAATATCAGTTCCAAAACCAACCTTGGTGGATTGTAGTAAAATTGAAGTTGGCAGTGCCCAGGGTTTTTAATTACGAGATTGAATGACGGATCGAATTGAAAATTAATATGGCATGACAATTAATAACTAGCTGAAAATGCTGGAATTCGAGAAAAAAAACTGGAGCCACGCTCGGGTTCTAAATTTGAATAAGTAGCGGGTTTTTACAAGCGTTAGACGACCGGATATCAAGTGGTTAGATATGTAAGTCCCGGCTGTAACAATAACGAGTGAAAATTGCGAATTGAAACAATAATTACGAAACACTATGTTACTTCACATCATAATTCGAAGAATTCTATTCAGTGCCAACACATGTTAATATTATTACGTTGTCAAGTCTGTCAGACGTCGTAAATAATGATATATCGAACGAGTCATTCGTCATCTTTTGTGGATGCGCTTTGAAACTGGCATTTGCAGTTACAGAGAATCGGTTGATTTATGAATAAAACAGAATAAAGGGACATTATCACAAGACGGTCGTGACGTCACTGTCCTTCAGCTCTTATGCTATAGAGTACCCCTGCTATTTATAAGGTCAAAAAAAGTTTGTGTGCGCGAACTAAATTGTTCTGGCAACCGCAGGAGGTGGTGCAGTAATGCTTAAAGTTTGCAAAAGAGATCTGTAGGTGCTGACCAGATATACGAACTATACGAAGCCGTCTAATCAAAGGAATAAATAGTCAACCAAGAAATTCCTTTACCACCTTTACTTAGACTTTTGCTTGATAGAATAGCGTCATCTCTATTTAGTTTCTTCACTAAGTTCATAGATGGCGCTAAAGCTTTTAAAAAAAGAAAGAAACAAAGAAAAACATTTATTCATCACATGAGACAATTTTAAATTAGCAAAAGAAAAACGATAACAGATACAATATTATATTGTCACAGCATGATGTCGGCCTTGCAGCTGACGCTGGTCTTCTGTTGAAACTATACTTAGGTACCATCTTTTAACCGCAATCAAAATGGTATCCGTTCTAATATTACCTATTAAATGCAAAAGTTACTATGTCTGTCCGTTTATTACTTCTTTACGTTTAAACCGCTGAATCGATTTAGATAAAATCTGGTAAAGAGATAGTTCAGACCCTAGGAAGGACATAGGATAGTTTTTGTCCCGGAAAATTGCATAATTCCTGCGAGATAGCGATAAACGAATTCTTCGCAGACGGAGTCGCGGGCAACAGTTAGTAAGAAATAAATGGTACATAGACCTGTAAGTACAAAGTAAATTCAGCTACAACAGGTTTATTATTTTAGAGGAATGCAACATAGTAGGTACAGGTAGATATCGTCCTTGATATTGTCTAATTTTTTGTGTTAAGAGCGTTCATCCCTCAGCGTGATGGTCAAATTTCGGTACGAACACGCAACTACCTATCTAAGTATACACATTAGCGTAGATAGTGGGAACTGTCGAGATCATAGCGCGACCAACCGATATCGATTACTTTAATCAGTCGAATTGTTGTTACTTAGTAAATTTCAGTGATATTGTTAAACATTAATATGAAACAATTTTATGCTTGCGATAGTTAACGAAAATTAAGTGAGTAAAAATAGCCAGCACCTAGCCCAACTTACACATATAGGTTTTTAATTGAATTAAAAATAAGTCTTTTCGCGTTCCGAGATTTTTCAAATAATTTGATCGCTTTGTGTTCCGCTGTAAAAGTGTAAAGCGTAATAATATTACGAACGTAAATACTATTAGAAAACCTAATCTTATCCGCACAGTTACATTTGTTTCAAACAATCTTAATGTTATTACAAAATACGTTCTTATCCAAAATGGCGGCCGATTATAATTACTAATGGTCCTAATCTTAATGCGAATCCAGATAAATTACACCCAATAGTAAATAACATTTATGATGCCGACATAAATTTGGTTTTAATGGGTGTCTGTGTTTGCGATTAAGGACAGGAATAGAATTAGGGCTATGGTTCAATGGTTATGTAACGTGCGGTCACCTTTGTTATTTAGAATGTTATAAATAGGGCAGTTGGGCAGCTTGTACAGGAGGTAAGAAATATTACGGGATCAGATTGCTAGTTGACGTTGAAGTTGAAGTTGACGTATAGGCTGCTTTTTCACCAGATATGTACAGTCGCGGAATGAAAAGGTTCGTCACTTTTCGACTCTGTTTCAACAAGGTAAGGTCGAAAAGTGACGAACCTTTTCATTCAATTCAATGGTGTGTGTGAAGTTCGTTCCCAATCAATCAATCAATCGGGTTCTGGGCCCGCGCCGCGTGGGAACTACGGCCCAACCCCTCTCATTCTGAGAGGAGGCCTGTGCCCTGCAGTGGGACGTATATAGGCTGGGATGATGATGATGAAACTTCCAATCCAGTTTTGATGAAAGTGGGAACTAAGTGGAAGTATATTCCCTATCCAACCACCAAAAAACACTCTTTTTTAATTTGTTTTTTAAATGACGGAGTTCCGAAGTAAAAGTGTAAAACAAAACACAACCGAATTAATAACCTCCTCGTTAATGAAGGCGCTTATGTTCAATCACGGAAAAACTTGTGTTCAAGATATCGGGAGAGGGAAAATTGGTGACATAGATAGTGGAAGGAAATACGTACAATGACATTTCTATCCCTTGTGTTAGTTCTGCGGCTTTGATTGAGATATTTGCTTTGTCATTCGGCAATCAGATATTTCGGTCCCTTTGAGGCATTTGGCAATTATTTATATGATGTTGTGGATTGAGAAATGTTTTCCTAATTGTAAGAGTAAAAACGAGGTTTTATTTTTGTTCAAATAAATCTTTCACTGGTTACTGTTGTTTGGTTATATTGAAAGATTTCGTAAGAGATAAAGACGGCGTTAAAAGGCATCTCTCGTGTTACCACATAAACTTAGACGATCGTTGAATATGTGTTTGTTCACTGTTATTTTATCGTGTTTAAAACGCGTAGGACAAAAACTTGTTGGAAATCGTTAGAAAGTATTAAAGTGAATGTTATTAACAATAAAAACTAATTATTTTCGTGTAAATGAATACATCTCACTTGCAGCACAATTAGGACTTGTGACAGAACTAAAAGATTTTTACCTTTAACTAACGTACGCCCGCGGTTTTGTCTCAGTTCTAGATTACCTATCAGTGGATTTTTTTTCAAAACCTACCCTTTTCTTTCCTTACACCATAAAACGAACCTCAATGTAAAATTTCAGCTTTCTCTTTTCCAGGGTTTCGAGCGACGTTGATGACACAGTCAATGAGTTAGAGTTTTTCTCTTTATACACCGTGAAATTTTAGTGGTTGTTTTCCTGAAACGAGGTGATTTAGTATCGATTGTACAATCGATTTATAATTACTATTTTGACTAGAGTCAAAAATCCAATTGTGAAAAACGAAAGTCGAAAATGACCGCAAACCAATATAACGCTTCGTTGGTACAAGTAGCGTACGATCGTACGATATGTTAGGTACCAACGAAGCGTTACTATTGGTTTGCGGTCATTTTCGATTTTCGTTTTTCACAATTGGATTTTTGACTCTAGTCAAAATAGTAATTATAAATCGATTGTACAATCGATACTAAATCACCTCATTTCGGGAAAGCAACCACTAAAATTTCACGGTGTATATTACGAAGACGATATTAGCCTTATTTTGACCAAATTAGCTGCTTATTTGAAGAATATATTAACCGAGTGAGTGGCGTGGGAAGGCTCCCAACAAGATCGACCGACGACAAGGGGCTAAATTCAGGAACGGCCCAACACGGTTTGCGTGCGGTAATTCAGTCGTTTGCGAAAGGTTAAGAATGAGCTGAGCTTGGGATGAGCCTTATTTTCCTATTAATTCGCTTTTTAAATAAATAAATAAGGCTCATCCCAATCTCAGCCCAAACCTCTCGCAAACGATTGAATTACCGTTCGCAAACCGTGTTGGGCCGTTCCTGAATTTAGACCCTGGTAACGGTCACAGGAACTACTTGGATGCGTACAGAGCACACTACCGATCGCTAGGAGCTCTTTCGGGGAGGGCTTTGTACAGCAGTGGAGGACTTTTGGCTGATATGATGATGATGACGGTATTTTTAACCGACTTCAAAAAAGGAGGAGGTTCTCAGTTTGAACGTATTTTTATCAACTTTTGTATAATTTGCAACGCTCGTATATGTATACGAGTGTGTTACGTATAGTTTGTTTGTATGTGAGCTGTTGTTTCAAAAATTTAAAACGTTCAACTACTTCCTGGTATTCAATTGAGCTGAAATTTGGGATACTTTTGTAATAATGAAAATACAATAGTCTGATAGTGGAATTTTGGTGGACCGGCCAGGATAGTTTCCGCTGGATGGAACTCTTTAACGTTAGTAAAATAAAATAAATAAATTATGGAAAAATTGACACCAATTGACCTAGTCCCAAACTAAGCAAAACTTGCACAGTCGCGGAGTGAAAAGGTTCGTCACTTTTCGATTCTATGTCAACGAGTTAAGGTCGAAAAGTGACGAAACCTTTTCATTCCGCTACTATACTATGGGCACTAGACAAAATGGCATCGGGTTAAAACTTTGTATCAAATACGTCGTTTGAATGAATGATGAGTAAGAAAAAGCTTAATTTTTTTTATGTATATTACCTTAGAACTAAGTACGTCGTTAATAAACCAACTTGGAAGATTATTTTGGTTTGAAAGGGTGTTTTTCTTGTTAAGTCCTATTTAAATTGATAAAATAAATATTATCTTAAAGGAGGGTCGGATCCTTTGAAGCTTTATGTTTTTGTTAAAATTATTCTATCTTACATTTTTTATCTTTTAATCTTATCCTAGCAAATCTATTTTAATACTGTCAAATGCTGAATGAAAGGATCTACTTACCAAGTCTGTACATTTCTCTAAATCAATTTCTCCACAAAAACCACTTCTCAAAAAGTCTCAAACCCCAACTGTTTCATCTTAAATCGAATTTAAAGATCGATTAGTCAAAGTAAGTTATTCCACGCGTCAAACTGAGACTTACTTTGTTTTGGATCTGAGTTATCCACTTAGGTATTCTTTGTTTGGCTTAGTAAGTTGTTATCAAAGAAATTTTACCTCCCGAACATATTTCGGAAGCGAATAAAAAAGCCTTACTACGCAGCAGAGGCAGGGCTGCCTAACCAGTGAAGAGTGTCAACGTTTACAAAAGTTTTTTGTATAAAATATCATATCATACATGTTTTAATCCAGATAAATTTGAAACACACGATGAAAGAGTATATAGACAAAATACTCGTAGAAAAGATTTAACTAAATCCATTGCACCAACCCTAGGAGTAGTACAGCAGAGCACACGAAACCAAACTGTAAAATTGTACAATAGCCTTCCCACTGTTTTAAAGTCCATAAATAGTGTAAAACTGTTCAAACAACGGCTCAGGCTTTATTTGTTGAGTAAGTGTTTTTATGATATAAATGATTTTATTAATATAGTTTAAATTAGTTTAGAAATATATGTACCTATAGTTCCTATTAAATGCTCAATTATGCAATATTGTCTCAAGTGCAATGTAAATTATTTTAGTTAAAAGTTATGTTTGTTACATTAAGTTAATTAATAGCAATGTAAATTATTTTAGTTAAAAGTTATGGCTGTTAGATTAAGATTTAGATTAATTAAGATTTTTAGAACGAGACTATATTCCATAGTCTTTAATATCCGACACAATGTAAATTGTTATGGAAATAAATTGAATTGAATTGAATTGAATTGAATTGAATTGAATTGAATTGAATTGAATTGAATTGAATTGAATTGAATTGAATTGAATTGAATTGAATTGAATTGAATTGAATTGAATTGAATTGAATTGAATTGAATTGAATTGAATTGAATTGAATTGAATTGAATTGAATTGAATTGAATTGAATTTTATCAAAATCATTAAGTATACTTTAATTAAACACTAAATACGATGTGGCCTTTGTGAAAACCCTGACTGGCTTCAAAGACCTCAAAAACAAAGTAGGTAATTAATATCTTCGTTTTGCGGCAGTTTTAGAACCTGAAATTTTCTGTGTCAGCCAGAGTTTCTATTTCGACTTGGTTAAAAAGTAAAAAAGTAAAAACCAAAACTATTTTTTTCTTCGTAATCATGTGAGTTTTAAAATAAACAAATTGTTGATTAATGACCCTTAGTATGGTCTATACTATACGCACACAACTGAATGAAAATTCTACCGCACATACTTTTTCACGAACAGACAAATAGTTTTTAAAAGTAAAATATAATGCATTAAGTAGTCTGGTTGGAGTTTAACTCCTGTATTTTATATGCATAGTTAAAAAATCACTTTTTGGAATAAACTGAAAATGTACCTAATTTTTATGGCCTAAAACAAAACACCGTGTGCACGGTCATTAAAATATGACGCAAGATATGGATGTCCGAAATTTTTATCTAAATATTAACTTCAGATTATATTTATTTTGTTTTGCATTGGAAGCAGCCCTAGGAATGGCGTCAGAAATTACGCCCGCGTAATAAGTTAGCCCTGAATTTACGTGGTCGGGAAACACAGACCGAAAGCACTGAAAAAACGCTTGCGATTTACCACATCTTATCTCTCTCTCTCTCTCTCTCTCTCTCTATCTCTCTCTCATTTCAGTGCGATTCTCAATTAAGTACTTGTACCTAATTTATCTACTCGACAAAAGATGGCGTCATTTCTGAACGGAAAAAAATGATCCCAAAAAAAAGAGGAGACGGGGCGGGTCGACCTTAGCGCTTTTTTACCCCGTTTGGAAGGTGCATGCCCAGGATAGGGAAGCATGGCGAAGAAAAGGGGAGGCTATTAAAAATAGTAGAGAGACTATTTAAAAAACGAAATATTTACGACATCTACGTCTATGTCACATACGTACACACGTTTGTGTTGTCATGCAGAATCCGCCCTTCTCCACTTCTACATAAACCGACACATGTCACATAGATTAAACTATCACAAACTCCACACAAAGTGCTAACATGTTTGGAACTGCCGCTGCAGATTATTCTGGCTACTAATAACTTTAATTTTCAACCAACGAAAACAAAAGGAGGAGGTTCTCAATTCGACGTGTATATATATATATATATATATATATATTTTTTATGTATGATCACGCATAACTTTTTACAGAGTAGTCCGATTTTGATGATTCTTTTTTTATTGGAAAGCATATTCCCCGAGGGTGGTCCCAATTAAATTTGGAAACAATATTCTTACCCTAAGGGTAGAAAAACAGGGGATGATTGATTATTCAGTTACTGATTGCACTATATGACCACGCATAACTTATTACAGAGTAGTCGGATTTTGATGATTCTTTTTTTATTGAAAAGCGTATACCCCAAGGGTGGTCCCATTTAAATTTGGAAATAATATTCCTACCCTAAGAGTAGGAAAACAGGGGATGATTGACTAACTTTTTACAGAGTAGTCTGATTTTTATAATTCTTTTTTATTGGATAGATAGGGTATACCTTGAAGTTGGTATTATAAATTTGGAAAAAAAATTACCCCAATGATGGAAAAAAAGTATAAAATAAAAACTTTTTAACAAAAAATTAAACCGCCGAAAAAACTGAAAAGCAAAAAAATAATACCTTTTTTGTTTACCTTAATCTAGGTACCAGTTTGAAGTCGGTGCCTCAGCACGAGCCAGGAGGAGTGATAGAAGCCAATCAGGTAGACGATTATAGGTCCACTCCTCCTGGCTAAGTGCTGAGGCACCGACTTCAAACTGGTACCTAGATTAAGGTCAAAAAAAAAAGGTATTATTTTTTGCTTTTCAGTTTTTTCGGCGGTTTAATTTTTTGTTAAACAGTTTTTAATACTAGATGAAAATAAACCCGCCTATATAATTCCCGTTCCCATGGGAATACCGGGAAAATATATATCCTATGTCACTCGCGGAACTGAGACGAATCTAATGACATCTGACACTTAAAAATCCTTTGAGCTGTTTAGGCTGCAGGGCGTGCCAAAGAATGATACATAAATACATAATCTGAGCTGATGGCGTTTTGGTCAGAATCCCGCCCTGTATGTCGATGACATTCCGACGCTACGCACGTAGGTACGTACTGGGACGATAAAACTTGTCATTTCATAACGATACACTAACACACGGTTTATTGCCAAGTTGTCGTATTGACACCATGAAGGAGGGTTTTAGATGTATTGGGTATTGAACGATAGAATGAGACTGGAACGTGTAAATATAACGTGTGATGATACAGAATGAATAAGATGATAAAATTGTCACGCGCGCTAAAACTAAAACTGTAGTGGTAGTCTAGGAGTGGTTTGACATATGGGACATATGGCCGTTCGTGGGCCTCTGAGGTTTTCTGGATTTATGTGCGAAATAAAATTTGAAATTTACCATGAGCTTCACGGTGAAGGAAAACATTCGGAGGGAAACTTGCATACTTTAAAGAAGTTCAAAGGTGTGTGCGAAGTTCCTAATCACACTGGGCCCGCGTGAGAACTACGGCCCAAGCACTCTCATTTGGAGAGGAGGCCTGTGCCCTGCAGTGGGACGTATGTACGCTGGGATGACAGATGATGTTTTTCAATTTTTTTCGTATCGTTCGAGTCAATAAAGGGTCTTTTTCAATAAAATTGTACATAGTCAAGGGCTTAGTAACAACAATCACGATCGCTTCCTTTGTGTAACGAAAATTAGTCATACAAACTATATGGATAACTTTATCGTTACACAAAGGAATCAATTAAGTTTTATTTCTATTAAATCCCGTTGTGTACATTTTTTTTTGAAAAAGACTCTTAAATCAATCTAGTGCCAAATCAAATAGAAGTGTCAAGCTTAAACCAAGTCTATTAAGTAGATCTTGATTCATTTTTTCTAGTAAGTGGCTATACTTAAGGGTTAAAGATATCAACCCCGCGTCGCCTCAAAAACACCCGTCACTACTTTTTATACGCGAAGCTAATGGACTAGAACGATACGAAAACATATACGCACCGTATCATACATCATTATGCTAATTCTACCATGTCCCTGTCAACGAAACGTCCTTCTCCCTACTTCACGATCCATTACTGGATCTCTTCGCTAGCCGAGTGAAAGAGACGTAACAAAGGGAGTATTGGGTGCAATGTGTTGGCAAAGTGACGTTTTTTGGCAAACGTCAGAGCAAGTGTCGTAGAGAAATGTCCCGTAATGACGCATCAGTCATAACAAATGAGATGAGTTTTATTAATCGTCCGTCCTGAAATAGGATTCCTTGAACTAGAGCGTTGAGTTAAATCTGTTACTGATATGTTGCGCCAAATATATTTGCTGAGAAGGTCATTGATACCTCTTCTCTGTCTAAGTAGCCATTATCTTATTAATATTATAAGCGCGAAAATTTGTATGTATGGATCTATGAATGTTTTGTTACTCTTTCACGCTAAAACGGTTTGGCAGATTCTGACGATATTTGGCACACGGATATTTTATAACCTGAATTTAGCGTAAAGGATACTTTTTATCCCGGAAAATTTCAAAGTTTCTGCAGGATAACGATAAACGAATTTATTGAATCAGGCGTTACTTTGCGGAGGTCCATATTAATGAACTTAAAAAATTACTTTGCTCACCCGCGACCTTACAATAGTTACGTTTATGTAAGAAATGCATGTTCATGCAGTTCCACCACCTCCACACTGTATGAACACACACAAATCACACAAACCCAACTATCACCACCACCAAACTACACTGACGCGTTTTGAACTCAACCAGAGCTCATCTTCAGAGTAGGTACAGTCAAGGGCAAAAATATGTATACACTTTAGTACCTTGTCTATTTTCGTCATATTTGAACTGCCATATATGAACAGTCACAGTGGTTAAAGTGACAAGGTACTAAAGTGTATACATATTTTTGCCCTTGACTGTACCACAATTAACCGTACGCTATGCTACCAAAGTTGAGACTAACATCAGTGTAGTTTGGTGGTGGTGATAGTTGAGTTTGTGTGATTTGTGTGTGTTGGTATAGTGTGGAGGTGGAGGAACTGCATGAACACGCATTTCTTACATAAACGTAACTATCCTAAGGTCACGGGTGAGCAAAGTAATCGTTTCAGTTCAAATTTGGAATGTAAACAATAACTTTTTATTTCGAAAATCCTCTGGGTTCGGGATCTATATTTAATCGAGAAATTCTATTTCAAATGCCAGTTGTATGGCTTAAAACGTCAGACTATTTTCACTCACAAGCCAATGGGACAATCAGCCTTATTGTTTTTATTCTGATGGAGGAACTGTCTTTAAAAATGGTAAAGCACTTACTTGGTCGACTATACAGCCAACTTGTTTGATTCCTTGGCCACCGCAACGTATGAAATAAAACGCTGTTTTTACTTGCGCTTGTATTTGTACAGTACCTACTTCGAACTTGGCCGATTTATCTTTCTGCACAAACTACCAGTACCAACAAAATGAAGAACTCCAAACCAACCTGGCCTTAGACAACGAAGTTCGAAATTCAAACTTCGTATCATGCCATCCCGCTACGCTTATAGTATTCAACAGAAGAGTAAGAGGGACAGCATAATATAAAATTCGAATTTCGGAGTCCTGGCTAGCCTGAGCATGACAGCTCACATAAAGCAAGTGCAGAGGTGACTAGAGCATTTGCAATTTAAATTCCCATCCTGCGGGAATTCCGCCGGGATTCAGTTAACACCCGGCAAATCTTTTTACTACCAACTGTGCGTTAATCCAGCGGGCTAGTTCTTTTTCTAGTTTTATTGCTGGAACAGGTAACGAACTTAATATTCAAAGGGAAGGCAGACATCGATTTAATATTTTAAACTTTCACAATTCTCACTCATAACTAATATATACATATTTCTCGGGACTAATCAGGAACTATGCTAAAATTAGAATGTCGAGGTAATTTTAGCAATACTTAAATAGTTCGTGATAAAGTTCAGAGAAATATTATTAAATAGTTAGTTTACTCCGTTTGCAAAGAATTTATTTGTAACTTTTGTTTCTTATGCTGTGTATGACCCGTATCGATTTTTATTTTAAATTTAATTTAGTTAATGATTTTATTTTATGAAAAAAGATTATTTTAATCAGCGATGGGAAACCTCGCTGGAAGAACGTACTCATCCCAACACAGAGAAAATACACATAGTAAGTATATAAACTTGTTGGCGCAACGTTCGGTGCAATATGTCGCCCAAACCGCGACCGATAGGCGTGGCGACAATGCATTTCCGACATATTGTCGTATGTCTGAAAAATGGAAACCCACAATTTTCCCAACCTCGTATCTGATGAATCGCTGGTAAACCAAACCGTACCAACCTTAAATCAACGTGCATAAAGTTCATTTAAAAATGTAAAAGATTTTGAGATACGAGTTTTTTCAAAGTATAGGTATAGGTATTCTACATTTTCCACAGCTCACATCTCGACTTTGCGTTTCCTCGAAATTTGATTATATCTGTAAGAAAACATGGTTTGATTTACAACTAAGCGGTTGTGTGAGATATGAGGGTGTCAATGCAAGCTGTTGAGATTTTTGTGAGCATTTTTACGTTTGAAATATTTGTTCCAGTGACAGAATTCTTAATTCTGTGTAGAAAATCGAAAGTTAGTTTTGGATCGTTTTAAAAAAAAATCATACTTAATAGTTAAGGGTTTAATCACAACAAAATCACGATCGCTTCCTTTGTGTAACGAGGATATGGAATACAGAAATTTGCCGAAGAATTAATGTCACCGAGCTCAAACAATATCAAAGTTGAAGTGTCAATGAATAGGCCGCATGGCTCGAAGAACAGATAATCGTCGGGGGAGAAAAGTTCTCGAATGGAGACCACAGACTAGCAAGCGCAGCGTGGGACGTCCACCAACGAGATGGACGGATGATTTGGTAAAGGCCGCAAGTTCAAGGTGGATGCAAGCCGTTTCCGACCGTAATGATTGACTATCAACGAGGGAGGCCTATGTCCAGCAGTGGACGTCCTATGGCTGAAATAATGATGAAAATAGGGATGACGACTGGGTTAAAAATATGTCATTCTATTTAGTCCGTCAGTTAGATTATGGAAAAATATGGAACACGTATTTTTTGGTTCATCAAATTATTAAAAATCGACAAAGGCATAGGTCATCAAACTTCCGGAGTGGGGGGCTTGTGACGTCACTCCTAGGTAAAATTTGTAGCATATAGTGACGTCACTCGAAACTTCTGAGCACTGTATCCTCGTCATTTTTTGTTTGTCAAAGAAAAGAATAAAGATATTTTTTAATAATCTATCTGACGGACTAAACAGTTTTTTTAGTCGTCTAGCCTATTGGCATAGGATAAACATTAAATTATTGAGATTCAAGTAATTTACGAAGAAGGATTTAAACAAACAAGGAAAATCGAGGAAAAACAAAAATGCAACTTGCTAATTTGGGCCAAATTTTTTGTCGGTGAGTGTAGTATAATTCTTACCACAGATGAGGAAAAGCGAACTACAAAGCGATCCCATGGAACCATTAAGGAAATTTACCGTCAAATGGATGTGACATATCGTTTTTATAGATCCGCATACTACTAGGAAAAGAGAAACGGCGCTATGGAATCGTTGGTTATTTTTACATTCATGTTTTATCTTTTCCCGTTTAGTGGATGCTTCTAGGGTACGTAATTGGACGTCTTGTCATCAATTAGAGGAAATCTCTACATTCTACATCGTACTAAGGTAAATAAAATACAAAACAATGACTCTTTATTGTACACCACAAATAATACAATACACAAAAACAATGGGCGGCCTTATCGCTTCGAAACTTTAATTCCAATAATCGACACTCTGCTTGTCGCCTTTATTGCTACGAATTAAGACTGAAAGTGTCGGCTATTGGGGCACCGTCAGAGACTGGAGTATTTACCTTATCGAAATTTCTCTACTCAGATGCATAAATACAAGTTTCAACTTTTTTCCTTCGGATTTGGTACTCCAGGCATAACATCTGTCTCGAGAGTGATCCTCTCTACTGAGGCTTATTCCCACAAGGGTAATTTTTCCTCTTTAGCTACGGAATCCTACAAATGCCTCAGGATATTCGAAGGAGTACGTTATGGCAGCCGGGCTCCGTAATCACAAGTACGGTCACCGAAACTTTCCCGAACTTGCGGAAACAACTTAGAACTTTCACTGTTTTGGAATTGTTCCGCATTCGTAGGTAGTTGGAATTGATTAAACCAAGCTGTACTTCAACTTGGCCTTGCTTTGACGATAATTTATAAAAAAAGCTTCAGCATCTGTGTCTATCTATTCTAATAGCACAATTGGGAATGTCTAAAAAAAATTACCAGTGGTTTTTATTTTTTTTTGTATAGAAAAGTCAATTATAAAAAACTAATTTCAATATTCTCTACTTTTTTCAAAATTAATTATTGAAACTATTTTAGTTGATGACGTCAGATTATAATTGAGGGCTCCCACAATGCCAAATTTCTAAATCTATCTAAATGCGTACGATAAGGTAACCCCTTTAATTATTTTTTGCGTGGTACACTATACACTGTGTCACTTTACTGGCACTGACAAAGTGCTAGATGTCAGACAGCGGGTCCAAATCAAACTCCGTAGTATAATCCACGCGTAAATTGTGAAGAATTCTAACCACACAGAATAAAGTACGACTTGAACCGGTCACGCAATTTACACCAATGTCAAATGAAGGTCATTGCTCATTTGTTATATAATAGATTCATTACATAATATTAAAATTAAATAACTACAGAAAACGATTTAAAAAGCATTTATCTCAAAATGGTTTTCGATTTTCTATACATTGCAAAAAATAGACATCCCCAATTATTTTCGGCCCGTAAAGTCTTTTTATCTTGACAAGACTCCTCTCAGAATGAGAAGGCTTGGGTTGTAGTCTCACGCGGGCCCAGAGCGGATTGGGGACTGCTTCGCAAGTGTATGCGGATATCTTCACGATATTTTCCTTCACCGAAAAGCTCATGCTGAATTTCTAATGTAATTTTGCACATACATTACAAAAAACTCAGAGGCTGAAATCATTATCACTACGGTCTTAGATAAGCACATTTTCCTTAAGCAACAAAATCTCTATAATTTTTTTTTAACTGTTTGATAGCGCCTTGGAGTATTGTACGCTCGTTTTCGAACAATCCTTTTATAGCCTTTGCACGGCCATTAGGTACTTACATCATCATCACAAAAACAATTAGTCATGAAACACTAGATAAATAAAATAACATTATGATATTCCCCACGAACGAAACGTTTCCTGAAACCACGATAAGCTGTCAATTGTGACTAATGCTTTATTATTGTGTCATATAAATGTGGAATGTTCATTCATAGAACTTTGTATTGACCTTGCTGGCTTGACGCACTTTCCTCGTCCATTCAGAATTGTGTGACCTAGTTAAACATTGTAACGGTATGTTCTTTGAAATTCAGATATTTTTCCGCATGAACTGATTCGGGAGTTTTTAAAATGGAGGATAAGTGGTTTTAGGAGAATTGATGTAACGTACAATTTGGGAGCCAAGGGAAGTGAGGTGCGAAGAGGTTGACATTCAAATTCGGAATTCGTATTATACCATCCCATTCACTTTCCTATTAAATACTACTAGCGTGAGCAAGAAGGCACAATACGAATTTGAAATTGTACTTTGTATAAGACCTGCCTCTTTGGGTATCACTCATTTAGGCGGGCTTCCTCAGACCCAAGTTAACATATAATTCCAGGTTAATTGCTAACTCAGGGTTAAGTTGCGTCAGAACGTATAGAACTGTCGTCCAGGATTAACATTTAATTTTTTAACCCCAGACGTGCCCCAGACCATGCAATGCGTGCAAGTGGTGTTTAATCAATCTAACAACTACTTATTCAAATATCCATGAAAATTTTAAAAACAAAATTTTACATCTTAACGAAAGAAAGATCTTGATCTATATATTTGTCACGTCTAAATAATATAAGCTACCCAATATTTCTCTAAAGTAATGTAATTACTCTAACTCGGAACTATGGCGTTAGACGACCGGATAGCCTAGTTGTTAGAGAACCTGACTACGAAGCTTGAGGTCTCGGGTTCTATTCCCGGTCGGGGCAGACTTTGTGTGAATAATACGAATGTTTGTGCTCGAGTCTTGAGTGTTTAATATGTATTTAAGTATGTATCTATCTATATAAGTATGTTTATCCGTTGTCTAGTACCCATAGTACAAGCTTTGTACATAGTGAGTATGAGTATGAGTATAGTACGAGCTTTGCTTAGTTTGGGACTAGGTCAACTGGTGTGAATTGTCCCGATATTTATTTATTTATTTATTTTATATCTTAGGATTAACATGTTCAGTAAGTGTGGTGAAGAAATAAATTAGTCAAGTTATTATGCTTGTGTTGGATGGAGATGTGGCTAAATTTGAGTCAAAGTAGAATAAATATCTATGTTCGATAGGTACTTTAAAAGACATAAAATACAAAGAAAATAAAGTTTGTCGTAGAAGATGGTGGATGATATCTATCCATCGTAACAGAACTTTGTAAGTACCTACCTGCCAACTTACTGAACTGATATTTTAATGCATATACGAATTCGGCGGAGCAGAATGTAAATACGCACTGCCGGTCCTTTGGGCCTCCATAGAAGGGTTGCTTAGAGGAGTCAGTGCCAACAGCTTTTCTATCAGCTGTTGGGTGATCAACAGTTTCAATACAAAAAAACAGATCATTCGGGTTGATGTCGACTCCAACTGCAACACGACTGCTCTCGTGCCGTTGGTCTCGACTGCTCTAAGCTAAGCAGACCGTCTAATGGACAGTCTTTAACTTTTGCATCAAAAAATCGCTCTTTTGGGGAGCGTCGGGCGACGACGGGAGGTTGAATAATACAAATACAAGAAACAAGAAGTTTTTCGGCGCATCTCATCCAAAATTTGTAGTAGACATATTTTTCAAAATCTTTCTGAAAATTTTCAGCCGATACAGTTGGGATTTGGCTGCAAAGGAGGGTGCGAGGCAGCCGTACATGCAGCGCGCACCTACCTCAGTAAGGGCGACTGTGAGGTACTTTTAAAGGTGGATGTTCGGAATGCTTTCAATTCTGTAGACCGAGGAGCAATGCTGTCACAGGTTAAAAGTGTTACCCCAGAGATTTATAGCTATCTATGGCAATGCTACAGCACTCCATCTCACCTGGTTTATAAAGACAACCTATTAAGCTCGGCAGTTGGCTGCCAGCAAGGCGACCCACTTGGTCCCGCCATTTTTAGTTTGACTATACACCCGGCAATTACATCTCTAAATTCAAAATTTAACACCTGGTATCTTGACGACGGGACCTTTGGTGGCGAGGGAAAGACAGTCCTTGACGATTTATGCAAAATTACTTCTCTATTTAATACAATCGGTCTCGATCTAAATTTTTGTAAATGCGAAGTTTACTTTAAGGAAAATTTACCTCTTCAAACTTTGACTGACTTAACTTCTAAATTTAATACACTGGCTCCGAACATAAAAATCATTCACAATAGTACGCTTCGTCTTTTGGGTGCCCCCGTCCTCCCAGAATCTATCGTTCCCCTCATTAATGAACATGTCTCCAAATACAATGATTATTCCGATAGACTCCTCAAAATTAACCCACACATGGCTTTGTTCATTATCAGATTTTGTTTATTTGTTCCAAAATTTACTTACATTTTACGATGCAGCCCTGTTTGGAAATACAAAGATTGCTTAATTCCTTTAGATGATCAGCTCCAAAAAACACTGTGCAAAATTCTAAATTCTGACATATCCGGACGCGCATGGACACAGGCTACTCTTCCGATCCGTTTTGGTGGCTTGGGAATAAGAAATTCTTCTCAAGTCGCCCTCCCGGCATTTCTTTCTTCTGTTCACAGTACTCAGGCTCTGGTGAATCAAATATTAAGCCCCTCCGTGGGTTGCCAACCGCCCGAGTGCTTTGACGAAGCTGGGGATGCCTGGACGGCTGCTTGCCCTAATACAATTTTTCCCACTGTCCCCAAGTCGCAACGGTTGTGGGATGAACCGCTCTGCCAACTTATGTCCGAAAGACTCATTAACTCTGCAACAAACCAAGCTGACCGCGCCCGCCTGTTAGCCGCTTCTGTGCCAGAATCCGGATATTGGCTCCAAGCTCTGCCTTCTGCCAATATTGGTACTTTATTAGACCCCATTACTTTATCGTTTGCGATTAGCCTGCGTCTAGGTCTTAATGTCACCCAACCCCATAGATGCCGTTGTGGAGAACCTGTAGATTCTCTAGGCTATCATGGCCTCTCCTGCTCGAGAAGCGCAGGCCGCATCTCTCGTCACGCCTCTCTGAACGACCTGCTCCGGAGAGCCCTTGCCACCGCCAACGTGCCGGCTATCCTAGAGCCGAACGGTATCGCACGTGACGACGGCAAGAGGCCCGACGGCATGTCGCTTATTCCTTGGAGGCAGGAGGCAGGGGGCAGGGGGCAGGGCAGGAGTCTCGTTTGGGATGCGACCTGCGTCGATACGGTGGCACCTTCTCACGTTGCTACCACTTCAATCCGAGCAGGTGCGGCAGCCACTGCGGCTGAACACCTCAAACGGCGCAAATATGCCTGTATAGGACAGTCGTACTTATTTGCACCGTTTGGAGTAGAAACTCTAGGCGCATGGGGTCCAGGCGCGAAGGAACTCGCAAAAGAGATTTCTTCGCGCCTGGTAGAAACGACTGGTGACCAGAAGGCAGGTGGCTATTTCCGCCAACGATTAAGCCTGGCTATTCAACGCGGTAACGCTGCCTGCCTTCTGGGAACTATGCCGTCGGGTGACATCCTAAAAGATATTTTTTATTTATAAATTTTTAGTTTTAGGTTCAGTTTTATTTTCCTTTATTTATAAATTGTACATACTTTAGATTATTACTATTTAAATACAATATTGTTTTACGTCTTAGAAACAAGAAGTAAATTCAGCAAATTAATTGTATTCATAATTACATTTTTACCAAAAACTTACTTTATAAAGTGCTGTAATCATTTATTTGATTAACTGTTTTAACATGCGCCAGACTTATGTAATGCAATTAATTTTAATATTCAATGCACCCTCAATTTGGACATTGTCTGGCCACAACTCGGACCGATCGTTAGGCGGTGCCATAAAGTTGCTACTGTGCCAAAGTGCAGGGAACATTAGTGCCAATAACGATAAACATTAATGAATGATCCAACAACCCACTTCCCACTTATATTATAAACGTGAAAGTTTGGAAGGATGTATGGATTTGAGGATGTTTGTTACTCTTTCACGCTAAGGTTGACAGATTCTGATGAAATTTGGCACATATTTTATAAGCTGGATTAAAATATAGGATAGGTACTTTTTATCCCGGAAAATTCCATAGTTTTCGCGGGATGGCGGTAAACGGTGATATTTCTGGCCATTTGAAATAAAAGCATCTGGCGGTCGATTTTTGCTACGAATCTACATTCAATTAAACTTATATCGATTAAGTCCACTCGTACTCGTATTTTAAATACAGCACAATTTAGCAATATTTTCGTGATGTTAAAATCGGCCTGTTCCTTGAAAATACCAAACGTGACATTTTATGATCAAATTCCTCACAAAACTGTTTCTGTATATCTATATCTATACTAATATTATAAAGAGGAAAGATTTGATTGTTTGTTTGTTTGCATTGAATAGGCTCTGAAACTACTGGACCGATTTCAAAAATTCTTTTGCCGTTAGAAAGCTACATTATCACTGAGTGACATAGGCTACTTTTTACCGCGGGAAAATACCTTTTCCTACGGGAAAATTAATTTATCGCGGGCGAAGCTGCGGACGGAAGGCTAGTATAATATATAAAAGGCAACCGTTACTGACAGATCTATCAACGCATATCTCTAATCACTGAACGGATTGTGCTGAAATTTGGCACACGGATGGTTATTATGGCATCTAAGAAGGGATTATTCGAAATTCCCACGGTATAGGGAAAAGTAATATTTATATTTTTTCTTAAAAGCGACCCTATAATAACTATATTTATTGCAATAATCCATGGAGACTTCAAATTTGGCATGCAAGCAGGTCAATGTAACAGCAAAAAAATAATATTAAAATCTCGTGTCACGGTGTTTGTTATCGAACACCTCCGAAATGGCTCAACCGATTTGAATTAAACTTTTTTCTCTGTATTCGGTAGGTCTGAGAATAGGTCATAGGCTATTTTTTATACCCCAATTCTCCACAGACGGAGTCGTGGGCAACAGCTAGTAATTTATAGATTTTCGGAAAATCAGGCCCGACATACATCCGTAATTATAATTATTCTTCAAATTCGGTATAAACGCATCTAAATGATAAACAGCAAAAAACCGATTTCAGGGTTTTGGAAATTCCCAGTGAGTAGGTAAACAAAAAATAGGATTTTTATATTAACTAACTGATATCGACGACGATGACGATGGATTTTAGGAATTTTGTTTTATCCAATCAAAGAGATGAAGAGCTTTACCACAAATTTTAATTCTGCGCGGACGAAGTCGCGAGCAAAAGCTAACCTAATGGCTACCGAATGGCTACCTTTGATCCTTCTACTTGACAGCTTCAGAAGTAGACAGTAACAGCAAGATCCTCTTGACTATAATAAGAATAAAGGTCAGAGTTCAGGCGTCAATGGCCTGTTCAAATTAACTTTATTATCTACTTGTTTATATATGAATAGGATAACAAACAGACAGCCCTAGTTGCTTTCGCATTTATAATATTTGTAAGGATTATTTAAACGTGTACTTGTTACTTTTATTTGTGTGCGATATGATCCCAGTTGGTCAAGATATATTTAATTCAATTGAAGTATAATAATTAAGAAAAAAAGCCATGGTAGCGTAATAGTTTGACCTATCCTCACAAGCAGATTTTGGAATTCATGTGCGAAATTTTATTTAAAATTTACCTACCTGGAGCTTTACGGTTTATAAAAATATCGTGAGAAAACTTGCACACACTTGCGAAGCATTAAATTCCTAATCTGTTATGGGCCCACGTGGAAACTACAGCCCAAGCCCTCTCTTTCCGAGAGGAGACCTGTGCCCAGCGGTGGGATGTATAAAGTCCGCGATGACATTGACTTGATCGTTGAATGCTTCACGAGATTTACGTCTCTTGAGGTGCGGTGCGTGGTGTGTGTTACGCTTCGATGAAAATATTAAACGTTTTTTTTTAATTATGAAAAACTAACAGGGTAATATTATTGCTTGTGTTTTGGTTTTACACACTATGTCCTGGATTCCTATGTAACATCCGATGTCCCCCGATTGTATTCGGTTGTTAAGAGAGTTTATACCTGCTGAGCTGGCAACGTTGCATTTTTGTTAGTTTTTCTCGATTATTTCATAAAAATTGAATGAAAATTAAAAATGTTTTGAATACAAATTGTTCTAATTTATAAGTTAATGTGTCTACTACAATAATAATTCGTGATAAAAGAAAATAAAAGTCTTATCACGAATTATTATTGCAGTAGACACATTAACTTATATATTAGAACAATTTGTATACAAAACATTTTTAATTTCCATTCAATTTTTATGGAATAATCGAGAAAAACTAACAAAAATGCAACGTTGCCAGCTCAGCAGGTATAAACCCTCTTAATGAAAATCTTTGAGGGAAGCAACAGGAAAACTTTTCCAAACCGCTTCCTGCATAATCATCACTAACAATCTTTGCATTTCCGAGCATTTCACACCCTCCCTAGTCACAGGCAGCAATGGTCAAACTTGCTTCTGTCTCTTTCACACCGGTAGCTCCAGACGTTGCGGGAAAGAGAAGTAATTTCGAAATATGCCGATGGCAGTGATCTTGTTAGGGGGTCTGTTTTGAAATAATGTACGGAGGTGAAACTAATGAATAATGCATTGAATCATAGTGGAGCGATTTACATAGTTGTTCACTGGGGGAAATACGAATAATTTTTGCGATAAATGCTGAAAAAAAAAAGTTTAGCATGCCTTGTCAACGGCTTAAGGTTTCTTCTTCTTAAGCTTTGCTTAGTTTGGGACTAGGTCGATTTGTGTAAGATTGTCCCCTAATATTTATTTATTTATTTATTATTATTCTTTTTTATATGATGAAGGGCAAACGAGCAGGCGAGTCACCTAATGGAAAGCAATCACCACCTCCCATGGACACCCACAGCACAAGTTGAGTTACGGATGCGTTGCCGTTTGAGAAAAGAGTAGGCTCGTTTTTTTTGAAGATCCCCAAGTTATACAGGTCCGGAAATACCGCCGCTGCAAGCTGATTCTAATATTTCACCGTGCGTGGCAAAAGGTTCCGCGAGAAACGGACTGTAGTGGACTGCCAGCCATTGAGGTGATGAGGGTGGAAAGAAAGTCGGTTGAGAGTAGTGCGATAAAAAAAATTAGCAGCAGGCAATAGGTCAAACAACTCCTCGGAGCACTTCCCATGATACATGCGGATAGGGATGCAACAAAGGGACGCAACATCCCTCCGCAAGGATAGCGGATCAGGCCGGCCGGAAAATTTGTCGTTGACAATTTTTTTTTTTAATTTCAACAAAAAAATACATTAATTTTACGACAAATACTTCGCCAAACTGCAAAACAGTTTGTTGGCGAATACTCGTCGAACGGCTCTTCGTTGAATGCGGTCAAATGGAAGAAGTTGATATTGAAGGGCTCCTCTTTAGTAGTGTCTTAAAAACTTTTACACAAAAATGCTGTCGGTTCTGGCCTCTAACGTCCAGTTCCCCAAACGTCCAATCCCCCAAAGGTCCAATTCTCTAACTTCCAGTTCCCCAAACGTTCAATCCTCTAACCAGTCCAGTCCCCCGTCCAGATCTACCTTAATTTCTCACTAACAATACGTTTGATCATCATCACCTGGGTGAACAACGGGCAATTTTTTTATCTCCTGGATCACCTGGGAGCAGGGATCATATACCGGTATTATTTTCAAACAAAAATAAATTTAAATCGATGATATCAAGGAAATGTTGCAAATTAAGAAAGTTATTTTCGATACCGGAATTGGACATGGTGACTTGGACAATCGAGGAAATGAATATTCCAGGAAAATGGACATTCGAGGAAATGGACCATGGGGCCCAGAATGAAAGTGTCATTGGAGAAGGTAATGTTTAATCTAGTTTTGGGAAAGGCAAATTAATACAAACGTGGAAAATAAGTGACAAACTAAACTAATGGTAGTTAGCAGAAGCTTAACAAGCGTTTATGATTAAGAAATAACTAGACTCAAGTAAACAGTATTTAATCTGTTCAAGAACCATCCTCCTGCCTGTCTCATCTTTAATATTATAAGTGTTAATCAAGCGAACAAAAACAATAACAACGTCTTAGCCTCAATTAATATCAATCGATCAACATGTTTGTATGTTTGTCGACGGATCAGCAAAACGTTCCGCTTAACGCATCCATCAAACACGCCAATACCGTAAACAACTGTCTACAACTAAACAAGGAATGGAATGTTTTCCAAAAAGTTCTGAAAATATCAATTACGTGTTGTTTTTGTTTTTAAAATAGATTTTTTTTGTGACATCGTCTGGACCTGTCAAGTTATTTTACTTAGCATGCTCATAATCTCATAAAAATGTTGTCTGTGGAAGGTAAGGTACCTTTGAATGGAATTACCAGCGTAAAAGTAAATGAAGGCTTATTTCCACGTAAACAAAACTTTTACAGTCAAGCCTCCATTTCATACAATAGGATTTATACAAGGACTCCTTTATGCCTCTTTTAGTGCGGTTGGAAAACTCTTAAATATTCATGTCCATGGCAGGCGACTGAATTGGCGCAAAACAAAGAAAAATAAAGTAATTGACACGAATGCGTCATAGAGTATAGACGCGATAATTCGAGCGCGGCTTTCCCGCCCTCGCTGCGTGTTCGAAGTATAAAAAATTATCTTCGGTATATAACATTTTTCAGCCAGTCAGTTTAGTTCAGAGTTCAGTCAGTGTTCGCGCGACATGCGCTGAGATCGGATGTGCTTTGAGTTTACGTCGCTCGCACCGAAACTTTCCCGCGTAAAAGTTACGAAGTATTTTATCAAAGTGAATTATTTTTAAAAGCGTGTAAATAAGTGTTTACTGCATTATATATGTGTTAATGTGTGTTTTTAAGCCGTTACGACGCGGTGTGGCCGAATTTGTGATCTGCGTAAGTAGTGCTCATAGATTTCTTTGAACTTTTTATTTTCGGTTTCGGAAGGTTGACAATAATTGAAATTTCGGTCAGCGAACTGGGCTATTGGGATATATTTATCAATTCGTTAGGAAGTTAATTAAAGATTTTCACCGTCACTTGTCGGCTGTAAGATGTAACGCTCATTTCATTTAGTATGTCGTTTATTAACTCGTTATAGTTTTGGCAACGTCTTTGCGATATCTGGTACTGATTATTATTGACGTTAAGGACCTCTCTGTAATAATGTGACTTATTTAAATTAATAAAAGAATCTGGTTTATTGCTTGATTTTTTGATTTCTGGTTTGGATGATTTTATTAAGGGAGTAGTTTTATTGTTCGAAACGACATTTTTATTTCTAAATAGGCCCACGGAAGCATGGTTAAAGTCTGTCGGGTTATATTCTATTTTTGTGCAGATTTCGTTTGAGCAAAGCTTATTACTATTACCTGATTTTTGATTTTGTACACATTCGATTAAGGAAAAAACTGTTTGAAGAGAAAAATAAGTGATCTGATAAGTTTTTTTTTCTAATGTTATTACAAATTAAGCGCGGCCTACAGAAAAACGTAGACATCCCCAATCTTGTAGCATAAAAGCGCTGTGGCTTGCGGCAACATTATGCTGAGCGGGGCCCAATTTCTTCTGCCGAAAGTTTTTTCCTGTGTATCGATTATGTGTAAATTAATCTTCCTCTCATATTGTGCTAGTAGGTTACGTCTTACAAAATTTTAGCTTGTTAACTAAAAAAAAACTCATTCTGTTTCTTATAAAAACAATTAAAAAAAGATACTTGTCAAATTCACAGGTGATCTAAGGCTCTTTCCTCGGTCAGCGTATTGCATTGCTACCTATATGAAGGGTCCACGGAAAGAACATGCCTAGGCACCTAAGCAACGTTTTGAGTTACATCGGTTTGAAAGTTAGTCATCACGAACAATTACTATGGTAACCATTTCTTTATAAGTGAAAACAAAAAATATTATTTTTTGATATCCGTACATATCTAATCCAATGGTTAGTCATAATTCTATGCAAGCTCTTTATTTTTAGTTATTTTTTCTAAAAAAGGTGAATCGACATGTTCTTTTCGTATTTAGACCCTTCATATACCTACAACGGGACCAGCCTTAGGGGCACCCTGCCTAACAGCGATCTGTGCAATATATTTGTAAATATAGCGTTTTGGTTTAGACTAAGTGAATTTTGACCTATTCTTTGTCAACGTGTGTAAAAAAAGTACAAAAAAAAGATATTAAAACTAGCCAAGTGTGATTCGGAAAAGAATATCGAAATTCCGTTTGTACGCACAATTTTGAGAATTTTATCATGTCATTTTCATGCTATACGCTTATTAAAGGTATTCTTGTAATTTACATGTATAAAATAACTATAGGTACTCCGTAGGTATTAAAAAAAAAACTAAATATTTTAAGAGATGAGATAGGCCTATTGCAAATTTTGTAAATTTCCTTAAATAGCTTATTAATAATTTAATACGACAAAGAAAATTGTGAATCTCACAAAACGCTTTCATTTGACAACTAGACTTTATACCATTGTTTCATTTTAAATTTACCACTCAATAGTACGGTATGACTCTTTATACATTCATATTAAGTACGTTACCAAGGCATCAAAATATCTATACAAATCAATGCAGTGGCACGGTTAGTGAACCGTAGGTTGATCGTGAATTTGACGCGATGGCTGAATAGATATTTATGCCTTCGACTGTACGTAAGGATACTCGTTGACGTATAAAGTGCAGCGTCACGACGCATCACGTTTAGGTATGAACTATGAACTGACCCTTATCCTAAAAATACAAGTAAAAAATCATCATCATCATTAACTTAAGAGCCTAGCTCTTGTCGGTGGAGTAATCGCCACTCTTTTCGGTTCTCTGCCAGCGTTTTCAGCTCCTGATACGACATGACATTGACTTTTTCCTTGGCTTGATCTATAAATGACCGTCTCGGTCTTCCCCTGCCTCGCCTGCCTTCTATTCGCCCTTCCAAAATAGTTTTTATGTAACTGTCATGTCGTATCAGATGCCCCAGCATATTCCCTCTCCTATTTTCAATCGTCCTCAACAGCCGCCTTTCCTCTTCCACCAACTCTAAAACCTCCTCATTAGTTCTCCTTTCAGTCCAGCTAATCCCCTCCATTCTCCGCCAACACCACATCTCAAACGCACTCAATCTTTCTCGGTCCCGCTGAGTCAATGTCCAAGTCTCGCTCCCATATAATGCTATACTCCAGATGTAGGTCTTAATAAATCTTTTCCAAATGTTCCTTGAGATTTTGCCTTTAAAAATGTGTTTTTTATCATTGAATGCTTTCTTAGCCATGGATATTCTTGTTTTCACATCCGTGGTGCATCTGGCTGGAGTCACAGGTAATCACGCTGCCTAAATATCTAAAACTATTGACCTGCTCAATGGTAGAATTTCCTATATGTATTTGATCTATGACTTGGGTATGCTTTGATGTTATCATAGTCTTTGTTTTCTTAATATTAATTTTAAGTCCAAATTGTCTGAATACGTTGTCCATTTCTGTTACAAATTGTTCCAGTTGTGCGGAATTTTCTGCTAAAGCTGCGCTGTCATCAGCAAACCGTAAAAAATACTAGGTTATAAAAAAATACGCGATATATCACGATTACCGACGCGTACTTTCTATTATTTCGCCCCATATGTCCGCTCGTTACGCAACTGGCCCCTCGTGTGTCTTCGTTAGAAACAAATGCTGCGCGTGAGCGATGGCCGTGATTCACGGCAATGGGGGACTGTCCTGATACGAAAAGATTCCGTGTAATTTGGCCAAGTCGGACTTAAAAAAAGTTAATTTTTGTCAGATACTTTGCTTTGACATTGCTCTCATGGAAAATTAAAAACCGGCCAAGAGCGTGTCGGGCACGCCTAGGATAGGGTTCCGTAGCCGTTACAAAAAAATCCTTGCATACCTACGTATAGGTATTGCGTACCGTAATCGCCTTCACCAAGCGCCGCACACTCCAATGTGTTGTTAATTTAACGTCAATTTTGTTTATGATTGCTAATATTTCATTTTCCCATAATTCTACTATTACTACCGACCGCTTTAGCCTAGTTGGTAGTGACCCTGCCTACGAAGCAAGAGGTTCTGGGCTCAAATCCCGGTAAGGGCATTTATTTGTGTGATGAGCACGAATATTTGTTCCTGAGTTATGGATGTTTTCTATGTATTTAAGTATTTATTTATCTATATAAGTATGTTTATCGTCGTCTAGTACCCATAGTACAAGCTTTGCTTAGTTTGGGACTAGGTCAATTTGTGTAAGATTGTCCCCTAATATTTTTTTTTTACTACTAATATTCTGTGTCCGTTTTTTTGTTTTTACAAAAATGTCACGAATATTTTTTTCTTAACTTATAATATGCAGGATGCTAGTGTGAACACTTCCATTACTATGTACGTAACTAAACTGGATCCAGTAGTCCTATTTGTAGTGGCAAAACCGTACAGCACATTTCGAACGGATCGGATTTTTGCGGGATCCTGCAAACCGAATGCTCGTGTGAATGCTGTTACCACAGTAGCACGTATACCTACTACTAAACGGGATCCTGCAAAAAACCGAACCCGCAAAAAACGGGACGTTGCCGTGTGAAAGAGCCGTAAAAAGTTGTTTAAAAGTGATCCGTTTATTTTTAACCGACTTCATTGGTTTAAAAGTTTGATAATTGGATCACGCCCTGTGATCACGCATATCATTTCTACTGTCAAATTTTGCTCTAAGGTCCTTGAACTGTTAGCCTTAAATTATTATGTAAGTAATCATGAAAACCACTCAGATCATCCTCGGGAAACTTTGAAATCCCTCAAATTGCTTGCACAAGGTTCCAACTTCTTCACTGTATTCAGAATTAGCCTCTACGCCTTTAAAATAAGGTTTCTTTCGGAGTGCGATTATAATTAAATGTAGAACTTCGTTGTAATCTTTTAATGTTTAGTAAGATCGAGGTTTAGACTAGAATTATCCAAATCTACTTAACAGGGTGTGCGATTTAACGAATCTGTTGTGTAAATGGCTAAAAAAAAGTCAGAAAGTAAAAAAATATTTAGGTAACGAAATAAAGTGTTGTTCAAATTCTTCATAGGTAAGCCTCCTTCGACAGACGGGTGAAAAGCCGGCCAAGTGCGAGTCGGACTAGCGGACGAATGATTCCGTGCCATTATCTATAAAAACGGCAAAAAAATCACGTTTGTTGCATGGGAGCCCCCCTTAAATATTTGTTTTATTTTAATTTTACTATTTATTTTTAAAGTGAATATATATGACTAAATATTCTGTGAATATTTTAAGCGTCTACATGTTACCGTTATCAACATCGAGTCATAACGAGCAAAAAAATCACGTTTGTTGTATGGGAGCCCCCTTAAATACCTAGGTATTTATTTTATTCTGTTTTTTAGTATTTGTTGTAGATAGTATTTTTTTCATAACATGGTTTTTAAATTATAAATACGTATAAATAAATACTGGTTACCTATTTATTTTAAGGTCGTTCGCACATGGAGCTACACAAAGAGAACTAGTTACGAACTTAAATTACCAACGAGTTGCTTGAGCACTGTCAGTAACTAGCCGCGTCGTGTGCTAACTTGAATGCGAATGTATGGGCGGTGAAACTCAAGCAACTCGTTAGTAATTTAAGTTCATAACCAGTTCTCTTCGAGTAGCTCCATGTGCGAACAGCCTAGTACGTCTACTGGCAGTTACGTAGTTTCTGTTAAGAATGACACCATTTGAATGATCTCTTCTAAAAGTAAAGCCTATTGAGGGCATTAAAACATTTGCTCACGTACGTACATTTTCCGGGGTTTTCTCCAGCGTTTTAGGGTTCTCTGTTCCAGGGGTGCAGAAGGGACATTATTACCACACTGCAACAATAACAACAAGTGAAGTAACTCGACTGAGACAGGACAACAACGCGGTGCGGTGCGGGACAGGGCAGCATTCCCCCAACGTTCAACCTTCAGGGGGGCTACTACGAAATTCGAAGTTCGTATCGTGCCATCTCTTTCACTTTTCTGTTTATTTTTATTAGCGTGAAAGTAACAGCACGATAAGAAGTTCGAAAATCGATTTTCACATTATTAAGGCCTGATATATTAAGAGATAGACAAGATGCAGAATTTGTCGAAAAAAGATAGTGACGGATAGCGAACAAAACGAAGACGAATACAGAATGAGACGAAATAAGAATTAAATGAAAAACGAATGAGGCGAGATAATAGGATACCGACAATAGGGCTTCAGGGACAATAGTCCAACGCACTTGGAATCACAATCGCTTTCGCCACTTCTTTCTGTCAAATGGAATTGGATGAGGTTGGAAAGAGATAGCGAATGCAATCGAAAGTGTTTGTGCCTTAGACGATAAGGTCTCAAGGGTTGGATCCTTTTCACAATCAACTTTAAACTTTAAGATGATCCATTGGCAGATGTATAGAATTGAATTGAAGGGAAAAGTTTTTAGGTCCTTTGACTTGGTGGCACGGACCCTTTCTTGTGCGAGTCCAACTCGCACTTGGCCAGTTTTTTCCGTATTCGATAAGCTTAATGCGAACTTCTGAACACATTAAGATTACATGCACGTAGAATAGCTGCGTATGTAAAATATTTTTATCAGTGCTAGTGATAAATTACCTGACTTTGGGGATTTCAGGCTTTTTTGGGAAAAAGATACAAAGAATTGAGTTCGCGCGCGGAGTTTTAAAGGGCTTTTTATATGCTTTATGGTTAGATTTATACTTCATGGCGTTTTTTAGGGTTTCGTACCTAAAGTGCCAACGAGAACCGTTACTGAGACTCCGCTGTCTGTCCGTCCGTCTGTCGCAAGGGTCTATAACTTGAACCGTAATAGCTAACACTTGAAATTTTCACCCATTATGAATTTCTGTGACCGCTATACCAACAAATACTAAAAATAAAATAAACTTTAAAATGAAAGGGGGTCGTCATACAAGAAACGTGTTTTTATTTGCGTTTTTAACTTTATCTTTATTTTTTTATTTTCGGAGAACCAACAGCCACAAATTAGAGAGTAGGTTAAACATGTAGGTAATAACACTAGGAGCCAATTATAGGATCGCACAAATAGAATAATGGCGTTAGCTATAGACAGTTGAAATAACTGACTAATAAACACTCAAAGTATCCAAACATTCAAACATCTTCACAAATTTTCCCATTTACAATGTTAGTACCTACGATTAGATAAATTTGGTTACAACACGTAAAAACCATCTCAATTTTGTTTGCGTTACATCGTTGTCACTCTATTTTGGTGTCGAGGAAGCTACTGCACAGTAAATCCGGCCAAACAGCCAATTGCCCCAAAATTGGTACTAACTGGCTCTTATCAATGCCACTGTGTTTCAAGTTGTAATCGTAGCAGATGCCATATTGTTTAACGCCTGACAGTTGCTTTCCAAATCAAACTCTGTGGTATAAATCCACGCATAGATTGTGAAGAATTTTCAATAATTCTATTCTTCACCGTATAAAGTACGATTTGGACGTCTAGTCTATGTCATAGTTTTCACATCCAAATGCAGGTCATTGCTTATTTTTATTTCTTATACTTACCTATAATAAATTCATTACATCGAATATTAAAATTAAATAACTACAGCAGGCTAATTGTCTTCTTCTTCGTCTTTCTTAATGGCGGCAATAGGCTTGTGCCAATGTCAGTTAATTGCTCTCTTTGGGAGCGACGTTGTACGGTGATTGTAGTTTTTGCAACTTGATATTAAAATTACAGAAACCACGTGGAGACAACTTGCCCATTAAAAAATGTCAGACACGAGAGCAATATAGAATTTTGTGATCACTGTAACGGTTAAGGTTAATCGCCGCATAAAACTAAAACACTATCAAAATTATACTACAACTAGCCAAAGAAACAGAAATACCAAAATGAGATACTGTCTACATCCGCCATGTTCGAATGCCACAAATCGAATCCTCGGGCTAATTGTCTAATTCCCTCGCAATCGTCATCGCGTTCATTTTGACAGCTCTTGTATGGGCTGACAATTGGTATCGGAAACAGCCAGCTGTCACAGCCATACAAAAACTTCCATTACAATCTGATGCGGAGTGTCAAAACAGTTACACAATAACCCTACAGGAGCCAATTTAAAAAGTACATTGCAAAAAAATTAATACCCCAATTGCCCCAAAATTGATAGGTAGTAACTGGTTCTTAATAATGCCACTATTTCAAGTTGTACTCTTAACAGGTAGAATGTCTGATGTAATTGTTAATGATGGTCGCTCTGAATAACTTATAGTCCTAAAGGAACCAGATGCCCCAGATGGAAAATGTTTCAAAGTAATTTGTGGTTTTGTTAAGTAACTAGCTTATGCCCTGTGTCTACGGCTTCAATCCTGTAGGAGAATAAATAATACCGTGGGAATTTCGGCAGTTCTTTTAGTGCGTCTTGATTTTTAGTTACATACATGCGTGGAACAGCTTTGAGGGTGTAGAGGTTTACTGTTGATGCTTGCTTGCAGTTTGAGTTGTGGGGAAGGATGGAATAGTTTAATCCCCGATGATTAATTTTGTAGTGGTAGAGCCATATTGCAGCTAGCCGCTGCATCACGAATGGGCCGGTTCGCCCGGGACAGTACCTACCACCCTCTCACAGAACACCGGCGTGAAACATCAGCTGACCCACCAGTTCGTTTGTCTGGCCTATCTGGCATAAAAAAAAATTGATGAAAAAGCGGATTCGATAAAAAATAGCTACCCAAATTACTAATTCCACGCGGATGAAGTCGCGGGCAAAAGCTATCCCGCGCGACTAGCGGCCGCGGCGAGCGTTTTCTCAGTTCATTGCGCGGCCGAGACGCTCGCCGCACAGTGATCATCTGGCGGCACACGCAATGATCTGTACGCTTAGTATAATAATACTAAATAAATAAATAAATAAATGCCTTTCAAATGACCGGGTCCCCATGGGCCCGTGATCGGAAATCCGTACCAACATAATAATAATAATTTATTTATTCATCAGATAACAATAGATCCATAATTTTGTTAGTAGACAACTTACAAGCTAAGTTAGTTTCAATAATAAACAATTCAATAAAATAAAATAAGGCGAAATTATCATTAAGATCACAATTAATTATCAGTAAAAATTAAATTCAATGTCCAAACGAAATAAATAATAAATAATAGTGATAACAATAACAATTCAATAACAATTCTCCATATTACATTTTACATTTCCATCATGAGACAGTTGAGGCGTTCAAGTATGGGAGAGTCAGGTCTGCATACAAACGTTTGCAGAATGCTGTTGGAGCTGTTCCGCATTCTGCTCACCAGCGAGGCGGCTCTCTTGCGCATGATCGCATGGAACCCATCCGTGCGAGCCTCCGCAAACATCTGTGATGCACTGCAGAAACGGGGCAGCCCCAACAGCGCTCGGAAACTATTATTATATTGAACCCTCAGGGCACCAAGCGCTTTCCGAGTACAGTCAAACCACAAGCTGCTCGTATAAAAGCTCTGGCAGTACGCTTTGAATAATGTTATCTTAACTTGCTCAGAGCATCAAGCAAACCTGCGGGCCAACATGTTACTCCGTACCGCCAGTGCCCGACGTTCTCTCTCAATGTCGCAGTCATCCCTAAGGTCGTCAGCAAGAAAGTGACCGAGATACCTAAATTTGTACACTCTCGACAGCGGGACTCCGTTAAGTACAATCTTGGGTACATTTTCAGGTACCTTTTCCGGTCTCTTGCCGGCGGCCCTAAAGATGAGGTATTCACTTTTTTTGACATTGTAACATAACCCGTGACTAGTCGCATATGATTCGCAGATATTTAAAGTGTCCTCTGTGCCTTTACCGATGGGCTCAGCAACACCATGTCATCCGCATAACTGATATTATTAACACACACACCATCCACGTGACATCCGACATGTGTGTTGCTGAGCTCACGAATAAGCCCGTCCACATACAGGTTAAATAGCTTAGGTGAGGACAGACCTCCCTGCCTCACCCCGCACTCCAACCCGTACGAGTCCGAGAGGGCACTCGCCCACCTAACTCTATTTCTCTGATTCACGTACCAGTACTGGAATATACTAATCAGCTCAACCGGCATGTCCTTATCCCTCATTTTCTGCCACAGAACATCATAAGAGACCAAGTCGAACGCTTTCGAGAGGTCCAAGAAACAAGCGTAAACTATAGTGCTGCGCTCAGTGTAATACCGGACAGCATGCTTAAGGCTCAGTATGGCAGTTTCCGTCGAGAGTCGAAGTCTAAAACCGAATTGTCCGTCATGGAAATGTAAATAGTTGTCAAGCTGAGCGTTAAGCAAGCTATCCAACACTTTAGCGAGAACATTCGCCAGAGAGATCGGTCTATAATTCAATTTGTCAGCTATATCTCCGGTTTTGTTTTTACTATGGGTACCACAATGGTACTCATCAGTTCATTTGGTAAGTATGCATGGCTAAGACAAAGTGTGTAGAACATTGACAGAACTCTCGGCAAATGCACCCCCGCATACCTAAGATGTTCGATGCTAAGACAGTCATCGCCAGGAGATTTGCCCTTGGTCATATTTTGGATCACCGTCGCAACTTGCTTTGCTGTGAAACTAATCGATGTCTTTTCGTGCCTAGTCTCCGCATCGACACCCAAACACGCGGGTCCCAATGGTAATTTGACTGTAAAATGTTCCCTGAAAATCGCAGCAATATCCCGTGATTCACTAACGCCGTCAACGCTCACGGGTAAGCCAGGCTTCAAATTGAGTCTATTTGTAGCCTTCCAAAATTGACCAAAGTTATTTGACTTACGATGTGTTGCAATTATATCCATCTTGATTTGTTCTTGATGTTTCAGGCACCAATTTAACTTACTCTTAAATATTTTACGAGATTCACACATGTTGTCATAAACCACCCCTTTAGTTGGCTTGTGACACCAGAACCACATCTGATATTTGCGCCTAGCCTCCCCGTGAGCACAGCGGACATGTTTATTCCAGCCAGACACACGTTTTTCTCGCCTCGAACAACTTATGTTTTCGACATGAGTATGAGCAGCAGCATCACATAGACTATTTACAATATCACTATACATTTTATCTAATATAACTTTGTGGGCTTCACAGTGACAAAAACTGCCAGCACAATCAGTGCCTTACCTTTTGTTCACATTCCAAATTCGCGTGAGATTTATTCGACTCACGGCCGACCGCTTCACTGTACAATTGCAGCGCGCAAAACTCAACTGCGCCTGCATCGGTGACTTTAGCACCCGTAGTAGTCGCCGCTCCGTGAGCGCCATAGGTAACCGGTTTACTCTTTGCCGGACTCGGTTGTTTGTTTACATTATTTACGCGCTCAGTATTTGATGAATTGTTTACAATGGATATATCGAGATTGTTTCGATCCAGTTCCTGGGATAACTCGCTCTGTTTGTCGAGTAAGTCATGAGTCGAGGTGCCATTATTTGCTCGGGATAGATCCTGATCCAGTGTGCCAATTGATAAATGATTAAGCCCCATAGGACCACTATCACAATTATAGCTATAATTAGCAACCTGCGCACCCCGTTTACAATTAACGTAGTTAAAATCGTTAACAATCGACGCTCGTTTTAAAATTTCAAGCTCATTCTGAACTACCCTCATATCACTTTTTGTAACGTACTGCGTTTTAAACATAAGAATTTCGTTTTTTAACACAAGAATATCCTTTAATAAACGTGTAGGATCGATGTGGTCAAAACACACGGGGGGGCAGCTTACTCAGATCTCTAGCCACAAAAATCGGCAACAGCTCGGCATCCACTCCCTTTATCAGGGACACCATATCCTCAATATCTCGCATTGCTTTTCCCGCATTTCTACGAACCTTCATGGTGGCATCAGGCACTGAATCGAAAAGCAGTTGTTTCGCCTTCCTAATGTCTTCTTCCGAAAAAGCAGTAGTACAAATATCCACTAAATTATCTTTAGTCATGATATCTACTTTATTATAGACAAAAGCAAGTACTTCATCAATTACAATGTTACATTTGTCACATTTTAACACATTAGAGGCCATTCTCAATCTTAATTGTGGACCTGGTTGCTTGGTTGCTTTATATCTTGGTTCTTTGGAATACTCATAGTACACGCGAGCGAAGCCGCGGGCAAAAGCTAGTATACTATAATCGTAACGAAAACACGACACGACGACGAGGGCTCAAACCACGGCGAAGAAGCGTGCGTACTCGCTCATGCGTAGATCGCGACTCAAACTCAATAATATAAGTTTTCCTTCACTTCAATACCTCTCGATCGCGTTTACGTAAAAATTTCAATTCTATGGAAACATGGAAGCGCGCGCGCGGAGACGTTGTCCATGTTTCCCTAGTAATTGAATTTTTTACGTAAACGCGATCGAGAAGTATTTGGTGAAGTAAAAACTTAGGCGGCCCCTAGACCTACAATAATATTGTACAATACTTTTAATTGTACAATAAGATTGAAAGGCGCTCTGAATCCAAACGATCAATTATATTGCTCAATAATACGAACTGCACAATGTTTTCGTGTTCAGTCGGATACTAAAATATTGCACAATACTGACCCTACACGATGCAATGGAAAAATATGGCGCAATAAAAATTAAACTTGCTCAAACTTTCGGTCAATCATTGCGCAATCTTCAATATTAACCCTAAACGGTCAATAATATTGTACAATTCGGAATATTGTGCAATATAATTGATCGTTTAGGGGCGGCCTTATACTAAGCACTCTGATTTAACGCTCGCCGCTGCCGCCGGTCGCGCATAGTCGTGCCCGGGCTATTATGATATGTACCTTACCCGTAATTAGGTGCTTCTTTTTAACGAACAGACGCACGCTTAATTTGTAGCCCAATAAATAATTAAAATTATTCTCTCTTATCTCTGTAATGCTCGGCGAAAGATAAAGATATTAAGTATTTGCGAGTTTTTACATTAATCCAGTAATGGGGTTTGTATGCTAATGTTATTGTTTCACCTCTACCGGGCTCGAGAGCGTCTTAACGATATTTTGAACAAAATTCCGAGTTTATTTTACGCGTCAGATATTTGAGTAGAATAAAACGAGTTTAATTTTAGGATGAACTTTGAATATTATATTATTATGCCTAGAGACTAGGGTGGCCATTCAATAAAAAAAAATACTAAAAAATTTTAAAATTTTACTTCATGATCTTTTAAATTAGATACATACATCGAAACTCCAAAACATTTTTTTTTGAGTTATGGTGTATATACATTTTCCATGCTGCAATTCAGCTAAATGTGTGATCCTTTAAAATTTTTTAAGATCTTTTGACAACCATATTTAAACGCAAATAAAGAACAAATACATGGAAAAGCCAGGAAAGTATAACTTAGACTGCGTGCGTTGGCATAATAATATGTTGGCATAATAATATGTTGGCATAATAATATGTTGGCATAATAATATGTAGGCGTAATTTCTCAACGAGTTTTCGAGATAGGGAGCAATTACGAAATTCGATGTTAGTATCCTGCTGGTTTTCCTAAATTCGCACCGGGCCTGGGTGGGAACAACGGTCCAAGCCCTCTCATTCTAGGAGGAGACCTTGTGCCCTGTAGTGGGACGTGTGATGATGCTACATAGATACATTAACAAAGAAAACTTAATTAATTACTTGACGTACAAGTTATTCAATTTACTCGTAAACATCGCACAAATTTTTCCAATTTTTTAAATTTTTTTTCTTGATTTGTGTTATGATAACATTAAGTCCATAAGAATTTATGAATAAAGAAATAAATTCCGATGAATGGTCACCCTTAAACAGCAGGAGTTGGTATCTAAGATAAGTTAATATTTAACCTCCATTTATTTAAAAAGAATTACGTTTTGTTTCTGATACTGACTAAAAGCAAGGAAGTCGACAAGAAAAGTAGCTGTCAAGGTGTAGGAAACAGCTACGACAAACGATATTTGAACCTATTACTTACAGCTAGGGTTGCTTATTCATTGTTTAGTATCCTGAAACTCAGCTAGGGCAACTTATGCTGAGGTAACACTGCGGTGAAGTTAAATTTCAATTATGATACAATAAAAAATCAAATGATAAAAAATTCAAAGCCATCGTCAAGAAAACAAGTAACTAAGGCGTGCTATAAAATTGATAAATTTATTATTTTCAACCAAAGCAATCACAAATAATAGTACATATCTAAACGAAATTTCCTAAAACTACTTAACACATTGAAATAAATTTCAATATATACTAAGTTATAATATACGCATGCTTAGTAATAAACGGGCTTAACTCAAAAATCGTGAATTATGGTAAATCGATTTTAAAGTTTAAACTTTAAACTCAATTTACCATAATTCACGATTTTGAGTTAAGCCCGTTTATTACTAAGCATGTGATTTATTTATTTGTATAAATTACTATGTCACGGACAGGGATGTTGGGAAACCATTCTGATATGCATTAGCAATCTCTAGTCTCAAACAAAGTATCTACTGTGTTAAAAAAATAGTAAGTATGTAATTCTGTAAAATTGTAGATCTGTCTGTAAAAAATATATTTTGTTGAGTTTCTTGCCGGATTCTTCTCAACAGGGTTTTTCCGAACCGGTGGTAGATTGTTTGCCTTTCACAAGCGCTTGTTATAGCCTAAATTAATCAAAGAGAAGTGTAACGTACCATGCTCGACACCACAAAGCCCAATAGATGACACCCATCGTCACCTCTCTTACTATAACATAAGATTGAAGGTGCCATGTAATGGGTCAGTGTTGAGCACAGGGACGTTTACCATATTTCGAGTTGACTTGATGCCATTTGTTGAGGCTAACGTGTGATTATAATTATAACTGGAAGTCGGTTCGAATTCACATTTAACATTAAAAAACAAAAAACTAATTAAGTTGTTCCTTTATGAGAGAGAGAGAGAGATGTTTATATACACATATTCGATACACAGGAAATACAGTTGACAGGAAAAGATACAAATAAAAATCATCGAATAGTATAAATTGGGCCCCACTCAGCATAATGTTACGGCAAACCGCCATTATGCCATTCGTTCGGCTAGCAATTTAATGTCTGTGTGACTCCAGCGTTAGAGTGGTGCCATATTTCGCTACCGAAGTTAAATGCATTTGAGACAACGCCGTTTGCGTCGAATCAGAGCAGTGGCAGGCTTTTAATGTCACGACGGAAAGTTCTGGAAAGGAAATTGTTTACGGCAGGTGTAGTAGAGTAGAATGTTGAAGGTTTGACCTGCAGGCTTATTGTCTAACGCTTCTGACGCTTGCCTTCGGTATCACAATTTCTTTCTGTCAAACGGTATAACCGATCTACGAAAGGCTGCTGGTAGAAGCTGGATGCGTCTAGCCGAGGACAGGGCGCAATGGCGCTCATTGGGGGAGGCCTATGTCCAGCAGTGGACTGTTATAGGCTGATGATGATGATGATGATGAAACGGTATAAGATGATGACAAGCGTCAGAAGCGTTAGACAATACGGCCTCTGCTTCTCAAGCAGAAGGTCGTGGATTCGAACTGGTGCAAAATAGCGTTATAAGCGGAAAAGGTCTCTGAAGCGTTTAAGCCGCT